>CM053144.1:139601670-140851670 GCA_028571685.1 Heterohyrax brucei
AAGAAATCAACAATTAAAAAAAGCTCCAACCTGATGCAGGGGCCTAGGTACTGGCTGAACAGAACACAGGTACACTGACAAGAGAGAAAGGGTGTGACGAGCGCCATGGTCAGGTACACATGAGACATCCGAAAGGACACTTCCATAAGAAATCTGAAAATATGTGTTCGAAGCTAAGTAGAAAAAATAAACTCATGCCAAAACATGTGAGTCCTCAGCATAGAGATGTCAACTTAAACAATGGAAATAGAGGGATAATCCAAGAGAGTATTTAGAGTTACAAGAGAAATCGCCTAGGACAGATCATAAGGAGCAATAACAGTAAGGTACAGGTAGTAAAATAGAAACTTATAAACTGAGGGGAAAGCTGAACAAGAAGGAAAGAAAACTGTGTGAGTGTGCTGTTAAAGGATCCAAATGGGAGAACATTTCCTAAAGATGGCTGTGTCACCAGTTGAAAGTTGCTGTGAAATCAAGTAAGGATTGAAAAGTGTCCATTAGATTTAGCAACAGGATCACGGCAGCCCCTAACAAAAGCAGTTTAATAGAATATGGAACAGTTCTTTCTGAATAAAAAAGTTTTTTTTTTAGTCTGGGTATATAATAAAACTATGACGTTTTGGTTAATGTAAAACATTTATCATGTTTTCCAATTTCCTATCCAGATACCTCCTCAGGCATACAACTAGAAACACAAACTTGGCACATGGTGTATTTTGAGGCCAATACATCTAAACGCCTTCTTTCTTTAGTGATCACTTGTGGTTAGGGGCTGTCAAGTCAGTTCTAACCCAGAGCAGCCCTCTGCCCAACAGAAAGAAACAATGACCAGTCCTATAGCATCCTCTCAACCATTGTCATGTTGGAGCATTGTATTGCAGGCTCTGTGTCAATACGTGTCATTGAGGTGATCCAACCAAATGTGGAAATTACTGAACAATATTGTTAATATCACACACAAGTAAAATTCTGCTCAAGATCATTCAAAAATGACTGCAGCAATATATTGACAAGGAACTACCAGAAATTCAAGCTAGGTTCAGAAGGGGATACGGAACCAGGGATATTATCGTTGACATCAGATGGATCTTGGCTGAAAGCAAAGAATACCAGAAAGATGCTTACTTGTGTTTCATCAACTATGCAAAAGCATTCAACTGTGTGGATCATCCTAAACTATGGTTAACATTGCAGGGTATGGGAATCCCAGAATACCTAATTGTGCTCTTAAGAATCTGTACATGGATCAAGAGGCAGTCATGTGAACAGAACAATGGGACACAGCGTGGTTCAAAGTCAGGAAAGGCATGAGTCAGGGCTGTATCCTTTCACCATATCTTTTTAATATGTATGCCAAGCAAATAATCCACGAAGGTGAATTATACAAAGAAGAACAAAGCATCAGGGTTGGAAGACAACTCATTAATAACCTGCCTTATGCAGACCACCACCTTACTTTCTGGAAATGAAGAAGATTTGAGGCATTTACTGATCAAGATCAAGGACCACAGCCTTCAGTATGGATTGCACCTCAACATCAGGAAAACAAAAATCCTCACAACTGGACCAGTAAGCAACACTGTCATAAATGGAGAAAGGATTGAGGTTGTCTCCAATTTCATTTTACTTGGGCTCACAGTCAATGCCCTTGAAAGCGGCAGTCAAGAAATCGAAAGATACATTGCACTGGGAAAATCTACTGCAAAGGACCTCTTCAAAGTATTCAAAAGAAAGGATGTCACCTTGAAGACTAAAATGCGCCTGACCCAAGCCATGGTATTTTCAATCACATCTTACGCATGTGAAAGCTGGACTACGCACGAAAAAGACAGAAGAATTGATGCCTTTGAACTGTGATGTTGGAGAAGAATGTTGAATGTACGATGGACCACCAAAAGAACCAACAGATTGGTCCTGGAAGAAGTACAACCAGAGTGCTCCTTGGAAGCCAAAATGGCAAGACTGCATCTTACATACTTCAGACATGTTGTCAGGAAAGATCAGTCTCTGGAGAAGGACATCATGCTTGGAAGAGTGGAAGGTCAGTGAAAAAGAGGAAGACACTCGACGAGACAGATCAACACAGTGGCCGCAACAATGGGCTTAAGCATGAAAACAGTTGCGGACACAGCGCAAGACCAGGCAGTGTTTCATTCTGTTGTTCATAGGGTCGCTATGAGTCAGAACCAACTTGATGGCACCTAACAACAACAATGACAATCAATGAAAATAAAAGTGATTACCCTCCTTGGCATTCTTCTAAAGAAGGTATGTGATAGTTACCAGTTAATCACGCAGTATCTTATAAATACCTCTTACACTACTAACTCAGACTACCACTAGATTCTATTTTGTGGTTTCAGTTTTTTTCTTGCATTTATACCTTGCCATTACAAATAAATTTCAGTCTCCTTGATGGCAGAAACAATTGCTGACTTATCTCTAATACCACAGTTATAAAGTGACTAATCAAAAAATGTTTACTGAGATGTTTGAAAAAATAGGTGTAAAAATATTTTGAAAGGGATAAAAACAGTATACAAGTGTATGAAATTATTGTTACTGCCTGAATTTAGTTTTAATGAAAATCTCTCTTCTATTAGAAGTTTATCCAAAAAACCAAAAAACAAAAAACAAAACTTAACTTTCAGATTGATCAAACACAGTCCTCTCACGATACAAAAGGCCTCCAAACTCTGGCACCCTAAAATCATGAAACTACATTAATCCAAAAGCTGTGGTCATATCTATTTGCTCTGCTTTTCACCACTCATGTCAATAGTTTGTTATATTGCTGTTACTACTTACACTCTTCAGCTAGACCAGAGGATTTATAACAATATTTGGCTGGTACGGCAATACTAGAGGGTTGGAAGCCAGAATGGAATCTAGTTAGTTCGTCTATTTTAATACAGATTCTACATAATAGAAACAGTCTACTAAAATGCATGTGACTGACACTGACCCATGGATAGATTCAAGTTATCTTAAATAGCCATCTCTTCTTTGTTGAAGACAAGTACGTCTTGTCACAATTTGGCTGCCTAATTTTAGCTACAACTGGGGTTTGCTTAGCCACCAAGCTCCAAATCCAGGCCAGAAATAGGCAGAGGAGTGATGGTCATGTGCTTAACAAGATCCCAGGCAACCAGCCAACACACATTGGAGCTAGGGTGGAATTTCTTGCCCTGTGAAAATGCAGTGCTAAATCTTCCTCTCCCTCGTCTCTCTTTCTCTACAAGTGGATCGCTCCTGTACAGTTATCTGTCACTCGAAACTAACGAGGAGGATGTGTCTCCCAGCAATCTGAGCTATAGTCAAAAGTGCATGACCTGTCAGCCTTGACATGCCAACTTGGAGCATGATTTCTGGAATGGATGGAAAAAATATTTTGATGTAGTTCACCTTGCTATATTATTTTATTAACAATTTCTAAAATGCCACAGGGTGCATCTTCAAAGTTTCTTGACATCTTCAGCATATAACACACAGTAGTTCACTTTTTTACTGTAGGAAATAGCCTCCTGTTCTTCCTCTTCCTCTCTCTCACTTGGACTCCTTTTTGTTTTTTATTTTTGGTATATGACATAAGAATACTCATGCTGACTCCTTTCTCTCATTTGCGTAATAGAAGCATAATTACTATGAAAATTAGAGGGAGGCTTATAAATATATTTGTTGTACTTTATAGATACTTAAACTTGACCTGTTTGTTCAGGTCTCTTATACCTTCTTTGGTTTTCATATGCCCTGTCGCAGAAAGGCTGCCATATGTTAAGATAATCTACAAAGCCAAAAGTAAAAGTAGCAATTTTATTAATTTGTTTTTTCTAGGACTGACTCCCTAGGTAACTTAAGAAAGAACATATATGAACAAAACCCTCTCAAGTATCAGAAACAACAGAGCAGGCTTGCAACCTCATATAGCATAAAATCCTTGGCTCAGTTTTTGAAGATTTTTATAGTTGTTCGAGATCTCACACTTAAAAAAATCAACATATATTACAACCAACCATAACATTTTAACATACAGTTAAAGTTCTGGACTCTAATGAAAATATTACCCTATAATTTCCTAAGGCATGCTAACTGTATCCACTTGGGGGATATGTGACCTTCACATTGTTGAATCTAAGAGATCAGACCTGGTTTCTCCTCTGTGTGCCAAGGACATGGGGTTTTCAAGACAGTTTTTCCAGTTGTGGTAGAAATAGATTTGCCATGAGTCTTTCTTCTTATCTGTTTTCTACTGTGACTTAGACACAGAGGATAGAGACACCATCTCAGACAACAGAAGTAAGTCAGTTCCACCTGTCCTATTACACAGAAATGAACCTCTGTGATACGGATCAATTAAATTCACTAAGCCTTCTAACTATACCAATAACTCATTGATTAGCTAATCACCTGGTAGATGGAACAGGCTTGCTCTGGGTGTGTGTGCGTGTATGTGCGTGTGCGTGTGCGTGTGTGTGTGTGTGTGTGTAGTGATATGGATAAGGAAAAGTTTAAGTACTATAGTAAATATTTTGACTGTAATGATTTTCACATGGATCATGAAAGCATATTTGGAGGTCCTGAGAGAGAACATCTACTCTTATATTCATCGTAAAAAGCCACTTCTTCTCTCTCTGTGAAAGCCATCCTCATGGAAAATGTACTTTCAGAAGGAAAACACCTTCAGTTCCTGGGACTCACCACACTCTCTCCTGCCTCTGGACCTTTGCACCTTCTGCTTTTGATGCTGTGCTCTTCTCCTCAGTTTTCTTTTGCCTGGCTAACTTCTACTTATCCTTCAACTGTTAAATTCTGTATCCTTTCCTCCAGGAATAATAGGAAAGGACAAAGATGTGCTGAGTCAAGCCGATCAGCTGGAGAAACCTTGATTAGTGCCTCAGCTAGATTATCTGCATCTCCTCATTATTAATTTTATTGACTGCTTTTATGTTCAATTGTTGCTGTTGTTGTTAGGTGCCATGAAGTAGATTCTAACCCCACAGCAACCCTACAACAGAATGAAACACTGTACATTCCTGTGCTGTCCTTACAATTGTTGCTACATTTGAGCCTTTGTTGCAGTCACTGTATCTATCCATCTTAATGAGGGTCTTCTGGCAGTCCATGGCATATTCAATATTCTTCACCAACACCATACTTAAAAGATATCAATCTTTAGTCTTTTTTATTCATTGCCCAGATTGCATATCTGTTAAGCAATTGAAAATATCATGGCTTGAATTAGGTTCTTAAAGTGATTGTGATAGTTAAGATTGGTTGGGCCAGCAAATGGTCCCAACTCAGCAGGAACGGATGCTCACCAAGGACCAAAATGACATGTAGTAAAGACAACCTACAAGACAGAGAGACCCACAAGAGTGGGTGCCTACATCGACTTGGGACCGGAAGAACCAGATGGTGCCCGGACCACCAGTGATAGCCACGATGGAGCTCACTAAGTTGAGTCTCACTGGCAACACAAGAATAAAAAGGGGTGCATCCTAGGATCTCCACTAAAAGACCTCAACTGATGGTCCAGCTGTTTTGGGGTTCCCCTGAGAGCATGGCCCCCACCCCTGATGCTGCCCTTACCCATAAATTATAATGAAGATCCACTCTTTGGACAGGAATGGATTGGACTTGGCAACGCAGAGTGACCATATATTGGATGCACTTTATGGTTCTATACATCTGTAGGATATCATCCTGCTGACCTCTGGCTGGAGGAAGGAGAGTGGGTGGAGAGGAGGGGAAAGGAGGCTGTTGGGAGGATGAGACATGTATGGAGCAGAGAGGAATAGTGTGCTGTCACCGGACAGGGAGAGCAGTGGAAGCTGCATATAGGTGGCCATGTAAAGTTATACAAGAATGTACATTTTCACTCAGTCATGTTAAATAAAAAATAAAAAAAAAAGATTGGTTGGGCCATAATTCTCAGTGGTTTGACAGTAGTATGATATTGTGACCACTTCCTTTTTGGTATTTGATATAAAGTGATCACCCCCATTATGGGATCTGCTATGAAGAGCTAGTCAGTTGAAAGGCTGTTCCCTCGGGCTTGTGGTTTGCATTGAATGTAAGTGGACACTTGGACAAGGCTCAAGATCCTGCACTTGTTTCCTGTTCCTGTGACCTCCAGTTATTGGGACTTAAGCTAGCAGCTTCCTTGAGGTCTTGCCTGCCAATCTTGGGTTCATCAGCCCCTGCAGCTATGTGAGCCAGAAGCCGCCAGTCTGATCCACAGACTTGGGACGTTTCAGCCTCTAAAACCTCATAAACCATTTCCTTGATACAAATCTCTCTATACACTTTACTGGTTTTGATTTTCCACAGAACCCAGCCTGAAAAGGGACATCTTTCTTTTTAAATATTTTAAAGAGGTCTTTTGCAGCTGATTTGTCCAGTGCAATGTGTTACTTAATTTCTGATTGCTGCTTCCATGGGCATTGATTGTAGATCAAAGCCAAATGAAATCCTTAACAATTTCAATTTTATCACCTTTTATCATGCTGTTGCTTCTTGATCAGACTGTGAAGATTTTTGTTTTCTTTATGTTGAGATGCAGTCCACACTGAAGGCTGTAGTCTTTGATGTTCATCAATAAGTGCTTCAAATTTTCATTGCTTCCAGCAAGCAAATTTGTGTCATTTACATAACACAAGATGTTAGTGAGTCTTTCTCCAATCCTGGTGCCAAATTCTTCACATAGTCCAGATGCTTGGATTATCTGCTCAGCACACAGATTGAATAAACATGGTGAAAAGATACAACCTCTTGCACATCTTTCTTAACTGTAACTGCACAGTATTCCCTTGTTCTGTTCAAATGATTGCCTTTTGGTGCATGTACAGGTTCCTCATGAGCCCAGTTAAGTGTCCTGGAATTCCCATTGTTTGCAATGCTATCCATAATTTGTTACTATCCACACAGTTGAAAGCTTTTGTGTAGCTAATAAAACACAGATAAACACCTTCCTGGTATTCTCTGCTTTAACCAAAGATCCATCTTACATCAGCAATTATATCCCTTGTTCCAAGTCCTCATCTAATCCAGCTTGAACTTCTGGTAGTTCCCCATCCATGTGTATGTTTAATTATATGCATTAAAATCCTAAACTAGGTATTAAGAAATAGTAGAAAGAAGTAGAGACCTTATCCTCAAAGAGATCACAGTCTAACAAAAGGAAGAGAAATATCAGTAGCTAATGATAGCACAAAATAATATCAAGCTATAACTGATGTATGGACAAAGTACTACAGGTATATAGTCTTTTATAGAAATTTTATCAGCTGAGTATGAAAGGATGAGCAGAATATTTTTACGTGAAGGAGATAGGAAGAGGAGTCTAAGGAGAAACAAAATAACAAAAAAAATGCTAAGACAGATTTAAATTGTTGGTTCAATATTTGAAAGAAGTGTGTGTGAAGTGCTGGTGCAGTGGGTGGGCAGATCTGACTAAATTCTTTGTGGGTCCCAGTACAAAATGAAAACATGGGGCCACCAGTTGTAGCTACGGGGAAAAGTTATTGCTAAAAGTACTAAAATATAATCCTTTATTCTTAAAAACAAAAAAGGAAACATAGTAGTAATACATGAGTAACAATAAAAACTTATAATTTACAAAAAATGCATTTTTTCTGGTCTATAATTTCATGTAATGAAGTGAATACTACTTTGTTAATATAATAATGATTGACCATATGATTCTTCTGATTCACTTTTCTGCAAATTCACTTATTTATTCATCAAAATTTATATATTTAACAGCTTCATTTTCAAATTAAAGAACTGCAAACATATCAGTCATTCCTGGAAAAGGCAAGATTGCAAAGAATTTTTGATAACTTAATTTTCAGAAGGATCTTTCTATTCATGCAAACTTACTGGAGCTGTTATTTCACTGGCTGTGATAACACTGGAATATATTTCTCAAATTATTTAATAATAAATATTATTACATATATAGCTGGATGATTCTTGCAGAAATACTTTTTAAGTGTAATTCTCCATGCAAATCAATTTCATGAAAATCTGAAATTTATTTTAAGTGATCACATTATAATATTTTCTCTACTATTTCCTGTAACTTGTGAAGGTCATACAACAAGTGGAAAGTAGATTCACAGTTTGTACATAATTCAAAATGTCTGTTTACATATGCTATCACTGTGTCTTCAATGACAAGGAAAAAATTAAAAATTGCATTTATCAATGTTTTCTTTGTAATGTTCATATGAAAGTAGTATGCTTTTCTGCTGGATGTAAAAAAATCCACTTAATTTCTATTTTTAGGCCTGTAGATATTTATTTTTCAGTGTTGTCACAGTTTTCAAAAACAGGGATTCTAAACTCTTCTAAGAAATCTAATAAGCCGTGATATGCTTTATAATCATGCACTTGTTTATATTTTCTGAGAATTTTGCAACACTTCTTACCTGGTTGCCAGTAGTTCTATCCCACTGGATGTTCCCGGTCCTACACTCAGTCTGGACAGGTAATATCTGTGAAGACGCAGTGGTGATGGGCTCCGAAGATAAATGGGTAAGCCAGCCTCCCACTTTGGTCCCACTGTTGACCCCAGGCAGCATCCTATTGCTCTCCCAAGTCTTCATCTACTCAGTTATCACCACTGGAAGTCTAGGCCCAGATTCCAGCCCTGGCTGCCCCCTGAGGACCCACAGAAACCCAGTCTTCCCAAGCACATGAATGTCAGGATGCCAGGACAACTGTTGTTCAGCCACAAGCTGCCACAGGCTTGAGCCTACACATGTGCACACCACCTCCTGACTACCTTTCTTCTTATTGCATGCTTCATTGTTCCACCTGACTGCAATTACAAAACATAAATTCACAGACCACATTATAAGACTTTCAGAAGTCAACAAACTTAATGAAGTATGTTGGGACCATAGCCCTGCATGACTGCACAGCCACGTGCCCATAAAGCAGGTTCTGGGGAGAGGGAATGAAATGTGGGGAAAAGCATTTTTAAGGTAGACTGGGGTGCTACATCTGCTAACCAAGGTCACCTGTTTGAATCCATCAGGTACTCCTTGGAAACTCTATGGAGCAGTTCTACTCCTTCCTATAGTTCACTGTGAATCAGAATCCACTTGATGGTAGTAAGTTTTGGTTTGAGGAAACTCTTTAAGGAGTCTTGCTGGTGTTGTCATTAAGAGTTCATCTGCTAAACAAAAGGTAGTTGATTAGAACTGACTAGCGGTTCAAAGGCAGAAAGACAGGGCAGTCTGCTTCTGTAAAGATTACAGCCTTCGAAACATTACGTGGCAGTTCTACTCTGTCCTGTAAGATCTCCATGAGCTAGAATTGACTTAATGACAATGAGTTTGGTTTGGTTTTGGTGGGAATTGTTTATAGCTCTTTGAATGCCTTTAGAAACAGCACATGATATATCCTATAAGCAGAAGGAGGTCACTGAAGATTTTGAAAAGGTAAAGTGACACTAAATTTGTATTTTTAAAAGGTTATTCTGATGTATATTCAGATAAACTAAAAAACTGTTGTATAATCTGAGCAATCAGTGTTAAGTGACTAAATTAATGGATAGTAATAGATTCGAGAAGTAATCATAGGTCAACTGGCATAACTAGTCTTTTGCTAAGAGAGTCTTCAGCATCCCATACTGGTGAGTAGTGTCTGAGGTCTTAAAAGCTAGCAAGCTGCCATCTGAGGAACACTAAATGGTCCCAACCCATCTGGAACAGATGATGACTAAGAACATCAAAGACATAAGGGAAAAGGAGCCCAGGAGACAGAAGGACTCAGATGAATGGGAAACTGCATCAGCACGGGACCAGAAGAACCAGATGGTGCCTGGCCACCATCAAAGGCAGCCATGATGGGGGACACACTGTCGAGTCTCTGATGTAGCACGAGAAAAAGAGGCACAAAGTTCAAGAACACTACTAAAAGACCAGAACTGATGGTCTGACAGCCTGGAGGGTCCCCTGGAAACATGGCACCTAGACTTGCTGCTGGCCCTGACCTGAAACCAGTACTAAACTGAGGTCAACTCTTCAGATAAGAATGGACTGGACTCCAGGACACAGTACGAGAGTGTGGTGTGTGTACTTGAAGGTTTTTTACGTTTATAGGAGGCTGTCTTACCGGTTTCTTTCTAGATGGGAGAGGAAAGGGTGGATAAGAGGGAACAGGTGTTCATTAAGAGGCTACTGGAAGTAAGGAGTGAAGCGGAGGAATGTGCTGTCACAGGTTCAGAAGAGCAGATAGAGTTGTAGGTAGGCGGACACGTAAAATTGATTTGGATTGTATACTTTCACTTAATCATAATAAAAAAGAAGTAATCATAACATTTTGTGTACCAAATATGTACTAGGCATTTAATAAACTTTATTTCTAATCCTCAGACAGCCCTATAAGATGGATATTATCCCTATTTTCCATGCAAGGCAGCTGAAATGCTAGAGATTTAGTTGCCCAAAGTCACTCAGCAAATACACAGCAGAGTCCAGAGCCAGAAGCTCATTCTTCTCCCAACTTACCACGCTTTTCAGCTAAAGGAGTCAGCCCTAGGATGTGGTGACAGATCTATGCAAAATTTCTTTCTTTCTTTTTTTTTTTTTGTTACCAGTCAACTCTAACTCATGCAACTCAATGTGCATCAGAGTAGACCTATGCCCTACATGGTGTTCAACAGTTGATGTTTCAAAGTATATTGCCAGGCCTTTCTGAAAAGATGCCTCTGGGTGGATGGCTGGACTTCAACTTACAACTTTTCTGTTAACAGCCAAGCTAAGCAATAACTGTTTTTGCAAGCTAGGCATGCAAAGCCTCAGAAAGTCATTTAAAATTTTCATCTTCTCATCCTATACCCTCCAAAGTCCTTAGGCTTGTTCATATGTATCATCAAATTTGTACTTTAAAAGACTGCTGTGAGATAAAGAGGATCAAGATCTAAAAGTGGAGACAGTTGAGGACCCTTCTGAGGCCACTTGTTTATAGTGCCTAACACGTAGTCACATATTATAATGTTCCTTTCCTTCCTTTATGGCTTCCTACTCATGGTCTCACAATGCTCAAGTTTGGTTTGGCTTGGTTTGGGTTTTCTATCCTCCACTCCCCATCAAGCTCATTAAAAAAAAAAAAAAGTCCCATTGCTTCTGAACTGATGCTGACTCATAACAACTCTATAAGATAGCATAGATTTGCACAAAAAGCCTTGGAGACTGTCTATGTTTTCCAGCCTTTGGACACACTACCCTCGTTTTGTTCTGAAATAGTGCCCAGTGGGGAGGAACTGTTGGGAGAAATAAGAGAGGTAAGGATGTAAATGAGTTAGGTGATTAGCACCCAGGCAGCATCCTATAAATGTTAACAGCCTGTCAACCACAAGAAAAAGGCAGAATTTTAAAGTAACCTCTTCTGTTACCCATAAGAGAGCCCTTGAGTGCCCTTCCCAAATAAACTTCCCACACTGAAACACAGTAACAACCAACTGACACTCACTATATGTGTGTTATACAACATAAATGTGTATCCACTGTGAAAAAGATGTTATGCTTTATGTTTTTAAATCTAACCTTTCTTAGACATTTAACTGTAAAAATCTTGGAAATTGATAATATTGGAGTTTATCATAGTTGATGACATACATAAAATCCTGGAGAATGAGACTCATTGGATGATTTCATCAGGTCCTGGATCAGCTCTCTACAACCAAAGACATTCAGTAACTATTACACTGAGTAAGCCAGAAATCATTTCTGAATAGAAAGTTTCCAGTGACCATTCTCCTTCCCATTGTGCTAATCCTTGTGGTATTATTTCTTAAAAAATAAATATTGACTAGCTAAGCCAATTGTTTCAGCATCAAAATAAAGTTCAACTAAACACTTAAGTCCATAGAACAGACATTTATGAACAAAGGAGAATATACATTTACTAAGCACTGACTTTGCTTGGAAGAAGTACTGCCAGAATTATCCTGAGGAGGAAGGACGTGAGATCATATCTCACATACTTTGGACATATTATTAAGAGGCGTCAATCCCCGGAGAAACACATCATGCTTGGTATAGCAGAGGGTCAACAACAACAAAAAAAGGAAGACTCTCAAGGAAACGTATTGACACAGTGGCTGCAAATATGAGTTCAAACATATCAATAACTGTGAAGAGGGCGCAGGACAGGGCAGTATTTCCTGCTGTTGTACATAGGATCTGTATGATTCAGAATCTACCGACGGCCCCAGGCAACACAACAACAAGCACTGACCTTGCTGTATACGCTGCAAAGCCCTTCATGTGCTTTTCCTTGTTTACTTTTCCAGTGACCATTATTACTTCCACTTTACAGATGAGGAAACTGAGACTCAGAGAAGTAAAGTAACTGACTATGTATCACAGCACTAGTGCAAAGTGGAGTCAAAATTTTAGCCTAGTTACATCTGACCTCAAGTGACCTTCACGTGCTAGAGGTCAGAATATGAAGAGACACACACAATTTACTTCAGGTCTCCTGACAAAGAACAAGAACAGTAAACACCTGTCCCAATCCAAAAGTTTGGTGTTGCCCAGCTGAGATAGATTTAATGCCATCTATTTCTTTGTAATTTCTTACTCTCTTTGCAGAGCTACTCACTATTTCACAAACAATATAATCAGAATAAATATTTGCTTTCTGATATTTTAGCTAAATCAAAGTCATACACAGAGCTACTATTTTTATCAAGGCACATTAGATTTCATATTAAACTGGGAAATCATGGCTTCCCCCACTGATAATCCATGCAAACTGAGAAATACCATGAATTAGCTTGAGTTAGACAGTTGGCTACAGTTGTGCCCTGTATACTCTGCTTAGCAACAAATGTCTGGTCTTCCAATGATGAAAGAGCACTGGGAGCTGTGTGCTGACCTCGTGGAATGTGTGGAGTGCTGGGTGTGCAGGGTGCTGGAAGGCAGGAGATTAAAGAAGGGCTGGCAAGCATGGGCTGGACAGAGAGGGCAGCACTGAAAGACAAGTGTGTCCCCTGGGCAGAGAAGGGAGCTGGCTTCCACAGAGGAACTGAAAGAAAGCTGAAGAAGATACTTGGCTGATCTTTTCAAAGGAAGGTTGTAGGTTGTGGGAACTATCTGATCCCCTAGGCACCTTCCTCTACTTCCCTCTCCTAATTCCTCATCTCTCACCAACCCTTGGGAAATCTCTTCAGATATCATTTTCTTACACTTTTTTCTTGTTATCAGCTGCCCTCAAATCAGCCCCTGACTCACGGTGATCTCACGTACCATGGGATAGGACCATTGTGATCCACAGGGTTTTCATTGCCTAAATTTCAGGAGTAGATCACCAGGCCTTTCTTCCTGGTCTGTCTTAGGCTAGCAGCTCCACTGTAACTTGTTCAGTATCATAAACAAAACCATTACTGTCAAGTCAATTTCAACTCACAGCTACCATATAGGACAAAGTAAACCTGCTCCATAGAATTTCCAAGGAGTGATTAATAGATTGGAACTTCTGACCTTTTGGTTAGCAGCCATAGCTTTTAACCACTATGTCACCACTCAGTATCATAGCAACACCAAGTCTCCACTGACAGATGAGTGGTAGCTGCACTTGAGGTCCACTGGCCAGGAATCAAACCTGGTAGAAGATGAGAATTCTACCACTGAACCATCACTGCCCACATCTTACTTATGGAGTTTCAAAGGAGCACCTGGAGGATTTGAACTACTGACCTTTCAGTTAGCAGCCATAGCACTTAACCAACATGCCACCAGGGTTTCCTGCATCTTACTATGTCATAATTATTCCTGCTGATCTAGTACCAGCATGAAGAGCATCAGCCATCATCCTTCCCATTCTCTTCCCCTAGTCTTCTTTCTCCCTCCTTTCTCCTGATCTCTCACATGGTCTCCCCTGGGTTACACAGATACAACACCAGGGCTCTGGCAGGGCCTGAGACACGACCATCAGCTGTGGTGAATGAGGCTCTATTTTAGAAAGGCACTTCCTTCAAATGCTGCTGTTGAATGTAGTCAAGTTGATTCCAACCCAGAACGACCTCATGTGACAGACTGAAGTGCCCCACAGGGTTTTACTGGCTGTAATCTGTATGAAAGTAGATCTCCAGACTTTCTCCCACAGGACACTGGGTGCTTACCTGTTTCACTACCATGGCTCCTGTTTTTAAATGAGAACCATAAAAAAAAATGACTTCCTCCTACAGGAGCATGAACACAATGAAAAAGACAGTAAAACCTGTCTCAATCCCATAACCTAAATAGACAACAACCATTAAAGTTTGGTTAATTTCCTTCTAAGCTTTCTTATATACCTAGAATTTTTCTATTACAAAATTGGGATTATGCCATGTATATTTAGTTGTGTGTATCCACTTAAAATCACATAACAGAATAGAAGGTCAACAAAAGTGAAGGAAATCATTAATGAGATCCAGTAACAATAGCCATGACAATGGATTCAAACACACCACGGATCAAAAAGATGGAGTAGGCCTAGGCAACGTTTTGTTAGTTACACTTAAGGTCACTGTGAGGTGAAGCCAACTGAAGAACAACTAACAACACCAACCATTAATCTGGCCTGTAGGAAGAAAACCAAACTCACAGCCACTAAGCTGATTCAAACTCATAGCAACACTATAAGCAATAGTGTTTCCAAGGAGCACCTGGTGGATTTAAACTGCTGACGTTTTGGTTAGCAGCTATAGCACTCAACCAAGACACCACCAGGGTTTCCATAATTAACCTCATTAAAGCAGGTGAGTCTCTCATCAGTGCATAGTTCACTGCTTTAGTGCATTCTGTATCCAAAGACTAGTCAATAGAGGAATGTAAAGGCCCGGCTTTTTCCCCAAAATCTGGGACAACTTTGAAAGGCTATCCTAGCTCCATAGATATCTCTAAAATCAGCTAAGGTCTTTGTTTTAATGATTTAATTCCACAATTTCACCACCCTTTTGAAAATGGGAAGTATTATTATTTAAAGATGCTTGCCAGTTTTATAAATGAAAACATTATGACTTCATTTTAATGACATTTACTTTAGTATTTGTGATATGAGTCTTTTTTCACGTATTTATGAAATATACTATTTTCAAGCCCATTGCTATTTTCTAGTCACCTGTATGTGCTAGAGCACGCACTGCTAGAAATAGAAGAAATTATAAGTTTTTATTGATATGTCATTTTAAAAATATTCACTTCCTATCTACAATTCATTAAAGAATAAATTGATCCATTATTGTTGTTTTTACCAGCCAGACTTAACAAGCAATAACTTATACTTTATATCTCAAATCCTCAACATTAAGGATATTTTTAGGTAGCCCCATAAGTTACATCATTCTTCCAGAAATAACACACTGACCCTGGACCATGCAATTAGATAGTCAAGAAATTAGTATGAAAATACACACTGTAATTGCAGACATAATATTTCTGAATCTAAGAAGTATTTGCCCTAACAAAAGACTGTCATATTCATACATTTTGTCATAATATTGTAGAGTTTCTCTTGCAACCCTGAGAAACGCTTGCTTCATTTGTCTGCCAGCAGTCAGCCTCTTTAACCCGCAGGCAGGTCCTGCCCTCTTCCTATTGGCCAAGGGGAAGAGATGGATGGCAGCAGCTGCTGCCATCCTCCCAGACTCCACCTTCAGCCTGAAGAGATCATTGACTGAAATGCGTTAGAGACCATTCAGCTGTTCCATAGAGTCCACATAGAAGGCTGGCATCCTGTGCACTTACATAAGAACTGAGTGTGAGAATGTCTGCTTCATAGAAGAGACAGTGTCCAGGATCACTTCCACTTCATCCCAACTTACTGACATAGTGCTCAAACATGGTCCTAGGTACTATAGGTGCATCAAGGATTTGCATGCAGGCTGCTCATTGGTATGCTAGCAATCAGTCCTGAGTCAAACAGTTTTGTTGGCTGGCAAACGTTAGATGAAATGTATTTTGACCCATGCATCCAGGAGCCTGGTCAGCACTAACCTGTGGGTTGTTGATATTAATTTTGTTGTGTGTCCTTAAGTCTATTTCAACTCATGGTGACCCTGTATCATAGGGTTTCCTGGGATGTAATCTTTATGGGAGCAGATTGCCAAGTCTTTTCTCCCATGCAGTGATTCATGGGCTCAAAGCACATGGTAGCACTTAACTTTTGAACCACCAGGGAATTGCACAAACTGGTGTTTATAACACTTGTCAGGTATATCTCATGAATACTGCACTCACTATCTGTAAAGCCCATTGCAGTCAAGTGGATCCCAGCTCACAACAACCATACAGGACAGAGTGGAAATGACCTTGTAGGGTTTCTAAGGAGTGGTGGTGAATTCCAACTGCCAGCCTTTTACTTAGCAACCAAGCTCCTAACCATTGCTTAACCAGAGCTCCACTGAATTCCTTAAATCTGTAAAACAGCATGCAAGTAGCAAGAAAGGAGTGACACAAGTAGTAAGAAAAGGAAACATGTGTTGGTGTTAGGACTTCTCAGGGACTCGGGAGAAATCAGTGAATTTCAGGCAGTTGCCTTTCCAAGTGCAGATTTTGGGGCAAATACTTAGCTTCAGGTTGTGAAGTGACAATTAGTTGGATATTAGCATTTTGTGCATAGGGCTTGCCTTCTTAGAGCTCTATTCCTGGACTTTGGACCCATAATGACTTTGGGGCTCATCCACTGAACAGATGACTGGTCTCGGGTGAGTATCAATAATCTCCGGAGGCCGAGACAGGGAGCTGGGCTGACAGTAGCATCTGCTGCTCGTCCATCATCCCCTCTGGCCAATAGAAATAAAGCCTGACCCATGCAGTCTAAGAAGACCCTCACTCTCTCTCTCTGGTGGCTGTGCCAGATGAAGAAGTCATTACTACTCAGGCCTGGAAAAGAAACCAAGGATGTCTGGAGGGAATAAAAGAATGAGAGAACAGGATACAATAAGCCAGTTGGTCACTGGAGCACATTACATCCTCTGGGCACTCTTTCCAGATGCCTTGCATTTCTCACTGTGCAGCCACTTTCCTTATCCTTTCACTGGGGGAGTTCAGAACTTCAACATCCTTGCCTAATTCAGTCTTTGGGACAGTGATAGATGCCTTGAGAAAGAGAAATCAGTGTGACAGCCCAAGAAGAGACTCAAAGTTTCCTCAACGTCTTGAGATTAACTCAGAAAACCCAGTGAGTCCTGGAAAGATCTGATAGTCATGAAATGTTTGTTAGGAAAAGTGAGAAAGAACTGGTAACACAAGTAATCATTTGGTGCTTCTTCAAACACTCTCAACATGACTCAAATTCTCTCACTTCTCAGGATGTGCATGACTCTCAGGACTGCCCTTCACTACTGTTTTCTTTTTTTTGCTTCCAAAAAGGTTGAGGTTATTCACAGTTATGAGGATACTAATATCTTTCTTCTAAAGGATTGACTTGTTTAGGTTTTACACAGATTTTTCACATTTATGACTTCATTTGATCTAAGACAAACTCTAGGAAATCAGAATAATATGCGGTAACATTCCCCCATGTTAGATATAAAAACACAGAAAATCAGAAATAGGTATAAGCATACCAAGGTGGCATTACTGATATGAGCCAAAGTGGAACTTGACCTTGCAGATTATAGTTCCAAGTCCAAGATTCTTTCCACACTTCTGGATCAAACTACATCAGGAGTTTAGCAGTGTATACAACTTAGGTAAGAGCAGTCAGCTATATTCAGAAACAGAGGGAAAGGTAGAGTAAGTACATAGCACCTGGGAAATGTTTTTGCCATACTTCCAAAAATGAATTCATAGCCAAGACAGGCTTTTTTGCTCTTTGGCAGTGCCTTGTATATTCAATATTCTTTGCCAACATTATATTCAAAGGCATCAATTCTTCTTTCATTTCCCTTATTCATTGCCCAGCTTTCTCATGAACATGTGGCAATTGAACATACCATGTCTTGGGTCAGACCTAAGACATTAAGGTGATACCTTTGCTTTTTAAGCCATTAAGGTGATATCTTTGCTTTTTAACACTTTAAAGGAGTCTTTCGCAGACGATTTCTCTGGTACAATAGGTTGGTTGATTTCTTGACCACAGCTTACATGGATGTTGACTTTGGATTCAAGTAAAACAAAATCCTTGACAACATCAGTCTTTTCTCCATTGATCATGATGGTACTTATTGGTCCAATTGTGAAGACTTCTATTTTCTTTACACTAAAGTATAATACATATGAAGGTTGTGGTGTTTGATCTCAATCATTAAGTGTTTCAAGTCCTCTTCACTTCCTTCAAGCAAAGCTATGTCACCTGTGTGTCACAGATTGTTGATGAGCCTTTGTCCAATCCTGACGCCCAGTTTTTCTTCATATAGTCTAACTTCTCAGATTATTTGCTCAGCTTACAGATTAAATAAGTATAGTGAATGCTCTCAGGGTACATCAAGGCCAGTTGGAATAAGTAGTGTATTGCTTAAGAGAGTCTTCTGCACCCCACATTGGTGAGTGGCATCTGGGGTCTTAAAAGCTAGCAAGTTGCCATCTGAAGTACACCATATGCGAACACCAAATGATCCCAACTCAGTAGGAACAGATGATCACCAAGGACCAAAACAGCATGGGGGAAAGAGAACCCAGAAGAGAGACCCACGTGAGTGGGTTGCTACATCAACATGTGACTGGAGGAACAAGATAGTGCCTGGCCACCACCAGTGATAGCCATGATGGGGCTCACAAAGTCAAGTCTCACTGGTAGCATGAGAATAAAAAGAGGTGTACCCTGAGAACTCCACTAAAAGACCACAGTTGATGGTCCAAGGGCCTCAGGGTTCCCCTGGGAGCATGTCCCCTAGTCCTGATGCTGCCCCTGTCTGTAAATCATTACTGAAGTCAACTTTTTGGACAGGAATGGACTGAACTTGGTGACACAGAGTGACCATATCTTGTGTGCATTTTATGGTTCTGTGCATCTAGAGGATGTCATCCTACTGGTCTCTTACTAGAGGGGAGTGGTGAGGGTGAAGAAGATGGATCAGGAGATTGTTAAAAGGATATCACATGTATAGAACAGATAAGAGGAGTGCGCTGTCACTGGACAAGGAGAGCAGTAGGAAGTGCACATAGGCCAGCATGCAAATTTAAACTGGATTGTACACTTTCACTCAGTCACAATAAATAAAAAATACAATAAGTGTGGTGAAAGGCTACAACCCTCAAGTACACTTCTCCAAATTTTGAACCACACTACATCCCGTTGTTCTGTTCAAATGATTGCCTCTTGGTCTGAGTGCAGGTTCCTCATGAGCACAATTAAGTGTTTTCTGAATTCCAATTCTTTGCAATGTTGTTTATAATTTGTTAAGATCCACACAGTTGAATGCCTTGGCATAGTCAATAAAAGACATGTAAACATCTTTCTGGTGTTGTCTGTTTTCAGCAAAGATCTATCTGACATCATAAATGATGTCCCTGGTTCCATGTCCTCTTCTGAATCTAGCTTGAATTTCTAGCAATCCTCATCAATCCTCATCCAATCATTTTATAAGTATCTTGAGGATAATTTTACTTGCATGTGATGTTAATAATATTTTCAGCATTCTGTTGAATTACCTTTCTTCAGACTAGGCACGTATATGGATCTTTTCCAGTCAGTAGGCAAGTAGTTTTGTTTCCATAATTTCTTCCCCTAGGTGAGTAAGCACTTTCACCATCACATTCTTTCACTGAAACATCTCAGTTGGTATTCCGTCAATTCCTGGAGCCTTGTTTTTCACCACTCCTTTCAGAGAAGCTTGAACTTCTTCCTTCAGTACCATTGATTCTGGAGCATATGCAACTCCTGAAATTGTTGAATGTTCACCAGTTCCTTTTGGTACAGTGACTCTGTGTGTTCTTCTCATCTTCTTTTGTTGCTTCCTGTGTTGTTCCATTTTTTGTTCATAGAATCCTTCAATATTGCAATTCAAGTCTTGAAATTTTTCTTCAGTTTTTTTTTTTTTAACTTGAAAAATGACATGCATGCGCTATTCTTTTGATCTTGTAACTCCAGGACTGCGCATTTCATTATAATGCTTTGTCTTCCCAAGCCACCCTTTGAAATCTTCCATTAAGTTTTTTTACTTTATCATGTTCTGTTCGCTTTAGCTACACTATGTTCAAGAGCCTATTTCTGAGTCTCTTCTGACATCCATTTTGGTCTTCTCTTTCTTTCCTGCCTTTTTAATGATATTTTGCTTTCTTCATATGTTATGTCTTTGATGTCATTCCACAACTCCTCTGGTCTTTGGTCATTAGTATTCAACGTATCAAATCTATTCCTGAGATGGTTTTCTAAATTCAGATGGAATATATTCAGAGTGGTACTTTGGTTTTTGTGGGCTTGTTTTAATTTTACTCAACTTCAACTTGGGAATTGGAAAAAGGGCAAAGAATCAGTTAATTCATGGTGGGAAGATCTGACAGAGAGATTTTGGTGTTTTTTATGAAAAATAACTATTTTCTTTTTACAAAAGCATATAATTCACTTTATTAGTCTACAGAAAATGATTCTTAACCAAAATTCAAGAGTAGAAGTCACACACAAAAGCATTGAGATGGCTGCATATATGCAGAGCAGAAAGCTCTCCTCAAGCTCTTGCCTAATTTGCATTATTTTAAATTTTCTTTCATTGGTATCCATACTTTTGAACATCTCGATGTTTTTCCTTTCCATAAAAATTATATATACAACAATAAGACCCCATTCCCTCAAATATATGTAAGAAAAAAGTATTCCATTGTTTTTTAAATCAGATTAAGTAACATAGCGTAACCAGCCAGTATTTCATTATATTGAGGACAACCTTTCTGCTGTTTTGACTTTCCAACCAATTAACAGATTTTATAGTAGACAATGAAGCTTGGATACAAGTTCATAGTCCCTCAAAATAACACTTCACAAACATGTACCCCACAGCATACTGACAAGCCACAAAATATCCAAAAAACACATCAGTTAAATGAGAAAAACAATTCTTAATCCTATTTAGATAATTTTCAAGAATATTAGAGATACAGAAACAGACCATTAAGAAAGAATAAAAAGTAAAATACCACTATGAATCAGATTATTATCTCTACTAGAAAAGCAGTGAAAGCTTTGACTCTTACCCAAACTTGATTCAGGACAGACTTTTCTCCTATCTCCAATCTTTTAAAGTTGTAAGTACTTAAATGAAAAAGAGGAAAGAGAAAAAAATGATAAATTTAAAAAGCTACATTCCTAAAACAGATGAACCCGCTATGAACATAAATAAACAGTAAAACCTAGAGAACTAATTGTGTTATTTACTCTCTTACTAAGCAACAATCAAGAGATTATAGATCTAATTTATTCCTTAAAGTATAATCAAAATTGCCTACAGCTTGTGTCTTGAATAGGGTTAAGAGTTCCAGAATAATGTCTTATTCATATAACCTAAATAAAATGCACTATCATCAAGTCTATGTTGATCCATAGCAACCCTACAGGAAAGAGTGGAACTGCCCCCATAGAGTTTTCAAGGAGTACCTGGTGGATTCAAACTACCAGACTTTTGATTAACAATTGTAGCTCTTAGCCAGTACACCACCAGGGTTTCCATAGTCTAAAAAGCCCATATTAAAATGGTGAGAGAGAAGTCTAGTATTCAATGATTCAACATACCTTAATACAAACACTGGGAGTACAAAATTAAGCAAAGAATGTAATTCACATGCCAACTCCTGTAATACATAGATTAACATTCTCAAACTTCATCTTGTGTCAGAATCCCCTGGAGGGCTTGGGAAAAAAACGCATTGCTAACCTACCTCCAGAGTTTCAGTAGGTCAGGAACAGAGCCCAAGGGTGTACATTCCTAACAAGTTTCCTGGTAATGCTGACTCCGGTCTAACATCCTCCAAAAAACCCATTGTAGGATACTGTGGTCTAGGCTTTGAAAATTACTGCTGCAGAAAAATTAATACAACAGAAAGTCATTAAGAACCTTTGATTCGGCACAGATGCCCTGGTCGCACAGTGGCTGCTAATCAAAAGGTTCCTCATCTCAAATACACTGGTCAGTTCTCGGAAACCCTATGGAGCACTTCTACTCAGTCCCATTAAGTTCCCCATGTGGCAACAGGTTTGGTTTTGAACCACAGAAATTCACAGATGCATTTAAGAAAAAAATTTCAAAGTCAGGGTACCTGTCTTAGTTACCTGGTACTGCTCTAACAGAAAATATCACAAGTGGAAGCTTTCACGAAGAGCTTTATTGACACAGTCAGGTAAGCTGCAGATCCATTTATAAA
Source organism: Heterohyrax brucei (assembly GCA_028571685.1). Lineage (NCBI taxonomy): Eukaryota > Metazoa > Chordata > Mammalia > Hyracoidea > Procaviidae > Heterohyrax > Heterohyrax brucei. The sequence continues at coordinate 139,623,972 of CM053144.1, forward strand.
TTGCAAGTCCGTCCACTACGAGAATTTATCACAGTCCAGTAGGCTGAGTCCAAATCCCGTGACAGCATCTCAGTACAGGAACCTCAGGGCCTGTGTTCAAGAAGAGCTTCTTTGAAAGGAACCTCAGGGCCAATGGACGTGCTCTGCTCTCGGTGCTTCTCTCTTGGTAGCATGAGGTTCCCAACTTCCTCGACTCACTTCTCTCCCTTATAACCCACATGCTTGTAGCTTGAGTTCTCTTTCGCTAACACAGCTGCAGCCTGTTCTCCATCATCAATTATCACAGAGGCAGGATTCACAACACATGGGAGCAATGGCACCATACTTAGACTCATAGACAAGTCAAATCAACACACAAATTTTGGGGGGGACACAGCTCAATCCATGACAGTACCCTCATTCAACAAATGTTTAAATGCTCACTATAGTCCAGAAAATTGTTCTGGATACTAGAGATAAAGTGGTGAATAAAACAGTCAGGGTCCTGTCCTTGTGGGGCTAGAGTTCTAGTTGGGGAAACAATCAGCAAGTAGTCTTAAGTGGCATAAGGAAAAATAGGACAAACTAAGGGGACAGAAAACATGGAGAGGAGAGTTTTTGTAGCCTTAGTGTTCAAGAAGAGCTTCTTTGAAGGGTCAGTTGTGTAGAGGCTTGCATTAAGTGAAAAGGTATATCATTCTGAGGAAGAGTGGAAAAGTGTTCTAGGCAGAGGAAAAACAATTTAAATTGAAAGACAAAGTATTTACTTCTGCTGCTACATATTTCACAACCAGTTTTCAAGATCAGCTTCAAGCCAGTGACAGTAGTTTTCATAAAAAACATTTATGTTCTCAGTTGAAAGAACGTAAAATTTCACATGTACATATAATTTCTGGAACTGAGAAAGGAACTAATCAAACAGCCAAACTATAGATTCAACAAACAGATTAAGTATAATATAGCCACATCCTCTCTGTCAGTTTGTCATGCTGTGGTGGCTTGCATGTTTCTGTGATGCTGCAAGCTATGCCATCAGAATTGCAAGTGCCTACAGGATCATCTGCTAACCGAAAGGTTGGCTGTTCAAATCCGCCACGTGCTCATTGGAAACTCTCTGGGGCAGTTCTACTCTGACCTCTAGGGTTGCTATGAGTTGGACCTGACTCAACGGCAGTGGGTTGGGTTTTAGAGGGTCATCCATGGTGGGTATATTTCAGCTGAGCTTCCAGACTAGGAGGAACCTGTACTTGCTGCTATTGAGTTGATTCTGATTCACAATGACTGTCATAGATTGAATTGTAGCCCCCCCCAAATGTGTGCAGATATTTGGCTGGACCATGATTCCTAGTATTGCGTGGTTGTCCTCCATTTCATAATTTTCCAATGTTGTAAATCCTAATCTCCGCCCTGGTGGTGCAGTGGTTAAGAGCTATGGCTGCTACTCAAAAGGGTGGCAGTTCAAATCCACCAGGCACTCCTTGCAAACTGTGGGGAAGTTCTACTGTGTCCCATGGGGTCTCTATGAGTTGGAATCAATTCAGCTGCAGTGGGTATCTTGACGTGTGGCTAATAGGGCAAATTGGAGTATGCTAAAGAGGACTAGAATGGGGCTATAATGCCCTTACTAGGGTCACCTCTCTCGTCCAATGTGAAGAGAGTTTTCTCGGGATATGGTTTGCACCATCTTTTATCCTTTCATCCTATGGGAGATAAAATGAAAGGGAAGCAAGCAGAGAGTTGGAGACCTTATACCACCAAGAAAGCAGTGCAGGGAGCACAGCATATCCTTTGGCGCCAAGGACATGAAGCTCCCAGAGATGCTCCCAGACCAAGGGAAGACTGGTGCATCGCAGGGTCTTCCTCCAGAGCCACAGGGGAAGGAAGACTTCCCCTGGAGCTGATGCCCTGAGTTTGGACTTCTGACCCACTGGACTGTGGGGAAATGAATTTCTCTTCGTTGACATCATCTACTTGTGGTATTTCTACTATAGCAGCACAAGATCACTGAGATAGACCCCATATGTCAGAAATGCTCTACAGAGTTTTCTTGGCTGTAACCTTTGTGGAAACAGATTGTCAGGAGTTTTTCTGTGGCACCACTGGAGGGATTCAAACAGCCAACCTTTAAGTTAATGAACTGAGCGCAAACCATATGTGCCACCCAGTGACTTGACAAGGAAGAAAGGCCTGTCAATCTACTTCCAGAAGTTAATCAAAGAAAACCTTATGGATCACAGCAGAACATCATTCAGTTCCCTTTCTATGGACACAACATTAGAAGGGCTCAATCACTAGAGAAAAGACATCACATTTGGCAAAATTGAGAGCCAGCCAGGGCAAAGGAGATCCTTGGTAAGACAGATTAGCATAGTAACCCCAGCAATTCTAAGATGACATAAACTATTTTCCAGATCTGCTCAGAGATGAGACATCTTGATGAAACATATCAAACGTCTTCACATCTACTCTCAGATACAAGATAGGAATGCTGACTAAATACAGCTAAAGAAATTTTATTTGGTCAAATATAAGACACACTGAAGAATTAAGCCAAACCACACAAGACTCCTAAAGAATAAATCATGGTCTTTGGCAGGAAATAAAATTAATTTTGACTTAGTCCTAGCTACAGTTATTGCCGTGAACTGCTGCTTGCTAAAAATAATTTCAATAAAATTTACCTGCTTGCTAAAAACAATGTCAATACAATCTACCAAATAAACAAATGTAACTTAACCAATTCAATTTTTAAAATATATTTAACTTTAAAAAACACAATTGTGTTGTTTTTCTTTTTTAAGTCAAAAGAAACTGCTTATAAAATATGTTACAAAAACAACATTCCAATAAACTATAAGAGGTTCAGAACTGGGGGAGTTCACATGACTGTAAAGGAGATGATGCCTATGCAAGTAAACCTGAAGCTAATTTCAGTTTAGACTATCTTCTGGTCAACACTGACCAATATACTTCTTTTTAAAATTTTCTTTAGAAAACCCTGAAATTAAAGATTTTGAAAGAAGAAGACTTTAGAAACACTACAGAATCTTGACATTGCTTTTAGTAATGGTGAATTCTGCAATATTAGTGATGGCAATTCATCTGATAAAATACCTGATAATATTTTCTGTAACAAAGATGATTTTTCACAACAATGTTGGAATCTCATACCGCTCCTGGTTAACTGGCAAGTCTTACTATCCTTTAATAACATTGTTGTTAAACCCAGTTGTTACTACCTCAGTAATACCAAATTTTTCCAAATTGAAATTAATGAAAACTATCAAAGAACTGCAATGACTCTAGGGAAGTTATTTCATTGGACATTCTTACTAGATGAGAAATTATGTTAAAATCTTTATAATGGCACAATTAGTAATTTTGCTGAAATGAACACAAGAAAAATGTTTTCGCACATTTTGTTATCTCACACATCTAAACATCACCAGCCCATCAACAGAACACCCAGACATGCACAGTAACATTGAGTACAGTTGTCATTTTGTCAAATTTGAGCCACATAAATACAACCCTATATGTATTTTTTATAGGTTGCTATAAAGAATACTTTGATACAAGCTATTATACTGAACAATTTGTTCTATGATGTTTAATTTTTTAATATTTAAACAAATAGTGTGTGGAACTCCATTTGAACTCTTGCTCTGGCCCCCACTAAAGCTAAGAACAGCCACAGTTTTACTCAAGGAGTAGAAAGGCCTGTGTCTTGAGGCCTTTCACTCTTAGAGGTGCATTAGGCTAACAAATCAGTCTCTCTCGAGTTTTGCTTCCTTTTCACCTCAGAATGTTGTCTCTCATATCATCCAATCTAGTACCTTCCCACACTTTATTACCCACATTCTGTCCAACATATCCACTTATCAAGGTCTCCGGGAATTTGGGGCCCCAACCAGCCCTGGCTACCTGAAGAGGGAAGGCGAATAGCCAGGATAGTGGCATGGAATGATTCTTCGAGAACAGGGCAAACTATGTTTCCAGGACAAAGGATGGCAGTAATAGGAGAAAGAAAGAATTCAATAGAAAATCTAGATAATTTACGAAACAAGGAATCGAGGAGTTAGCAATAGTAGTGAGGACAGTAATGAAGAGATGAGAGAAGAACTCAGTCATGGGGGAAAGGTATCTCTTCTGCAAAAAAGATAAGAGAGAGAGGAGAAGGAAATAGAGGAGGAGGGAGGAAGGAAAGTGAATACACAACTACTTTTTGGACACTGCATAGAGATTGACTTGATTGTCCCAGAAATACATGAGGAGATACCATCTGCTTAGAATGAGGTAATATTCACACTTTCCACAGGTACATACTGAGAGGTTACTGTGGGCTCTGTATTGATACTTCCTGGGGTAACAATTGTGAAGAAAAAAAGATACAGTCCCTCCTTCTTGTGGAGCTTAAATATAAAGGTCAAACAAAGAAATTGATCAAACATTCACACCACTGAACACATTATTTTAATATGAATTTGGAGATGAATACCTGCTTCCATGAAAGTGCATAAAAAAAGAAATTGTCATTTAGAGAACTTGGGGCAGGTTTGAAAAGGCAGATTCTAGTACTTCACAGGCAAACCAAAGGACAGCATAAGTGAAGGTATAGAAAGGTAAAACTCAGTCCAATATCTGAGACAGCTCACATCCCAGCCCTAAAAAGATCCACCAAATGACTGGGGAAAGGGCCAGGGAATTTTATTCTTGTAGAAATTACAGCTCATTTCTTCATCCTCAAAAAATAGAAAATAAAAGGAAATAACAAAAAATGGAAACAACGCTACCAGCCTTCAACTGGTCAGTGGATAAGCAGACTGTGATACAATGTAACAGAATACTACTAAGCCCTAACAAAGGAACTGACCATTGATACATGCAATTACTTGTATGAATCTGAAATACATATGCTAAATAAGGGAAACCAGACCAAAAACAACAATGAAATCAAATCAAATGAATACTACGTACAGTATGATTCCATTTATATGGCATTCTGGAAGAAGGCAAAACTATAGGGATACAAAAGATATATCTGGGGAGTGAAAGGAAGCAAGAGTTGACTATAACAGAACATGAGGGAATGTGCTTAGAGTTCTATACCTTAATTGTGGTGGGGGTTATACTTCCATACGAATTTGTCTAAACTTACAGAACTATACACTGCAAAACATAGATTTTTCTGCACATAAATCACAACATAAAAACTTCTTTACTATTCCCAAAGGAAAAATGAAAATATAACAAAATGTTGTAATGCTGAAATTTAGTAGGTCATTTTTCTCTAATTTTTTTCATCTCTAATTTTTAACACCCCTCTAACCATCTGTGATATTTTGTTAGGTTGGAACTACAAATCAGAAGTCAAGAGTAAACATAAGTAACTGCCCCATCCATAGAGGCTCTTGACAATCTTCAGAAGATTAGAAATGCATACTTGTATGTAAGTTAGGTTGCTCTTGCCTTTTGTTTATTCTACTCTTTAAATTCTGAAGTGCACTTACATCTCAGATTTAACTCAGACTAGAAAGACATCTCACTTGAAGCCTATCTTGTTTATGTAGAGATAGAATATGTTAAGTAAAATGTTTTGAAAATCCTTGTTACAAGAGTGGGAACATAAGCGAGCAGTTACTACAAGCAGTAACTTAATCTTCCAGCAGTTGCAAAGAAGCTAAACTTCTACAATAAAGATTTTACTGTATTTGTCTGAATTGGTTGCCATGATAATCCACTGGGATAAATTGGTCTTGTGACCCAATTAAACAACCATGGGCTACAACTTTGCAACAGTTAAACAATCATTGTTCTAAAATAAGATAATTATGCTCTGTGCTCCCTGAATTTCAGAGTTAAACATATTTGATTACCTACCCAGAACACATTGGCTTCTTTTTTCAGCAGCTGAAGACTATAAGATTTCTCCAGCAATTATTATTCCTCAAGTCACTTTCCCAATAAGCTTGCAGATTCTAAGCACTCTCCACAGTTATGAACATAATGAACATTTATGAACACTATAATTTCCACACCTAGGAAATCTCCAAATGTTAACAAGTAGGCTTTGTTTTTTCTCAAAGTGCTGCATATCTCCCCTTTTTAAGAAATTCTGGTGGTACAGTAGTTAAATATTATGACTGCTAATCAAAAGGTCAGCAGTTCAAACCCACCCAGGGCTTCTTGGAAACTCTGTGGGGCTATGAGTTGGAAATCAACTTGACCTCAGGGGGTTTGGTTTAGTTTGGTTTTAGTTTCCCTTTCCAAGATTACTGATCAGGAAGGAAATGGTAAATTAGTACCTCTCTTTTTTCCTGTAGTTAACTTATATAAGACTTCATGTACAAATGTAAATCCTCTACTGTCTTCAAGTCAATTCAAATGCATAGCAACCCTATAGGATAGAGTAGAATGGCCTCATAGAGTTTCCAAAGAGTGGCTTGTGTATTCAAACTGCAATCCTTTGGATTAACAGTGAAGCTCTTAGCCACTACTCCACCGGGGCTCCTTAAAAGTCAATTACCTCATAGCAGAAATGTGAATTAATTCTATTACAAAGAAGAATCCAGATAGCAGAAGTAAGGAAAATGTAAATATTACTAGATCCAGTATATGGACAAACTTTCTCTACTACTATAATTTCCCAAAACCATAATCTTCTGAAGCTGAAAATATAAATTTCCTTAAAACAAGGTCTTGGAAAATAGCTTACAGATAGAAGCAATATTGCTAGAACACCAATCATAAGCAAAGTTTTATAAGAAATAAAATAAGGAACATTCCCAATCTTTATATGAGGTTAGTGTAATCTTGATAACAAAACCAAGTAAAAATACAAACAAATGTGTTGCCAAGTCAATTCTCACTCATGGTGACACTGTAAAGGATACTACAAAAAAGGGAAATAATACCATTTTATTTGTGAACATAAATGAAAAAGTCTAAACAAAATATTAGCAACCAAATCTAGAAAAGTGTAAAATACATGAGACATTGTGACCATTGGCGGTTAACATTAGAAAATCCATTAATGGGGGAAGTCAGGCCAAGATGGCAGAGTAGACAGACACTTCCTGTGATCCCTCTAACAACAAAGAGCCAAAATAAAAAAATTAAAAAAGAAAAAGAATCAATTACATATGACATTCTAGGAACCCTGAGCATCAAAGAGAAAGTTGAGAAATAGCACAGAGCAACAGGGAAGAGAGAATAGATCCAGAAGTACCTAGGACAGGCCAGACGTCACTTGCAGAGAATCGGCTGCAGCCAGCGAGAGACAGCAGAGGAATGTCCAATGACTGACAAAAGCTAAGTGGCTTGTTTCTAAACTAGAATGTGGGTCTCTCCCTTTTCCTAGCACTTACCCCTTCCACTCCCTTCCACTGTACCTTAGCTCCAGAGTCTATCCCCATTAAATCAGCCAGGAGTAGGACTCCTTATGTGTGCCTCCTAGACTCAGAGAGGGGACAATTTAAGGAACAGGGGAAAGTAGGGAAAAAAAATCTGCCAACTCAACTGAGCTGGAAGTTCAAGGCAGAAATGGGGAACGCCTTCTTCACAGACACTCAGGAACAGCAGTCAGCCTCCTGCCTTTCTCAGCAAGTGTAGCCAGATACCTGTGCCTACTCCAGTCACCCCTGTACATCTAGGACCTGTAGGAGGGTGATGGTGCCACACACTTTCTAACTAATTACCTGGACACCTGAACTGAATCCATACTAGAAAAGTAAACAGAATCTGGGCTTGCATGCCAGTAACAGCTCTACCTACTTGGTGACAAGAAGTTAGAGCTTCAAAGGCACCAACAACCTAACTTGCACACACAACCAGCCTATTTGGATATTTCAAAACAAAACAAAATAAGAAGCTAGAACATAGTAGGTAAACATAAAATAAATAAATGCAACAATGTACTGGTGATTTAGAGACAACAGTTAAAATTAAATCACTTAAAGGTATCAGCCATGATGGTGGCTAACAGATAACCGAGGAAATGCTCATAATAATTAGCCATTAGAGAAATGCAAATCAAAACTGTAATGAGATACCATCTCATGCCAACAAGGATGGCATTAATCCAAAAAACACAAAACAATAAATGTTGGAGAGGCTGTCAACAGACTGGAACATTTCTACACTGGTGGTGTGAATGCAAAATGGTACAGCTACTTTGGAAATCGGTTTGGTGCCTTCCTAAAAAGATAGAAATAGCAACACCATATCACCCAGAAATCCTACTTCTTGAAATATATCCTAGAGAAATAAGGGCTGTCACACAAAATGATGCATCTAAACCAATGTTAATTGCAGCACCATCCACAACAGCAAAAAGATGTAACGAACTTAGGTGCCACCCATCAGTGGATGAACGAATAAACAAACTATGGAACATTCACATGATGGAATACCATACAATGATCAAGAACACTGATGAGCTTGGGAAACATAACACAGAGAAATCTGGAAGACATGCAGACTGAAATCTGTCAGTTGCAAAAGGACAAATATTGTATGAGACTACTGTTATAGTAACTCAGGGTTTAAACAGTCTTTGGCAGTTACAAGGATAGGAAGGAGGGAACATTCAGTGATTAGATAATAGACAAAATGGGTTACATGAAGGGAGGGAAAGCATGCAGTAGAGGGGAGGTCACCAATGCTTGCCTACATCGAAAGCTAAGAGGTTTCCCAAATGTAATAAACACAAATATATTCTAAACATAGCCTAACACTTCAAAGGACAGAGTAGCAGTGGCAGGGGTCTGGGGACCATGGTTTTGGGGGACATCTTGGTCAACTGGCATAAGAAAGTTTTTTAAGAAACTATTCTGCATCCCACTTTGGTGAGTGGTGTCTGGGATCTTAAAAACTGGCAAGTGGCCATCTAAGTAGCATCAATTGGTCCCAACCCACCTGAATCAGAGGAGAATGAAAGACATCAAACACATAAGGAAAATACAAGCCCAAGAGATAGAAAGAGTCATGTAATCCAGAGATGACATCAGCATGCCACCAGAGGAACTAGATGGTGTCCAGCAACCACCAATGACTACCTTGACAGGGAATATAACATACAGTCCCTGACACAGAGGGAGCAAAATGAGTGTGCAGAACTCAAAGTCCATTAAAATGAACAGACTTGATGGTCTGACAGACTGGAGAGTCCCCAGTAGAACATTAGTCCAGAACTGAAACCACTCCTGAAGCTAATTCTTCAGACAAAGAGTGGACTGGATTGTAACACATAAAGTGATACTGGCATAGAGTGTGCTTCTCGGCTTACGTAGATATATGAGGCTAACTGTGCAATTCCTGTCCAGAGGGTAGATGAGAGTGTAGAGGGTGACAGGAGTTCGTTGAATGGACACAGAAAGTACAGGGTGAAAAGGAGTACACTATCATCAGGTAGGGAGAGCAGCTACAGCTACACAGCAGTGTGTGTGACCGTTTTAGTATGACAAATTGAATTGGACTGTAAACTTCCACTCAAAACACAATAAATATATATATTTTAAAATCCATTAATGTAATTTACCACATCAACAGATTGAGGAGGAAATTCATCTAATTCATTTCAATTAGTGCAGAGAAAATTGTTCGATAAAATTCAACAATGGTTTATAATTTTAAAAAATTAGCACATGAGTAATAGACGAGAATCTTTTTTACACTGATAAACAGCATCTACAAAAACCTGGGAGAAAACTCCATAATGAATTGTGAAATGTTTGAAACATTGCCTTTGAGATCAGGAATAAAGAAGGAAGTCCTCTATCACCATTTCTATTTAAAATGGTACTAGATTTCCAAGAAAGCATAGTAAAGACAAGGAAAAGAAACAAGAGGTCTGAATATAGAATGAAAGAAGAAGGAAAATTTTTAACATTTCCAAAGGATATTATTGTCCATGTAAAAAATACAAAAAATTCATAGGTATATTACGAACATTTATAAACAAGTTTAAGAAGGTGGATGGATATACAACTGCATCTCTCTTCACAAGTAACAATAAATTAGAATATATAATTTATAAAAAGAAATCATTAACAAGAGGAACAAAATATGTAAAGTACCTAGAAACAAATCCTGAAATACATTTTAAAAGACCTAAACAGAAAGGAATTTTTTCATGTTCTTGTATAAAAAGACTGAATGGCCGTAACACTTAAGTTATTCTCAGACTGATCTAGGATTTTCATGGAACCTGATAAGCTGATCATAAAATGTGTATGTTAATTCAAAAAGTGAAAAATATTTAAAGTACTTTAAAAATGAAGAACAAGTTGAGGGAACATGCCCTACCAGATGCAAAGCTGTATTATAATACTATACTAATTAAGATAGTGTGGTATTTGCCAAAGAGAAAATAAATCAGCTGAACAAAACAAAGAATCCTGAAACAAATCCACGTATACTTAAGAACTTGATTTTTGTCAGAGTGGCAGATCAGTGGGGAAAGAGTAGACTACTCAATAAATGTTGCTGGCATAATTGGTTATTCATATGGAAAAGTACGAAATGAAATCTGTACTTTACACTTTACTAAACATCAATTACTGATGTACTAAAAAAACAAATTTGAAAGAAAAAAACATAAAGTGCTTGCAAGATAGCAGAACAATATTACCTGATCTCAGGAGAGAGAAGAATTTAATACACAAAATACAACAAAAATCATAAAGGAAAACATGATTTTTTTCAAAGTTATAATTAGGAGCTTTTGTTCACCAAAATAAATCATAGAGTGAAAAAACAAATCACAGAAGTGAAAATACATTTACATCACACATAACAAAGGATTAGTATCATGTATGTAAAATATTACGTATTTAAGTTGTTTGTGGATCTCTAAAACAAACAAGTAAATCCAAAAATATTGTGCAAAATATATCAACAGGCATTTCACGGAACAGGAACCATTAGCAGCTTATTATCCTTCACATTTAAGAAAATAAAAATAAAATTCTAACATACACATATTGGCCAAGTTTAAACACTGACAATACCAGGTGCTGACAGGGATAAACAGAAACAAGAGCTCTCACACCCCCTGTTGCTATGGTTGTTGGTGGTAGATGCCGTAGGGCCGGTTCAATATTATTTTCCAGGGAGAAAACACAAAAAAATCCACAGGTAAATGATTATTGGTCTTTATAAGCGAGTTTAACAAGGTGGGTAGAGACAGAACTCAATATACAATTGCATCTCTCTTCACCAGCGACAATACATTAGAAAATGTAGTTTTTTTAAATTACGTGTTCCACAAAACAAAATGTTGCCCAGCCTTGTGCCATGTTCACCATCATTGCTGTGGTTGAGCCCCTTGTTGCGGCCACTGTATCAGTTCATCTTGCCAAGAGTCTTGCTCCTTTTCATTGAGCCTTCACTTTATGAACCATTATCTCTTAGTTATCTGGTGGTACTATAGCAGAAATACCACAAGCAGATGGCTTTAACAAAGAGAAATTTGTTTTCTAATGGTAAAGTAGGCTAAAGTCCAAATTCAGAGCATCATCTCCAGAGGGAGGCTTTCTCTATCTATCGGTTCTGGAGGAAGGCCCTTCTCATGAATCTTCCCCTGGGCTGGGAGTTTCTCCCAGCAGGAAGTCTGGGTTCAAAGGACAGGCTCTGCTCCTGATACCACTTTCTTCATGGCAGAAGATCTCCAGCTTTCTACTCACTTCTTTTTCTTTTATCTCTTATAAGACACACCCCAGGAAAACTCCCTTTACACAGAGCAGGGATATGATCTGGGTAATCCTTTTCAACATAATCTACTTGATTAATCACAGGCAGAGATTAGGATTTACATCACATAGGAAGAGTAGCAGCTATCACAGAATAGAGGACAACCACACAATACCGGAAACCAGTCACAGCCAAGAGAAACTGAGAGCTTGCCTTATACTGAATAAAGGAGGGATGTGATCTCCTCTTGAGGGAAGCCTTGCCATTTTCACCTACATGCTTCCTGATCCTGAGTTGTAGCCAGGTATTCCTCATCCTGAGTTGTACTCATTATTCCTTAATAAACCACTTAACTGTTCATCAGTTTTGTGTGGCCATTGCAAAAGAATGATCAAATCCAGCAGGGAAGAGAGAGTGTTACGGAAGGACGGCTGATGACAGAAGTGATAAAAAATTGGAGAGTAGGGGTGTGTCTGACCTCCACTTCATCAACTGTGGGCTGATCCTGGTTCTTGCCCCTAAGGAACCTAGACAGCTTCTGATGTTACTACCACTGTAGCACATACTGGGTAACTTACTGCTGTGTGCCTATCCAACATCGGTATCAAGATTTTTTTTCTGTTCTCTCAAATAGTCTGTATAAGATGACTGCGTATTCCTTAAAGAGCTGGAAAAACTTGTCTAGAAAGCAATATATACATCTTCACTTTTGAAAGGATAAACTTTTGATAACTAGTACAATTTTTAAATGTCTCAATTTCATATAAGACAGCCATAGTATCTACCAATATCAGCCCTCCCAGAAAGACAGCTTTAATAAAGACATTCTCAGAAGCAGGTCAACAGACATTTTTTCAACCTTATTTTACGGGTAGGGTCACCATGAGCCAAAATTGACTTGAAGACAGTGGGTTTGGTTTTAGTTTTTATGGATTTAAGAGCCTCAAAACAAGTCTTGCCTTTGGGAAGGGAATCCAGTTTGGAACTTTCAGTGCCATTTCCCGGCAAGAGCCAAGTACTTGACTTCTAGGCTACAGCCCTGAGCCCAGCAAGCCTGTGGCTTCAGTTCTATTCCTTGATTTTTCTTTTTCACCTTGAATGTTGGTCTTGTTTTGAGGTGCAGCCGTGTTATCTATTTCTTTGTTTTGTTTATTATTGCTATGGGTTTGAAGCAAAAGAGCTGAATCTCATGGTACACTCAGTGTCTAGCTTCAAATATCTTTAGGATAAAAATAATAACAAAGTTTCTAACTTAAAACCCTTAACATTAAAATGTCACCGTTCATTTCCTTCTATAAATCTTCTTTTTAAGACCCACCTATGGTGGACAAAGGAATTAGGGTTACAATCATTTCATGTGGTTATGAGCACAGCTGCTTACCAAGAAGTCAGCAGTTTGAGTTCATCATCTGCTTGGAAACTCCATCGTGCAGTTTTATTCTACCCTGTAATGTCACTATGAATCAGATTCAACCTGACAGCAAAGTGTTTGAGTTTTCTGCAATCACCTCATAGAAGCCTGGAAGGTAAAAGAAGTTTTCCAGCAGCTGTTAACATGAAGTTGGCAGCTTGAACCCAGTCAGCAGCTCCCATGAGTCAGAATCAACTTGAAAACACAGGTTTGGTTTTCTAGTTTACTCATCTCATACCAAACCAAAACCAAACCCAGGGCCATAGAATCAACCCATGTGTTACAGAGTAAGACTGTTCCATAGGGCTTTCTTGCCTGTAATCTTTACAGAAGCAGATTGCCAAGTCTTTCTTCCACAGAGCTGCTGGGTGAGTTTGAATTACTAACCTTTAGGTTAGGAGATAAATGCAAACTGTTTGCACCACTCTAAAAACCCTAAATCTATTCCTATCAAGTTGATTTGAAGTAATAGCAACCCTATGGGACCTAGCAGAATCACACCACAGAGTTTCCAAGGTTGTAATCTTGACCAGAGCTGACTGCCACATCTTTTCCTCATGGAGACACTGGTAAGTTCAAATCACTGACCTTTAGGTTAGCAGCCAAGTGCTTAAGCTCTGTACCACCCCCAGTTGCCTCATAGGTGACTGGTAATTCTAGTAAGTTTATTTTCTCTGCTAAATAAGCTGTATATCACTGTACATTGAAATATACAGTAAAATTCTATGTAATGTGACAAAAATGGAAAAAAAATTTAGTTTCAAAGCCCCAACTTTACCAACCAAAAGAATGGTTATATTCTATTTTCAGCCTCATGACAGTTCAAAATGTTGGACTTTTATTTCTTAAAAAGCAGAAACTAGGTGTACATACCATGTTAACTCCAGCCCACAGAAAACTAATGTAATGGGCAGTTTTGCTTCCAATACTGCATACCAGAGATCTCAACTCAACTCAGCAGATGCTTGGAAGACACAGCTCCCTTTTGTATTAAATTTCCCTGGAATCCTAAAGGATTTCTAGCTAACTAATTCTGCCAAACCTTTAAAAATAGGCTCTTGCTCCCTGAGAATTGGGTAACACAAAATTACCACTTTTCAAACAAAGTTTATTTTTTACTATTCTTCAAGAAGCACTTTAGGACAGAAACAATATTCATATTGGAAGTGTCTGCATATATTACACATTGTTTTCTAATCAAATCTGGATTTGTTCCAGTTTCAAGAGTTTAGAGCCATAAACATACTGAGAGGTCGTCTGATACAGCTTCTTTATTGTACAAATGAACAGCCTGAGGGGACATGGGCTGACTCTATTTCATACCAATGGTTAGAATCTAATTTTTTGCTTGTTTGTTTGGTGTCTAGTCTATTACTCTTTTCATTATTTTTCTCAGTTTCCTCCAGTCTTAAGAAAGTGGCAAAGAAAATGTCATCATTTGAAGCTTCATTGCTTTCACAGAGAAGGCAAGGCAATGTGCCATGAAATGAGGCCAGTGTGCTGAGTTTCAAAATATATGATCTTTAAATTAGTGGACGTCCAGCGATCAAGAAGCACCTTTAACTGCCGCCTTATAAGCCACAGACATGGCAGTCAGCAGCAGGTCTTTCCCTCTGTCCCCTCCCTTTTCATGATCTGGAAGTTCTTTCTATTTCTCCAGCTATTTGCCCGCCTAACTATACCACAACACACCACAGCTTTCCCGTCTGCTATGGTCTACTATGTCAGGAACAACAACTTAAAGATGAATGGTGTTGCGTTTATCATCAAAAAGAACATTTCAAGATCTATTCTGAGGCACAATGGTGTGATAGGGTAATATCCATTGACTCCTATAAGGAAGACCAGTTAATACAACTATTACTCAAATTTATGCACCAACCACTAAGGGCAAAGATAAGGAAACTGGAAGGTTTTTAAGAGCTTCTGTAGTCTAAAATTGATCAAACATGCAATCACGATGCATTGGTAACTACTGGTGACTGCAATGCCAAAATCAGAAACAAAGAAGAAGGATAAATAGTTGAAAAAGATGGCTTTGGTGGTAGAAATAATGTTGGAGGTCACATGATACAATTTTGCAAGATAAATGATTTCTTCATTGCAAATAACTTTTTTTCACAAAAATAAATGATGACTAGGCACGTGGATGGCTACAAGTCAGAACTGACTTGATGGTTATGTTTCTTTTCGTTTGTTGCTGTTGTTTTACATATATACACATGGGCTTCACTATACAGATACAGAGGGTTCAAATTAGTTCCATCAGTGGAGAGACAGAATGGAAAAGCTCAATATTATCATTAAGAAAAAGGCCAGGGACCAGTTGTGGAATAGATCATCAATTGCTCACATGTGATTTCAAATTGAAACCGACAACTATCAGGAAAAGTCCACAAAGGCCAAAGTACAACCTTGAGTATATCCCACCTGAGTTTAAAGAACATCTCAAAAATGCTTTGACTCATTAAACAACCGTAACCAAAGACCAGAGGAATTGTGGGATGACATCAACAACCTCATACACAAAAAAAGCAAGAGGTCATTAAAAAGACAGGAAAGAAATAAAAGGCCAAAACAGATGTCACAAGAGACTCTGAAATTTTCTCTTGAATGTTGAGCAACTAAAGCAAAAGTAAGAAATGATGAAGTAAAAGAATTGAACAGAAGATTCCAAAGGGCAGCTCAGGGAAACAAATTCAAATATTTCATTAGCTTATGCACAGAGGTGGAGATAGAAAACCAAAAGGGAAGAGCATGTTTCTCAAGCTGAAAGAACTGAGAAAAAAAATCAAGCCTCAAGCTGCAATAGTGAAGGATTCTATGGGGAAAATACTAAACGATGCAAGAATAATCAAAAGAAGACAGAACAAATACACAATCACTATAACAAAAAGAACTGGTTGATGTTCAACCATTTGAAGAGGTAGCATATGATCAGGAACCAATGGTACTAGACGAAGAAGTCCAAGCTGCACTGAAGGCATTGGTGAAAAGCAAAGCTCCAGGAATTGACTGAGTATCAACAGAGATGTTCCAACAAATGGATGCAGTACTGGAAATGCTCCCTCATCTATGCCAAGACAGCACAGATGGAAGACAGCTACCTGGCCAACCAACTGAAAGAGATGTGTATTTATGCCTATTCCCAAGAAAGGTGATCCAATCAAACGAATCTATTATTGAACAATATCATTACTATCATGTGCAAGTAAAATTTTGCTAAAGATGATTCAGAAGTGACTGCAGCAGTACATTGACAGGGAAGTGCCAGAAATTCAAGTCTGATTCAGAATAGGCCACAGAACCAGGAATATCATTGCTGTCAGATGAACCTTGGCTGACAGCAGAGAATACCAGGATGTTTACCTGTGTTTTATTGACTGTACAAAGGCATTTGACTGTATGGGTCATAACAAATTATAGATTATATTGCAGAGAATGGGAATTCCAGAACACGTAATTGTGCTCATAACGAACTTGTACATGGATCAGGAGGCAGCTGTTCAAACAGAACAAGGGGACACTGCATGGTTTAAAGACAGGAAAGCTGTTTATCAGAGTTTTGTCCTTTCACTGTACCTATCTGTCTTAGTTATCTAGTACTGCTATAACAGAATTACCATAAGTGGATGGCTTTAAAGAGAGAAATTTTACTCTGTCACAGTCCAGCAAGCTACAAGTCCAAACTGAGGGCATCAGCTCCAGGGGAATACTCTTTCTGTTGGCTCTGGACGGAGGTCCTTGTCATCAATCTTTCCCTGGACTGAGAACTTCTGAGGTACAGGGACCACAATTCCTTTCCAAAGAATGCCCTCTGTTGCCAGCACTGCTTCTTTCCTGGTGGTTTAAGGTCCCCAGATATCTCTGCTACCTTCTTTCCTTTGTATCTCAAGAGATTGCTTCAAAGCACAATGCAGTCTTACACACTGAATCCTGCATTGCCAATACAACTGCTCCCTATCCTCCTTCATTAACATCATAGACGCAGAGTTTAAAATATAGAAGAACATCACACAATACCAGGAATCATGGCCAAATCAAATTCCTACACACATTTTTGTAGGGACACAATTCAATCCATGACACTATTTAACCTGTATGCCCAGCCAATCATTTGAGAAACTGAATTATCTGAAGATGAACAGGGCATCAAGACTGGAAGAAAACTCATTAACAACCTCATTAACAACTATTATGCAGATGACACAACTTTGCTTGCTGAAAATGAACAGGACTTGAAAAACTTACTGATGAAAACCATACACCACAGCCTTCAGTATAGATTACACCTCAACACCAAGAAAATGAAAATCCTCACAACTAGACTGATGAACAACATCATGATAAATGGAAAAAAGACTGAGGTTGTCAAGGATTTCATTTTAGTTGATCTGCAATCAACACCCATGCAAATAGCAATAAAGAAAGCAAAAGATGCACACATCACATTTCAAATCTGTTGCAGAAGACCTCTTTAAAGTTTTGAAAAGCAAAGATGTCACCTTGTAAACTAAGGTATGCTTTACCCAAGCCATAGCATTTTCAATGGCACCATATGCATGTGAAAGCTGGACAGTGAATATGGAAGACAGAAGAATTGATGCCTTTGCACTGTGGTGTTGGACAGCAGTATTGAATATACCATGGACTGCCAAAAGAACAAACATCTGTCTTGGCAGAAGTATGGCCAGAGTTCTCCTTAGAAGCAAGAATCGGGAGACTACATCTTACATCTTTGGATATGTTGTCAGGAGGGCTCAGCTGCTGGAGAAGGATATCATGCTTGGTAAAGTAAAGTAGAGGGTCAGCAAAAAAGTGGAAGATCACCAGTGAGAGGGATTGGCATAGTAGCTACAACAGTGGCCTCAAGCATAACAACAACTGTGGCCAAGGCGCAGGACCAGGCAGTGCTTCCTTCTGTTGTGTGTAGAATCGCTATGAGTCAAAATCAACTTGACAGCACCTAATAACAACAACAATCCAAGACAAAACAAAACCTTCGTTTCTGTTTAACTTGTTGGTATGGTTGCCTCAATTTAGTATTCCTTTTGAAATGCAGAGAAATGATCCATTTTTCTTAAGATAAATGATTAATTTTAACTACTAGCCAGAAGACTGGCAGTTCAAACTTACCCAAAGATGCCTCAACAGACAGTCTTGGCAATCTGTTTCCAAAAGGTCACTGTTTTGAAAACCTAAGGGAGCAGTTAGTTCTGCTCTGCACACGTGGAGTCACCATTACCAAAAGTAATACAGACCACTGCCTTGCAACAGTCACTCCCTCATACACCCAGGGGGAAAGTGATATGTATTGATGCAGATTAGGTCTTCACTTTTTTTTTTAATCTACTGAGCATCGACAAAGAAGAAGAAAGCTAAGAAGTTAAAAAAAAAGTATTTATTTTTCATCATTTCAGAGTCACTCACTATCTTCTTAAAATATTTTCAAAAACCAATAGATATTGATAAAATCATGGCCATGTTCTGAGTACACATATATTTGAAGAAAGAAATAGTTATGTTTCAGAGTTTAGGCACTGTCTCAGGTTATGTTCTCTAGAGAACAAAACTGATAAAGTGTATAAATATATAGAAAGGAAGATTTACATGGAAATGTCTCCTACAGTTGTAGAGGCTGGAACACCCTGATCAAGAATCAAGAAGGAGACTTCTCTCAATTCACCTAGTCACACAGGGTGACAAACCCAAGACAGTCAGGTCAAAGAGCAAGGCTCCTGCTCTCAGGCTGTGAAGATCAACAAATTCCAGCATCTGCAGATCAAGTCCCACGAGCCAGCAGTCAGATGAATAGGAAGCAGTCAGGGAATCCAGTACAAGCAAAAAGCCAGAACATCTGCCTAAATATGGACGTAGGCCATGCCTCTAAGGAAATTTCTTTTAAACTGATTGTCTACTCACAGCAGAGGCACTCCTGGGAGTGATCACACACAAACACTGAAAATCATGGCCCAGCCAAGTTGACACACAATCCTAAACATCACAGTGTTAATTTACTAAGATGAGAAAAAATTTCCTCAACGAAAGTTTATTTGGAGATCTGAATTTTTCAGCTGGCTTTCCTACATTATCATATTTAACTGGTTATGGTTCTAAATTATTTAAATAACTACCAGATTTCCACTTTGCTTTACCATGTTAAAATAACCCGCATAAAGTATATCATATATATAACATACATGTATAATTATAATAGTCTTTAAAATTCACGATTCAACTTTTAAGAACTTTTCTAAATGCAAAATAAGCTCATGGGTTGCACTATTTTACAGACTGATTGGTTCATGCTTCTTATAAAGATGAAAAACAATACCAATGGGGACACAGTTAAGGAGACTACCTAGACATATCCAAACAACTCTTAGGTTTGGTTTACTAGGTTAAAAAGCTTAGGACCATAGACTCATGAGACAACTTAGTCAAATGGCATAACATAGCTCATGAAGGCCATGTTCTACACTCTAGATTGTTGAGTAGCATCTGAGATCTTAAAATCTTTTGAGTAGCTATCTAAGTTACAACTCACCTGAAGCAAAAGACAATGAAGGAAACCAGAGACTCAAAGAAGAAACTATTTCACACGCCTAATAGCTCACATGAAACATCACCTCTTCAAACGTGAGACCAGAAGAACTACATGGACCATTCTGACAGTGACACAATAGAAGGCCCAGAGAGAACGGGAGAAAAACGTAGAACAAAATTTAAACTCCTAAAAGAAGCCAGACCTACTGGACCAAGAGACACTAGAGGAATACACAAGGTTATCACCTTAAGATGCCCTTTGAACTTGGCACTGACACTAGTCCTGTAGGTCACTTTTCGGCCAAATAATAAATTAGCTTATAAAATAAACATCATCCATGAGTAATGTTTTCCCTTAAAACAACCAACTATATGAGACCAAACTGTTGACAGTTATCCAAAAGTAAAGATGAGAAGGCAAGGTGGGAAAGAGGAGCTAGATCAATGGTAACACAGCAAGCTGAATGGAAATAATTGTGAAAATTGCAGCCAGTGTTACAGGAAAGTATGTAAGAAAATGGTTAAATGAGAACCTAATTTGCTGTGTAAACCTTTACCTAAAACACAATTTAAAAAAAGTTGATGAATATCATAGATTGAACTACGTCCCCCCAAAAATGTGTGTAGCCATATGGCAAGGCCATGATTCCCAATATTTTATGATTGCCCTCCATTTGGTGATATTCTGATGCTATAAATCCTAGTCTCTGTCTGTGGTTAACAGAGTGGATTATGTTAGAGAGGATTAGGATAGGACTATACTTCCCTTTATAAAATTGCCTCCCTGCTCTGATGTAAAGGGAGTTTCCCTGGAGTATGGCTTGCACTATCCTTTATCCTTTCATCCTACAAGAGATAAAAGGAAAGGGAAGCCAACAGAGAATTGGGAATCTCACACCATCAAGAAAGCAGCACTGGGTGAACAGTGTGTCATTCATACCTGAGATTCCTGCACCAAGATGCTCTCCGACCAAAGACTGATACAACACAAGGATTTTCCTTCAGACTGACAGAGGGAAATTCTTCCCCTGGAGCAGACACACCCTGAATTTGGACTTATAGCTTATCAGACTATGTAAGAATAAACTTTACTTTTATTAAAGCCATCCACTCTGTGGTATTTCTGCTAGAGTACTGCTAGCTGAGTAAAACAGTGAGGATTCAATTTCATAATAATTAACTAAATTTTCACTTTAAAATATGATGTGCTGTATATCGCTATGAGTCACAGTTGACTCGACAGCAGTGGATATTTATGGTGCAGTATGTGTCAAGATCTGCTAAGTATTCTGATGCAGTGGCAAACCTCATCCAGTGTGATTATCTTTAAGGTAGATTTAATCCTCATTTATCCATCTCACTGGAAGTTTTTTAAAATCTCGGTCACAATAACCAAATAAATTAACAGCAGACCAGACAATGCCAGGCTGGTAGTGAATGATAAAAGTTCTTCCATGTGTTCAAAGAGAAACCTCCTACGAGAGAGTTTCTAAGAAGCTGTTTCAAGACCTCTTGAAGTATGTGACAGGACATCATACTCAGATGAATATCCTCA
Source organism: Heterohyrax brucei (assembly GCA_028571685.1). Taxonomy (NCBI): domain Eukaryota; kingdom Metazoa; phylum Chordata; class Mammalia; order Hyracoidea; family Procaviidae; genus Heterohyrax; species Heterohyrax brucei. The sequence continues at coordinate 139,645,154 of CM053144.1, forward strand.
CATTCTGTCTGTTACTGCTGCGGTGTCCTTTTAATCCCTTTAACATCCTGCTGAAATGAAGTTTATAAACAGAAGTTTGGGAATGGATCAACACCAATACTGTCAAATACCTAAGTCAATCATTTAAATTCTTCATTCTGCTTGCATCTTCTGAATCTGCAAAATTCCTCAGGGTTCCTGTATCTCACAAAATGAGTTTCACATATCTGATAGTTTCTAAGCTATCGTACTCAAACCCTGGGTCTTTAAAAAAAATTATTCTTACTACTGCAGTCAGAAATTAAAGGTGGAATTAGAGGATCTTTTCCAGCCAAAAAATGAAAAACAAGTTCTTCCCATTAAGTAGTAATTGCGCCCTCCTCCGTTTTCGCTCTTTGCATCCAAGTAGATACCATGTAGCACTTAATCATCACCACAAGCACGGTTTCCAGGTATATACTAGAGAATGTAAATTTCCTTCTAGTTTTTTCTCTTTTGTAAAAATATAACAAGTCAACATATTTGACATAGGTATTTCACTTCTCCTTTTTGACACTTAATGGAAACCCTGGAGACGTAGTGGTTAAGTGCTACATCTGCTAACAGAAAGGTAGGCAGTTCAAATCTGCCCAGAGCTCCCTGGAAACTCTATGGGGTGGGGTCACTATGAGTCAGAACTGATTCCACAGCAGTGGCTTCAGGGTTGACTGTTTTGATACTTGTATGTCATTTTTAAAAAGTTTACATCATACCAACTGAATTTGTGTAATCCTGTATATACTAATTATTTCATAGAGATTAAAATCATTTATTTCTGAATGACGAATATGATGTTAAATATATTTTTTAATCTTAGAACTGGAAATGAATGTCAACATGAATTAAAAAAAAAAAAAAAACCTGAATTTGGAAATTTGTGATTGTTTCACCTACCTGAGTTAAAGTTTGTGTATCATGTATGAAAATACACTCTTAAAAAATGACGAATGAAAAGTTTAACATATTTGGACTAACCAAATATATGTCAATAATTACGAAGTAGTCTGACGTATTTATGAGCATATCATAGAAGATTTTTACTTGAAAAGACTGTTAAGAGTTACTCTGTGTAACTCTGTGTAACAAGATAACTGAATCCTTTTTCTTGGTTTTTCATTAAATCAAACTAAAATTCCTCCAAGTAGTTTTAAGTGCAATATCAGAATACTGAGAATGTTTTCCTGCCTAAATTCAAAATTGATGCTCACTGACCCGAGTCTCTCTGTTCCTTTAAATGCTGTGCAGCCAATAACCTTACTTTGCTTTATCATATTTTTGTTTGTTTAAGAAGATATTGAGAAACGTGAACAGAAAACATTGCTAGACGGCTACAATCAGATGTTTCCCTTTATTATCGTCTGCAAACATGGGAAGTAGCTGCGTCTGTAATCATTTTCCAATATAATATTTTGCTGGGCCCTGTTGGATTAGAAGTTCTCTTTATTTTCTCCTGAATTTGTGGAAAAACCGAAATTCTTCTAGTTAAATGGTCAAAGTAAATTAAAAATATCAATATGAACGGGGACATTGGTTGCCCGCGGTGAGAAGACCGGAACCAAAATTTCCAGCATTGGTGGAACCAGCGACCAGGGCTTGCCTCTGCCGCTTTTCCCTGGAAGCGCTGAGCGCCGCCTGCAAGGCCGAGGAGCTGGATGGAGGGAGCTCATCAACGTATAGTCCCTCTTAAGGACAGCCCTATGTGAGCCAAGCCAAGTGCCGTTGAGTCGGATCCGCTTGTCAAAGTAGAACTCCTGTATCCAAGGAAGGACAGCAGGACACGAGAGAGATGGGGAAGGTGACCTGGGGAAGGTGACCTGTGGAAGCTGCGCCAAAGGGGCGTGGGTGTGCTCTGACTGCCCCGTTCCTAGCGTGTCATCAGGTCTGACCCCGGGGCTCGCGGGCAGGAGACAGCACAGGGCAGGGCAGGATAGAGAGATCCACCCCCATCCTCCCCGGCAGCAAGGACAAGCGGGCGGCTTCGAGCTAGATCCCAGCTTTCACGTCCTCCGCACTCAGAAGTGTGAATTGTTGCTGCGGGGTGACAGCTCTTTCTTTTGCCTCCAGAGCAAAAGCAGGCCGGCCGTTGTTGCCTCCTGCAACCCTCTCGGGCCACCGATTGAGGGTGGTGAGGATGTTCCTCTTCACCTGTGCGCCTGGAATGTCGCTGGCTGCAGAAGCCTTCAGAGCTCAGCTACAAGGCAAGGCCCCGTCTCTAGATACTTACTCAAAACTAGACAGCAGAGGAGAGGGCAAAGGGTGTCTTTAATTTTCATTTTTCTTAAAGTAGGTTTCATCGTAGTCAGTTAAGGAAGCCCTCCAATAGCTCTGGACCGCTATTTATTGACTGAGTTGGAGACACGGAACTGTTGTGGTCAGGTGCCGTTGAGTCGTTTCCAACTCCCGGCGACTCTTTGTACAACAGAGGGCAATACCGCCCGGTCCTGCGCTATGCTCATAATCGCTGTTATGCCCGAAGACGTAGAACTACTGCTCATTTATAAGTCATGCAAAGCTAAAAACTGAACCCCAAGGTCATTTGGCTTCAAACATTCATGTTTTAAAAGCAAATACATCATCGTGAAAGGGATGCGTTTATCGTCGTTTAGAGCGTGAGAAGAAAGGAGCTCTTCGCAGGAAGTGGCTTGGAGCCCGGACAGCCCTTCAGGGCTCAGAGTCAAAGAAACGACGGAGGGCTGTTTCGTGACTAGAGTGCATCCTCTCGCACCTCTCTAACACGAACACAGGAAATTGCAGCTGCTGTGTTGTCTACCGAAGAGGCAATAAGGCCTTCTCTGGCCTCCCCTGCAATTCCTAAGACGCCTCTTAGAACCAAGGAGTTCTCATCACCAAACGCTATGGCATCTTTAAGAGACACTGGCCAAAGAGACCTCTGCGGAAGAGTCTGCTGGCCCAAGACTGGGTAAGACCTCCCCAGCTCCTCGAAAGCAGCTTTCACCTGGAGGAGCCGGAGGCGGGCCACGCAGAGCCAGCGGGGTTCGGACCAGGAAATCAAAGAGGCAAGTACGCGATCTACTGGAGTGGAAAGGAAAGTCCTAGGGAGCGGAATTCAGGTGTGGGCAGGTGAAGACAGGACAAGGTCGGAGGACTCGCAAAGGAGGTGAGCCAAGGAAGCAGTGGCAGGCTTCAGTCACTGCACTTCCCGCAGAGGGAGCTAATCCGCATCGGACAGGAGTTCCCAGACACCCTGAACATTCGATCTGCGATGATTCTTATCCCCTAGGGAGTCCCTGGGGACAGCACCGCGCCTCCCTGCGCATCCTGTGGAACAGAGAGCAGAGACTCTATACTCCACCTCGCCACTCTGGAGCGCACACGCTCACTTTTCAGTGTGGGGTCGGCGCTCGCCCACAGGACCTTCCCCCACGTCGAAAATTTCTCTTTCTCTTCGGCTGTAAGGACCCCTATTTCTTCCTCATCCCCGGCCACACACACCTTTTTCCCCCTCCTCTTTTAGCATAGTAAATCTCTACTCCTCGCCGGCGAAGCTTCAGGCCCCATGTTGGAGGCCTCACAGTCCCCGGAACCCCTGGGGACACCGAGAAACTCCTCGGCTGACCCACCGGCCTGAGTCCCTCCCTCCCAATTGGCCCCTCGGTCCCCGCCCCCCACTGCTCCTCCCCCTCCGCGGCTCCCGAGTGGCGTCAGCACGCCCCCTGGGCGTGGGGTTTAAATGCCCACTAGCGAGCGCCCGGGCCCTACACTCCTGAAACGCAATCGCCGCTAGAAGCGCAGAGGTGGGAGGGAAACGAGCGAGCGAACCGAATTTCGAGCCGCCGAGCGCGCTGCCCTTGGCTCCGCCGCCGATGATTCCGGAGCTGGGTCCCGAGCGCAGCCCATGCAGCATCTCAGCGCCGCGCCGAACGAGAGTTGATGATAAAGCATCCCACGGTTTCCGCAGCGGGGAGCCATGAGCTGTCTGGATGTTATGTACCAAGTCTATGGTCCTCCGCAGCCTTACTTCGCAGCCGCCTACACCCCCTACCACCAGGTACGTGTCTCCTTTGGGCGTTAGCGAGTTCCCAGCAGTCCCGGAGCACCTCCTAGACCCTGCGGACCGCAGCGCCTCGGCGCGCGCTGGCGATGGCAGACCTGCGGCGGGCGTCGCCGGGATTGACGCTGCCAATGAATTAATCCGTTACTTGAGTTTGCTCTCCTGGAGAGGTAGCTAAACCCTGCTAATGTGTGCCCAGATTTTCCTGGGAATAATTAGATGAGGGTGGCGCGACCTGGCTTTTCTTAGACACTGGATTCTTCCGAACCTGCTCTGAGTGCAGACAGGTACGGAGAAAGCAAACTTTGATTCTGGAGGTGAAAATGACAACGAAACAGTAACAAAGGCCAGCTGCTCCGCCTATCAGTCGCAGGTGAGCAGATAGTCATTCTCATCCTCTCATGTCACCCGAGGAATAAATTCATTTTTCCGATGATCAGGCCGTTTAATTCCAAACCCATTGAATTTGTTACAAAGAGCACCCTTGGGAATGCACTGGTTTTGTCATCTTTGCCTCACGTAGTTCTGGCTAGTAACATTGGAGGGCGATTGGTCCAATAGAGGCAAGCTTCATAGATAATTCTTTGCCGTTTTTGAGCCTGAGTAGCTGAATCTGGCAGTCCTGCCTCCAAAGAACACACTTTTTAAGACCACTTAAACCGCCTTTCCATTGGCAAACTCTTCAACTTTGGTTCTTTGGGCCGATTTATCTTTTCTTCGGGCTGCGTCCTGTCGAACATTCCTCAGAGAAGTAGCAGAAACTGCGGCCAGTAATTCTGGTAAAGGAGATTGTACGCGCACAAGGGAGTAGGAATCTGGGACAGGTTTGGAATCGAGGGCCTGAACTGCCTCTTCGCAGAGACTGAAATACAGCTCAGTGCCAGATGGATGGTTCCGCCAATTTTGCTTGCAAATTCAAAATTTGCTGATGAATTAATGATGAAATGGTTGGATTTTGGCATTTGTTTTCTCATCCACGTTCCCCCCTTTTAATTTTCCAGTCTGGAGTTCGGTCTCAATGTTAATTTTAGGAATCACCAATCCTTCATGGTAAGCCAAGTGGGAACATGGCATTTAGGAAGTGGTGATATCGCCACATAACTCCAGTGCTAGGGCGCCAGCCTCTGAAATGAGCTCCTTCCCAAGCTGGGACTATTGCAAAAGGGAAAGAGGTGTGCTTGTTTTCTGTCTGTGTGGTCTTTTCTACTCCCTAACCTGATTCAGTCTGGTGCGTTAAGATCTTCACTGATTTTAGCGTGGCCCATACACACCTCAGAGTCCTAGTAGCCCAGTTGTTAAGAGCTCTGCACCTAACCAAAAGGTCAGCACTTTGAACCCAGCAGTCGGTTAGTGGAAACCCTATGGAGCAGTTCTACTCTATCCTATATGGTTGCTTAGGAGTTGGGATGGACTCACCCAAAACCAGTTTGGTTTTTGTTTGTTTGGTATGGGTTTCCAGGCCGTCTCTGCCAGCCTTCAATCCATTGCTCATTTCTAAGAAAACGTTCTCAGAGCTGTACTTGGTTTTAAAATCATTATCAGACGTACCGATTCACCCAGAGTCCCAGGCAGGATGTTAACATTCTCTCTTCTGCACACTTTTACTTCTTGTTCCTGCAATGTTCAAGCAAGTGGTGAGAGTGGTAGTGTTTACAGTCCACTGTTTTTTCCTTACTTAAAAGGAGATATTTTTGAAAACTGAGACAGACTTTTAAATGAGCAGTTTATGGGTGATCAAACAAATATCAGCTCACATTTATTAATCCCACATTTTCATGCCACACAACTCATTCCTAAATGGAACTATTTCAAACTTTCTGAGGTGTTTTTTTCCTTTATATTCCTGATTGCATCAAGTGTACTTTTTGCCCCTGCTATGTGGTGAGATGCTTAATAGGGCATCTGGAAACCCTGGTGGCCTAGTAGTTAAATACTACACCTGCTAACCAAAAAGTTAGCAGTCTGAATCCATCAGGCATTCCTTGAAAGTCCTATAGGGCAATAGGTTTGTGGTGAGTTGGAATTGACTCCACAGCAGTGGATATCTGGGGGATCAGGCTGAGGAATTGGAATTTGACCCTAATTTGACATCTCATTTGAAATTGACATTTCTATTCTTTTTCTGAGCAGAAACTAGCCTATTACTCCAAAATGCAAGAAGCCCAGGAGTGCAACACCAGCCCCAGCAGCAGCGGCAGTGGCAGCTCCTCATTTTCCAGCCAAACCCCAGCGAGTATAAAAGAGGAGGAAGGCAGCCCCGAGAAAGAGCGCCCACCAGAGGCAGAGTACATCAATTCCCGCTGTGTCCTGTTCACCTATTTCCAGGGGGACATCAGCTCCGTGGTAGATGAGCACTTCAGCAGGGCCCTGAGCCAGCCCAGCAGCTATTCCCCCAGCTGTACCAGCGGCAAAGCACCAAGGAGCTCCGGGCCTTGGCGGGGTGAGTATGTCATTCCCAAAGCAAGGATGGATGGAGAGTCCTCTCAGCCTAGGGTCCGCCCCTAAAAGGCCCCAAGAGTGTAGCTGAGAGAATCCTGGGTGTCAGAAGAGGGTAAGAGAAGCACTTGGGGAGGTTAAGAAAAAGGAAGGAAGAAAGGATGTGGGCATAGAAACTCTTCTTGAAGACCAAATAAGAAAAGTGACCTAGAAAAAGACACTAGCCTTGGAACTGGGAGGCCTAGGTTTGCTTGTTGGCTCCACCACTTCCTAACAGTTTGACCTTGGGCAAGCCTCTTAAAGTCTTTGACCTTATACTATTTACTGTTCTCTAAAATTAGAATAATAATACTTGACTTCTTAACTACTTCCAGAGGTTGCTGTAGGACTCACATATACCATTCTATGTAGATGTGCTATAGAAATACAAGTATTCCAATGTCCTCTGAAACTGGGGGGCAAAAATCTTCTCTTCCAACCACTTGGGACACTTAGGTCCTAAAAAAAAAAACTGGTCTCAAGTAGAAACTCCTACAATATCCATTGTGAGCAGAACGTGCTGAAGAATGTCTCCTAAAATGCACCCATGCCTTCGGCCAGGTTCCGTTTACTTGGCAAACCTTGAAGCAGAAGATGTTTTTTAATAAAGTAAGTGAAATACCAAAGAAACAAAAACACAGGCAGAGCCAAACCATCTCTAAGAGTTATTAAAAAAACAAACTATTTTTGTACCCCTCCCTCACAAAATGATGCTATCTATATACTAGCCTTGGGTGATGCTGTCTTAAGGAAGTCAATTACCTTCTAAAGTCAACTCTCATCCTCCCTTTATTACCAATAAGACAAACCTAGTGGGAACTATTTGGCAAATTTTCTCACCAAGCTTAGAGTTTTGATATATGCTAATTATGAAATGAAGAACTTTGCTTTTATGCATGTATGTGTATATAGTAGGGTAGTAACCATCTTCACTGCTTCTTTTTTTAAAGAAAATCTACATCTGTACAAGTCTTGTATATATAAAATCCAAAATAGTTTTAATTACAGAACATTCTTTTTATTCTACAGTCGCCTAAGTATTTTGAACAGAAACTCTGTTTTCTTAAAAAAATATTTTTTAAGTATGTGGTGCAGATGACTTCCCCATAGTAGACGCTTAATAAAAGTTCCTCATATTAAACGTCTTTCCCTCCCTTACCACTAAAGGCAACAAATTCTATCAAAATACTGCTCTCCTAAAATACTACAGAATCCTGTGGCCTAGTGGTTATGTGCCACAACTCCTAACCAAACTGTTGGCAATTCAAACCCACCAGGCACTCCTTGGAAACTCTAAGGGGCTGTTCTACTCTGTCCTATCAGGTCGCTGTGAATTGGAATCGACTTCACAGCAGTGGGTTTGGTTTGGGAATTTAAAATACTACCAAGGCACTAAGAAGTCAGAACTGACACTGACCAAAATAATAATTTCTGGTTTCCTCACTTTATCTGATCCAGAAAGTTTGTTTAAAAAATAAAAAACCTCATGCCACTCTGTGAAAGTAATACAAATGCCCTTTAATACGTCTTGCTTACTCTTTTGCTTGAGTTCTTGGAAAAAATATTTGAAAGGAGGATTCTAGAAAGTAGGCTAATAGCAATATCTTAAAATATGTCGATGGGCTTTCAGTCTGTCAGGGACCCTGGAGGGACACCATTTCCAGATCTAGGTAACCTGAGGAACACTGGTGGGGCAGTAGTTAAAAGCTTCCAGCCAAGAAGAGCATCAGTTCGAATCTGTCAGGCACTCCTTGAAAACCCTGTGGCGGGGGCAGGGTTCTACTCCCTCCTACAGGGTCTTTGTGAGTCAGAATCCTCTTTTCACTCTATGGCAACGGTTTTAGTTTTTTTGTTGTTACGAAACCTGAAAGGTGAGGGGGGTGGTGAGATTTCTAGGAACCGACCTAGACTAGGAAGCTGTGTCTGCAGCCTGAGGAAAGGCTGCGCTTGGGAAACGGTAGTCGTGTCTGCCCTGAGGCCGCCTCGGTAGCTGGGCAGTCATTCGGGAAGCTCCCCACTTCCCCACGTCTTGGGCTCGGGATCTCTGCTCTTCCTCACCCCGCCAGTGCCCAGCGATTCCGCACTGGGTTACACGTCTGGGTTCCCGGAAGCCCTCGTTGTGCGAAGCTCAAACCTCGGTTTCACAGGCCCAGCCCCTGGGACGTGCTCTACCCCTGGGCCGGGGGCCTCCTCCTTGCCAACCGCCGCGGCTTTCCCGCCGCTTCTGCCCTCGCGCTCTCAGCTCGCAGGCCCTGCGGGGTCAGCTGTCGAGTCTCCCGGCCCTGACGCGCGTCTCTCCCCTACCTCCCCTCCGCCTCTCCGGCCTGCAGACGGCTCCTTCCCCATGAGCCAGCGCAGCTTTCCCGCCTCCTTCTGGAACAGCGCGTACCAGGCGCCGGTGCCCGCGCCCCTGGGCAGCCCGCTGGCCGCCGCGCACTCGGAGCTGCCCTTCGCCACCGCCGACCCTTACTCGCCGGCCGCTCTGCACAGCCATCTGCACCAGGGCGCGCCGGAGCCCTGGCACCACGCGCACCCGCACCACGCGCACCCGCACCACCCCTACGCTCTCGGCGGCGCCCTGGGCGCCCAAGCAGCTGCCTACCCGCGACCTGCCGCGATGCACGAGGTCTACGCGCCGCACTTCGACCCGCGCTACGGGCTGCTGATGCCGGCCGCCTCGGGGCGCCCGGCCCGCCTCGCCCCGGGCCCGGCCCCCGCTCCCGGCAGCCCGCCCTGTGAGCTCTCCGCCAAGGGGGAGCCCGCCGGCGCCGCGTGGGCCGCGCCCGGGGGACCCTTCCCGAGCCCCGCGGGGGACGTGGCCCAGGGCCTGGGCCTCACCGTGGACTCAGGTAAGCGGAGACGGAAGTCCGGCCTCCTCTGGGATCCGCCTGTCTGTGCTCGGCCCTGGGCTACGCCCTGGAGCCCTCGGGGTTCTCCTTCGAGACCTCTGTGACTGCACGGTCTCCACGGCAGGGCTGTGTTTCAGCAGATAATCCTGTGGCGTTGTTGGGAGGGGGATGAGAAAGTAGGACCCGGCCGGACCTGGCTGGCAAATATTAACAGTAAATCGGTATTTTTAAAATAATCGAATTTGCTGGAAATGCTCTAGCACCGCGCTGTTCAGTACTGTAACTATGTGACTGTTGAGCATCGCGTACCATGGTGAGAGCGAATTGCGATGTACTCTAAGTATGCACACTAGATTTCAACAACTGTACCAAAAAAGCAAGATACATTTCCTTACCATTTTTGTACTGATTGCATATTGAAAGATCTTTAATTTGTTGCACATGGAATATACTGGGTTAAATAAAATATGTAATTTTTTTCAGTGTGACTGCTAGGAAATTTAGTCATTATACATGTGGTTGCCGTTGTGGTTCTGTTGGACAGCGCTGTTCTAGAGTACCTGCCAGGAGTGGATTTTAAAATCCTCTATACCTTGGGAGGGTCTTACCATCTAGTGGTGGTTATAAAGAATGAGAGATATGTGACTCTGATTAAAGAATGAGAGATATGTGACTCTGATAACAGTTTAATGCCAAATTAGATATCTTAGAGATGTAAAACTTAACAAAAAATATGATTTCAAGGATGTTAGTTCTCTTAAAGAGTTGAGTTTGAAAGGTAAATTCAAAAGGTGGGGTTTTTTTTTTTTTTGCCCCCATCTCTATTTTAGGCCAAGTTTTTGTTTGTTTGTTTTTTAAGTTATATAATAAATACAGACATTGGCTTTTAGTCTTGCCCACTGCCCCCTTCCCTCCAGTGGCAATTTGACATTTGTTTGATTTTACTTTCATTCACCCTCCCCTTTAGATGAACTCTGTGACTTTCACAGTGAAACAGTGGTGTTTGTATTTCTGCTTCCTTAAATATGTGTGCCTTTCCTCCCCCATCTCTTCCTCTTCCTCTCTCCTTCTCTCTCTCTCTCTCTGTTTTATTTTCTCTGTTTTCAGGTATGCAGCCTCAGGACAAAAGCAAGGATCTGTACTGGTTTTAGACAGCCTACCTTCTCCCCTATAGGTCTCTGCGTAGTGCGATTGATGACCCTCGACTGAAATCGAGTCGGTTTGTAACAACAGCTTCTGATCTTGGTTTGCAGCTCCTCGTCGTTACTCCCTCTGTGGGGCATCCCTCCTGAGCTGATGTGCTGACCCCACGTTTCCCCTTCCCTTCCCCTCTGAGCAGCCACGAAGGCTCAGCATCTGTGCCTCCCACTTCATGGATGAGGACAAGGGGAAAGGCAGAGACTTCAAACCTCCTTGGGAAAACCAAAACACGCATCTCCAGATACTTCATCTAAAAACACTTCCTTCTGCTGAAAGAGCAGATCCAGAGAATCTGAATGATGTTTAATGACTTCTGGCCCAATCACTGGAAATATCTGTGGTGAGATCACTTAGTTGTGTGTTATGATACCATAAGCTTTCGTGGAAAAGGGGAAAGAAGAAAAAAGACTTTTCTGGTGTGAATATTTTTTATGTTGATGTTAATTATTTCATTACGTAGTGTGATGATAGCACTACTGATGTCAATATCCTCAGATTCTAAAATGTATTTGTATTTGCATCTAAGACTGTGGTAGAGAAGTAAGAAGAAGCCAACTCTTTCTTCCTCAGTTCATAGCCTCCAGCTCTCTTCCTGCCCACCTCCTCCCAACAGCACACACTCTGGACACAAAGACACACTTTTTCCTTTGGACTGTGAACATGGAAGCCCTAGCCTGAATGTGAGTGGCAAGTGGCTTATCTGGAACCACCTGCCTAAGTCTTATTGCAATGCAGCTGTTGTAGAACAACTGTTTAAAACTCCAGAAATACAACGACCAAGGTGGCACTTCCCAGTGTTTGGCACAACAATTGCGATTGCACTGGATATATTTTATACTTGTGTGTGTATATATATCATATTTTTTACAAGCAACATTTTATGATGAAAGAAGAAACCATTCTCTGCCTTCTCACCACAAATTCTGTCCCTCCCTCACCTCCTCTGGATAAAAAAAGCAACAAGAGCCCAAATGGCTCCATGGAGAAGACCTAGACATCTCCACAAGGAAAAGAAATATCCATGGAGTCTCCAATACCTCGAACATTTTACTGTCTCTGTGGCTGTGACTTGGTTACTTTAATGTTGAAGCAGGGAGGGGTCTGTGTGCAGGCAACGCTGAAGGTCATGAGGAAGAAGAAATGAACATTAAAGAGGTCTATTTACTACAAGCTCACTGTGGTTTTTCATTAAAAAGAAAATTAACGTCTTGGTTTTTCTGCAGTAGAAAAATTGATAGTACCATGATCTGACGTCAGTAGTAATACTGTCGTTATTGTAGATATTACTGAGTGGAGTTCCACTCATAGCAAGTCCATGTGACAGAGTAGAGTTACCCCATAGGGTTTTATAGACTGTAATCTTTATGGAAGCAAGCTGCCACGTCTTTCTCCTGTGGAGCTGCTAGGTGGGTTTCAACTGTCAGCCCTTCAGGGAGGAGTTGGGCACCTAACCACTATACCACCAGGGCCCCTTGTAGCAGTATTACCTTTCATACATATAGTGCTTTTTGTTTTTCCAGAATGTTGACTGTGTGGTGAAATCTGTTAACCTTTTCCACTTCCCTTGGATCCTAGAGATGAGGTTAGGCATCCTCTCTCTGTTTCATAGACCACACAGTCCTGGCTCAGGAGTCAAGGGCTCGCCTGTTAGCTTCAGTGAGTTTTAGAAGCAGAGCTGGTGCATAAAGCCCTCCTTGTGTATCTTTCAGTCAGATGTAAAATTCTGTTATTCTCCAGGAGGTAACTATTGTTACTTCTTGAATGCTAGGATCTGAAGACACAGAAAAGTCACAGCTAAAAGTGATTTTGAAACATTTATTACTTTATACTTCAGTAAGATAAGAATTCAAACCTACTACTAGGCAAAAAAAAAGAGGGAGACATTATTATTAAAAAATTGACAGGCTTTCTCTTTATTTTCTCTTGACATCAAAGTTATATTCTTTCATAAACACACTCAAGAAATTTTTGTGTTGCACACAAATTTTCCTTGCACTTTTTTGAATCATAAAATTAGTAGTTCAGATCTACACTTTATAACAAAAGAGGAAATATAATTTATCTTGGGATGTGGTCTCAAGAATTGGAAACAGATAAGGAACTTTTCTCAGACCATTAGTATCTACAAAATAAAAATGCTCATTACAAGAGCGATACTGGTTTTGTTCAGGTGGAGGATACTGTATTTTTATACTGTACCAGATATGATAACAATAATAACTGATGTTTGTTGTTTGAGGTACTGATCTGAGGGCTTTGTATGGGTCAGCTCATTTAAGCCTCACAACAATCTTGTGGCATTTAATATGGTCCCCTTCTTACTCATAAGAGGTGCCTGGGTGGTTCAGTTGGTTTGTGCTTAACTACTAACCTAGACGTTGGTGGTTCAAATCCATTTAACTGTGCTGCAGATGAAAAGCTTGGCTGTCTGCTTCCATCCAGATTGCTGCCCAGTGATGCAGTGTGACTGTATCTTGTGGGAATTTTATGGTTCTATGCATCTATAGGATGTCATCCTGCTGACTTCTTGCTGGAGGAAGGGGAGTGAGTGGAGAGGAGGGGATAGGCGACTGTTGGGAGGATAAGACATGTATGGAGCAGAGAGGAGGGGTGTGCTGTCACTGGGCAGGGAGAGCAGTGGGAGTTGCATATAGGTGAGCATGCGAATTTATATGAGAATGTACATTTTCATTCAATCATAAAAAAAAAGATTACTGCCCAGGAAACTTTATGGAATAGTTCTGTTTTGTAGCACATAGGGTTGCCGTGAGTTAGAACTGACTTGATAAAAATGAGGTTTTTTGGTTCATCCCTACAAGAAAACCAGTGGAGAAATAATTTGCCCTGTGACAGAGTCAGGATGCAAACCCAGGCATCCCAGGTGCAGAGACTGTGCTCTTAGTCACAAGATAAGTATTTGTCTGGTTCCAAATTGTCTTTGTGCTACATCAGGATTAGTTGCTCCTCCACAAGGACAAGTAAGAAAGGAAAGAGGGCTGCAAATGACTGATGTTGAACTTATGGATTCCCTGGTCTCAAAGGAAATGTCACAGGACATTGCCCAGGTGCTTTCATTAAATGGCACTACCTTTAGACTATACAGAAAGAACCATGGTAGAGCAGGGATTAAGTGCTCAGCTACTAACCAGAAGGTTGGTGATTTAAACCCACCAGCTGCTCCACGTGAGAAAGATGTGGCAGTCTGCTTCCAGAAAGATTACAGCCTTGGAAACTCCATGGGCCAGTTTTGCTCTGTCCTACTGGGTCACTGTGATTGGCATCAACTTGACAGCAACGGATTTGGGAGATTATTCAGCCTGATAGAGCTTTATGTTCTTCTCCAGAAGAGAATTATTATTACCTTCTTAATTAATTATAATATTTAACAGCCTTCACTGCTCTCAAATTCTTCACACCAAATTTAAACAAGTAGCGTAAGAGTTACCCTGAGGTTTGGACACTGAAGCAAAAACTATAATTAACTTTGGACTTCTCTGTGGATTTTTTTAATCCATGTTCCACTGGCAAGAATCACTGGTGTATACAAGCATAAACAAAATTCATGAGGTTCCCAGTGAGCTGCCCGGTATTTGCCCCTGAATATAAAGTCGCATAGGAAAGCATAGTATTATCTTCTCTGCTAGACATCCTCTAAGTATTCCCACCTGGAAGTGGCTCTTTACCTGTGCCTCAGCTGCTTTAGCACTCATAAGCACTATGGTCAGAACCCACACTGGGCATGTTCCCAGCCACGAGGTTCTGATTACTGAAACCGTTATCCTGAGATGCATCTGACCTGAATATCAGGTTGCTGATGAGGAGACTCATTCACTGGAACTGGCCTTTGAAGCAGTCCTGAACAGACCATGCAAATTGATGAGCTGGGTTGCAGTGACCTGGCACATAGGACACGTGTAACAGAGATTTCCCCCAGTGTTATCCCTTCCCAGTGCAAGTTGACCTGCAACTGTAATGATTTGGTTCTGTGAAATGAGAATATCAAAGAGAACCTTGGTGGGTTAGCAGCCCCCACTGGCATCTTTAGGCCCACCATGTCATGCAAGATACAGACTCCTGAGCCTGTCTTGTTAATACCACGAAACCACGTTAGCTGAGGGTGGTTATTAGTTGCCGTCAAGTTGATTCCATCTTATGGTGACCCCATGTGTGTAAAGTAGAACTATACTCCAGGGTCTTCAAGGCTGTGACCTTTCCGAAACAGGTCTCGAGGCCTGTCTTCAGAGGTGGATGGCTCCAGTGGGTGGATTTGAGTCACCAACCTCCTTTTGGCCAGTAGTCAAGCACTTAACCATCAAGTGCCATGCAGGACTAGTGACTGTTAGATTGGAGAAGACCCTCATAGTGCAAAACATGACATTAAAGGAAATGAGGGATGGCCAAGAAAAGGCAGACATGGCACTTTCCCAGGCATTCTGTTTAGGGATCCTTGAAAGAAAGATGAGAGTCTCCTCTAATCATACCCTTTGGCCCAGGTTTCCTCCTCACCCACAGCTTTCCTTTTGCACTTGGCCTATGATGAGGGAGAGGTGATGAAAAGGGGAGAGACAGCTCTGCACCACCAAGGAATCCTTTTGCTGATTGCCCTCTGGCTGAGAACTCAGTCACCCAACTACAGGAACTCTATCTCTTCTACTTCTTTAGTTTAAAAGGAGTTGCCATCCCATCTCATTTTCCCTTTGAAGTTCTATTTCAATGCCTGGTAAAATCTAGCAATGACTTAAGATTGATTTGAGCCTGGATGGGAGGGAGGGGAGAGGTCTCTGGTGTTGGAAGTAAGACTCCCTGACTGAATACTCCTCTTGCCATTGTCTCTGGGTAAGTACTGTATTTTCTGTGCCCTTTTACATCTGGGGGAAACAACTCTTGGAGTAACTTTAATCTCCATTTTGCTTAGGCTCACAAACTCTGTGTTTATGTGCGTGCACCCGTACATACTCCTGTCAGAATGAACGAAGATGCTCTTTTTGTAGGTGCTTAGTGATTGGTTACTTGGGAGGTGGAGGAGATAAAAAATTAAATAAACATGCTTTTCATATAAATGCTATATCCATCAACTTCATTTTTAATGTAAGTTATTAGAATGGTGTCAAAGCATAGAAAAATAATTGAAAATTATTTTAAATTTTTTTAAATATTTTTTTAAATACCTGAAATCTAACAACATACTATTCCTTTTTATAGTTGTCTTGATAGTTTGTGGAGAATTTGCATGTAAATTATGCACATTTTAACTGTACTTTTCAAGATCTTTCCTCTAAGTATTCTATTCTTCCTTGGTCTATTTTTAGGATTTATTATAAATTCCTAAAATCTGTAGGAAGTGAATAAACATCCCAGAGATAGGATCATTATGACAGTTAGTGTTTGTAAGTAACTGAAGTTTTGTCAGTTGACACAAGTAACCGGGTTAAGCTAGTGTATGTTTCACTTGGCCTTAACACCAGCTCTCTCCCATCTTTTTAAATAAATTAAACTCTAATTATACCAATGTGATATTCACATAATAGAATCTATTTATCCACAAATACACCTCTTTCTCTTTCTCTTTCTCTCTCTCTCTCTCTCACACACACACACACAGACACTGATGCAAGCCTAAGGAGAAATCAGAGACATCATGTGCCCTCAGACAGGCACAGACACAAATGATTATTCTCACTTCACAGACCAACTGCCCTGCTCTTTCCATGCATTTAACTCCAGCCCCAGAGGGCTGGATCAGGGAAGAGACACTTGATAGCTGCTGTTTCAGTGGTTGAAATATTTGTGAAGTTAACGCATAATCTGAAAGCAGATGCTAATAAATTAAAGGGTGCTAATTGGAGCTGGAGTGGAGATGTCAATCATATTATCCTAAACACAGAGAGACCCTCATAACCTAAAAAGGCAAGGCTGCCTCCAAGAACAGCTCCCAGTTGTTTCAAGCCCTGATCTCCTATAGCGCAAACGCCCCAGGCCCAGCAAGTGGCCATGCCGGGCATCAGAGGTGCCTCTGTTCATTCAAGATCCTGTTGAGAAGGTCTACAAATTCTCTTTTAGGGAAAATGAGTAAAATACTTTGCTGAAGAATTAATGTGTACCTTTCAGGGATATACAGATTTAATTTCCTGGAATAATTATTACTTTGGTAAAACACCTTACAATTGGAATTTTTCACTTAAAACTTTAAACCAATAAAAGACAAATTTAAAAGCTTTCCACAATATAGTGTCACCTCTAGTCCCAATTGCGGTCATTCTCAGGAATTTTCTGATGTACTCTTATGAAATTAAGCTTTTCTAAAAAAAAAATTAAGATGTGCAAATTGCTCTACTTTATTGGAATTCACTTATTTTACCTAGAATGGTAGCAGGAGCATAGTTCCAAGTCCTTTCCTGAATTCTTGAGTCTCCTAGGAAACTCATTCTATTTATCTTCCAAAGTTTTCAAAATGTCTAAAGGTATTTTGTTGTCATTATTTCTATTTCCTATCAAAAATGCATCTGTTAATAAATTCAAAATTATCATGTACATAAAGTTTAGGTTAAAAGTAATCTAAACGTTGGAAAACAGAACTAAACAATTAAACTTTTTTATTTCTAATCAATATTTTCCCGGAGTCCTGGTGGCACAGTGGTTAAGAGTTTGGCTGCTAACCAAAACATCAGCAGTTCAAATACATCAGTCGCTCTTGGCGACACTATCAGGACAGTTCTACTCTGTCCTATTGGGTGGCTATGAGTTGGAATTGACTCAGTTACAATGGATTGTGTTTTAATCAGTATTTGCCTAACTCTAATGATCTAGGTCCTGTTAGAAATTTTTCTTACCAACTTTTATTTTTGGAGTGCACGGTTGAGTCTCTATAAATTTGTAACCAGGAAAATACTCCACTTATTCTTTGGAAGCTTTTTAAAGAATACTGAAAATAAAAAAAAGCTTTTTCATTCACTAGGGAAAACAAATTAGGGATCTTAAAATTCAAAGCGAACAGTTGCTACAAACAATTATAATAATGGGAGTGTCACCAACTCATTTATTTTCTTGCTAATTTTATTCCTGCAGACTTGTCCTTATTTTTGGCAGCTACATTGTTCAGACCTGTGCCAATAATGGTATTGTCAAGAAACAGAACAAAAATAAAACAAAATATATTTTTCTTGTTATCTTTGCTGCCATTTATTTTTACCAGGTACAACTCTCTTTTTTTACTTCTAGTGAATTTTACCCAATGTGAAATTCATCCAGAAGCAACTGGACCCGTATTCCCCTTGTATCATGTGACTTCCTTTTCCATTGTATCTGCTCTCCTTGTGGCATTCCTGATAACTGTGGAAGCACTGCCTGAAGGTTCTGTATTATTAGGATTATCCCACTTGGCTTTGTGGAGGTGTGAAATCTCGTTTTTACCTCAGGCAGTTTCACACACTCAGACAACTGACAGAAGGCCGTTGACAGATTTTGTTAAGAAACAGAACAGAGCTTATGATATTTGTTTCCCCTTGTTCAAAGACTTCTTTTAAAAACACATTCTTCACTCATGCTTTTTGAAAGGAGTAAGAAAGGGATCTAGAGAAAGTTACGCCTACATACTGACAAGGGAGCAGGGAACTATGAAGTTGTGTCCAATTGGAAATGGTGGAAACAAAAATCATTCACAATTTTATACTTAACAGTTTCAAACAGTTTAGTTAGCAAATAATTATGATAACAGTGCACCCATTATGCACAGCTCATTGAACTTGCCGTGTTTGGTATCTGATGTTTAAGGAATGGTGCATTATACATAGGACAAAAAATGCAAAATACCCACCATGAATGCTGCCACCTTCCCTGTTTGCTTGAGATATAAAATTTATTGAAGCTAAAAAAGAAAAACAATGGCCCATAGTCATA
Organism: Heterohyrax brucei; assembly: GCA_028571685.1. Taxonomy (NCBI): domain Eukaryota; kingdom Metazoa; phylum Chordata; class Mammalia; order Hyracoidea; family Procaviidae; genus Heterohyrax; species Heterohyrax brucei. The sequence goes on from CM053144.1 coordinate 139,663,604, forward strand.
AAATATACCTATACTGCCTGTTAAGGTGGGCTTAGGATATTTAAGAAACAAGGACAAAATATAGATACTAATGACTCATCCTTTATGACAGAAGAACAGCAACAGGACACAGTTTAACAGTATGTATTTTTTTCAGATCCTAAAAGCTTCTGCCTACCTATTTTTACTTTTTAGAGTGCATTTTTAATTGTTACTACTTCCTTTACCAGAGATAAGGAAACCCTGGTGGAACAGTGGTTTAGTACAATGGCTGCAACCCAAAAGGTCAGGAGTTGGAATCCACCAGCCACTCCTTGGAAACTTGATGGGGCAGTTCTATTCTGTTCTATAGGGTCACTATGACTAGAACTGATGGCAATGGATTTTTCCGGGGATGTGGGGGTTACCAGAAATATCCCTAAATGTAACTGAATTGCACATCCTTTATTTTCCTTCTCCTTATTGTAGACAGGAAAGTTCTAAAAGTGGTATTATAGAAAGTACTTCACCTGTTGTCTTTTAATTTCGTGATTCATTTGTTTTGCATCTCTGCCCTATATGTCTATATGCAGTACTCATGATGACACCAAACTCACTATCAGACAAGATCTCTTTCAAACTCTAGAAATTGGCAGACTACTTACACACAACTCTCCTTCATTGTGCCCGTTAGAGCAGGCCCAAATGCTTTCTTTCAGATTGCTCTCAAGTTCCTTGAAACTTCCCACCTCCTCTGTTTTAAAAAAATTTTGACCATTTCTGTCTTCTTATCCAAATGCTATTTATTCTTCCAAGTCTACCTTGAGTTCCATCTCTTCCATGAAGCCTTTTCTCCACTTTGGACCACAGGGTTGTTAGGTGCCATCGAGTCAGTGCCAACTCAAAGCAACCCTATGAACAATAGAATGAAACACTGCCCAGTCTTGTGCCATGTCTACAATTGTTTTCATGCTTAAACCCATTGTTGTGGCCACTGTGTCAATACATCTCCTCGAGGGTCTTCCTCTTTTTCACTGACCCACCACTCTACCCAGCATGATGTCCTTCTGCAGGGACTGATTCTTCCTGACAACATGTCCAAAGTATGTCAGAGGTGGTCTTGCCATCTTTGCTTCCAAGGAGCACTCTGGTTGTACTTCTTCCAGAACAGATCTGTTGGCTCTTTGGTGGTCCAGGGTACCCTGGACCATTCAGCACTGTTCTCTAACACCACAATTCAAAGGCGTCAATTCTTCTTCTGTCTTCTTTGTTCACTGTACAGCTTACACATGCATACGACGAGAATGAAAATACCATGGCTTGGATCAGGCACATTTTAGTCTTCAAGGAGACATCTTTACTTTTTGAATACTTTGAAGAGGTCCTTTGCAGCAGATTTTTCCAATGCAATGTGTCTTTTGATTTCTTGACTGCTGCTTCCATGGGTGTTGAGTGTGGGCCCAAGTAAAATGAAATCCTTGACAACCTCAATCTTTTCTCCATTTATGATGACGTTACTTACTGGTCCAGTTGTGAGGATTTTTGTTTTCCCAATATTGAGTTGTCTCCATACCGAAGGCTGTAGTCCTTGATCTTCACCAGTAAATGTTTCAAATCTTCTCCATTTCCAGCAAGTATGGTGGTGGCATCTGTGTAAGGCAGGTTGTTAATAAGTCATCCTCCAATTCTGATGCCTCGTTCCTCTTCATATAATCCAATTTGTTGGATTATCTGCTCAGCATACAGATTAAAAAGGTATGGTGAAAGGATACAACCTTGACACACACCCTTCCTGTCTTTATACCATACAGCATCCCTTTGTTCTGTTTGCACAGCTGCCTTTTGATCCATAAACAGATTCCTTGGGAGCACAATTAGGTGTTCTGAAGTTCCCATTGTCTGCAACATTAGCTATAATTTAGTACGATCCATACAGTCAAATGCTTTTGCATAGGCAATGAAACACAAGTAAACATCTTTGTGGTTTTCTTTGCTTTCAGCCAAGATCCATCTGACATCAGTGATATACTTGGCTCCATGTCCTCTTCTGAATCCACCTTGAATGTCTGGCAGCTCCTTCTCAATATGTACTGTTGCAATCACTTTTGAATGATCTTGAACAAAATTTTACTTGCATGTGATATCAACAATATCGTTTAGTAATTTCCACATTCAGTTGGATCAGCACTTAATGTCAATGCCACTTAAGTCTACTCTGTTCTGCAGGGTGGCTATGAGTCAAAATAGACTGGATGACAACCAGTTTTATATTGAGTCCCAATCAAACTCATTGTCACTGAGTCACGTCAGACTCATAGCAACCCTATAGGGCAGAGCAGAACTGCCCCACAGAGTTTCCAAGGAGCACCTGGTGGATATGAACTGCCAACCTTTTGGTTAGCAGATGTAGCACTTAATCACCACACCACCAGTGTATTCTTATACTGAACAGGTATCATCAATTGTTGTGAGGAAAACACAAATTACAAATTATTTAAGACTTTCATTTTATTTCATTTTATTTCAATTTTTAAAGTGTAGCTTGATCTAAGGTTTGGAGTACAATTTTTTTTTTTTAAGTAAAACTATCTGGAAGCCTGCTTCAGTAAAGAAAAACCTCCTATTAAAAGGCAGAGAGAGAAACTCTGTCACTGGTAGTGGAAGCCAAATTAGTGCCCAACAGCCTTTGCTTTCAGCTGTATACCAAATCTTGATCTCTGTCTTCTGCTCAAGGACACCACTCAAGCAATTATCCTGTCTTCTTCCTGCATCATCCCTTTCCTTCTCTTCTAGATTATTCCCATCACTATTAAACTGGTTTTAATATTTCCAGTCTTTAAGAGCAAAATTTTCTCTGTTGGCCCCATCACCTTCCAATTACTACTTCATTTTTCTGTTACCTTTAAATAGCAAAACACTTCAAATGAGCTATCTTCTTGCTTTCTTCACTTACTTTTCCATTTTCTCTTGCACCCACTCTAATTAAGTATCCATGTTCCCGTCTTTCACTCTAACAGGTTTTGTCAAGGCCATCAGTGAGCTCCATAAATCACAGGATCAATTCTCAGTAGACTGACTCATCAGCAGGGTTATAGGTCAGTTTGGTTCCTCTGGGAAGCAGGTGCCAGGAGATATACCACATACTTGAGGGTTTATTAACTGGTAGTAATGATAGTATGTCTAGCATAGACGCTGCAATTGAAACTACTATTTGGTTTAATTCATGGCACTCTACAATCATTCATACTCCAGGATCTATCCAGTGTCTACAGGAGCTAGACTAGAGAATTAAATGGAGAATTAATTAACAGAAGTCTGTTAGATTGTTAATGGTGCCATTAATCTCTGCCATCCCCCAGGTTGCAATTACTATTTTTGATTTAATATTTTAGAGGACAAAGGAGAAGAATGGCAGTTTCATAAGTTTCCACTTGGCCTTCCAAGCTATATTTTACCCAACAAACCACTGAGGGAGTTAGTCCAATTACCAAGTATGTCAATTCCAATTACACATCTGGGAAGTTAGAAAATGACCACTAGGCCATGAACTCAGTGGATATATTGTAGGCTAGACTTTAGCTGTATTAACCTGATCCTATAAATCCAACTTTAACAAAGGGTGGTTATGACAACGCTTCAAATTTCTGGATACAAATGTCAACTTACTCTGTGCCTAATAGGTGGAAGTGTCTGGGAGTTTCCCTTTCCCCAGTGTACAATTACTAGAGTAAAAAAATCCCAGTTCCCCTTGGGGCATGACTGGAGGAATCATTATAATATTTTTCTGCAATGTTATTGCAGGGTACTTTTGCCTAGGACCTGGTCGCCCCTTCAGTAACTGGGCTGTCAATGTGAAAATTGACTCAGATTTGAGAGCTAAACAAGAACGGTGATTTTGATTGGCGCAACCACCATGAGTCTCCTGCTCCACTGTTTTTACCTTCTTCTGACTGTAGAACCTTAGTGATGCAGTAGTTAAGAGCCATGTCTGCTAGGCAAAAAGTCAGCAGTTCAAATCCATCAGGTACTCACTGGAAACATGTGGGGCAGTTACATTCTGTTCCACAGGGTCTCTATCAGTCAGAATAGACTCAGTGGCAATGGGTTTGGTCTTAGGTTTCTGATTATACATGTTAAACACTGGTTGCCCATCAGTTTTGCCTTGGACACAATATGTTTTATCTCCTCAACTATCTACAGTCTGGCCTTTTTGAAATCATCATCACGGTGATGGTGGGTGGCCCCTTGGCTTCTGGTGGTCAAGTGCAGCCATCTGGCTTCTGTATTACGTCAGGGTTCCGTCATGGTTGTCAGTGAACTCAATTCTGTGATCATATCTCCTGTCATCATCCTTGGCCTGCAGAGAAAGCCTTCACAGAACTTCTTAGTGATGCTGGTGCTCCTCTCACCAGGGCATTCCTGATGGTCTTGGTGAATGGTATGTCTGCAAATGTCAGGGTCTTCTGGACTCACATTATGTTCATCCCAAACATTCTCACTTCCCTCAACCATTTTGTTTCTTCTTCTATCCGACAGAAAAATTCAGCTTGGGCTTTAGCTTTCTCCAGGCTTCGACGACCACTCTAGCAGCACAGTTACTTGGTTCTTTGCTGGATCTTTGCCTCGATATTAAATCTCGCATCCCAAGAAAGTGCCACAGTGAATTTTTGCTTAGCTAGTCTTAAACTTCCCACCTTCTTGATCAAGCACCTTCAGAATTTAATCCCAATGTTAGTCATTTATATGCTAGCTAATTCTTGAAGCTTCTTTGGAAAATAATCTCTTTCCTTCTTGTCAGAGTAAGCACGTCCACAGTCAAGTTATGCTTGGGTTTAAGACTAGGCATCGACTAGACAGTCAGGAGAGAAGACAGAGATAACTCTGTTAAAGAGAGGCCTCTGCTTTTAGTTAGTAGGATGGGACATCTCTGGAAGCCCAGGGGGCATGGAGGCATCTGCAAAGTCAGACTCCTTGAGACATACATTCAGATGCCCCAATCCTATGTTTTAGGGTCTCAAGTTTTTTTTAATCCTGGGTCTAGACCTTAGCAGGACCTACCTTGACACAACATTTAAAATATCTGGAGTGCTGCAACACTGTCAGATGCTCAGTTTATGTTTCCATTCTGTCTACTCTATTGCTGAAAGATATAAAAACTTGTGTTTAACCTTCAAAGAGACCCTGTGGCTCTCACACTTAGCCTGTAATTACCTGTTGTTCTCTGCTGTCAGTCAGGCCCTGACAGGGAGACCCCATCGCCTGCAGAGACATGAAACACTGCCCGGTCGTACGTCTTCCCATGGCTGGTTGCTGATCAGACTGTTGTGATCCAGAGGGTTTTCTTTCTTTGAAGATTCAGAGGGTTTTCATAGGCTAATGCTCAGAAGCAGACTGCCACATCTCTTTCGTTGTTGTTGTTCCCCACCCCTCATTTCTTGTTCTCTCTCTGCAAAGAGTAAGCACAACTTAGTAACTATCAGCAAACTCTTCTGTTTCATAGGACCTATTTCCTCCATATCTTTCAGATACCTGAATCCACTTACCGGACATTTTAATTATTTCACCACCAGTGGAATCTTCAGCATTTAGGTCGCTATCTTATATTTGGGACTGTCTGTCCTCCATATGCCACTTAGGATGGTGTCCCCTAGGCAACTTGTGTGGTGGTTGGGCCAGGCCCCAAACATCTGTTTATCTGTCCTCTTGGACCACTCCTGGTGCTAAATGTAGAAGGTAAGAGCCTCTAAGAAACAAACTCCAAGACAGAGTAGATGTGCACACCATATCCAAACTATTCAGCAAAACTTTCAAAAGAAACACAGAATCAACAATTTTTCGGTATTTTCACAGCTACCATCCTGGCCCAGGCTATTATCTTTTGCCTGGTGTACTTCAACAACCACAGTCTCTGAAGAGTGCAAAGAGTTACCGGGCTTGGCTGCCAAATGAAAGACTGGAGGCTTGGCTCCATCCAAAGGCACTTGGGAAGGAATCAGCCATCGAAATCCTGATGGAACACAACTGATTTATTGCAATGACCTTCTAATTGGTTTTTCTGCTTCTGCCTCTCAGCCCCGTCCCACACAATCTACTCTCCAGACAATATCCAGAATGACCTTTCTAAAACATAAGTCAAATCATGTCTCTCCTATGGTCTAACGATATAATTGCCCTATCTCTGTTAGAGAAAAAGCCAGAGTCCTTACAGTGGCCTCCACGGTCTGGTCTCCACCACTGCTTTTCCTTCCCTCACTGCACTCAGCCACCATGACCTTCAGGCTGTTCCTTTCACCTGCCAGCAGGCTTCTACCTCAGGGACAGCTTTTACATTTGCTGTTTCCATTGCTGCATTTCCATACAGCTCACTCTTATATTTTTCTATTAACTTTTGGTGAATAACACATTTAAACAAGTGTTAGTTTTAGCCATTGCCAATATTTTCCCCTCTTGATTATGAAATCTAACGTTTCCAAAATTAACATAGGTGATTTTTAATATATCAACCAACTGCACTTTATCAGTCATTTTTGCCTATAACAGATTTCACACGGTAGAGTTTAGTCCTTTTCTATTTTATTTTGCATTAAATACTTCTACTTGCATTATTCATATGAATTATAAAGAAGACTACTAGTTTGCATTTATTTCTGAACTGAAAAATGAGCATTTACAGACTGCCCCCCTCAGATACACATAAATTCTATTTTGTCTAACTTGTTTAAGTGGGAGGCGGAGTCAAGATGGCGAACTAAGCCCATGTCTCCTTATATCCCTCTGGAAACCAAGACCTGAATTGACAATCAAACAGAGCCTTCTGATCACCTAATCAGCCCCAGGACATGGCACAGAGCTGTTAATTTGGACTTCATACCACGGAGCGGAAAAACCTCCTCTCTTTCACTGACTCACACTCCTAGCTAGCCCTGGCTGTCACTGACTGAAGGTAAACGCATCATTTTTGACTTTTTATTTCTCTGTCTTGGCCAGCAGCCGGAGCTGGGTCTTGCCTAGTGGCTAGACTCAGACGTGCTGCTGGGGGGATAGGCAGGCGAAATTCCCATATTTTGAGAGCCAGGCTTAGGACTCTGTTAATCTAGCTACTTGGGGCCTCTCTTTTTATCTCTGCCACAGCGGGGTCTGTACGGATTCCCACTGAGAGTGTGCGGGACGCCATGTTGGGTACGGAGATTTTTAGCAGGACCTAATTCTTAACCTGGGAGCCAGCCCCTGCAAACAGGACAGCGCTTCTCCAACAAAAAAGCAGTAATTTTCACAGTGCCGGCTCCAGTGGGTGTCCTGCAACAGAAGCAAAGGAATCACTACCCCTTGGCACCTTTAGCCCGTTTCCGCTGCCTGTGTGGAGGTTGCCATCTTGGATACAGTGGCTGCAGCTGGACCTCATTCTTAGCTTGGGAGCCAGAGCCTGCCCACAGGAGAGTGCTTTTCTATCAGAAAAGCAGAACTCTACACAGTGTCACCTAAGGCTGGGCCCTGTCAGTAAAAACCAACAGAGCAGTAGCATTGCTGTATTCTGAACTAGTTTGTATCATCTGGGGTTGGATATAGAAGTACTTACTTTGCCAGTGGGGAAGAGGGACCTCTACACCTGAAAACCTGACTGACTTGGGAAGTGGTCAGATACCTTTTGCTCTATATTTTAAGACAGCCTAGAGAAACGTCTGCAGTCCATCTTCACGGTATCTCTTCCAGCCTCTACTTACTCACATGCGACCCAAAAAGCAACAGACACTTGTGGCATACAAGAAATCGCCCATGGCTTCAGAAGTTTCCCAAACAAAGCAACCAAGGAGTTTTCCAGATGAAGACTTTTATGAAAGCATCAGAAAGTGAATACAAAATGATTATATACAGAGCCCTTCTAGACCTTATACAAAATGCTGCAGAACAAAAGGAGACATTAAATTAAGTGTATTTTAGTACAAATCTAATTCTTCTACAAACTTCTGATCCCTGTGATATTCCATAATAAAGGTCCATGTCTCTAGCAGAGCAAACAGCCTGTTTAACAGAGAAGCATTCATTAAAAGGTTATAGGGGCTGCTCACAGACTCCCGAGGAGGGCTTAAGAAGCAGACTCAGAGGGGAAGTGATAGCTAAAAGCAGAGGGCAGAACTGGTCCAGTCTGACTATCCCCACCTGCCACAAGCTCCTAACTCACACAACCAATGCTACTGGCCCTGGACACCCAATGCTGCCTCCAGTACCCCTCCCTCCAGGGGGCCAAGAACCAGACCACTGCAGTCTCCACCATCACCAAGGAAGAGTCACTGTGGTACCCAGTTCTTTACAGTCGTACCTGAGGCTGATGTTTTTCAGGGGTGGAGGTCATGTGCCTGCCCTGTTGCTGCAAGAGGTCCTGGGAGAGCACATGGAATGTGGGCTCCCACCCAGATATTAAAGGTGTGGGAATTCCCAAACACAGAAAGAGGTATCCTAAGCTGGGCTATCAAAATAGTAATAATAAATTCCCTCTAGAGGGTCACAAGTTCAGGAAGAAAATTTACTGCCTTGTTCAGTGGAACATCAGGTGTGTCAGAGTGGCTGCAGTTTGGGACCTCTACCTGGGGGCTGTTCACCACAGAACAACAGATGACTTTCCTGGTGCTCTCCACCACACAGCCAGTCACTGGTATGGTTTTTCAGGCAGTAGGCACGTAAAACATTAAATTATCCATGGTGGAAGCAGATACACAATCCTCCTCTACAGCAGTGTTTAGCAAATGCATTAATCAAAATGTTCTTTACCACATCTAGCCGACATCCAGTATGCTAAAGTGGAGTAACACATGAAATACTTTCATCGGTGCTGTTTTAGAGTCAACGAGGCTTCAAGGTTTAAACAAGCAACTGCAAAAATGTGTTGCTTTTAAGCCAGAGTGTTTCTGTGGAGAACTGTACAAATTAGTTCTCATTTATGTGTTTATTATTTTGTATGGCCATTAAAAACCACAGCATCACTAATATTGCATAATATTGCATGATTACACACATAATTTTAAGGATAATTTGATACTAAGTGAAATTTTAAGTACTTTATCTATAAATGTGGGGAATAAAAAGAGTCTTGCATACTAAGTTAATTTCTACAGTGGCACACAAGTCACAGAACAACTTGTATACAACCAGCAATCACACAAAGCTAAACTTTAGCACTTAAAGGTCATCATGATCATGTTTTCAGTGTGATCACAGCTGCTGTTCCAAGGCTCCAAAACACAAAATCTTTCAGAGTAAGTAGTGATTAAAGACAATATTTTATTATAGTAATGGTTTTCCATATGATTTCTATGTCATCTGGTATGGTAATTAAGAGCTACAGCTATAAACTGAAAGGTCAGCTGTTTGAATCCACCAGGTGCTCCTTAGAAGTCCTATGGGGCAGTTCTACTCTTTCCTATATGGTCACTATGAGTCCAAATTGACTCAGTGGCAATGGGTACATGTGCTGGGTGCTGGTTCCTTCTGCTAAGCGTGGAGGTTTTTTTGTGTATGTCATATCCTCTTTCCTTTGGGGTGACCTGTGGTGCAGCTGTCCCCCTAAGCATGATTCTCACTGCTCTTCTTCAGAGCCCTAAATATACTTAGTTCTTTCTTTAATCATCTGACCAATATGTTTGTTTGGCCACCCAGACTGAAGGGTGGGGACCGGCCTAAGGGACCTCAAGCTAGAGGGAGGACAGGGTTTCCCTTTCAGACTCGTGAGTCTCCTTAGACTTTACAAATGCTTAGTGGTTCACCTCGGAATTCCACTGAAGGTTAGGCACTTGGTTTGGGAACTGTCGTAATGGAAACCAAATGACATTTGGAACCAAGATTAGAATTCTTGAACTTTCCACTATTAATTTGGAGTCAATGACCACCACAACACATATCTACAAAACTTTTGCTCAGTAACTAGTTAATAGGAGTGTTTATCTCAGCTCTGTATTTCCCAACTACAGTCATTAATCAGACCCATCTCCATAGCCACTGTGAGTGAGACAGGCATAGTTCAGGCCTTCTGGCTTGCCAGGAGGGCAGTACGCCACTTGTTTTTCTTGGCAGTTATCTTTGTCTGCATGTGGTTCCTTCTCTTCTTTCCTCAGACCACAGGATTCAGATTCCTTTGAACCTAGAGGACCCTCTGAATGTTGTCCACCTTGGCTGCATTCTGTGGCTAGTACCATATAGTTTAAACCTTCCTGGTTCTTGGTTTCTATCAGAGCAATTGGTGTAATGTCCTTGGAATTTAAACATATCTTGCTGTTATCTTCATCTGTGGAAAAAACAGTAAGATAGTTATCCTAGTATCTGTTTTATTTCCTATATTGGTAATACACAGGCCATGAGACAATTCATAGCAACACAAACCTTACACATTTGTTCAACAAACATTTATGAGAACTGCTAAGTCCTGGGATACAAAAATAAACCGCAATTGATATGTAGTAGGGAGAAGATACAGAAGCAGATACATTACGGTAGAAAGTGGTACATGCTTTAATGAGGGAGTAAATAAAATGCAGTGGAAACAGAGAGCTGACTGACTCTGTCTTAGCAGGTGGAACAGGTGGTGAGCTATGACAGGTGCTAAGTGGCCCCAAGATGGTCCTTTTTTATCTAAAATACTTGCCTTTTCATCTGCCACACCAGCTGAAATACCTACCTTTAAAGATTTCTTTCTTTATATTAAGCAATTTAATTACTTACTATGATAATATTTATTGTCTGCCTATCACACAGCAGGCCCTGTTCTAGGTATTGATGGTACAGCAATGACAAAACAAGGCTGCTGCTCCCTGGAGTTGATGCTCGAATGGGGCTACAGACAATAGATTAGTAAACTTGAAAGGGGTGTCAGGTAGCACTAAACTCTGTGTAGGACCAGGAGGCAGAGTAAGGGGTAAGAAAGGAGTTCCGGTGGCACAGGGGTTAAGCGCTCAACTGCTAACTAAAAGGTCAGTAGCCTGAACCCACCAGCCACTGCAGAGCAGAAAGATGCAGTAGTCTGCTGCTGTAAAGATCTACAGCCTTAGCAACCCTATGGGGACAGTTCTACTCTATCCTATAGGATTTCTGTGAATCGGGATAGACTTGACATCAACGAACTTTTCTTTTAAGGGGTGAGTGTATACCAGTGGTGGTGGAGGGGGACCTGCTACTTTAGGTCAGATTGTCACATGACACAGTAATTATTTGGCTGGAAACTAAAAAAAAGGTTTGCAGTTTGAATTCATCAGCTGCTCCTTGGAAACCCTACGGGGCAGTTCTACTCAGTCCTGTATGGTCACTGTGGGTTGGAATCAACTCAGTGGCAATGGGTTTAACGGGGTGAAACTCTAGCAGAGACCTGAGTGGAGAGAGAATTCACCATTTAGATATCTTGGTAAAAAAAACATTCCAAGGAGACAGAACAACTAGAACAAGGACCTCGAGGGAGGAACACGCCAGGTGTGGGCTGAGGAGCAGCAAGGCAGCAATAGGACTGGCACTCTTTCTTTGTCCCCTGGGCACCAGCAGCAACTTGTTAGCTGGTGTTTAATAAAACTAGCATGCTTATTACCTCAAAAAATTGATAGCAGATGAACACAGGGTTAAAGGAGAAGGAAAATGACATGAAATACAATAATTGTTGCTCATTATTGTTACTGTTTCCTCATTATCATTACTACTTACATTAATTACTTACAGTAATTATCATGCACTAGACACTGTTCTAAGCTCTGTTGTTATTGTGTGCTGTCAAGTCGATTCCAACTCATACCAGCCCAGAAGGACAGAGGAGAGCTATCCCATAGGGTTTCCTAGGCTGTCATCTTTATGGGAGTGGGCTACCAGGTCTTTTCTCCTGAGGAGGGGCTGGTGGGTTCCAACTGCCAACCTTTTGGTTAGCAGCCAAGTGCCTAACTATTGCCCCTAGAGGGCTCCTTTGTTCTAAGCTCTAAGGATATTAACTGATTATCCTTCTATTAAGTAAGTACTAATACGACTCCTAATTTACAGATGAGGAAACTAAAACACAGAGGACTTCAGCAGTTTGCTCAGGTAACACAGTTGAAATTTAAACTTGGATTGCCTGGTTTAAGCCTATGTTTCATATCTACCCTCCCTGAGCGGAGGAGAGGAGCGGAGGTGTTGGCTGAGGAGGTGCTGCTTGGGCACTGTGCCCTACAAGAGTCCTTGGATGGCAGAAAGACTTTGAACATCCATGTGGACTAGAGGTCACAGCAGGCAGCCAGAGGGTAACTGGCCTTCCTCCCAATTATCCTGATATTATTTTGTCTTGTCTATTTTAAAAGGCTGATCTTTTCATACAGGTCAGTAAAAAATTCTTGTTTGAAACGTTAATTCTCAAGCTTTGTAAACATTTCTTATAATTCTTTGGACTCAGAAAGATAAATAATTTTTAACAAATATGTTTTATGGAAATTGTTTTTATCAATGTTTTCCAGTCTCTGGGTGTTACTACCTAGATATAAAAATACATGGTTAGAAGTACAACTGTCCTTTCATAAAGAATCATACTTTTGAAACCAAAAATATCTCAGTAGATAGATGATTACTCTTTCCTGACTCTTTATTATCCTTCTAGCATTAGAGTGGAAACCCTGGTTAAGTACTATGGCTGGTAATGGGAAGGATGGTAGTTTAAACTCTCCAGGTGTTTCCTAGAAAGTCTATGGGGCACTTCTGTCTATAGGGTTGCTATGGGTCAGAATCAACTCAACAGCAGTGAGTTTAGGTTTTCTGGTTTTAGCATAAAAGCATGGAGATATGTGCCCCAATGTGGGTGAGCCTTCTGGGCTGCTATCTTCTTCACTTACCCGTGATATACACCTAGGTTTGGTTTATTTGGAATCAGCTGAATCCCTGAGTGATGTAAATGTTTAGCATGTTCCATGCTAACCAAAATTTAGAGGTTGCAGTCCACACAGAGCACTTTGGAAGAAAGACCTGGAAATCTATTTAAAAAAAAATTAGCCAGTGAAAACACTTTGCTTGGTTAGATACAGGAGACTAAGTGGGCATCTCCTGTTGGGAGGTGAAATGAGAAGACACAGCAGGGCAGGATCTGGTTAAAAGGACAAGGGAAATACAGGGTGGAGGGAAGGACTGTACTGTCACAGTGTTGGGGGAACAGCTGGAGTTGCATGGTAGGGTGTGTGTGGGTTTTTGCATGAGAAACTGACTGGAATTGTAAACTTTCACTTAAACACTAGGAATTTTTTTTTAATTTTTATAAGAACACCCTTTGGAGCATAGTTCTACTGTGACACACACAGGATCATCGTGAGCCAGAACTCACTTGACACTTTTTTTTTTTTAACGGGAGAAGTAAGTAATTTCAAAGAATAATGGAAGCAACATCATACCCACTTCTTTGCAATGGAATTTAACGAATCTACCTACCAAACCTGAACTACAAAGCTTATTTTATTGTGAAATCAAAACCAAATCAGTTACCGTTCTGTTTATTCTGACTCCCGTTTATTCTGATCCTGTGTGTATCACAGTAATACTCTGTTCCGAAGGGTTTTCAGTGGATGAGTTTTTGGAAGTAGATCACCAGGCCTTCCTCCTGAGGTGCTTGTGGGTAGACAGACTTGAACGGCCACAACTGTTTGGTTAGCAGCGAGCATATTAACCCCTTGCTCCATCCAAGAACTCTATTTGGTTATAAGAGCATATGAATGGCAGTCGCTGCTCTGTGATACTAGGTGTGCATTTCTCGTGCGGACCCTTCTACATTGCTGGAGAACAAGACAGCTGAGGCTGCAGGCTCACAGGCTCTGCAGAACCATTCATTTTCCGTTTTACTGGCCAAACACCATCAGAGCATATTCCAAATCACAGACTAGTCAGATTGTGATGTACAATATCTGTCCCCTAAACCCAGTGCTGTTGACTCATGCTGACCCTACAGGACAGAGTAGAATGGCCCCATAGAGTCTCCTAGGAGCACTTGGCAGAGTTGAACTGCAGACCTTTTGGTTAGCAGCTCCAGTACCCAACCACTGCACCACCAGGGCTCCCACTGCGCCCGAACCACCCACTTGGTTAATACCTAAGTGCTGAATACCTGTAGAAGCATCCAGCTGTTAAGATTATGATCAGGATAGGCTAACTGAGACTGAGAAACTCATAAAAATTATTTGCTATGTTTGGTATAACAATAAATTTTTTTTAATTTAGTAAAAAAATAAGATGTTTAATTTTAAGTAGTCCAGTACTCGACGGCACTTGGCTTGGCAGTAGTCTATATTATTGACAAAATTAGGATAGTCTTAAAAGACTCAAAGAATTAGGCTAAAGTAAGAATCTCAACAAAAATTTCAGTCTACAATATACTGCCAGTCATTTGTCAGCCGCTTCACTGCAATATCTTTTAACCATTTAAAGAGTATACTGGGAAAATTCTTATTGAAACACGAGTTTATTATTTTTTGCCTGTTGCTGAGTTGCTTGAAAAATCATATTTTATGTAAAACTAATTCTTTTTGAAAATTCTGATGCCATCTGTCAAAGAAAAATCATTAGCTAACTGTTTCACTGGTTCCTAGGACTTAGAGCAATACTTGGTAACTTGAACCTGGCTCGCTTTCAGCAACTAGCTGCAGAAGAACTGAGACAGACAGTGATAGCTGTGGTGGTGGCGGTGGCGATGGTAGCAGTGACGTCTGTTTGTTGTTTCTGTATTTTTGCTTAAAAACTACTTAAAAGAAAACCTGCAGGCCAGACCTTATATCAGATACCCTGAACAAATACACTGTGCACTCAGCAACCTTCTCTTTAAAAGAGAAAAATCAAAATAAAGACTTCCAAGTAAGACTGGGTATTTACGGACGAGACATATGCCGGCTGACTGGCTATGTTTAGAACAGCAGAGGAGCATTTAGATTTGTTTCCTGTCGAACTCTCCGGGACTGATGAGGTGATGTTTACACAACTGTGTGGATGAAGTCACTGGGATATTTTTACTAGATGCCCAGATATGTTACTAATCTTCTCTCTCTATCCCCTCTCCATTCCATTAGGTCAGTAGGGCCACAGGATAGGCCTGCTATCATTGCTCCTTGTAATAGAAATGCCCCCCTTTGTAAAAGTTCATCCAGTGGCTTTCTTATCTTCTTTTATATCTCTAGCAGTAACAATGAAAACAGTCGTCACTTTGCTTTGCTAAATATGCCCACCAGCCCACAAAGTATCAAACTATGATTAAACATGTTCTCTTTTATTAATAATGTAATGCAGTTTAGGCTAGCTCTAATCTTTGCAAATACGCAAAACTGCTTTTCCCTCTGTTTCTTCTGTCTTTGCTGCCACTCTTGTTCAACTGTAATCTCAAATACCACTCTTTTAGTGATTTCTAAATGTCTTTGCATTCCTTATCTTCAGACATACATGTGTTGTGTCTTTTTCATTAAAACTATACTGCCATGACACAGAATTGCTAGTTTCTGCTATATTAGTGTAGTCTGGCTATATTCCCTGTTAAAGTCTTTATGCAACATTATTTTGCATGTCTATTTCTCTATTTTATGAATATTACTCAGAATTTTAATTGAGCCTACCAATAACTTATTTGTTAACTAAATTTAGTATAACTGGGAAAAACTGTTGTATCTTTTCTAGAAGACCATTAAGTAGTAAGTTCTTTCACTATAACTGGCTGGGTAGCACATTATGAGTAATGTAATTGGGGAGAGCACATGGGCAGGTTCTTTATCACAACTGTAGTTCTGTGAAGGCTAAGAGAGCAGGCTGTAGAATATAACTAGACTCTGAGCCCACCTCAGCATTTATGACCACGGGCAAGTTGCTAAACCTCAGTTTTCTCATCTGTAAAATGGTAGCAATAAAAATGGATTTAAAAGATTTAATGAGTTAACCTACATAGCTTGATGAGTGACACATAAAAAGGTACCAGAAATAAAGCTATTGTTGCTGTTAAATACCATTCACAAAAAGAGTTTTGTTTTGCATATTTACTCCGAGCATTGTTACTACATACCTCAGCCTTTTTAGATGAACTCGGTAATGCAAAATGGTAAAAAGTTTTCTCAAGGGTCCATGGAAGTAATGGGTATCAGAGGGCTAAGTTCTCAAGCCCTCCAACACCCATTATGGCACCTCTGATTTTTGTACATTGTCTGTACACATTAGAAGGAAAGGACTGCATGAGCAAAGAGGTGAATTTTAAAATAAAGTCAGTTTTGAAATCCTTGCAGCCCTCTGGAATGCTTCACCTCTCAGCAGCATTTCCCACTCCCTCCTTCACAAGCCTCTCTGCTCTCTTGGCTTTCCATGACAATGTTCATTTATGGCTTTCCCTCTCCCTTTCTGGCTTCCCAACTCAGTTCCTGCCATCTTTTTATTTTCTAGTTCCTTATATGTTGACTTTTCTCTTGGTTATATATATAGTGTCTGTTCTAATTCTAGACTTTCTAACAGAATGACCTTATCTACACCACTGGCTTCAACTACTTATATTTACAGTCCAGACCTTTCCGCTGAACTGTGAACCCATATCTTGACTGTGTATTGAGCTTCACCCCTTGGATATTCCAAAGCCTGCTCAAACCAAACATATGCAAAGCTTTTCCTGCTCCTATGCTCGCTCTCTTTAGTAACAATACTGCTTTTTGCCTGGTTTCTCAGATCACTTGAATTTACCACTGCCACCTTTCCTCTGGGCTCTTGCCTAGCATGGATTCTCTCTTAATGACAATATGAAGTGCCTGACCTTCTGGCTTCCACACAAAATGTATTATAAAACCATCTGCCCATCCAATCTTTAAAAATAAGAAGAGATAGTGACCAAAATACTGCCTATCCATTCCTCTAGATTACCTAAATTATATCTCCAATCCAACCAGCACATACACAACCATACATAAACGAACATTTCTATAAATGGTTACATATGCAAACAAAACATCTAAAAGCACGTAACCAGACTGTTAACTGTGACTAGCACCGCAGAGTGAGAAAAAAAAGCCCTACTCTGATTAATTTTTATATATTTTTATCGTAAACAAATTAGTTTTACAATAAAGCTCTTTAAAAATGTAAATACAGTTTTAAAGTAACACAGCAAGAGCAGTTACTATGACCAGTTACTGGAAAAGTTTGATGTAAAATACCATCAAATCTCTTTTTAAATCTTTAAAAGAGATAATGATTATGCCTAACTTTGTAAGATGTGTAAGCATGATAGCCAAAGCCAAAGCCAGCCAAGTGCCATCGAGTCGGATCCGACTCATGGCATTAACAAATCTGAGTGTGAGTCTTATTAGCCAAGTGTTGCTTTCTAAATATAAGAACAGTGGATTAAGTAAGAAAAACATGCTTGCAGTGCCAAGTAAGCAAAACCATGTCCTGCTTCCCTTTCAGGATATCTACACATTCATCTTGACTCAATTAATCCCATTAATCTATTTTAGGAACAAAAGGTCTCATCTTCTATACTGGCAAATCAGCCTGAACTGTAGTTCTGACGTTTCCATATGTGAGGTTACAGCGAGTAGGAACCACGCCTGGCAGGCAGATTCAAATGGCATGAGCAAGACAGTGTTATTCAGTAGTAGACTGGTGACACTGGTTTTTCCTATGAGTGCAGACACAGTCCGATGACAAGGGCAATTTACAAAGTCACCAGCAAAACCTAAGCTTCCTACTAAACTTTACCTACAAAATTAAAGAACCCGGCTCTAGGTTCTTAAGGACAAGAAATAATCTCGTCTCCTTTTCCCTCTAGAGCAGCCAAGTGGGATGCACTCAGCTGAGGTGCCTAACACTGTGCCTTACCAAAAAGTCAGTAAACATTTGTTGAAATAATTAATTTTTTAACCATTTCCTCTAGAGAATACATTAAGTAAATGTTTTTGGCTGGCTGGCTTAGGAAATGAAGACTTAACAGTAGCTAAAACAGCTTAAGTATATGTTTTTTCTTATTCTGTGCCATCTTCAGACAGGCAAGGATATTGTGTCTACCTACCAGCTGCTGCTGCATCAGTTCTGACTCAGGGTCACCCCATTGGTGGCCAGCGCAGAATTGTGTTCCACAGAGTTTTTGGTGGCTGTTATTTTTCAGAAGTAGCCAGGCCTTTCCTCTGAAGTTACTCGGGGGGGACTTGAACCTCCAAAATGTTGGTTAGCGGCCATGTGTGTTAACCATTTGCATCACCCAGGGACTCCGAGTATACAATATAAAACCCTCTGAGAGGATAATGCTCCTGTAGCATTTAAAACTCCAAGGTGCTCAGTCACTGGCACTCTTAGAACTTGCTCAGTTAAGTCATAAGAAGGTAGGTGGAGCCAGTGTGAGATTATTAATGAAGCTGATTCTGCTGAGGGTTATGATGCATGCCCAAGGCAAGCACAGCCCTTTCTAATCTGTCACTGCACTGTTAATATGAAAGGAGTCATATGTTCAGAGTCTTATGTCTATTCACGTCATGGATCCAAAGTTAGCCAAACTGTGCAGTCAGAAACACAGCAAAAAAGACAAGTCAACACTCATTCCTGGCCGGCTGCTTTCTCCTGCCATCAGTCAAAGGCAGCACTTGGGATGAATGTCTCACCTTGGGCTACAGCAGAGACAGTATTCCATGACGGCATACAGTCATCTTACAATCAATCACTGCAAAGACCAAGAGACCTAGTTCTAAGAAATTCTAGGTCATGGGCCATATATCCAGTTTCATTTCTAAACAGGAATGTCTGCTTTAAAACAATCAAAAGGCTCTGCAAAGTATTAATAATTGGAAAGAACTCTAAGAAGCTGGAGAGGATCATTTTAAAAGTCACATTTTACAGACTATTAGGTAAACATTTGATAAATCTAGTGTTGGAAATCCATTAGGTGATCACTGTGTTTTATCTCTGTTTTGTACTCTTCCTTGAACTAAAAGTCTTAGTGTATTCCTCACAGTAGACTGGTTCGAGAAATTACTGTCTTAGCTACCAAAATACTGAAGCCATGGAATCAGGCTAGAATTTAGCAAGGTGTGACACACTCCAACAATCATAGCAAACTTACTCAGCAGTTAGAGGCAATGAGTTAGAGATATACACAGCAATATGAATGAATCTTAAAATCTAGGGCTTAATGAAAACAGAAAGAAAACTATTACACAGCACATTAGCATACATGCATATAATACATTTTTTGTGGGAAAACAAAAAGATACACATAATGACATCAGAATTGTTGCCTGTGGGAAATAGGAAAGAATTAAAATAGGAGAGGAATATAGGGATAAAAGAACTAAATAAAAGAGAAGAAGTCTTGCACAGGCCATGATGACAACGTAACTTTATCACAAGCTAAGATGGTATAATCAACTCAACTCTACACTTGAGGTTCCAATTGATATGAGGGTGGGGGTGCATGGGAGGAGGACAGACCTCATGAAAATAGTCTAACATTAATTCTCCCCTTGACTATTTTAGATTATAAATTCAAGGACCTTTTCACTACTCTTGTTTTTTTAATTTAGTGTTAGGTACAGAGTAATTTCAAAGAGGAATGTAATAAACACTTATGATGACAATTAGCAAGGGTAATGGCATCTGATTCTTTTTATCTCTAAAATTCCTTTTGTATATATCCTATTATAACCTTGTTCAGTTCACCCTGGAGAGAAAAGCAGAAAATTCTGAAGAATCAAATTTACCTTCAAAGCCTTTATTTATGACGCCACTGGTGTTTGCTTCATCATGGCAGTGGGAAATATTATTTAAGGAGAAATTCCTGAATAACTGAAGCTGGTCTTGAATTTTACGGAAAGTGGGTCTTTGGTCAGGTTCTTGAGCCCAGCACTGGGTCATTAAATTCCATCTGGATATGTGAGTGAAGAAGAGAAAACCAATGATGATTTGATATTATTAGGCAGTCATTACTGATTGTAATTCAGGTAAAGTGATTTTAGAAGTAGTAGAATTTGTGTTATTGCCAGTTTTCTATAATTAGTACAAATGAACAAGAATAAAAGTTTTGGTTTCTTATTTAATAGTAGCTTGCAATATGATTACCTTTATTTCAACAATATCTTTGTTTTGAAAATCTAGCATTATTTCAACAATTTTCATTAATCCAAATAAATAGGTAGATAAGTAGATGGCTGAAAATATATTCAACAGTTATAAAAAGAATTGGAAAAGCTCAGATAATGAACAGTCTACATTTACATATATTGATATCTAAAATAAATCTAAGAATTTATTCCAGGTCACATGAATATTTAGGGGCAAAACAAAGGGTAGAAACTAGGTTATATTCTAACACTTAGCTCTTAATTATACTGTCAGGTTAATTAAGAGACTCAATACATTAGTAGCTGGTTGATTAAACATTACTTTTTTCCTTAATGATTGCCTAAAAAATGTCTGTGTAGCACTCTTGACCACTGTTCATTCATCCATCCATTCATTCATTCAGCAAAGTTTTGCTGGATACATTATAAGAGTTCTGACAATTAAGTCCATGAACTTCATTGTTCTAAGTGCTATGCACCTCATTGCTGAGTATCACTATAATCACTTTGGAAGTACTCCCCTTAGGAAGCTATGCACTGATGCCAGTGGCTAGTAAACCCTTCAAAGCAATTTTGGAACTCTTTCTGGAATGGCCATTGTGCACGGTGGCACTCGGGCAAGTTTGTGAACTTCATTGTATAGTTGTCTGTGAGGGAGTTTTTAGCCAGTAAACAAATAACTGTATTCGAACACATACCCTACTCACCTGGCCTGGCCCCCAGTGACTTTTTTCTTTACACCAACATGAAGCAAATATTGAAAGGAAGACATTTTGATGACATTCAGGACATCAAGGGTAATATAATGACAGCTCTCATGGCCATTCCAGAAAGAGGGTTCTCCAAGTGCTTTGAAGGGTGGACTGAGCACTGGCATCGGCGCATAGCTTCCCAAGAGAAGTACTTAGAAGGTGACCACAGTGGTATTCAGCGGTGAGGTATGTAGCACTCTCTCTAGGAAGAGTTTGTGAACTTAACTGGCAGTCCTCGTATACCGGACAGGATGTCAGAACCTAGGAACACGAATGTATTCCCTGACCTCAGAGACCTCCCTTTGTAAAGCAGGATATAGATAGTAAACAAGAAGTAAACTGTAAGGGTCACGGCATCTAGTCATGAGCAGGAAAAACGTGTAAGCTTTACATTGTTTGTAACTAATAGTGATAAACAGCTACAACTACGGATCGAAAGGTCAGCAGTTTGAATCTACCAGGTGCTCCTTGAAAACCCTATAAAGTAGTTCTACTACCCTGTCCTATAGGGTTGCTATGAGTCAGGATCAACTCTCAGAGAGCTCCCATTCATCAGAAGAAAATAACCTTTATTTGGTATAACGCAGTTTATCATCTAGTCCAATCCAACAGTTTTTAGGTAATGCTCAGCCTTCATAGATAATAGCTGAGTTTCTCTTATTTCCAGGCCACCGACATGCCGTTACCCACCTCTCCATGATGGCATCAGGATGTGTGCTGGGTGAGAGGTTTATGTGACTTATTGGGGCATGGTGAAGGATCCTTTGAAAACTCACTGTGCCCTTCACCCCTCCAGTGCTCTTGGGGTGGCTGATCTGGAATTCAGTTTAGTGACTGGTCTCATCCATCTTGTAGGCAACAGCCGTTGATTTCAGCAGGCCAAGATCTCTTTATCTGTTCCTTTTGCCCCATCGCACTGAATTGGTCTCCCTTGTCTCTCTCTAGCTGGAGGTTATGACAACTGATAAAGCCCATGGAATCCATTTCTGCTGCAAGACCATGGGACACTCCTTGGCAGGATCACTAGCTCACTACAAAATGCTTACACCATATGGGAAACAAAGGAAGGCTTGGAAGCACAATATAGACCTTGCCTCTGTTTGGACACTCCATTCTACCTCCTTAATGATGCTGGATCTTCCCAAGTCAGAGTGGGGGCTCTCCTTACCATCCTCTCAAACTAGAGTAATGGTTCCATGCTTCTGATATTGTCCACATCTAATTTAACTGAAGCTTCAAGAAGTGTCAGCACTTAGATGTTCAATAGCTTCAGCATTCTACCTTTACTGGTCAATTCTCTGCTTCCTACTTTTCTCCAGAGCATAAAAGAGTGAGATTTCTTCCTCTCACTGAATAGCAAGGCTTATGTAGTATTGTATACTATAATCAGCCAAACCTGGCACTTTATACCCTAACAAGGCGCTAAACAATTTAAGATCACCCTCTCTCTCCAGGCCTGGTTTTCAAGTCTGTTGACTGACTATAAAGGCCAAATGTATCTTTTCTCTCTCAATGCTCATAAGACAAACTATGAGCATTGAGGAGAATCTGACAAAGAAATAGAAATTGAGAAGCATTTAAAAATACTCACACTACTGCATCAACAGATAAATATATAACAAATTACGGTAAGTCCTAAAAATGAAGGATTACAAACTTAAGTTACTCACAAAAGGCCCCTCAGCAGCAGTGATATTTACATCAAAGAACTTTGTAGGAAAATAAGATGCAAGTCATGGGGATAGTGTCGGGGTGAGAGTCAGAGGATGTACTGAAAGAGGGAAAAGTATGCATAAAGTCCTAAATCTGGAAAGAGCTCAGCACATTTCAGAATTTGAAAGAAAGCCTGTGAAACTGAAGCGCAGTCATCAACAGGGAGAGTATAGGAGAAGAGATCAGAGGTCATGTGGGTCACAGACCATTCAAGGAACTGGATTTTAGGACAGTAAAATGGGAAATTCTTGAAGACTTTTAAGTGTAGAATCTGGGTTGTTCTAATGTCTTTGTGGAATCCGGATTTTCTAACTTTTTTTGTGGGGGATGAATTGTATGGAGGGCAAGGTAGAAGGACAGATCCTCTTAAAGAAGCCCAGGTGACAGATGATGGTGGTCTGGACTACACTGATAGCAGAGGAGCTGTGAGGTGCCTCTCTGTAACCCTGTAACACAAACTCTCATCTTAGGGCACACTGAACCACAACCTGCCCTTGAGATCTTGAGCAGGCATGCTTCTTCCACTGCCTGTAGGTGCTGCCCCTAGCCTGCCTCCTAAGCTTTGATTCATTGTGAACATGTGCGAACGCCTTCTTGTCTGTGCAGTTTCCTTCCCTCATGTGCCATCTCATAATCTAGGGACCATGTCTCTTGTCTAGAAATCATGCTATTGTACTAACATTATTTGTCTATATTTTTGTCTTCTTCATTAGATTTCGAGTTGCTTCAGATTGGGAGGAAACTCATTCTTTCTTCTAACCGCAATATCTAGCAAAAAGCTTAGGACTTGGCAGGCACAAAATGATCACCGTATCCTTTTGCAAATAAAGATGTCTTCTGTTTTTGTTTGACCACACCCTTCTCAACCCAGAGATATCTGTGCAAGCACCACTATGCCAGTTTTTTTAGCTGTTGCTGTATAAAAAAAACAACTAGCACGGTGCACTTACAAAAATACACTGGGATGGGAAGGGTGCAGCTGGCAAATAAACACAGCAGGTATGAGTTGTCTGTGTAAAAAACAGAGTAATCAACTAATCAATTCACATCCAACATTTCCTGCTTGTGGGACCATTTGTATCTTTACATTGCATTAAATCTAAATTATCAAAGCACAAGTGTTTTGCTATCAAACATTCAGAACTGATGGTGTAATGCTTCTCAGAAAACTAATAATTATATTACATTGGCAAATAATCATTTAGCACTTATTGTGTGTCAGAAAATGTGTTAAACCTTTTATAAGTACTATCTTACTCTCACAGAATGAAGTCCTAAGGAACAGATACCGTTATGACCATTTTAGAGACGAGGAAACAAGCCTTCAGGGTTGCCCTAAGAGTTGAGGAAGAGAGGAGAAAGTGAACTATTATAATTCTCTACAGGAAGAATATCACTTCTAAAAATAAGTGATGATTCAAAGATATGGCCAAGGAATAGTACAATTTTTCAAGGTTTGTCACACTTCAGTCATATTTCAATTATGAAGTTTTTTACTTATTTATAACCTGCCTTATTCTACAAAGGACTCCAGATATTTAACAGAGATTATTTAATAGAAGAAAGGGAAAAACAAACAAGAGCAAAGGAAGAAGGAAGAGGATGGGTAGGGACAGGAAGGAACAACAAAGGAAGAGGAATGAAAAAGAGAGAAGCCATTCATACATTGCTACTTAGTCACCTTGTACCTCACCTACTTACATCATTCTCCAAAAGTTCAGCTTTTGATTAATTTATATACCTCATTTCATCAGATATTCCTAGTTTTTATAACCTATAGAGCCTTTAATTTGCATTTCATCCAATCATTATTCTTTACTTTCTGATAGCAAAAAAATATGGCTTATTAGTATGTAAAAACATTTTGTCCCACCACCAAAATCGTAAACCCATTGCTGTCAAGTCAATACTGACTCACAGTGAGCCTATGGGACGAGCAGAACTGCCCCATAGAGTTTCCAAGGAGGGCCTAGTGGATTTGAACTGTCAACCTTTTGGTTAGCAGCCACAGAACTTATTTGTCCCACCACCCAGCAATACACGAGGCCAAGAAAATCATATGGGGCAGTTTTACTTTGTCGTGTAGGGTCTCTGTGGGTCAAAACTGACTCAATGGCACCCAATAGCAAGAGAAGAAGAGCTATTTTATATTGCTTTATGCAATATCCACATGTAAGTAAAGAGCACAACCTTGGTGCTTGTAAACAGCAGTAAGCTGGCTTCAAAGAATTTAATAATCTTAAAATATGCATTTCTTATATCTTTCCGGTAAATTAATAACTATAGCTTTGGCTTAGGGAATGTTCCCTTACAAATGTTCACTTGTCACAATTCATTATCATGTGTTACATACTTGCCCTATGTATGGCTATAAATATTCAAGCAGGTTACTCTAAATAAAGTTTTAATTCCTGTTTGTTAAAATTTACCTGGGCTAGCTGTCCAAGCTCTCAAAAAAAAAAAAAAAAAAAAAAAAAAAACTCACTGTTCATACTTGAAATATCTCATTTGGCTAAGTGTTCACGTTCAAATTTCTCCAGGCACCATGCCCACCTTTTAGTCCTCTTTGCCTCATTTTTTTTTTTTTTTTTACTTGCAAAATAGCACAGAACTTATCAGCAATGCCCAGTATTATCCTCCATGAGTTTTAAAGTCCTTGGGTTCATAAATCAATTGAAGTTTAACAGATGAATACTTCATAGTATCTTTTGGTTTTCAAGAAACAAGTTTCTGTAAGGTACTTAAACAAAGCACATAAAATACAGATTTCAAACATTTCCTTACTCATTGTATTCAATCCAGGAGACACTCAATTAGGAATTAGTTGTACATATTCTTGAAAGGTAAAAATAGGACTGTGAGCCTGCATGTCCTCTCCCATTGTTGCCTCCTACATTTGAAGGACTTAGCAATTCCAGTTGCCACTGTGATATGTCTGTCACAGAACCTCCACAACCTCTCATTTGAAGTAGATAGCCCTTTGATCCCATTTCTTTTTGGTAGTGGTGTGGTGGTTGTGCTAACTGAAAGCCTAAACAAAGTACTGATGACTGGACTTCCCACCCTACATCCTGGCTATGGAGAGAAAGGCAGGAATGCTCTGAGCTCCACATTCCATTAATACCTGAGCACAGAGCAGCCACCTATGGATGCACCTGACCCAGAGTGCATCCAGGTGCTTGGTATTTAAGCAGTGAATAAAAGGTGCAGCGTGGCTCAGTGCAGACCTTCAATCCTCTAAGCTGGGCCTGTGATCTCAGAGAACTGCTTCAAATAAAACTCAGTTCCCTCTGTTCTCCAAGGAGAGTAGTTAATCTTTATCATGACAACTTAAGGCCAAGACCAGATTGAATGGCAGCTCTTAGAGCTCTATTTCCTAGTACAGCTCGTTTTCCTGGTTGGCAATGGAACGTTAACCCTCACTGGGGCTTTGCAGAGTCAGACACTACTTGGAGGGCTGTAGAAATGTTTCCTTCTTATGAGTGATTTCAAATAAATTTTAAAACCACCAATAGAAAATTTTATCTTCATAGCAAACTGTATTTTTCTAAAAAAGAGAGTAATTATTCAACTTATGGATTATTCAAGATGAAAAATTTATACAGAATATTGTCTTTCTCCACTTACAATCAGGGATACTTTTCAGGTATTCCCTCTTCCTCTTCCTAGAGGCATTCTTGGGTACCTTTGGAAATGCTGGTGGCATAGTGATTAACTCTACACCTGCTAACCAAAAGTCAGCGGTTCAAATCTGCCAGGTACTCCTTGGAAACTCGATGGAGCAGTTCTATTCTGTCTATAGGATCACAATGATCAGTATCAACTCAGCAGGAGTGGGTTTGGTTTGGTTTTTGGATAGGACAAAGTTCAACATGTACTTTTCTGCTTCACAATACACCAATTTATTAGTTGCCTCCATCCCCCTACCCCAGATAAAACAAATGAACACATGGTTCACATCAGACAAAATGTATAATTCAATGATGGATCCTTGGTGCCTACCCTAAAAAAACTTGTATAAATCTAATAAGGCACATTACCCCATAGAAGTGAAAAAAAAATGTCAGGTGACATTCTAACAGAATAATAAAATTTTTCTGGAATTGAAATTCTAGGGGGAGGGAGAATTTCTGAAATTTGACAAATGTGTAGGGATTAAAAAACAGTGACTAGCTTCCTATTTAATAAAAATTTATTTCACATTTAACTATGCCATTTTTATTTTTCTCAAATCCTAGGTCAAAGGTTTTCCAATTTTGAATAACTTTTATCTCTAATTTACAGAGTGTTTTTCTATCTCCCGTGAAAATACTGTGAATCATGTTTTTAGACTGTCATTAAACACGTTCCTCTGTGCATATCTGATTTCCCCATAAATACCCTATGGGCTGTAAAAGATAAAATCAGAAACAAGCATTGGTTCAGAGCTCCTTCTAGCTGGAAGATTTAAATAATACAGAACTCTTCCCCAGCACATCATCCAACAAAGGTGCCCAGTTCTTAATCATGTTTTGGCTCCAGTCTGAATGATCCTCTAAATAACACTGCATAGTCGAGGCGGCACAACCACGGTGGGCATCTGCATACTGGGAATGCCTTTTGCACTTGCCTCTACCACACAGTTTAGCACTTTATTACATGTTGGCTTGTTCTCCAACTGTTCTACACATGTTTCTTTTCTTTAAAAACATGTTCTGAAATCTGTGGTCCTGGCTTCAACACCTCCGTAATCTATATACCCCTTAGCATGGTAACAAGCATATAATACAGAAGTTCATACTTTTGATTGTTTATTCTTTTAGAATCATTTTAAATTCAGCACCTCTTGGGAAAAGTTCCAAGACTCAATATTTCTGCAGAGGTTGTTCACAAGGAGTCAGATTAGATTAGTACTTAGCATAATGACTTGATTTTTTTTTTTTTTAGTAATTACACTGAACTCATCCAAAACAAACTCAAAATGGCCAGGATCAGTTTGGTAAGAGTCACCAACACTAAGTTACTTAGTGTAAGCTCATAAATAGGTTACAACCCGTAAAACTGTTAAGAGTCCTGATCCTATATTCTATCTATAACAGTAGAAGTAATCCAACTTTTTAAACAATAGATTCCAATGTAATAAAAATCTTTTCAGTTAGGATAGTAGCCAACGAAATACCTTAAAATAAATGAATGTGCACACACATCAAACACATACATTCATGCATACATACACACAGCTTTTATTAGAACTGACTTAACCAAGAGTATAAATATATTCTACTCTTCTAAATTTTGTTTATGAGCAATATGTCATATATATAGATAAAAAAGTTATCATGCCACAATTTATATTTTATGCAATATACAAGTGTATGGGATACACAAATATACAAATTTAAGTTTATAAATTTTAAAATATGATACCAATGAGGCATCGGATTGCATGTTTGACATGCTTTGATTTTGAGGTACTTATGTAAAGATAATTAACTTACAGGTCATCAGGACAATTTCTTGGTGGCTCCAGTCTCCCTCCTGTTTGCACATAGTTTAAAACATCAAGGTTAGAATGAGCTGGATAAGGCTGATGACCAAGTGTTAAAATTTCCCAAATCAAAATTCCAAAAGACCTAAGGATATTAAAGGTTTATTTTAATTATACTTATTACACTATGTAGGTGTATTATAGTTTCACCAATATAATTATTCCTGGTGTTACCAGCTTCCACTTGGTGAACGGTATTAAGAAAACAAACAAACAACAAGAAACCTGCAATTGAACTGATTCCAGTTCACAGAGACACTAGAGGACACAACAGAACTGCCCCATGAAGTTTCCACCAAGAAGCACTGGTGGATTCAAACTGCTAGCCTTTTGGATAGCAGCCAAGTTCTTAACCACTGCACCACCAAGGCTCCAACTCGCATTTAAACTCAAACCAAAGCCGGTGCCTTTGAGTCAGTTGGTGAGCTATGAAAGGCAAATAGGAGACCTATAAGCAGGTTCAGGGCAAGAAAAATTAAAACAGGCGTCAGCCTAGTTGCTGTAATTTCAGAGATCATAGGAAGGCACAGTGGGAGTACACACACACACGCATACCACACACACACCCCTCTGTTCCTGCAGACACACCTAGCTAAGGGTGAGCATGAGAGCATTTTCCTTTTGTTTTTTTTTTCCTCTCTTCTGCTAAGTTTGAGGGGCACAAAGTGCTAGCACATGTGGAAAGGGTCAGTATAAATAAAAACCGGTGACACCATGCACCAATTTTACATCATCACCAAGTTTTCCTAGAACCAGTACAACTTTCAAGTTACTGAACAAATCAATTCTACATTTTTAGCAGTTCTAATCAAAAGTTTGGGTTCAAGAAGCAAAATTGAAGGGGCGACTCAAATAACAGAGATGTCCAAGTTTCTCCAATGTCCTAATCTTTTTGAGACCTATGATGTACATTCTACTTAAGAATTAATGACCAAATATCCCTAAATAGTAGGCATTTAGACACATACTTGGGCATTAATTCATACGTATCAATTTTTACCAGTCATAGGCTTTTACAACTTTGGAGTATAATAAAATACTTAAGACTAAATGTATCCATTTCATATATACTAGTAAGGTAGAGAGGTGCTGTAGAGCTAGTGAAACTCAGGAAGAGTTCCATTTTGCCCTCCAGATTTCACTTTAACTTGAGATGAATCACTTAACTGCTCTGTTCTTCTATTTTCTCGTATAAAAACAAGGGTTTGACAATTTTTTGTGATCCTTTCTGGCCCTGACATTTTATGATCTGCCTGCATTTCTCTAAGTCCCAAGAACCTCACCATACATCAGACTGAGTTGTGAAGATTCCATCCACCAAACTTTCTGGAGCCATCCATCGAACAGGCAGCAGACCTTCTCCTCGCTTTCTATAGTAATCATTTTTATAAATGTCTCTCGCGAGTCCGAAGTCCCCAATCTTCACTATCCGTGATGGACTTGTATAGTCTTTCACTGACACAAGGCAATTCCGGGCTGCCAAATCCCTGTGGAAGAACCTATACTATAAAAATACTGGTAAAAGCACTAGAGATCAGATAAGCAACACTAATATGTCCGTTGAGAAGACACACTTTCTAGATATTATTGCTATTTTGAAGAAATTAAAATTTTAATATGTGTTTTACCAAAACTACAGGTGATTATTGTGTCAATATCCATAATAACTTTGTTTCCAGAGTGTCACCGTACCTGTGAATGAAGTGCATCTGCTCCAGGTAGACACAACCTTTTGAAATGTCTACACATAGGTCTACAAGGTCAACTAAAGTGAGTAATGGACCATGAATCTGTAAGAAATGAAAGAAAAATTACAATATATATATGTATATATATACACACAGAGATATGTCCCATCAATCAATATGAACTTTAATATACATAAACTTCAACGCACAGACATATATATATATATATATATATATATATTGATGTTTTAAGGGCATTTTTAATTTATGGCTATGAAAGCTTAAAGAGGAAAAGAGGTAAACATACATGCTTTTTACCCATAAATAAATGACAGTCTATATTTGGAAATCCTGGTGGTGTAGTGGTTAAGTGCTATGGCTGCTAACCAAAAAAGGTCAGCAGTTTGAATCCATCAGGTGCCCACTGGAAACTCTATGGGGGCAGTTCTACTCTGTTTCATAGGGTGGCTATGAGTTGGAATTGATTCCACTTTGGAGGGAGGTTAGCCTATTTTTAGTGAACAGAGGTAGAGAGGCAGTATGAGGTGTTTGTTGGAAAGATCTCAGGGTGTAGTTCTGCTACTTATCGTATGTTAAGCAAGAATCCTACTACTAACCTTGCAGGAGAGTGTATGTAACATAGCTGGTACCTAACAGGCACTTAATAAACAGTAGCTGTTCTCTAAAGTAGTAATAATTATAGTCAGTACCAGCTAGTTGAGTTATTGGCCCAATGTCAGTCATGACAATAGACTGGTTCCTTACATGAACCCCAAATAAATTGTTAACAGTGTTCTATTTCAAGGTCACAGGTTACTTCTCTCCTCTAAGAGAGGCACTGTATATAAACATACAGTTTAGCCTGTACCAGTTACAATGATTTCTAGGTGAAAAAAAGATAGGTGAAATTTTTATTAGTACCATCTGAAAGAAATTCAAATTTTCTGCCCCAGGGCTATATTCATATAGCTTCTGCTCCTTTCTATTTCCCTGCGATTACTCTCGTTAACTTTATCATTCCTAATTTGAACCATACTAAAACTTTCCCTTTCCTCAGTCTTCTATGTTATATTTCCAAATTATTTTTTCTAAAACACAGCTTTCATTAACTCACTTCACTGATGCCCAGTGCCTGTTAAGCTCATTCATTACAAATCTCAGAACACAGCTTCCCAGGCTCCTCCACGCTATACCAGTCACAATCTTGCCTCAGTCACATGGATCACCTACTGTTCTTTATATCCGCTCAGCATTTCTCAACATCTCTCCTTTTTTTCTATCATTTTTTTTCGTGGAATGCCCGCCTTATTCTGAATCTCCATCCATGTGCTTTCCTGAGCATTTTCAAATGGCCCAAATTCTAAGCAAGTTAACTCCTCACACATGGGTGATCTTAAGTGCTGTCTATCCTGCCTCCTTGGCAAGCTTATCTCCCTTCTCGAACCTGGAATAATCCTGACCTTCTGGGAGTCAACAATGCCACTAGTTCTGCCTGACCACACCTCACTCTGACAGCTAGGCTCTGACCTTACTCCTGAAACTCAATCTCCACCCATTTATATTTAGGTCTGCTAGACAGCTGTCTCACAGTCTGTGTCTTAGTACCTGCTGAGTATCCTGACTGTTTCACCAGCTACTATGTGAATAGGACCCTGCTTTGCTCTTGGAAAAGCCTACTGTATTCATGAAGACATTCTTCCGGCGTAGAATCCTACTCCTGAACTTCAGTCTGATGACTCGCCTGTTATTCCCTACTGACAGATTTCCATAATGTTGCCAGTCTGCCTGACTGCTTAGATCTCCATCACCTTCCCTTGGTATCACCTGGGGCAATGTTCTGCCCCCCTCTTGGGGCACCCCATCACTCCATGATGAACCTCTTGGATTTCACAAGCTGCATTTGTATATCACTGTCATCTCTTTCCAAACCCTGAAGACATATTAAACTTTTGTCTGGGTTTATTCCTGGTCAACATCTTCTGCAACTCAGTGGGAAGGTGTAATGTCAGCTACACTTCCGTTTGCCACATTGGAATGTCCCAAGCTAAACACCTCTTCAATGAAGTCTTCCCAGGTCTCTTCATTTGGAAAGAATTTCTCCCTCATCTTACTTCAGCAATATGTTCTCTGCTTTGCTGGGCCTTATGTTCTACCTTAAATTGATTATTTGTAGATGGCTATTTCCCTAGCTCTGATAAGTTCCTTTAAACCTTCTGTTCCTTGCAGTTCCCACTGTCACTGTTGTGCAGAAAGGACCTAGCAAAGATTTGTGAAATTAAGTAGTACCTGAGAGGCAGCATACTCACTACTGTGCAGCTGTCTTATTTTGATAGTTTTACTACTTTTTTCTATCTTAATATAGTACTAGAATATCAAAACTAGAGTACCCTTAGAAAGTTTTTTATTTAATATCCCATTTTACAAATGAAGAAACTGCAGGCCAAAAACTAAAGAGAGTACATTCAATCTTTATGCATTCAACCCAATAAGAAAATCTGGGAGCAGGAATGGGTGAGCCAGAAAAAGAGATTCAATAGATAAGGAATGAAAAAGAAAAAGCAAAGACACAGGAATACCAGATGTGAGCAGAAAAAACAGTGTGGAGGGTGCTGTATAACTGTATACATTTTCTGCATGATTTTTCTGTAAATTTAAAACTGCTCTAAAAAGTAGTCTATGAACAAGGAAGGAAGGAAAGAGGGAACAGGGGAAGTAGTTTATGAGCAAGGAAGGTGGAAAAGAGGGAAGGAGGGAGGGAGGAAGGAAGCGAGAGGGAGGAGAGGGAGAAGGAGAGGTGGGAGGGAGGAAAGGAGAGAAGGAAGGAAGACAGAGAGGGAGGGAAGGAGGAGGGAGAGAGGGAAAGATGGAGAAAGGAGGTAAAGGGCAACCCAACAAGAAGGGATAGGTGGAAATCCACAAATGTCAGAGAAATCTGTGTCAACGTCTCTCCTCATCTCTATTTCTTGAGATTCTAAGCTGTTGTTAGGTGCTGTTGTGGAGTCAGTCTTGACCCACAGTGACCCTCTAACAGAATGAAATACTGCCCCGTCCTACACCATGCCCCAGTCATTTTTACGCTGAAGCACCCTCATTGCAGCCACTGTGTCAATCCATTTCATTGACAGTCTTCCTCTTTCTTGCTGTCCCTCCATTCTACCAAGTATGATGTCCTTCTCCAGGGATTGACCCCTCCTAATAACTTCTCCAAAGCATGTGAGATGCAGTCTCACTATTGTTGCTTCCAAGGAGCACTTGAGTTCCACCTCTCCCAGAACAGATTTGTTTGTTCTTTTGGCAGTCCACGATACATTCAGTAATCTTCTCCAATGCCACAGTTCAAAGGCACCAGTTCTTTTGTCTTTATTGTCCAGCTTTTGCATGCATAGGATGCAGATGAAAATACCATGGCTTGGGTCAGGGGCACCTTAGTCTTCAAGGTGACATCTTCAGTTTTCAATACTTTAAAGAGGTCCTTTGCAGCAGAGTTTTCCAATGCAATGCGTCTTTTGATTTCTTGACTGCTGCTTCCACAGGCACTGACTGTGGAACCAAGTAAAATGAAATCCTTGATGATCTCAATCCTTTCTCCACTTACCATGATGTTGCTTACTGGTCTGGTTGTGAGGATTATTGTTTTCTTGATGTCAAAGTGTAATCCATGCTGAAGCTACTATAGGAAAAAAAGAAGCGTGAGCTGTACCAGATGAGTTTGTGCAGAGTCCTGTAAGGTGCAGAAGACCTTCACTGAGGAGTTCAACTAAAGAAGAAACTGGAAATGACTGATGACTGTACTTTTTTCTTTTGATGTGTAAACCATTTCATGAGTTTTTACAGTAATGGTCTCATATAATATTTGTCCTTTTATGATTGATTCACTTAACTCAGTATAATGCCCTCCAGTTTCCTCCACGTTATGAGATTCTTGACAGAATCAGTGTTGTTTTTTATTGTTGCATAATACTTCATTGTGTGTATGTACCACAGTTTGTTTATCCATTCATCTGCTGATGAGCACCTAGGCTGTTTTCAACTTTTTGCAATTCTGAACAATGCTTCAGTGAATATGGGAGTGCATGTGTCTATTTATGAGATACGTTCCTAGGAGTGGGATTCTTGGATCTTATCGTATTTTTATTTCTAGCTTTCTAAGGAAGTGCAATATTGTTTTCCAAAAGTTACTGCATCAGTTTTGCGTTCATACTAACAGTGCATATGAGTTCTGATCACTCCACAGCCTCTCCAATATTTGTTATTTCCTGGTTTTCTGATTCATGCCAATAATTCAGGGGTGAGACAGTATCTCACTGTAGTTTTGATTTGCATTTCTCCAAAGGGTAGCAATTGCGAGCATCTCCTCACATGTCTGTTAGCCACTCAAACGTCTTCTTTGGCGAAGTCTCTGTTCATTTCCTTTGCCCATTATTTAACCGATTGTCTTTTTTGTTGTAGAGCTATGAGATTTTCTTAAAGATTTTAGAGATTAGACTTTTGTCTGATTTATAATAGCCAATTTCTTCCTCAGTTTACAGGTTCTTTATTTACTGTTTTGAAGAAGTATTTTGACGAGCATAAATGTTTAATTTTTCTAAGATCCCACTTATCTAGGTTATCGTCTGGGGTTTATTTGTTGTTGGTTATAGAATATATCCAGTTAATGCCATGTATTAGGGCTTATAACATTGATCCTATTTTTCCTTCTGTGAACCTTACTGGTTTGAGCTTTACATTTAGGTCTTTGATCCATTCTGAATTAGTTTTTGCATACAGTGTGAGGTATGAATCCTGTCTCATGTTTTTGCAGATGGACTTCCAGTTTTGCTAGTACCATTTGTTAAAAAGACTGTCTTTTCCCATTTGATAGACTCTAGGCCCTTGCAGAATATCACGTGACCATAGGCGGGTAGATTTACATCTGGGTTCTCAATTCTGTTCCATTGGTCCAGGTACCTATCATTGTACCAGTACCAGGCTGTTCTGACAACTGTAGCTGTATATCAGGTTCTAACATCAGGTAGTGCATGTCCTCCTACTTTATTCTTCTTCAGTAGAACTTTACTTATTCAGGGCTTCTTCCTTCTTTATATAAAGTTAGTAAGTTTTTTCCATCTCTTTAAATAATGTTGTTGGTATTTGGACCAGAATTGCAATATATTTGTAAATCTGTTTGTGCACAATTGTCATTTTCACTATGTTGAGTCTATCTGTCTGTGAACATGGTACCTGGATCTCTTATGTTTTCTTGAAGTAGTGGGGGTTTTTTGTTTGTTCGTTTTGTTTGTATTAAGTCTTTTAAATCCCTGGTTAGATTTATTCCTAATTATTGTTTGTTGTTGTTGTTTAGGGGCTATTATCAATTGTATTGTTTTCCTGATTTCCTTTTCATTGTTCTATTTATTGATATATAGGAATCCAATTGAATTTTTGTATATTTATCCTGTATCCTGATAATCTGCTGAATCTTTCTGTTGGCTCCAGCAGTTTTTTCACAGTCTTTTGGGTTTTCTGTGTGCAGTATCATATCAGCGGCAAGTAGGGACAGTTTAACCTCTTCATTACCAATCTGGATGCCCTATAGCTGTATTTTTTTCTGATATTTTATTTCAGCTACACTAAGTTGAGCTCTTCTCTCCTTGGGGGTACTCAGTCTCTATTTCTGTGACTTACTGGTCAGTTTCCATAATATTTCTGTCCCTTGCTATTAGTATAGATCCACTTTGATAAAACTCAGTCTTCCTTATTAAATGAGTGAGTGTGTCTACCTCCAAGCAGCATCTCCTCTGCTCTTGCCTGAAAATCACTAGTCCAAAATCCTTGTTTTAGGTAGAGGAGGAACTGGCTGTAGTTCAGATTCCTGCTTCCTGACTCTTGTGGGGATGGGGTTCTCTCCACTGTGCTAAGGATTCTTCAAGATATTAAACAACCACGGTTTTTTGTTTTATTTCATTTTTTCTAAATTTCCCTTATTTTTTTGTTGTTAGGCACAGAGCAAAACATATACCATTTCAATAGTTTCTATATGTACAATTTAGTTATAATGATTACATTTTTTGAGTTGTGTAACTATTTTCACCCTCCCTTTCTGAGTTGTTCTTCCCTCATTAATGTAAACTCACTATCCCTAATCTTTCAAGTTGTAGGGTCAGTTTTACTCCATAGAGCTAGTTCTAAAAAGAGAACTCTTTTTTTATTAGTTAAACTAAACTACTATTTGGCTTTAAAATGACTTCAGGGAATATTTTTGGTTTAAGGTTTACAGAGTATCTTGGGCAATTGTTTCAGGGGTTCATCTACTCCCAACCCTCACCCCATGGCTCTAGAAAGTCTAGAGTTCATGAGAATTTTAAAATCTGTTCTACATTTCCCCCCTTCTGATCAGGATTCTTCAGTGGAATCTTCAATCAAAATATTCAGTAAAGTTGGCTGGGATCATCCAATTCTGATTTCAAGGAAAAGGAGGTGGTTGTTCATGGAGTCAATTAGCCAAGTTCTATTTAACATAGAAATCGCTTCTCTGATACATCTAGAGCCATGGACCTGGTTGCTTGGAGCAGATGTGTGGCAAGATTTGACCTTGAAATATCTGTCTCCTATACGTATACATTTACTCTTGGAATTTCCTCACTCTCATCCTTTCAAACTTTGAGAACTTGGTAGGTTGTTCTTGTTGTAGGGTGACCATATATGACTGTCATACCAGGTCACTTTAGAGAGTAAAAGGAAAGATAAGTACAGACTATGACTTGACCAGGCAAATCAGGGGTGTGTAGTCACCCCTTTCATGAGACTCATTCTCTCCTACAGCAATTGGCATATGTGACAGGCCTCATGTTAGTGGCAGAAGTGTGTGTAGTTGTCCTCATTCAAACTGTTTCTGATGTTAGTGGCCTCTGCTGAGATGATAGTCTCCACTTAAGCAGTTTTCTTGGAGTCAGATTCAACTGCAGTCACTGAGGAAACCCTAACAGTGGGGGCCATATGCCCCATCCTCTTCTCTAGTTTGGGACTTTGCTCAGCTGTTGGCTAGGTGGTCCAAAAGCTTATGCCCTCCTTCCAAACTCTGCCCTCCTTCCGAACTCTGACTCTTTCGTGAGAACAGGGACTCCTAGAGATCACACCTGTCTCCTTCAAGCATCAGCTTCAGCCGTGTTCTTGCCTTCATAAATCTCTAGACTAGACATCAGCACCCATCTCTAAGTTTAGTTATACAGCCAAGCTTCTGTTTTAGCCAAGTTTGAGACGCTTATTACAATCCAACTATGTATGTGAACCAAGTGTGAACATAAAGTCTAGTAGTCACTGAAAAGATGAGGGCTGCAAGTATCAATTTGGGACAGATAGCATATGGGTTAAGTACAGAGAAATATATTTCTTTTTCAAATCCACATGATCCTAGTTCTCCAGAAGAACATTATGGCAGCCCAAGACCTATTCTCCCACTACTAACCACCCAAATAGATTCCCATAACCAGTAGAAATGCCAGAATTACAAGTACTAACTGTCCTAATCCAATCTGAAAGAAGTACAAAAATAATTTCTGCAAACGTCTTTTAAGGTTCTACTATTAACCAAAACCTACTTAAAGACTTTGGATTCTAGAAGGGCAAAGGAGAAAAATCAATATGACACCACAGGATATCCTACTCGACGGCATTTGGCTGGCTTGGCATAAGGTATCTGCATTACAAAACCAACAGAGTGGAGCCCATTTCCTACCTTCGTCATTCGTGCTTTCCGCAAATATGTGAGAAGGTCTCCTCCTTCCATCAGTTCCAGAATAATGTACTGAGGTTCATTCAGCAAACAAACTCCAAGCTGCTTTAGAATGTTTGGATGATTAAACTTGCTGAAAGGTGGAAAGAGACAGGCAGGGTTACATGACAACTGCCAAAGTCCTACCAGGGCTTTTATGGAATAAAGTAATTCTTCACCTACAGTTTCCTTCAAAACCCTGACTTTTTTTCTCTAATGAGCAAAAGCCTGGTTTTCTAAGCACTGAAATGGTCTCTCTGCTTGCCTTCCAGAGGGAATGTGGCAACCCCTAGTGGTCAATACATGTGAATAAAACAGGCAGATTTTTAGAAGAAATAATATTTACATCAAAATCGTATGTTTTGAAAAGAGAAAGTAATTTTGATTAACATCCTTCTTCAAAATATATTTGAAAATATTACGTTTTTTAGTCCTCACAAGTATGAAATATCATTTTCTGCCTTTTAGAGAAGCAATTAAGACCCATAAGTTTGGGTAGGCTGTTTCCTCAAGACATCAGGGCAATGAAGCCCAAACTAACAATTAGTACTCATAGCTCAGGACCCCCACTGGCCTTGGGTCTCCTCTTTACGATGCTCTTAGAGAGTTTTCACGGTCATAAACTGACGGAAATCTTCAGACCCTATTTATTTTCACTGACATCACTGTATCTGACAACCGTACTCTTTATATATATATAGAACAACAGACCATATTTAAAGTTGAGGAGGTTCCAAATTTACTTGCAAAGCACTCTCCTTACTCAAGATAAAGGACGGAAGACTTCCTACTTAAGGACCATCTGTCTATACCCAGGCCTCCTATAGAACAGTAGAGAATACTTGTTGCTACAGACACATCTCCATTTAAGCTTTTTAGCTTTGTTTGTTTGGGCATGATCTGGTTGTTTTGAATGTTAAAAGCTCCCCAGCCATACCAATGGAAACTGAGTTCAGAACTACCCTAATACCTCATCAGATGTGCCTCCTTCAGGAACTCAATCTTCTCCTGGTCAGTGGAGCCTTTCTTTAAAGTCTGTGCAACATAAAAAGAAGGCAGGAATCAAGATAGCAGACGTTTTAAAGAGCCCAGTGGACTGATGTTGACAATCTTTGTTTCATTTTGTAACACCCACTCTGAAAGCTAGAGATGCTCTGTAAACCTAGAAATGCTCTATAAACCTATTCAACTTTTCTCTGCTATTATTGTTGTAGGAGATCCTGGGTGGCCCAAACTGTTAGGTGTTCAGATACTAGCTGAAGGTTTGGTGGTTTAAATTCCCAGGGCACCCTGGAAGACAGGCCTAGCAATCTGATTCTTAAAAGACCATAGCCTTGAAAACCCTATCGAGGCAGTTTTACTCTACATATATGGGGTTGTCGTGACTCGAAGGTAACTAACAGTAACATTATTGTTGTTGTTCACATAGGAAAATCTGTTAGATAAAATATCTATTAATATTTACACAAAGTACCACCAAAATGTAAAAATTTTAAAAGAGACCAAGTTTGGTTTCTGGATCGATTTCTTAACTTTCTACTTTGTATCTGTTTTCTCCTGTTACTTTACTAGTAATATGCCAATTTATTTCTTAGAGCCAGAGTACCCAGTCCCAGGCAACTGATCTAAGTTAATAATGAAAATCCTGTTCTGCAATTTCCTAGCCTGCCTTGCCAATAAGGATGTCCCGATGACTTAATTCTGATCAATGACATATAAGGGGAATACAGCTGAAAGGAACAGAGGCTTTGGAACACTTCTGTTTTACTGAAAAGATACAACTAGCATCATCTTCCCCCTTCTCTATGTCCTGAATGTACCGTAAGACAATAAGTATGTACAAAAATTGAAGAGAATTACAGTCACTGGCCCTGATATGACACAGTACTGCAGCAAAACCAGCACTCATCTTGTTACAGAAAATAAATACTTTTTTAAAACAGCTGATTTTGGAGTAGCCAAAAGAATTCTTGACAGATATTTTACACAACCCAAGTGCCTAATTATTTACAGCACTTTTAAATGATATCATCTGAAAGGGGATATTCTGCAAATGTTTCTAGCTAAATAGCCCACTGTCCAAAGCAATACATCCCTAACAAGCACTGATCAGGATATTGTTCAACTGCATAAAAGTTTCATAATTCTTCTACAAAAAGAAAGTTTTACAAAAATGTGAGAGTATATCCCATG
This sequence comes from Heterohyrax brucei, assembly GCA_028571685.1. NCBI lineage: Eukaryota > Metazoa > Chordata > Mammalia > Hyracoidea > Procaviidae > Heterohyrax > Heterohyrax brucei. Next base: position 139,703,224 of record CM053144.1, read on the forward strand.
TTTCCTAAAAATCACATTAAATATATCATCCTTAATAATTGTATAGGACAGTGATCAGCTTGTGGGTCAAACCCAGCCTGTAATCTATTTTTGTACGACCCATAATCAGAGTTGTTTTTTTTTTTTGCTTTTTAAATGGTTAGGGGAAAAAAAATCAAAAGAATAATAATGTTTCATGAAACATCCAAGTTATATGAAATTCAAATTTCAATATCCATAAAGTTATATTAGAACAGTCACATTCATTTACATATTGCCCATGTCTGTTTTTACACTACAATGACGTAGTTGAGTAGCTATGACAAAGACCATATTGCCAGCAATCCTAAAATATTTACTATCTGTCTCTTTAAGAAAAAATTTGCTGAACTCTGCTGCAGTAATTTGAGAATGTGTTTTACAATCCTAGTTTCCTTATAGGATGTTTGAGGGGAAAAAAAAATGTCTAGCAGGTCTTAGTTCATTTGTAGCCTTAGAGGTAACATAAACTCTTAAGAAGATATTCCTTTAGATTGCAGAACCTGTGTGTAATACAGAAAATTTATATATATATGATTTTGGTAGCCATGGGCAAGCTTCTATAGTCTATAAATTGTCTCTTCAAGTGGGATCACTCATCCCTTATCATAGCTGAATCCCTGTAAATCCAGGTACTATATGCTGACATGACATCTCAAAGAGTTAAAACATCCACCTTACCTTCACTGCTACTTTGGTTTCTCCACTTCCAGCTCCTAGGATATCTACTGCTGTCCCTTCATAAACTTCTCCAAAGGCTCCACTTCCCAACAAGAGACGCAGAGTCAGTTTTTCCCGAGGAAAGGCAGGAAGACTTTCAATCTCATCTTGGGTCGGAAGAGTACTGTAAAATGACAGTATTTTTGTTTTGCTACAATATATACAGTTTACAAGTTTGTCAGTGTTTGTGTCTGAGAGAGAAAGAGGTAATAAGAGGAGAGAATCTCTTAGGTTTGCAACAGCGTGGTGCGTTCTGTGTGATACAGTGACATGGAATTGGCATCCATACTCCTTTCCTATGCCACCACCTTTTACTCAGACAGAACAGGTACAATCTTTTTTCTTTTCTATCATAAGTCCAATCATTTTGATAGGAGCATGCATATGTGTGTCAGTTGCCTCATAATTTTTACTGTAGTTTTTTCTGTTATGGAAATCCTGGGGGCACAATAGTTAAGAGTCCAGCTGCCAACCAAAAGGTCAGCAGTTCAAATCGACCAGGCATCACCTGGAAACAACATGTCGCAGTTCCACTGTGTCCTATAGGGTCACTATAAGTTAGCATCGACAGTTTGGGGATTTTTTTTTTGTTGTTGTTGTTGCTGTTGTTCTGTTATAAAGTTTACCCATTGCCACTGAGTTGATTCTGACTCACAGCAATCCTATAAAACACAGTAGAACCAGGCCACATGGTTTCCAAAGCTACAGTATTTATGGAAGCAGACTGCCACATCTACCTCCTGAGGAGCAACTGGTGGGTTCCAAGCTGCTCACCTTTCAGTTATCAGTTCAGTGCTTAACCACTGTGCCACTAAGGCTCTCTGTTAAAGTTATTAGTTATCAACTCTTTCCAGTATTTAACTTGTTTAAAAACCTAAGGTAAATCAGTACCTAGTGGAAGAACTCAGTTGCTAACCAAAATGTCTGTAGGTCAAATCTACCAGCTGCTTCTTGGAACACTATGAGGCAATTCTACTCTGTTCTATAGGGCTGACATGAGTTGGAACTGACTCTAAGACAAGCAGTTACAAGTCTTCTAGTAATAAATGCATCTGGGTTTATAAGCTAAAAAAGTTTTCACCTTTAATTTTTTACCTACTTTATCTCTTAAGTAAAATAAGATTATTGTGACCACAAAAAACCAACTCCCTTTCTGTTAGGTGAACTTCTGCAAGTCAAGCTTCTCAGCTAGAATATATAATGAGGAAAAAAAAAAAAAACACATCTCTATCAAAAATCCTTTGAGTTTTTAATAGAGGATCTTGAACCACAGAGCAGACACTGAGTATTCTCTCAAGGAAAAGCTACTTCTGAATGGCTATGTCTACTTCAAAACTTTTGTTTCTGTCTTGAATTACAAATTTCTAGAAGCAAGGCCTAGCTCTATAAAATTGTGTTTTGCATAGGCCATAATATAAGGTCTTGTCTAGAGACACTTAAATATTGTCTTTAATTACAATGACAAAAGAAGTTCAAAAGTCACCTATCTTAAAGTGGATTAGTGAACAATCCTCAAAGAACTTCTAAAAAAGGAATAAGACTGACTCGATGGCACATGCAGGTGATCCCTGAAGTTTCTCTTTTTTCAAATGCTGCCTCCAAATGAACAAGCCATGTTACCATCTGCTAGCTTCAACTTAGGACTGACCTCTCTGTTTCATTTATTTTCTGAGTTATATTAGAAAGCACTGGAAAACAGAGGTGATTTTCCTTTGTTTCCCTTAGGATAGGATAACCACGTAATTTGCTATCCACACCAGGTCACACAGGAGAGTGAGAGAGTTATGTTATTAATAATTATGTCAGAGTAATGGGCATAACCCAGGACAGTTCTGGGAGAAGTGGATGGATGGGCCCTGTTGGTATAGCCGCCCACCCACTGCCCAAATTCTGCGCAAGGATGGCCCACGTTACGTACTGTATCGCATAGCAGGCATTAGCCAGCCCTACTCCAGTTGCCGTGCCTCGCGGCTCAGGCAAATCTTTGTCTTCGTCAATGAGAACTGCCAGCCCTTCCTTAGAAGATTTTTGATTCTTTAGTCTTGTATGCCAGACTAAGAAATAAAATAAAATAAATGACATAATTCAAAAGATAAAGCTCAGCTTGCTTTTTCCTTTAGAAAATATAAACAATATTTTCCAGTATTTGTATATAAAAAACACTACCGATAGAATAACAAAATTTTATTGAAAATCATGCCTATGATTGAAAAACTAATTAAATCTAAGTAAAAAGTCATGAAAAAACACATAAATTATACAACATTGTTTGGCTTCTCAGAGTGTAATACACATTCACTGCCTATAATAAGCTAGCTGAAGTACCATAACACTGATTTATTTCTCCAAATCACCTCTAAACAGATTTGAAATAAACCAGAACAAATCTGCATTGTAATTTGTAGTGAAACAAACTCATTTCTGAGTCCAGACACATCCTGGTTATACATCCCAGCAAACCAGAGAAAATGTTTTCAATATGAAATCAAATTTAAAAAGTAAAGATTCAAGAATGTATAGCTATTCTTGTTCATTTCATATATACATTCTCAAATATATACAAAAATCATTGACATTAAACCTACCAAGTGTTAACAGTAGTCATCCCTAGTTGTGGGATCACAGGTGATTTTTATGGCTTTAAAAAAAAATTTGCAATGAACAGATATCATTTCTATAATCATAGAAGGTGTTATTTTTAAAAGATTAAAATATAATCATGACAGTTGGGTCACCCATCTATACTGCAATATTGGATCAGAAATTGGAAATACGAAGAATATTTTGGGAGGCGATCATTAAAACCTGAGCTTTATGTCATTATAGCTTCTATAACAGCTTAGTTTTATTCAAATGAAATGCCATCTGAAAGGCACAAAGGCAAAAGTCTTAAGTACCTTTATTAGTGTCACTTTTCAAAACTGAGTAGTTCTCCCTTCCCTCTCCATTTATGAAGGCTCCATTTCAGCCCAGTGTCCTCAGTGATGTTTTCCAGGACCACTGCAATCGCTGCTGGTCCCTCGTCTCTGAGCTCATGTGACTCTGTGCCTCTCAGCACTTCTGTGTCACGTCTTGACCTTGCAAGTACTGCAGCCCTCTCATTATTTAACGCATAGCTTGCTGTGTATCTGTTCACACAGGTGTCTCCCATCCCTTCTTAAAGGCAAGCCTCTTGAGGTCAGCAATTTTATTTTACTGCTTTATATTTCCCTCCTCTCTCAGCATAAATCTAGTGTTATATTACATACGACCACTCACCAAAGTGACGGCTGCTGATGCTTATTTTTAAAACCTTGTTTCAATTTACATTTATGACTATTGAGAGCCCTCAGCACAATGCAAATTTTTAAAAAACTGACACTTCTCATTATTCGAACAATTTGATCTTGTCTCATGCACTTGCACACTTCTACTAGTAAAACCACATGCACTGTTCTTAAAAGCAAAGGACCGAATTAGCTTAGCTACACTCAAAAATCCATAAGTTCCAAACAGAGTCAAGACCTTTGAGTCCTCAGAAACTCAGATATCCATAGGATGTCTTGAAAGCACAATAGGTTGTCTGAAATTGTCTGTATGTTCATCCACTACAGTTATGAGTTCAAATGCTGATGAACAAATAGTCAAGCAAAGGTCAGATGAAAGTGTCTGTCACGCTCCTTCCCCGTAGGAAAGCAGACAAGCCAGCAAGCCTATATGCCAACTGCCAAATATACTGCAGTCATATGTGTAATTCTGGAGGGGCTGGCTTTAGTGGCACAAACATCAGCTGTGTCGATACTTAGACTCTCTGGAACCACAGGTTAAAATCTTGGCAGGGTCAGTTGAAATTTCTGGCTTTCCAAGTTAGCTGAAGGAGTTCCTTGTATTATCTCAGTGGAATGTTTGAAAATAAATCTCAAATCAATTTTCAACATGCTGTCTAAGAGCTTATGATTCCATTTAGCTTGAGGGAACAATAAATTAGTTTTAGCACATTTGGTGAAAAATGGGCTCTCTTTATCATAAGAAAGTTCACCTTTATGTTTATAACTTTCCCTAGTAACTTTCCTTTAGTAATGAATAAAACTGACATCACTTCCTGAACATGACGAGCATTCTTTTTTGACAAGTGTCACACCATTCTTAGATGGTTTCAGTGTGTTAGGAACTCCTACATTAGCAATAGATGCTGTTGTCACTGGGTGTCTTTGAGACAATCCCAACCCCTAGCAAGCCCAAGAGACAGAGCAGAGTTGCCCCATGCTGTTTTCTTCACTGTAACCTTTATGGAAGCAGACTGCAAGACTTTTCTCCTGGTTTGAACCACCAACCTCTTGGTTAACAGAAGAGCACTTAACCACTGCACCACAAGGACTGCTTTAGCAATAGGTAGGGTAAGCATATATCTCACTATCTAAACCAGAACATTTTGAGGACTGAGTTACTGATATGTATGAACCACGATGTTGTAGGTCCAACACTTGACCTTCATTTTTAGTGATATATTTTCTCATCACCAAACTAAACAAAGAATTTTTAAGACTATCCTAGGTATAAAGTAAATAGTGAGAAAAAGCTAGCTTTTTGCCTACCTAACTCAATTTTTCTGCTTTGCTAGTTATTTATAAATAAGCAGGTCAGATATCTAAAAGCAAGAGCAGATCCTAACAGCCAGAAAAGGATCTTCTAGCAAAGAGTCCCTGCTCCTTCCAAATCCAGGCTGTCTGCCCCAAGACGAAAACTACCCTGATGGAGGGCTTTAATGGGCCCACATTAATCCTTCACCTTTTTTTATACTCAGGGTTATATCCCCTTATTTGTCTCCTACTATAAACCACAAAACACCTGCTATGTTGCTGAGCAGAAATATTTTTAAAATAAAGCTAAAAGTTAGTGGACCTCTAACTGGTTTGATCTGAAATAGAACCATGTTTATCTAAAGTGGCTATCTCTAGACCAGAAAAAAAATCACAGAAGTTAGTGGTTGAGAAAACACAGCCCACAGTGATGCTGTGAATTTTAAGAATTTTCTAAATTAAACCATGTTTCATGTGAAAGATTTGATATACTTTGCAACAAATCGCTATCAGTATGATCATGTAAACAGTTTACTGCCTATTTAAAAAAAAATCTATTATACTTACCAAAGGACAATGACATTGTAAGAATCAGGAATATTCCAACTGTGATAGCAAGTATAAAGCTTGTTTCTGGTAGCCAAAAAGCATCTAATGAAATAAATTAGGAGTATTAATTTTCAAAATAAAGTTAGATGGTTCAGTCTTATCTATTGTGCACATTATACGGTCTGCCAGAGCTGCCTCCTACTTGATTTTTACAAACCAGCTGCTACCTGTTGGTAGACTGAAATCAGTCACAGTGACAGTATTTACTCCACAGCAAACTGGCATCAGGCATTTCTTCCCCAGAGAGTTTTTGTTTTTGCTGTTTTTCCATATCTAGTATACCACTGGAATATAGTCATCTAATCTCCTACTTTAAAGTGACTGAGGAAATATGTGTAAAATTTTTTAATGAATTTGGAACAAGGATATCTCTATCAACATACATGATATAGTTTGGATTTTTACTTACTGTATAATACCTTTAAACATTTAATTTAATTTGCATTAAACTGGAGGATTCAAACATGAAAACATGGTATCTTGTTTTAAGTAGTGTCAGTCAAGCAGAGGAGACAAATATGCAGACTGGGGCCTGGCAGATTGCAGCCCAGTGGGCTACATCCGGCTACAACCTCATTTTGTACTAAGAATGATTCTTACATGTTTCAAGTGTTATAAGGAAAAAGAAAAAGAAGATGTTACAGAGACCATATACAGCCCACAGGGCCTAAAATATTTACTACTGGCCCTTTTTAACACAGTTTAAGAATAACTTAAGTTTCATGTCAAATAACAGGCTCTTCATGTATAAAATGCCACTGATTCATTTTGCCTAAACATACTGAGTTTATTTAAGGTAAGCCTTGAAGGAGAAAAATATCAATTATCAGACAGTAAAGGGAAGGAAGTTCTAGCTAAGGAGCCTCTGTTAAGTGTTGGGGCCTGCATTTTAAGCTGAAGAAAATACAGGGCCAAAAACTTAGCATCACAAAAGCTTTTTACCAGTCTTATTCACATATGGCTACAGCATGCGGATAAATATTGGAAATGATAAACCACAGTGGGGGCAACCCCCACAGAAGGCCTTAAATGCCACCTGAGAGTTTGTACTTGATAAGACAATGAATGGTAAGCCATTTCAGACACATCATAGAGCGGTTAAGCGGACCAGCTCATGCTTCAGCTCGATTAACTAGCAGCAGTGGACTAGAGACAAAATACAGGTGAGAAATGGTAGCTTAAGGGTAAGAACGCCAGAGCAGAAACAGGGAGACAGAAGTTTATCTGACAGAAACTGAAATGGCAGGATCAACAGAACTGTATGACCAGATAGAGGGAAAAATCAAATACGGCACCGAAATTTCTAGCTTATGTGATTAGAAAGATGATGCATCATAAACCAACATAGGATACACACGTTCTTAGAGGTTGTTGAGCTGGCCCCTAACTCATGGCTACTCCAGGAACAAAATTCGACTCAGTCCATTGTAATCTGGAAGCTCTGCTGAAACTTGTTCGGCATCATAGCAAAATCTAAGCTTCCAATGACAGACAATCACACCTGCACATGACATGCACTGCCAAGGATCAAGTTTGGTCTCCCAGCTGGAAGGCGAAAATTCTACCACTAAACCCCCAGTACCTAGATTTGGGGAAAGACACACAGTAGAGTTTTAGGCCTATAGTACACACGGAGATAGTATCACAGACAGGATGATAAATTTGGATAGAGTAAGACCAGACACTGGATAGCCTTGGAAACCAATTTAAGAACATGAACTTATGTGGAAGGCATTCTGAGGTAAGGAACCCTGGGGGTGCAGTGATTTAAGCACTCAGCTGCTAACTATACGGTTGGTGATTTGAACCCATTAGCTACTCAGTAGAACAGAGATGTGGCAGTGTGCTTCAGTAGATTTAGAGCCTTGGAAACCCTATGGGTCAGTTCTACTCTGTCCTTTAGGGTTGTTATGAATTGGAATTGACTCAATGGCAATGGGCTGCATTTTGTTGGATTGCATTTTAGCACACTTGATTATTATTGAAGAGAAAAATGAGATAATATGATGTCTTAGAAAGACTGCATTAGACGAACTGAATAATTCAATAGTATGGATGATAAGCTACACGGTCTCCCTATCTACTGCTAATGTTAAGAATGCATCTATCTTTGTCACTGAACCTTTCTGTAATAAATTAGCATGTAGGCAGACAAGGTAACCTACCTCTAATTAATACAACATTCTCGCTGATTCCGCTATATTGACCAAATCCCAGATTACTTGCAGCTACTACTCTAAACTGAAATGTTCCTATTAAGTTTTTGGACTTCCATGTGCAAATGCTATCGCAGGATCCATTAAATGCCACCTTCCACTTTAAATTCGGGTTCTGTAAATCATTAGGAGTGCTCTCTCTACAAAAAAAAAAGAACAATAAAAGAGCAAATATGACAATTACACAGGGCAATACGTTTGTTATTTCAGATGCTCCGATTTCATGCTGATAACAGAACTCTGGAAATCTTCCTCTTGCATCCGTCTCCCTCCATCCCATTCCACTCACACCATTTGGCTACAGAACACAGCATGGTCTTACAAAGTCATGCTAGTGATGCATGGGAACCACCAGCTCGGCCCACCAGGAAAATAATGAGTCATAAATGGCCAAAAGAAAGCCGAAGATGACTCTCCAACTACTGGAATACGCACATTTTCTTCTAAATTTCAAATTCATAAGACAATTTACTCCATAAATTTTAATTGGGAACCTGTAGTTTACTTTAACACATTTGGATAAAACAGAATACAAAGTTGGTAGCCAAGCCAGGCTAAGTGCCATCGAGTTGGTAGGAAAGATGTAATATTTCAGCTCCCCCAAATTATTTTGATGTCTCAGATTGCAAGGTTCAGTGTTTCCTTTTTTCACTGATCTACCACACTCTACCTCAAAGTAATTTCACAACCAGCCACTGAAAAGAGACGGAAAAATTCTGATAGTGGTTGAACATCTTTTATTTACAACACATTGTACTGGTGCTTTTCATATGTTGTTTCAGTTAACTGAGTCTGTACAACAACCTCAAGAGGCAAGTAGGTATCATCATTTCCATTTTATGCATGAGAAAAAAGGAAAAGGGCCAGGTTGAAACATGGTCTGTCTGGCTCCCAAGTTCGTGCACTCTGCACTACCATTACCACTGCATCTTCAGCAAGGGCATGGAAATGAAGTCCAGAGTCCTAATTAAAGCACGGATTTTGAGATATTGAAAGGACAGTGGTTAGTTCTGTATTCCCTTAGTCTACGTCATGTAGGATCTATCTTGTACCTGCCAATGAAGGTGATTTGATGGTCAGGGGACCAGTGCCTGCAATTAAAGCTCACTTTGCTCTGTCTCCTCTTTGTGAGTAAACTGGTTAAAAGTCTGGCTGCTAACCAAAAGATTGGCAGTTTGAACCTACCAGTTGCTCTGTGGAAACCCAAATGAGGCACTTCTACTCTATCTTATAGAGTCACTGTGAGTTGAAATTAACTTGACAACAACGAGCTGCTTTTTGGTTTGCGTAATTTGCGTCTTCTTGTTGGCAATCTCAGATCTCGGCTTGATACTGTAAATAAGAGTTCTTCTCGAGATACAGTTGACACTACTTTTTTCACATTATTGTGTTTTTTGGGGAGTCACTTCCTTGTGTAAAATGGCTCTGAAAGGTAGCGCTAAAATGCTATCTAGCATGTCCACTCACAAGAAGGCTGCTGTATGTGTTAGGGAGAAAGCAAATGTTTTAAATAAGTTCCATTCAGGCATGACTTAGAGTTTTATTGCACATGAGTTTAATGTTAATGAATGAACACTAAATACTAAAACGGCTTCATAGAGAAGCACATAAAACAAGGCTAGGTCTTGATAGGTTGATGAAAATGTTGTGACCAGAGGCTTACAAGAACCTAACCCTGTATTTTTCCTAGGAGCAATGGTCCAGTATTCACTCTTTCAGTGTTCACAGTGACTTTATAGAACACACCTACCGTGAATAATGAGAATCAACAGCATTTCACTTTGTATGAAGAACAGTAGCAGGAATTTCAAGAAGATTTCAGTCAGAAATAAGGAGGAGGAAATTCTCTAACATGAGCAGGGATTTTTTTTTTTTTTTAAGGTTACAGGAATGCCACCGCAAGATAAAACAAAAATAGATATAAAGCTCAAGTTGCCAGGACTATAATTATGGAAATGACTTTTGTCCTTGGAACTTCTTAAAAGACAGCTTCATAGTCCCGTGAGGGGAGTGTCTTTGGAATCTGGAATTCTCCCTCAAGCTGGCACGGAATTAGTCCATCTGAGCCAGTCGAGTTCACTGAGCTCCCCATACTGGCCCAACCTGAGGCTGCATGTGTTCGTCATTTGTAAGTGTTTCACCCACAGCACATATTCAACAACCACGAACACACTGCACCCTGCATACAGAGAATCCTATTTGATCCACACTCTTCAGACTATTTCAGACCTTGATCATTTTTACACTCTAAAAACACGTAGCTTATTGCCAGTTCTCACTAGACATTACTCACCTTGCTAAAACAAATTATCATCAGAAAATTACATCTATACAATCATTTAACATTAAACATCATCTCAGCTTCCTGAATATAGTAGATGTTAAGGATTAGTTGCACACATCAATAATTAAGTAATCTCCAGAAAGTTTTAATGAGTATTGCAGTTTTCTGAGAAGACTGATGTGGACTGACTAAGAAGGCCACAGCTGACCTCTAAGAATTGAGCAAAGAGGTAATAATGTATTCAAAGTTCTGAAACTAAAGATCTTTTACATTTATTTATAAATACACTTTTATAATTATTGGTAATTTTGAAATAATATAACAATACCTTACTGTTTAGCACTTTGCAATTTACAAGCACTTTTGTAAACACAGACATACCTGATCTCAAGGATATAATACATCAGTTTGCTCCCATTGTCTTCAGCTTTTTCCCACTGTATTGAATTTTTACTCCCTTCTAACAATTTTGGAACTCCTGGTTTACTAGGGACTCCAGCTTTAGAAACAAAAGTAAATACTGATTGATATTTTTAAAGTATAAAATATTCTACATCTTTCTATAAACTATGTCTACCAAAAAACAAACAAACAAACCCAGTGCCGTCAAGTCAATGTCAACTACCAGCAACCCTACGGGACAGAGCAGGACTGCCCCATAGAGTTTCCAAGGAGTGCCTGGTGGATTCAAACTGCCAATCTTTTGGTTAGCAATCACAGCACCTAACCACTACACCGCTAAGGTTTCCTTGTATGGTGCTTAAAACACTTCAATCCATTTACCAACAGGCAAAGTGCCTACTCTTCAGGGTTTCCATCTACCAAAAAGAAAGTCAAATACTTAAAGGAAATACTCTCATATGAGTACATATTTTTGAGTATCTACAGTTTTCATTAGTGATAGATCAGGTGAATTACTGATAGGGTGAATAACGTATCCTACTTTGAAACAAAATAAGTGAAAATACAAATAAAGGAAGCTATTATAAGTTCTTGTGTTTCCTTGATTTTTATAGGGATTGACTTGTAGTTATGGTATACCTTTCAGGTCATTAGTTAATTCAATGTAGTTTTCAGATTTTTAGTACTTGGAATATAGTAGTCACTAAGTAAATATGTAATACTCAGGAACACTGTTTTCCCTCCATTCTCATTGCAAAATGTCATAGCAAGGCAAGAAGTCAAAATACTGAAAGAAAAATTTGCCCAGTTCAGAATTCTCACTATAGGACGCTATCTATAAAGATGTCTGATTCTTGCCAATTTCTTCACTCAAAGTCTAGAAAAACTAATTTAAACTACTCCTATTATAATTTCAGCTTCTGGAGTTGGTGAAATGAATTATGAGAAAATAAATTTCTAGGTGCCGTTTTCTGAGTGCTGAGTATTAGTGCTCACCTTTTGTCTTAAAGCTTTCAGGAACTGAAGTGCTGTTTTCTCCTGTTACATAAACAACCACTACTCGGACCTTGTAGGATGTGTGAGGCTGCAGACTGCTGATGTTGCAGACATATGCAGGACCTTGGCTGCATGAAGCTTTCACGTGGCAAAATTCGTCGTACTTCCACTAGAAAGAAAGATCTCAATTAACATTTTTGTTTAAGAAAACTTTTTTAAACAGAGAAATTCATTTAAGCCTACAGCATATGATTAAAATTTCAATAAAATTTGTTTTATTAAAAAATGAGAGTACCTTTATGAACATTTGATCCCTAATATCATCGCCACCACCTATAGCCATTTGTTTCTTATGTCAAGGTATAACTGACTTCAACAACAGTTCCTAAGTTAAGTTCAAGGTGAGATGTGTGCCTTTGACTATTTTTCTGTCATGCAGGTATTTAGGAACTGTGATGTCTTGTTATCCATAATTGTAGACATCTATGTCAAATCAGAGTGTCTAGGAATGCAAATTCTCAGCTGAAGAACTTTAATGGATCAAAGCAATGATACCTTTAATTCTAATTCGATGATTTAAAGAAAATAACATTTTTTTACATAGCTTGATTATGTCTGCAATGACTTACAAACTAAAAGCATTTAGTTTTTCCTTCCAACATCCTCTTCAGACATGTAACAAACATGAAGAAAATTTATCCCACTATCACTTAGCTGCTAAGTATCAAGGTTAGAAATTAAATACATCTTACTTTCATTCCACTTTACTCTACTGGGACTCTAATTCTAACTCCTTTACTCTTTTTCCTTTACAATATTTCTAAAAGTCTGTGTATTTGGACCCCAGATATCACTGTTTGAAAATGGTGGGGTTTTTTTTGACTTAATATAGAAATAGTTGTTAGATATTGTTGAGTTGGTTCTGACTCACTGGGAGACTATGTACAACAGAATGAAATACCGCCAGGCTCCCGCGTTATCCTTACAATCGTTGTCATATTGGAGCCCCTGGTTGCAGCCACTGTTTCAGTCCATTTCCTTGACCATCTTTTTTGTTTTTCTCTGATTGTCTATAAATACCAAGTATAATGTCCTTTTCAGGGACTAGTTCATCCTGACACCATGTCCAAGGTATATGAGACAAAGTCTCATCATCCTCAGGTCTAAGGAGTATTCTGGCTGTACTGCTTTCAAGACAGAGTTGTCCATTACTCTGGTAGTCTACTATCTACTCAATATGCTTTAAATATCTTCTAAAGAATCTTTAAAACAGCACCATAACTGAATGACATCAATTCTTCTCTCATCTTCCTTATTCATTATTCAGCTTTCACATGCATATGAGATGACTGAAAAAAGCATTGTTTGGGACAGGTGCACGTTAGTCCTCAAAATGACATCTTTGCTTTTTAACACTTTAACGAGGCCTTTTGCAGCAGATTTGGACAATGCAATACATAATCATGGGCAATGACTGTGAACCCAAGTAAACAAAATGCAGAAGATACACGATGTGACATTTTGTCAAGGGTTTCTGGTGTGTTTTCCTTCTGTGAGTTTCCTTAGAAGATCAGCTTCTGTAAAACTGTACATCTTTTTCACTTAGCACTCTTCAAGTTCAAGTCATTTCATGGGAGAACATTTTATATTGTTTTTCTAGTCAACCTGGAATAACTATCTATAGCACTTTTAGGAGGTAGACTGTCATGTTATAAAAAGAAACGAAAGAAAAGGAATAGAAGAAATGGAAAAGGAAAAAAAAAACAAAACAGAAATGCCGGTGTCAGGGACACTGCCTATATTAAAGGTGATAAATGCATCAGTCCCACCGGGACATACAGTGAATGAAACAGATTCATTGAGTCCATAGTATTTAGCCTGAACTTTGAGAGAAAAAGAAAGAAGAGGGATAAGAGATAAGAGAGACAGAGAGAGAATGAGTGATTAACAGATTTAGTCCTGGTTCAAAAATTTTAACTGCTTTTGGTGCTGTTTCTTGATATCATCCAGTACAGAAATTACCATAAGTGAATAGTCTAAGTTTTCCAATATTCCAAACCATTCAGAAATTATCACAGCTCCTTGAAATGTTAGCGAGATGTTTGACCAAGAGTTTTAGGGCAAGGAGCACTGGCAGCTGCTGGAAAACCGGAGAGCATTGGCTGCACTACAGCAGTGAAATGTTCTGGGCAGACCACCAATTTGGAGAGGTGCCTCAGGCTATCCCAGTAAATCACAAGGGAGTTGAGGCCTTTCATTTGTCAGAGGCTAACAAGCGCAGGGCTGAACACTACCATAGAGGAATTTTCATATTATTTCAATAATTTTCAAATTATTTCAAAGGCTGTGGGGTCTAGAAGACTTGAACTTCAGAAATGTCTGGCTCTGCTAGGGACTACCCTGAACAACTGAGAAAAACACAAAATAGACACCCGTGAAAAATAAACCTACCAAAGTAAAAAGACTTATTTTATCCCGATTGTGAACTGAAAAGCAAATCAATCTCTCTGGAAAAGAAATTTCCATCAAAAATTAGTTTTGATAACTTACCGCCTCCCCTGAGTCAATGACTGTTGTGAAATACATTACTGATTTATGCAAGAAGATATGACACAAACATGAAAAGGGCCTTCTAATTTCTTCTATATTGGAAAATAAAGATTTGCATAGGGTAAGGTCTACCTTCTGGATTTCAAACCAAAATGTGATGAGGTTCACATTAGATGGAGCCTTCCAATCTAACTGCAAACTAGTGTTCCCTGGAACCCAGGCGTAAGGCTTCTCTGGTGTGTCAAACGTTTCAACAGGGACAGGCCGACTCTCGGCACACCACATTTCCTCGGGGTGGCAGGCCAGAACCTTTTGGTAAAAGAGAACAACTGTTTGGCCTTTGCAGAACCGTGTGTTTGAGGATAGCAACAAAATGTGCCCACTTTACTCACTGTACCTTTAACATGTATCGTTTTCCACCAGATAGTTCAGGGACAAGGAGAGAGAGCCTTCCACCTGGGAATTCACTTTGTCTTAGAGGAGTTTCAGGAATCAGAGGTAGGTGTGAGATTGCCAGCTGATAGCGGACTGACTCTCTAGGTCCATTTGGCTTGTGAGATTCTTCCCAGGAAACACTGACCTTGGAGTCTGACCACACGGTTGTATTAATGAGACAAACAGCTTCTGGTACTGGAACAAATAGTAATCAAAGACACCGGCAAAGAAAGACAATGGATGTCATAACAGCAATGAAAAGGTGGAGGTAACAGGGTCTGGGTCAAGGAACAAACATGTCACATGAGCAGAACGAACAACAGATGTTCAGAATGAAAGCGAGACAAATACGTAATGTTAACAGGACACCTGCCTAATGCAAAATCATCGTCTGACTGCAGCCCTAGGATACAGTTGATGATGGTACTCCCCATTCTGATAAGTTTTGTAAATATCATCAGAGACATCCAAAGGAAATGGCATCATCTCATAATAATGAGCATGCTCTAGAACCTTTGCAAATCCTAGATCCATTTTCTTTAAGGCAATGGTGTTTTATTATTTTAATCTCAGCGGTCTCTGAATTTCACCTACAGAAAAGCTTGATTTTCCCAGTTTCACCACATACCAAAACAAAAAAACCAAACCCACTGCCAATAAGCCTATGCCGACCCATAGCAACTCTACAGGACTCAGTAGAACTGCTCAATAGAGTTTCCAAGGAGTACCTGGAGGCAGCTGTAGCATTTAACCACTATATCACCAGGGTTTCCAAGATAAAGACCTATAAATACATGGGATGAGAGTGACACTGTGTGGTGAAACCTAAGACTGTTTCCCGGTCAAGCAGAATTGATTTTGGTGAGTCACTTCCTATGTGGTTGTCATTGTGATGGATTATTATTCACCACCTTCACGGGTCAGAGCAAGAGTCAGGTCATCAAAAATATTTTTCTGTAAATACACTTTCTTATTAAGCTTAAGCAGCTCATATAAGACAGATTGCTTAACATTCAAGAAAAAATCCAAATATAAACATACATATCACATACAAAAAATTCACTCTAGAAACCCACATCAAACTTGTAACTTACCTCCACTTTTAGTTCTTCCCCAAATCTCTTTTCCCAGAGGTAACTGCTTCAGAGAATCTGAGTAATAATTCTTTACAGCTATCTGTATCACATATGTTGAAAATGGTTGTAATTGTTCAATAAGGACTATACTCCCCTGAAATTCCTGCAATTAATTTTAAAGAGTCATTACCCAATTTTTAGTTTTTGCACAAGTGGGAAAAATTACTTAATATGAGAGAGAAAAAAAATCAAGTTATTCTATTTTTTTAATCCTGGATTATCAATGACAATGTTCACTTTCCCAATCTTTCCAGAAGTGAGTTTGCTTAATATTTCCAAACTAAAAATTTCAAATGACAGGCAGCCCTCAGTCACTCTCATAGTATCACTTGTTTCACACAGGATGCTAAATTCCTAGAACAGGCGGATACAATTTCAATAGCATTGCATTAGAAATTCAGCAAGACAATATTGTAAAAATGTAAAACATAAATGAATACAATAAAAGATTAAGCTATATTATCTAGTATATTCTTAGAAATAAAGTTTAAAAGAATAAAATAAAAATTTCCTTAGACCAGTGGTAGTCAACTCTGGTTGTACTTTGGAATCATCTGTGAAGTTTTCAGAAAATACAGATGCCTGTGTCCCAGCCCAGAGTTTCTTAAAAAATATGGCCCCCCGAAATTTTACAAGCTTCATTGCTTAACGAAGATTGAGAACCACTGCATTAGATTCATGTTAATCAATGTGAAGAAATGGGTAGACTACAGAAATGTCCAATTCCACAGGCCCAATCTTGGTCAGCTAAATGACCCAGTATGTCTCTGGAACAACTCCTTTTAAAATTATGTTAAAAACAGTTAAAACAGATAAGGAAAGAAACAAAGAATCATGTGTACTTACTGGCAAAGCACACAGTTCTTAACGTCTAATAAATGGTGGAAAATTTCACCTTTGGATAGGTTAAAGCCGAGCACCAAGCAAAATGTTGGATCCCATCACTGGGGTTAACTGAAACACTTATGCCAATAAGAAACTGAATTTTGCTAATTCATTCATTCATTCAAGAAATATCTAGTGAATGTCAAAGCCCAATATTGTATGAGGTGCTAGGATACTATGAATATTAAAACAGACATGGTCCCTGCATAAAAGGTGCATCTTCCAACACACAGGAAATAATACACAAAAGCATAATGTACAGTTTTTATCTTAGATGAATGCTGTGGAGTAATCTCTCTCTGTCCAGTTCCTTTTTCACCCCTGCTAGACAGGCCACAAATGCTAACACCTATCAGTTTCTGGGGAAAATTAAATAACTCGGGAAAGGAACAAACCCAGTTCTTTTAGGGCACTCAGGAAATAGTTAACCTTGACTGCC
The DNA here is from genome assembly GCA_028571685.1 of Heterohyrax brucei. NCBI lineage: Eukaryota > Metazoa > Chordata > Mammalia > Hyracoidea > Procaviidae > Heterohyrax > Heterohyrax brucei. The sequence goes on from CM053144.1 coordinate 139,720,473, forward strand.
AATGCACCAAATGGTCTCAGTTAATACACTGTCTTAAAACTTAGCTTATGCTAAGGCAAGACGACTAGAACATGATATGGTTCAATAAATCATTAGCTATAAAAAAAACTGCATAACAGTGCACGTAGGAAATAACTGTCTGTGGCTAAGAATGTTGTTTCAAAAAAGCGCATCTTGCGAGAAGACAAAGCTCCAGTCTTACCAGCATTCTGTATTTTTGGTCAGAGCTGTTTTTCCCGCCATTAACTTCTCTGTAATATACCAGGTACGTTGGCGTAGGACTGGTCATGCCACACCATGTGAGGTTTGTTTTGGCAGCTGGCAACCTGATTGTGAGGCTGGTATTTGTGATGCTGAGTATAGTTGGTTCCTCAATATTTGAAGGCAGGGATAGAAATGCTTCATCTAAAATAAGATATCAAAATTAAATAGCTACACATATATGTATAAAAACAGCAGATGCAGTTAACATGAAGGATAATATCAAATACCAGAAATAAACGGATAAAACATAACTTTTGCTAGAGAGAAAGTGCCTCAGAAATGCTGTTCTTTTGGAAGAGCCTGTGTGTAGCAGACACTGCTCTTTTTCTTCTTGGTTAAGTTCACAGATATCTTTTATTGTGCAAAGCGGCATGACCAGGAGAAAAACTCAGTTTCTGAGGTTCCTTTGCAGTCTGGGCAGTCATGTAACACAGTTCTGGCCAATCAAGTGTTAAGTTAGTGTCTGCCAGGCAGGATTTCTGGAAAAGATGCTTCATCCATTATAACGAGGTGGCTCACTGGCACACACCTCCATCCTTCATCATTTGCCTGCCCAGAAAGTGGATGTGAGGCCTACAGACCCAACAGCCAACTTCTTACAGCTGAATAAAAAACACATGCTGAAGATGATGAGGGGACCAGTTCAGTCCAGGCCCCTGATGGCACTGTGGAACTGCCTGTTCTCCGCATACAGCCAGGCCGACTGTACACTGTACAACTCGAGGGGGCGCCATTCTCAGAGACAACAGTGTGAACGGTACTTAATATACTGGTAATGTGCACAGCCAGCCAGTAGCCTCCACTTACATCTCTAAAATCATGTGTCTGCAACGTGATGCACAATGACATTTCTATTGACTCTAAGTCTTACGTAAAAAGTGACTTAGAAACATAGGACCAAAAATTATGCTTATCGAAAGATTTTACCAAAAGAGTGATACGAGAAACTGTAGCCCAGGAAATGAAAAATCTGACTATGACACATCCAATGAGAGTCTAATCTCCAAAATCTATAGAATACTTCAGCATCTCAACAACAAAATTACAAATAATGCAACTTAGAAGTGGGCAAAGAATATGAACAGACACATCACCAAAGGCATTCCGGCAGCTAACAGACAGAGAAATGCTGGAAATCATTAGCTATTAGAGAAATTCAAATCAAAACTACAATGAGAGACCATTTCAACCCGATATTAGTGGCAATAAAAATAACAGAAAATAACAAATGTTGGAGAGGCTCCTGGGAAATTGGAACTCCCATGCACTACTGGTGTGAGTGCAAAATGGTACAACCATTATGAAAAACATATGACACATCCTTAAAAAGCTAGAAATAAGAAATTCCGTGCCATGCAGCAATGACTCTTCTAGGGCTACATCCTAGAGAAATAAGAGCTGTCACATGAATAGACATATGAGTTGGAAATTCCAAATATGAATTTCAAAATGCAGAAAAGGATATCTGAAAAACAGAACTACACAGACAAATTTCTTGGAATGGCGGTACCCAAAGAGACTGTTAAATCTACTGTTGAAGAACCTTGGAAGGTATAAAGGCTAGAGAAGGATAATTTTACTAAAGTTATGAAGAGGGTCACCGTTCACTTCAGCCAGTGTTTATCCAATAGTGTTTAGTTTGTGCTGGTATCTGATTTACACTGGGAATGGTGTAGTAGCCATGGCAAAAATCTGGTTCAAAAGTCATTGCACTTTCACTATTTTTTATTATCATATAACTGATACGGTATCATATGATATATTTAGGTGGTGAAAACATTATTCAGGACAAGAAGGCAATTTCTTTCCCATATATTGAAGCTGTTAAACACCTCAGAAAAAAAAAAAAAAACAGCCATTAATTGCTTGAAATTTCCAGCAGATGGAGCTCAAAGTGCTCTTAATGGTGGGCCCAGAAATTACAAAACAAAGTTGAAGAAAGCAATGAGAACATTATACCGATCAAATTTTTAAACTAGTTTTTGCTATAAAAATTCATGCTCCTTTTAGAGTTTTTATTCCTACAGGAGTGTGGAGGTGGGTGGGTGAGTGTGTGCTCAATTTCTAGCAAGCATTGCATGGACTTCTAAATTTTCTAAATAATTTCTTAAAGTGGAGAATGAATTATTTCACAAAAACATGCAATAAGTTTATAAATTCTTCCACTTGTTTTTCATTTACATGTTTTATCATTGAAAACACTTAAGCAAAGGGAGCTTGTTTTATTCATTTCTGTCTATCTTCAGGGGCGGTTACACTCAATTTAAAATGATACTGGCACCTTAATGGCTGAGAAATCTTGAGAAAGAACCCCAAAACCACTTGAGATTTGAAAGCCACCAAAGCGGCTATGGAGTACTTTTTGTATTTTTGTTTTTTTACATTTCAAAGTTGTTTTGTGATGGCCCACAGCAAAACACGTCACACCATTCTGCTACAACACCACATATGTGTTCCTCAAAATCACTGCATTATGCAAAATCACACAATAAACTCCACAAAGCTCATGCAGAACATGAGTTAGAGACACAAGAATCAGAAACTTCATTGGTGACAAATTAAAAAATAAGCTGGGCCCTAATAAAGTTAAGGGTGCAAATTTACACATTAAAAATGGTTAAGGAATATATAGTACTGTGATAAATATGGTACCTTACCTTGTAAAAGACCAAAAGTTCTCTGTAATACTTTTTGGTACCACTGGGAGGCCTAAAACACATTAAAGGAGAAACCGACAGAAAGAAGAGAAATTATAGCACTGAGAAAAGAAAGAAAATAAGGAGAAATGATAACAAAACATAGGGTTTCCCCCACAGCTGACATCATGTACACAGACAAAGTTCAGGCGAGGTTAACTGGTGATCAAGGGCACAATGTAACCACAGTGTGCATAAACGACTGACTCAGAGTTTGGTGCAACATAAGAACATCACAAAGACGGAGGAACAACCTGGAGAAGGACACATTAAAAGATTTTTCTGATTCTAAGCGGAAGGTAGAAACTGATCATGAATGTGACTTTAGTACCTGGAAAAGGCTGCATAATTGGACTGTAAGCCAAGATATGCTTACTCCTTGGTGCCTTCACTTGGAAGGGGACAGTCCCATTTCTTTTCTTTGCTTGATAAATCTGTGTGTTGTCCTTTGCCGTGACGATCCAATATATAAATTCCCCATCCACAGTTAAACTAACGAGAGCGCTTCCTGTTGATTAAAAATGCATAGCAAAATAAAGAAAAAAATGCCTATCTTAAGTTGTCTACTCTAAATAATATGACATCTTTTTTTCTCTGTAACTGTTAACATTTGAATCAATTTATTATCTCAATGTGAGAAAACTAACACTTTCATGTCATCAGGCTAAGGGTTTCATGGTTATTTTCTCATATTAGCTCCATGTCAGACCAATAAAATAGATACGATTATTACTAGCAGTTTATAGTAGTGGAAACTCAGGCTTGGATTTGTTGTTCAAGGCCACAAAGGTAGTAGAGAGCAGAGCTAACATTTTAGACTCCTATGAATCAGAGTGAAGCAATGCCAATACACAGGGAGGAGGAGCCCTGGTATCAGAGTGGTTAAGAGCTTGGCTGTTAATCAAAAGGGCAGCAGTTCTACATCACCAGTCACTCCATGGAAACCCAACAGGCAGTTCTTCTCTATGCCATAGGCTCGCTAAGAGTCAGAATTGACTCAACTGCTACACGTTCAGTTTGATTTTGGTTACTGGATGATAAGCATAGCGTTCAAGGTCTTGCTCAATATTTTTCAGTGACTTGGAACGATTGTATAGTAAGCATATTTATCAGATTTGTAAATAATACATAAGTCACTTATAGGTTCAATTACAGACTTGAGATTCAAAAACATCTCATTAGAATTAGGATATTAATTGAAATTTAATAGAAACAAACATCTAAATACATGCTCAAGATTGATTCTATGATTTAATAAGTCAAAGAAAACTGACTGAATTATAGTCTGAGGAAAAAAGACTGATTTTTTTCAAGTGGCAGACAACCCAAAGAACTGATGTCACTTCTAGCTGCAATACCCAGAGCACAATGGCAGTACAGTGTTTCTTTACGGGAACCACATTTAAGGGGATATTAGCCAGTGTGTTGGAAACCCTAGTGGAGTAGTGGTGAAGTGTTACCACTGCTAACCAAAGGGTGGGCAGTTTGAATCTACCAGGTGCTCCTTGGAAAATCTATGAGGCAGTACTACTCTGTCCTATAGGGTCACCGTGAGTCACAACTGACTAAACAGCAATAGATTTGTTTTTGTTTTTAAGCCTGAGTGAAGCCACAGAAAGGTGATGAGGGCTAAGAAGCCACATCACCTGAAGAATAGCTACTGGTTCTTGAACTTTTCCTCTAAAGATACCACTTATAATGGACTATAACAGCTGTGTTTCTCCGTTGGTAGTTGAATAGCTATTCTGTATAAGGCAAGTAATTTATTCTTTGCAAATTTGGAGGTTAGAACTAAAATCAGTGGATGATATGGACAGGGAGAAGACTAAATATGAAGAAAAATGTCATAAAAATTAAACAGACTTCCTTATAAAGTAGTGAATTATTTATAAACAGAGCTGTTCGGGCCAGGCCATTTGTGTAGAGGGAATTTCTTCCAACATCATGTCAGCTAAATGACCTCTAAAGTGATCCTGGCCTTCTAATTTTAGGATTATGTAGTTTAATTATGAATTCAGGAAAGACTGACAAGTTTTATACCTATAAAATAACAGTCCATTAATTTTTATGAATTCTATTCAGCAGAATTAAGTAACTTTCTTAGCAAGAGAAATTCAAAACATTGTCTCTGCTCTTCAGTCCACTGAGAAAACATCAAGCTGTTTCTAAAAGGCTCTGAGTGACACATCAACTAATGCATACTGCAATTAGAGCTTTACATAGAGATAGATAGAGATGAGATGGAGATGAGAGACAGAGAGAGAGAGAAGAGATATACACATACTTTTTTTGCAATTCCAAAATTCTGCAATATAGACCTGATCAAACCTGTGCCATCGAACCGATTCTGACTCATGGCGACCCTACTGGACAAAGTAGAACTGCCCCCGTAGGATTTCCAAGGAGTGGCCGGCAGGTTTGAACCACTGATCTTTTGGTTAGCAGCTAAGTTCTTAGCCACTGCACCGGTAGGGCTCCACTATATACATCACTGCCACCCAGTGGTACTTTATGGGATTGCAAACAAACAAACAAAAACCTTGATGCTGCCAACTCAGTTCTGTCTTACAGCAACCCTATAATGCCCCTTTGGTTTCCAAGCAGTAACTAACGGATTCTAACTGCAGTCTTTTTGGTCAGCAACCAAAATGATGAAAATGGTTTATATCTGTATTGTTCAATACAGTAGCTGCTAGCAAGTTTTGATTATTGAGCATTTGAAATGTGTCTAATGAAGAACCAGTTTTTAATTTTATTTCATTTGAATTACTATAGCCACATGTAGCTAGTGATTACCATACTGAATGGTGAAGAGTAGGCTATTAACCGTTTATAGGGGAATTAAAAGTTTTTGCTTTCTATGTTACAATTACTCCTCATCAGATGACTTCCAAGTCACTGTAGACTTTCAAACATTTCCTCCACAAGCATGTACATTTCAACAGAGAGCCCTGCCAAGTACTGACCAACTCATGCAGACTACTGAGTCAGTGGGATCACCAAAGCAGAATTAAGTGGGTACCGTTAAAGATCACGGACATTGAAGTTGCCAGCCAAGTGCCAGCTGGAGTTAGGCCTGTTGTTAAACCTCAGCACCTCTACTGCCTGTGGCCCTTGGGTAAGCTACCATACTTTTCTCAACCTCAGTTTCCTCATCTATAAAATGAGGGTATTAGTACTGATATCATCAGGGTGTGGAGAAGATTAAATGAATAATGCATTTAGTAGCATGTTAGAATATATAGGGAAGCTCAATAAATTATACCTCTATTGTTAGGAAACCCTGGTGATGTAGTGGTTAAATGCTACAGCTGCTGACCGAAAGGTTAGCAGTTCAGATCCACCAGATGCTCCTTGGAAACTCTGGGACAGTTGTGCTCTGTCCTATAGGGTCACTATGAGTCAGCACTGACTCAACAGCACTGGGCTTGGTTTTCGTTTTTATTGTTGTTTACAGATAACAACAACAAAAGCAGCCACATTAATTTGGGAAGATTATATGAATGTCTACATATAATTTGCCTGGAAATGACTCAACTTAAATTCTATGAATATATGCAGAATGCAAGCCCTTTTTAATGAGACAAGAGGTGTAGACACTGCTAAGATCTACATGCACACATTAGCATCTTACCAAGCATAGTAGACACCATGATCACTCTCCAACACTGACATCCTTCCAGATCCATGGCCCAGATCTCTTGCCCTTTGACAAAGTATATGCATGGTTGCTTTAGGTCAGAGCTATCAATGGTCATGGCTCCACTCAATTCAGATTCAGTCACGTTGCAAGAACATTGGCTCCTTCCATTCTGATAGTCTGTGGTTGTGGACTGCAGTATGTGGTGCAAAGTGCGGTTGGCAATGCTACAGTAGAGTATCTGACAGCCCAAATTGGAAATTTCTGTCCAATACAGGCGACTATAGGGGGGAAAAAAAGGAAAAATAAAAGCCCTCCAACTTAGTGAGCAAAACATATCATTGAAAATATTAGTTTCTAAGGAAGATCAAAGTGGTGCAAATGGTTAGGTGCTCCACTATTAGGCAGGTGGTCTGAACCCATCCAGAGGCATCTTGGAAGACCGGCCTAGCACTTCCCAAGGTCACAGCCTTGGAAATCATACAGAGCAGTCCTATTCTGCACACATGGCATCACCAGGAATAAGAATTCACCCAACAGCAAATAACAACAAGATCAATAAAGATCAACCATGAAATCATTCCCAAGAAAACAAATAAAGCTTTTGAAGAAAGCACATCCAGATGGCCAATAACCATCTTCTGAGGTGCAGCAGGTGTCAAGAAGTTTTTTAACTCATAACACTTTCTAACAATTTCTCAATAAATCATTTAGTTTACAACACTGTAACATCTCTAGGCACTATGTTAAATGGTTCAGTAATGACTGTAAACATGACATATGTTTGTATACCTTTTATCAAAATGAGTCTCCAATTTCCTCTTCTCAGGTTTGTTTCTGCTTCTTAAAGCTAGTTCACAATCCAGTTTCAGAATAGCCTATAACCATGCCCACAGCACAAATGTAATATATCTCTCCAGCCTTGCTACTCAGTTATTGAATGGAAGCCTTAAAACTCATGTGGACATTAATCAAACTAACATGGGTAGACAGGATAGCTCTTGCTGTGGAAGCCAATGCTGCCCATCTGTCTCCTGCCACCATCTCAGTCCCCTTTATGTCTCCTCTACTAGGTAACATTTAGTAAATATCAGTCAACTGATGATACTAAATTTACTGGGATAAAAATCTGTTATTGAGTTCCTAGCTAAGCTAGTTAGTAACAAGCCTAATTTTATGGTAATGAGATTGTCAGTACGAATTAAATTCATGTATTTGTGATTGTGGCTAAGCAAACCAAGAGCTACAAGCATCATATTTTCCCACTGTTTACTTCTAGTATTAAACCAAACACATTATATTTAATCTCTCTCTGGCAGGGGTTTTTACTGGGTATAGACATTCCTATCAGGGTAGTTCTATTCTACCCTATATGGTCACTATGAGTCAGAAGCAACTTGGCAGCAATGGGTTTGATTTATATTTCATTACAGTAAAAACAAATACAGGTACTTCACATACCTTAAAAGGGGGTAGACAGAAAAAGAGATTATGGTTGAATTCCTGTTGCAAGTCTCCAGAACTCTGGGATATTTCACCTTGTGTTCAAGATCAACATCAAATATTTGCGTTCCATTTTGTGATTCTTTCAGCACAAAGTAGAGGTGCCTGGAAATCCAGTCAACTGTAATAACTGCAATATCACAAGCCAGTGCGTCTCGGAAAATCTGAATAGTGGAGAACAATCAAGGGGATACTGGTTATTGTTTTGCTTTGTCTTGTTTTTAGAGAACTTTTCCATAATAACCCACATCACTTCTTTTCTGTACTTCTTTGTAATCTCGATCTCAGTAATTCTGGTATGTCAATCATTGTGAAAAATTGCTGTCATTGATCTTCTTCACATGTCACTATTTTTCCATGGATCATTTCAGTTACTACTATGGCTTCAGACCACTGCCATAAGTTTACCTCTTCAGGCAAGATCCTGCCACTGATTCAACAAACTGCCTACTGAACATCTCCGTATGAATGACATCAGAAACTAGAAATCATCACCTCACTCCCTCAAATCTCCTTTTGCCTTGTTTGATATTTTCCTGACCAATATGGTTCACCCTTGACTTCTTCCTCTTGTTACTAACTGCAGTGATTTAGTCCCATTTTAAATATCTCCCCAGTTCACCCTCTCCTTTTTCACATCACTGCCTCTCACCTAGCTGAGGCCCTTACCAGGTCTTACCTTGATGTCCGCAACTACTGTGTAATTGTCTCATTCTCAGCTGCCAACCACCCAAGTCATTCTTCACACTATTGACAGAAGTCTTTCTAAGGCACAACTTCATAGTATTAATGACCCATTTAATTTTTTCAATGGCTTGCTGTTGGCTTCAAAGTTAGCCCCCAACTCCTTAGCACAGTAAAGGAGGCCCATTATGTTCATTCTCCTGTCTACCTCTCTTCAGCTTTATCAGTTGCTTTTTTTTTTTTTTTATTTAATATGTCTGAGTGAAAATGTACATTCCCGTATAAATTTACATGCCCACCTCTATGCAGCTTCCACTGTTCTCCCTAGCTGGTGACAGCACACTATTCCTCTCTGCTCCATACATGTCTCATCCTCCCAACAGTCTCCTTTCCCCTCCTCTCCACCCACTCACCTTCCTCCAGCCAGAGGTCAGCAGGATGACATCCTATAGATGTATAGAACCATATCAGTTGCTTTTTACTCCACCCCCACTGCCTCTTCCATTGCAGGCTCCCTCTATTTACTGCTCCCTGAACAAATTTCCAGGAGCTCTGGCACCATGCAGTAGTTAGAGTGCTCGACTCTAACCAAAAGGTAGAAACTGGAACCCCTTAGCCACTCGATAGGAGAAAGATATGGCTGTCTGCTTCTGTAAAGATTTACAGTCTTGGAAACCTTATGGGACAGATGTACTCTATCCTAGAGTCACTAGGAGCCAGAATTCACTCCGTGGCAGTATTTTTTTGTTTTTTTGTTTTCAATTTTGAACATATTACAGGTCTTCTGTTTCCCTGCCTTTGCGATTGTTGTTCCCTCTGCTTTTCCCTATCTTCACCTGGCTCATCCTATTCATCCCAAGATCTTTCTCCAGTCTACCACTGTGACCATCCCAAGCGGAACTGGTTATCAGTTCTCTGTGATTCCACTGTATGATGGTTAAGATTGTATGTCAGCTTGGCTGGGCCATGATTCTCGGTATTTTGGCAGCTGTATAAAGTGGTCACTACCATGACAGAACGTGCTGGGGTACCAGCAGGGGCATGGCCTGTGTTGGCCCACTGCCCCCTCGACCTTCATCTCTCCACCTTCCACCACCTCCTTCCTGTCACCTCACCTTGTCAAGGTTGTGGCTTGTTGCAGATCCAGCAAGTACTGCTCTAGTTCTCTGGACTTGAACTGTCAGGTCTTGGGATTCATTGATTTTCACAGCTTGCAAGTACAAGTCCTGTTCCCTGAACTGACAATCCTGAGTTTGTCAGTCTGTGAAGCTACATGAATCAGCAAAACCCTTGCAGTCTTGCCTACCATCTTGGGATTCACTGACTTTGAGTTTGCCAGTTCCCATGGCTGCATGAGGCCTGTATTCCAATCTAGGACTTGGGATGTTTCAGCCTCTACAGTTGTGTACGCTGTTTCCTTTATATAAATTCTCTCTCTCTGTATTACTGGTTTTGTTTCCCTCGAGTACCCAGCCTAAGACATACTGCATCATCTTCCAAACAAAGTAGCTGTCTTTTCACTAGCTAAAATTTAGTGAATGCCTACCACATGCCAGGCACTGGGCTAAGTGGTTTCCATGTGCCTTATTTAATCCTCACAGGATTACACCGTGGTGTAATTATGACTTAATCGCAGAAGTGAAATAACTTGCCAATGGTCACAGGTCTAGCAAATGGTGAAGACAGAATTATACTCTAGGTTGTTAGATTGCAAAGTTCAGACTTGTAATCACTATGCAATACTGACTTCCTAGTGATACATTAGTGCAAGACTATAGCTTGTTAATGCAATGTTGCTAAATTAATCCCCAACATTTGTCCAAAACCTACTTTGTATTCCTCTGTAGCTAAATAATTATACATCTGTCCATTTCAATCATTCTAATCTCCACAGTTCAACTATTGATGAGTCATTTTAATTACAGAATAGTGTGATTTGCAAGTGCTCTACTTCCTTCATTTTAAAAGAATCACATAATGGAAATACCTCAGATCTGGAAAGACTGTGCATGTTGAGAGAGAAGAGAGAATCTCCTTGAGCATAATATCCCATTTCATTATCAGCTGTGTAGCCCACGGCACTGATGTTTCTTTCTGATGAAAATGTCCACATGACTTGATTTTGATCCATATCTAAAAAATTTATCTTGTTGCCAAAAAGAGTTATGAGGTATGGAAAAGGGTTCATTGCTGAAAACAAAAAGCAAACAGACAACATAAATGAGAAAACTAATTTGAGTTTAGCAAAATCTCTGGAGTCAATGTCAGGCAGCTTTCAAATCCACAGGTCCCCCTAGGGTCCATCTAGTATACTGATCTCTATCAAGAGAGTGGTTTTAACTTGTGGGATCTGTAACCCTAGGTTTGTTTAAGCATGTTTTGGTGTTAATAAAAAAATTACTAATTATTTTATTTGACCTTCAGTATTCATATCCCTAAGGATACCACAGGCTAAAACAGTTTTAAAGCATTATCTGTACAGATTTTGTATAACAAATACCTGATGTATTGGACTTTGCTATGTCAGAAAATGGTCCTGGCCCTTTGGATGTGAAGGCTCGAACCTGAAGAGGAAAAAATAAAAATAAAAATAAAGTGCACTCAACAATGTCTTCAGTTCCAACAATGAAGTTCTGTGACTGATGAATGCTTCATTTCATATTTCTGGTCCATATCATTAACAGTTCCAAATAATTTACACCAAAGTACATAACAAGAAATCAATTAAAGGAAAAATACTGTCTTATACTGATGTTGTTGGGTCTCTTTGGGGTGTGTGTGTATATGTGTCTAAAAGTACTAAAGAAATGGCATAAAGTTCTACCAAAAATTTTTGAATGTCTAAAAGAGGTCATCAGGCATTACCAGAATTAAATAATGCAAAACTTTAAAGATTACAAGCTGCCACTTAAACTTAAATTCAACTAACTAGAAGCTTCAAATAACCAAATTTACTTTTCAAAAAGAAACCTTATATTTGAAAGTGAATTTTGCATTTCAAACCGCTTTCACATATACTTTCTTCTTTGATTTTCACAGTTACTGAGAGTAGGAACCATGCAAGGGTCACCATCAAGGTAAGTCATCCACCACGACTCATGCATAAGAACCAAGTCTCTTGAGGTCTGTGTATTTGCTTTTACTGTACCATGCCACTTTCTGACAGCAAAGTCATTGTTGTTTTTAATTATTTTTATTAGGTATCTTTTATTGTATTGCAGTGGGCAAATCTTCTGCAAAAAAACCTCTCTGAAGTGTTGAAAAAGAATGATATTACTTGGAGGACTAAGTTGTGCCTAACCCAACCCAACTGCCTCATCTGTGTGTGAAAGTTGGACAACGAATGACGAAGATCAAAGAACAACTAATGCCTTTAAACTACAGTGCTGGCAAAGAATGTTGAATATACCATGGGCTGCTAGAGTAGTGAAAAAGTCTGTCTTGGAAGAAGTATGGCCCAATGCTCCTTAGAAGCAAGGACAGTAAGACTTTGCCTCTCATACTTGGCATCCGTTACCAGAAAAGACTGGTCCCTGGAGAAAGACATCATGCTTGTGAAGGTGATTGTTATCAAAAAAGAGAAAGACTCTTAACAAAACAGACTGACATAGTCACGGCAATAATGGACTCAAACACAGCAATGGCTGTGAGGATGGCACTGGACTGGGCAGGGTTTGATTCTGCTGTACACAGGATTGATATGATTCAGAACTGACCCAGTGGCATCTAACAACAAGAGTATCTTTTATTGCCTAATAAATCAGTTCTATTTTCAAACACTGCACCTATCTATGAAGATCCCTGATATCCATAATGATGACTTCAAAAGATAAATCCTCAAATGCTATCTCAAGCAATAAAACGTTAAATTATTTTCATTGTACGTCTACTCTATCCTATAGGGTCACTGTGAGTCAGACTTGACTTGACAGCAATAGGTTTTCTTTTGGCAGGGGCATATCCTATTAAATTATCTATGGTGTGTGTGTGTGTGTGTGTGTGTGTGTGTGTGTGTGTGTGTGTGTGTGTGTGTGTGTGTGTGTGTGCATGTCAGTCTTTGCACAGGACCAAGTGAACTGAAGTTCATGTATAGGCAAGCTGCATTCTCACTTTCTGCAGTTCCACAGTGACTGACATTTGAAACTATGTATACATATAGACAAACATACTTAGCCAGAATATTTAACAAGAACATATACAGTTCTTACCAACAGGCATAGCTTTAACTTTAATTACTTTTTTATTTATACATGTCAAATGATAAATGATCAAAGTAATAATGAAATTTGAATTTTGCAAAAAGATAAAACAGATTTTTAGAAAACATAGGTCTCTAGAGTACCATCAAACATTATTTTACTCTCAAAGAAATGGAAAACACCTATAAACATATACAGTATTATAGCCAACCTGGTATTTGCTGAGGACATGAACAATCATCAAATCATCTATCATCAGTAAAAAGATGTTACACATGAAACTCAAAATATCAAAAGGAAGTAACAGTCAACTTTTTATTTAAATGACTTTCTCTGACTTTCTCATTATATCAGCATCCAGATGATACTAGCAAAAACTGAGACATCAAACAATCTGACCCTCAACTTTTATTTCCATTGACAGTTCTAAGTTGAAACACCCAGATGATCCACAGTGGTGATATGACAAAAACAGACAGAATTTTAGAAGTTTGCTTATGACACACCACTTAGCAGTCATGTAGCTTTAGTAACTGATTGACACAGCCATGGACTTAGCTTTTTATTCACAGCATGAGGAGCAAATGAGATAATAACACACAAAAGCATCTCCCATGGTGCATGGCCTCAAGTGCTAGCTTAGAAAGTAATGACCCCGAATGCCAGAAAGCTGTCAAAATGTCCTTTGCCTTGAAGGACTAGAAGGCTGTAGGGGACAGGAGAGCTGGTGATAGGGAATCAAGGTTGAGAAGGGGGAGTGTTGACATGTCACGGGGGTATTAACCATGTTATAAAACCATAAGTGCACTGAAAAAAAAAAAAGTTCTTAGCCTTAGCTTTCCCTTCTTCCTTCTGTACCATCACTGGCCATTTGACTTCCATGATCACAGCGCCACAAACATTACTGACAGGGTGGATTACAGAATTCTTATCCTATACCTCTGATTAACCTTAGGCTTTGTTTTGTGAAGATCCCCAAATTCCCATTTTCATTCTCATACCTGGAAGCAAACAATGGACTCAGGTTTCACGCCCTCCAGTTGAAAGGACATCACAGAGGGAATGCCACTGACAGCAATCCAGTTTTTGAGTATTTTGTTTGTGTCACTTTGATTGGATATTTGATACAAAATTTCAAAACTTGTTAAGACACCATTTGCATGCTTAGGTTTATTCCACCTAAATTCCACCACAACCTCATTCTTCTTGCTGTATTTTCCACTTGGTAGTACAAATATTCTGGGGTTCTCTGGTGCTGATGGAACTGAAAAGCGGATGTACGGGCAAGGGCAGAAAAGAATGTAAGACTTAATGTTGCCACTTATGATCAGGGTATGGAACAGCTTAGCAATAAATATTTCTCTTTCCAGACAGCGGAGATCTATTTATCCCATAGTTAAAAATCTTCAGGACAGAATACTACACAGATCTTTACAGAAACTTACTGAATTTCATCAGCAAATCTTACTGGCAGACAAAACATCTTTATGCCCAATTCAAATCCCTCTTATTATCATATCTTTCTCATCTGTGTCCAGTGCAGATGGCAGGTGGCTGATTATTCTTATAAAATGCAATATCAACCTTATTGTAACCAAGTGATATAGCTGGAGATGTGAATAGCAGTCAGTAGGTGGAAAGACATGACTCTATCTAGCCTGCAGCCACTTTAGGGTACAAAAGACAGAATCTCAGGGACCCAAGCTTTCCCATCCTAAACTCTTCCAGGAGGCAGAAGTTTTGGAGAAAGTTGAAATTACCCCCAAGGGTATGACCTAGGATTCAGAGGAGACTTCCCATCTATTCTAGAGCCCAATCAAACAACTTAGTCTCTCCCAATCCTTTAATTAGGAGAAATTCTGCCTGATTACTAAGCCATTCTACCCCAGAAGTCCCTTTTCTTAGAACTTCTGTACAGGGTTACCTCTTCTGCTATTCTGATTACACTGCTTCTTAATGTTTCACAGTCACACTGTTACTCAATCTCAAGGCCTTCTGACATTTGTACTTTTTATATGAGATAGCTCTTCTCATGACATCCTTCAGGAACCAGGTAAAATTTCTTCTCTACCCCCTACAGTTCTCTCCTGGCCATAGCAGTCCTTGTTTGTCCCTTACGCTGAAGGATCTTGGTAAGAATGAAGGCTCACAGTGTTGTCTATTCTCTCCTATAGCTGCTCACTGATCACTGTCCTGTTTCTATTATCATTAGCCATATGTACTTATCCCCCCACCAGCTTAAGAGCTTTATCACAGAAAGCATCTTTTCTTATTTCTCATTAAATCTCCCCAAATCTAGCATTGGCCTGACACACTGTAGTTACTTAATAATGTTACTCAACTTCAGTAATTTCCCTACTATATTGTAAATTTTTTGAGAGCAGGGACCAAATCTTATCATTCACCTATATTACCCCAGCATCCAGCAGGCTGCGGCTGACCACAGACAACAGTGCATGCCCTAATGGGTGTAGTCAAATCTGTTTCCACAGGACAGTCCAGCCAAAGCTAATATCCCAAGACGATGTCAAATACAGCATATCTGGACCCAAATGTTAGCTGCTCTAGAACCTCTTCAGTCTCTACTATGTTTCTGCTGTGAGACTCATGGGTAAGCAGCGTTGAAAGAATTTTGACAGGATAAAATGCAATGGTAAATAGGTATCTACGTCCACTAAGCTCTTACTACCTGCCAAGTTCTGTGCTAGGAAGCTGGTGTCAGTTAAAATGACTGAATGGACTTAACCGAGTCCCGTACAACTAGATGGTACCTGACTGCCACCACGGGCTGCTCTGATAAGAATCACAACAGAAAACCCTGTGTTTACAGAGCTGAAGAAAAACATAATCAAAATTGTAACTCATAAAGAAAAGACCAGACTTGTGGACCTGATAGAGATTGGAGAAATCCTTGGAGTAGAGCAGGGCCCCAGACACCCTTCCAGCTCAGTAACAAAGTCACTCCTGAGTCCACCCTTCAGTCAAAGATTGGACAGGCCCATAAAACAAAATCAGACTCATGGGGCACACCACCCCAGGGGCAGGGACTAGATGGCAGGAGGGGACAGGAAAGCCAGTAGCGGGGAACCCAAGGTTGAGAAGGGTGGGTGTTGATATGTTGTGGTGCTGTTAATCAAAGTTAAAAAAACAGTATGTGTATTGTTTAATGAGAAACTAGTTGATTCTGTAAACTTTATTGTAAGGCACAATTAAAAAAAATACTTAATGGAGATTTGACGATACTATAGTAAAAAGTCTAGACTAAGTCCCAGCCATGTCACTTACTAGCTATTTTTACACTGGCAACTGTTGCACTTCCATTTTCTCACTTGTATAGTAGAAAGAATAATACTTGCTCTGCTTACTCAGAGCTGTATGAGAATCAAATAAAAAGATGTTTCTGACACATGACAGGTATATAAAAAGTGTTTAATGAAAGAATGGTGCATATAAATGTATTCTGTACATTTTAAAGTGACACACATTAAAGACACATCTAGTATGCTTTTTAAACTTAATTAAAAGAAAATTAGACATCAGTTATTTACCTACGGAAGATTCTGAGAACACCTCCTAATAAACGTCTCTGCTCCCAAGTGCCCATTTTTGTTATGAAGCTCTTCACAAATACCTAGATCATGTTTCTACATCTTACATATCATTAAAATCAAGTGAAATAGTGTTTTAAATTTCTTTGAAATATTATTTTGGAAGAAATGGTGAAGATTTATTTTAATGGTGCTACTGAAATCTCCAAAAGGTCATTCATTGTCCAAGTACTGAATCTATACACATCCACAAAATGAAATTTACTTTTAAGAACTTATAAATATCCAGTCAGATCACAGAAAGCAAGATTCTACCTTTCTTTTTCTTCTTCTTTAATTTTTAACCTCTGTACCTGTTTCAGGTGCTCGAAGTGATAGAGACGTTTTAGGGCCCTTTCCCCAGTAGGTGTAAGGAGTGACAGAAAGGTTAAATGAGGTATAGGGCTCCAGTCCTTCCACAGTAAATACAGGTAGAGACCACTGTTCACTAGCCAGAAACTAAAATGTAAGCACAAAACATTATTTTATTAGGGGAAGAATCAGACAATCTTTTATTTCTAATTAATTAAAATCTTCAAAGTTTCATTCACATGCAAAGTCAAAACTTAAAGAGTTTTTGAAATGCTAATTTTAAGTCCCATGTTTTACCATACGAATCAGTTAAAGGGTCTCTATACAGTAGCTAATACTAACTACAAAGCAAGTCAGAGACTGCTGGTAAACAGGCATTCTTAGAAATAATCCTTCTACCCAAATGCTGCAGAAACAGCCAAGCAACAGCCTCAGCTAAGTGAAGGAAGTTCAAACACAGTGGGCAAGGTTGATACAGATGACACAGTCTGTCTGAGAAATGGAAGTTAACAAAATTAAAGCAATACCTTAGAATGTGCACTCAACTCCACACTGTAGAAAACCATACCCCAGTCTACCAAAGGTGGAGCATCCCACAGAATCTGAAAACTTGAAGCATTTCCTTGAATCCTAAATGAAGATTCTTGAACAGAATCTGGAATAACCTTAGGGGTACGGGAAAAGTTCCCTATGGGTTAGAAGAAAGAAGAAATAGAGGGAAAGGATTTAGGTTTATCAATCATCATGAAAATTTAATCAAAATTATTAATAATGTATACCAAAACAAAATTCCTTTTAATATATCCTGAAAATCATTCTTAGGCTTTAAATTTTGGTTAAGAAGAAAATGACCACAAGTAAAATGAACAGAAACTAATACAGCCTTTTCCTCTGAAAACATAATTCTTAAGAATAAATCTCAAACATTTATAGACCATAGGTATGTCAAGTGAGGGGTGAAGGGAGGCAGTAATAAAATATTGCACCTGGTAGAGGCTTGAGAGATGTCTGAATGATTGTGAACTGATTAAATTTGGCTGGTTCCAAAACAGAGACACTGGTTCTCTGGCCTATTTCCTGAGCTGTGATAATCTTAAAACCATTGATCCAGAAGAGTCGACCGCTATAGTACATCAGTGCATTCTGGGAAATTTCAGAAGTACTCCAGGCTGCAAATTCTGTGATGATGGTATCACCAACACTGTTAACATATCACATAACACAAATTAGTGTGTATTTCCAGGGGGAGAGGAAGGAGATTGATACATACATGTACTGATGACAATGAGTGTTTGTAAGTATATGCATGCTTGTATACAAAGCAGCCCTGATGACTTAGTGGTTAAACTCTCAGCTATGACCCCAAAGATTGGTGATTTCAACCCACCAGCCACTTCACAGGAAAAAGATGTGGCAGTCTGCTTCCATAAAGATTTACATCCTTAGAAACCCTATGGGAGAGTGCCACTCTGACCTAGAGGGTTGCCATGAGTCAGCATTGACTGTACAATAGTGGGTTTGGTTTGGGTTTTCTTTACATAAAAAAGAAAATACGTTGCAACAATAACTGTCATTATTCTTAGTTCCATATTAAGTTGATTTTTTTTATGTTTTTATTAAGCTGACCTAAGGTAAATTTTCTAGAGGCTTATCTTTCCATTAATATGACTTTACAAGAGCAGCAGGCTTGCAGCTTTTAAAAAAATATTTGTCTTTAGCAATACCCTAAATCAAAAGTACAATCTGGATTATCCTTCCTTCACTAGCATACAGATAAAGTCTGATTTATTTTATACGATTTATTTTATACGCTTCTACAGCATCAGCATAGCGCAGGCAAGGTACTTTCAGGACTTCGAGACAAGGTTACCATCGAGACACCAAACCAGTAAAAACTAATGTATAAAGCACGAATTTGCCACCTGTACATGTGGCCTCAAGATAGTCTGTAAATGTGGGGCACTGAGATTTTGTAACCAACCATATATAACCTGGAAAACCATGCTGAAGACAGCAAGAGTTAGGACTTATTATCACAACCATAACTGTAAGAAAAAAAAGCTGACTATGTCTTGAGGGATTTGAAAAAAGAAGGTACCCAAAGAGCAAGAATTTGGGGACAATTTTCCAGAACTGACAAGGAACAGTAGTTCCTGAATCTGGCAGCCCTGAGGACTCCAGTCCACGGAGGCACAGAACAGCTTCTGCCACAGGCAGGGTCCGACTTCATTGGTGTGGGTGGTCTTTCTTTCAGTCACCTGACTCCCTTCACTCGGATCTCTTATTTTTTGAGCAACTACCGACCTAACACCTAATTCAGTTCACCCTGATGCCAAGAGAGTGTCCAGGATGACCCACATGACTATGCTGGTTCCAAGAAAAGACTACACCTCCCTGTGAACTGACTGATTCATAGCATAGGGTATACATACTTCAGAAGCAGCATGCTTCAGAAACAGTACTGCATAGAAACTCTTCAAGCAGGCCAATTATTAAAAGTGTGACTTTAGCCAAATAACCTTTCATTTAACCATGGAGAAGATGTTGAGTATCACAACACCAGTAATTACGTATCTGATCTCAATGAATTATGGCTTTTTCAGGAAATAAAAAGAAGGATGGATTAAAAAGTGAGTTCTATCACCCTCCCTCACTCCAATAACCCCTTCAGGTACAGGCGAGCCTAACAAGAGAAACAGTGAAAATGAATCCAGAAGACAGGGCCTACTGATGCATTTTGCTTCACTGAGTTATGCTTCCCACCTACTGTCCCTTAGTCACCTTACCTACTTCCCACTCACTGTTCTGGCTCAACCCTTTACTTGATGCTGCTCGCAGCTTCCTGTTGCCTCAGTGATGTTTATCAACCTGTTCAGCTTACTCAAAATGCTACTTTTCAGCTTAGGAAATCAAGCAAAGTGATTATTATTTAAATTGCTTTTAAAGTTTTCTTTCCCCCTTCAATGACAGGGTGTTTTGCAATAATACTTAAAAAAAAAAAAAAAACTGCATGGTTCCTTCTAAAATTATACTTATTCCTACCCCAAAAAACCAAACCCCTTGCTGTAGAGTCAATTCTGACTCATAGCAACCCTACAGAATGAGTCCAGTTCCCTAAGATGCAACAAAAACTCCCTGAGATCAGACATTTAGAGCAGTAGTTTGCTTTTATTTTTTTCTTATGATTTCTCTAAATCTTCTTTAAAAGTATTAACATTCTCTTTATAAAAGTATAAAGTATGTCACTTAAAATCAAAATAAATAAAAGTTTTGTTTGTCACAATATTCCTTTGAGAAACTTTAATAGAGGATCAGAGCTAGGAACTGTTAATGTTGTAAGAAGAATCCTCAGCAGTATTGTTCATATAGTCCTTTTCCAATAAAATACTACGTATCCATCTTTCATTTACTCCCTTATAAAATGTTAAGTATCACAACACCAATAATTATGCATCTGATCTCAATTAATTTTCAAGTCAGTATCTCATCTGCTTTGGGACTCTCACCGGCTGTTGGTAGGTGCCACGAAGTCAGCCCCCACTCAGTGACCCTGTGTACAACAGAATGAAACACTGCCCACTGCTGCACCATCCTCACAATTGTTATCCGTGTGTGAGCCCATTGTTGCAGCCACTGCATCAACCCATTTCCTCTTTTTTGGTGACCCTCTACTTTACCAAAGATGATGTCCTTCTCCAGGGACTGATCCCTCCTGACAACACGCCCAAAGTATGTGACACAGTCTTGCCATCCTTGCTTCTAGGGAGCATTCCGGTTGCACTTCTTCTAAGACATACTGTTCATTCTTTTGGCAGTCCATGGTATACTCGATATTCTTTGCCAATACCACAACTCAGAGTCATCAGTTTTCTTCAGTCTCCCTTATTCATTGTCCAAGGACTTTTAGCTATTTGTCTAATTTTATATTTTGTTGCTTCTGCCCCTCACTACAGCTTTCCAGTGATCTTGTGAGACTATATAAAAACAAATACCAGATAGCAAAAAAGCTCACCGGGCAGGACACACATGGCTTAAGAAGCTGTTCTTTCTGGACTACCCACAGAGCTGCTGCAGTCAGAACCCCTGGATATGTTCATACCAACTTTACTCAAAGAGTTGTTATGTTACAGCATTTCCAAAACAGCCCCTAGGACATAGTATTTCCCTGGAGGGCTGGATTGAATATGCTTTAGTGCCCACTGGTCAGACTGCTTCTTGCTTCCAACTAAAGGTTCCTGGCTCCTGGAAGTCTCCAGTACATCTAGGTTGATCCCAGAATTCATGACCTCTGGTATTCTGCACAACCTCAGCACTACCTCCTCCCTTTCTGGAGGGCAGTGATCTAAACCCTTCCGCCTTCAACAACAGGTAAAGCTGGACTTGAGTCAAAGCCCAATCAAAAGGTCTTAAGATATTTGCTCTGTAAACCCTTCCATGATACATGAGATGCTTGTAAAAGTCAACTAGGATTACTCTGCTGGGAATTGACTTTTTCCCTGATTCAACAGATGTTATTTACCTAGTTATTTGTTAGCCACTGGGTATACAGTCGTAAACAAGACAGATACAATTCCTGTGGATCGAATACGTAATCTAGCAGAAAAAGCAGGTAATTAACAAATAACTACAATGCTGAAAGGTACAGGAAAGGAAAGGCAGGGTGGGTTCCTCAGCAAGGAGGCCTAACCTAATCTGTACAATTAGACAAAGCCTCCCTGAGGGAGTGATGTTTATGCTCAGCAATTTGCAGGCCTGAGTAGCATTTTTATCAGGATCTCCACTGCACTCTCTTCCTACCCCTTGGCAGCACTTACCCTACTCTATCATAATTAGTTGTTTAAAAATCTATCATTTCTAAAGAAGTGACTCATTTTATTAAGCTCTAGGACCAAGCTCAACGCCTTCAACACAGTGGGTCATTAGTAAACGATTATGTTAAGAATGGAGTGCCCGGTTAACATAAATGGTTAATGTGCTCAGTTGCTAACTGCAAGAAAGGTCTGACTCCACAGCACTTGGCCACAGTTGCCTCAGAAGAAAGCTCTGGCAATCTACAAAAACAATCAGCCATTGGAAACATTAAGGAGTACAGTTCTATCCTGACTCAGATTCGATGGCCAAATTGGAATCAATTAACTTGATGGAGACTGGTTTGGTATTAAAAGAATAAATGAATTCTCACACATGAGTCGGATCCGACTCGACGGCACTTGGCTGGCACGCATTATCATTTATTACTTAGGGGCAAGTCATTCTTCTCTGATTCTTAACCAACTGCCTTCATGGGATACTACTTACCTTTGTCCCCGAAGAACAGCTGTGTACAGGTGAATACACTCACTGTCTTGAACCAACCAATACAGGAGCCTATCACTGAGGTCTAGAGTTAGGGCAATTACCTAAATAGACAGTAAGGTAAGAAAATAAGTCAAATATATTTTCAAAGAATGCTAAGCTAAAGATTTTTCTGTAACATTCTCTTTGGAATCATAAACTCAAAATTGTGTGATATGCCTATTACTATGTATTTTTAACATAAACTGTGGCTTGCTAAAAATGTCCAAAAGGCAGGAACTACATTTTATTAACTTTTATATACTTAGCACCAGTGGTTGTTCAAGCATGATTACTGGACTAGCAGTGTAAATGTCATCTGGGGACTTGTTAGAAATGCACATTCGTGGGGCTTCTTAAAAGACCGACTGGACTGGAAACTCCCGAGCAGAGGCCAATGATCTGGGTTTCAGTAATCCTCTACGTAAATTTGATGCACATTTGAGATCTTTACTGCCCATCATCTAGCACAAAGCTTGGTACATCCATAAATTTTAGTTAATTGAACAGAGCAAAAACTCAGCAAGAGCTGGTTTAAAGGTAACACCTATATGTTATTTCAGTGCTATGGGAGCCATCTGTCTGTAGACATCAACACTTCCTCTTCCCACCTAAGCAAACAATGTGTACTCATCATGAAAGAGGAAGCTAAAGAAGAGGAAGGGAAGATGCCTTTAACACAGGTAATTTTCCAACTAAACACAGATGACTATTTCAAAAGTTAATGTACAAGGTTTTGGGAACTTGTGACACACTTTCCTATAGAAATGATATCATACTGTATTGTACTGACAGTTAGATTCTCAGGCCAATATTCTAAACCCCAAAAAACCCAAACTTAACCTAAAGCTTTTTAAATCTATAATGAACTTTTCCATTGTTTTACCCATCTACAATGTCTAATTCAAGGCTGTAACTTACACATTTAGGCATTCCTGTAATAAATTTAATAATATAGAATATGTGAAAAAGATATATATACACACATATGTATATACAAATGTAAATACACAGAGAGAGAGAGAGGAAAAAAGAATACATGTTCTTCACCTGGTTTTATTGTCCATTCTGAATTTAAAAGTATAACAAATTCATGTGTCTCATTATCTACAGTTGCCCTCTATGCATTTTTATTATTTTCTATACTGAAGTGATGTCCGTCAGATAATGGCTACATACATCATGGTAAATAGAAAACTCCTATGTAGGGGAACTGGAAAACCCTGCTTTAGCATGGGTTTAAAAAAAAATTAGGTAAAAAAACTAAGTACAACTTACTCTACAGCTCATGTTTTATGCATTTTAAGAGGATAGCCTTCCACAACTCAAAGAGGCAAGTCATTCTTTTTGTAAGAATATGAAAAATAACAACATTAATTTTCATTTGAATGTATTAAACAGTATTTAGAGTATTCTGTGTCTTAACTAAGCACTTCTTTCTAACACTTCTTTCTCCAATTTACAGGTAAGGAGGCTCAAGTAGATCAACTGCTTTCCCAGATTACTTTCAAATCCATTTGTAAGTCCTCACGTAGCATGTTTTTCTTTGTGCTAGAAATAATAACCGTTTGAATGTTCCAAAAGTAATTATTGTTTAACTACATTTCATAGAATACTAATTTCTGAAAAAGAATTCCTTTTGGAACAAATTATAGATTTTTTCAAAAACAAAACGGCATCTTGGTCACCATGAGTTGGAATCAATGGTACACAACACAAATTTTACTCCAGAATCAGATACGACACCAGGTTTAGCTGAGTTATGCATCAATGACTTCAAGACTTTGACCTTGGTTAAGTATTAAATTTAATTACGACATCTTTCTTTCTTCTTTTTTTTTTTTTTTTTTGCTTTATTTTCTGCTCTTTACACCTTACGTAATTGTTTCAGTTATGTATCCTTGTTTCTCTCCTTCTAAACAATATCCTGAATTTGCCAGCCTGATTGACCTCACTCCTGGCCTCAAAGGTGGGCCTTCAATGAACAAAAGTCATTACTAGAAGGCTTTTGAGTGGTGCAAAGAGTTAACACTTGGCTGCAGAATGAAAGACTAGAGGTTCAAGTCAATCCAGAGTGCCTCAGAAGAAAGATTTGGCAGTCTGCTTTAAAAAATATCAGCCATTGAAATCCCTACAGAGTGAAGCTCTACTCTAATGCTCACAGGGTCACCATGAGTCAGATTCAAGTCAGAATCGCCACAACGGTAATTGGTTATTGGTTAATTAGCAGATCCCTGACCCCAGACACAGATTCAGAGATAGACATATGACCACATCATGACAATCTGAATCCACAGGATTCGGTATCAACACATTTGACATACTGGAGATGCTGTGTGCTAGCTGTCGCCAAACTGGCCCTGAGTCATAGAAACCCTATGCATTACAAAATAAACAGCTCCATAGAGTTTTCTTGACTGTAATCTTTATGGAAGCAATTTGCCAGGTCTTTCTTCTACAGAAGTGCTGGGTGGATTTGAACCACCCACCTTTAAGTTAGCAGCCAATCCCCAAAACTATTTGTGCCACTCAAGCTTCTTCTTGGAGTAACAGGCTTTCTCTTTTCTACTGCTTTAAACCTGGATGCAGAGGTCCCCAGAATTACTGGTAGTCATCTTGAGATTGTAAGCAGAATGCCCCTAATGAAGTTAGTACTAAAGCAGCAGGGCCAGGTCCTGGTCTCTTCAAGACCTACATCAAGCCTTGCCTGAAGCGTGCCATAATTCTGGACTTTTTAATAACTTGAGCCAGTAAATTCCATTACAGTTGCAACCAGTGTTTCTCAAACATTGTTGCACATTAGATTCACTTGTGGATGTTTCAAGACTCTCCAATTCCAGGCTTCATTCTATTAAACTATGATCTCTGGGGATGGAATCCAGTCTTCAAGTCTTGTTAAAACTCCACAGTTAGTTCTGATGTGCCGCCAAGTTTGACCACCAGTGGTTTATACCATTTTCAAGTTATTTTCTATTAGCGGCAATCAAAAATATTGATATAGTTTTTAAATACATGCTTTTTAATTTTTTTTTATAAAATACAGGATGCTAATGTGCTATAATTGGATAGACTCGTGTCTAAAGCTCTATTTCTAGCTGCATCTGACAGCCACTTCTTACTATTCTTGCTTTGACCTCCATAGTCTCCACATCTTTATTTTATTTCTAGTTGTTCAGGTAAGACCAGAGGGAAGGCAGCTTCTCCTACAACATGGACTGCCATGAGACAGAAGTTACTATCCCAAGGGACCTTTTTTGCTTTCTCCAGGTTTACAAATAGTTTGCATATGAGTTAAGGTTGCCAAGAATGTGACCTCTTACTTGTGGAGTCTCTCAACTGCAAACCTAGAAGCTGAAAGCTGTCACATAGGATTAATGTTGATGATGTCACTGTTAGCAAGATACAGTAACATTAAAACAAAAAATTCACGAGCCAGTAAAAAATGTGAAAAGAATACAATATGGTATCCAAGAACTAAGAATATTTGCTGACAGGTTACCCAAGACCTGCTATAAAGAAGCAATCATGAGAAATACGGCTGCAAAACCCTTTAGTTATCATATAAATCACAGTTGTCTGTCTCCAAGCAAACTCAACTTACTCCTTCTCAGGAAGTAAAAGTCTATTCTAGCAATTCTCAGCTTTTTCGCAGCTGAATCATGTCCTTGCCTCAGGCGAAACAATTTACTATTTTTTCCAGTTAAAGTGAGTAATTCTAAAATGAGATGCACTGAGTTTTGTTTTTTTTTCCTAAATTATAAATTGACTTTATCTTTTAAAAAGGAGATTCTACAACTCCCATTGCTGGATGACAATAAACTATTCAAACTATGAGTCAAATTCAGGCTTGGATCGTATCTCATTTCTCACTATCAGTCAGGCTCATATTTAAACACAGACAGAGAATGCTCCATAAATTTTTGGTAACCATTTATATGTCTAATAATACTCACCCCTTGGAAATATTCCTTTGATTTCAAGTGAAGGCAGTATGTTAAAATTTAATCCTACAGTAAAGGATACCATAAACTATGAGTTGGACTCATCAGATGTAGCAAAAAGTATCTTACTCCTGTCACTTCATTCTCCCATTTTCCTCACACGAGTATCATAAATCTTCATATAAAAAAGTTGGTTGACTGTATTTCATTGTGAAAGGCACCCTGGTGGTTCAACAGTTAATCACTTTGGTGCTAACCAAAAAGTTGGTCTTTCAAACCCCCTAGTGGCTCCATGGGAGACCCAACTGGCAATCTGCTTCCATCAAGATTAGTACCCTCCCCACCTCACCCCACCCTCCAAGAAAACACTGATGTCAAGTGAATTCAGACTCATAGTGGCACTGTAGGACAGAGCAGAACTGCCCAATAAAGTGTCCAAGGAAAGTGTGCTGGATTCAAACTGCAGACCTTTTGGTTAACCACATAACCACTAAGCCACCAGGGTCTCCCTATAAAAATTATAGCCTAGAAAACCCTCTATGAGGCAGTTCTACTCTGCCACCTGGGTTAACTATGAGTAAAATCAACTCAACAGCACCTGAAAACATGTCATTGTACCTGCTGATTGTGAGGTATTATGATTCTGTGATATATCTGTACACGATATATAAATGAATGACATATGAGATGGAGAGTTTTCTCAGAGACTATCTCTGTATCTGCAAAATTTGTTGCCCTAAAAGTGCACACTGTTTTTAATGGACGCAAATGGAACTGACATCAAACTAAGGACACACAACACATATGTGCACAAGCAGCAACAACATTCACCAGCAGGTAAAACGATGTGGAGTGTGAACTGACAGAAGGATTTATTTCCCCACACTTGCTAGAACTCTAAAGAGCCACTCATTCACAGAAACTTACTGGAGCCACTGCAGAGTCTTCCTGGGTGGTGAGGCAAACAACATATTGCTGACAAACAAGACGAGGTTACTCTTGAGATAATACTATATGTTTATAAAATGAATGTACTGTTCTCGACAATTATACTTAAATCATAACAAATATTAGCATTGTATTCAAACTCAAGTGGCTCCAAAAGAGACATAGAGGACTTTTTTGTTTTTTGACAGGAATGATTAACCTCTGGATTTAGCACATATATTTCTATTTTAAACATCTGTGTTATAACCTACATGTACTAAGCAGGTTTCTTTAAATTTTCTAGAAATTATAGTCCATATATACTATGGAGGAGCCCTAGTGAGTACACTGGTTAAGAAGAGCTTGACTGCTAATCAGAAGGTCAGCAGTTTAAATCTACTGATCACTCCTTAGCAGCCCCAAAGGACAGTTCAACTCTTTCCTACAGGGTATACTACAGTATTGAGGATCAAATAATTCTGGAGAATGTTCTTTCCATGTGCATCGGAAAAGAAGGCATACTTATCTATTGTTGGGTAAAAAGTTCTGTGTATGTCAATGAGATCTAGTTGACTGAATGTCACAATAAGATTTTCTGTATCTTTATTGAGCTCTTTTCTGTATGATCACTACAGAAAGTGGACTGTTGAAGTCTCCTACAATTATTGTGGAGTGATCTATCTCATTTTTCAATGTTGTCAACATTTGTTTGATGTACTTAGATGCTTTGGTATTGGGTGCATAAATATTTAACATTGTTATATCCAGTTTACGTACTGAACCTTTAAGCAATAAATACTGACCATCTTCGCCCATGATGGTGGATTTTACATTAAAGGCTACTTTATGAGATTAGTATTGCCACTCCTCCTCTTCTTAGCCAGTTGTTAGCATGGTACATATTTTTTCATCCTTTGATTTTCAGTTTGTTCATATCTTTGAGTCTAAGATGTGTTTCTTGTAAGCATTTAGACAGATCATGTTTCTTGATCCAAGCTGTTACTGTCTGCCTCTCTATAAGAGCTTCCAATCCATTTACATTCAGTGTAATTACTGATACATATATGATTAGTGCTATCATTTTGGTGCCTTTATTTTTGTGTTGTTGACATTTTCTTTGTTCCACATAATATTCTGTTCTGGGTTATCTTTTTCTTTTTATCCTTTTTAATGTTGCTTTTGTGCCTGCTGAGACTCCTGTATTATGTTTCTTGTTTTGATATGTAGCACTGTTAGTTTGCTTTGTGGCTCCCCCTTTATCCCCCTTTATGTTCTAGGTTTAAAACAATCTTTAGCTTCTATATTTCTCCTTAACTTCCTCTCCATCTGAAAGGGCTATAACTACTGTAATAGATCCCTCTTTATACTATGATGATGTCATAGTTTACATGTTAAGATCTCTGGTTTCCTACTTTTAATATTTTAGCTGTGATTGAGCTTTGTGACTTCCCTAACACAGTGGGACTCTGGATGCTGTGTTCTGCATTGCACCCTTTAGTATACATCTGATGTTATTCTCTAAATGAAGAGCTTCTTTCAGTATTTGTTGTAGTTTTGATTTGTTTTCTGCAAAGTCTCTAAGCTTCTGTTTATCTGAGAATGTCTTGATTTCACCATCATATTTGAGAAACAATTTTGCAGGATACATAATTCTTGGTTGGAAGTTTTTCTCCTTCAAGTCTTTGTATGTATCATCCCACTGCCTCCTTGCCAACAGTTTCTGCTGAGAAGTCAAAAGAAAGCCTACAGGGTTTCCCTTTGTACATTAGTTTTGCTGTAAGCCTAGCTGCCTTTAAGAGCTTCTGTTTATGTTTCATTTTATTAAGCTTGATTATAACATGTTTTGGGGTCTTTCTTTTGAGGTCTACATTTTGTAGTGTTCGACAAGCATCTTGAATGTCTATATGCTCTTGTTTCATGATGTCAGGAAAGTTTTCTGTCAGTAATTCTTCAACAATTCTCTCTGTATTTTCTGCTATTCCTCCCTGTTTGGGAATTTCAATTATTCATAGACAATTCGTCTTGATAGACTCCCACATACTTCTTCATTTTTCTTGTTTCTTTTATCTGATTTCTCCCCAGAAATGTTGGTGCCAGTTGCTTCATCTTCAGTCTTTCTAATTCTGCATTTCATTTCCTCAACCCTGCTCTCTTTTGGCTTTGCACTGAATTGTCTAACTGTAATTTTATTATTCATTTGCTGGATTTTGGATCATTGATGTTCTAGCAGTTCATATTGCTTAATTTTTCATTTTGTTCTGCTGCACTTTGTTTAATCTCTAGACAGGCTCTATACATAATTTTTTTGTATTCTGCCTCCAAAAATCTCAGAAAGACTTCTTCATCAGGCATGTTTTTTGATTCTTTATTTTGGGAGTTTTCCAGAGCCATGGTGATCTGCTTCTTTAAATGGTTAGATATTGGTTGTTGACTTCATGCCATCAAAAAGCTGTTCAGTTTCTCTGGTGTTACACCAATGGGAGATCTGGCAAAACTCTAAGAAGGGAGTGAATAAGGGCACTGCTAGACTTGTCCGCCAGCAACCGCTGTGTTCTTTAGGTACAGCTGACTTATGTACAGCTTCTCTGGTAACAGAGACACTGTCAAACCCTGCAACACCACTCAGCTTGGTGTCTGGCCCCAGCTGGGTCCTCAGGGGTGTCAGGCCCTATCTCGTGGCTGATAAAGACAGTGACCTTACTTGTGTCAACTCTCCAGCATCACATCAGTCAGGGAAGGGAGGAAAGAATGCCTCCATACTTGGCTGCATTCTCAGGATACATTTATCTTAAAAAACTGCTTTTCTGCTAAGAGAGGCATTTACCAGCAGCAGCCTACAACAGCCAGGACCTCAGGGTTGGTAGCCCCTCCCTCCTGGCTGACAAAGGTGATGCCCTATTTATGGAGTCTCTTGGGGTCTGTCAGCAGACATAATAACATGGCTCAGTGAAGGCAGGTGGAAATGGTACTGACACACTTGGCCACCAGTCACTACTGTGTTCTCTAGATGCATTTATCTTAAAAAAATTTTTTTTTTGCTCAGACAAGTGTTGACCAGTGGCAGCTGACAGCAGCCAGGCCCTCAGGGGTGAAAGGCCCCTCTCCTAGCTGACAAAGTTGGCATCCCACTTATAGAGTCTCTTGGGGGAGGGGCCATTAACAGATGCTATGATATGGCTCAAAGAAAGGAGGTGTTAGAGTACCACCACACTCAGCTGCCAGCTGCCAGCTGCCACTACGTTCTTTAGGTACAGCTGTCTGACAAATAGCTTTTCTGCTCGAAGAAGCACTGTCCACTGCTCAGCGTGGGAGTTAGCCCCACCCAAGCCTTCAGGCATGGCTGACTCTGCCTCTCAACTGGTGTCTTGCCTGAGTCACTTCCCCTGGTGAATCAGTAGTAATCTACGGTGCGGCTCAAAGAGGAGGCGGGGAAGGGCACCAGCACCCTCAATCACCAGCCACTGCTGGGTTCTCTAGGTATCGCTGACCCAAGCACAGCCTCTCTGTTTCAGGACATACTGTTTACTTAGGGACTGCAGCTCAGCATAGTAGTTGGCCTGTGCCTGGCTCTCAAGCTCAGCAGTCCCAGTTCCAGTCTCCTGATTAACAAAGAAGGCATCTATACCTGTAGTCCTCTCAGCCACTGTGCCAGAAGAAGTGGGACTCACTGCATCATTACCTCATCTCTGACAGGTAGTTTCTCCCTTCTTGTTGCCCAGTCCAATCTCATAACCCTACATGTATTCTTGGGACTCCCAGAATGTCCACAATGCTCCATTCAATTATTTTTCTAGGCTTTCTTTAGTTCTCAGAGGGAACTGAGGAGACACGTGACTAGTCTGCTACCCTGGCCATGTGCCCTCGAGGATCAAATAATTCAATGATTTGTATGTATGTATATACAAGGTCCGACAAGTCTGCAAAACTAACTGTTCTAAGTGCTACATACCTCATTGCTGAATATCACTATGATCACCTTCAAAGTACTCCCTTTAGGAAGCTATGCACTGACAGCAGTGCCCAGTCTACCCTTCAAAGCAATTTTGGAACTCTTTCTAGAACGGTCATTGTACACGGTGGCATGGTGGAAAGTTAGCGAATTATATACTTGTATGTGTAGGAGGTTTCAGCCAGTAAACAAATAACTATATTAGAACACCCTCTCTACTCTCCTGATCTGGCCCGCAATGACTTTTTTCTTTACCTGAAGATAAAGGAACATGTTTTGATGGCATTCAGGACATCAAGGGTAATACAATGACAGCTCTGAAGGCCATTTCAGAAAGAGAGTTCCAAAATTGTTTTGAAGGATGAACTAGGTCCTGGTGCTAGTGCATATCTCACCAAGAGGAGTACTTACCAAGAGGAGTACATAGTGATATTCACCAGTGAGGTATGTAGCACTTTTTCTAGGATGAGTTTGTAAACTTAGTTATCAAAATGATGAGTGATTTGATTTATTATGTATTCTTTATCTCTATCAACACAAAAAAAAACTTTAAAAAAAGGAAAAAATATTTAAGGAATATCCTAGCAACATGTATGATTTATTTCTTTTTAATGCTTTTCTGCAGATCCTAAGTTTTATACAATAGACATGTATTGCTATTATAACCAGAAAAAATAAGATTCAGAAATTTACATGGATAGCAGGTACAGAGTAGCTAAACAGGTTCAAGAAAAAAGAGGGATCATTTCTAGACATTAAGGCAATAAAAATCATGTTTATTTTAGAAACAGTCATGTGTCAGTCATGTTTTTCAGATTGAGTGTCAATGTCAAGGGCTAAAATGATGGAGCCTTTACCATGTGCCTGGTACTATTGCTACTACTTCATGTGAATGATCTCATTTAATCTTCACAGCAACTCTGTGAGGTTCACTAGATGTTATTATTCACAATTTTGGTACCGGAAGAGAGACAGAGAAGTAACACCCACAGTAACCAAAGAGTATGTAGAGCAGTAAGGAACCAAAATTGATTGCAAGTAATAAAATAATTGGTCATATCCAACAAAAAGCTCTAAAATATTCAACAGAAGTTATAAACACTACAAAAACAAGAAACTGAAAGGCAAAAGCTTCCGTTACACTTTTGTTTATATTTACTGAATCAATACGACAAGTACGGCTTAGAGAAATCTTAGATACATCAAGACCTTACTGTATCAGCATTTCGTATAACAAAATTCTGACTTAATTGTTCACAATAATCACAGACAGTATTGCTGTAACCAAGTAATGGTACTACTCAGTATTAAATAATCAGGTTTTTTTTTTGAAGTCATCACCTTTTTCCCAGAAAGCCAAGTCTGAGCCTGCAGGGTAATGGAACTTTGCCCATTTAGTCGGGTGCTTTCAACTGAGTAAGGTGTGGTCCAGTAGAGATATCCACCCACTGAATCTACCACCATGTCATTCACCAACAGCTTGACATGAGTCACAATGTCGGTATGTCCCGTCAATAGAGACTGTCTCTGTATCTGCAAAATACAGCAAGCATGGTCAGTTAATGATTTTAAAATGACCGCATTATTTCTACATAGTCATTGTAAGAGTGAGTTGCTGCATTTATGCATTCAACCACACATATTTAGTAGCACTGTGTACCGTGAGCCTAGCAACCTAAGTTCTCGCTTCTGACAGGTTGGTAGTTCAAACCCTTCGGCCCCTTATAGGAGAAAAATGTGGTAATCTGTTTCCATGAAGATTGGAAGGCCTATGGGACAGTTTTCCTATGTCCTACAGGGTGACTATGAATTGAAATCAACTCAACAGAAACGTGGGTTTTAATTTGTTTGTGTTTTTGATATAAGCCAAGCAGCATGCTAAGCCCTGGAAATATAATAAAACAACAAACAAATGTGACCTGCTCTCGTGGAGCTTAATCTTTTTCACGTCTCTAAAGAGAAGGGGGAAACTCTGCTGGTGTAGTGGTTAACTGCTATGGATGCTAACCAGAAGGTCAGCAGTTCAAATCCACCAGGCGCTCACTGGAAACTCTGTGGGGCAGTTCATCTCTGTATACATGGTCGCTATGAGTCAGAATCAACTCACCAGCAGTGGGTTTGGTTTTTGTTTTGTTTGAAAAGAGAAGAGAGGTAAATTTATGTTAAGTTAAAATATTCAGTGTTCCTAACCATATATCCAGTCAAAGGACCCACTGCCTGGTGTATGTGACTGGTTCATCTCTATCAGTAAATTTTCCTAATATTAATAATTGTAATTATTGAATATCTATTATATGCCAGGCACTGTACTTTTCTAATCTCTAAAATATTAATTCCTGTAACCCTTAACATTAAGCCTATAAAGGATTTCTTTTCTGATTTTTAGGGTTGCTATACGTCAGAATCAACTCAATGGCAGTGGGTTTGGTATTTTTTTTCACAAGTAAACTGGACTTAAAAAAACTTAAGTAATT
Source organism: Heterohyrax brucei (assembly GCA_028571685.1). Lineage (NCBI taxonomy): Eukaryota > Metazoa > Chordata > Mammalia > Hyracoidea > Procaviidae > Heterohyrax > Heterohyrax brucei. Next base: position 139,753,983 of record CM053144.1, read on the forward strand.
TGCCCCAGAGATAAACAGTTTTATAAAAGACAGAGACAATATTTGAAAAGCTTTTATATCCATTCTTCCACTTCCTACTTTAAAACTATTTCCAAATTAACTTGTTTTAGAGAGCACTCTCTGATAAATCCCACTCAACTTCATTCCACATAGAATACATGGCACTTACAAATTCAGACTATACCATATTGCTTTGTCTCTAAATGCATTGTTTTGTTTACTTTTTACATTATTATATATATATTTTTTATCTCATCAAAAGAACTAGTTGTGATGACTGCACAATCCTAAATGTACTAAAAGCCACTGAATTCTGTATTATAAAAGACAAAATTCTATGATTAAATAGTTTCAAGGAAACTGTTAATAACTAAAAAAAAAAAAAGACCAGATGCATGACCATTATTTATATTTCCTGTTATGGCTATTATCAAGATTCTTTGCATGCAGTTAGTAGATAAATGATTGTTGAATTAACAAATGAATAGGTAATTAGCACCCTCCTGGGCTGACAATTATTTCTGTATGTATTTCCTGATCTGGCAGATAGTGTTTGTATCACTAACCCCCAGCATTACCTTCCTTCTTTCCCAAGTATGGACACCCTGGTGGCATGCTGGGTTAAGTGCTACCTACATCTGCTAACCAAAAGGTCAGCAGTTCAAATCCACCAAGCGCTCCTTGGAAACTCTGTGAGGCAGTTCTACACTAACCTCTAGGGTCGCTATGAGTCAGATCTGATCCAATGGCAACAGGTTTGGTTTTTTGGTTTTTCCAAAGGGTTGCCAGGAGTCAGATGCGACTCAACAGCACTTAGCTTGGCTTGGCCAGGTGTACCACTACACAGGTATGTTCTTCAACTTACCTGCATGGTCTACCTCTACCTTCTCTGCTCTACTCTGTGTCCCTGTGTGCTGACATCTACAGACTGAACTACTCGATTTCCTTGTTCTCTAGCTTACAGTGGGGTTCAGCCTATGAAAGCACTGGCAAAAGATAAGAGGGCAGGAGGTAAAACAGGTTGAGATATTTATTCTCTCACCTCACTCCTTATCCAGTCATACTTTGTGACAGTGACTGGGTTTCTACCCTGAAAGCCACAGTACCTATCAGCAAATCTTCCCTATAGCTAGAGCTCTCATCAAGTTCTTTTCTTTGCTGCTCCATTCTTGTAGATAGTTACAGCTTCCCATACTTGCTACCCCAGAGAATGCTTCATTGTCCTTTGTTGGGTTTTCCTAGTCCTGCCCACAGCTTTGAAAACAAACCCTGTATGTAGTTTCCTTTAATCATGTCTTCAGAGTGTGCCATTTTCCTGCCAATACCCTGTCCTACAGGTGAGTATTTTTAATGTATTTAAGATGAGTCAGATCCAACTTGATGGCACTTGGCTGGCCTGGCTAAGATACTATTGAAAACACATAACTAGTACATCAAATAGTGAAACAATTTTTTTTTTTTTTTTACAAATAAACACATTTTAATAAAAAACATGACTCCATTTAGAGTTAAGCCAAGTGCCATCTTTAGAGACAAATATTAAATAAATGATAGCATGGATGATACATAAGTCTGAAAAAAAAATCATTAAAATGACAGGCAAATCACTGAAGTAGGTGGGCACTGTCCCAGACCATCCCACGTACCACATGTGTCTTTCCAGCCCAGTAGAGACAATGACCCAGCCACTCGAAAGCTAAAGCCCCTGCTCCTGCAATGTTGGGTATGGGGTAATTCTCTGAGATATCCGTTCCATTTAGCAGCCACACATAAACATTGCCTTTGATGTCGCTGTAGTAGAGGCTGTTGTTATACCAATCCATGTCTCAAAAAGAAGTGATTAAGAACAGTTATTTCTCACATAAGCCAACATAAACATGGCAAGTCAATAAATCATACATGCACGTCAATGTATTTTAAAGCAATACTCACACAGATGTTTACAGGAATTCTGGGATCTCTCAAGCCTATTCCAGTAACGTTATTCCAAACTCTTAACCTCTGGGGCTAGGGAGAACTAATGTGATATCTGATAATTAAGTTTACGAACCCATCCTAGAAAAAGTGCTACATACCTCACTGACGAATATCACTACAGTCAACATCCAAGTACTCCCCTTGGGAAGCTACGCACCAATCCCAGCACCTAGTCCACCCTTCAAAGTCATTTTGGCTTTGAGTGAAGTTTCTATGTCTTTGATATTGTTCTTGATCTGCTGGATTTCAGAGAACTGGTGTTCCATCAGATTGAACAGCTTGCTTAATTTTTCCTTTTGTTCTGCCGTATTTTGTATAAGGTCTTGAAGGGCTCTGTATATAATCCTTTTGTATTAACCTTCTTATGATTTCAGAAAAGTTTATTCCTCCAGAGGTTGTTTTGTTTGGGAGCCTCCTGAAGCTATCGGTGATTTCTTATATGCCACAAGCGTCTGTTGCTTTTTGGGTTTCATGCGAGTAAGTAAAGACTGGGAGAGACACTGTGAGGATGGACTGCAGATGTTTCTCCAGGCTGTCTTAAAATGTAAAACAAAAGGTATCTGACCACTTCCCAAGTCCGTCAGGTTTTCAGGTGTAGAAGTCCCTCTTCCCAACTAGCAAAGTAAGCACCTCTATATCCAACCCCAGATGATATGAACTAGTTCAAAATACAGCAATGCTACCGCCCTGCTGACAGTGCCCAGCCTTAGGCAACATTGTGTAAACTACTGCTTTTCTGGTTGAAAAGCACTCTCCTGTGGGCAGGCTCTGGCTCCCAAGCTAAGAATTAGATCCAGCTGTGGCCACCGTATCTAAGATGGCGCCCTGCACACAGTTGGCAGATAGTGGGGCTAGAGGTGCCACGAGGTAGTGACTCCTCCTCCTGTGTTGCCGAGCCCCCACCGTAGGCAACACTGTGTAAACTACTGCTGTTCTATCAGAGAAGCGCTGTCCTGTTTGCAGGCACTGGCTCCCAGGCTAAGAATTAGGTCCCGCTAAAATCTCCAAATCCAACATGGCATCTCCCTCACAGGCACTGCAGGTTCATACAAACCACGCTGTGGCAGTGATAAAAAGACAGATCCAAAGCGGCTAGATGAACAGAGTCCAAGCCTGGCTCTCAAAATGTGGCAATTTCGCCTACCTATCCCACCAGCAGTGCATCTGAGTCTAGCAGCAAGGCAAGATCCAGCTCCGCCTGGCGGCCAAAACAGAGAAAAAATAGTCAAAATGGTGCATTTACCTTCGGTCCGTGATAGCCAGGGCTAGCCAGGAGTGAAAGTCAGCAAAAGAGAGGAGGTTTTTCGCTCAGTGGTATAAAGTCCAAATTGACAGCCCTGTGCCTTGTCCTGGGGCTCACTAGGTGACCAGAAGACTCCATTTGATTATCAATTCAGGTCTTGGTTTCCAGAGGGAAATAAGGAGATGTGTGCTTAGTCTGCCATCTTGACTCCACCCCCTTCAAAGTAATTTTGGAACTCTCTTTTCTAGAATGGCCATCAAAGCTGTCATTGTATCACCTTTGATATCCTAAATGTCACTGTAATGTCTTCTCTTCAATATTTCCTTTATCTTTGGGTAAAGAAAAAAGTCAGTGGGAGCTAGACTGGGTGAGTAGGGAGAGTGCTCCAATACAGTTAATTATTTACTGGCTAAAAACTCCCTCACAGACAACTATACAGTTACGTTCGTGAACCTGTCACTGTGCCACTGTGCACAATGGCTGTTCCACAAAGACTTTGAAGGGTGGACTAAGTGCTGGCGTTGGTGCATATCTTCCCAAGGGGAGTACTCTGATAGGCAGCAATGAGGTTTGTAGCACTTAGAACAATTAAGTGGACTTAACAGTCAGAACTCTATTCACTGAGCAGCACTTCTGCACCAAACTCTGTTCTACAAACTGTGCATCTCTCACTTAATTCTTACAATAGTGTTATCAAGTAGGAATTATCCCCCTTGTTAGATGGCAAACCCAAGACCTCACAGCTGAGAACAGAGGAAAATGAAGATCTGAGCCAACTCTAATGCAGTATTCTTCCCATTATTAAACTATCTCCTACAGTCAGCTCCTATGCTAGGCAGAAATGCTGTTGTACTTTTAACAAGCAAATAGACAAAACAGAGAATTACAGATGATATCACAGATCACTGCTATACTATCACAGAATGAAGACTTCTTCATGCTAACCTATCTAAGCAAAAATTTCCCATTCATGACATAATAATCTTTTTTGTCAACAAATTATTTCTTACAGTTTAGAGCTCTATGCAGCAGTTTCTTACTTCTGTCTTAGTGCAAAGAGTGAATTATAGCTGTCTTAGTTTAACTTGATAGTGAGACAAAAATGATAGGTTAAAATATATATCAAGGCTTTCCTGAAGTGGCCATAAATCAATTAATAACCTCCAAGTATGTAAAAGAGCATTCCCATTTCAGAACTGACATTTTTCTCAATCTTACCCTAGTGCTATATAATTCAGCCAGTATTTTTGCCTTTCATTACTGACCTAGTAACAAAAGCATTCAATTTTTTTGATTTATTGAATGACTTAGAAAACTTTGTGAGTGGAAGCCAAAATCTGTTATCCAGGTTAGTTGGCATTTACCTGACACATTTCCTATATCAGAAGACAAGAACCGTCCTGGTCCAAAGCTATTTAACGGCTTGCTCCAAAGTCCATCTTCTTTCACAGCCATGATAAATGGTGGTTCTGTTGCTGGTTTGTGAAGAGATGAAAAGAAATATCACAACAAGTGCATTCTTCAGGTACACATCTTAGAACCTAAAATTTCTTTACATAGTAAGGGAATATATACTTTTTTAAAAAACATCTGTGAAAGAATATAAGAAATTCTAACTGTTTCACAGAATTATTTGTCACACTAAACATACTTTCTGACATGTTCTCCCTGAGGGACTGAATTACTGAACTGAGGGCTGGGGACCATGACATACAGCTCAACTGGCATCACATAGCTTATAAAGAAAATGTTCTATATCCTACTTTGGTGAGTATCCTCTTAGGTCTTAAAAGCTGGTGACCAGCCATATAAGATACTCCATTGGTTTCACTCTGTCTGAAGCAAAGGAGAATGAAGAAAACCAAAGATACAACAGAAAGATTAGCCCAAAGGACTGACTGACCACAAACCCTATCCAAGCCTTCTCCACCAGACAGAGTCCAGCACAGCTAGAAGGTACCTGGCTATCCTCACTTCCTGCTCCAACAGGAACCACAATACAGGATCCCAAACAGAGCAGGGGAAAAAATGTAGAACCAAATTCTAACTCACACACACAAAAAAGACCAGACTTATTCATCTGACAGACATTGGAGAAACTCTGAGAGAATGTCCCCTCTGGATATTCTTTTAACTCAGTATTAAAGTCACTGCTAAGGTTCACCCTTCAGCCAAAGATTAGACAGAACCATAAAACAAAAGACTTGATGGGCACAAGAGCCCAGGGGCAAGAATGAGAAGGCAGGAGGGGACAGGAGAGCTGGTAGTGGAGAACCCAAGGCCAAGAAGGGTAGTTTGTTGAAATGTCATGGAGTTGTCAACCAATGTCACAAAACAATATGTCTATTAGTTGTTCTGTGAGAAACTAATCTGTTCTGTTAACCTTCATCTAAAATACAACTTAAAGAAAAACAAACACACTTTCTGATTTTTACATAAATACTTGATCTTGCATGTGAAGAGAAATGTGTGGTGATGCTACTCCTATAGGCATGGGCATGGCAGCATATTTTCTTGCTTTCATTACTAACTGCTGTGATCCCATTTGGAGTCCCCAGAAGCCTAAAAGATAGCAACAGCAGTACAAATGGTAGCCTTCTGTTTTTAAGTCCAAGAGAATGGAATTCAGCATAATTCACAGTTCCTCAACTGCTCTCACCAAAACTTTCAGAGTTCAAGAAGTACTACTGCTTATTCAGCCACAAGGAAAAAATCCTCGAAGAAGAAAATTCTATTGTTTCCACAAAAATATACTGGAAAATTTAAATTACCAGATTAGAAACATAAATTAAGTATCATACTGTACTTTTATTTATTTCTTTATTTTCCTTTCCTAATCTCAGAAAATAAACACATATTGAAGAGGTCAGTGTTCCCTTATTCTGATTTCTTTACTACATGTGAGGCTGTAAGTTTCAAAGGGTGAGTGGGGTAAGCCTCTCTTTTGTCAGAAACACTCCCTGAATGAAGAACACTTTCTTACCGGGCACCAGGGTAGTGCCCACCGAGGGCTCTGACCAGGGGCCGGGCCCCTTGCGAGATCTGGCTCTCACAGCAACCTTGTATTTCGTGGCGCTCTGCAGCTCAGGTACATTAAGCATGGTCCCACTTATGTTAGAGAAAAAACGAGGGGTTGCAGAGAAGTCTTCGGTTGATACTTCTACCTCGTAAGTCCAGTTCTGCCAGGCGGAAGGGCCTAATTTGAAGAATTATATAATATTACTGACTAGGATGATATGGGGAGGGGCAAATAAAGAATCATCAGTAATTTCATCTACAGCCTCATCTTGACTGGGAAGGTAACTGGGCAGTAATATCTGTCACTCTACTACTCATAAGGTTTAGTCGCACAGCACAGTGAGCTTGACAGACTAGAACAGCATCCATTCCTCTCATGCTACTCATTTTGTACTACTGAAGAAGGTAGCCTTTCAGATAGGAGGATGCTGTCATTGCTCGACTGTGTGCTTGGCTGCACAGGGCCAGAGGGCTTCTCTCTAATACCACAAGGTACAATCCGGCTCTTGATGAACAAATGCTTACTGATGAATCCTTAAGTTTAAATCCCTATGTTTGTATAGCACCTTCCTCCAAAAATTAAATACAATCCAAAGAAGCTACATATTCATTTTCAACTACATTAAACATACGAAGCAAATAGGTATAATTAACTGTCTTTAAGTAAAAACAGTCAATGTTTACTGAATAGTTACTATTTTTAAGACCAAACTGAAAAAAAGAAAACCCAAGTCCATGGTCATCAAGGTCCAGAAGCCAAATTCAGCCTGCTGCCTTTTTTCATAAATAAAGTTGTGCTGAAGTACAGCCATGGCTGTTCATTCACATAGTATCACTGGCTGTTTCAGGCTGCAATGGCAGAGCTGAATAGTTACTATAGAGACCCCGTGGCCCACAAAACCAAAAATCTTCACTATTTGGCCCATTCTTTACAAGAAACATTTGCCAACTCCTCTACAGAGATTTAAGTTCAGAAAGTCCTAGAAGATGGCTCAAGTTTATGCAAGATTTTAGTGGATACAAAACCAACTACACTCATTCTGTCCGGAATGCCTACACTGCAGCCTACAAGACACTCAATAAATGTTGGACTGTTCCACTGGGATAGATATATGAAGTACTGAAATTCTCCTAAATGCAGAAGCTAAGAAATGCAGAACAAATTATAAAAACTTTCTTTTTAAGCTAGGTAGCTGCTTCTGGTTGATGACTGAGCAATCACATGTGGTCTCTTGAAACTGAGTCACAGTGTTAAGCAGCTGAAGCCTTCCTCTCCTTTGAGCAAGGCCAGCAAGCCCTCTGGGCAGAGCACACTCACTGGCTCCTATGGCCAGGGCAGGCGGCCTCCACTGGACAAGGGCCTGGTGAGAGCCAAACAGCACTGAGACCTGCTGAGGGCGGCCTGGCAGAGGATGGAGCTGGGCAGACGAGCCAAAGATGACCAAGTTACCAAACCCAAACTCTTCTATGTGACTGAGGTCACATCCCACAATGAACTCATTAAAAGACAGAGAGTCCTGTTGGAAAATGGCCTTGCCATCTGTGACAAGGAAGTCACTGTTTTCACAAGCAAAGCTCTTCACATCAGTCAAGGAGACATGAGGTTGGACAAGGTGGGAAGCAGAGCCATCCAGAAATGTTGACACGAAGGCATGAGCAGTGTCATTGAAGTAAATGATTCTCTTGGACTGTGGCTTTACTACAAAGTCCTTTAATGTGCCACTCTCCACAACCCGCACTGCTTTGGAGTCCTGACCAGATGACAATGGGAGATGTACTCTATAAATGCCGTCTCTCAGGAGATAAAAGACATACCTGACATAGGAACAAAAGAAGCCTGATGTGATTAAATGCAGAGGTGGATGAGTAACCTTATCAGCAAACTGCTTTATTCTGTTGCACAATAAGAACCATATATCTCCAGAGTCATTCAGTACAGGATTTCCCAGGTATAAAAGGGTAGAGGTAATTACTAAAGATATGTCCTGTTTGTTTAAGTTAGAAAGAACATTGACAAATTTCAGCATTACTTGTAATGCTCAGTTCTCAGTTATTTCAGGGATCACAGAATTTAAGTACAGAGAGGATATTTTAAAATGTTCTAATGTAATCTACTCTTAACAGAATGCATACTATATAAAAATTATGACTAAACACGTTCCTCAGTTGAAAATACTTTTCTCCAAAATACATAGATTCTCAAGCCTAATTCAGTCAATTTTCCCATGCATTGTGAATGGTAAAATGGAGGAAAGCAAAACACTGAAACCACATATTTTCTTAAACTACACAGTTATTATTTTGCTATAAATATCTGGCCTAACTACTTAGCACTTGCAGTAAAATAATTATTTTAAATATCATATTTGAGTCTGGCAGTAGGGCTACCACTGTACAAACCATGAAAAAATAGCCCATAGGATACACACAACATCAGGAGAAAAGAGTCAGTGGAAGAATTAAAGAAATACATCTAATATGAAGCCAAACCTCATGGTACTAATGCAGTAGATTTTTTTATTAAAGCAAAAAGAAAACACACACTACCAAAATAAATTTATTCATAAATCTGCAAATGAAATTTTAACTAAACCATAACCCTATTAATTTGGATGTAGCTAATTTGAAACTTTGTTATCATGGAGACAGATACTAAGGAGAGTATGGCTCTGTTTAATAAACCCTTCTTAATTTTGACAACCCCACGCCTTGGGAGCACTTCAAAGCCAGGAACTCTAACCTCTTATTAGAAGGCGCACTTGTGACCAAGTGGTTAAGAGCTTGGCTGCTAACTGAAAGGGTGACAGTGTGAACCCACCAGCTACTCTGTGGAAGAAAGATGTGGCTGTCTGCTCCAATAACTCCCATAAAGATCTACAGCCTTGGTAACCCTATGCGGGCAGTTCTACTCTGTCCTGTAGGGTCACTATGAATGGGAATTGACTCAACAGCAGTAAGTTTCTTTTCTTGTTTTAGAACCTCTCATCACAGCTGTCAAATTCTATTTCTTATCCTTGTTAAGTCCTACTCTTGTTCCAATCAATAAATATTCCAAATGTGTACGAACACCCTCAAGACTCTTGTGCTAGAATAATATACTGAGATATAACCTTCACTTTGAGATATGAAGCTATGTTCTCTCTCTTAAGGGAGGATTATAACAGGCACACAGCAGAAATACCTTGGCTCTCAACTTCCTGCTTCTGTTTTACAAATTCAAAAGTGTTCAGGGAATTTGCAGGAATTTCAGAGTAGCTAAATGGGTCCAGATCACAATTCTTATACTGAAGCAGGCCTTCATTTGTCATCACTCCTTTGGAGGGAGTAGCAAAGAGAAGGAAGGTCAAGAGAGACGGGGGTGGGGGGAGTAGTGGCAGCGAGCAGAGCAAGTGGAGTCAGGGAGAAGGGAAGAGCTTTTTAGTAAGTACACACTCAATGAGTGAATAATTTAATGGCGCAAAATAACAATGCAAAGGAAAATCTTTCAATACCAGGAGAATACGCTGTTTTGACATATCTCAAGTGCTTTAAGAACATGATTTACAGTGTTATTACAAGTTACTTGCTGATTTTTACAAATATTCTGCTACCACTGTGATTGGAAGACAAGCCCCCTATCAACACATCCAATCCTGGTTCAGTTACATAAACAGCTCTGTGCTGTGGGACAATTACTAAATCTTCTTGTACTTTGCTTTCCTTATCTGTAAAACTGGGATAATAAAAGTACCTGTCTCATAGGATTAAATGCATTATTAGAAACAATGTACTTAGAAACACCTATGAAGTGTTGGATTAATATTAATTATTTTTATAAATTCTAGCCACAGTTCAAAATCTAAGTACAAATCAATTCCTCCTAATGGAAAAAGCAGCCATCCAAGACCTCAGTGAGATGCATTTTGAATAACTGATTTATTGTGTGAAGTTTGTTATCCCCAGAATGAGTTATTTTGTATAACAGCCAGGAACAAAGTTCTATGTCATGGAATCTCAGACTTCTAAAATGAGAAAAAAATGGGATCCAGAGAGTCAGAAGACTAGCCCTAAATTATAAGATACTTTTGACATACTCTAATTCAATAATTCATTCAAATTTAAGAGGTTAAAATAAATCTGTACTATTAAAAGACCAGACTTGATGGTCTGTTAGACAGGAGGTTCCTCTGAGGACATGGCCCCTAGACTTGCTGCTAGCCCAGAGCTTAAAACAGTACTGAAGTCAAATCTTGAGACAAAGATTGGACCGGACTATGAGACATAAAATGATGCTGGTGAAGAACGTTCTTGGCTTAAACATATTCATGAGACTATTTGAGGAGCTCTTGCTCACAGGCAAGATGAGAGGGTGGAGGGTGACAGGAGTTGGCTGAACAGGTACGGGAAGTACAGGGTAGAAAGTAGGAGTGTGCTGTCACAGGGTGGGGAGAGCCGCCAGAGTCGCACAAAGGTGTGGGTGCAGGGTTTTTTATGCCAAATTCACTTGGATCGCAAACTGTCACTGAAAGTACTGTAAAATAGTTTTTAAATAAATAAATCTGGAGTAAATTATGAATGAGAATGAATAGAAAAGCTTGATTTTAAATCAGTAATAAGCAATCTTTTTTCAAAAAGGTGAATTTATGAAAATAAAAACTATTGAGGGTGTATTTATTTTTTTCATTCAAAATGGAAACAACTTTATTCCTACAGGAAGAAAAAACAGTTACTTCATACAAAAATTGGTCTTGCTTATTAGCTACCAAACTGTTACTGTCTGATTATCTTTGAGAAATAATAACCCCAAAGCAACTTTTTATTTTTTCATCCTTTACCTTCATGCAGTGTTATGGAATTCACAAAACAGTCACACCGAATATCTCATTTCATCCTCAAAATAGCCCAACTGGCTAAGTACTACTATTTTCCCCATGAAGATGCATAAACTGAAAGTCACAGGCATGAAGTTACTTGTTCACGGTTTTACTGCAATTTAGCAGCACAAATGAGAGAAATGATGGCCATTTCATCTGTGATGGGAAATTTTTTAAAAAAGAAATTATTTATCTGTGGTTGTTAAATTTTACTTGTTATTTACCATCATTCCCTGTCTTCTAAAGTGCATCCCAGCAGGAGCCTTATGGTGTGAGTACCAGATCTGAGAAATGAACCGGAGTAGACTCTCTCAGAAAGACACACTTGAGGTGGGAAACTGAGGCAGGAGGGTTTTCGCACAGTAAGGTCAGAGGCGGCAATGAGGCCCTCAGTCCTACCATAACATAGTGACAAACCCAAGACTAGAACCCAGGTCCCAGAGTCCCAGGCAAGAAATCTCCATATACCCATATTATTCTATGAAAAAAGAAAAACTACTTAGAGGAAGTTGAAAGCAAGTTTGAAAGAATTTTTTTCCTAGTTCTATTGTATGAAAATTTTACCCTGAATTAATGTTTATCTGGCTCATCTGGTATTGTGATGTTTCACTCAAGCAAGTTTCTTAATGGATTTTACCAACGGAAGAAAATTCATTACAAGCACTTACCCATTGTATGAATCAGCTACAATTTTCTGAGGTGCAGCAACAGAGGGAGGAGTAATCTCCTCAGCAGTTGAGCAGTTCTCTAAATCACAAACAAATACCTAGAGAATCAAAAGTGCAGAAGTAGGATTAGTGTGTATCTATATCCAATTCAGTCAGTGAGTATTTCCTGAGCACCTGTTTTGTGTGTGGAATTTTGCTGATCCCTTGGAACTTTACTTGACAAATAATATATAACCAAAAAAAAAAAAAAACTGGTTGCCAGGGTCAATGTTGACTCACAGGGTAGAGCAGAATTTTACCATAGGGCTTCCAAGAAGGGGCTGGTGGATTTGAATTGCTGATCTTTTTGTTAGCAGCCCTGTGTTAACTACTGTACCACCAGGGCTCTTCCACATGGTATACAGAAAACACTTTTACAAAAAATCTTCAAAAGCAGTTCTATACCCTATGTACTAATGAGTTTACAGTCTACTGACTTCACTGGTTTGTGAAGACAATTATTTTTAGTATTTAAGCTGTCTCCAAGCTTATGGGAAACCCTGGTGCTGTAGTGGGTAAGTGCTATGGCTACGAACCAAAAGGTCAGCAGTTCGGATTCACCAAGCGCTCCTTCAAAAATCTGTGGAGCAGTTCTACAGCACTGCTATGAGTCACAAATCACTCGATGGCAGTGTTTTTTGTTTTTTGTTTTGTTTTGCCAAGCTTAGCGATGGCCTTTACTCACTGTATAAGCCTATACTCCAAAAGAAATAAAACTTAGCATGTATCAAGGCTGTCTCTTCTCAAAGATTTCAGTGACACTGCATTTTCAGAAATAGGGAAACTATTCTTACAGATTTTAAAATACTTCTGCAGCTGATTTTGATCATGACTGGCAATCTTACCTAATGAAAACATGGGTACTGCTGCTATATGAATTATTATAAACCAAATTTGATTTAGTATAAATTCAGATCTCTGAAAAAATCACAAATAAAGATGACTTACAGGGAGGTCAGCCCTGAGGGAGCAGAAGAAAAATGAGATTCAGAATTCAAATTCTAGTGCAAAGACCAGGCTTAATGGTCTGACTGAGACTTGAAGAAACCCCAGATACATGGCACCAGACTCTCTGTTAACCTAGAACTGAAACCGCTCTGAAAGCCAATTCTTTCTTCAAACAAAGACTAGACTGGACTGTAAGACATAAAATGGTACTCATGAAGAGAGTACTTCTTAGTTCAAGTAGATACAAGAGACTAGATGGGCAGCTCCCATCCAGTGGCGAGGGAAACCAGTTGAATGGACATGGAAAATCTGTTGTGGACAGGAGTGTGCTGTTATAGTGAAAACAACCAGGATCACATCACAATGTGTGTATAAATGTCTGTATGAGAAACTAACTTGAACTATAAATATTCACTTAAAGCACTATAAAAAAAGAAAAAGGCACATCTTGACAAGTATTGAGTAAATTTTAGATCCTCCTATAAACAGAAAGCCTGGTGGCTTATTGGTTAAGTGCTACATCTGCTAACCAAAAGATGGGCAATTCAAATCCACCAGGCACTCCTTGGAAACTCTATGTAGCAGTTCTACTCTGTCTATAGGGTTGCTTGAGTCAAAATTGACTCAATGGCCTGGGTTTTTTGGTTTCGCTTATAGACGGAAGGAAATCTTGGTAGCACAATGGTTAAGTGCTATGGCTGTTAACTAGAAGGTTGCCAATTCAAATATGTCTGGTGATCCTTGGAAAACTCCATGGGGCAGTTCTACTCTGTCTATAGTGTTACTATGAGTCAGAACTAACTTGATGGTAGTGCATTTTGGGGCTTATAGATGGGAACCCTGGTAGCACACTGGCTAAGTGCTATGGTTGCTAACCAAAAGGGTAGCAGTTTGAATCAACTAGGCACTCCTTGGAAGCTCTGTAGGACAGTTCTACTCCATCCTGTGGGGTCTATAGGGTTACTATAAGTCAAAATTGACTCACTAGCAGTGGTTTGTTTCTTTTAATTTTTTTTTTTAGTTTTATAGACAAGATCTGTAGTACACTGCTAACCTAGTGTCTGAAAGATAGTAAGCACTCTATTTATTAAATGAAATAATTGTGTTTACTTGTAAATATACCAAGATGTGTGTATCTGGGTTACTGTATAGGCATTCATTTCAGATTCTCACACTAACCAATTTATCCATGATGAAATATAGTCTCTGATAAAGCCAGTCTATGGAGATGGAAGAAATTAAGCCTGAACCATTGTAAAAAATTCTTAAGTTGGACATGTCAGACATATTGGCAGTTTCTTTCACCCATATGAGATTTCCTTCGGAGAAATAAACAACTTGCTGGTGGATATTAACTGATATTCCTGAAAAAAAAAAAACCCACATACATACACACAAATACATATACATTATTACATAACAACCAATACAAAATATATATACATGAGAAACAATTTATTCTTTTAATTTATAATAAAGAGATTAAAATAAAAATTAAAAGATCTTTCTTTTAATACTGAGGAAAAATTTCTGTCCATGATACTGACCTGTAATATTATGAAGTATAACATCTGACTGAAGGCAATGTGCTTCATCTACTAAATACTTTAAAGATCTTTTTCTTACAGATGTTTTTCTGGATAAAAACAGCCACTGTTCCTCTTCTTGAACTAAAAAAACCAAAATGATTTGCAGACAGACATCGTTCATGTTGACACAAAGAGAGCAATACCGCCAAACCAGTTACCGCCTTGTGGATTCCGACTCATGGCAATCACATGCGCGTCAGAGTAGAACTACCTTCCACCAAGTTTTTAATGGCTGTGATCCTTCCAAAATAGATTCCCAGGCCTTCCTTCTGTGGCACCACTGAGTGGATACGAACTATCAAGCAAGTGCCAACTAGCTGAGTGCTTAACTATGTGGACCACTAAGGACTTCCTTTTAAGCAAGGAGACTAGACTTGAAAGGGAGTATAAGTCTGAGAAACAACTGAGGTACTTCATCTATAGTGGAATACACATTATTCCATGACCAACAGTAGGAAGTACAGTAGTAATTTGTATATGTCCCTAATTACCCCCTGGAATAGCATCACATGAGATACTACCATTCTCAACAGTTTTGCTCCAACAGGAGCTCAACTCACAATCTTCATTCATGAGAATCTAACTGCTTGGTGGAGGTGTTCCAATCCAGGCTAAGTGGGTTGCTGCATGGTACACACACCTATAGAAAGACACTGGTTGTCTTTATTTAGCTTTTAGCATCTCTCCCTTTGAGGCAGGAGAATAGTCCCCACAGACGTGAAATTTGAGGGCTGCAGAACACTAATTAACATCTATTCCATCCAGTCCAAAACTGATGTGGGGTGTGTTTGTGAGGTGCTAACCAAAGTGTTATACAACAATCACAGTAACAACAACTTTGACCCTGCTTTATATTTAATTCCCCCTTTGGATATATTTCTTGTGTAACAAAAGGGCTCTCCTTTCCCGGAGTCTAACAACATCCAAAACAATAAAGGGTGGTGACAGATGACATTACACAGCAACTGGCGTAGGCATGGGTAGATTAGGTAACAGGCATCACATCAGCAAAGAGAGTTCAGGTGAAAACAAAAAGCTGATTCCTTAGGATTTTTTGTGTTACTAAAAACTCTTTCACCAGTTTTTCACAAAGAACTTTCAGCACTTCTTAGAAAACATTTTCAATTATTATTTTGTTCACTTAAGCTTCACACAGAAAGCATGCAATCTCTTGAAGTAACTGCTAAAATACCAAAGCCCAAAAGGATGCTTACAAAATAACAACAACAGCAATTCTGTAGAATGAATATTGGAAATGGTAAAATATAAGTGTTAAAGTCTAGGCGCCCTAGTGGGACAGTGGTTAAGAGCTCAGCTGCTTACCAAAAAGTTAGCAGTTCAAATCTACCAGCCACTCCTTAGAAACTGTATCACGTACGGTCACTATGAGTACGACTTGATGGCAATAGGTTTGCTTTAGGTATGTTTAAAAACCTTAAGGAGACTGGAAGGAAAACATACCTGACAGGCATTAAATAATGACATGAACTATAAAAATGGAAATTAGGACATAATGCTTATAGGTATCTGTTAAGTATATAAAAAGAAGCCCTAGTGTCACAGAGGTTAACTCAAAAGTTCAAACTCACCAGCCACTCTGTGGTAGAAAGATACGGCAGTCTGCTTCCTGTAAGATTTATAGCCTTGGAAACCTGTATGGCAGTTCTACTCTATCCTATACGGTTGCTAGGAGCTGGAATCAGCTGCATGGTAATGGGTTTAGTTTCTCACTTTAAGTGTGCAAACATGAGTCACAATCAACAGTAATTTCAACTGAAACCAAGGATTTGTTGGAGACTGTTTTTCAAATCTCTAAATTTTTTCTCTCTAATTTTGTAATTCCTGGATCAGAATGAGAAATCTTTTGATCTAACCACTTCTTTCAATTAGTGAGATACTTCGATTCACTTAAAATTGAAAACTTACCAAGTGTACAAAAGACAATTTTCATTAGGACAGAACAATTGGGATCTTGAGGTCCATCAGATGACCCAGGGCCTGAGATGTGAACCCACCCTTGCCACCCCTCAGTTCCTTTGTACCAGAGGGAGCAAACCTAGGCCATACCTTCCGGGGATGTAGTGGTAATATTAGATTCTGCTTCTGGCCCCTCACCAACTTCGTTTACTGCTGCAATAGAAAACCTATTGCAAAAAACAATTGCAAAGATGTGTTTCACACACATGGTATAAACGTGAGATAAAAACAGAAGCAGCAAATAACATCTCTATTTCAAGGACCATGTGGCCATGTAGGTATCTAGTTACATGATGCCTCTGCTCAGCACTAACATGATCATCAGTTACACCCTTGTTTGCATTCCCCATAGACCAGCTCAGGGTCACAGAGGTTAAAAACTAAACTCTGCTATCTACATGACCCTCATTCCTCCCCTAATTTAAAGAGGCCTGAGTAAGTGCTAGAAAAGCTAACAATAATAAAAGAATTCCCTACTGGTTAATACACATACCATTAACAGAATTTGACCCGCTTGCTTTTCAAATGTTGGATTAATGAAGAAATGATACTCATGGTATTTATGATGTTTTTGTTAGTCCCTGTTTATAAGGATCTTCTGAGTACAATAAGAACGCTACAAATGTTTTGCCTAGGATGGTGTAATCTAGTAAGCACATTAACTTGAAGAAAACCACAAGGACTTCAACCCAATAGCACAGAGGTCAGGGCACTTCTCAAAATATATTTACCATTTTTTCACCCATGTTTCTTAAGTACAATGAAACCTGTGACAGCGAGCACTTGATGGCAACTGCCTTGTTTTTCCAGGTCTCAAGTTTCCCACCTTTAATGTGGGCAGACTTAGCACTTTTCCATTGCTCCCTGTTACTGGGTAATATTTGCATTTTCCTTTTATGACAAGTTTCTGCCTCACACAGGTCCTGGCTTTCACAGGTTTAACTGTACCATACCTGCAGCCAGGCAGTTACATTTTCCTTTGCACCACTTCATTCTTACCTGTAGGTGGTACTTGGTAGAGTTGAGTAAAACTGGAAGCTGGTTCTTTGTGTCCCTGCAGCTAAGTTCTGATTTTTGCAGGTTAGCCTTAAATTATAACCCAAAATAGGTCCACCTGGGAATTGAGGTGGAGACCAACTGACTTCCACAGTGTCTGGGCTGGAGCTTTCCATATTTTTAATGAAAGGAGCCGTTTCAGGAACTGGAAGAGATCACAGTACCACAGTGAGCACTTCTGTATGAGGTTTATATTTTGAAGATAGAACATGGGAATAAAATCTTGTTTTCTGAAAAATTAACACACAAGAAATATTTTTATTAACACTCAAAATATTATAGAAACAAGGTGGCAACATGCCTATGAACTACAATTATTTTTTTTAACCTCCTGATCCATAAAGGATACCAGTGAGCTACTTTTCCAAGAGAAGTAGCTTCTTTTCAAATAACCTTTTGAAGGTTGTTTTCTTCACTTCTAATTTATGAAGTAAAATTAAATATAAATGTGTACTAATAGGATGAATGTGCTAGGTAAAAAGCCAAGCCAAGTGCCATCGAGTCGGATCCGACAGCCCAAAATTTCCAGAGACTAAACAGGGTGAAACGTGGGATGGAACGAGGTTAGAAAGAAGAGAGTCTGGAACAAAACCCAAGTCAATGATTAACGGGAGTTGAAAGAAGTCTTGAGGCCCTTTCACATGTTAAGTGCTGAGGCCTGACTGGTTCCAACGACAGATACTGCCTCAGATAAGCCTGAATTAGAACAGTCTGCTGCACCTTTTTTGGCATCAGCCTTAATGACCCAGACTAAAGTCTGCTCACCCCAGCTCCCATGGTCCCCTTGGAATTCATGTTGACTCTACTAAAGCAGCACTCCTTCCCTTGCAAAGGATGAAGAATGCCAAGCCAAGTGCCCTCGAGTCAGATCCGATTAAGAATATGCATTAAATTATTCAGCATTCACTTGTAGATTTTTAGAAGTTACCTAAGTGGCAAAGGACATAAAGGAAAACAAATGACCTGACAGCCTATCTCCCAATGATCAGTCTCTTCCCAGTCTTTTGAACTTTCCTATCCATGTATCAACCTACATTTCATAACCATACACTACCTCCCACAAACCACACTGTGTCCTCTTGCCATAGAAAGGCACACTGTTAATGATGTCACTTTGCTCTTGATACACTTCTCTTCCTCCTGAATACTTTTGCAAGTGCTCTCTATTACCACTGACTCCCCGTAGTTGGAAGAAATGAAAGAGCCATTCTTTACAGTGGTTGAGTTTAAAAGTCCTCCTAGTTGACCTCTCAGCCTTTTTTGGATCCTTACAGACACTCAGACTAATCTTTGGCAAACATGAACTTCCTTGCATCACTCCCTGCTCCATGCACTCAGATCCCTCCAAGAAAAAGAAGTAGGAATCATCTCTCATTGATTCAGAATAGGGAAAGATTAATGCCTAGACATAATCTACTCCACTACAAGCAAGCTAAACGCTGCCTACATGGTATGATGTGATTACTGTCAAAACCACCCCAGAAAAATCTTCCCTGAAAGGCTGGTGTCCCTAACAACCACTATGTTTGGTTAAGAAATTAGCTTCAGACAGATCCCAGTGAAAAAAGCAGTTAACAGCATCTGAAATCACATATTTCCCACAATTAAAAGAGAATAAGGTCATGAAACAATGGAACACAAAACAGGTAAGTTTATGAGTCTATGTAGACTGGTAAAGTGAAAGAGAATCTGAATCACAAGATAATATCCAAGGAAAGAGTACCCAGAGGAGGATCTCTGGAAGACCTGGAGGGTGTATACGTACGGCCTTGCACACTCAGGAGAGAGGATCAGAAATGGAAAGCAAAATTTGTCTCTTTCATTATTTGGCTTTGACCAGCCACAGCTCCTGAACCATGATCTCTCTCTAGCACTGGAAAATGTTCCCACACTCTTAGAGTACACGGCATTGCTTTAGCTAGGAAGGATCCACGTATTCTACTTTGACCTAAAACATCTCAAACACTGCCTTAGACTTATGTCTGACCTCAGGTTCTAAGCAAGGACAACCAGGCCTAATCATGGAGGTGGCCACACATGCTTTGAGATCCGATAAACAAGGAAGGGACTTTGATCAGGAAAGGGGAGAAAGGCTCTAAAAAATTTTATCAGCTATGCAGATGTGCTTCACTGAAGATCCAGTTTAACCTGAGACAAAGAGCACATAGCCGCATCTCTAAAACTGAGGTGGAAGGCATCTAACAGCCTGGAGGAAGCACTCCTAGGTCACCAGAAACTCTCCAGTAGTGTCAGCCCCAAGCATCAGCCTCTCGGCAAGGCTTTTTGTCATGAATGCTTTTTCTGACATGAAAACCACCTCTTTAAAAGAAGAAATCAGAAAATGCTCCAATATAAAATTTATAATAATTTTTTAAATCATCTCCAATGTATATAATTTTTTTATCTTTTAGAATGTCAAAACATTAACGTTGCTTTCCAGCAGCTGCCTCTCTCACAGAAAAGAAGCCTTCTGTTGTTTTCCAGAGATAATGCTACCATGTCATGTACAATCACATGCAGTTTTCAAACACTTTCATCATTTGGCTACAGGACTTTGGCTCCTGTTTTGTTCCTTCACAATTCCTTTTGCTCTCTCCTCCTCTTCTTCCTGACCAGCGAAAGTTGGGGAATCCCAGAGTTCACACTTTGATGTTCTCCTCTTTTTAACTCACACTCATTTATGAGCTTTTCCTCTCTAGGTCCATGGTCTGAAATTACATTTATATGTTCATGGCTTCTAAATTGATATTTTGAATCTTTCCCACCTACTTTCGAGTTTCAGAATCATGTATTTAATTGCCTCATTGACCACTGCACTTGGATATATCATTGTTGTTGCTGTAAAGTGTCATCAGATCAATTACTGAGTCATGGTAACTCCATGTGACAGAGCAGAGTTGCCCCATAGCACTTCCCAGGCTGTAATCTTTACGTGAGCAGATCACTAAGTAGTTTGGAGTTACCAGTCTTTCAGTTAATAGCCAACAGCTTAACCACTCTGCCACAGGGCTCCTTATTAGAGTTATAATGAGTATCTCAAAATGTACTCAGCCCAAACAGAACTTTTGGGTTTACCTAGTAAAGCTGATCCCTCTTTCTACTTCCTCCACCTCTTATACACACATTTACCCATCTTAGTAAATTGTACCACACAGGAATTTACCTGAAAATCTGGGCTACTTGATCCTCTATCATTCCACATGAAATTCATTAGCAACTCTGTCAATGTTGTCTTTAAAACATATCACTGAGGTGGAGCCAACATGGCAGACAAGATACATGTCTCCTCAATTCCCTCTGAAAACTAAGGCCTGGAATGATGATTAAATGGAACACTCTGGATACTCAGAGAGCCCTAGGATACATCATAGGGTTTCAGATCAGACTACACACCACTAAACAGGAAACTTCCTCTCTCTGACAAGGCATAGTGCACTAAGCCCCACTCCTGCTGACTCACCACTTCGGCATACTGCAGGTACTGCTGCTGTTTTCTTTTTTTCTTATCTGGGAGGCAGGGGATGGCATGAGCCAGCAAATATGCTGAACTACTGTGCTAAAGTAAATAGTGTATAGTGCAGCAGAGAGACAGTGCATGTGACAGACACATTTGAGTACTCAGCTCCTAAGTGAAGGCACCACTTCCCCCCCATTATCTTTTCTGAGCTCCTCCACAGATTCTGCTGTTGCATGGTGGGAAGGGTAGCTTGGCCAGGATGCCATCTTGGTCAGCTGGAAAGCAGAGTCACCCAAACAGAGGCCTCAGCAGGGGCTACTCTGGGAAGCAGTGCCACTCTGGGAAGTGCTTTTCCAGCAGAAAGGCTGTGTTTACCACAGTGTTACCTTACAGGTAGGGCCCAGCTAAAGATGGCAGCAAGGTCATAACCCTTTCCTATTTTGAACAACATTAAAGCATCTGGGAATGGCTGAGGAGGTGCTTCCATTGTCAGTCAGAAGGCAGGGCCTGTCACACCTGATGGCCTGACTGATTTTGGCAGCTGTCAGATAGCTTCTAAATTTTTGCAATAAGATTGCCTGGAGAAATAACTGTTGAGTGGCCAGTGGCATCCATTTAATTATCAATCCAGCCCTCACTGACCCACATCATAGGGTTGATTGACAGCACCCCAGTGACTTCATAAGTCTTTGCCAGATAGGAGGCAGAGCCTGCCACCACAGAGAGTCAACCGGGGCCAGTCACTAAAGTGCACAGAGGTGGCTGCTGACCAATTCCCCTCTCAGAACTACACCTCAGAGCTCCTGTTGAGGTAACACCAGAGAAACCAGACTGCCTCTAAATGACTCAAATGCAACAATCCATCTCTAACCATTTAAAGAAACAGCCCACCATGGCTCCACAAAACTCCCCAAATAAAGAATAAAAAAACTTCCCAGATGAAGAAGTCTTTCTGAAACTATCAGAGGTTGAGTACAAAAGAAGTATATCTAGAATCCTCCTACAGAGTAAACAAAATGCAGCAAAGCAAAGTGAAAAATTAAGCAAGCTATTTGAACTGATGGAACAACAACAATCTGAAATCCACCAGATCGATAACAAAATGACAGAATTAGACGCTTCAAAGCCAAAAGAGAAGAACTGGAGAGATGAAAGTCAGACTTAGTGACCTTGAAGACACAGCAACTGATACCAGAATTTAGGAGGAGAAACCAGAGGAAAGAAATTTAAAAAAAATGAAGAAGAGTAATAAATGGGGGACTCTATTAAGAGAAATAATCTATGATTAATTGGAGTCCCTGAAGAGGGCAGGGTAGCTGAAAACACAGAGACTATTGTTGTTGAGTTGTTGACAGAAAACTTCCCTGAAATTATGAAAGAAGAGAACATAGATATACAAGACATGTAGCAAATGCCAAAAAAGACAGAACCCAAAAGAAAGACACCAAGACATAGTATAATCAAGCTTAATAAAACAAAACATAACCAGATTCTCTTAATGGCAGAAAGGCTCAAAGCACAGCTAACATTGAGAAGGAAACTTTGTAGGCTTTTGACTGACTTCTTGGCAGAAACAATGTTGGCAAGGAGGCAGTAGGATCACACATTCAAAGCCCTGAAGAAGAAAAACTTCCAATCAAGAATTAGACACCCTACAAAACTGTCTCTCAAATGTGAAGATGAAATTAAGGCATTTACAGATAAACAGAAGCTTAGAGACTTTGTAAAAACCAAAACTAAACTACAAGAAATACAGAAAGAAGCTCTTTGCTTAGACAAACAAAACAATTAAGTGTATATTTAAGGAAGCAATGCAGGACACAGCATCCAGAAATCTACTCAGTCAAAGCTACAAAACTCAAAGCTACAATATTAAAAGAAGGGGACTACTTATCATATCCCCAAAAATGACACCATCACGCTAAAAAAGAGGGATATAATAACAGTTACAGTCCTTTCAGACGGAGAGAAAGTTAAAAAGATAAGCAGAAGTTAAAACTGCGTTTAAACTTAAGAATACTAAGGGATATTATATGGTAGCTGCAAAGCACAATAACAATGCAACATATCAAAGCAATAAATGTAACACAGGAGTCTCAATAAACACAAAGCCAACAATGAAAAAGATGAAAAGTCAACCCATACAGAAGAATGACCTAGAATAGAATATTAAGAACAGCAAGAAAACACCAATATGGAAATAAATACATCAAAACAACACATACCTATCAATAATTACACTGAATGTAAATGAGCTGAATGCTCCAAAAAAAGCAACAACGAGTGATATCCTGGACCAAAAGACATGACCTGTCTATATGTTGCTTACAAGAAACACACTTAGACTTAAACATATGAACAAACTGAAAATTAATGGATGGAATAATATATACCAAGTTAACAATATATAAAGAAGAGCAGGTGTGGCGATACTAATCTCAGATAAAATAGATTTCAATGTAGCATCCACCATCGTGGACAAGCATGGTCACTATTTATTGCTGAAGGGTTCAAAACACAAGCAGGACTTAACAATATTAAATATTTATGTACCCAATACCTCAGCATCTATATACATTGGACAAACACTGACTAGATTAAAAAATGAGATAGATCACTCCACAATAATAATTGGAGACTTCCAGACTCCACTTTCAGTAACGGACAGATCATCCAGAAAAAAGCTAAGTAAAGACACAGAAGATCTTATTGTGACAATTAACCAACTAGACCTCATCAACATATACAGAACTTTTTATTCATCAACAGATAATTACACTTTCTTCTGTAATGCACATGGAACATTCTCCAGAATAGACCATGTGTTAGGACATAAAGCAAATCTCAACAAAATCCAAATCACTGAATTATTGCAAAGCATTTTCCCAGAGCATAAAGCCATAAAAGTCTAAATCAACAGCAGAAAAAAACACAGATAGAAATTTGAACTCATGGAAACTGAACAATTTGCTCAAAAAGCCATGGGTTATAGAAGAAATTAAGGACAAAATAAAGAAATTTACGGAATCAAATGAGAATGAAAAGACATCCTACCAGAATCTATGGGAGACAGCCAGCGCAGTGTTCAGAGGTCAGTTTATCTCTATAAATGCACACATCCGGAAGGAAGAAAGGGCCTAAACCAAAGAATCAATCCTACAGCTTGAACAAGTAGAAAGAGAGCAACAGAGGAACATCTCAGGTATCAGAAGGAAACAGATTCTAAAGATTACAGCAGAACTAAATGAACGAGAGAATAGAAGAAGAAGTGAGGAAATTAACAAAACCAAATGCTGTTTTTTTGAAAAGTTCAACAAAATTGATAAACCATTGGCAAAATTTACAAAAAAAAAGAAAAAAAAAAACCAAGAAAGGAAAAGGAAACAACCCAAATAAGAAATGAGATGGGAGCTGTCACAACAGATCCAACTGCAATAAAAAGTATCTTAACAGAATACTATGAAAGACTGTACTCTATAACAGATTTGAAAACCTAGAGAAAATGGACAAATTTCCAGATTCATATCACCTACCAAAATTATCACAAGGAGAAGTAAAATGACTTAATAAACCCATCACAAATGAAGAGATTGAAAAAGTCATCAAAACACTACCAACCAAAAAACAGCCCTGGCCTAGATGGCTTCACCACAGAATTCTACCAAACTTTTAGAGAAGAGTTAACTCCAATACTATTGAGACTATTTCACAGCATAGAAAGGGATGGAATACTCTCAAAGTCATTCTGTGAAAGCAGCATAAACTTCAAGGAAAGATCCCACAAAAAAGGAAAATTACAGACCAATATCACTCATGAACCCAGATGCAAAAATCTTCAACAAAATCCTTGCCAGTAGAATTCAACAACATATTAAAAAAATAATTCATCACGACCAAGTTGGAGTCATACCAGGGATGCAAGGCTGGTTCAACATCAGAAAAACAACTAATGTGATCAACCACATAAATAACAAAAAAGATACGAATCCCCTGATCTTGTCAATTGATGCAGAATAGGCATCTGACAAAGTTCAATACCCATTCACGATAAATACTCTTAGCAGAACACGAATAGAAGAGAAATTCCTCCATGCAATAAAGGGCATCTACGCAAAGCCAACTGCCTACATCATCCTGAATGGAGAAAGACTGAAAGAATTCCCCTTAAGAATGGCAATTAGTCAAGGATATACACTCCCACCACTTCTATTCAACATTGTACTAGAAGTTCTGGCCAGAGCAACTAGACAAGACAAAGAAATAAAGGGCATCTGCATTGGCAAAGAAGAAGTAAAAATCTCCCTATTTGCAGATGATATGATTGTATGTGTGGAGAATCCTAAAGAATCCATAAGTAAACTACTGGAACTAATATAAGAGTTCAGCAAAGTATCAGACACAAGATAAACAGAGTATATTAGTATGATTCCTTTATAACAACAAAGAGACTATCAAAGAAGAAATCACCAAATCAATACCATTTACTATAGCCCCCATGAAGATAAAATACCTGGGAATAAATCTAACTAGAGAAATAAAAGACCTACACAAATAAAACGGTAAGACCTTACTGCAAGAAACCAAGAGAGACTTAACATAAATCGAGGAACCTATCCTGCTGATGGATAGGAAAACTTACCATTGTGAAAATGTCTATTTTACCCAAGCCAAGCCAAGTGCCGTCGAGTCAATCTACATATACAATGCAATCCCCAAACAAATTTCAGTGACATTTTTTAATGAGATGGAGAAACAAATCACCAACTTTGTTTGTAAAGGCAAGAAACTCCAGATTAGCAAAGCACTACCAAAGAAGATGAACACTGCAAGAGACCTCACACTACCCGACCTTAGAACCTATTACACCGCCACAATAGTCAAAACAGGCTGATACTGGTACTAAAAGAGACATACGGGCCAATGGAACAGAGGTGAGACTCCAGAGATGCCACCATTCTCTTATAAACCGCTGACACTCGACAAAGGCCTTAAGATTGTAAACTGGGGTAAAACAGTCTCTTTAACAAATGGTGTAGGCAAAATTGGATATCCTTCTGCAAAAAATTGAAATAAGACCTGTATCTCACACCTTGCACAAAAACTAATTCAAATTGGGTAAAAGACTAAATATCAAACCTAAAATGATAAAGATCATGCCAGAAAAAAAATAGGGTCAACAATGAAAGCTTTAATACACAGCTTAGACAGACTTCAAAATCTGACAAATAAAGCACAATCAACAGACGAGAAAATAGATAAATGGGAACTACTAAGAATCAAACACTTTTGCTCTTCCAGAGACTTTATCAAAAAAATTTAAAAACCACCTATAGAATGGAAAAAATATTTGGAAACTACATGTTGGACTGACATCTGATCTCCATAATCTACACAGTACTGCGACATATCAGCAAGAAAAAGGTAAATAACCCAATTAAGTGATGAGGAAAGGAGACATTTCACCAAAGAGGACATTCAGGCATCCAAAAGACACATGAGGAAATGCTCATGATCATTAGCTATGACAGAAACCAAATGAAAACTACAATCAGATACCATCTCACCCCAACAAGATTGGCCGTAATTCAAAAAACACAAAACAATAAATGCTAGAGAGGCTGCCGAGAGATTGGAACTCTCTTACACTGCTGGTGGGATTGCAGAATGGCACAACCTCTCTGGAAAGCAATCTGCTGCCTCCTTAAAAAGTCGGAATAGATATACCATTTGATCCAGTAATTCCACTGCTCGGAATATATCCTACAGAATCAACGGCAGTCCCACGAACAGATATATGCGCATGAATGTTTATTGTGGCACAGTCCACAATAGTTAAAACATGGAATCTACCCAGATGTCCAACAACAGAATGGATAAACAAACCACGGTACATATACTCAATGAGACACTATCCAATGATAAAGAACAATGACGATTTTAGAAAGCTTCTCATAACCTGGTTCCAATTGGAAGACATTATGCTGAATGAAATCTATCAGCAGCACAAGGACAATTATTGTATAAGACATCTGCTATAAGGACTTAAAAATAGACTTACATACAGAAGAAAGGCCTCTTTGACAGCTGCAAGGGACAAGAGGGAGACAGAAGGCTGGTCACAGATTAGATAGCTAATAGAAATTTAGTTGGATGAAAGCAGTGACAGCACAGAGAGGAAAGAAGATCCAGTTAAATGGACTTCAACATAAACTGAAAACTCTTCTAATCTTAACCCAGTATTACAAGGATAGAGTAGCCGGGGTAAGGGTCTGGGGATCATGCTCTCAGGGTACATCGAGGCCAACTGGCATAACTAGCCTACTACTAAGATTATCTTCTGCACCCCATATTGATGAGTGGCGTTTGGGGCCTTAAAAGCTAGTAAATTGCCATCTGAGGTACACCGAATGGTCCTAACTCATCCAGAACAGACAATCATCAAGAACAACAAAAACAAGAGGGAAAAAGAGCCCAGGAGACAGAAAGTCTCATGTGAATGGGTGACTGCATCACCATGTGACCAGATCCACCACCAAAGACAGCTGTGATGGGGCACACAATGCTGAGTCCTCATCACAACATGAGTAAAAGAGGGGTACACCTCAAGAACTCCACTGAAATACGGCAATTGTTGGTCTGGCAGCCTAGGGGTTCCCTTGGGAGCATGGCCCCTAGACCTGCTGCCGCCCCTGACCAGAAAACATTACTGAGATCAACTCTTCAGACAGGAGTGGACTGGACTCAGGGACACAATGTGACCACACAAGGTGTGTATTTTATGGCTCTACGCATCTACAGGATGCTGCCCTACTGGCCTCTTACTAGAAGGGAGAGGAGAGAGTGCAGAATAGGGTACAGGAGATTGTTAAGAGGGTATGACACATAGAAAACGAAAAGGAAGAGTCTGCTGTCACCAGGCAAGGAGAGCAGAAGGAGGTGCAGATAGGTAGGCATGCAAATTTAATTTGGATTGTATACTTTCACTTCATCACAATTTAAATAAATGAATAAAGTGCAACTTTTTCCACCTTCTCTACCACAACCACTTTAGTCAAAGCCACTATCTTCATTTGCTTGGACTCTGTGGTGTCCCTGCTTCCACCCATGTCCACTTCCAATTCCCAGCCTATTCTCCATGCAACTGCCAAGTGAGCCTTTAAAAATTTGAATCACACCCTTCCCTGGATAAAATTCTCCTAATCTTCACCACTAGATTTAAAATAAAGTTCTCCTTACTACAGCCTATGGGGCCCTTCATGTTTGGTCTCTAGCTACCTATAACATCTCATGTCCTTCTATTCTCTGCTAAACTCAATGAGCTCCAGTCACATTGACCATTCCTTGAATATAACCAGCTCATTTGCTCTTCCACTCTCACAGACACATTTCCTGTCTGGCATCTATCTAAACTATTCACCCTACCCAGTCACTACTGCTTTATTTTTTCTTCTTAGTACTTGCCACCATTCAAAATTATACTGCATTGTTTACAAAAACATTTCTCCATTCCTCATAAATTTTCTGTAAACACTCCTCTTACCCCATCTCTTTCCCCACGGAGTAAGTTAAGTGCATGCTTAGTGTAAGCAGCCACTGAACCATCCTAATTGGTGGAGATCTTAAATGAGTAGATTTGGTCTCCAGCCTTCCCTCTCTAAGTCAGCAAGAAGCAGCAGTATCTGCTCTGTAGACCTGAACTTTCCCTAGAGTTTTTGTTGTTGCCAGTTATCATCAATCAAGCAAGTTCTGACTCATGGTGACCCAATGTGTGCATTGTAAGGTCTAAGATGAGGAGTAGAAAGTTAGCAGGTTCGTGTACTAAATTACATCATTCAACTTAAGTCTTCATCATAATAAAAAAGAAAGAAATTATGGAGACAGTTCTGTCTCCCATTTGCTGACCTCTTTATTTTTCATTAGTTCAGAATACAAGTTAGGAAAGATGTTTTTATTGGTTCCCCTCACAACCTCAAGAAATAGTTTTACTTTGTTACTTTTGATGGTCTTCCCCAATTGGAATACAAGCTCCATGAGCACTGGGACTTTACCATCATTGCTCCTAAAACAGTGCCTGATACATAACAGGTACTTAAAAAATACTTGTTGAATGAGTGAAAACGTTTCTAACTTTCTCTTCAATGGCATTAAAAATCTGAAAATAACCAACTTGTGAGAAAAAAAAAGGAAAGCAGATAAATCTTTTCAGAGATTTCACTGTTATGCAACCACAGAAGTTATGACATAAGCAACATTACTGAACAACAATACTAGCAAGTTATCAGGAAACCAACATAGAATGTAAACAACTTCTTACCACACCTCTACCACCCCACAGCATCTCTCACCTGATCCCAACAGGCCTCCCAACAGGTCTCCCTGCTTCGTCCCACATCTCCTAAAGTTTATCCTTAACACAGCCACAGAGATCCTTTAGCACATAAGTTAGCTAACGTCACTCCACTACTCCAATCTCTGCAGTGATGCCCTACTCCACTCAAGAGGAAAACCCACGGTCTTTACAAAGGCCAGCTCCACTGTGGTTTGGCCTCACTATCTCTCTGCTCCCTACCCCCCACCCCTCCCTCACTCCACTCCAGCACTCTGCTGCTTGAATAAGGCAGGAATGCTCACGCCTTAAGGTCTCCACATGTATTATCCCTCTGCCTGGAACGCCAAGTCTCAGGTATCTGCTAGGCTGACTCTCTCACCTCCTTCAAGTGTTTGCTTCATCTCAATGAGTTTTATTCTGATTATCTTTATTTAATCCTATCGGGTTGCTGTGAGGTAGATTCAACTCAATGGCAATGGGTTTTAGGAATCCCTAGGTAAAGCAAACAGTTAACACTCTGAGCTAACCAAAAAGTTAAATATATAAGTCCTCCGAAGAAGCATCATGGAAAAAAATGCCTGGTGACTACTTCCCTAAAACCAGCCACTGAGAACCCTGTGGAGCACGATTCTGCTCTGACACATATGGGGTCACAAGGAGTTGGAATAAATTCAACAGCGATTTTATGTTTTAATACTGAAATCTGCTTTTCTTTCCCTTCATCACCTCCTTTTCAATTCCCTAAAAGACAGGCCTGCTCAAAATGTTGCTCTTAAAATAGTACACAGCACCTTCTCACTTACAATATGCTTTCCTTTTCTATTACATTTACTACTTAGAGTCTGTCTCCCCCACCAAAATGTGAGTTCCACAAGAACAAGGGACTTAGTCTGTTTTGATCACGGCAGTATTCCAAGCACTTAGAGCACTATATTGCACAGAAACCCCAAACCCACTGACATCAAGTTGATTTGAAACCATAGTGCCCCTATAAGACAGAGTAGAACTGCCCCACAGTGACCCTACAAGACAAAGGAGAACTGCCCCACAGGATTTCCAAAGAGTGAATGGTGGATGAGAACTGCCGACCCTTGGGTTAGCAGTAAATTGTATCTCTTAACTACTACACCATCAGGATTTCCTATTTTTCTATTGTATGTGGTAGGTAAGAGATTGTTGAATGGATCAACCAATGACGGAACAAATTTATTTCATGTTTAATATAGAAATGAACTAAATCAAAACTTCAGAGTAACCTCATTTAGCAAATTATATGTGCATGCCATACCTCCATACGGATGAGTCCTGTAACTAGTACTTGCAGGTGAATACAGTTGCACCCGGGCTGTGAAGATCCAAACCACTCGAAAAACATACTCGGTGAAGGGATGAAGGGGCTCTACGACATAGGTGAGCCTGGACACTGCCTAGATTAATGAGGGGATCAATTATCAGTACTTATCAGATCACCACTGTACCCTGTGACTCCAGAGTAAGACTAGTCTGTAGAGGACAGAAGGCCTTTTGGATTCGACGCCACCCAAAGTCAGATGAAACAAATGCCTTGAGCTTATAGCTGAGCCAGGGAGATATCAATCTGCATAATTCACACAGAAATTCTCCCCTTCTTCAAAATAACAGAATTTGTGGATTTTATATTTGGCAAATACCTCAAGGCTTCCCTTTAGTTTTTCCATATTAATATGCTTGATGTCTTGTGAATATTCTTCTCTAAACTTGCTCATGTACCCTAAAATGGAGACAGCCCTAGATTGTTCCTAGTGCCATTATAATAGAAGAACCACAAGTGGGTGGCTTTAATCAACAGAAATTTATTTTCTCATACTTCAAGAGCCCAGAAGTCTGAATTCTAGGCACTGGCTCTGGAGGAAGGCTCTCTCTTTCTGTTCTGGGGGAAAATCCCTGTCTCAGCTTCTCTAGCCACAGTGTTCCTCAGTTCCCCACAATCTCCACATGGCATTTGTCTTTCTCCCATGTGGGCCTATTTGTGTCTATGCCTAACTGTTCTCTTTATACCCCAAAAGTCAGACACATCCTACACTGATGATAGCCTCATTAATGTAACAAAGGAACACCTCTTCCCAAATGGGATTACATCCATAGATAGAAAGAGTAGAATTCCAACATATTTTTAAGGGACACAATTCAACATATAACACTGAAGAAGACTACCCTAGACAGCACTTCTGTACTGGAGTAACCACCTGTGAGAATCTCCTCCCTGCCTTCCACACTAGTTGGAGTCATTTTAGGTGAGATGGGAAGATAATAACCAGTGGGAAGAGTGGTCATGTGAAGTTGTGCTGAAAAATAACATTTATGTCCAATATTGTATCTTCCTCATACAATACAGGCTTTAGCATTAACATTTTATAGGTTAGCAAAGATTAAATTTCATCTAATGCAAGCACCCGTGCTTGAATCTTCTCTAAAATACCTTTATACTTGTAATTACATGAAGTAATTTGGCAGTTTTAACAATCTGAAGTGGGAAATCTTTTGATGTTCACAGACAGCATTTCCTACCTCAGTATAAGTCCAGCTTCCCGGATGTTGCGTGTATTTCCACTGAATGACGTACTTTACTCCTGAGATGTTGGCAGCTTTCCATCCTAATGTCACACTGTGGTTTCCGATGGAAGAAGCAAAGGGTGGAGTGGGAAGGTCTGCATTTTCTGGGGAGAAAACAATATTTTATTCACCATATACCCTGTCCCTCAAAACAGGAGAGAATGTTTGTTTCATCTAGTGTTCTCAGCATTTGTTTGCTACAACTATATATTCCCACTATAACTACTCTTGGTAGTACGTGATGTACATTTAAAAATCAGTCAGTTTGTCTCATAGCTTTTTCCCCATAGAATTCATGGTTATGTTTGATGGTCTCTTTTTTTTTTAACAGAAAGACAGCATGGAGCATTCTGGGACTACCCTGTTTTCTTTTATGATAACCAATTGCCATTGGGTCAGTTCCTACTCCTGGAAATCCCATGTGTGTCAAAGCAGAACTGTGCTCTACTGGGTTTTCCATATCTGAGTTTTTAGAAGTAGAGTGCCAGGCCTTTCTTCCAACATACCTCTAAGCAGACTGGAACCTCCAACTTTCCAGTTAGCAGCTGAGTGTGTCAACCACTTGCACTACCCAGGGACTCCTCTCATGATGCTACTTCCTTACAGGTGATGGGGCGGGTGCACAGCACATGTCTGTGGCACAGCAGAAACCATCCAGTGCCTCAGGACATGTGCCTCAAGATATTTTGGAAAGTTTATGTTATAATTCTACTCTACCGCACATCATGTCAAGTTACACTTATGCACAGAGAGTAAGTGCCTTAATTCTAGAGAACTCAGCTAGCCTCTGCTGCAAAGACATTTCATGATTTCTAAACATTATCGACTTTACAACTGACAGCACAGGCTTACTGCGTGCTACCTGCCAGGCACCATACTAGATTTCTGATGGTATCAGAAACCCTAGTGGCAAAGTGGGTTAAGTGTTACATCTGCTAACCCAAAAGGTTGGCAGTTCAAACCCACCAGGGTCTCCTTGGAAACTCTATGGGACAGTTCTACTCTGACCTCCAGGGTCACTGAGTTGGACCTGACTCAATGGCAGTGGGTTTGGTTTGGTTTACGTACCACTGGGTTAAAATAATTTTACTTTACTTTGTCTATTTTCTCTATATTGTGACTAATTGAATGCTTCAACTCTCTTTCTAGAGAATAAAAAGTCTCTAGTCAACAACGTATGGTCACTTTTGATAGTAATCTTGAAATGGTGAAATACAAACTTTCATGACTTCATTCTTTCTGATTAAAAGAAAAGTTGACAGAACTTTGGTCACTACAGACACTAGATCTGGTCTAACTGAAGTCCATACTACTGAACT
Organism: Heterohyrax brucei; assembly: GCA_028571685.1. Classification (NCBI taxonomy): domain Eukaryota; kingdom Metazoa; phylum Chordata; class Mammalia; order Hyracoidea; family Procaviidae; genus Heterohyrax; species Heterohyrax brucei. Next base: position 139,787,048 of record CM053144.1, read on the forward strand.
ATTCCACAACCTAGAATAATGGAAGCCATTGTCATCTCAAGCTTTAGCCCACAGTGAGGCCTAGCACAACACTCCTCTGTTGATTCTTACTTATGGTTCATTTTTTGCTATTCAAGCAAAGCACACTTCCCCTTAACCGCCTTTCATGGTAACAGATCCTCACTAGCAAAGGTTGGAATATGCTGTAGGATATCTTGAGGAGGGATACAATAATGGAGTTGTCAGTGGAGTGAGGAAAAAGATCTAGGACACATCAGAAAAGACAAAGTTGAGAACTGGGTGAAGGCGTCCAGAGTTGTACAAGCACAACTAAACGCAAATTTCATAATTAAATATCTGCATATATTTTAAAGCCATGGTGAAGCATGGGTCAAACACACAGATAAAGTAGATTTACTCTAAACTGTCAAGGCAAGAATAAAGCAAACGAGACCAAGAAGCTGGACTGAGCTAAGTACTACTTTGACTACACAGTAAAGTGGATGAGAGAAGGCTCTGGAATCAGAGAACTGGGTTATAATTCTACTTATATCCCTTACTAGGGATGTGACTGACACCAAATATTTAAACTCTTTATGCCTGAGTTTTCCTGTCTGTAAAATGAAGTTAATAATAGTACTTGTACTTTTGAGCACACAGAGTTGATACCTATAAATTATGTAAAATAGTGCCTGACTCATAAGTGCCTAAAAAATAGTAGTTATTTTTATTTCAATATGTTATTAGCTGTCATCATTCTCCACCATGTGAGAAAGGAGCAGAGGGAATCTAAAATTGAGTAATACAGCATTGTCCATTGCCATTGAGTTGGCTCCGACTCATAGCAACCCACAGATAAATGGACTAGGTACCAGATATGTTAGAGAAAAACAGTCTTAGGTATGGGCAAAAAGCATCATCGTAACAAATTGAGACATGCTTCTGTAACCAAAAATGCCTTTATTTAGACTTGGAACATCTCATTTGTTAGTGGTACACAGACAGTGGACCATAAGCAGTGAGAAATTAAAAAGTAAAATTTCCTTAAATACACATATAATATGCATGCATGTATATGTACATATATATACACACATTATATGTATTGACTGTTATGCCTAGATATTTCACACACATGCAGATTTAAGAGTCATATGAATCTCCTCACTCTAGAAAACTCATGCCAATTTCAGTTCATTCTTATTGACAGAATCAAAGAATATACTTGTATTCTAAGAGAAGTACACAATTATATTGATAATATAATTTCAGAATTTGAGAACATGATGTAAATCAAAGATTCTCCAACTTTTGTGGTTCTGGCATCATTAGTTTTTCATCATTTTTTTTTTATGGTTCCCTGGACAGGGTGAAACATTTAGTAGTTTTCTTTACAAAATATTATAACAGGTATATCTGCCTTAGCAATTTCACAGATATTTTTAAAAAGCACATAAATTGGGGAAAATAACACACTTATTTCATTGTCAAATAATAATAATGACATGGTATTGAAATTTGTGTGCCCACTGGGCAGTACACAGCTTCTCCAAATTAAGAATCAGATTGAAATCCATCATCCTGATTTCCTATTCCACAATGATTTATACCTGGTACTTGTTTTTTATCACAGCAATCACAAAAACCCAGGGAGCAATTTATTCACACCATAAACTACCTCCACAGCTAACAGCTCCAGCAATGTCCAACAGATGCCAGGTATCCTTGTGTTTCCCTGCAAAAACACAGAAACTTCTTGGCTCCCCATGAAATTGAGGTGCTACTCTAGAACACTACTCTGTGCACAGCTTGGAAACCACAGAACATAGGTTTTATCCACAGCTAACTCCCACCACACAAAAGAAACAAAGCGTAACACGGCTTTTCTACAAAAATGTCACGGCAAAAGTTGTGGAGGATCCTTTGTGCAACACTAAAAGGCAGAAGCAAGTCAGGACAGCAAGGCAAGATTCTCCTTCCAATTTCCATCAGCCATTTAGATCAAAGAGAATGCCACTGAAACAACGACTACAATATGGGAATGAGGCAAGGGTTTCCCAGTCTGGAGGCAACAGGCTATCACTTGGTGAAAGGGGACTTTGGTGAATTCTGGAAAATATAGATGCTGCTAGCATCCAGGCTATGACTTACAAAGTGTTGGTCTTTTAAAAACCAATAGAGAATTAACACAGTATGTACATATGCCCAAGCTTCTCTCGAGTCAGGCAGAGGGATCTGGAGACAGACATTTGAGCCCTTTACTTATTAAAACCTAGTTGCTATACATTTCATAAGTTTCCCAGGTCTTGTAGTGTGCCATGGACATAGCAACTGCTCTGTTGAATAACTTAACTAAATGATAAAACACACACTAAATCAAATTATTTCTGTTCTTTCAAGCCATTTAAAAAGTGGCACTCCTTGACATCAAATCTGCTTAAGATTTATGTTTGCAATTAAGATAGAAGTGGCCACTCTTCAGACTAAAATCCAGTCCTAATCCGCAGTCATGTGACAGATTTTCCAATTTGCTCTGAAAGAGTCTGTTGACTCTCTAAATATCAGACCAGCCTCTATGTTTGAAATCATCAACTTTTCTCTCAGTATAACTTTTTAATCCTGCTGACATATAGAAGTCTAGACACTTTACTAAATGGTCTCTGGGTAGTACAAATGGTTAGCTCAATCAGCTGCCAACCAAAAGGCTGAGGTTTGAACCCACCCAGAGGGACCTCAGAAGAAAGGCCTGAAGATCTATTGCTGGACAATAAGCCACCGAAAACCCGGTGAAGACAGTTCTGCTCTGACATACAGTGGGTCACCATGAGTAGGGGTCAACTCAATGGCAGCTGACTTTTTATCCTTAAATAAGCTCTAGTGGTGTGTGTTTTCTTACCTAGTACTTCTTCCTCATAAGCACCTTCTGCACTGCTGCAGCCGACCTCACAGGATTCTCGCTACGGAAAACATCGTACAACAATCAATGCAGCCTTGGCACTAGTTTTACTAATGAACTTTAATTAAATTTTGAAATTTGAATCCTTGATATACAAGTATACCTGGAGATTAACTATTTGAACTGTAATACTTGCTAAGGGAATTAGACCAGTGCTTTTCAAACTTTTTTGACCATGTTCCATGGTAAGAAATACATCTAATAAAAATCTCAAAGCACAATATATATTGAAAAATAAAATTCTTCAAACAGTACAGTCTATCTCCCCATTTTTTAACAGTTTTGTTGATACATTTCTCATATCACAAAATTTACCCACTTAAATCATACATATCAGTGGATTTTTTTGGATATTCACAGTTATGCAACTATTACCATGATTTTATTTTACAATATCCCCAAAAGAACTCTGTAACTGTGATGTCTTCTGATACGTTCAATTCTGTTCAGTTCAATTCCTCTTTTATTTTGGTTAATGTGAGATGAGTCAGAACTGACTTGATGGCAATGGGTTTGGTTTGGCTTTGGCAACTCTTGATTCACTGAACTGATTTCATCTGATAGGTCACAGTCTGCAGTCTGAAGACACACTGCACTCAGACATGCAATTACATGTTTCCCTTGGTCAGAGTCAACTCGACAACAACAGGATCTTGGTCAAAGGTATGCTGAGCTAAAAACCTAAAATACTCAATGCAAATGATGCTTAATAATTGCCTATTTATTTTATATAGCCATGCTGTCCTTGGAAAATTAAAAGTTGAGTGTAAATTTTATGGAGCATGGGTATCACAGTGATCAAGAGCTATGGCTGTTAACCAAAAGGTAGGCAATTTGAATCTACCAGGCACTCCTGGGAAATCCTTTGGGTAATTCTACTCTGTCCTATAGGGTTCTGTGAGTCAGAATCAACTCAAAGGTACCTAACAACAACAATAAACTTTTAAATAGATGTTTTAATACTAATGTCAAATTTTAAGGTCTATAAAACATTAATGATAACTGACATTTTATCTGATTACCCAAAAAAGAATGAACATTTTCATGACTGTAACAAGAATTTCCTGGAACTCTTAACTTACATATTAGCATTACACACACATACACAGGAGAAACCCTAACACACTCCTTAGTGCAGGCTTTCTATAAGAACTGTGGTACCATTTTCTAAAAAAAAAAAAAAACAAAACATTAATTCATTCAGAGAGTACTTATTGAGGGCCTTTTATGCACCAGGCACTGCAGCTTTAAGGATATAACAGTAAGCAAGGCACATAAATTCTCTGCCTTCATGGGACTGACATTCACTCAGAAGGTAGACAATAGCCAGGGAATACTAAAAAAAAAAAAAAAAAAAGAGTTCAGGTAATAGTTGCTATGTATAAAGAAAATAAAACTGGTCAAAGACATAGGGCATGACTACAGAAAAGAGACTTGAATCTATTGAGGGCTGTCAGAACTTTCTGTAGAGACGGCACTCAAGCCAAGACCAGAAGATGCTGGGCTTGCAAAGATCAAGGGAGAGCAGAGGGAGCGACAGGTGCACAAGCCTGGCACACACAGTCAAGGAAGGAGAAAATAATGTGACCACCTCAGAGAGACTGAGGCAAGTGATACAAGATGAGGCGAGAGTTTAATTTTTCTCAAACTGCAGTGAGAAGCCATAAAAGGTTTTCAGCAATGACATGACATTTTAAATGGCATTTTAAATTACCAGGGATAGACAGCTTACTTGCTGTCATCCCTTTCCAAGTTTTATTTCGCTAAGCTATCACTTCCAAGTCTATTTTCTCCAAGGAATATGAACTGCAGACATTTCAAGCTTCCTACATTGAAATATGAATGGCTAAAAAGTTTCATTTCCTAAGTGTGGACAGCTGAGTTTTTTTTAATTACATACTTACACACACACATATGTCTGTATTAATGTGTGTATATATATATATAACATTACATGCTACTATTCATTCTACTTCATTTAAAATGACACTTAACTGAGATATCAAAAAATAAATAGAGAAGACTTCAATAAATACATAAGTTAGAAGACTGAAAGATTTCTGTTATATAAGCACAGACAAGTGGGCACCATAAGAATTAACAGAAAACCAGTAGCTTTCACATCCAATCCCGGGCTGGTGCTTCAGTTAGTGCTTAAGAGACTTTGACTTTCTTGGCACTCCAGTCTCCTGGGGCTAATCCTAATCTCATAGGGTGAATCTGCTTTAATTTCATAAAAAGGTTCCCAGGTAGTTTTTATGTTTATCTATTTCTATCTCAACCAGGAGAGAATTTTATTTGTGCATTTTCTCCTCAATTCATCTCTTCTGCGTACTTCCAAGGGAAAATCACTCAGGAGCAGAATAGCCACAGACTATTGAGAGAATATTCCAGTTTAGTACATACATGTTTTTTGTTGTTGTTCTCCATTAAAAGTGGACTTCTCTACTTTACTAATGGATGCTAAATTTATATTCCTTCTCCCACTTGCTCATTCAGGGGCATTTGAATAGAACACAATGTACTTTTTAAACTAAGAAACAATTCAGTTTCATCCAAAACACCTACTGTCAAGTAACTTAAAATGGGTTGTGAAGGGCTGCAGTCCAGGACAGGTAAATTTAATTCAAGGAAATTAAGTAGGAAAAGATCAAAACTCTAAGCTTTTTCTGAAGAGAAGCAAATTAAGCATGGGATTGGGCAGGTCACTGGAATCCCCTGGCAGCCAGAGCCCGATGAGGCACCCATGCAATGGGACAGCCCTGAGGGCAAACTCTTCTCTTTCATTATTTCACTCCTGGTTAACTCTGAGGGTATCAGCTGCTGCCTCCCTATCAGAGCAAGGGAAAAACAGTTGTGTTTCAACATATCACCAAGGAATTTTCTTGAATGAGGAAAAAAACTGAAGACTTCTTTCTTTAATGAACAGTATGTAATGACAGACTGTATACTTTGTGGCAAAGAAAATGAAATCAGCAGAGATCAAGTTATTCCTAGACATGTCCCTTTTTCCCAGGCTGCAGGAATGATAACATAAAGTAATATATATGTACATGTATGTGTGTGTTTTGTGTGTGTGTGTGTGCATATACACATATATGTACAAATGCATATACACATTTAAAACATGGCAAATACATATGCCAAAAACAGAATTATATTATCATTTTTATATCCAAAAGAAATTGCAGTTATAGGAAGAGTACTTCTGTATTTTGAAAATGACTCACGTTTCTTCATTAAAATGTTTAATGTTTTATTCTGACAGCTTTTTCGCGACAAAAAACAAAGACAAGGGGTTGGATGAACTCTTTTAGTAAGACACTGCCAACTCACCTCACAAATGGTGGCATAAGTATCATTCTGCATAGAAAAAAAAGAAAAGTAAAACTTAGTCTTTAAAGTTGTAAATAATGTTAATGACACTTAGCTACACATTCCTTCCAAATTAATTTCTTACCCCAGCATTGGCAATCAACCAATAAAATCATGATCAGAAAGTGAAGAAGGCCAGAACTGGGGCCTTGTGGGCAGGGGACCACTATAGCAATGATTACTGGAAAGTGGAGAAACACAGTGGCTGCTAGAACACCCCAGTCAACTAAGAAGCAATTTGTGACAGAATGGAAGGGTGTTTTTGGAAGTCTTAGGGAGACAGATTTGAATTATCAATAGCTCCAGTGGGCAAAGGCCAGCAAATTTCTCAGCCTTGGAATGGCCAGCACTCAAACCACTTCCTGGGTTGTTGCCAGACAACATACGGTGCCTCCCATTCAGTTATTTAGCAAGTGCTGACCGAGCATCTGCTACGTGCTTGCACAGTGCCAGGTACAGGGCATACCATGTGAACAAGACAGAAGGTTGGATAAGCAGGCTACATGTTGGAGGCAAAAGAAATCAAACACATAATTAACCAGTTATCTAACTGCAATTTGTGAGAAGTGCTTCCAAAGCAAGGTAAAGTGTTTTTAGCATGTATAATAGATATTAATCCCACATAGCACTTCTCTCTCCTGCCTTTTGGTGACTTTCATTCTATGACACACACACAGCCACAGACACGAGAGTGGGCATAATTACCTCCCCTAGTAGATCTGTCAGCACGTACTATATAAGAAAAACCATAAGGACTGTGTATAAAGAGAGGTTGATACTTCATTTAAATCTGAAAGCTATCGTTTAACTCACTAATAGAAAATGATATTAGCATTACCTAATGCTACCAAGATTCTTAGTGATTTAACCTCTGACCTGAACAACTTGAACAAAGTTACCACAATTTTATTGTGGTAAATACACACAAAAATATATGCCATTTTAGCTCTTTTTAAGTATACCATTCAGTGACATTGACTACATTCACCAAGTGGCACAACCATTATCACTATCTCCAAAAGTTTTTCACTACCTCAAAGAGAAATTCAGTATCCCTTAAGCAGTAACCTCACCACTCCCCAGCCCCAATTCGCCTATCCCTCCAGCCCTGGTAAACAGTAATTAACTTTTGTGTTTATGTATTTCCCTCTTCTAGATATTACACGTAAGTGATATACAAGATTTGTATATATAAGATTTGTCTTGTGCCTGACTAATGTTGCTTAACATAATATTTTCAAGGTTTATCTATGAGATAAGAGTACTTACAATGAGTCAACTATTAACCATAGAAGGGAAATTCTATTATTACCTAATTTATTGATGACTAAGCTGAAATACCAAGGGGTTAAGTGCTTTAAGTTACATGGTAAGTAGCAAAGTGAGAATAAAGAAAAATAAAGTACCTCTGCAGGTATTTGCTACCCAAAGTGGTGTACACCTGGGTGTTTGCGGCTTCTGGATCAGACTGCTACCATGCTCCTTGGAAAGAAACTTTTAAAATGACCAAGAGTCCTGCTCTTCAGTGTGGTCCAAGGAGCAGCAGTACCACATCACCTGTGGGCTTGCTACAGGTGCAAAAACGCAGTCTCCACCCAGATCTACCGAATCACGATCCATATTTTCACAACATTCCCAGATAATTTGTATGCTTATGCAAATCTAAGAAGCAAAGACCTAGAAAATTTAACAAATAACTTCTGTCTTGACCTAGAAAATTTAACAAATAACTTCCATCTCTTTCTCTCCTAAAAAAGCCTTTACCATTTTGAGCCACAGGGCTTCCCTAGGCATCCCTGCATCACATGGTTTGCATTAACCTCTCCCCTGGTCTCCAGTTGCATTCGCAACACTGATCTCAATTTCTTTTCTATTATTATGTATTACTCAGGCTATCATATTTTTAGATGACCAGTGGGAATTGAAATGGGAATTCTCTTAGACAATTTTTCTCTTGAGGGAAGTATCAACATCAAAAATAGAAACATAATTAATACTTACACATTTTAATGTACAATTCTCTTGATCAACAGAGTTCCAGAAATGACATCCTTGGATGCACTGTAAGAGTCAGTAAGAGACAACAGTGACTGAAGAAGTTAAACTTTTTCTTGTGACCCAAGTACATTACGGTGACAAAAAGTATAGCCCCATGACTTAGAAACAGAAGTCTACCAAGCAAGCTGATTGTAAGTATGAGGACCTGTGGGATGCTAACTAGAGCTATCCTAGTGACAGACAGAACAGGCTTGGTTTGTTTTACTGACAGAGCTGGAGTTAAGGCCCGGGGTGGCAAGCCTGGAACACAGACAGACCCAACCTTGAGGGAAAGTCTATCCACACGCTAGCTGGAAATAGGTAAAGTGCAGGAGACCACGGCATCAGGTAATTTGCTGGCCTAATGGGAATTCTCATACTACAATCAAAACTTACAGAACTGGATACTCAACCAGAAGACGGTGTGTAAAAACCTAACTAAGTCAACAGTTTCATAAAGTCTGCTGCCTATAGCTGCAAGGATATCATTATGAAGATTCAAAAGTCTGGAGTCGGGTTAGTCCTGCACTCTTGTCACTTCAGTCCACTGTCCCTGGACTTGTTTCTAAATGTTCCATAGTACAGTCTTTTTACTACTTTAGAGTGACCTTTCTCCAGCAAGTACAAATAAAGGAGGTTTTACTTAGCAAGTATTCTTATTTCAATAAAACTTGACCATTGCCTTTTTTTAAAATTAACACAAACATTGTAAAGTTCTTAACAATAGTAGCAATTACTTACCGCTTCACTCAGATTATATGGCGTCCCAATGTCAGACTGCTTGTCCTGAAGTGAAGAAAGAGGTAATACGCATTAGCTATCAATATCATGTTCAGCATGACTACTACACCTTTTTTTCTTTTTTTGCTAGGCTTCCTGAAATAGTCTTGCCTCCCCAGGTTTTCTAACTGTAAAGTTAGGAGTCAACCACTTTAAAGTTACTAACTCAGTCACTAAATCAAGCAAAATAATTAATGAAAACTGTAATTTAAATACTTAAAATTCTGCAGAAACTAGAAAAACAGGTGTGTGTGTAGTTAGAAGGAGTAGCTTCAGGACAGCTGAAGATTTTCTCACAAAATTAAATAAACCTGTGGTATTAACCAATGAAAGACTTTATGATCAGACATGAATTATTTTTAGGCTTTTCTTCTTTTAAAGCAGTGTTATTAAGAGTGGAAAAAAAGACAAATTCAGAATTTTATACACATTAAAACATACTACTATGTTTACTTCTGATATAGTTACAAATGTAAGGCTTACCAAGACGGCAATATCAGGCCTTGGTAATCGTACAAGTACCCAAATAATATCACATATTGTTGTTGTTAGGTGCCGTCAAGCCACTTCTGACTCACAGCAACTCTATAAAAAACAGAGCAGAACACTGTCCAGTCTTGGGCCATGGCCACTTTCATTTTTATGCTTAAGCCCATCACTGTAGCCACTGTGTCAATCTGTTTCCTTGAGGGTTTTCCTCTTTTTCACTGACACTCCACTTCACCAAGCAGGCTGTCCTTCTCCAGGGACTGATCCCTCCTGGCAACATGTCCAAACTATGTAAGATGCAGTCTTGCCATCTTTGCTTCCAAGGAGTACTCTGGTTGTACTTCTTCCAGAACAGATTTGTTGGTTCTTTTGGCAGTCTGTGTTACATTCAACATTGTTCTCCAGCACCACAATTCAAAGGCCTCAATTCTTCCTCTGTATTCCTCACTCACTGTCCAGCTTTTGCATGCAGATGACTGCAAACACCATTACTTGGGTCAGGTGCACAGTCTTCATGGTGACATCTTTGTTTTTCAATACTTGGAAGAGGTCCTTTGCAGATTTTCCCAATGCAACTCATCTTTTGATTCCCTGACTGCTGCTTCCATAGGTGTTAAGTGCTACACAGATATGACTAATTTTCAACCCACTTCACTGAATTAAAACTATAGGAAACTATGAATATTTCTAATACCTTTAGTTGGTGATGATACGAACTATCCCTTAAAAAGTTTACTGAGTTAGAACTATTGGAGAGGCAATTAATCCCTCAAGAAACATAGCATCTGCCATTGGCTGACCCCCACTGCAGCAAGATACGTCCCAGGAGATGCTAGAAACTTTAAAGTGGTGTTGGGGAGGTGGGGATAGTTTAAGAATCTGTTGTGGGCTTCTGAACAGCTCATACTCAATTCATGAATTCGAGGTGGCCTCCCACTTAGAATGAAATCCTAGTGATGTAGTGGGTGTTACCTCTGGTAGTCACAGGTTTGGTTTGGTTTTTCCACTTAGGAATGCTGTAGGAGTCCTGCCCCTGGAGAAACTTATCCAGTGGCCTAGCACTGTGGGTGTTTACCTGGAAAGCAATCACACACAGGAACCAAAGAACAAATGTTGCTTTTCTCTATCTCTCAATCTCTTATTTACTACGTAAATGAAGATTCCTCTAGACTCCGTTTGACTGCTTACATTTGGGAAAGAAAAAAGATGGACCATTAATATGTTTGTTTTCATAGAAGTACTTAGAGAGCAAGAGCTCTATCTTTTAGATTAATTGTATAGTCAAGTGCTTAAGAGTAGCTTGCTTCCATGATTTTGTTCTGAACAAAACTTCTGAGTCTTCTTTCCTCATTATTGTTTCCTACCCTAATAAAATAGAGCAGAGCAGATACTCTTTAAAAACAATGTGTGCTATTTAAACTTAGTATTCTCATCTGGGACATAAACAGGGTAATATTTAGTACATGAAGTTTCGTGAAGGTTCAATCAAATAAGACATTATAGCAAAATGCCAGACACTTAGAAAGCTATGATCAGTCTAAATACTATGTCCAACTCACAATCAACAGCTTTTATGCACCTATCTTTAATTAGTTATGCAGTAATCTCCTCAGATAAATTTCTCTATGTGCACTTCAAGGGTTCCAAGTATACATTTCCTTTAAATTTTTGTATTTATTAACCTACTGAGCAGAAATCTATCAATTTACATCCTGACCAAGAGATCAGAAGGATGCCATGTTACCCACAATTTGGTCAATACTGTTCTATTTTCCTTTTCACCAACTTGATAAAAAAAAAATTCACGTTCACTTTGCAGTTCTGTAGTTGCTGTGAAGTTGAACATCTTTTGTTTGCTTTGTAACCACTGATGCTTCTTTTGTGGTCATTCATTTTCTAAACATATTTTCTTATTTTTATTAATTTTTTTAAAAGTTTTCATGTTTGTTGTTGTTGTTGTTAGTTGCCATGGAATTGATTCTGACTTATGATCTCACTTCCCAGCACCTGGCTAGGTCTGAACCATCAACAAATCAGTTCATGGTCTGAACCATATGCCACTGAGGGACTCCTTTTGGGTATATCACAGTTGCTAAAATTGTGCTTATCATATGCGATTTTTTTTTTCTTTTTACATTTTTAGCTTTGTGTTTTTTTTTTTTTTTGGTCACAATAGTTTAAGTTTCTAGGTAGTCAAATTTATATTTTCCATTAAGGATTCTAGATTGTTCAATCACACTTCTTAAGGCATTTCCCACTCAGCGATTATAAAAATATTTACTTCTAATTAGTTGAGGAGCCCTAGTGGTGCGGTGGTAAAGAGCTTGCTGCTAACCAAAAGACAAGCAGTTCAAATTCATCAGCTTCTCTTTGGAAACCCTATGGAACAGTTCTACCCTGTGCTCTAGGGTCACTACGAGTAGAAAATCAACTAGATGGCAAAGTGTTTGGTAATATGTTGATACGTATATGTATGTATTCATGTATATGTATGTATATGCTTTAGGTGAAAGTTTACAGCACAAATTAGTTTCTCATTCAAAAACTTATACACAAATTGTTTTGCGACATTGGTTGCAATCCTCACGATGTGTCAACACTCTCGTTTCCCCTTTACTCCCTAGGCTCTCTATGTCCATTCATCCAGTTTTCTTATTCCTTCCTGTCTTCACCTCCTTGCTTTTGGGCAGGTCTTCCCCATTTAGTCTCATGTACTTGATTGAACTGGAAGCATATTCTTCACACATGTCATTGTTTGCGCTATAGGCCTGTCTAGTCTTTGGCTGAAATGTGGATTTCAGGGATGACTTCAGTTCTGAGTTAGCATGGTTTCTGGGAACCGCAGTCTTGGGGATTCCTCCAGTCTCTGTCAGATGATAAACCTGGTCTCTTTGGTGAATCTGAATTTTGTTCTATATTTTTCTCCCTCTCTGTCCTAGGCTCTCTGTTGTTATCCCTATTAGAGTTGGTGGTGGTAGTAGCCTGGCACCACCCAGTTCTGGGCTCAGGCTGGTACAGGCTGTGAGTCAGATGACCCATTATTCCTTTGTACTAATATTGTTCTTTGTGGTTTGGGTTTTCTTCATTCTCCTTTATTCTGGATGGGATGGGACCAATAGATGAATCTTAGATGGTGGCTGTTCACAAGCTTTTAAGACCCTAGGCACTACTCACCACAGTAAGATGTAAAACATTTTCTTTATGAACTGTGTCATGCCAATTGACCACGGGCCCCAACCCTTGTTACTAGTAACTCGGCTCCTCAAGCTTTCTCACAGGAAGCTTCTATGACTCGGCTTTGGTCAGGTTGTGCTGACTTCCCCTTTATGGTGTGTTGTCTTATCCTTCACCAGAGCTAACAATGGTCTGCTTTCTAATTAGTAATTTCCCCTCTTCCTCAGCAAAGATTATTATTTTCGATGCATAAAACTTTTCTCGGGTTTTAGAATAGTGATCTCATATAATGCTTGTTCTCCTAAAATTTTTCTGTGATGAAATTTTGTTTTCTAGTGTTTGTATAAAAATTGTACTTTTTAAATACCTCTCACAAATTATTTGAATCTGGGAGTGATATAATGGTTCATTTTTATTACAAATGGTTGCCACTCCCCCAATCCCATTGTTTTGAATTGCCATCTTTATCATATTCCATACTCCCCTAGACAAATGTTTGTTGGTTTGGTTTGGTTTTCTGGATTGTATTTTGTTCTACTGGTCTGTCTATTCTTACACCAGTACAAGCTATCCTGATTTCTATAGATATAAAATTTTTGGTTTGTAATCCTGGTTTTATTCCATTACCCAGATGTAAAGTTTTTACCTGATCTATTAAAAAAGTATTAATTTTGTACTTTAACAATTTTCAACAGGATAATTTTCTGAACTTTATTGTTTCTAATAATCTTTTAGCTAGTTCTTTTGGAATTTTAGATGCAAATCAGAAAAATGGATTGTTACCATCTTCTAATACTGTAAAAACTATAATGCATCATATTTGCAATGTTATTTAATTATTTAATGATAGAAACCTTGCCTTTTCAATATGTTGTAACATCCTTAAGGGCAACAATCTCATTATGTACTTATTGGGTATTTCCTACTGCATCCACCTCAGAGGTGAATACACAGATATGCTCAGGAACACTGATCCAGTGAAACTGGTATTTCTAACACAGCACTTCTCAATTCTAGTTCCTCATTTGTTGAGAGGTGTTACTTACAATAAGGGTTGTGCTGTCCAGGAGTTCAGAAAAGTGTGATTAAACAAATCCCTTAACATGGTATTATGCCCTGTGGATCCTACAGGAAGAGGCTGTAGCAAAAAGAATTTCTGTAAATTATTTGATCATGAATCTTTTTTGTTTGTTTATAAAGTGTCTCACAACACTAGTGTTCTGAAGACTATTAACTATTTTTTGTTTCCTGCAGTACACGACATATAGAATTAAAAACATTAGGTCAGTTAATACTTGTAGCTCCTTCAATTAACGTACAAAAGTCATGTACAAGGACATACCTAGAATTTGTGCATCTTTGGCACATTCTAACATGCTACCGAGCAGGAATCTTTTGTGCTTCTTTTTAAAATAAATGTTTCATTACCAAGACACACTCAAATCTGACCTTCGCAGTAAATATCCATGCTAAGTAGAATGACTGAGAAAAAATTCCAGAAGCTACAAGAAACATGGGCACTTCACGTATGTTCTCCCTCAATCCATGACTACCTTCAATTGTTTATTCACCTTATTTTTGTCCCCCTAGACTGTCCCCCTGCCACAGATGGGCAACATTTATTACATTCACTGGTCAGGTTAGCAGACCGTGTCTGTCCTGCGGTCACCACCATGTCAGCTGTGCCCTTATCTGTAGGTGGTGAGCGGAAGACAAGTCAACAAAGAAACAAACCGTCCATTCCCACTGCCAAACACTGCAATCAAGGAGCCCACGCACACACACACCAACAAGATCTAAATGAAATGAAGTAACGCAAGGACTGAAATAGAGCAAACCAAAATTGATTTTGAGAGTAAGGGAATTAAACAAATGCTACATTCATATGGAATACTCTGAACACCAAAACTTCTGTTTTCAAAAAAACTTGAAGAGCCTGAGGAAATGCTTGCATGTAATGTTAAATGAAAATGTTATGTGTGGTGTGTAAAAATACACACAAAGGAAGAAACCACTGAAAGAAAAATATAACCAAAGGTCAAGAGCAGTGGAATTACAATTTTTCTTCCTGACTTTATACTCTTCTCTATTTTATAAATGTTTTATAGACACATATTCCTATTGTTATCAGAAAAAATAGAACTTTTTTTAAAAAAGACAGTATTTCATACTTCTACTCTTCCATTTATAAATCTGGATTATAACTGTAAAAAAACAAAAACATTAATGGCAATGAAGTCTTTGACAAAAATTTATATAAACTTTTTTTAAAAATGCTGTTGTTACTCATTATAAGTCAAAGTAGCATTTTTAAGTGTACATTGAACTAAACCAAAAGAGTGTGTAACCCAAATAAATTTTTTAATGTACCATAGAATTTTACTACCAATAATTTAGCATAATAATGAGTACTGTATTTGGTGTTTCCATTATTGCAATAATATAATTAAGAGTGTTGCGTGCAGACTATCCTGTTTTTTCCTTTGTGTTTAGACAAGAAGAATGTGTCTTTTCCTGGCTAGGGTATAGTAAGGTTTTTAAGTTGACTCAGTCACTATATTAAGCACAACTACATCACAATAACTAAAATGATATCATTCATGTCTACAAGGCATGACACCCCAAATCCACAAATATCCACATTAAAAAAAACTCATAACGGAAAAGATTTCAAATGTCCAGATTAAAGGAATTTGCAAATAATTCTCACTTTTAAAATAAAATGCTGTTTTACTTGGCACTTGTGTCTGCTTCCTAGGTCATCCAATTCCTTGCACATCTATCCACAACACAAATGACAGTCTCTGTCTAAAACCATATGCCATTACCCTGTGACCAAACTTATTTCATGCTTCAAGAAAAATGGAAAAGATTTTGTAATAAATGAGTTAAAATTGAGGGTTTTCTATGCATGCAAAATTGATGTTGTTTCAGCCTCCTTTGCCCAATCTTTACTCCCAAATAAAGTATCTGTGAAAAGATAAATAAACAGTCTTGCCCTATCTTCTGCAATAAGTACTCCTTATTTATTTTAGAGGAAAAAAAAATCTTTCTTGACTCGATACCATCCCCTGCGAGAACACTCAAAGACAGTAATTCCATCAGTTGTAACAACGTTAAATCTACATGTTCTAGTTCAAGCAAAGATAAATGTTAGACTAGTGAAACTTACCAGATTAATTATGCATGATTTCAGGCAGCTGTTTAAGACTGTACACTGTACCACAGAAATCCATATGCAGCCAACAGTCACAAAATTAACACGTTTCAGAATAAGCCAGTAAATGTCCTTCATCACTTCACCATTGGTGGAGTTTTAGATAGCCGTTCTTGTTTTCTCCATTTCGCTACATGAATTCTTCGGGTTTCATCACTTTGATTAGAAGCGTGGCTAGAGAATTTTTTTGTTTTTGATTTGGCATGCTAGATTTGCCTTTTAAAACAGTATTTAGATCTTCCAAGTTAGAGCTTTTAATCCAGCCTAGCTGTAACATTCACATGACAACATTTTCATAGCTTCCTTTGACTCCTGTGAAAGTCACTTGCTGACTCAAGGTTAGGTCTTAGAAGAGTGCCTCACAGGAAAGTAAACAAAGAAGAACATGCAAATTGCATTTCAGCAAGTAGGTGACACCTTGCACACTCTGAAACTGGAAACTTTTGGTGGATCATCCAGCATTTCACTTACTTAGGCTGGTTCAACTATGCAGGGAATTGAGTTTTGATCATCTTTGCTTTAGTAAAGCAGCACGATTACAATAAAGAATTATCACAAAAATGGAAATGCCTGACTCAAGTAATGCAGCAGAGAGAAAGACAACTCTGTAAAGCCAGATACATATTTTAAAATAAAAGACTAAGAAAGTTGAAATTAGTAGGCAAATACTCTGTGGATGAGCTAAAGACAAGGAAGCTGGCTAGCGCATCTGAGACTTTACTACATATTAACTAAAATACTGCCTTATCAGGTCTACTGAGACAGAGAACTGAAACTAGCTACCACAGAGACCAAAGATATGTACAAGTGTAGCTACTTTGGACAGAGAATATTTGTACAGAATTTTCAATTAGCCTAGTATCAAGATAAGACTAAGCTGAAAACTAACCAAAGAAACTGAAATTTGCAAGGTACAGAAGTGAATATTCTAAATAGTTACTTTTTAGATTGCTGAGAGTTAACTCTTTAAGGCCAGATATTTTTGTGTTATTCTTTTTACGGGACAATTGAAAGTGTCAAATGAACTTTCTTGTCTTAAAAAACACATATACCAAAAGGAATTAACTTTTTCTAAAGACATAAGATTCATATTATGAACAACACATGAGGTTTTGAGTTAGACATCTTTCAATAAATGTTAAAAAAAAAAAAAAACAAAAACAAGGAACCAGTATACATCATAAAGACGAGTGGATACTGACCTCAGCATTGACCCCTGTCAGTATAGTGAGCCTCTGGCTCAGGGCAGCCTGTATACAATGGCATCAGACTGTTGTAATCCATAGAGTTTCATTGGCTGGTTTACAGACACAGACCACCTGGACTGTCTTCCTAGTCTGTAATAGTGGAGAACCTCCACTGAAACCTGCTTAGCATCATAGCAACAGGCTAGCCTCCACTGACAGAGGAATAGTAGCTGTATGTGTGGTACACTGGCTGAAAATCAGACCCAGGTCTCCCCCATTAAGGTTAGAATTCTATCCTTGAACCGCTATTGTCTTCTGCATTGATCCTTAATACTTGTTATTTTAATTCCCTCAAGTAAACCTGGTCATGCTAAGGAACATAGGTTAAAGAACAGCCCAATTTCTTGGTTAGAGGAATGTGGCCATTTATTTGCAAAACACTCTTTGGAATCAGAGAACAAAGTTCCTTGACCAAGGACTTCACTCATCCCAACAATCTTGGTTCCTATTGTCATAATAGCACAAATGGTATTTGTAACTTTTACTTTACTTACAAAATGAACCACCAAGAAAAAACAGCACTGTAAGTTTAAAGAGACTACCATGGCCACTAAGACCCTAAGTCCAAGTACTGATCATCAGTGTGCTATCTCCAGTTTCAGATCAAAAGGAGTAAAAAATTTAGGAGATAATACTGGAGTCATTATTCCTTGTCTTTGAGCATAGAGAATGTGACCCAGCTGTAACTGGTCTTACAAGAATTCATAAGGGTACACCAAATGGGCCCTGAGGTATGAAGAAAACAGCTAGGACAATCTCAAAAAATACGTTTTGGGAAATCTTTCAAATAAATCATGAACAGCCCAAAAGACCCACATACTTTCCACTCTTAGGACACCATTGAGTTGTGGTGTTGGAGAAGAACATCGAATATACCTTTGACCACTAAAAGAACAAACAGATCTGTTCCAGAAGAAGTACAACCAGAGTATGCCTTGAAAGCAAGGATGGTGAGACTAAGTCTTACATACTTTGGACATGTTGTCAGGAGGGATCAATTCTTGGTAAAACAGAGGGTCAGCATAAAAGAGAAAGACCTTCAATAAAATGAACGGACACAGAGGCTGCAACACCTGCTTAAGCACAAAAACGACTGTGGGCATGGCACAGAACCAGGCCGTGTTTCTTTCTGTTGTGCATGGGTTTGCTGAGAGTTGGAACTGACTAGACAGGACCTAACAACAACAAGAAGATTTACTGAACCAATAAAGAGTCTTCTGAGTATTCTTACTGAAACCTGTATGGATTATTAAGAAACACAATTCAAAATGGAGAATCATGACAACTTAACAGTTTTTAGCCAATCTACGAAAAGGTGAAACTTTCAGTGGTTTTGTCCATTTGTAATGTTAACACCAAAAAAACCAAACCACTACCACTGAGTCAATTCCAACTCATAGCAACCTGTAGGACACAATAGATCCACCCCATACAGTTTCCAAGGAGTATCTGGTGAATTTAAATTCATCTTTTGGTTTGCAGGTATAGCTCTTAAACACTATGTTGCCAGGGTTTCCTGCTAATTCTGCATCAACATTTGGACTCAAGCAGATGTGGCTCTAGCAGCATGTTTATCCATTTTCCCACCTTGGTCTATTCTTTAATATTTCTCAGACTCAGCAGACATAACTCCAGCGGCACACTTTTCAGTTTCCCACTTTTGTTTCTTTTGAATATATGCAAATAAATCCTTTCCTTTCCTATTAAAAAAAAAAAAATGAACTACCAAACACATCCTTGAAAACTTAAGTATATTCATTTATCTCACTTGATCTAACTTTATTTATAGGATGTGAAAAAGCAGCATCCTTCCCATTTTAAGATACTGTGCTAATTCTGATTTGGGGGATTTAAACTGCACATAGATTTGCACTTCTGAAAAAAAAGTATGTTCAAAGATCTTTGTTACAGTATTATTTACAGCAGCAAAAGGTTGGAAATAATGTAAAACTTCAGCAACAAGATACCCTTCTCCTTGTGGTTTCTCCACTGGGTCTTGTTTTGGTTTGCTCAGCCTTGTGGTGCAGTAGATAAGAGCTATGACTTCTAAGCAAAAGTCAACAGTCTGAATCCACCAGTCACTCCTTGAAAACCATGTGGGGCAGTTCTACTCTCTCCTGTAGGGTCACCATGAGTTGGAATTCACTTGATAAGGCAACAAGTTTTTGTTGTGTTTTATTTTTTCACAGCATGGTAGTCTCTGACAATCAAACGACTTACATGGTGGCTTAGAATTTTGGCGTATGTGTTCCAGTTCACAAAGCATAAGCTGTGTTTTCTTTCATAATCCAACTTTAGAAATCACGCAGTCAATTCTGCCACATTCTATTGGTTACAGAACCAATAACCAAGCTCACTGCGGGCGAGTTGATTCTAACACATAGCAACCCCATCAATTATTCGAATTTTGTTTACCACCAGTGCTTTTAGTGCAGCTTGGAATTCTTTCTTTAGTACCATCAGGTTTTTGATCATATGCTACCTTCTGAAATGGCTGAACACTGATTCTTTTTTACAGCGACTCTGTATTCCTTTTGTCTTCTTTTGATGCTTCCCGTGTTGTTCAATAATTTGCCCACACAGTTCTTCAATATTGCAACTCAAGTATTGAGTTTTTTCTTCAGTACTTTCAGTCTGAGAAATGCTGAGCATGTTCTTCCCTTTCAGTTTTCTAATTCAGTGTCCTTGAACAGTTCATTATAATACTTGGTCTTCCTGAGCCAACCTTTGAAATTTTCTGTTCAGCTTTTACTTCATCATTTCTTCCACTGGCTACTAAAGATTCCAGAACAAGATTCAGAGTCATTTCTGATGCATATTTTGGAATTTCCTTTCCTTCCTGTCTTTTCAGTGACCTTTTGCTTTCTTCATATGATGTTCTTGGTGTCATCCTACAACTCATCTGGTCTTTGGTCATTAGAGTTCTATGCATAAAATTTATTACTGACATTCTCTAAATGCAGATGGATATACTCAAAGTTGTACTTTTGGATCTAGTGGACTTCTTTTAATTTTCATCAGCGTCAGTTTGAGCTTGTATATGAGCAGTTGATGATCTACTCTGCTGTCAGCACCTTGCTTTACTCTGATTGATGATACTGAGTTTTCCATCATCTCTTCCCACAAATGTAGTCAATTTGACTCCAATGTATTCCACCCGGCGAGGTCCACATGTACATTCACCATTTATGCTGCTGAAAAGAGGTACTGGCAAGGAAGAAGTGATTGGCCTTGCAAAATTCTATCCTTCAATCTCTAACTTCATGTCTATCACCAAGGCCATATTGTCCAACTACTAAGCCTTCTTTCTCTGTTTCCAACTTTTGCATTCCAATTACCAGTTATTATCAATGCACCTTGATTGCATATTTGATCAATTTCAGACTATAGCATTTGGTGAAAATCTTCAATTCCTGCATCTTTGGCATTAGTGGTTGGTGCATGAAATTGAACAGTCAGTCATATTAACTGGTCTTTCTTATAGGCATATGGATATTTATCATATCGCTGACAGCACTGTACTTCAGGATAGATCTTGAAGTGTTCTTTTTGATTACAAGTGTGATGTCATTCACCTTCGATTTGTCATTCCCAGCATAGTAGATTATTTGATGGAAAATGGCCAATGCCAGTCCATTTCAGCTCACTGGTGTCTAGAATATCGATCTTTATGTACTCCATTTCACTTTTGACAACTTCTAGTTTTCCTAGATGGATACTATGTACATTTCACGTTCTGATTATTGCTGGTTATCTGCAGCTGTTTCTTCTATTTTGAGTCATGCAACATCAGCAAATGAAGGTCCCGGAATGTTTACTTCATGTTTTGGCAACTTTTCTTCTCTCTGAATTCTGCATCATCTTGATGTTGTCTGACCTCCAGTTCTTTGCATGTGACAAGTCTTCTGTCTGTTGCCTGACCTACAGATTTTGAGTTCATCACCCCATGTAATCACATAAGTCAGTAGCCTACAGCCTGCCACCTGATCCATGTATTTGAGACTTGTCCATTTTCACAATTCATGAGCCAATTCTTTGAAATAAATCTCTGTTTGTATAAGGAACCCTAGTGGCTCAATGGTTAAAGCACTCAACTGCTAACTAAAAAGTCAGCAGTTCGAAACTACCAGCTGCTCTACAGGAGAAAGACGTGGCAGTCTGCTTCAGTAGAGATGTACAGGCTTGAAACGCTATGGGGTTACTATGAGTCAGGATTAACTTGGCGGCAATGGTTAAGGGTTCAGATGTAACCAAAAGATCTGCAGTCCAAATCCACTAGCTCCTCCATGGGAGAAAGACATTGCAGTCTGCTTCTGTAAAGATTACAGCCTTGGAAATCCTGTGAAGCAGTGCTTATCTGTCCTAGAGGATCACTATGAGTCAGAATCAACTTGATGGCAGTGGGCTGAGTTTTCTGGTTTGGTTGATATATTTACATGTACACTTCACTGATCTTGCTCCTTTGAAGGATCCCACCATAGACACACCCATGGTGGTATGTCACTCATGTTGGACAGGTCTCACTGGAGCTTTCAGACTAAGACTAGAAAGACCTGGTGATGTGCTTCCAAAAATTACTACTGAAAACCCTACAGATCACAACATTGCATTTTTCAATATAGGGCTAGAAGATGAGACTCCCCCAATTTGAAGGCATTCCAGAATATACTGTGGCCACATAAAGTACTCGAGCTTACCAGTGATAGGAAGCATGGTATAAAACCAAATTCATTGTTGTTGAATCAACTCTGACTCATTACAGCCTTACAGGACAGAAACCCCATAGGGTTTCTAAGGTGTGGCTTGTGGATTCAAACTGCCAAACTTTTGGTTAGGAGTCAAGCTCCTAACCACTGCACCACCAAGCCGCTGCCGAATGTAATGTTTCATTTTGTTTGTGGGTGGAATCACCGTGAGTTGGAGGTGGCTTGACAGCAACTAACAACAACAATATTAGATATAGTAATATATTACAGGAGACCTGGTGGCACGGTGATTAAGAGTTTGGCTACTAACCAAACACTGGCCATTTGAATCTACCAGGCACTCTTTAGAAACTTATAGAGAAGCTCTACTGTGTCCTATAGGGTCACTATGACTCAGAAATGGCTTCATGGCAAGAAGTTTTGTTTTTGGTTCCTAATGTTATGTGATCCTCACATAATTTTAAAGACTCCAGAGGCCCCATGGTTAAGTGCTCAATTGTTAACTGAAAGGTTGGCAGCTGAAACCAGCCTAGTGGCTCTGGGAAAAAAAGACCTGAGAATCTACTGTCATAAATATTACAGCCTAGGAGTCCCTGTGGGCAGTTCTACTCTATTACGTGGGATCACTGTGTGTTGGAATTACTGCAATACCCAATAACAATATAATTTTGTTCATTACTGAGAAATAAAATTCATATTTTAACTGGAAGAGAAAACTAGTCTTTGCTAATACAACAAGGTTTTCTACTCACAAATTCAAAGTATTTACACTTGCATTATTTTCTTTAGCTATTTATCTTTAAGGAAAATTTCTCAAAATCTCTCACATACCTTCAGTCAGAATACTTTGACCATGAACAAGACTACAAGTGAGGAAAAAGTGCTTTATTTTAAAAGTTATTGATGATATTGTTACGATGGAAGTACTGTCTAAATTCACAGAGCAGGAAGAACCAGGAAACCATGAATGAGTTCAGGCTTAGCGAGGACATGCATTTCTTTATTCAATCACCTGATCCGCATTTGCAAATATCACAGTGTAAATTTCAGACATGATTCCAGTTATAACCTTCAATATAAAGAACAATTGCAATGTTCAGAACAGAGCAGCCAAAACATCAAGAAAGCAGTCATTTGTGCCATTATCTGCCTCAGGAGATGAAAATAAACTGCTTTGGGAGTCTTGATCTTGCTTCTTATCAAAAAGATAATCCTTAAGAAAAAAAGAGTCTGTAATAGGATTTTTTTTTTTTTGAAGATCTGCTACATGAATTCTTGTATTTGTATATCCAAAGTTTAATTTCCCTGTTTTGATACACTTACATAATTTAGAACATTTCTGGTAATTTTCTTCCACCATGAGTGTTGGGTTGACACAGAACTGAAGCTGTTGTGTAACAGTCATAATACACATTTTGTTGACTCATAGGCACTAAGCACTACTTACTATGTACTGGGAAATGATGTATATGCATTATCTCCTTCTATCCTCTTAATATTCAAGGAAGTAATTAGTAGAATATCCATTTAATAGTTGAATCTTTAGGAGGTTAAATAAGTTTATCAGTTTCGCACAGCCAGAAGACAGCAGAGGTGGGCCTCAAACCCAAATCTATCTGACCTTGAAGCTCATAATTTTAATCCTAACATTAAACTGTCTTTAGCCAGGTAATATTTTAAATTGGTCACCAATATTCATTTATTTGGATTGGAATATCTAATCAGAATTGCCCTGCTTCTTTTACAGAGTAAATTTATTTACTGTATCACTATCACTTACAGTTCAGGAAAAAAAAAATTAAACATACCAAAACAGAATCCACTGTCATCAAGAACTACCCCATAGAATTTCCAAGGAGCACCTGCTAGACTCAATAAACTTTAGCTTATCAGCCATAACACATAACCACTATGCAACCAGAGTTTCCAATCAACACAGGAGGGAAATAACCCCTCAAACAAGATCACATTTCAGTTGTCGCTATAACTAATCACTTTCCAGTCTGGGGATTTAAATAAAATTCTTGGGGATAATAGCAATGTTTTAAATATACTATTATCAACTTCAAAAACTTCATTATACCAGAAAGAACTGGTTGATTTTCAGCCATTTGAAGAGAAAGCATATGATCGGGAACGAATGGTACTGAAGGAAGAAGTCAAAGCTGTGTTGAAGGCACTGGCAAAAAGCAAGGCTCCAGGAATTGATGGAAATATCAGTTAAGATATTTCAACAGATGTAGCGGTGCAAGTGCTCACTCGTCTATGCCAAGAAATTTGGAGGACAGCTACACAGTCAAATGACTAGAAAAGATCCGTATTTATGCCCATTCCAAAGAAAGGTGATCCAGCTGAATGTGGGAATTACCGAACAATATCATTAATACCAAAGGCAAGTAAAATTTTGCTCAAGATCATTCAACAGCGAATGCAACAGTTTATTGACGAGAAACTGCCAGAAACTGAAGCTGGAGTTAGAAGAGGATGTGCAACCAGGGATATTATTGCTGATGTCAGATGGATCTTGGCTGAAAGCAGAAAATATCAGAAAGATATTTACCTGTGTTTCATTGACTATGCAAAGGCATATGAATGTGGATAATAAATTATGGCTAACATTAAAAAGAATGAGAATTCCAAAACACTTAATTGCGCTCCTAAGGAATCTGTGTATGGATCAAGAGGCAGTCAGGCAAACAAAACAGAGGCACCACATGATTTAGAGTCAGGAAAGTGTGCATCAGCATTGTATCCTTTCACTATACCTTTTCAATCTGTAGGCCAAGCAAATTATCTAAGAAGCTGGATTATATGAAGAAGAATGAGGCATCACAATTGGTGAGGGGGGGCAACTCATTAACAACCTGCATTATGCAAACAACACTATCTTACTTGCTGGAAGTGAAATGAAGATCAAGGACCACAGCCTTCAGTATGGATTGCACGTCAAAGGCAAGAAAACAAAAATCCTCAAAACTGGACCAGTAAACAACATCATCATAAATGGGTCCACAATCAACACCCATGGAAGTAGCAGTCGAGAAATCAAAATGCGCATTGCATTGGGGAAATCTACTGCAAATGATCTCTGTAAAAATACTGAAAAGTAAAGATGTCACTTTGAAGACTAAGTTGTGCCTGAGCCAACCCATGTTCTTTACAATGACATCATATGTATGCGAAAGCTGGACAATGAACAAAGAAGACACAAGAAGAATTAATGCTTTTCAGTTGTGGTGTTAGAGAAGAATGTTGAATGCTCCATGGACTGCCAAAAGAATCTACAGATCTGTTCTGGAAGAAGTACAACCAGAGTGCTCCTTGGAAGCAAGGATTGCAAGACTGCGTCTTAAATACTTTGAACACATTGTCAGGAGGGATCAGTTCCTGGAGAAGCATATCATACTTGGTAGAGTGGAGGGTCAATGACAAAAAGGAAGACCCTCAATAAGACGGACTGACACAGTGGCCCTAACAATGGGCTTAAGCACAAAAACAATTGTGGACATGGTGCAAGACCGGGCAGTGTTTTGCTGTTTTTCATAGGGTTGCTGTGAGTCAGAACAGACTCAATGGCAACTAACAACAACAACATTGTCAACTTCTAGACTAAGACAAACTATGAGGAAAGGCATGAATATCTACTTCTGAAAATCAGTCAGTGAAAATGCTATGTATCACAATAGTGTTTGCACACAGGGTTGCCATGAGTTGGGGGCTAACACAACAGTAGCCAACAACATCATCAGCTAACTTAAATATTTACATTGTGCTAGCTATTTCCCAGACTGTATGAAACAAGCCATCTACTCTTCACAGGGCTTACCAAATCAGAGATCTAATACTGAGTGTGGTTTAGGCAGTACACTAAGCTTTGTTGTATTACAAATAAAAATTATCCTTACAGAAGAGAATTGAGCTTTCCCATTTACCTAAAAACAGGTCATCAGGTATGAGTTTAACTAGTCTGACTAGTCTTCCCTGACCTCTAGTTGATTCAATTAGATCATATTAACACACATTAACTAGGTTTCACCAATCTAGTCTAATGATAAAGATTGCCATGTTCATAGGATCACTGTGCCATATATTTTTAAGTCTTTTCCCTGGTAACTTCTCAGAGAAAGAAGGAAAGAGGTAGTTTCTGCAAAGAAAATTTATCAGTTAAGTGGAGATGGTTTCTCTGCAAGCTGCTCAAGCATCTGGTTGGTGTCCAACAACACACGTATCTGGTACTGGGCTTTGAGTTTCAACACTATGCTGATGATGAGCTCAAATTTTCTTTGTTATCTAATTCTGCCTTTAAAATCTGTGCAAAGTTACCACTTTACTCTGTACCATATGTCTTCTAATATAAAAATCCATGAAAAATTTAATTAACATTGGATCCACCAATTCTACTTCAAGTGATATGTGTTGTTCAAGACACTTGAAAATTATTTTGATGCTCAGTCAACAGCATTTTCATTTAGACATACAATAAAAACAAGAACACAAAATGTTAACAGCTAAAGATGAAGCTTATTCATGTATTTATTTAGCACGTTTATTGATAAGTTATTAAGCTGAATAATGATAAAATTGCACTTCTTCAGGTAAAAAAAATGTTTGAATACTGGCAATTTCATATGAACTTCACTGCATGTAGTAGGTGCACTTTGTATGTAGTAGGATGTATGTTCTGTCTATCTACATTGCACATACAGACAGGCTGTTCCTCGAGCTTCTGGGCAGCCATTAGACTGCTAGGAACGAGACACATATACCTACTGACAGCAACCATTCTGTGAACACCATGTTCATCTGTGACAGAGCTGTGCACACAATACACTTACACAGGGTCAGCAAAGTAGGAAAAGTTATTATTTATAAAAAGCACACAGTAAGCAATAACAACAAACTTCCCCAGGAGAACTGCTTACTCTCCCCAGATCACAATGCACGTTCTTACGTCAACGGGCAGGCACGTCGTGGTTCTGGTCAGACGCTGTCCACATCACCACTGCCTCCAGCTACCAGCACACTGGTTAGCGGCCTCCACAGTTGCTGAGTCTTCTGCTCTGCTGACGGGCCTGACTTGGCCTTGCCTCACTCAGCCAAGTCTCTGTGCTGATCCCTTCAAAGCCTCTGTTACCAACTCCCATCCTGCTGTTCGAGTGCTCTCTTGCCACTATGCTACCCGTATACAGGGTCACACTCAGGCTTCTCTTGTTCTGTGTAGGCAAATGTCAGTTTTTCTAGATCTGTGAGCAAGCCTCCTGCCCAGAGGCATCTAGCTCCACCCAGGTGTAGGAAGACCCCTATACAAGATCCTCTGAGACTATCCCTACACAGAACACACTCAGGCCTCTACCCTGCATAAGCAAGTGTTACAATTCTTTTAGTGCCACCAGCAAGCCTGCATGAAGGCACTTATGGAGCAAGCCTACCGCAGCCTCCTGATTACATAGATCAGCAAGCCCGCTACCACTGTCTCTTGCCATCTTCTGCCATTTTCATCGTTTATTCTTTTTCTTGCTATCTCGTGCAGTCTTCAGTGTTTGTTCTTTCTTCTGGGTCTAGGAGGTTCTCAGCTCAAGGACCCGCGATGCTTGGTTTAAAGGACTACTAACTCTGTTCCAGCTTCTTCTTCTTGACGGTAGTGAGGTCACCTGAGCCTCTGCAGGATTGGCCCTTATATAAACAAACCAAAAAACCAAACCCAATGCTGTCCAGTCAATGCCAACTCATAGCAACCCTACAGCAAACTCCTTGTCAATATCAAGGCAAGGCCCTCCCATCAGGACCACACTTTAAATCACTCAACTTGCATAGTAAACTGACCAATCCCTTGCAAGATTATAATCCACTCAATCATTTTGGAAAGTTAGAGACCACAGCTAGAAAGGTCATGTAAAAGCAGTTTACGACATTACATATAAACCACTGTCATGGAGTCAGTTCCAACTCATAGTGACCCCAGAAAACAGAGTAGAACAGCCCACTGGGTTTTCAAACTGCCAAACTGTTGGTTAACAGACACAACCCTTAACCACTATGCTACCACTGTTTCTGTTTTTTTAACCCATCAAGTCAATTCTGACCCATAGCAACCCTATAGGACAGAGTAGAACTGCCCCACAGGGTTCCCAAGGGGCAGCTGGTGGATACAAACTGCCAACTTTTTGTTTAGCAGTCAAACTCTCAACCACTATGCCATCAGAGCCCAAGGCATGTATAGAAACAAAACAAAAAACATACCCATTGTCATTAAATCAATTCTGGCTCATAGCAACCCTAAGGACAGAGTAGAGTTTCCAAGAAGCACCTGGCAGATTCACACTGCCGACCTTTTTTGTTAGCAGATGTAGTACTTAACTACTGCACCACCAGGGTTTTCAAGGCATGTATATATATATATATATATATAAAAAAAAAAAACCCAGCACTGTTGAGTCAATTCCAACTCATAGCAACCCCATAAGACACAACAGAACTGCTCTACAGCACTTCCAAGGAGCACCCAGTAGATAAAGCATGTATAGTACTTGAAAATGTGACATTTCACGTTTTTTCTTTTTGGTTTTGTTCTTTTTTTGCGTGGAAAATACTGAAAACATTGAATTCTATGGTTTCTAGGGCCTGACCTAGTAAAGTGCTATGTCTGCTAATCATAAAGATCAGCAGTTCAAATCTGCCAGGTGCTCTTGGACATTCTATGAAGCAGTTCTACTTCATCCTATATAGGTCACTATGAGTCAGAATCGACTCGATGGTACTGAGTTTGTTTTTTGCTTCAGATTGTATGCTATCAGAAATATATATTTTTTAAAGCTTTTAAGATTTGAATCACTATCCACTGAACTGTTTGATGAAACGTGTATTTCTTACCTTAAATCTACATTTTCAAAACATCAATAGTCAGCCATATATGTGTCTGTTTACAAATATAAAAGCCATTAATCTTACAAAAAGTTCAGTGGTCTTATGCCTTTTCCCATAAAATTTCATAGTTTAAACAACATATTAAAAAAAAAAAAACTGCCATCAAAATCGGGTCTGACTTATAGTGACCCTAGAGGTCAGAGTAGAACTGCATCATAGAGTTTCAAGGAACACCTGGTGGGTTTGAACTGCTGACCTTTTCGTTAGCAGACACAGCACTTAATGCACTAGGCCACCAGGGTTTCAAACCACATATTGCCAAGCCAGCCATATTAGGTGTTCTTAATTTAGTTTTCACAATTATGTTTCAGTTGTGGGGTGTCACACTGCCACCTTGTGGACACAAGGTTTTTTGGCTTTCAGTTACGTCTTTTAACTCTAAGAATCCCTGGCTGGTGCAGGAAATCCTGATGGCCTATTTGTTTCAGTGCAACAGCTGCTAACCAAAAGTTCAGCAGTTTGAGTCCACTAGGCACTCCCTGGAAACCCTATGGAGCAGTTCTGCCCTGTCCTATAGGGTCCTCCTGAGTCAGAATCTTCTTTTCAGCAGTAGGTTGGTTTGTGCAACTATTAGTACACTTGACTATTAACCAAAAATTTGGAGGTTCAGAGGGGACTCAAAAGAAAGGAATAGTGATCCACTTCTGAAAAATCAGCCATTGAAAATTCTACAGAGCACAGTTCTAAACTGACACACCATGAGTTGTAGCTGACTATCAAATGGATTAATATATAACTAGCATCTCATAGATTAATGTATTAATATAGTTAATATAGAACTAATGGTACCAGTGGTAAAGCATTTGGCTGCTAACCAAGAAGTCAGCACTCTGAATCCTCCAGCCACTACTTTGGAAACTCTGTGGGGAACTTCTACTCTGTCCTCTGGGGTCACTATGAGTTGGAAATGATGCAAAAGCCATGAGTTTTTTGTAATATAACTAGTATTTTAGAGATTATTAGGACTTTAAAATCAGTATATTTGAAAAATTCAGACATTGTTTACTAGGTAGGAACTAAAATGAATAATGTTTCCAACTAAAATGAAACTAAGTAAAATGACCCAGAGTTGAGGGGGTTGGAAAATGGTAACTAAGGAATGCTGAGTTTCTTTTTGGGGGTGATGAAAATGTAACAGAAGCAGGTAAGGGTGATAGTTATAAAACTGTGAAGTTTCTGAAAATCACCGATTTATGTTTATATATTTTAAATGGGTAGATGTTATGGTATGTAAATTTTAATCTCAATAAAGCTGTTTAAAAAAAAAGTCAGTGGATCCCTGTGTTCTCACTGAAGCAGATTGCCAGCAAAAAGGAGGATTAACAGAAATACAATATATGAAAAACTAATTTATATAATCCTTGAGAGTTCATTTCCTAGGTTGGTATCTGGCTGGTACAATCTCCCATCCTAGATTTGTGATGCGATCTGATATTTGTTCTCAGATTAAAAGATTCCCTCTCAAATTCTTCTAAATTGGTTTGTTTTTCACATATTTCCTTGTATTTCTGTTGATCTGGAAATATCTTAATTTCACTATTATATTTGAATGAGAGTTTAGCAGGATACATTTTGTATGAGTGACAATTTTTTTCTTTCAAGGTTTTACGTATACAAACAAGTTCTGGCAATTAAGTTTGGGAACTCATCCTAGAAAAAGTGCCATATACCTTACTGCTGAATATCACTATAGTTACCTTTGAAGTACTCCCCTTGGGAAGCGATGCACAGACACCAGCACCTGGTCTACCCTTCAAAGCAATTTTGGAACTTTTTTTCTGGAATGGCCATCAGACTTGTCACTGTATCACCCTTGATGTCCTGAATGCCATCAAAATCTCTCCTATCAATATTTCCTTTATCATCAGGTAAAGAAAAAAGTCATTGAGGGCCAGATTAAATGAGTAAGGAGGGTGATTCAACAGTGTTATTTGTTTACTAACTAAAAACTCCCTCACAGACAACTGTACAATTAAGTTTGTGAACTTGCCACCTGCCACTGTGTGCAAAAGCCATTCCAAAAAGAGTTCCAAAATTACTTTGAAGGGTGCACTAAGCACACGCATCAGTGCATAGATTCCCAAAGGGAATACTTCGAAGATGACCACAGCAATATTCAGCAAGGAGGGAATGTAACACTTAGAACAATTAAGTTTGCAGACTTCATTGTCATACCTCATACAATGTCAATCTCAGGATTTCTCCATTCTTCTTTGCTATTTTTCCTGGGTTTTCCTCAAACAGAGCTGTAGCCAAGTGTTTGTCTTCAATTTCACTGGTCCTGTCCTCTATCATTTTCAGTCTGCTCCTCAGCCCTCCTATGCCACTGACCATTTCTGAAATCTTGTTTATCTTTTGGATTTCTAATTGTTGTTTTTGTATGTTTTCTAATTGTGAATTTAAGTTGGCATCTTGTTCCTGTAATATTTTCCTAAAGTTTTCCATGAACTTGTCTATGCTTTTCCTCAATTTTGTCTGCTCCTTGCTTCAACTCTTGAATAGCTCTGAATACTAAAGATGTGAATTCCCCATTAGGTAGTTCTAGTGCCTTTTCTTCTGCAGGAAAGTTTCGCAGGCTGGCAGGAACCATCCTTTCTTGTTTTTTAAGTTTTGATATTATCCGCAGTTTTTGGTTCTTTCATTAGTTATTTTCTTTGTTTATTAATTGTAAATTTTGTTTGTTTTGTCCTGCTTTTTTGTTTTATTTGGCTATGTAGATTAGGCAAACAGTGTGTTCTTTGTTCTTTGCTTGTCTGTGGTCACAATACTTTTTACCCCTTGTTCAGTAGGCAGGGCCAATTGCTCAGAAGAGTTGTTTGTGGCACTCAGGGTTGACAAGGTGAACTAGTAACCAGTGCTGGACAGGTTCCAGTAGGCAGTGCCTGTGCTGCTGCGGGGAGGGGGTGATGTTCAGCACAGGTGCAGTTAGGTAGGAGGAAGCAGGGAGGCTGCACATGCATGGAGCTAAAATGTGTATGGAAAAAGGAAAAACAGGAGCCAAAAACAAAACAAAAAGAGTGCTAAGAGAGATTGCCACTGGAGAGGAGAGATGAGGAACCAAGAAATTGGGAGGAGAGGACAGAGATGAAGAAAAAAAAGGGAGTTAAAATTTTGATGAAACAACAAAATGAAAAGATCCCAGAGGTCCCACCAGTACTGCTGCAAAGACCAGCGAAGTGTTTACCAGGCTACACCAAACAGCCTAGCTGGAAGGAGTCTTGGTGTCACACTGTGTCAGGTATTTAAGAGACAAGAAAGGAAGGTACATACTGAAAAACAAGAACTGGGAAATGAAGAAAGATAGGAAGCAAAAAAGAAAAGAAGGAAAAAAAGCAATAGCCCCGGGGACCCACTCACACAGGTGGGCAGACTGGGGACATGGGTCCTAGGCCGTGCAGTACAGCTCAGTTAGCAGGGAGTTCCATATCTCAAAGAGACAGAAGAAAGACAGACAGACAAAACAAAACACAGGAAAATAAAATAAAGCAAAAAAAAAAAAACCCTGAAGATTTCACTAGCATGGCACCACAGACCAGGGGAGTGGTTCCACAGCTGAGCAGTGCTTCAGCGCCTTTCAAAGAGAGGCAACGCTGACTCCCAGAACAAGGTGTTCCATGTAAAGAGGGGCAGGTGGTGGGAGGCATAGAGAAAACCAAAAGAAATGGAAAAAAAAGCAACACCAGCTACAGACACATGACATGCAAGGTGCTGGCGAGGGGTTGGGGAAGCAAATTGAAGCCACCAAGGTGAAGGGGTTTCCTCGTGGCCCAGAGACGCAGCCCGCAGGAAGCGGAGGGGAGGGAAGGGTAGGTGGGAAGGGTGAGGCTAGACAAGCATGTGTCACTACTTACCAGGTGCCCTGTGCCCTGCCGGGGGCTCCCGAAGGTGCTCTGTGTCCTGCCCGGGGCCCCTGAAGGTGCTCTGGTACTCCCCTTCTGCCGGTCTCCGGGGCGCGGGGGTGGAATCCCAGCGGGGAGGATCGGCGCTGCGCTGGCCGGCAGCTGACCCACCGCCTTTGCCCACGAAGCGTCTCAGGTAGAGCAGCTGGGAGGAGAAGGAGGGTGGCAAGGCTTGTGGCACTGGCGAACAGTTTACTTGGTCTCGTGCTGGGATTTCGGCGACACTGCCTCCCTGCCCGGTCTGCTGATCGACAGGCGTCCAAGACGGCGCATCCGCGCTGGATTAGCTGATAGGGGACCTCGTGTGGTATAGTATCTCATCTCCCCCTCCCTTCTCTGTCCGTTCCTTATTTCATTATGTGTTGGGCTGAGATCATTCTCTCTTCTTAGGATAGTTCGGGTTCCAGGACTGACATGTATCTCAGTTTTACTTCGTGCTGGGGTCTCTGCTGGAGAGGGACAGCATGGACTTCCTGCAGCGCCATCTTGGCCGGAAGTCCTGAAGCACTAACGTCTGTGTCAAAGTTCCCGTAACTGATTGTTTTCGGGTCTGTGAACTGTGAAATCAGTTAACTCATTTGTGCCGAGTAATGCACCAGCGACCATAACCTTTTCAACCTCTGAGACTTATTTAGAAGCTGCCACAAAACAGCCGCCTTTCTTAATGTTTGAGACTGAGGAAACGAGCATGTGCCACAAATTACTGTTTTTACAAGGTATTGTTTATGAGGTGTCTGAAATTTGATTGGACAAACAGAAATTTTGAAAATGTTTATTTGTTACACATATGTACCAGTAGACCCCAAGGTAGAAATAATGGTATATCATATGTACAAGCGACACTAAGGGGAGGCTTGCGAGAGGGAGCAAGGAAGAAAAAGAATTAGGACACACTCAGTGGTTCAGCATGCTTCCGTTAATGAAAACACGTAGTATCAACAAAATAGCCAAACACTTAACTACTGTTCACGCCCGCAGTGCTCTTCCTTTCGTTGTCACTCCGCATATTGAATAGACACTGAATAAAGATGAAGTAATGCCCTTGCTGACGGGAAAGAAAGCCTGTCG
The DNA here is from genome assembly GCA_028571685.1 of Heterohyrax brucei. Lineage (NCBI taxonomy): Eukaryota > Metazoa > Chordata > Mammalia > Hyracoidea > Procaviidae > Heterohyrax > Heterohyrax brucei. The sequence continues at coordinate 139,820,899 of CM053144.1, forward strand.
TCTCAGGCCACAATGGGCCCTTGTCCTTTGGAAGGTGGCAGTGGTCTGGGCTAGTTGATGACCTAAGAGGTGCATTTATCATAAATTTGCATATAGGTGGGCATGTAAATTTATACGGGAATGTACATTTTCACTCAGTCATAATAAAAAAGAAATTTAAATAAGCAGACTGTTATTAGAAAAGTTTTCCACCTCAAACTCTTTAGCCCAGTGTTCACAAGACTGATATTCATAAATTAAGGCATTTCCTTAGTTCCCAGGAAAAAAGGGTCTAGAAGAAGTTTTTGATGTTTTTTTCCTTGCAATAGCAACAGACTTGGAATTTGGAAGATTTTTGTTGTTCATTAAAGGTACAGGAAAAGGTAAGCACCAGCTACTTTCTTGTGCAAGATTAAAGAGGAAAAAAAAAAAGCACTGAAACCGTGGAAAACCAATTTGTCTGTTATGATTTCTAACAGGCACAGTAGGCAGGCTTCACCTTATGTTAATAACGCAACGCTACAGACTCAAGAGCTGAAGAAAGAATTTAGCCTTCAAAGGAACAAACACAGACTGATTGTGAACCTAGTTACATGTATTTTGTATTCACACTTTCTTCCTTTTTTGTGTCAGATCACTATGTTCACAGAATAAAAAGCAATCTGATTTTTAAGGGCCCTTCATGCTATGTTTTCTTCTAGAATGCTTTGGTGTGATCGTAGTTGTTTATATTTCACCTGCTTGCATTGATTCAGACATTCGTTGTAACATGACTGAAATCTAAGAATGTAGACAGTGACTGTCTCATCCAGGAGAGAATAAAATAGAGTTTAATTTTGAAATTCTTTGCCTGTTTGGTCTACAGAATTTTGTTTTGAGATTCTAAATACCCATTTCTGTGACTCTTTTAAAAAAGAAACCATCGAATAACTGCTACTAGACAGAACTGAGTCATTTTTCTTTATCGCCTTTGAGTTATACCTTATTGAGTATTAAGGAAATTGTTTTCATTATTTGAGAATTTTTAAAAAACACTGCAGGTAGTATTTATATGCATCAGAAGAACACCTACATGTTTATTTTCAGATTCACTTTATTTGGGGTGAAAATGTATACATAGTAAAATCTACACTCATTCAACTATTTCTACGTGTATGTTTAGTTTTTAATATTAACAACTGTCTTCCAGAACTATAGTCCAATTGCTACAGAGGATCTGTGAGGCATAAAATATATATTCAGGACTGTGAAAATAGCTTTTTGAAAAAAAAGTACTATATTGTCTGGGTTAAGTAATGTGTTCTGTAAATAGTATCACCTGTTACGGGTGATCTGTCAAATAATTAACACAACTACTACCTTTTCCACAACAGGCCAGGAACTTCTCACTTGAAGGGTTTCTCAATAGATCTGAAGTTCATAAAATAGCTTCCTGTTTGATAGAGTAGGCAGTACAAATACTCTTCTAATATGAATGATGCTTTTGAAAACTGTCTCTAGTAACTTCCTTGAAGGTTGGCTGCTCACCTTTATAACAGATTTCAAAGGCCCATTCAGATAACTTGTCTGTTGTTGATTGCTCTGGAATGCAATGCCAGTCTTTTGAGCTCTTTACAGTTTGGCCCCAGCAACTTACCCGGGAACTCGGCCTCTGAGAGTCTCACTTGCTATCACAAATGCCCTAAAAGTCAAACTGGAATTCCTAAAGGTAGCAATAATCGTAGTTAAGCTACCACTTATTGAACTTTCTTTGTGTGTGTGTATGTGTGTGAAAATATATACAGTAATATACAGTATATACCACTGCAACATTTTCTATATGGAAAACTCAGTGACATTGACTAATTTCTTCAAGTTCTTCAAACAGTCTCACCATCCTTCAAATTGTTCCACCACCATTGATTAAAATTCATTTCATGTTAAGGTTCTCATCTAATCTTTTGATTTACTGTTGTCAGTTTGATTTTACATAGATAATTCTTTACAGAAGCACAGTGCTCAAGACAGACATACTTTGCTTAAAAGGTAAGTTATTTTCTGATTCTAAGAAGACTTCAGGGGATAGCTTTTGTTTAAAGATTAAAGATATCTCAGGGCAACATTTCAGGGGCTCATCCAGTCTCAGCTGTTCCAGAAAATTTGAATTACATTGAGAGTATGAAAGCCACTCATTGAACTTTTTACTAACATACGAGTTAGTATTTGGCACATGAGGAAGACAAAGTAGCCTACTCACTGCAGGGCATTATGAACCCAGACCTGATTCTGACCCGTTACTCTTGACATTGCAGCCCCTGAGCCTCAGAGCAATTCACACAAGGGGTGACAGGGACTTGTTTAGAATGTATCTGTATCTTTTTCACAAGAGGTGACATGGCAGAGTAACAGGATCTCAACCTACCTCACAAGTTAGAAAGGTGAAGACTTCTAGCCTTCGCACTGAAACTAACACAAAAGACTTGGCATCCGTCAAATGTAGTCATTGTTTTTGTTACAGATGATTGTTAAGCTTTCCTAAACCTGCCTCATTTTGAAGGGCTGTCTTATTCATTTCTGTATTTGAATTTTAAAAAATCTGTAACTTTCATAAATTTTTAAAACACTGAATATACAAGTTGAAAACTTTGTTGCAGTGGTTAGCCAAAAACACATCATAGAAGTAATTTTAATTTTAAGTGTAATGCACATTACTGAGCCGTAGAGAAATAATGAAATTAATCTGTGGGTTCTGTAAGCAGTCTGGAACTGAGACTAAGGAACCACATTGTGGAATATCTTTCCACTATCTCCTGCCTAGAGCCCTTTTGGCTCAGTGGCTAGGAACTTGGCCAGAAAGGTCAGCAGTTGGACTCTATCAGCAGCTCTTTGGAAAAAAACCCAATGGGACATTTCTACCTTGTCCTCTAGGTAGCGAGCTATAAGTCAGAATCAGCTCAATGGCAATGAGTTTGGTTTTTGTTTGTTTGTTTTATCATCTGTCTTATAAATACCTAACAAATGAAATTAGTATTATCAGGAACCTGTATTCAACTGAGGCCTGTATTAGGATTTCAGATGAAAATTAAGAGCAATCTGCTTTGGTAAACAAATATATTCATTGATTGAAAGTAAATAAAAATAAGCATTATAACACTGAAAATGAAATCAAAGAATGAGAGATATAGCCCAATGGACAGAAACAAGAATTCTCATAGAACGGTGGCCATTGTGGGAGAAGCAGGTTAACTGCTGGTTACCTGTGTCAAGGTCCACCATACCAGTCCACCACTGATCCTAATTAACATCGGGGTGATGCAGTATAGAGTGAGACACAAGTTTGTTGTACATTATTTAAAAATAAGGACAGATAAAAGCTCACAATAGAGTCCTTATCTTTTTAGGACTGTAAAATGGCACATATTTAATTGACTCTATCAAAGTATCATGATCATTGCCATTAACTAGCTCTGTGACTTTGGTCAAATCACTTAACATTTTTGATAGACTTTCTTTCTCCAACTATGGGAAGTTTGAAATACCTATTTTTACACAAATAACATACATCTTCTGCATTTATTTGCTGGCCACACCCATCCCCCCAGCATATGTTTGTAAGTTCAATATCTTTTATTTCATAACAGCAACAGCTGAAAGATAGGCAAGGCATTGCTTATGAGGATGCCTTTAGCAGGTAGAGCATGACTGCAAACCAACAAAGAAAGCAAACCAATACAGAAGCCTGTGTTATTTGTGTAAAAATACAGCAGATGACCATGCATTCTTTTCTAGAGCTAACATTGTAGGATTTCCAAATTTCCATGTGCAGGGAAGATCACCAGCATAAAACAATCTAAGGTAAGGCCAGGGCTGTACAGTTCCCAGTCCCCAGCAACTCTTACTAACTACTGGTTTTCTCCCCCAACATTCCAGCACTCCTCTTTCCTCTACCCACCCTTCCCACTCATGGCCCTCACATGCACACACTTCAATCAACTAGAAAGAGCTTTTAGATACAGATTTATCTTGGCTGACCAAAATCTGCCAGAAAGGCCTGTTACGGTATCGATATAAAATAAGAAAAAGCCTTCCACATCACTCTAAATGTGTATTTGCTTCATCAGGATACACTAAAAGTATCTAGTATGTTAGAATTTTGGAACTTTTAGGAACTGAAAAGGTTCTCGTGTATGATATCTCTTGGTAATCTTGAGTCATCAGTTTTATTATCTCTCAACTAGGGATGAAAAATCCAGTACTGAAAAATAAAGGAATTTGAGTAAGCACCCAGTTTGTAACTGGCTGATTCCAGTCTACTAAATCAAGATCTTCCAGAATGGGGCTTAGGAATGTAAATTTTTTTCTCTTGATTTTATTTCTAGGCAAGTGTCTTAAGGTATATAGAGAGATATCTTGAGTGGTACTATGGTTGTTGATGAGAAAGTACTGCAAAGTTCTTACTGTAACTATTCGTTTATCCATTTATTTTGTAGTCACTTTTACCCAGTGAAGAAACTGATGGCATAATGGTTAAGAGCTATGCTGCTAACCAGCGCTTTGAATCCACCAGGCACTCCCTGAACCCTATGGGGCAGTTCTACTCTGTTCTATAGGGTCACCATGAGTCTAACTGAAGCCATCACACCAGATTTGGTTTTTTATTTGTTCGGTTTTTATCCATATATTATTTCCTCACTTCAGGTAAGCACAGAAAATTGAAAATTGCTCTTTTCCTTATTTTTGTCTCATCTCGCTTGATAAGCTGACAATTTTTGTTGTGTACAATTATCTACCTTTTAATGTAACCCAAAGCTTAAAATAACAAATGGTTAAAAATTCTGCCTATTCAAGAACAAAGAACTTGATAGTAACCAACCCACATGCATTTCTTGCTTTGTCAGTGACAGCTGTTACTCTCAAAAAAGTTTAAGCTACATGTACCTGTGTAACTAACCTTGTTCTACATGGGAAAAAAAATGTGGAAGATTAATTTATCCTAGAAATATTAAAAGTCAAGATATAGTTAGTGTAAAAGGAAGTTGTCCACTGGGTATAAAACAATTTTGAGTAAAGCTAGATTGATCCAGGAAAAGGTTACGGGAAGCAAGAAAAACAGGCTTAACCAGCTCTTCTACAAAACAATGGAATCTGAAGTGAGCCAAGTCTCACTAACAGTGTAAAATCATTCCTAAAAGTTATTAACATCATTTTACATATATTAAATCAAAAATTTATTTTTTACTTCATTATGCTTTAGGTTAAAGTTTACAGCACAGAGTAGCTCTCAATTCAAAAATTTATACACAAAATTGTTTTGTGACACTTGCTACAATCCCCACAATGTGTGAGCACTCTTCCCTTCTCCCTTTATACATCAAGTTCCCTGTGTTCATTTGTCTAGGTTTCCTGTCCATTCCTGCCTTTTCCTCTTTGCTTTTGGGCTAGTGTTGCCCATCTGATCTCTTGTACATGACTGAACTAAGAAGCATGTTCCTCACATGTGTTATGGTTTGCTTTTTAAGTACAGTAATTGTATTGTGATTATATTCACCATGGTATAGACAATATTTTTAAATGCAGTTAAAGTCTGGTTTAATAACCACAAGAGTAAAAACAAGATGTACAGACATCCCTATGGCAAAATGATGGCTCAGTTTTGGAAGTTCTGGAGAAATACGCATCATATGGTAACAATGGTTATATGAGAAGACTGTGATTCTGTTTGGTCTATGTTGCTGAAATGTTTTATCTTTTTGCAATAATCATATATTGAATTTTAGCTGGAAAATAATTAAATTACTGCAAGGTCAGCCAGTTCAAATCTGCCAGCTGCTCCTTGGAAATTCTAGGGGGTAGTTCTACTTTGGCCTCTAGGGTCGCTATGAGTCAGACCCAACTCAATGGCAGTAGGTTTGGGTATGAAGTTTATGTGATAGGTAAATGATTCCCACCAGATTTCTAATCTCTGTTATACTGATTTATTTTAATTCAGTGTCCATGAAACTGTAAGCATCTGAGTAAATATGACTGCAGAGTCCAGCATATAGATACTGGAAGAACCATTTAAAACAATATTAGAATTATTATTGACAGCCCAAGATTTTCAAACACATTCACGGTTTTACTAAAAGGAAATAGAAGAAAATAAAAATTAAAAGTCATTATTGTCACTTGAAAGTGGTTAAGTGCTTGGCTATAACCAAAAGGTCAGATGTACAGATCCACAAATGACTCCACAGGAGAAAGATGTGGCAGTCTACTTCATAAAGATTACAGGCATGGAAACCCTATTGGGCAGTTCTACTCTATCCTGTAGGGTCGCTGTGAGTTGGAAGTAACAGGATTATCACTCTAAGTAGAAACAGGAATTTTGCCAACCCACCTACACGTACATATAATATACATTTATTACAGATTAGTGTTTAACTTTGTGTTTTTCCTGATCAGAGTCAACAGCTGGATAACACAAAACACGTAAATTCACAGTAATACTCTGTAAAACAATGGAACTTTGAATACAGTGGGTTAAATTGAAGACACTTGGTTTAAAGCACATGTTTCATTGGTTTTAGAAAAGACTTTGTAAAGACCCCTTAATAATGACTCGGGGTATATTACTTAAATAATTGCACAAAGAGCTAAAGTAAGCATTTTAAGAAGAGTGCAAAAAGTGTTTGTAATTATACTAATAATTTTCAAAATTGTGGTATCAAATTATACCTCATCTAGCAAACAAGACTGAAGAATTAGGTGTTGTACAGTAGTGATTTTTCAAATAGCTCGTTAACTATTTCAGATAATTTTTTTAAAAAAATTGTACTTCAGATGAAAGTTTACTGGAAAAACTAGCTTCACATTAGATAGTACACACAGTTTTATGACATTGGTTAGCAACCCCATGACATGTCAACATTCTGACTTTTTGACCTTGGCTTCCCTATTACCAGCTTCTCTGTCTCCTCCTGCCTTCTAGTCCTTGCTGCAGGGCAGGTGTGCCCCCTTTAGTGTCATTTTGTTTAATTGGCTTGTTTAATCTTTGGCTGAAGAGTGAATCTCAGGAGTGACTTCATTACTGCACTGAAAGGTCTCTGGAGCCATACTCTTGAGGTTTCTTCAGTCTCTCTTATCAATAAGTCTGGTCTTTTTTCATAGGTTAGAATTTTGTTCTACCTTTTTTCCAGCTCTCTCTGGAACCCTCTCTCATGATCCCTGTCAGAGCAGTCAGTGGTGGTAGCCGGGGACCATCTAGTTGTACTAAGTCTGGTAAAGGCCGTGGCGGTTGTGGTCCATAAATCCTTTGGATCAATCTTTCCCTTGTGTCTTTAGTTTTCATCATATCCTGTTGTTCCTGAAGTGGTAGGCCAGCAGAACATCTTAGATGTTAATGCACAAACATTTTAGACACCAGATGCTCCTCACCAAAGTAGAGCGTAGGACATTTTCTTTATAAACTGTTATGCCAGTTGAGCTAGATGTGCCCCGATGCCATGATTCCCACAGCCTCAGCCCAATAATTCAGTCTCTAGGGGAGTCTTGTTGTGTCTGTGGAACTTCCCTGACCGTGCCTTGTACAAATTCCGCTAGATTCCCCAGTATTGTGTACTCTTACCCTTGACCAAAGTTACCACTTATCTATTTAGTGTTTCACCATCCACACCCCTCCCCTCCCTCTTAAACATCAAAGATTTTTTTTCAGTGTAAAACTTCTTATGAATTTGTATAGTAATGGTCTTATACAATATATGTTCTTTTTGATTCACTTATCAAGATGGCCTCTGGGTACATCCATGAGATGCTTCTCAAATTCATCATGATTCTTTATCATTGTGTAGTACTCCATTTTATATATGTATGCTAATTTGTTGATCCGTTGATGGACATCTAGGTTGTTTCCATCTTTTTGCTATTTTGAACAATGCTGCAGTGTACTTGGCATATATATGTCTAGTCACATGATGGCCTTGTATCCCTAGGAGTGGCATGGCTAGATCATATGGTATTTCTATTTATAACTTGCTAAGGAAGCCCCGTATTGTTTTCCAAAATGATTGTACCATTTTACATTCCCACCAGCAATGCATAATAGTTCTAGGCACCCTGAAGCCTCTCCAGCATTTATTATTTTCTCTTTTTTTGACTCATACCAGTACTGCCGGGTGAGATGGTGTCGGACTGTTGTTTCAATTCACGTTTCTCTAATGGCTGGTAATTGCAAACATTTTCTCATGTATCAGTTAGCTGCTTTAGTGTCTTCTATGATGAAGTTTCTGTTCATTTCCTTTGCTCATTTTTCAATTGGATTATTTGTCTTTTTGTTGTGGAGGTGTTGAATATTCCTGTAGATTTTAGAGATTAGACCTTTGTCAGATTCATCACAGCCAGAATTTTTTTTCCCAGTCTGTGGGTTCTCTTTTTACTCTTTTGGCAAAGTCTCTGGATGCACCTAAGCATTTCATTTTTAGAAGATCTGAGTTATCTAGCTTATTCTGGAGTTTGTATATTGTTAGTTATGGTTTGTATCCTGCTAATGCCATATATTAAGGCCTCTAGCATTGATCTTTGCAAGTTATATTAATGATACTGTTCAATAATGTCTACATTCAGTTGGATCACCTTTCTTCAGAATAGGCATAAGTATGGATCTCTTATGTTTAGTTGGGCATGTAGCTGTCTTCTAGACTTCTTGGCATAGATAAATGAGCACTTCCAGTGCTGCCTCCATTTGTTGAAACATCTCCATTGCTGTTCCATCTATTCCTGGAACCTTGTTCTTTGCCACTGTCTTCAATGCAGTTTCAACTTCTTTCTTCAGAACTATCAGTTCCTGATCATACATATGCTACCTCTGGAAATGGGTGAACGTCAACCAGTTCTTTCTAGTATAATGACTTTGTGTATTCCTCCCATGTTCTTTTGATGCTTCCTGAGTCATTTAATATTTTCCCTGTAGAATCCTTCACTATTGCAACTTGAAGCTTGAGTTTTTTTCCTTCAGTTGTTTCAGCTTGAGAAATGCAGAGTGTGTTCTTCCCTTTTGGTTTTCTTTGCATGTGTCAAAATAGTTTATCTTCCCAAGTTCCCTTTGAAATCTTCAATTTTTTTACTAAGCACTGATGTCAGTGCGGAGCTTCCCAAGCAGAGTACTTCTAAGGTGACTCAGTGATATTCAGCAATTTGGTATGTAGCAGTTTTTCTAGGAGGAGTTCACAAACTTAACTGGCAGTCCTCGTGTGTGTGTGTGTGTGTGTGTGTGTGTAGCTTCTAACCAACAGGTCAGCAGTTTGAACACACCAAGCATTCCTTGGAAACTCTGTGGGACAGTTTTGCTGTATCCTGTAGGGTTGCTATGAGTTGCAGTTGACACAGTGGTGCTTGTAATAGTGTTCTACTTATCTGAGGCCTCTTCCCTTTCCATGTCAAATTAATAATTAGCTTTTCCATATATATACAGAAATACAGATATATTTCTATATATTTCTATATCTGTATTTCTGTATGTATGAGATCTGACAAGTTTGTGAACTCATCCTAGAGAAAGTTCTCTGGCTCTTTTTTGGTAGCTGATTGCTTGACATATCTTTTTCCATACTTTAATTTTTAATAACTTTACATCTTTGTTTCTGAGGTATATCTTTTTTTTTTTTTTTTTTTTTTTGGTTAATGACAAGCTAAAATGTATTTGATATTTTCTCACCTAATTGAACAGAATATACTGAGCAGAAATCACTCTTGTTCTGAGGTTCAGGGCCGTCAGTTATTGTATTGTGTGAGGTTCTTCATATGTGACTGAGGTTTTTATGTGCCGTTTGGCTGTCTTAACCCTGTTTGCTACCTCCTTTGCTGCCCATTGCTTCTAACATTCATGCAATCCTCTGCTTATTTTTCCTTCCAGCATACCATACCCTAGAAACATAGTAATAATTGAAAGGAACTAGGAAAGCCTGATAAACTTGATTTTACAGACAAACTTGAGTCAACAGGCTCTGATATAAGTTTCTAATAGAGACTTTATTCCCCTTCTGTGGTGGGAACATGACCTTTGCCGCTCAGCCTTCCTTCCCACCTCACAACCTTGCTTTTTGCCAAGCCCAGGCTGCATCATGATCCAGGTTGGCATGTTGTAGGAAAGTGGGCTGCCATGTAGTAATAATAGCACAAGTCATGTGTGTACCCATGACAGCTGTGGTCTACAGGTTGTTGCTGTTATTATCAAGTCAACTCTGACTCATAGTGATCTTATGGGCTACAAGATGCCTGCCAATAAACAGTTCCCCTCTTCTCCTTTCAGTTATAAACCATTAGGGTAGTAAAGTAAAAAATGAAAGCCAGTACAGTTAACCTCAGTTGAAAGAGTGAGACCAACCAGGACTATAGACTATGCTACAGAATTAGGAAGATGTGTCCACTGAATCCCAAGTAGCACTGGACCTAAGCAGGCCAATGCAATGGAGGCTTGCTGCCAAGAAACAGGCACAGAGCTGGACTACGCATGCCTGGTGTCTTTCCTAATTTAGCAATTCCATCTAGCCGACATTTACAATTAAATCATCCCAGATTTCAATTCCATATTTAACCAGCCTTCTGTTAGTTGTTTACCTCAGCCCCCTTTAGTTACCTCAGGAGCAGAGCCTTGAGCTAATCACACTTACTTCAAAGTACAGTATCAAGTCTCCGTGCAAGGCACATTTAGGTTTGTTTATCTACTTTTATTTTATTTATGCACCACCCTACACGATGAAAATCCCAGCTCTGACGTGGTCTTCTGACACCACCTTGGAGGGAGTGTTGCAGTACTTTGGTCCAGTCTAACAACGGAAAAGTCTAGCCGCCTCAATCAGTTTTGCCGATGTAAGTGATGACTGGGTCACAGTTTTATCTGTGGTGCTTGGCTAGAATAGAGAAGTTATTGTCTAAAAGTTTTCTGGCATGCTAGGCTGCTCTGTTCCTGATCTCCAGCTAGAGAAAGTGAGGTTTTGTTAGTTGCTGGGTTTTTTTTGTTTTTTGTTTTTTTCTTTTTGCTCTGTGCCTATTGGTGTTTCTGGGTTGAAAGCTGCTTCTGCTCCAGGTGTGTGATACATGGGATAAAAAGAAAACCCAGAGACCTTAACATCATGTGGAAGGGATCTCTGGACTATAAAAAGAACACAGCTTTGTAAAAAGCAATGAGGACCTCTTAACGCTGCAAAGGAACAAGTTGGAGAGGGGGTAGAAGGGGAATTATTTAGCTCAAGGTTCAACCACAGTCTACTCAAATAGCATCCTTAAAGATCTCATTTAGTAAGTGTGAGAAGGCAGTGGGGTGGGTGGTTAAGAGCAAGAGGAGGGAGACAATAGGTGCAAGAGAGGTGTGAACCTGGCATCAGACTGCCTGGCTTCCAGCAGGAGTTCTATTCATAACGAATTAGTCTTCTGGATTCCATGTAACCTGCCTCTCCATCTTCTAATTTCATGTTCACTCTTCAGAAAAAGGTTCCATTAACTAAGAGAATTGTCTGAATAAAGACTTGAGAATTACGCCCCATAAGGGACTCTCTATTAGAAACACCTGTGCTATGAAACATTATTTAACTTCTTAATTTCAAGATTATTATCTTTTTTCCTGTGTGTGTGTATGACCTAGAAACATCTCCATTTGGTCTGGAGTCATGCTCTTTCTTTCTTTTTAAGTCATATAGAACAAACATAAGGTTTTCAGAGTAAGTGGAAAATATTCTCTTAGAAAAGGCAAAATCTGTCTGACCTCCAGCTGAAATTCAATCCTTCACAAATGTATCTAAATGAAGATCTTTTCTTAAGATAAAGTTTGTGAAGATAGGAGATAAAAGACTTTGGAAAAGTGGATAATTGTTTTTAGTTGAAAGAGGTAGTTACCACTTCCTACTCATAGTCATCAGGATTTTTTTAAATTTCAGACTCCATTAAGTTTCCCACATTCAAGAAGTTCATTGTGATAAGAAATGATACATTTGCTTAAGATTTAAAGACCCTTAACTGTTTACATATCACAATATCCATGCATACAGTGCAACACATAACTGCGTTTTTACAGAAATACCAAACCCCAAACCTGCACAGCAGCACAGAGCAATGTAAATACAGACTGAATATTCTGGAAGGTTGTTCCATCAAGTGTAGTATGACTTCAGCAAGTTTCATCACAAAAGAAGAGATAGAGGATAAAGTTTGGCTTGCACATTTTTGTGAATCAAATGGACCTTCTGGGCAACAGTGTATATGGAGGCTGAAGAAGTATTGTTGAGACCCTTCCAATGATGAAAGGAGAAAGTGCACTGACTTAGAGTTCTGAATTCCTCTGTTCCATTCACTTCTTGGCCAGTTATTAGCAAAGAGTCTGTAGGCAGCCATTTATTCATCAGCAAATAGAATAATAATACCTAGGCCTCCAGAGCCCCGGGGTGGTACAAATGGTTAATGTGCTTGGCTGCCAACTGAAAGGTTGTAGGTTCAAGTCCATCCAGAGGTGGCTAAGATACAAAGCCTGTGTAATCTAATTCTGAAAAATCAGCACTTGGAAACCCCATGGAGCAAAGTTCTGCTCTGACACACATGGGTTGCCATGAGTCAGATAGATGGCAACTGGTGAACATGCGCCTCCAAAGCCTATTGCATATGTTTACCATACACAAACACATATGTTCTTGGCATTTCAATACTTAGACTGGCAAAGCCACACTGAACTCTTCCCTAGGAAGATAGTCTGTGTTATCAGAGACACGGTGTGGTTCCTGGCCTCAAAGACAGCATGTCAGTGGAAGAGATGAAGCCCCCAAGTTTTTTTGGATGATGTTTTATACTTCTGTGCCTTCTGCTAATGCCAGCTAGAATAAGAGGGTGCCATGCAACTTCTTCCTGCCTGCTGTCAAACCAACAGTTGACCTAACCACTCTCTCATGTCCTTTCTAGGCACTGGACAGGGATTCATGGAGGGACAGCCCCTGCTGTACTGGAATTATTAAACTGGCCCTTATGAAGAAATGGATTGGTTATCAGGACTAAATTTTTATCTACTCTCCTCCCAGCAAACATCTTTTATGGTGAACTGGAACTGGATAACTGTAGGGACAGGGCTGAAGAAATTTTAGAAAAGCCCAGGTACCTCTACAAAAGTCTTCTGATGTAATATTTATCCTTTTGAAAAAAAGAAATACATGTCCTATGTAAGTGGACTGGTGACTACAATTATCTGTGTTTTCTTCAAGCCATAACGGTGAATCACACGTAGGAATGTAGGGAGAATGGAAAATACTGAAAATCAGAATCCCTCAGTGGTCCCTAGTGGTGTAAATAGTCAACTTCCTTGACTACTAGCAAAGAGACTGGTGGTTTAAATCCACCCAGAGGTACCCTGGAGAAAGGCCTGACATTCTACTTCTCAAAAGTCACAGCCATTGAATTCTACACTGAAACACTTGAAGTTACCATAATTGACATCATGGCCACTGGCTTGGTTTTAATCCCTTGGCAATCAGGAGGAAGTTGAGAGAAAAGACCCCCACTTTTTTATTTTTATTTTTTATTGTGATTGAGTGAAAGTGTAAAATCCAGTTTAAATTCACATGCCCGCCTATGTACAGCTCCTCCTGCTCTCCTTGCCTGGTGACAGCACACTCCTCCTTTCTGTTCTATACAAGTCATATCCTCATAACAATGTTGTATCCCCTCTTCTCCACTCTACTCTAGTAAGAGGCCAGTAGGACAACATCCTATAGATGCATAGAACCATGAAGTGCACACATGATATGGTCACTCTATGTCACCAAGTCCATTCCTGTCTGAGGAGTTGACCTCAGTAATGATTTATGATCAGGGGTAGCATCAGGTCTAGGGGCCATGCTCCCAGGGAGAACCCCCAGGCCTTCAAACCATCAATTACGGTCTTTTAGTGGAGTTCTCAGTGCACCCCTTCTTATTCTCGTATTGCCACACAGGACTCAACTTTGTGAGCCCAATCATGGCTGTCACTGGAGGTGGCCGGGCACCATCTGGTTCTTCTGTTGCATGTCAACATGGTCACCCACTCACATGAATGACCCCCAGTTTTTAATGGTGAACCCTCATTTACCCCATCCTTCATAATTTTCCACACTCTGGGGACACTGCAAGGTGTTTGTGAGTATTCTACTCTCAGCCCATCCTGCTCTTAGAGATCTTCAGCCCTCAGGGATGAATACTCAGAGTCACATGGGAAGGCCAAAGCAGGGGACCTATTTCTTCACAGAACATTGTTTTTGTTTCTGTCATGTTTATTGTTTCGAATTTCTAGTAATACTTCCTGGAGCCACCCACCACCACCAGGCCAGGCCTCTCTTTGTTGGCATCACCTCCAGTTTCCCAGAGACTCCTGTTAACATCAGCACAATATCCTGAACGGCCAAGTGGGAAGGACCATAGGTCATCCAGTCCAGCCTCCTCCTTATCGAGATGAATGAGGTAAGGCCTCAGGAGAGGGAAAGGATTTGCCAACTTTACAAAGCCTGTGAGGCTGTTAGGGGACCTTAAAGGTCCAGACATCTGATTAATTAGTATTCCAGTAGTTATCAGACCACTTCTAGTCACCTCCCCAATGCATCACTCACTTTTTCTAAGTTGTTTGCAGACTTTCTAGAGAGCACCAGAGGAATTCAGACTTAACAAGCTCAGAATAGACAGATACACACAATAATGACCATCAAATGTTGCTGGGCTGCCACACATGCTCAATAATGCAAAAAAAAAAAAAAAAAAAACCCACACAAAAAAACCTCATGCCCAGGAATCAAAAGTCTTATACCAAGGAACCAAAAATCATTAGATATTATAAGTCATTGGCTGTAGGCGAGCCCACTTCAGAAGTGAAGATCCATGAATCACTTCCATGCCCATCTTTAGCCCTGCCTCATAATAAACAAATCAGTAAAAACCATGAATAGTTAAAACTTTCTTATCCTGCTCGTGGATCCGACTTGACAGCGCTTAGCTGGCTATCCTGCTGATGGCCTTCCTTCACCCCTAAATAAAATGTGTAAGTAAAAAGTCATAATTGAGCAGATAGAGGAACTCAACATGAGGTCAATACCTCTGAGTTCCCGCTTGCTAGCTTGGAAAAATAAAGTTTTCCTTCCTCCCCAAACCAGCATCTATGAGTTTGGCTTCTTGAGTGCTGGACATGGACCCACTTACGTGGTTCCAGAGCCAGGCCTAAAACCCAGTGCTCTGACTTCCTGTCCAGACTCTTCCCCTGGTCCGTGTAACCCATAAGCCCAACAATGTGAGTAGGATAGGCTGGCCCTGGGGGCTGCTGATTTCTCCTACTCCTTTACGCTCAGCTATCCTGACTGTGATTACATTGGGTTTGGTCACTCAGTGGTCACAGTCCAGAGGCCTAAAAATCAGTCTCCACCTCAGTATTGAGAAACTCTTCAGATCTATATCCAAGGCCCGCCAAATGATGTATTCAACTTCCACTGTCCATTCCTTGTCAAATATTTGCTCCCCAGCACTAAGCAACAGCAGTGCAGCCAGTCGTGGTTAGCTCCCTTTCTAGCTCTCCCTCCTTTGATTCTAGGTGCGGGTATAGGGATCAGAAGGAAAAGGATGAGCCGTTACAGCATTGTTAGGTGAGTATCTTGAGACTCAGTTTCCTCAATCTGATTCCAACACTCAGGTCAGCAGTTTGTGGCTATTATGGGTAAGGAAATAGTTCTCCTCCACTGTCATGGGAGTTCTGGGTGAAAGTTTTCCTGTTGTACCAAAACAAAACAACCAACTGCCATTGAGTTAATACCTATTCATAGCAACCCTGTAGGAAACCCTGGTGGTGTAGTGGCTAAGTGCTATGACTGCTAACCAAAATGTTGGCAGTTCAGATCCACCAAGTGCTCCTTGGAAACTCTATGGGGCAGTTCTACTCTGCTCTACAGGGTCACTATGAGTTCCTGTTGTGGCTGTATGTAATGCCAAAAGGATTTTCCCAGGATACCTGTCTCTGCCTGCTGAGTATAATTGAGCTTCCAAGCTCACTTCCCTCTTTCTCACACAGGCAAATAGCCCAAATGAACCTTCTAGGCAATGTGTAATCTCACGTCTCTGAAACTATGATGACAACAAACCCTTGAACTCTCCTCCACCTGCCTATGGAGCACCCCACAGTTGTCTGTCCCCTAATGGACAGACAGATGAAGGAGATGATGGCCTATTGCTGTATCATTTCTCTCCCCACTGACTCTATTTGCCCCAAAACAACAACAAAGCTATGCAGTTGTCTACCTTCCTCACTCCCACACCATCCTAAAGCAAAGAATAAACAGAAATTCAACTACATTTGAGAAACAAGGAGTTAAATAAAATTTTTTGCTGCATAATGTTTCAGAGCCTTTAGTGGGGACTGTAGATCTGCCAGTGGGAAGAGAGACATTTCCTGGGAAACACAATTGGGAAACACAATTTGGAAACAGCGGTCCTGGAGTTGTCTTAAAAACCAATGAAGAGCGGGTATTTAAAATTTCTTCAAAAACAATTTTTATAAACTACACAAATGTATTGCGGGCAGTACAGATGTAAACAGAACTTGTAAAGACAATTGTCCTCTAAAAGTTACACAAGAAATCAGCACATAATGACTCAGAAAGAGAATAAGGGAACCTTGGAGAAAGCCTAGGCACCAGAAAGCCTAACTGCTTCATTTGCATGTCTAAAGAATCTCACCAGTGGTGAGTTCACTAGCAATGCAAACCAGAGAAAGGTCAGTCTATGAAGTCAGTGTTGGCAGTGTTCTGTGGCTGTCTTCCAAAAAGAAAGAGTCTGACCTGTGCCTTCTGACTATTCCGTGCTAGATGTGGGCTGGGGGATGGGAGCAGAATATCCACCTGGAGGTAAAAGATGGGAAGGATCCAGTGCTCTTTCCCTGATGTCTTGAAATATTAGACATATGGATGGCTACATGAATGGGTACATGCTGTTCTTAGTTACTTTCAAGTTGATACCAACTCAAGACAACTTCGTGTGTGCAGCACAGAACTGCTCCATAGGGTTTTTTAGAAGCGGATCACCAGGCCTGTCTCCCAAGGCACCTCTGGGTAGGTATGACTCACTGATCTTTTGGCTAGTAGTCAAATGCCTGACTGGTTGTGCCACACAGTGACTCGGACAGACAGAAAGATAGATAGATGGCTGTCGTTGAGTTGATCCCTACTCATGGAGACCTTGTATACAGCAGAACAACACACTGGCCAGCCTTGTATCATCACAGTGATTGTCAGCATGTTCAAGTCCATTGTTCTGGCTGTTGTGCCCTCCCGTCTTCTCCAAGTAATTCACTGTGGATATGTCTCACTCTTGGTGGCCCTGACTTCACCAAACGTGATGTCCTCCTCCAGTGGTTGATCCCTCCTGATGACAGGCCTTTTTTTCTTTATATAAAACTTTATATATACTCAGGAAAGTGTACAAGTTATAAATGTACCATTTGTTAAATTCTGACTATTAGATTTTTAATTGTCTGACTATAAACTGGAGCCGTGGTAGTCCAATGGTTAAGAGGGTGGCTGCTAACTAAAAGATACAGTTTGAATCTACCAGTCATGCTTTGAAAAATCTATGGGGCACTTCTACTGTGCCCTGTAGGGTTGCTATGAGTTAGAATCAACTTGATGTCAGAGGTTTTTTGTATATTTAAACTCATTATGAACAAAAATATTTAAGTGTTTGATTCAGCCTCCTCATTATTAAGCATTCTGAGTCCAGATACAAATTGCAGTTTGATTTTCTCTGTATTTAGATACTGGTTTATCTCCCATATGTTTACAACTGGACAGAGGGCAGTGACTGGAGACATGGCACTAGCCAAAGCCATCACAATTTCCCTGATGGGAAATCTTTTCTTTGCCCCCACTGGACAGAAGAAATAGAATTTTGTCAATGTCTTCCACTTGCTTGGTAGAACTTTTTATTTTCGTATTTCTCTTTTGATACAATCCTGCAACAGTTATGAGAGTATATCAATATTGATTAGCATCAGTAATCATTACTAACACATAAGTGTTACTTATGTTACCTCCCCCAACTGGCCTTTTAATTGCTTGCTAAACTCCAATGAGTAATTAAGATAATTCTGTCCACATTGTGACAAAACAATTTTGTATGTTATCCCCTTTAGGCACATTGAAATATGTTTAATTCAGTGCATGCTAAAAAAAAAATTCCTCTCTTTCAAAGTCAGTAATCAGTTCTAGACTGAATGCATTTGGGAAAGGAACGATGACCGACGACGGCCTCTTTGTAGTCTGCATATGCAACTGTACTTTGCAAGCCAGCTTAATGTTTTCCCTACCTATCCTTAGTTTTTTAACATTCTCCTCTTTTATTATTCTATAATTGAGAATTTTAACACTGAGAATATAACAATATTTATTCTGTGAACTTTCCTTAGGTCAGGAGGAAGGTGGAAGTAAAAATAAAATCCTGGTCAACCTTGCAAAATCCCCAGAATACGAAAGAACTAAACTAAACAAAAAAATAGGGCTGAGCTCTGTTTTGAAAACAAAAGTACTCAATTTTTTTTCTGTCTAAAACAGTAATATGACGGAAGTGTTAACATTTATTTATTTGGATGGCATATGAATGGGCATTTATTTTGCTTATTCTTTTACTTTTTTATGTTCTTAAAGTCATTTTTTAAGAGTTAAAGAAACTTGTACTTTTTGTATAAAATTTAGAAAACGCAGACAAGTGCATCTGAAAGGTTAACAGTGGAGACTGCCATTGTTAACATGTTTTCTTTAGTAATCCTTCTGAATTCAAATTACAATTATATATTTTTGCTTACTATCATGAGCAATTGCACATCTCATTAAAATCTCTTTACACATATTATTTTAATACCCCCAAAGCCCAAACTCATTACTGGTATCTAGGTTCTGACTCACAGAGACCCTGTGTACAACAGAAGGAAGTGCTGCCCAGTCCTGTGCCACCTCACAGTAGTTGCTACGTGTCAGCCACTGCTGCAGCCACTGTGCCGGTCCGTCTTGTTGAGGGTCTTCCGGTTTTTTGTTGAGCTTCTACCTAGCCAAAAATGATGTCCTTTTCCAGGGACGAGTCTGTCCTGACAAGAAGTCCAAAGTTCATGAGACAAAACCTTGCCAGCACTGCTTCCAAAGGAATACTCTGGCTGTATTTCTTCCAAGAAAGACATTCATTCTTCCGGCAAACTGTGGTATATTTAATAGTCTTTGTGAGCACCATAATTCAAAGGCATTAATTCGTCTTCTGCTTTCTTGCCTTACCTCAACCCAGAGGGCTCGTCTTCCAGCATAACATCCACCAATACTCTATTGAGATCCATAAAGGTTTCACTGGCTAATTTTTGGAAATAAGTCATCAAATCTTTCTTCCTGCTGAGCCTCAGTCTAGCATCTCTGCTGGAACCTGTCCACCATGAGTGAACTTATTGGTATTTGAAATACTAGTGGCATGTCTTCCACAGCAACATTTAAGTCACCACATTACAAAACACTGACAGACTGGTGGTGGGTTTTGTATCTAGAAAGTGCTTAAAATGTACTTATTGGACTGGAAAATGGAGAGCATCTGGAAAGTAAAAGCTTATAAAGGCTTCAAATGTGTATCTCAGGCCTCTTCATACCCAAGCAGAGTTACTAAATGTTAATGATAAAATTGATTATATGCTCAGATTGAATCTACACTTTCTCTATTCACTCACAATTTATTTTGAAGCTTTCTCATTGCTTTAGAATCATACTAGGGTTGTAGTTCTGTTTAAATTCTATCTTACATAAGTGAGACAATATATATTTTACATACAAGATAGGCTCTGAGCATCTGCCTTCTATTTTTACAGAAGGAAGAGCTAGCAAATATTAGCACAAATTGCAGTAAGATATGCAAATTAAGGAATGGCTGTCTGGATGATAACTGGGGGAGCACTTAAGTGTGAAATGGCCACGTGAGAGATGTTTCTTCCCTGAAAATTTTTCACTAGATAAGCAGTTCTTTAATCTTAGTGTAAGAGATGCCGTGGATGGGTCCTAATAATTATAACTTTTTTAATGGAATTTTAGAACTCTACTGACTTCTAAGATTCTAGAATGCATTATAAAGAAATAAAACCAAAATGGAATACTCTCAAGAATAAAAACCAGACATGCTGTTAATATAAAAGTGTATATGGTTGAAGCACATAATTCTGAGGCTTATTTATTAGATACAAAAAAGTATTTTCACATCTCTCTTTCACTGTTTTTCTCACCTAGAGATTTTCAAGGAAGGAATAGCATCATGAAAGCGGATCCAGATGGCCTTTTTGTTTTCTCATTTCTACTAGATCCCAAAACTCTCACCTTATCTAGCTCAGGATTCTGGAAAATAGTTTACTCTGTTCCTATCCAGGTATTTCCTGAAATGGAAAAGGTAACCAGCCCTAGGGAGGCCACCTGCCTGGACAACAATGCTTTCCATTGTCTGTGCTTAATTCATAGCTCACAGAACCAAACTGGTTGGAGCCCAGCATCTGCTGGCTCAACTCATTTTCTAGAAAGAATGAAATCTGGAGTTCAAGTGTGGTTCAGTGCATCAAAGTATCTTTAAAAAGATACTTTTTTCTCTTGTTTGCTGTACAGAATATTCAATGTGTTCAGGGGTGTGAATTTACCTGCAAAAGATATGATAAAATCTGTTATTTTTGAGTACCTCCTACATGCTAGAACTTTGTACACACATTTTATTTAGTCCCTACAACAGCTAAGAGAGTTTAGGTGTTATATTCCCTAAGGAAACTGAAGCCCAGAGAGAACCATTCTATTGCCTACAGTATTTCATTGAGTGGTTGACTTGGGATTCAGACCCAGATCAATCAGCCTTATTTCCAAAGCCCGAGTTATTTCCCCTAAGCTTTCCTGTCTCTAAGGAAGAAAGATAATTTACATTGACATTTCAGATGCTTTCGGAGTAAAAACTGAATGCAGTTTTGAAAGGGGTCTATGGAGCACCTTATGCGCCAGTAGTGAGCTTTTGAGATGTTCTCGCTTCCTCCCTGCCTGTAGCATCCCCGTGTCTTTCTGGGTGACACAAACAGCAGGGCGCCGCACGGCAGTGTGAAGATTATGGCAGTGCGCAGAGGAAGCTCAGGACTAGAGATGTCCCTGTTTTTCCACTGCTATTTATCTTATTCAATACCACCGTCTTTTGTTTACCTGACAACAGTAATAGACTTGTAATTCTTCACTCTTCCCACCTGCTCTCCTCGAGTCCTTCTCACTTGTCTGAAACCTTCACTGGCTGCTCAATGCTTTGAAGGTCAAGTTAAACGTCTTTACGGGATTTTCCAGGCTCCTGCACTTCCTGGCCCCTGCACTATGCTCTCAGGCTTTCACCTCCGGCCACACTACCTACCTATTCACCTTGCTCCAGCTCCAGTCTCTTATCTCCCTCAGTTCCTCTGCACACCTGTTTGTTCTCTAGTTCTCCTTCCATTTTCCCAAACCACACCCTCACCTCCAGTCTCAGCTTGGGCGCCACTTTCCGAGCGAGGCCTTCTCTAGCTGATAAGTCCCCTCCACTAACCCAGTCTCCCTGAATGTACCCACTAGCACACTTCATTTACATTGTATACTCGCCTGATTATTTTTTTTTATCTCTGTAAGTACCACAAGGGTAAGGCACTGTGTTTGGCAGGCGCATTGCTGAAACTAGTAACTAACGAATGAATGAACCAGTAGGTGACTTGAATTGGGTCTTAATTGCCATGTTTATCCTACTATCATAAAACCACTGGCAGTCTCCCCGAAATATTCCTGGCATGCCCACCTCTGTCGGGTTGGCAAAGCAGGAGAGCAACCTGTCTCGGGCGCCCACCGCGCTCAGATTCTCCGGGGAGGACCCTCGGCACTGCGGAGCTCGCAGCCGGTCTCACGGCCAGGTGTCTTCCTGGCTCCCAGGTTCACTTGTGTTGTGGGGGAGGAGAAGAAGGAAGGAGCGACAGTGGGAGCGCCGTGTACCGGGAAGAGACTTGAGACTGTTGCCGACGCGCCTGCGGCCTCCCCGCGGCCACCCAGGAGGGCGACTTCCTCCTCTGGGGGCCGGCGCGCGGGACGGGGCGGGACGGGGCGGAGCAGAGACGCCCCCGCCGGGCTGGGCCCCTGGCCGCCCCGACGGACTTGGTGGCGGGGCAGCCGCTGAGGCCGGTCCTGGCGCCGCGCTCGGCCTCGGAGCAGGCTGCCCCGCGCGGGTTCGGCGGAGGGAAGCCGAGCCGGCCGGGCTGGCGCGCCGCGGAGCCATGGTGCCCGGGGGCGGCGCGCTCCTGACGCTGCTGTTGGCCGCCGCCGCCCCGCTCCGGCTGCAAGCGGAGGGTCCGGGTGAGTGGGGCGCGCCAGACGGAGGCGGGACCCGGGGCGCCCGGCGGGCTGCGGGCCTGGAGGGGCGCGGCGGGGCGGGAAGCGGAGAGCCTAGCCGGCACAGCGTCTGCTCGGGGCCAAGTTAGTGCATTTGGGATCGTTCACCTCCAGAGTGCCCTCTCTCCACACAAAAAGAGAATCAGCTCACGGGTCCCCCACTTTCTCTCTTTGCTCCAGTTCACTTAGTTTCCAGACTTCCTGATTGCTGCCCCCGTGACAAGTGATGGGGCCCGGCCGCCTTCGGGGGGAGTCGTGTTCGGGAACGGTTCTCTGAAGCCCTCTTGATAAAGCTGTTGAGTTTGGCAGGCAGGCCTTGATTGTCGCCTTCTCCCCCTCTACGCGGCGTCGGAATCCTAGCATGTGCGTTTGTCTTCTTGTGCGGAAAAGCTGGTTATGTTTTCTGAAGTCAGCCTGGTAAGTGTCGGTCGGACAGTGCCCTCCTTCTCCTGGTGAAGACTCCTGTTTGCGCCTCAGCGTGGAATTATGTTGTTCGATGTCTTAGATAAACTTAAGCGAGTCGACTCCCACCCATGCTGGTCTTTCTCTGGACCTGGTAGTTGGCTTCGAGTTCGACCTAAGGACTGTACTCTCTGCATATGCATCGCATTCAAGTAGTGATAGGTTTTACCAGCCACCGTGGCTCTTGGAGTCTTGGGTGGAGCAAACAGTTGAGCTTCTACACCTAGCAGAAAGGTTGGAGGCTCAGACATCCACAGGTGACTCAGAAGTAAGGCCTGGCGATCTGTTTCGTTGGAAGCCCTGTGGTGTTGCTCCTACTGGGCACATACGGAGTTGCCTTGAGTCAGCGTCAACTCAAGGCAGCTAACAACAGGTGGCTCTACTTTATCAATCCTGGTTAATTCGTTATTTTTAATTCAAACAAATAAAGAGAGGATAAAGGACATAGAGAAATGAGTTGTTTTGATAGCAGAGGACAGTTTTCTGCTGGAGTTCTTATTTGTCTCCTTTCTTCCTTGATTCTGTCCAGATACAACTGAGGTTTTGAATGAAGGTGAGTCTATCCAGACTGGTTCACAGTTCCTCCCCCCGCCCCAATTCCCAGCGTTTTGTACGTAGATTAGAATCAAAACTAAGCCAAATGTTAATTTTGAGTTGTGTGAGACACAAGGGAAGTATTGATATGCAAGATGTTTTTAATATGTATGGGTTTTGGTGGTGAGAAACTTGGAAATAGCCAGCTGGACTCAGTTTAGACGATCTAAGTTTTGTTGGCAGTATCTAAAGTATCTGAGTCAGAAGCCAGTCAAACATGTGTCATCTTCTGTCTGTCAGGCCTAGTCAAGGTGTTGACCCGGCCTCATCAGTGTGATGTCACCTCTTCTTGGCTTGGTGTCTTTTGACCTTGACATCCACAGTGAACACAGGGATGTTATCATCCGTCTTCTTCGTGGGTGACTCAGTGGTCGGGGGAAGCTGAGGATGGAATAGTGATCAGGCTTCTTTCTCCTTTGGGCGGTTTTACAAAGGGCTGTCTTCAGAGCCTCGGAGTTGGAATGACCCTTCCGCAGTAGGGTTTTGTTTTGTTTTGTTTTTATTTTTTTCGGTTTCATAGCCTCAGTGTCTTGGGTTGCAGGAAGGCAGGTGACAGGAGGTCTTTTATTTTTATTTTTTAAAATGAGTCCAGGTATGCCTTTCGGCACTGCTTCTTGGCCCTCTGCACCTTTGCTGTCGCTTCAGTTTAGAGAGGAGCAGGACTTCTTGTCTTTCAACACCAGCTTTGTAAAAACGGCCTCCAAAGTGTGAAGCCCATTTGGGATTCAAGATTTTGACGGTGATTCCTAAGCTGACTTTCATGCTGATTTGTACAAAGTATTTAAGCTTATTTTGTCTTGAGTCATTGTACCACAACACCGTATATATCGGGTAATTTTATTAACTGTGTGGTTGTATTAAATGTATACAATTTTGATAATGAGTGTTTTAAGCATTTACTAAAAAAACGAAACTTCACAAATCACTGTTTGAAGATACAGCTTTAATGCTGTATGTCTATGAATCACTTGAACAGTGTGTCCCTTGTGGTAATCTGGCCAAGGCTCTCACCCATCTTTCCAAATGAAGTTGTTAACTGGGTGCTTTGTAGAGCAGTTCTCTGGGAACAAGTGTTGATTGTTTAGATTCTTATTGAGCTTCAGATCTGAGACTGCATCGCAGTTGGTTAATGGAAGAAAATATTGTCATTCGTATTTCCGTGAAACGTATAGATGTTAAGAGGCAATAAAAGGCGAAGGATTCAATGATATACAAAGATTTTGGACATTTACCGAAAACAGCATCTCCTAGGATTTCCAGCACCAATACATCTTGAGTGAAGAGGCCTAATCAGTGATTTTCTTTTCTTTTCTGTTTTTTAACTATTTCACCTGTCTCTGAATTTTCTGATTTGCACTTGCTCATTTATTTTTTTCAGCTTCTTCAGAAATTTCACCATGCAAACCTATTTTAAGTTTTGAGATAGACTACTGGCATAGGGGGTGGTAGGCATACATGGTTTTAGTGTGCTCAGTGTTTAGAAGAGGGCCAACCAGTCAACTGCTGTTGAGTCGATTCTGACTCATAGACAAGGGCAGTCTAAGAAAAATTGTCTGTTTGGGGTGAAAAGAAAATACTAATATTTAATGCGTTTACCTGTATTGTTATTGGAGTCTGCTTAGTGTGATGCTTCTTAGCTCCCCAGGCTTCTCATCCTGTGTGATCACCACTCTCCATAGAAGCTGCATAGAGCTCAGCCTCATCTTTTCACTTGGAGTTTTCAGGGGTACCTGTGAAAGTCGAGAACCCTGGTGGTGTAGTGGTTACATTGCAAACCTAAAGCATCACAGTTTGAATCCACCAGGTGTTCCTTGGAAATTATATAGGGCTATTCTTCTCTGTCCTATAGGTTTCTATGAGTTGGAATCAACTTGATGGCAGTGGGTTTGGTTTTTAGTTCACGAGCATACACTTTAAAAAAGTCTTCTAGGTAATTCTGATTCTAATCAGCTTTGAAAAGATGAAGTATTTCATAGTGTTAGGGTTGTGCTCAAGTGCTACTATTTATGTTATGGACAGTTTAATATTAGACTTATTCGTTGTGTTATGTTTCTGGAAATATAATTTAATCTAAATGTTTATAAGCCCTGTCAGTGAAATTGTTTATAATCTTTATTTTAGTTGGAATCGGGTGACTCTGTGAAGCAATACCAATTCCTTTATAAGGCGGCTGCTTTGCCTATATGATGTTTTTGTTCAATTTGGAAAAAAATGTTAACTCCTTTCAGTGTTCATAGCCTGCCAGGCCCAAGCCCTAGGGATGGCAGCAGAGTTTGGGCTGATTTCAGCTCCGTTTTGGGTCTTGTTTCTTTGTATTCACTTAACTAAATTTAGATATTTACAGAGATTGTGTTGACATGATTTTTGACTTTACATAATATCACATGCATATAATCATTAGTTTTCATTCTTTTTTTAATAGACTCATTGATTAAATTTAGGCCAGCTCTGTAACCTGAGAAATAGAATGAGAGTTTTGTAATAGAGTGAAAATACCCTTAATTCATGAGATGGATTTATTCTATGTTCCTCTCTAGCTAAAAATCTCCAATTCTCTCTCCACCAAAATATTTGCAAATTGGTGTTAATTTTGAATTGTCTTGTTGTGATTTAAGCATTTGTGAAGAATAAAAATAAGCAGTCTCTGAAGAATCCTCTAAACATATGTTCAGGTACTAAATACTTAAAAATTACTTTAAAAAGCCCTGCTCAACTAATTCAGTACTGTTATACTTTTTGTTTATAAGTCACTGTTCGTTTCTTTTGGTTAGAAATGAAATCTGCTGATACCTGGTGGTTTAGGTTAGTGGTTTTTAAAAAAGTAAGGACAAGTTTATTTTGGAACCAACACTGGTGGTCTAGTGATTAAGCACTATGTCTGCTAACCAAGCAGTTGGCAGTTGAAATCCACCAAGTGCTCTTTGGAAACTCTATGGGATATTCTACTCCAACCTCTAGGGTCACTGTGAGTTGGGCCCGACTTGATGGCAGTTGCTTGGTCAGCACTGGTATATGCTCTTGCCCCAGACTTTTCCTTGTCTCCTCTGTCCAGGAGCAAGTCTGCCATTTAGTCATCCATGTAGCAGTGAGGAGCCCTGGTGACACAGTGGTTAAACACTACAGCTGTTAACCCAAAGATCAGCAGGTCGAGTCCATCGGTCACTCCTTGGGAAACATATGGGCCAGTTCTATTCTGTTCTGTAGGATCACTTGAGTTGGCATTGACTTAACAGAATTGGTAATATTTGGGTAGTTTGTAAGCCTTTGAAGACAGCAGCTGAGACTGTCATCCTTTTCTTCCTTTGTAGCTCCTGGCAAAGGTGCTCGCAAATGATTTTTGAGTTGAACGAAACAGTCTCTTTGTAATTAGGAGATATTTACAAGTTGTTTCCTAATTAGTGGAAACTAAGCAGTAGTCTACACAGCAGTTCTTTATGAGAACACATCTGCTGCCTCCACTAATTGATTTTGTTTATCAAGCCCAGCTCTCTTGGTTGGTATGCTTATTTCTATATGCAAGAATGCCTCTTAAATGAAAGTATAAGTGGAAAGATGGGAATATGCCAGCAAAGCAAATATGTACTGTATCTTTTGGCTCTTGTGGGCATAATCTGTAGCACTCAGTAATATGGTTATGCTCCCAAAAAGAAAGAAGTGTGCAAAAGGAACCATTAAACAAATCAAAGAATGATACTAAGGAAGAAATTGAACTCTGAAAAATGTCTCAGGTTATACTAAGTGCTTTTTATTTCATAAATGAACCTTTAACCTGATGGTACTGAAACAAACTTGAAAATCATACCCACCCCCCCCCAAAAAGATTGCAACTTGGAAATAAGGAAGACATTTGTCATTTATGAGGGGTTGTGCTTTTATTTTTAAGATACAGCTAACTGCAGTGTTTAGTGGAGGTTTTAGTCACATTAAGGTAAAAAAACTTATTCAAGAAAGTATTTCCATTAGCATTTTGAAGTTACTGCTTTGTGTACCCTATAGTATGTAGTCAATTCTATATATGCTAGAGCAATTGGTTTCTTTATTAGGGAGAAAATGCACAGAACCTACATGGAATTATACTGAGCATATAGTAGCCAAGCCAAGAGCATATAGTAAGAGCCCTGTAAATGTCAGCTTGCTATTCATTACTGTTTATTGCTATTAATTTGACAGAATTGGAGCCCTTGTTCTGCATTTGTAGTCTACTCACCCTGCTTGCCTCTGTGACCTCATGCCTTACTGCTCTCACCCATTCTTACACCTTTCCAGCCATACTTGCTTTCTTGCTATTTCTCAAAGCTATCAGTCGTCTTTCTACCTCGGAGCCTCTGCACTTGTTGTTCCCTCTGCCTGTCATGTCTTACCCGAGTATCCATGGAAGATTTCTCCTTCCTTTACTCTTTGCTGCTGTGTTTCGGTCTTGGGGATAACTTTCCTAGCTACATGTTCAAAATGGTAAGACTCTTATTCCCAGAACTCTGTATTTTCCTTCTCTGTAGCCCTTGCCCTCTTCTGACACAGTATGTAATTTACACTTTTATTTAATTTGTTGATCCGTGAGGGCTCTGGTATGTCAGACAGTGGTTAGCATGTAATAGATGCTCAGCAGAAGGTGGATGCTAATGAGGGCATAGGTGTTCATTGGGGATGGACTGAGAAGGGAGGGACTACGACCACGGTCCCTCCCTGTTAGAGATTCAGAGTAGGCTCTAGTTGAGATCAAAGTAAGGCAAAGTATTAAAATTGTGTGACTGATTCAACTGTTTTTTGTAAGTATAAAGTCTGGAAGTGTGGCTTTAAGGTAAGGAAACCAGTCCTGATATAACTCTGGCCTTCAGGATGAAAAACGAAACGTTACCAAAATTTCCTTCTGATTTTGTTTCCGTTAAAGCGTTTTAGACTGTGGAGTAATTTTGTCCTTCTGCCATTAGAGAGTCAGGTTGATGTCATCTTCCAGATGTTCATCCTTTGCTTTTCATATGGGTATTTTTAAAGTAGTTGTTTGTTTTGGGGGTGGAAATTGAGGGAAACTTAACTGATGAAAAGGAAATCACATGGTGATTTCTAGCCCTGTATCAAAGTAAAGCCTAGCTGTGAGCTCCTGTTCTGAATCCAGAACTGCCTGCCACCTTCTGCTAAAGGATAAGCAGAAACTGAAGAGTTTGTATGCTTACGTGTGTGTGTACATGTATGTTCCTCTAAGATTGTAAGAGCAGAAACTGAGTCCTTTTTGTCCACTCCCCTGGTACAGTGTCTGGCAGGCAACAGGCTCCTGATAACTATTTTCTCCATCTAGTTCATGAAAGCTGTGGCTGAGATTTGAAAGAATGTTGTGAAAGGTGATATTTCTGAAGTTGTTTCAAATTGAAACTGCATGTATGACCATTGTGATGCCTTTGGAAACACTCTCTGTGTGTTTAAAAAAATAACTACATTCCACTGTAGAATCTCCATGACTCCTTTTCAGGCACGAGGAGAGTTGCACTGGCAGTTTTGAGAAAACAGGAGCAGGTTGTGCTCTGATTTGGACCAGGTGATTCACTGGTCCAGTAAGATCTTCAGGTCTCTTATACACTTTGTGTGTTAGGGCCACTTTTACCCTGAAGATCACTTGGAGAGACCTTTTAGGCATTTGTGAATTAGGATTGTGTTAAGCCACATTATCATGTATGCCTTTACTCTTTACTGCCATTTCTGTTTGATGTATTAATCTGGTTTTTATAAAATATCACCATAGGCATTATGTACTGTAGGAAAACATTCCTGATATTTGCAGAAATATCTTAAATCTTGTATATATATGTCTGTATATGATAATTTTAGGTTCAGTGGAATTTTGTAGGAAAAGATGGAAAGAATAGCACTGAAACAAAATAATGGTTGTTATTTTTATTACTTTTTTCATATAAAGCTACACCGGAGCATTTTTTTTTTTAAAGAAATTAATTTCTTTTAAGATGACGCTTTCTTTCCTGAAGATCTTCTCTAAAGCTTCCAAGGTGGAAAAGTCATGAAACAGAGCTGCATAGCAATAAATAACATTGTACTAACATGTCATAATCGTGCAAAGAATGCATTACACAGAGAACCACTAAGGCTATTTTGACATATGCGTATTTTATATATAACGTGTGCACATTTATATTTATGTATTAGGAACTGTGTTTTTGTGAAGTATTAAGTAGCCACAAAAATTACAGTTAGAAGATATGTGCATAAAAAATAACGGTAATATCTTGGTATTTATCCTACCACCTAGTTTGTATATGCTTTTGCATTCTGCTTTTATTCAACTTGACATTAACATTAAACACTTTTCACTGTTCTGGTGGCATAGTGGTTAAGAGCTGTGGCTGCAAATCAGAAGGTAGGCCTTTCAAATTCTCCAGGTGCTCACTGGAAACTGTATGGGCATGGGACAGTTTTACTCTGTCTGTAGGGTCACTATGAGTTGGAATCGACTCTATGGCAGTTGATAGTAGGCATTTGGGGAAAAAAATTCTATTCTATACAATATACCATTATGGACCCTTGAGCAAATCCATTGCCTAAGAGTTGATTACAATTCATAGAGATCCTATAGGACAAAGTAGAACTCTCCCATATGGTTTTCAAGTCTTCATGGAAGCAGACTGCTGTGCCATGGGGCACTGGTGCATCTGAGCCCCTGACCCTTCAGTTAGCAGCTGAGTGCTTAACCCCTGGGCCACCAGGGCTCCTTTCTTATGGACATATCATCGTTAATTTAATCATTCCCCATGTGCTGTCCTGCTTAGGTCTTTATTTTTAGCATTACACTTTAGGTAAACACTCGTTTTCAGACCATGTATTGCTACAGAGAAATATCCATTGGAAAGTGGTGCTTTTATCTCGGCCAATTTGTATCAGCTGTAAGTCTTAATGTTCTTGTCTATAGTGTGATTCAGATAACTCTTCTTGCTTATGAAACCCAAGATAATTTTCTTATTCATATTTTACTTGAAGGAAAAGTACAGAAGTTTGTCTTTAGACATACTAAATCTTAGAAACAACCAAACCCAACCCAGTGACATCAAATCGATTCTGAAAGGTAAAGCATATTTCTTGATCTTTCTTGGATGAGATTCTTAATGTCTAGTTAAAAGGGTCACCCTTGTCAATTATTAGAATATTTGGAGTTTATCTCTGCTGAAAACCTTAATAATGAGTATTATCCAGTTGACATTACAGCTTTTTGTGTTCAGTGACCAACATGTGTACATTTTACTGGAAGGAGAAAGAACAGGCTTTTGTTTTTTGCCTGTCATCCCCAAAATGAAAGATTTGGGTATTAGTATTATGAGATTTCATTTTATAATAGAGTGTGTTTAGTTCATGAGTCTAAAGATTGTCAGTGATTTTTATGGAATATTTTATTCTTGAAAAAAGAAACAGTACTTCATTATTATTACTGACAAGGATCAAAGCAAAAGAATGTTAAAAGTTAAGAAATCCTGTTAAATTGGAATTTCCAGTGCATAAAATTTCCTGCAGGGAAAACAGGTAAATATCTCTTATGTTTGTCACCCAATTTTTAAATGGCTGAGTGGATTTAATTAAACTTTTTATTGCTCTCCACAAAAGGAAATTTGCCTCATATTGAAATATGGTCGATTGCAGTCCAGAGGAAGAACTCTGGAGACTCAATAGGCCTCCTACTCCAACGATTTTAGAATGAGGTTATTTATGTTGAGAATCACCTGAGCCAAGATTTTTCTCTCCCTCCCTCTCTCTCTCTCTCTTTTGTCTCTGAAAATTCCTGATTGCCAAGAGACTGAAATAGGAAACTGCTTAACTCTACAGATAGAAAAATGACTCTGCACCTGCTGTTGCTGCTAGCTCAGAAGGATCTAAACATATTTTGAAATCCTCTTGTCTTTAGGGCAGGAAATTATTTTTTCTTCCTCTTTGGGCTTTTTCCTTTTTCATTCTCTTGGCAACAGTTACTATCTGTATTTTTAAGATCTTAACAGGCTCACCGTTTTCTCTGTGAGGTATTTAAAGTACGCTAAAGCATTCATGACATTTCACACCTAAATTGTGTATTGGTGTCTGTAAATTAAGGACATCATCTTACGTTACCACAATGCCATGAGCACACCTAAGAATATGAATGATAATTCCTTGATACTAGCTAATACTCAGGCCGTGTTCAGATGATCCCAGAACGTATCATTGTTTTCTGCAAACAGATATCCCAACAAGATTCACATACTGCGTTTAGTTATTGTGTATAAGTCACTTTTGATCTACCAGTGACTCCCACCTACATCTTCCTTTGCTGAAAGGAAACTAGATTCAGTTATCTTGTGACCTGGCTAAGTAACACCTTAGAACCAACTGACTCTGGCTGAGTTGTCTCTTACTTGGTGGGCTACCCCCTGTATTTATTTTCTGTAAACCTGAAGATAGACCTAAAGAGTTAATTAGATTAAAGCTAATTGTTTTTGGTAAAAGTACCTCAAAGGTACCGTGTACTTCTGGGTTGTATCACAATAAACCCATTACCATTATGTTGATTCCAACTCATGGCAACCCCATATGTTGAAGAGTAGAAATGCTCCTAGATTTCCTTGACTGTAATAGTTAGGAAGCAAATCTCCAGACCTCTCAAACCCACGATACCACTAAATGGGTTTGAACAATCAGCCTTTAGGTTAGCAGCCGACTGCAAACTGCTTGCACCACCCAGGGACATAATTGTATCACTTTGTCGAGAACCCACTGCTGTCAAGTCGATTCTGACTTATAGGGACCTTATAGGACAGAGTAGAACTGCTCCATAGAGTTGCCAAGGAGCACCTGGCACTTTAATGCGCCTTTATCATTATTATTGTTATTGTTTATTGCCTCTTTAATGATACTAAGATTTATCAGTGACTTCACGAGGTGACAACCTGACCCCTTTGTTAGAAAGTTGCCTTTTCCTTCTATGACTTGCAAGCGATCTGGAGGATGTAATAACCACTTCCCACCATCCTTTCACTTAGTGGATTAAGAAACCATTGATTACTGGAGCTTATTCAGTTTTTTTTTTTTTTTAATGTAAATAATCTTTAAAAATCCAACCCTCAGATATATTTCCATTTATCAGGTAATTAATCCTAGAAATTCTGAGAGCTGTTGAGAGAACTGGGATTTGGAGAGCTGTAATCATTTGCCCCTGGCACGTTCACCTGTGTGTCCAAAGTGGGACACAGGTCCAGGCCCTACAATTCCAAATACCTTAGAATGGCTTCCTGCCCCTCATCTTTTAGGGAGCACATTCTACCCTCCTGTCTAGGGGAAGGTGAGTTACAGAAAAGATGTCTTGGAGGCACTCAATTTCAGGGGTTACATATGAGTTAAAGTTTTAAATAATCTTCAGTTTCCCTTACAAGTGATGACATTTGACAAAGAAAAATTAATTTTAAAAATTCCGGTTAGTAGCTAACCATTACCTTTTATAGCATTATGGTAAATGCAGCAATGCAGACTATAATTTTCAAGACTGAGGAATGTTATATGAGTTTTATAAGGCTTCTTTTTTTCTCTCCACTCACGTCTCAGACCTCTCTCATCCTCCTGAG
Source organism: Heterohyrax brucei (assembly GCA_028571685.1). Lineage (NCBI taxonomy): Eukaryota > Metazoa > Chordata > Mammalia > Hyracoidea > Procaviidae > Heterohyrax > Heterohyrax brucei. The sequence goes on from CM053144.1 coordinate 139,853,900, forward strand.
GTTTTCTGTTTTCAGTAAACATTGATGGTTTTCCTTATATGTGACACATAGGCTTCTGTTTCCACAAATCTGCTCATCCTGTTTCTTTGTGTGTTTTCCACAGTGATGCTCAAGTCATTCCTAAGTTGAAGTTTTGGTCCAGTAACAGAATGTCACCTTGGCTTAAACAATAGATTCTGAAACTGATTTTTTGCCTGTCCTGGGCTTATAAGTTAAATGTGGCCTGAAGATAAGTGTCAGATAAATGGATATACACATGTTGCAGTTTTAGGAGTAGTTGTTAAAACCACACAAAACTGGTGTCTCAAGGAATTTTCACTTGTAAAAGAATTTGCTAGAGATCCTTGTTTAACAATGGAGAATTTTTTCATCTCTTACTACTTAGAGTATATCAGAGATCAACAGAATAGTCAACATCAAGAGTTATTTGGAAGCAGAGAATATCTAGGCCCTGTCTTTTTAACAAGATCCTTGGGTTATTGGTATGCATACTGAAGTCTGAGAAGCAGTACTTTTATCTACTGAGACCTTCATTACAGAGCATATTTTAGAAGCCACATTGGTGGGAAGCAAAGTGGATAACTTTTAGTCACCTCTCATTAGACTGTCATTGTCTTAGTAATCTAGTGTTGGTGCCATCATTCGCTGCCATGGAGTTGATCCCTGACTCCTGGCAACCCCATGGTGACAAAACAAAGTGCTTCCCAGTCCTGCTTTGTGGTCCTGTGCCATGCCTGTGATTGGTCGCAGGTTAGGCCACTGTAATCCATAGAGTTTTCGTTAACAGATTTTCGGTAGGTTATTAGACCTTGTTCCCTAGTCTGCTTTGTATGGAACCTTTGCTAAAACCTGTTCAGTGTCACAGCAGCGTGGAAGCCTCCACGGACAGGTGAGGCTGTGCATCAGATACACTGACCAGCAGCTGAGCCCATGGCTCCCATGTGGCGGCAAAGAATCAATCACTGAACCACCAATGCCCCCTAATAGTGTAGTAGAGCACACTTAAATAATTAAAAAGGGAAAGTGATAGCATTTCCCATATCATAATTCCTACAATAAAGCTGGGATTAAAAATACAGCTGTTTTCCTTGTACAGGTTTTGAGAAAAAAAGAGTAGAATAACAAATAAATGTAATCTGGGTTTTAATACCCATGTGTTTCTCATCAGCCAAGTGAGCGTGGATGGTGTCTTGGGCAGCCTCTCTGACTCAGTTTCCTTACTTCTCAGACAGGCAAGGTGGTCAGTAGGGCAGCCTTAGAGCACGGTGTATGAACTCCATGGTTCCTAGGGTCAGACAGGGTGAGTTCTGATCTCAGCTTGGCCAACCAGAGTTCCTCAGACTTTCTGAGCCTCAACTTCTTCTCACAAGAAATGAGGACGAAAGCATGGACATGGGACGAAAAAAGGTATGGTGGGCTTCATTTGTGTTGTGCTAGAAATGACTTGTTTTATAAGCGAGAGGTAGATAATTGGATTTTTGAGGCATTAACTACTCTTTGTATATGTGTATATATGTGAAATACTTTATAATCACATTTTTAAAAGGAAACTAATAATGTCGTCTATCAGTTGTAATTGTCATGAAGGTTAAATAACATGAAGTCCACACACTGGATCTGTCAACATTTACAATAAGTGCTTTGTAAATGCCAATTGTTAGTAAAAGCCCTTTCACAGTTTTGTGATATTTTTCTTCCCTGTTCCAGCGACTTTTTGGTCCTTACTAATTTTTGGAGAAAAATAGGTCTATGAAAGTGAAAATGCACATGCATGCAAGAAAGAGAACATTTACAGTTTTAATTTATAATAGTCAGATGAACTTTGTACTTGGTATCGTTGATTTTCTTGACTCCATAGAGAAGAGTTAATATTCTGTTACATTTTATCAGAATATCAACAGTATGCCTGTTTAATATGAAACAGCATTTAGGAAATACAGTATGTCCCACTAGGAGCCCTGGCATGGTGGGTAAGAGCTCAGCAGTTAACCAAGAGGTCATGAATTGAATCCATAAGCTGCTCCTTGGGAGAAAGGCATGATAGTCTGCTCCAGTAGGGATGACAGCCTTGGAAACATTGTGAGACAGTTCTGCTCTGTCTTTTGAGGTGTCCGTGAGTCAATATTCACTCGACAGCAAGGAGCTTGCTTTGTTTCAGAGACAGGAAAATCTTCAGCTTTAGCAATGGCAGCCTGGACATGACATCAGCATCCTGACATTATTAGTGAAGGTCAGCAGCCAGTTCTCTCTGACTTCCTCATCCTGAGCATCTATTCAAGGGAGATAAAACTGTTGTCTTAGACTTGTTTTGCTGTATAGACATGTTATTTCTTAAGTTTTGTTTTGTAAGATTATGAAACTTCCCTCAAGTAACATGCCCAATGTGTTGTCAATGCTCCCAAAGTACTAGTTACTTGGTAACAACAGTGGGAAAGATCTCGCTTTTGAATAGCAGCCCCATGGTGTAATTTCAGTATCATTTTTCGAGCTCTAAAGGCCCGAGCCCACACTTCCCTGTCCTGGATCTTTAGTCCCAAAAGCCCTGAGTCCTGCTTATGAGAACCTAGCTGGGCATTTCACCAGTGTGTCCCAGAGAATGCTATTCCCCTAAGAATAGAGTTCCCTGGAAAATGCACACTGTACCCCCATATCCTTAAGAGCTTTGCTGTTCTGGAAGGGCTTTGAAAGGTCTTATGGTGAAGAAATGAGTAGGATTCTCCAGGCCTGCTTACCGTGCAGCTCTTGGGAGGGGGACGGAGGCGTGGCCTGCAAACTAGAACTACAGTGTCCACTTTGGGAAGGACTGACCTAGCAGTTAGTGAGTACTGATAAATATCGAGGAATGTATTCTAAAGAGACAGTCCCGCTGTTGAGAACACTGAGTGTGCACAGTCTCCTTTGTCTCTACCACATCCAGTTATGGTGTGTAATTTTAAAGATAAGGAAAGTGGATACAAAGCCAGTGACTTTTTAAGATCATATAGACAATGAGTGATGGGAATAGATGAAGTCAACCAGTTCAAAGAAGTATTCTTGACATTTTAATGTCTATACTATTTTTTGAAAATAATGGCAATGAAAATGTATTGAGTTCTTATATGATACTGTCTGTGCTCAATATTTCACTCAAGTATCCTATTTAATGCCCATCATAACACTGTGATTGGGGAACTGTCCTTTGTCTCTATTTCATAGGAGAGGACGTTAAGGCTTGGGGAAGTAAAGTGACTCGTCTAAGTCTACACAGCCAGTACTGGGTGGTATCCCAGAACCTGGGGTCATAACTATTGTGCTGTCTTACCTCCCAAGCATATAGGAATAATTCATGAAGTTAGAAAACATCAACAGTGCAAATACTCTTCCCCAGTACCCTCACTTCTTTCAGTGTTATTTTACCTTTCAGTAAGAATCACAAGACTGAAGGGCGACCCAGAGCTATAGTGCTTTCGTTGATTTACTTATAGCACATGAAGCGTTGGTAGTCCTGTGGTTGAGTTCTTGCCTTCCGCGTGAAGACCTGGTACATCTCATGCACAGCCCCTACCCATCTATCCGTGGGGGCTTGCATGTTGATGTGTTGCTGAACAGGTTTCAGCAGAGCTTCTATACCGAGACAGATGAGGAAGAAAGTCCTGGCCACCTTAAAAAAATCAGCCTTTGAAAACCCTGTGGATCACAGTGATTTGCTTCGAGTGCAGTTGTGTGGATGGTGCAGGACCAGGCAACATTTCATTCTGCTATGTGTGGGCTTGCTTATGTCACGGGCTGACTGGAGGACAGCTAACAACACATTGAAGAATAACAATGAACTAATTTTTCATATTTTTCCCTTGGGTGTAAATGGTACTCTTTATTATCTTCACATTGAAATTGTTGATGTATTTGTACTCATTAAGTAGGGAGCCATGGATAAGATGTTCTATTTTCATGCTGTCAAACTGCCTGATTTCAAGTGATAATTTTAGCTCAAAGGAAACATGGGAGTTTCCTTGGAGAGACTTTTAACAGTAAATCCCTTATGTTTGCTTCTATTTTACTTTCATCTTCTAAAGCAAAAATATTGTCTTCATTAAGTCATTAATCGTATGTTTGCATCTATTTTACAAGTGGCGAGAATAAGGTTTAAAAAGATTTTCCATTTTTGCACATCTTGATCCTGTGTTTCTACTCTGTAACTGTAACTTTCTTTCATTTATAGTATTATCCATTTTCCTTTAAAAAAAAAAAAACTGTGCCGAAAAATTAAAGGTTTTGAATAATTGTTCCATTTTATCATCATCATTTTAACTTTTTGTTCTTACACGGCCTGCGTAAGCCCTCTTGCCCTCTTTCATTTCTTCTCAGGCAACACACAAACTGAAAGCTAAGCACAATTGGAGAAGTGTGAAGTTTATCAGAAAGTATGGCTGATGCTGGATTAAGTCAGTGATACCTTGGGAAATCTGCCTTTCTGGCAGACAAAGAGTTCTGTGGTAATTGCAGGCTCCCCTTTGTGGTTGAAAGGATTGTAGTCATCAGGAGCTCACTGGATCTCAGACATGGGGAGGAATTTTCTCACACCCACCCACTGATGACTGTGTATGTGTTGAGATCTGCTGTAACTCGAATATTAGAAGAGCAAGGATACAACTACAATGAAACTGTATTTCTAGAAATGGCTTCATGCTTACGATATTTTTATGCAGTATTTCTCAAATTACATGTCATGACTCACTAGCAGACCATGAAATCAATTTTGTTGGCCCAACCAGCATGCTTTTAATAAAGAATGAAAGAGAATAGAATGGAAATATCACAGCACATTACATATAATAAAAAGAATTATCATTAATATTATATGTGGATACATATGTAAGTGCTTTCTTAGGTTTTGATGATGAAGTCTATGTTCTAACCACAGGTCATAACCAAAAAAGTTCAAGGCTACTGTCTTACTTTAGGGAATAGTTAATAAGTAGCCTAAAACAATTAATTGAAATAATTTTTCTATTTTACCCAAATAATTTTACAACAAGTACAACTCAGTTAAAAAGTTGTGTGTGGTTTTCTTTTTTCTTTTTTGTATAATTTTTTTAAAGCCTCTATCATACTTTCTAGTATTGTAGAATTTAGTCCGTATGGGATGTATCTTAATTTTGATTTTCTGGTAGTGGGATATTATTTTTCATTTAAGGGAGTTATTGTTTTCTTAGTGGGTAGAATTACAGTAGACTAAATAAAAGGGCTGACTCATGTAGACTAGTTTCTGGGATTTCTTTTAAGTGTATTGAGAAAATACTTTGTATACTCATGCCTCCTGAATATAAAAAACCCATTGTCATTGAGTTGATGTCATTTCATCACACCCCCGTAGGACAGAGTAGAACTGTCCTGAGGGATATCCAACGAGCATGTAATGGATTAGAACTGCCGACCTTTTGGTTGGTAGCCGGGCTCTTGACCACTGCACAGTAACTGGTGCTGAAAGCTAAAAGGTAAAGGTATATCCATCTAACAATTTGAGGAAATCGGGAAATAAAAGCTGAATAGACACACAGACCTTTCTTGAGAGACTAAACAGAGAAAGAGGCTGGAGCTGGTATCCTGAATTCAAACTTGTAGCCTTATAAACTGTGAGAAAATAAACTTGTTAAAGGCACCCACTTGTGGTATTTCTGTTATCACAGTGTTAGATAACTGAGACAAACTTGAATTGCCCATCATAGAAATAAACGCTGTTTTTTCCCGTGTATGTGTGTGTGTGCACTATATAGTCTGCTTTAAAATTTGTAAAAATATTTTTCTAAGACACCTTTTTTTCTTGGTGTCATATTGTTGGAGATATGATTTATTTGACTACTCTTTTCTAATTTAGTGTTCAAATGTTCAGAATTAATACCCATCACTTTGAGAATTCCAAAATATTGAGTGCTTACAGCTTTTTTTAAGAAAACAGACAACAGCAACAACCCAAACTACCCATCTAGTTGCGTCGGAGTCAGTTGTTTGGGACAGGCGCTCGGTCAGCTCACAGACCAGCTAGGCTGTGAGTAAACCTCCAGGACTTGGGCCCATCGTGAAGGGAGTGCTAGCCCTTGAAATAATACAGTGTAGATGAGAACTTTCAGTCTGAAGATAGGAGGAAATGATACATGCGTTAGTCATCGTATGCTCTAGCAATTAAAGTATAGTTCAAAGGAAGGAAAAGATAAACACTGTACAGTAACTGCTTTTGAAAGCAGAAAAATTGCCTGTGGTGAAACTTCCTCTTTTCCCTAAGAAACTCCCCTTGATGTGAGGTAGGTGGCAATTTAATCCAGCTGTCACCCTGTGCTGTTGTATCATTTAAATTTGCTCTTCCTGTCTTACCCTTCATCTCCCAAAACTACTTGAAGTTTAAGCATGAAGTATAGTTTGACTATTTTTTTCCCCACAGAGACCCACTTTTTTTTTCTTTCTTTTCTTAAATTTTATTAGGGTGAAATGTATCTAGCAAAGCATTTTGCAGTTTCAACCATTTTTATGTGGAAAATTCACAGCATTAATTATAGTCCCTAGGTTATACAAACATCACAACTATCTACTTCAAGATTTTTTTCATCACCCTTAGCAGAAACTCAGTACCTCTTAAGCAATACCTTCCTGTCTCCCCCTCCCACCCACCTCTGATAATCATAGACATTGGTCTCTTGGCATTGGCCTGTTCTGGACTATTTCATATAAATGAAATAATTTGCCCTTTTGGATTTGCCTTATTTCTCTCTGCATAGTTGTTTTCAAAGTTTATCCATGTCACAGAGTGTATCAGAACTTCATTTACCTTTATGACTAAATAGTATGCCATGTTTGTAGATACCACATTTTATTTATTCATCTGTTGGTCACTACTTGAACTGTTTGTACCTTCTGATTATTGCTACAGTGCACATTTATTTTTTTGAAGTTTTTATTTTTTAAACAATGAAGCTTAACCATCCACCTATAGGGCCTATCAACATTTCTCCTTAGTTTTTCATTTATGTTGCCCCGGTTTGTTTTTTTTTCATTTTGTTTTGTTTGTTTTCTTTTTTGCTAAAGTATTTTAAGACAAATCCCAAATAAATACTAAATACTTCAGCAAGCATCCCTACTGTTTTCTTATGTTACTTCGATACCAATATAACATCTAATAAATTTCTGTGATATTACTTAACACCCCAATTACCTTTATTTAAAAAAAAGCAACTTTTTAATACAGTTTTATTAAATAAAGGTAATTGGATTTTGAAATCAGAATTCAAACAACAATCTCTTGTTTGCTGTAGCTCTGAAATTTTCTTTAATCTAGATGTCATGGATTGAATTGTGTTCCCCTTAGATATCTCTCAATTTGGCTAGGTGTGATTCCCAGTATTGTGTGATTGTCCACAATTTTTTCATCTTATGTGATTTTTCTATGTGTTGTGGATCCTATGCTATTAATGAGGCAGGAATAGAGACAGTTGTGTTAATGATGCAGGATTGAATCTATAATGTTAGGTTGTGTCTTAAACCAGCCTCTTTTGAGATATAAAAGAGAGCAGAGAGCCGATAGATATGGGGAATTCATACCATCAAGAAACAAGAGCAAGGAGAATCGTGCATCCTTTGGACCCAAGGTCCCTCTGCTGAGAAGCTTCTCCATCTGGGAAGGTTGATAACAAGGGCCCTCCCCTAGTGCCTACAGAGAAAGAAAGCCTTCCCCTGAATTTAGGCTCCTAGCTTCCTAGAATCCGAGAGAATAAATTTCTCTTTGTTAAAGCCATCCACATGTGGTATTTCTGCTACAACAGCACTAGATAACGAAGATACAAAAATAAATGCCGTTTTTGGATGTTCATGTTCAATAGTTAATTGATAAAAAACTGGGTCAGTTGTGCCTAGAATGTGTCCCTTCTAGATTTGGCTGACAACTTTCTGACGGTATCAATAGGCTTGTGCTTCCTGTATTTCCTGTGGATTTGAAAGTGAGAGCTAAAAGGGGCAGTGAATTATTATTGATTCACATGTTTTGCTTTTTTGGCAAGAGTACTTCATAACTGTTGGTGGGTATAGCTCGTATCCTATCAGGAGACACAATGTCTGGTTCTGTCGCTTGTCATGCTGAGATCCACCTGTGGCCTCAGGTGGTAATGAGCCTGATCCCATCATTTTAAAGTTCCTCATCAACTTTCCTTCTAATGGTTTACTGTCCATTAATTACCGTTTCCAGAATCAGTTTCATCTCAATAGAGAGCTGTTTATTTAAATAGGAGAGTAGCGTGAAGTATCTTACAGCAAGATTTCAAAGGTTTTCTTAAGATTAAATACAAACGTACATGTGTTACCAAATCAAATAAGGAGATGAGACCAAACTGTTTTAGATATGATACAGCCATAGCTAAATAGATCATTTTGGGAATTCTAGTCTGGAATCTGCCATCAGTTGAATAACATGAGGGAAATTTTTTTTTTAATTGTGACTGACTGAAAGTATACAATCCAAGTTAAATTTGCATGCCCGCCTATCTGCAGCTCCTTCTGCTCTCCTTGCCTGGTGACAGCACACTGCTCCTTTCTGTTCTATAGATATCATATCCTCTTAACAATCTCCTGTCCCCTCCTCTTCACCCTCTTCTCTCCCTTCTAGTAAGAAGCCAGCAGTACAGGAACCTATAATGCATAGAACCATAAAGTACACACACCATATTGTGACTTTGTGTCCCAAAGTCCAATCCATTCCTGTCTGAAGAGTTGACCTCAGTAATGATTTGTGATCATCAGCAGCAGCAGGTCTAGGGGCCATGCTCCCAGGTGAACCCCCAGGCTTTCAGACCATCAATTGTGGTCTTTCATTAGAGTTCTTGAGGTGCACCCCTCTGTTTCTCGTGTTGCTACTGGGACTTGACATTGTGTACCCCATCACAGCTGTCACTGGTGGTGGTCGGGCACCATCTGGTGCTTCCAGTCAAATGTTGATACAATCACCCACTCATGTGGGTTCTTCTGTCTTGTGGGCTTTTTTCCCCTCATGTCTTTGTTGTCTTTGGTGGTCATCTGTTCTGACTGAGGTGGGACTGTTTGGTGTACCTCAGATGGCAGCTTGCTAGCTTTTAAGACCAACATTAGGGAAATACTTACCACAAGAAATTTTTCTAATCTTTAGAAGTCTTCTGTCAGCTGAGACATGTATTATGAGTCCACCTACCTGAGGCATGCCATGGCCTGCTCCTCACTCAGATGTGAGAGACTGTGATGAAGGGTTTAATGCAGAGAAGTTTTAAAAGTATATGAAATAATAGGGGACAGTCTTATAAATAAAAGTGACCTTCTTATTGGTGGTCATTCCATACACATCTTTTTCATGCATATTTATATAAATGTTTTATTAAAAACAATTTTAAAAGAATATAGGACAACAAAATCCAAATAGAATAGCAAAGAATACAATACACAGTAAAAACACCCCTATCCACTCCCAGACAGCAAACTTGACTAGATTGGTATGTATTTTTTTCAATGTATAATTAAACCTTTTATTTTGAGGTAATTACAGATCACATGCAGTCATAAGGAATAACATGGGGAAAGGTTATATACTCTTCACCTAGTTTCTGCCAGTGGTAGCATCCTGTAATACATTGTTAACAGCCAAGATACTGACAGTGATACAGTCACAATACAGAATAGGAACTGAAAGCATTTTGTGTAACTTTGCGCTTGTCAGTGATTCTCTAACTTCTCTTGGTCGGGTAGTTTGGCTACCTGAGTTATCAGGATGACATCGTGGGAATAGCATTTCACTGTTGTTTTCCATTTGCATGTGTCTGTAGGGTCACTGTGAGTCAAAATTGGCTCAGTGGCAGTTTTTTCTTTTTTCCCTAACTGCCTTATTCATATGATAAAAAAGGAGTTTTCTCTCCCTAGCACTTTATTCGTTTTCCCCTTTGGCATCTTTCTATCTAGTTCTTTGAAGTCATCAAAACTGTAGAAAAACAACAGGTGAAAAGTACTGATGTAGTTAATACCTGTGGAATAAATCAATCATAGTAGTGCCCGCCAAAGAAGACTCCCTAAACAGTCTACTTTTATAGACAAGAATAAAATGGTAACATTTAATGGCAGTTGGCTTTTTAATAAATTAGGACTCAGCAGTTCCTTTGCAATTCATGTTCTCTGACAAAGCAAAGACTCAAGACATTTTGTTCTGATAAAGGAAAAGAGAAAATTTCCCCAGGAAGTAGACTCACCCTACCCCCTGACAGCCCCCATACAAAGCAATGATGAGAGTAGCAGAGACTTAAACCTTGACCGAGTTCTGTGGGCATCATTGGCTACAATAAATTGTCTCTTGAGTTTTAGAGTAGAAGTGATTGAAAAGACATATAGTTAAAAGAGGAATAAAAGTGACACCCTGTGAAAAGAAGTATAATTACAAGAGGAATAAAAGTGACACCCTGGGATTTTCCTTTGTGATGATATCACTTTTTAAGAAGTGAAATTTGAATATTATGTTATTAATCACATATATATTGATTCACATTTAATTGATTCTCATATTTAGCTGTGGTTTCTAAAAAAAAGTTTCTGCTTTTCTTCTCTTTTAAAGACAAGTTTCATAGTACTAAGAGAAGAGGTACTTAAATATTTAGCCAGGCAATTTCTTGGTAGCTTAGAGAGGTTTAGTTATGTGTATATTTATCCTTGTAATTGCTTATACACTAGTTACCCCACAGTTGCTCTGTGTCAGGTGTTCAAGGTCATTGCCTACAAACACATGGAAATGAGTGACCAGGACCCAGAAGTTGGGGCATTTGTCTCTTAAAAGGCAGTCATGTGTCATTGGTCTTGTGAGAACACCAGCCTGGTGTTGTTACTACACCTTAATTTTCAAGAGAAACTATAAGTTGAATGTTTTTTTAAGTCTTTAAAAACCCGTTGCTGCCGAGTTGATTTTGGCTCATCAGGAACCTATAGGACAGAAGAGAATGAACCATCCAGTAAGGTTTCCAGGAACCCAGGTGCTACAGTGTTTAAAGGCCTGGTTGCAGAACAGATCCACCAGCCACTCCAGGAAAGAAAGATGTGGCAGTCTGCTTATGTAAAAGATTACAGCCTTGGAAACCACATGGGGCAGTTCTGCTCTGTCCTGTAGGGTCATTATGAGTCAAAATCGACTGGATGGCAGTGGTCGTCTCCCCCCGCCCCCCCGCTTCCCCCAGTTGTTTTTAAAATAGGGTTTTAAGGCTGTGATCTTGTCAGAAGCAGACTGCCTGCCTCTTTCCCTGTGAAGCTGCTGGTCCAGTCAAACCACTGGCCTTTTGGTTAGCAGCTGGATGCTCAATCACTGTGGCACCAGTGCTCTTTTCCTGTAAAGACAGGCAAATAATTCAATTTTTAAAGTAGAGTCTTGTGTGCCATGTGCTTCTTCTTAGTATAAAACGGGTTGATGTGGAATTGACTCAAGTCCTGGCGACAGATGTATGTCAGAGGCAAACTACTCTGTAGGTTTTCAGAGAATGTTTTTGGGAAGTACATTGCTAGGGCTTTCTTTCAAGGTACCTCTGGGTAGACTCAAACCGTTAAGCATTGGTTAGTAACCTACTGTGCGAACCATTTGCATCAGCCAGGGATGATTCCTTCTAGTATAATTTTAATTTAATTCTCAGTAATTTTGTGTTGTCTTCCAGAGAAGCCAAGGAATTTAACTGTCACCTCAAAGTCAGCAACCAAGCCTATAACTTAGGCCTGCAAACTCGTTCTTTCTTTCTCTGGGCCTTTCTTCCTATCCAAATTCGCATCCATTGTCCAATCGTGTAGGCTGAAAATCTCAGATTTTTGATCCCCTTTTCCGTTATTGCTAGCCTGAACCCTAGCCTTGATTTTCCTTCTGAATTTCCCCATGTGTCTATCTTTCCCTTCCTTTCCTTTCCTGCTAAGCCCTCCTCAGCCCTGCTACTGCTCCCTGCTGTTCCAGAACCTCCCCTACTCTGTTGCTTGATCATCAGTTCAGACACCTCTTTCCTAGTCTCCCTATTTAAGATCTTTGGAGTTCCTATTGCCTACCGTATTAATTCCACAACATCTTCTTCATAGACTTCAGGAGTTCATAGTAATTTTATCTTAGCCTAGCCAATCCATCGAACATTTCCCCTCCTGTAATGAAGTGTTGCCGGGCATTTGGGGGGAGTTTTGGATAATGGAGCAGATCCTTTTCTTAGGGCTTGGCTGCTGATACCCTGGATAGATTCCGGAGGTATGGAGCCTGTTTGGGGGACAGAGATGACTGTGGCCTTCTGTTTTTGTCATCTAATGCTGCTGTGACAGAAATAACACAAGAGGAGGGCTTTAACAAAGATAATTGTATTTTCTCATGGAAAACTGAACTAAAAGTCCAAATTCAGTTCCAGGGGACGGCTTTCTCAGTTGGTTCTGGAGGAAGGTCCTGGTCTTCATCACTGTTTCCTGCACTGGGAGCTTCTGAGGCACAGAGACCCACTCCCAATGCTGCTTTACTGATGGACGAAGTCCCAGCTCTCTGTTTTCTCCCTCTTCTTTTACCTCCTGAGAGATTGCCTGAAGACACAATTCAAGTTTATAGATTGCGTCCTGCCTCACAAACACAATTGCTGCTCCTCTTCCTTCATTAACATCATAAAGAAAAACAATCAAACCCACTGCCAAGGATTCTGACTCCTAGCTCACAGCAACCCTTCATCATAGAGGCGGGATTTACAACAGAAAGGAAAATCCCACAGTAACATGAATCATGGGAAAGCCAAATGGATACAGAGGCACACACAGTTCAGTCCATGACAGGCTGCTTTAGAAGGAAGTAGTATAAAGGACGACTCCAGGTGAATCTCTCTCTAGCCAGGGAAGAGGCTTAGATGTTGTGAGATATCTTTGAGTCAGGACCTGACTTACAGAGACCCTGTCCTCAATGAGATCAGACCCTAGGGAGCCGTTAGGATTTTCACTGACTGATTTACAGAAGTAAATCACCAGGCCTTTCTACATAGTCTGGCCGAGTATGGAGACTGAAACCTATTCAACATTGTAACAACACCCAGATTTCACCTGACAGATTCTACCAGTGAACCACTACTGCCCTCAGGGAAGTGGCTTATAAATCTGCAAAGCAGGTGGGACAGGACTGCTTTGTGCTTCCAGTTCCCATATACATGCCCAACTTGGAGTGTCAGGCTTGGGTATAGAACAAACTTCCACAAGTACCCCGGAAAATTTCCTTCTACAGTGAATTTCTCTTTCTCTCCTTCCAGCTGAGGACCGAAAATCCACTAGAGGCTTTTTGCCCTCTGATTGCCGTGGAAGCTAATTTATCTTGCAGCCCACCCAGTTGGGCACATCACAGATATTTGTTAACTTGGTCACTTTAGCCTACTGGAGCAGCTTGTTGGTAAACTAATAAATGCTCTATGCAGAAAAATCTGGACTTAATTTATTGTTTTAGGGGAAGCACTGATAATTCACGGAAATTAATTTTCTTGTTTGTCTTCGTCAGCATTTCCTTGGCACTATGTTTAATCTTCTGGTCTAGCACACAGCAGTGAGTATTACAGCTGTTAGATGTGTGACTGCCTCCCATCATGCTTGCGAGGTAGCCGTTGCTGCAGTTATGTCTCCGTCTGGTATGTGATGAGCACTCAGCACAGTAGACCCTTGGCGTTCTGTAATGATGCATCCTGAGTCTATCAGAAAACACCACATGCACACGGTCTGCCGATTAAGTTTATGTACTCATCCTAGAAAAAGTGCTACATGCCTCATTGCTGAAGGTCACTAGAGTCACCTTGGAAGTCCTCCCCTTGGGAAGTTATATAACAGCGCCAGCATGTCGTCCACCCTTCCGAGCAGTTTTGGAACTATTTTTCTGGAATGGCCATCAGAGCTGTATTACTCTTGATGTCCTGAATGTCATCAAAATGTCTTCCTTTCAATATTTCCTTCATCTTTGAGTAAGAAAAAAAGGCTTTGGGTGCCAGATCAGGTAAATAGGGAGAGCGTTCCAATGTCTTATTTGTTCACTGGCTAAAACTCCTTCACAGGCAACTATACATTAAGTTTGTGAACTTACCAGCTTCCAACCATGCTTGAAGGCCATTCCAGAAAGAGTTCCAAAACTGCTTTGAAAGGTGGACTAGGTGCTGGCATTGGTGCATAGCTTCCCAAGGGGAATACTTCAAAGATGACCAAGGTGATACTCAACAACGAAGTATGTAGCATTTAAAACAATTAAGTTCTTCAGACTTAAACTATCAGACCTCTTATGACTGTCTTTATCTGAGATGTAAGTGTCGAGTGGATTGTTAGGCTCAGGCCCTAATGAAATGACACAGGCTTCTCAACATAAATTTCTAAGGAGCACCAGGTGGGTTCAAACTGCCAACCTTTTGGTTAGCAGCCATAGCTCTTCACTGCTACGCCACCAGGTTTTCCGTGACAACAGGAAATACTATTTAATAATTCAATCTTCATTCTTCAGTTTTTCACTTTCTCCAAAGATGGAATAAGATAAACTGACTCAGGTATTGTGCTGGTCTCAATCCCCAGTGAGAATTAACTTCACTTACTTCTTTCGTCCTTTTTCCTTTAACAGGTAGTGGCTGTGGACACATAGTGACCTACCAGGACAGTGGTACAATGACGTCTAAGAATTACCCAGGGACTTACCCCAATCACACTGTTTGTGAAAAGACGATTACAGTACCAAAAGGGAAGAGGCTGATTCTGAGGTTGGGAGATTTGGACATTGAATCCCGGACCTGTGCTTCTGACTACCTTCTCTTCACCACCTCTGCTGATCAGTTTGGTAAGAAGAGATCTAGATTTCTGGGAGCAATGAAAAAGTCAAGATTTGGAAAGGAGGGCAAGTGATCTGTTAATTAGCTTTATAGCCTGGGAATATTAGAAGAGAAGCTTACTGTATATAAACTCTCAGGATAGCTAAGATAGGTAGATACATTTGTTTCCAAAATCAAAATAGCCAAGGACATCTACTGAGATGTTAGCCTTGTGTGTATCACATGTTCTTGACTTTCAGTCTTGCTGGGAAGAGAATTAGAGATGTCTGACATTTGGTAAAACCATTTATAGCTTATTCATGTGTTTGACAAATATTTACTGAACATTGACATTGTGTTCAAGGAACTCTGAAGAACTGGGATACAGCAGTGGAAAAAAACAACAACACGTGTCTTTCTCCATGAAGCTTATATTTGAGTGGGTAAAGGGGAATGGTAAGAAAACAAACAGTTTAAATAAACACATCTATAGTATGAGAAGAGATGAGAAGAAACGCAAGAGAAAAGTATGGCAGGCTGAGGGGTTAGTGAGCCTGTGTGTGAGTGGGTTCTGCTCCCTCAGATGGATTTTGGTCAGGAAGGCTTCCTCCAGTAAGGGGACTTTTGAGCAGAGACCCAGATGAAGGGAGGAATAGTGTGACTAGGCTCAGAGTTCTCTGGGTAAAGAGAACAGCAAGTGCAAGGATGGTTTCCAAATCTACCTTCAAAATATAGCTTTCTTTCCTTTTGGTGTGCTGTTAGCTTTTTGTCCTTTTGGAGTCTCTGCTGTTAGCAGGCAGGCTAATTCCTGAAAGCACTGTGTAACTGTGTGACTCCCTGAATCTAAGCCTAAGGAAGTACTCTGGAGTTAGACAATTTGAAAACAAAGAAGAAAACTATACATAGAGTCTCCTGAGATCAGAGATTTTATGAAGTTCGCTGTGCATACAGTTCCAAAAAGGATACCAGTTTTAAGTAAAATCTCATCTGCCCATTAGTTGTACAGGTAGTTTCTTTGTTTTTTTATTATGGTAAGTATATAGGTAACAAAATGTTTCTACAGACAGTGTCTTAAACACATAGCTTAGGTACCTGCCTGGCTTTCCCTTTAGCCCAGAGTTTTGTCCTCATCTATGATGCTGCCTCTGTAATTTGGAATAATCACATTCCAAAAAACCCACTGCCAGTAAGTCGAGCCATGAGATTATTCAGAGAGCTAAATTGATCTAGCCTCATGGACATAAAAAGTCTATGAGGCTTTTTTTAGTCTCTAGTAGAAGTCTATTTTAATGATGATTCAGTTACCCTTGACAAAATCAGGGTTTTTTTTTTCCCCTATTAGGTTGAAATTTTGATAAATTTTAGTTTGACTCAACTGGGAAAAATGAGAAATCCAGGGATGCCTAAGACCCCTGGGAACCCTGACTCTCTGGTCACCTCTGACAATCCCAGGTGTGTAATTTATGGAAGGCCCTTCAGGGGATCCATCACTAACCTGGACGTGTAATCCAGATTCCGAGGTGAGTGGGTGTCAGAGAGCAAGTGTAAAATGCAAGGCAGAGTGCCTCAGGGCCAGAAAAGGCCTCTCCTCTCTTCTCTGGGAAATGGAGAGTTCGTTCCACCTGCTGAGGGAGCCCTGATACAATCACCTCAGCTGTCCTGGGGGCTCTCTTGAGTTAGGGGCTGCGGTGAGAGGAACTAGAAAGGGAAGCACGTCCTTCTGAAGCAGGATTTCTGAGAATGGATGTGGTTTTTCCACACCAGGAAGTTTACCAGTCATCTGTAATATGTATTCACAAACTGTACCAAGAAGAAAAGGAATTAAGTGAATGCCTGGATTTAGGGTGCATGCTAGTCATGATCTCCCTGAGGACATTGGCCTCCATGGTTCTGGATTCTTGAATTTTCCAGACTTAGACTCCTATTAGGAAATGAATAATGAGCTGTAATTCATTGTGTTAGTCATCTAGTGCTGCTGTAAGGGACATACTGCAAGTAGACACCTTTAACAAAAAGAAATGTATTTCCTCACGGTAGCGTAGGCTAGAAGTCCACATTCAGGGCATCAGCTCCAGGAGAAGGCTTTCTCTGTCAGTTGGCAGTGGAGGAAGGTCCTTTTCAGCAATCTTCCCTTAGACAGGAACTTCTCTACACAAGATGCCCAGCTGCAAAGGATGCACTGTCCTCCCAGCCCTGCTTTTTTGGTGGTATGAGGTCCCCTACTCTCTGCTTATGTCCCTTTTTTTTTTTTTTAATCTCTTATGAGATAAAACCTACTTCAGTCCATACCCTAGGAAAACTCCCTTTACACTGGATCAGGGATGTGACTTAGTAAGGTATTTACAGTCCTACCCTGATCCTCTTTAGTATAAAATTACAGTCACGAAATAAAGAACAACCACACAGTACTGGGAATCATGGTCTAACCAAGCTGACACATGTTTAGGGGGAAGACAGTTCAGTTCATGACCTTCACTTGTAGCAATAAAACTGAGTAAATTCATTTTCTATTTACTTTTTTCTATATATAAAGTTGTGTTTTTTTTCATAGTGGGACTATCTGCTTATTTTAGGAAAAAAAAATCTGTTCCATATGTATGACAGGCATCTGCTTGGCCCTCACTTGTCTAATATCCATTACATCCACCCTGCAAGGTAAATGTTAGTAACTTTTTTATACATAACCAAACAAGAAAACCCACTGCTGTTGAGTCGATTCTGATTCATAGTGATCCGATAGGACAGAGTAGAACTGCTCCATAGAGTTTCTAAGGAACATCTGGCAGATTCGAGCTGCTGACATTTTGGTTAGCAGCCATATCACTTAACTGCTACACCACCAGGGTTTCCTTAGGGAAATGGAAATACCATGATATGAAGTAGCATTCTGAAAACTACTCAGCTGAGGACTGAAGGTAAGATTTCTGTCTGTGTCTTTGTGGTTCCAAGACATCTGTCTCCACTGTCTCTCAGCGCTATCCCAGCTACTGTCACCTTCACCGGGTGGACCAGTCCATAGCTGCTTTCATTATACACAGATTTTGTGTAAAACACAAGGAGTATGTCTTATTTTTAGTTGAGGGTGTTCTTAAGAAAATTCAACAGTGCTTAGAATTTCTCCCTTTTGTGGCTTCTGAAAAGTTTTCCTTGACCATAAACATTAACCATATTTGTATCTTAACTTAGTTGAAATGGCCCCCTGGCCAGTTAATGATAGAAACCTCTTAGGACTGAAGCTCCCTTATTAAGTTTGGGCAGCACATGCCTTGTGAAAAACTTTGAGTCTTCTGAAGCAGCACCAAAAACCAAAACCAAACTTGGTGCCGTTGAGTCGATTCCAACTCACAGCGACCCTATAGGATAGAGTAGAACTGCCCCATCAGGTTTCCTAGGAGCTCCGGGTGGATTTCAACTACTGACCGTCTTGGGCTTAACCACTGTACCTCAAGCAGCACAGTCTTCTGCAAAGCAGGAGGAAGAGGAGGCAGAAGTGTTTTGTCTTCCTTTGGCCAGGCTTTGGAGGGAGAAAGAGTTCTTTCCTTTGTCTAGCTCCCAGGAAGGTAGGAGGTACCTCTGCAGTGGGTGTGGCCACTTTACCTGGCTGGGCTCAGGAGGGGGGAAGCTCCAAGGCTGCCGCAGGACCCTACCCTAGGGATCCACATTGTATCACATGGGCAGATGTTGGAGAGGAATGTCTGGAAGTGCAGCAGTGAGGGGGCTTATGTACTGAAATATCTCCTGTAACTTCCTTCCTGAGTGTCAGCTTTGATGCTTACATGTGTGGCTGAAATCTCTCAATACAGTTTTAGTTTATCGTGGTGTTTTTTTTTTTTTTTTTTCATTAGCAAACTGATTGCTAAAACCTGTTGTCAAGGGATTTCAAGACTCAGAATTATCAGAAGTTGCAATCTGGAGTTAATGTTTTGAAAAAGAATAATGTTTCCTGCCATTACTGTTTATAAGCTATGCCAAAAGTAGACATACATAGAATGCAATTAATAAGCCCTTATGAATATGCTGCATTTGTATGGTCTTAATCATTATTAGTTCATTTTTAACATTTTCCCCACATCAGTTTTGTTTTAAATGTTTGGTTCATATACTTGAAGCAGTTTTATAATCCACATTCTTGGTAACAAAATGTCCTTGTAAACAACTGTGACTGCCCACACCAGCTTTCAAGTAATCCGGCAAAATATGCACTTGATCTTGCTGGTGTTAAAAGAACTGATACAGACAAAATGAGATTATTCTTCTTCTGTTTGTCATGTGTTATAATTATGGTTGATATTTCAGATCAAGCATCCATTCAAAGAATGCACTTGTATGCCTACATTACAGTTAATCTTGTGACTCTTTCAAAATACTCTTGAAATAGCCAAGGAGGAGCAAAGCTGATAAAATGAAGTGTATCAGCTTTGCTATTGGAAAAAAAATGTTAAGTTAAAAAAAAAAGCTATTTAGATACTTTTTAAACCACAAATTTCACTTTTAAACTGTTAAGATTTTTAGATGCATTCACATATGTCTCTATCCTGGCCAGAAACAGAAAAAAAAGCTTTAAGAAGTAGCATGCTTTGCTTAGCAAAGATGGTTTTTACTATAACTAAGGGAATTCTGAGTTTTTATTTAAGTGACCAAAGCAACTGAGAGTCCCTTCAGAACAAGCACTAAAATCACTTTTCTGGTCTAGGATCCAGTCCAAGATCATGAAGTATTTAGTTGTCATGACTCCTCAAACTCCTTTAATCTGGGACAGTTCCTGGGTCTGTCTTTGTCTTCTGTACAATTTGAAGAGTACCAGTGGTTATTCTGTAGAATGTCTGTCAACTTAAGTTTCTTTGGTGTTTCCTCATGATTAAATTCAGGTTATGCATTTTTTGGCAAACATAACACTATCTCCTTTTAAATACTCTTTAAAAGGGCTGTTTACAACAATCTCCAGCATTTCAAATTGCCGAGTCATGGATCCCCCCAGTAATAAGAACTAAATCTGCTTAAATTTCTTTGCCTCCCTTTGTACTGCTTTTCTCAAGTGGATTCTTTTACATTGGAAATTACATTGATTTAGGTTATTTCAAGCTGATGAGTCTTCTCCAAACAGTTCTTTGTTGCTCAAAGCGGTTGGTGTAATATGAGTCTTTGAAAGGACTCCAGTAGAAAGTGACACCTTTTTAGAGGACAATTTTGGAAAACAAGTTAATGCTGTATTGGGGCATCTAAGATAAAGGAAACTTGATTAAGGTAGCCAAATCCTTTCCATGATGCAACCAATTTATTTTTTAACCTAGAATCTGAAGATTAAACCGCAGAATATGTTTAGCTAACATCACTTTAAAATTGTTGGATGGTACAGTTAAAACTGCTACTTTGCTGCTGACTCAGTATCCTCTTTTGTATTCATAACATAAAATAATAAAGAGATTAGTTATATAAAATATTAAAGTATCTGGGGCTGTGGGAAAAAGTAGATGCTGGTTCAGCTCTTGAAACCCAAATTTAAAATACGAAATTTCTGACATTGTTTTATTTATGATGCTGCAGAAGGGAGGCTGTGAATTCATACTGAAGATGATTCTCAGCTTAAACTATTCAGTCCCCTTGTCACCTGCGCTCACCCTCTGGCTATGTTTCACTGCCAGTCTGGCTGAGAAAGGACCTGGAGATTTGTGTGCACTTGGAGGTTGGTTTCTGTTGCTACTGCATCCAGGGGCCCAAGCCGAACTGTCATTTCTTGTTGCAGACATTTCTGAAAAATCGATTGGATCCTAGGTTTCCCCGAAAAGCTGACTGTCCCCTTGAAGACCTGCCCAGCGAGTGTAGTGGGAACTGATTCTGGCCTGCCTTTGTAGGTCGCAGATTGCTGCAGGAACCTAACTGGAGTCAGTTAAATCAGTCTCTTCTGCCAGATGGTTTGCACTATAGAAAAACCAGGAAGTTCTTGAATTGTTTTCTGACATTTCCTGTGCTTCCACCCCCAATATCTTTTTTAACTATTGTCAGCAACTTAGAATATACTGATGCGAAGTCAACTGAAGTGTGCTGTACTAGGAACAAGAGAAATGAGAAAAGTAAGAAGTAACGCTGAATGTTTTGACTCAAATTGCAACATAATTTCTGGGGTACTATTTTAGGATGATACACATCTGGCATTCTGCAGTAAGAACTAATCATTATGCCTTGTCTGTGGATTTTTTTAAATCCTAGAGAGGGAAAAGCAAAGGATTGGCAGATTCTCTTTGACAAATGGTTTATGTTTTGCATATGTCTTTACATTTTAAAGACCAGACAGATGCCTCTGAAGAAATATCCAGCTTGCAAGAGCTACTTTGGGTCTCCAGCCATCCCAGATGTGCCTTCTCCTCTGGGATCAGGGCTACTTGGGTAGAAATTCTTGAGCGGGACTATTTTTTGTTTATTTCCTTGTTTTTGTTTTATTTAGTTTGGCCTTTCCTTTTATGACAAAGATGAGTCTCTGGGTGGTACAAACAGGTAACAGCTTGGCTGCTAACCAGTAAGTTGGAGTTTGGGTCCACCTAAAGAAGCCTCAGAAGAAATAACTGGCAGTCAACTCTAAGAAAACATCAGCCATTGAAAACTGTATGAAGTACAGTTTTACTCGGACACACACGGGGTTGCCGTGAATCAGAATCTGGTAGATGGTGACTGAGATTTTTGTGCCAAAGTAAAATTTAGAATTTTAATCTTATAAAAATTATATCAGCTAGAATGTTCCTTGCTAGCCATCCTATTAACATAACTGTAAGTCCCAAGTAGGAAAAAAAACTGTTGAACCCCTCCTCCTCCTTCCCTCTACATATATCCCTAGAGACTCATCAAGATTCACTGTAGTGATTGGCATCTTTTGTTGAGACAGATGTGATGGCCTAGTTGGACAGCAATTCCGGTGTTAAGGCACTTCTCAACCTGGGTCTCATAGCCCCTAGGAAAGGTCGAATCTTTGCTTAAGAATGTGGCTGGTTCATTTATCACCTGTCACTGATTTTTGTCTGGGAACCACGACACAGCTCCCCAGGGATACCACTTACATTCTTACGTGACCATGGTTTTAATGGCACAGGCCAGGAATATCCCTTTTTAATGCTAATTTCCTTCCTTTTCAAAGAAAATGGCCCTGAAAATTCTGTAGTTTTGTGCAATGGCCATACTGCAATTAGCAGGCAAGGACAAACTCTGCTGTTTGACTGTACGGAAAAGCCATCTGGAAAACAGACACAGGCCTAAGTGAAGCATTCGCAGAGACTGTTTATCAGTGCACATCTGAGCACAGAGCAGAGCCCTGTGCTGGCCATTGCATTCCCAGCAGCTCCTAGTTTGTGGTGTGGCTGCCTCTGCCCAGGTACTCCCCTGGGAAGTATTCTTATTTTGTGTTCTTATTTGAGAAATTAAGTTCTTCTGAGAAAGTTAATGTTTGCTGTAGAAGGGGCTTCATAAGGTTAATGGAGGTTCTTAAGCTTTTTGTTTGTTTGTTTTATCTTAAGTGACAAACTTCTCTGCTGGTGGCACAGGGCTTTAAGAACTTGGCTACCAACCAAAAGGTTGATAGTTCAAATCTACCAGGTGCTTCTTAGAAACCCTGTGGGACACCTTGTTCTGTCATGTAAGGTCACTGTGAGTCAGAATTGACTTGATGGCAACAGGTTTTTAGTTTCTTTACTTGGTCTCTGTGGTTTTTAACCACTAAGAGAGTGGGTATGGGGGGGTGAAGGGTCTCTTTATTTTTTTAAACAATATACATACCATTTACATAGCCCTGTCACACCTAGAACCATAATTTAGTTTTACCCTCTTTAAGATCAAAACTACTTACCCACCTCAAATGAACTGGAATAGTTTTTAACCAAACCATTTATTACCTTGTAATGCCCAAAGGGAGCCCTGATAGTATGGTGGTTAAGAGCTCAGCGGCTAACTAAAAGGTTAGCAGTTCAAATCCACCAGCCACTCTTTGAAAACCGTATTATAGGGCAGTTCTGCTGTGTCCTGTAGAGTTGCTATGAGTCACAATTGACTCGCTAACAACTGGGTAATGTCCAAGGAATCTTAGGTAGATATTCCAAAAAAGTGCTCTAAGTTGCTGCCTGGATTGTCAGGTTGCCAGAGAATTAGAGGATTCTTGGCTCAGTTCAGGGCAGATAATTCATTCTTCCTTGCAGGTCAATTTTCTTTTATTCACGCATGAAAAGGTAAAGAGTTTCCTTCCCAACTACTAATGGAACAGTAGCTGTAAATGAGGAATGTGCTGAGAGAAGCTGGCCTACTCTGCTCTAAGAAGGCAGCTCCTGTGGTTCCTGAGTCTTCCTTTTGCCAAGGAATCCATTGTTATCAGCTGCGTTTTGGTCTCGTGTCTGCTATCAAATGCCACAGTGTTATTCCATTTGGTATCACTGATAGTTTTTCCCACAATTCAGGCACTCCCAGTTATATTCTGTGAGAGGCAAGGTATTTCTTTTTCCTGTTTTTCCTGCCCACTTAATGAGCTGCCTTTCTGCTGTGCAAAGGCTGATGAGAATTTTTGACTAAAAAGCGAGAACCTTCCTCTCAGACAAGGGCAAAAATGAGAAAAGTGCGCAGTTAGCAGGTCGAAGCCTCTCAGACAAGGGCAGAGGTGAGGAAAGGTGAGTAGTTAGCAGGTCCAAGCACTGCAGAATAAGCAGCCTTACCAGTTGGGGAGCATACGTCCTCACAGAACTCAGAATCCTGTTTTCAGGTCTGTGAAGTTCTTGGGAACCACCCAGGAAGGGTTGGCTAAGTTCAGTCCCTGAAGTGAAGGAGGTTTATCAATCTGGAAACATCGATGTGATCGGAGATAGAAGTAACTGGACTCTCATTTGGGTTTCCAGTGAAATTGTCCTTGTAATGTTTAAATACAAGTCTTGTTCTTGTTAACCCTGTCTGCGTAGGCCTCAACTCATGACAGCCCCACACGTGGTGAAGTGAAACACTGCCCAGTCCTGCGTCACCGCTGTGCTCAGTTGCAGATGGGATCGTCATCCACGGAGTTTTCGTCAGTAGATAATCAAAAATAGATCACCAGGACTTTCTTCCAAGTCTGTCCTAGTGGAGAAATGCCTCAGAGCAACATGCGGGCCTCGACTGACAGGTTGTAGCTTTGCATGAGATGCTCTGGCCAGGAGTCAAACCCAGGTGTAGGCAAGGTTACTAACAGTGAAGTATAGATTTCATGCAGGGGTATTGGGATTTCATAAGGGAAGATGTCATTCTTTAAGAAGTCTGGCTGAGAACTGAGAAATTGCTTAGGTCGGCTAAAAGGGTTTTTTCCACTGGTTTCCCATTAATTATTTTTCTCTCTCACTGCCAGTCACATTTTTGTGTTTTCATCTCTTTCCCCTTTTGACTCTAGGAATGTACTTATTAACTTTCACACTGTGAACAAGAATCTTTCGCTGACAGGCCTCAGACAGGCAGTAATTGGGGTGCTTTGCCACAGGCAGCACTGCAGCTGGTACTCAACGCCTATCCCCCACCCCAGACTGAAACCCTCCGCTCCACCGTCATAGTTACGAATGTGATGAATCCATCAAAAGAACTTTTATTGATGATGTTTATGTAGAGAGGGGTATTCTGTCCCTTTTAGGATTTAGTTACATTTTTACAGCATGTTAATAAGAATGTGAGAGAGATTGGTTTCTGTGGGGTAAGAGTTGATTAAAGGATTGTGTGTTTATCCCTTTTGTCTTTGAACTTCTTTCAGAAATATTTACATGTCTGTCATGATTTTTGGAGGATACAACCAAATTAGCTTTACTGTATTAATGTGTTTTCTGGTTTGGCCAGCCAAAGCCAAGTGCCGTTGAGTTGGATCTGACTCATGGTGACCCTAGGGGCCAGCGTAGAACTGACCCCCAGAGCACTCAAGGAGCGCCTGGTGGATTTGAACTGTTACCTTGTGGTTAGCAGTGGTAGCACTTAACCCACTACACCAGTTTAGAGAATCATATATGTTGCTAAAAAGCTCAGGGTGGTGGCATGCACTTTGACCTATTGTGTAAAAAGTATACAATTCTTACAACCTTTCCTTTCAACTGCTTCATTTTTTTTAAAAAAAAGAAGGTCAAATAAATTCTTTCTGATAATCAGTTTACTTCACAGTTTTTAATTAGAAATCTTTGAAATGCTATAGAAATTTAGAGATTAGTATCATCACACCAGTTTGGGAAGAGTAAGTCTGTTATTATGCCCTACTAAAAAATAAATAAATAAATGTAGGTAGAAGTCTAATTTATTAGTAGCAACAACTTACTGATTATTTCATTTTCTTTATAGGTTTGCAAAGTAAGCACCTTCACATATTTTATCTATGCAAAGAATAAATGAATTTTAAACATTTTCTGTTTATAGGTTTGCAAAACAAATACATTCACATGTTTTATCTATGCAAAAAATAAATGGATTTTAAACATATGTAAACCAGATAAATCACCAGTTGCTGTGAACCTCAAACACAGGACTCTAATTCACTTTAATTTTGTGAGAATGCTTACCTTTCTTCTTGGTTATAGAAAGGTAGGTTTAATATAAGTCACCCGTCTACTATCTTTGTGAGCCCTGTTCTGGATGAAGTTCACGTACCCATTACACTAATGATTTTCCTCCTTTACTTGCATCTCTACACTTCTTTTCCTGACCTCTCTGTGAATTGCAGAATGACAGAATTAGAAATATTTTACATTCTTTCATAATAGTTTGTTTGTTTGTTTTTTTTAAAAAATGACTTTATTGAAATTAAACTCAAGTACAAAAGTATTGGGGAGGCTGCCTTGTGACAGGTACTATGCAAGCTGGTAGGAAAGAAAATGATGGATAGAAAAGCCCTGACCCCGTGGAACATAGTCTAAAAGAGAATCAAACATTTGTTTGTTTGTTTTTTTTAATTTAGTCAGTCATTCTGTTTATCTCTCACTGTGTGCTAGATATACTGTTTTAAATAGAGGCACTGCCCAGGTTATGAACATCCAACTTACAAATAGGTCATACTTAAGAATGGACAGCCATAAATGCTATTTATTGTGTGAAAAACCTAAGTTCAACCGTTCATAACAGTTAACACTACTTTGTGACACTCATGAATGAAAACATTGCGTGGTTTGGAAGTGTTTACGTGTTTTATGTGCATAAAATTGTCAAATAAGTGCATATATACTAAGGCAAACGTTTGATTAACTGATGCTAAATAAGAACCCTGTGTACCTATTCTGACTTACCTACAAATTTGAAATAAATACAGAATTAGGAATGAATCTCATTTGTAACCAAGGAAGTGCCTGTAATTTATAAGTATTAACTCTTTAAGTAATTGTATGTGGTGAGTGTGTCTAGCGAGGTAATTGATCATTTTTACTTAAATTTCAGTAGAATTTAATAATAGGGGACAACAGAGTGTAAAGCAAAGTACCCAGCTCTTCACTCCCACCCTATCACATCATCAGAATGCAAAGCCAGGACCAGAGAGAAACCTGGTATACTAGGAGAGAAATGCTGAGTTAGGTTCATGATCGTTTCCTGAATCTTAATCGAGTTTGGGCCTTATTTCGGTTTTGGTTAGTGGAACCCAGTTTTATTCGCATTCAGTTGGGCTTGCTGCCTCCAGTGTGATTGGTCCCTTACGTTCACTCTTCGTGACCTGATTGTTGTTGTTGTTGTTGCTGTTGACTCTTTTCACAGTGTTTTGTTTTGGGGAGAATTTGATTTCTATGAAAATTGAAATTAACAAGCAAATTTTGATAAGTCTTGTCAAAATTTACTTGTTAATTCCTATTTTCATAGCTGATGATGACGATGATTACATTTTACTGTAGTAACTAAAACAAAGCATTTGACATTTTAAGAGATTATTATTTTGCATATGTGATTTTCAAAAACAACAATAAACTAACTTTAACTTAAATAGTATAAGGAAGGTTGAATTCTTTTCAGCTCCAAATCTGGTACTGTCTTTTAAAAGTTCATTGAACTTCCTATGACTTTTCAAGGAATTTATTCTAGAAATAATGTTATAATTTTTTTATTACGGTTAACTGAAAGTATACAATCCAAGTCAATTTTGCATGTCTGCCTCTCTGCAACTCGGTCTCCTCACCTTGTGACAGTGTACTCCTTCTTTTCACTCTCAATGTCTAGTATTCACTTAACAAACTCATGTTTCCTCCTCTCCACCCTTTCCTCTCCCCTCTAGAAAGAAACCAGTAGGACAGCCTCCTGTGTGTGGGGGCGGGGTGTGTGTGTAGCCAAGTGCCATCGAGACCATAAAGTACACACACCACATGCTCACTCTGACTCCCCAAGTCCAGTCTTTTCTTTGTCAGCAGTGTCGACCTTCAGTGCTGGGCTAGCAGCAAGTCTAGGTGCCACGTTCCCAGGCCGTCAGACATCAAGTCCTGTAATAGAGGTTTTGATCTGCACACTCTTGCTCTTGTGCTACATCAGGGACTCTTGTGCTGCATTGCCTCTAAAGGCTGTCTTTGGTGGAGGCTGGGTACCATCCGGTTCTTCTGGTCTCGTGCTAATGTGGTCTCTCAGTCATATCGGTCCTTCTGTCTCCTGAGCTCATTTTTCTTTGTTTGATATTCTTGGTTGTCATGTGTTCCAGGTAGGCTGGGACCAACTGATGTTCCTCAGATGGCAGCCTGCTGGCCTTATGCCACTCACCAATATGGGGTACAGAGACTCTCTTAACAAAAGACTAATTATGCCGACTAACCTCAGTGTCCCCCAAGAACATGGTCCCCAGGCCGCTGTCCCTGCTACTGTGTCCTTTTAGCTATTGGGTTAAATTTAGCAAATCTTTAGGCTTATGGCGTAGTCTAATGTTATAATTTTAATTGCAGAATTTATGACATATTACAAATGCCTTGAGAGATTATCCTGCTTTTGTATAAATCTTATTTTACAAATCAAAATAAGTTATGTATGTTAATCGGAAGCTATTGTAAGAGAACCAAATGCATATACTGCATGAGAATAAGATTTTTTACCATGTATTGAACAGTTTTTACCTTTAATTCTGGAATTTCTGGAAAGAAAGGAATTGGTGAGTTGTTTTTAGAAAATTTAAGAGGTCTGCAGAATGTCATTTTTGTGATAAAATTTTCTGTACTACCTGATGTATTTGACCTAAAGTTTTCTTTACAACTTGATATATTTGACCTTTGGTAGTCTTCTTTTTGTTAAAAACTTAACTTATCTCTCAACTTGTTCACAATTAACTAGTTGCAGCTTACTTCTCATGTAGAGTAAGCTCCTGTATTTAATCTCAGGTAAGCCAGTCTTCTCCCTTGCCTTATCAGTATAACCAAGTTCACACTAGTGACTAATTTATCAATCTCAGTGTTAAACAAATTATCAGTTGGGTGAATTAGAATCTGACATGTGGTCTTCTGGTAGATTTGACCTTTAAGGAAAAGAATGTGTTATAGTCCAATTTTTTGTGCTGACCTAAATTTTCAAGTATGCCACAAGTGTACTTTGTTTTTAGGTCCATATTGTGGAAGTATGACCGTTCCCAAGGAACTCTTGCTGAACACAAGTGAAGTAACTATTCGCTTTGAGAGTGGCTCCCATATTTCCGGGCGAGGATTTTTGCTGACGTATGCCAGCAGCGATCATCCAGGTAGAACAGAAGAATCAACACAAATCTGTATACCTTTATCAGTCTAAGAATTCCTTTTATTGCCTATCATCTCTGGACAGAACTGTGACAGCAGGTATCAGTTAAGATGTGAGGAAAGAGAAATACAACATCATTGTAAGGAGAGAGATCCGAAGTGAGTAATTTCATAGTATTATTAGATTAATCAGCTGACTTGTATATGTAGGGATGATCTCTTTTTCTGAGGTGGGTAGCATATTTTGGGGCAATGTTCTTGACCCTTTTGAGTCCTGGCAGTGCTCTGGAGCCCTCCTCTCTTCCCCTTCTTGCCGCAGAGCATCAGGTCTTTTAACTGTGATTGCCTGTATCAGTGTACCCCCCTGGGAACTGCATGTGGTGTTAGAAGGATGAGGAAGAAAGACAACAGTGCCAAATATGGTGGAGCTGAAACCTGAGCAGGAGAGAAGGGAGCAGGAAAGCTGGTGAAAGAGAAAACGGGGGGCTTCCTCCAGGCCTCTTGTACCCCATCGTGATCACTGTAGCGTACTCCATGCTAGTTTAGAGTTACTGGCAAGAGAGGCACCCAGAGTTTCTGCTCTCAGTTCCATGTGGCAGACAAACCCTGGGGAGACACACTGTTCAGTTCCCTTTTGGTCTGTCTGGTCTGACTCTTACTGACAGATCCAGCATGGCCAGCTTTCACCATACACTGTGCCCTAAGAACTGTTGAAAAGGCAAAGGAAAGAAATATCTTTTTGTAACAAGTGTGGAATAATTGAGAAAGTATCCTAGGTTGGCCTAAATGCATAGAGACCCACAGAATCTTAGGTCCCCCGTTACTGAATGCTGGTTCAGTTCTATAAATTAATCCAGCGAGAAATAAACTGAGTACCCTCTTTTTAATTATCTGGCCCTGACTGATCAAAGCCAATATGCTGTTGGTGGTCTTGGTAAGCATCTGGTTCTGTGGCTACTTGGATAGCACTGGCTAAATTGCTGAAGTGTTTCTGAACCTTCTCTGTGAACTGCATTTGGCTTTTTTAAAGTTGTTTTCCTCCTGGGGAGGTTATATGTACAACTACTGTAGGCATGTAGCAGATAGTAACTGACCAGTGTTGTTTTTTCTGTTGCAAATAGATTGTTATTATTCACTAGACCACCTCTGAAAAACCGTCATTGGTGGTAGAAAAGAGAGATGAAGAACTGATTAAATATTCGGGACATTGTTCTTAGTTTTGATTTATGTTTAAGCAGAAAACTTCAGTTAAGTAGGCCCTGCGTGAATGCTTTTTTTAAAAAAACTGACCTTTTTTCTTATTTTAAAAGAAACCTTTAGCATGTGAGTTTCCTAGCTTCCATTCAGTCTGCTAATTGCAATTATCTTTATTTATGACAGATTTAATAACATGTTTGGAACGAGGTAACCATTATTTGAAGACAGAATACAGGTAACTATAGCTGTCCTCAGCTGTGATGCAGTCATATGATAGTGAACATTGTATTTTTCTTGACATTAACCAGATAAGGTGCCTTATGCAAACACCCACACCCACACATTTAATCAGTCATGTTTTAAATAAAGAATAATAATTAAATAGTTTCTTCCAGAGCAAATGTTGGCAGATCTTTTCTGTGAAGTTTTAAAAAATAAATATTTTAGGTTTTGACGACCACACAGACTGTTGCAACAATTCACCTCTGGCATCATGGGACAAAAACAGCTATAGACAGACAGTACCTAAATAAATGGTTATAGCTGAGTTCTACCATTTTTTTTCCAAAATAAAAAAAAGTGGATGGCTGGATTTGGCCCTGAAGCCATAGTTTGCCAACATCATGAGTACCATTTAAAAGAAAAAAAAACCTGGCTGGCATTTGTAGGCACCTCCTCAATTCTTTCATTGGAGGGAAGGGCTTTGTCTTTCTCACAAAGGAGAAACCTACTGAGAATAAGGAAATGAAATTTTTCATCCCAGCTTTAACTGGAAAAATTACTTCTGATGTGTATTTCCTCCTTTATGTAGTTGAGGCAGTCTTGGTAGCAGTGGCTTAGCTCTCAGCTGCCAGTGGAAAAGTCACCAGTTTGAACCCAACAGTCAATCCACGAGAGAAAGAGCTGGCAATCTGCTTCTGTAAAGATGTCAGCCTTAGAAACTCTATAGGGCATTATTACTCTGTTGTGTGGGCTCGTTATGAGTCAGAATAGGCTAGATGGCAATGGGTTTGGTTTGGGGTTTACATAGAAGGGTAGTTAGTCTAGAGCAGGGTTTGTTAACCTTGGTACTAGTAACATTTTGGGTTGGATAATTTTTGTTGTGTGTTTGCATGGTGGTGGAGGGAGCTGTCCTGTGTGGTGTTGGATGTTTAGCAGCTTCCTTTGCAAAAACAAAGTGTCTACAGACATTGCCCATTGCCAGGTGTCTCCTGGCAGGCTGAGCCACCTCCATTTGAGAGCTGCTGGCTTGGAGGTGATTGTGAACAACACTAGCAACTGTGATTCTTTGGAATGCTTTCTAAGCACCAGACCCAGCTCTGTGTACTTTGCGCATAAGTAGTCCGTGTAAGCATCCCAGTGTGCTTAAAAGGTAGGTTTTGTTACACCAGCAAACCAAAACACAAGCAAGTAGTCTGTACAACCCATGGTGTTGCATTTAAGAATCCGTGTTGCTGTTGTTTTGGGCTGTTGAGTTGACTCTGACTCATGGTGCAGATTCCGACCCACGTGTGCAGAGCAGAACCGCTGCATAGAGTTTTCGAGGCTGTGAGCATTTAGAAGCAAATAGCCAGCACTATCTTCTGAGGTACTTCTGAGCAGATTCAAACCACCCACTTAGGTTAGCAGCTGAGTGCTTAACTTCCCCACCTGGGGACCAACAAATCAGATGTTTGGGTCGTCTAGTAAATGGGATTATTTTGTGTATAGGGTGGACTCTAGTGTTAGCTAATTTTAAGTCTGGTAGAGAAAAAACAAAGTGAACATCAACAGTAATTAAAGGTTGCCATGTAAAATTGCTGTTCATCCAGTGTAGACATTCACCAGCATACTCTGAGGTCCTCCCAGTCCTACCCACATGATCCCAGTGATGGTAGTGCCTCTGGGAATCAACAGTGATCATTTCCTGCCTCTTAAAGGAGTACACTCAACCTTGCATGGTGATTTTAGGGTACCAAATCACCTATGTTGTAGCTCAGCCATTTTCTGTTACTTAGTAAAAGATAAAGTGGGCTACCTGTGCATGTCCACAGTACCATATACATAATTCCAAAAATATAGAAAACTTGAAAGAAAAAAGAGTTTTGAAATTCAGAATGACTTAGTACAAAATGTATTCGTGAACTCAATGCAGAGACATTAATGTTTTTGATTCATGGGTGCAGACTGTACTGGAGTGTTACATTGTAGATACATCATTGAAACTCTTACTTTTCTAAAACCCAAAATGATACTGAATTCTGAAGGACATCTGGCTCCAAGGTTAGTACACGAAACTGTAAACCTGCGGTAGGACTCCATGCTATTTTTTTTTCTTAACTCCGTGATTACTGCTGTAATGCTGGAAACTTCTGTGAAACTCCTCTCTATAAGGTTAGTGAGAAAAAATTAGGAAACATTTATTTGGCGAATTTCAATGACTGTTATATATACAGTAGGCTAAGTCAGCAAGAGATGAAATAAAAGCAATTTCTATTTGAGAATCTACCTGGGCTGGTACATTCTGTTTAAACAAGCCAAGGTAAATGTTACTGTAAAGTTGTATACAGGTAGGCATACATCGACAGTGTGTTCTGTGAAAGAGGATGTTGTGTGATTTGGACATTGTGCAAACACCATGTTAAGTACGGGAGAGACGCGCAAAGGATGATCACTGGGTGGCCCTGGAACCAGTGCCGCCATCACTGTGCCTGGGGACTGTGTGACTATGACTCTACTGTCATAGGTCCTGTGTGATCACCACCTGGTCTCCTATAGCCAAAGAGCCGTGCCTGGTCCCCACCACAGCCTGAGCTGTTATAACCCAGCCAGCTGCCTCGAGGCACACTGTTGGTGCCTTTCCTTTTCCTTTCTCCCAGCCTGTCTTCTCTAGCACCCTCCATGAGCTTTAAAGTCTTCCAGCCTTGCCTGCCACTCCTCCGCCTCCACGTCTTACCCTGGCTGCCTTTCCTGCTCTCCCCCGACCACCGCCACAGCCCAGACCACACCACCACAGGAGGCTCCATAGTCTCAGGCTGGGGCCCACAGGCAGGCTGCCCTGGCCAAATAGGGCAGTGGCCCCAGGGACACCCCCAGTGGCAGCTCTGGTAGAGTCTGCACAGTCCTTGTCTGAGGTGAGCGTGACGGGACAGGCAGCCCCAGATAGCACCACCAGACCCTCCCTGCCCTCTTACCTTCCACAGCCCACTCCTCTGCCCCCCCAGCCCACTCCTCTGCTCCCCCAGCCCACTCCCCCATCACTATGAGTCAGAATCAACTTGAAGGCAGTGGGTTATGAGTTCATAGAGCTATCCCTCATACCCTATTAATATGTTGGTGCCTGAAAGAACTACAGATGAGAAAACAATCTAAAAGCAATTACATGTGCTAGTCAGGGTCACACAGCCAGCTGGTTAGTGCTAAAGCCTGGATCACCTGGCCCTCAGTACTGAGCCTCTTTAACAATACCACATGCTGTCACATGTTTCTACAAACTTAGAAAACTACTGTTTAGTCTTAGTTAAAATGTACCCATTTTTTCTGATTGCAGGAAAATTCATAGTTAATATTAAAGCTGTATTGTGTGTTATGCCAGTGACAAGTCACATGTGACTGTTGTCCTTGAATTATGGCTAATGCAAATTAAGATGTCCTATAATTATAGAACACACTCCATATTTTTAAGACAGTATAAAAAAATGTAAAATATCTCATTGATCATTTTTCTGTTCATTACATAATAAATTTGATTATATTAGGCTAGATAAAAATCTATTAGTGATGCTAACTTTACCTGTTTCTTTTTACTTTTAAAAATATGGCTACTAGAATATTTAAAATTACATCTGTGACCCCCAGTTTTATTTCCATTAGATATTACAAAGTTACAAACGCAGAAAGTGAAGTTCCCCAAATCCTACCCCAATAGAGAAACAAGGATATTCTTCCTTGTTTTCTTGCCCATAGAAAACATAGTTATTTTATATTTTTAAATATTTCTTTTTATGAAAATAAAATTGTTGAATACAATGTTTAGAATGCTTTTTTAGTTCTTAAAAATTTTTAAATTTTATTATTTAAACATCTTAGAATCAGTTAAGATGCATCAGGAACATTCATTGCTTAGTGGAGTATTATGGTGAATCATTACATAAAACAAATAGTCACTGTGCAACACTTGCCATCAGAATACCCTTTGAGACCAGTCTCATGGGTCACAAATCAGCTTTCTCGTTTGTCATTAAGTCAAGGTGTACAAACGTGTTCTGTGGAGGATTAAAGAATTATTTTTATTTAAGTATGATTTGATACTTAAGTACACTTTAATAAACGGTAAATTCTTTATTTTCCTTTCCCAGCAAATTCTGCCCAGCTGGTTGTAGAGACATTGCAGGAGACATTTCTGGGAACGTGGTAGATGGATACAGAGATGTAAGTAACCGAGGGGACAGCAGGGAGGGAATTAAAAGTAGTAAGTGCTTTTCATTCAGCCTAAATTCACGACAGACTAAATTAAATGAGATATAAAACTTGATTAGGTAGATGCACAATTCTTTCTTCTCTGAGAATAAATGGAAGAATAATAAGTATAAAAACCCAAGTTGTTCATGAATTCAGTCTCATTTATAGTCTTTCCAGTTAAGCAACAAATATATGAAATGAAAAACACTTTTCAACATTTAAGGGTATAATTCCATCTTCTCTTTGTAAGAGATTTGTATCCTTTTTATTAACA
This sequence comes from Heterohyrax brucei, assembly GCA_028571685.1. Lineage (NCBI taxonomy): Eukaryota > Metazoa > Chordata > Mammalia > Hyracoidea > Procaviidae > Heterohyrax > Heterohyrax brucei. The sequence continues at coordinate 139,888,237 of CM053144.1, forward strand.
GTTTATTAAAACCCCATTTGGTTAATATAATAGAAACAAGGACGTGGACATTCAAATCACAAAATAGTGAAGTCATCTGCTCTGTTCATATGTATTATTCCTTTCTGTCTGTGCACTCCACATTCTTATGCCTACTGAGACTCCCTGAGATACATGTGTTGTTCATACAGGAAAGTAAATTAATAGGAAACAGTTTTTCTAAAGTATATGCTGTACACTCAGATAATCCTTCACTTCTTAGTATTTATAGATTTCTAGGAGGGAAACCTGGTATCTGATTATGTATCTATTTACATGGCTATTTAAATAATTTGGGTTTGTAGTCTGGGTTATAGGAATTGGCTTGAGTTGTTAGAAATGTGAAAATTTATCTAGTGATGGAACTATATTCTAAGTGAGAGTTGTTGGAATGCATCTTCATATACCCAAGTCTGGGAAAAAGTTGCCTTTGCCTACTTGTTTCCCATGGTGGATAATTCATTCCAAACAAGGTGAGAATAAACAACTCAGTGTTTTTCTTGTCTTTGCTTTTAGCACATCATGATTCTGAGCACAGCAGATTTTGTGGTGGTTGTTGTGTTTAATATATTATTGTGTTTTAGGTGAAAGTTGACACAGCAAATCACATTCACATTCAACAGTTCATACATAGGTTGTAACATTATTTACAGTCCCCGCAATGTGTCAGCATTCCATTCTTCCTGCCCAATCTCCATCCATCCAGCTTTCTTGCCTTCTCATCTTTGCTTTTAGGTAAATATTGACTGTTTTGTCTTGTATAGTTGATTGCTCAAAGGAGCACATTCCTCATGGATGTTGATGTTTACTTTATAGGCCAGCTATTATTTGGCTGAGAGATGACCTCTGGGATAGCTTCACTTCCAGGTTAATAAGGGCATCTTAGGCCAGTAGTTCAGGGGTTCCTCTAGTCTGTGGAGCCCTGGTGGCACAGCGGTTCAGCTGCTAACCAAAAGGTTGGCAGTGCAGATCCACCAGCTGCTCTTTGGAAGATCCCTGGGTTAGTTCTACTCTGTTCTATAGGGTCACTATGAGTTTAGTCTCTGTCAGTCCAAGAAGTCTAGTCATTTTGATGAATCTGAGTTTTGTCCTGCATTTCTCCCTCATCCTAACTAGGACCTTCGAATTCTGTTCCTGGTCAGAATGGTCAGTGGTAGTGGTAGCTGGGTACTATCTAGTTCTTCTGGTGTCCGACTAGAAGAGACTGTGGTTCATGTGGGCCATTAGCTTTGTGAAAGCTTTTGTTTTTTTTTTTTGTTTTTTTTTTGCTTTTAGTATCCTTTTTTCTATATTGTCTTTCTTTACAAGGTTAACACAGGATTATCATTTGACTTACAAGTTGTGTGAATCTTTTTACACTACCTCAGTATGAAGATATACTTGACCAAAATTATTCCTATAATGTCTTCCAAGAAATTAAGAGAAGTTAAAAGGTTGAAGACTAGTTCTGTCCTCTATCCCACCAACAATAGAAAGATTTTATTATTTTTTTGGTTCTGTGCAGACTACCTAAGAACTATATGTAACAGGAGAAATCGCATAATTTTTGTTTTGCTTTTACTTAGGTGTCTTCGAGACCTCCTGACAAAGCTTTCTCTTTGTATAATAGGTAAATGGTTTCCTGTGTGGTAAGGATCTGAGTCATGTGATCTGCAAGTGCTGGTGAACAGTTTGCTTAACTCACTGAACTTAGTCAGCTAGCGTTGCTCTAACAGAAATACCCAGAGTGGACGGATTTAGCAAAGAAATGTTTATCCTAACATCGTCCAATAGGCTAAATCCAAATTCAGGGTGTCCACTCCAGGGGACTGCTTTCCCCCTTGTCAGTTGTCAGCTCTGGAGGCAGCTCCTTGTGTTGCGTCAGTCCTTGGTCAGGTAGCATCTTGACACAGGAACCTTAGGTCTGAAGCATGTGCTGTATGCTCAGTGCTGCGTTCTTGATGGTGTGAGGTTCCCACCTTGCTGCTTGCTCCCTTCCCTTTTATCTCTCATAGGATGAAAGGATAAAAGGTGCTATAAGCCACACTCCAGGGAAGCTCCCTTTTCAATGGAGCAGGATTGTGCATGACCTCAGGAACGGTTTTACAGTCCCACCCTAACCCGTTAACCACAGGCAGAGATGAGGATTTACAGCATCAGAAAAGCACAAAGTAGAGGGCAGTCACAGAATACAGGTAACCCTAGCCCAGCCAAATTACTACACATGTTTTGGGGGGGACACAGTTCAGTCCATGAACAGTGACTTTCCACCATGGGCTTGTTCTATCTGGGAGAAGGTTCATACGTTGAAAATTAACCTCTTCAAGGAAGTCTGGTAAGTATGTTTGTGTACACTGATACAGTGAGTGTATTATCTGTCACTATCTAACAGCATTAGCACAGCTTAGATGCTGAACACCACACTGTGGGTCAGGCAGGAGTCTGGGCGTGGCGTGGCTAGTCCTCTGCTTCAGCTCTTAGGAGGCAGCAGTCAAGGTGTCCGTCAGGGCTGTAGTCTCATCTGAGACTCAGCTTAGGCAGGACCCACTTCTGAGCTCCTGTGGTATAGGCAGCATTCAGTTATTTGTGAGTTATTCGACTGAAGACCTCGGTTTCTTCCTCGGTGTCAACTAGAGGCTACCCTTGTGTTTTGCCATGTAAGCCTTCCAAATATGACCACTTGCTCCCTCAAAGCCAGCAAAGGAGAATCTCCTAGCAAAATGGGTTAAAACCTTACGTAACGTTATCATGGGAGTGATATTTCTTCATTCTTCTACTTTCTGTTGGCTAGAAGCAAGTCACAGTTCCCACCACACTCAAGGGGAGGTGACTTCATATGGGATGAACCCCAAGAGGTAGGGATCATAGGGTTATCTTAGACTCCTTCTCCCACGCTGGGTGCCTTAATCTTAGGAAGTGTGTTCAGTTGTACAAAATCTTTTCTGGAAGAACTTTTACAAAGCTAAAACACGTAGAGTAGGTCAGAATGACAGAATCTGTAAAACAGAGGAGCCACTGAAGAAGCAAATGTTCTGTCTCCGGGAAGAAATATGTTGTCTTAAAGGGCAATTATAGGAAAAGGAATTGGTTCATTCTGTGTTGTTTCAGAGAACAGAACTGGGGTTAATAGATAAAAATTATAGAAAGGCCAGTTTCAGCAGTGTGTAAGACGTAACTGAACAGTGCACAGTCAACTGAAACATCTCATCAGACATGAAGAACAGTGAGTTACTAGTCACTGTCAGTGTCAAGGGAAGGTGTTATGACCGTTTGCCAGGGGTGGCCTGTATACGTGTAAGAGGGCTTCTGTGGGTGAAGAAACTGTGCAGTATCCCAGGAGGTGTGAGTGGGTGACCTGGAAGTCTTTTTGGACTCGTAGGATTCTGTGAGTCTGTCTCCTTTACTGGTGACTTAAGGCATGCATATTGGTGTGTCTTCAGCATACAAGTAAAATGGAGCAAGTGGCTGTCTCAGATCTGTCTCACCTGAAAGGCAGAAATCCAAAGCCTTCTGGACAGTTCTTGCCTTGGCAAGTTCTCCTCAATTTGGTGATTGTACCATCTGATTTTAAGCCAAAAAAAAAGATCATCCAATTCATCATTTCAACAATTCCTTACGCCCCCAAATGCTCAAGAAGTAACATAAAATGAGAAAGTGTCAAGACAGTACCATCTGGTCCCAGCTTAGGGCGAGGAGGAGAACAACTATGCCTATTGTACACACTCAAAGAAAGGCTAGTGAGAAATGCTTACGGTGCTAAACGTTTGTCTCTGGGGAATGGTAACATGAATGATTTTTACTTTTGTAATATATGCTAGCATTTCTAGAATGAATGCATATATTACTTTTGTAAAGAAAATGCTGTTAATATGGTAATTATGAAGACTGCAGCAACATAGGAACAATTGATGATAGGCTGGGGCATTTACTTTTATAATTGAGCATTTTACCATCATTTTGCCAACATCTTTCAAACTGTACTTGATTCCACCTTATTGTTTTTGTGTTTTTGATTATATTTTATTAAACACAACCTAAAATACAGTTATATTAGCTATCCTTTCAATGCTGTGTCTGTACTCCCTAGCACAAGCTGGTTTTTTCCTAATGGAAGTCTTTTTAAAAAAAAAAAGTTCTGGTTCCGGGATGATTTGATAGTTGCTTTAAAAGTTGTTTTAGTCTTATTTCATACTGATCTGTTTGCCCATCTTTTGAGGCTTCATGAACCTCAGAAATGTTTATTGTAGATAATGCCATCGGTATGTTCTGACCTGTCCATTGCATTTCCTTTCCTAATGAATTATTACATTTGATGTAATAAGTTTATTTCAAGGAAATTCATTAACATGAGACAGTGATGTAGCTTTCCAATATTTATGCTTCAGAGTGAGGCTTAGACCTCAAAACACAACTAGAAAATTAATGTATAAATCATACCACTGTTTAAAGGGGAATATTTTTTTATCAAGTTCCATTAATGTGAACTAAAAAAAGTCAATAACAGAAAAAAAAGAAGTTTAAATAAACTTCAATTTTGTTTTAGTTAGTGGATGAGGAAATGATTTTTTTTAGGAAAATACTCCTGGGATGCACTGATGATTTTATCATAATGTTATGACCACAGATCTGACAGCTGTTCTTCTGGAAAGATAGTCTATGGTTTGTATTTAACATTATGAAGAAATGTAAACTGCAGTTAACTATGTTCCATAAAGAGGGATATACACTTGGATTCCCACAATACTGAGTTTTGTGGGAAATTGGAGTATCCGTTGACCAGTGATGCCACTAAGTTCTGTTGCCTGTAAATCTGTGAACCTGTTCTTTTCACCCTAGGCACCCTGGGGCATGCCGAGCCCAGTTAGGGTTCTACACAAGGCAGGGGCCCTGCCTTCAAGACCATCCCTATACAGAATTCCAGGGGAAAGAAACAGATAATTCCAGAATAGCAGAAGTGGTTGCCCAGCAGACCACTGGGCCAATTTACTTTTCATTCTGGGGCTTAGGGAGGAAAGGCAGGCCTTCATGGGTTCCATTAAAGGAACACTGAGTCCCCTTTAGAATCACAAGGTGGCAGACTTTCCGAAGAACACTAGACATCATCCAGTCAGACATTTCATCGTACAGATGAGTTGGAAAGCTGGGTCCAGGCGATGAAATGACTTAAGCATGCAGAGTGAAGCTGGGGCATAGCTAGGACGACAAATTCATAAATCCACAACTTTTTCAGAATCACCAGCTTCTCCATTTGTTGCCTTGAGTCCAAGGCAGTGATGAGAAACCTTTTTAATAAAGAACAGTCAGGAAAATGAAATGCAAGCTGTATTTTCATTAAAGAAACTATCCTTTCCTCTTCTGTTTGTTTTTTAAAAAGTAGGAAGTACATCTCTCTGTGTTTGTTTCTGTATGTTTAAACATTCTCATATTTCTTCTCCATCACTAAAATTTTTTTCTTTTTCCTTTTTGGGGGGTCTAATAGCAGTTACTGCAAAACTGATGCACATTGCCACATCTAATATGACTTGAGAAATGGGAACTCTCTAAATGGAAGATCACAAAATTCTCAGTTTTATTTCCAACTACTTTACTTACAAAGTGAGGTTTATATTGAGCTTCCTAATATTATATCTCAAATCTTAGGGATTGTTTTTTCCATTGTAAATAAACGTAAGTTAACATATGGGGGGCGGGGGAAGCCATTGTGGTTGAGTTGACTGCTACTCATAGCAACCACGTTGGAACTGCCCCATATGGTTCCTAAGGAGTGACTGGTGGATTCAAAACGCTGACCTTTTGGGTAGCAGCTGAGCTCTTTACCACGTTACCACCAGGGCAGAGAAACTCCTAAATCCAGTTACTGAAAACAGGTTTTTTTGGCCACTTTTCTTTTTTCCCTTCCTTTGACACTAGCTGTCATAGAGAAGTAGACAATATCTAAAGTTTATGTAGAAAATTATCCTTCTCACCCAGGACTGTGTTCATGGGGACCTACTGGTGTGTGTGCCCTATGGAAAATTCCAGTCATTCGCTCCGTCCACTTCCCAAACAAGCCATTTCCAGTCCCACAATGAGCTGACAATCCAAGGCACGGAGTCAGTTGCTCCTGGTTGCTTTGTCAGGCCAGCCAGCAGCGTCCTGAAACCCTCAGTCTGAGCCACGGGGGGCCGACTAGGTGTGGAGTGACCCTCCCTGAGGAGATTTGGGAATGGAGTTGGGGGACGTGGGCCCTTGGGTGCTCATCACTTTAGGACCTTCAGGCGGTTTTCTGTTCCATGGGGTGTCCTATGCTTTGCTTTACCGCTTTGGTTTGATGCCTTGTTCAATCTCTAGACTTAATTAACAAGTGAAGCTATGATAAAGCTAACCTTCTGCAGTGACACTTAGTATATTACTAGTAAACCAAGTGTAAGAAACAGAATCAGTTATCTATTGCTGTTTAACAAGTCACCCCAAAACTTAACCTATTGGCTTTGAGTCAGTTCCAACTCACAGCAATCCTACGGAACAGAGTAAATCTGCCCCGTGAGCTTTCCAAAGAGCTCCTGGTGGATTTGAGCTGCTGACTTTTAGTTAGCAGCCATAGCTGTTACTTAACCGCTGTACCACTAGAGTTTCCACCCTAAAACTTAGTGGCTTGTGATACCAACCATTTTATTTTGCTGCTGAGATTATAGGTTAGCAATTTGGACTGGATGGTTCTTTACCTTCCCTTAGCTGGAATCTTATGTAGCTGCAGTCTCACGTGATGGTCTGATATGGCATCTTGTACATGGGCTGCAGGTGGTGCTGACAGGTGGTAGGGCCACAGTTCTCTGTGGCAGACTAGTGCCACAGGTGACATGACTTAGTCAGACCTCAGGGTCTGAATTAGGGAGGTGACTGAACAGGCCTGACCATCCGGAAGCATTAGTCCCTAGCGAGAAGTGAGTGGTAAATTATCACGGAAGCAAAACTCAAAGTTCCCTCGATGTTTTTAATGTGTTTGTAAGTAAGCTATGGATCATGATATTGCTGTGTTTCAGACCTCTTTGTTGTGCAAAGCTGCCATCCATGCAGGAGTAATTGCAGATGAACTGGGTGGCCAGATCAGCGTGCTCCAGAGGAAAGGGTTAAGTCGGTATGAAGGAATCCTGGCCAATGGTGTGCGCTCAAGGGAGTAAGTACTTTGCCTTTTGTTCCCAGAGGAAGGTAACGCTGAAGGCACAATGAATCACTTCACAGTTTTGAAAGGACAGCAGGGATGTGATGCTAAGGATTTGTTGGTTGGGAAAAGTACGTGTTCATGCTTAGAACAGCCTTTATGGTGTCTCTGTGGAAGATAAATGTAGTGTATAAAAAGCTCCGTGGTTGTGCTGACAGGCAAATTAAAAAGGTTCCAGCACGGAGGAATATTTCTATTCTCTGGTGCTTTAATGAGAGAATAAAAGCACATTCTTATTTAGTTTTTTACTGGTTCAGTAATTTACTGTTTATTTCCAATATTACCTAAAATATGGAAGGAGACTGAACCAAAACAAACACTGGAGAACTGCTGACATCTCTCACAAGACCACTGGAAACAATCTCTTGACAAACCATAGAATGGGGAGTAAGGAAAAGGAAAAAAGATTATTTTTGTGGACATCTGTTTGGTGTTACCCTTTGCTCTTGGAGCTTCATAAGAAAAAAGTATGTCAACTGCTCTGAATCCTTCTAGTTCAGCTTTTAATGTTTTCAGATTTCCTAAGCCTCTGGAGGATTGAAACCCAGAGATGTCTGGAAGAAAATATAGGTTATAACATTGTTTTCATAGGAAAACAGGTTTTTCATTCCAAAGAACAAACTTAAGAACTCGTAAAATAGATAAATAGATAAAAGATTTGAAACTAAAACTGATTTCTGAGTTCTAGCGTTAGCCTAAACCCACGGGAAAGATTTTGAAGCAGTAACTGAGGCTGGAGGGGAGATTCGGTAGGTTATCTTGTGAAGGCGCTGTGCCTTGGATTTGATAGAAGGCGGGAACAAGGCCTCAGGGGAAAAAAGAGGCAGAAAGGCAAGGCCTCAGGACAGTGCCAGACAGGAGTTGTGGGTGGTAGTTAGCAGGCCATGCTGCTGTCCAGCTGGCTAGCTGATTGGTGGCTGAGAAAAACACACTGAGCCTCTCACAGGCAATTCCAAGTTCCTGGTCAGGGGAGGGGGTTGGAGAGGGCATTCCAATCCTACCCTTTCACAAGCAAGGCCACCCATGTTGTGTGTAATCCATAAAAGACCATTTGTTGAAGACAAGGGTGTGCAGCACCCTAGGACATACAAGCTGACTTACTGTTTTTATGTTCTGTGCCTACCTTGATCTTACCATTTATATCTCCCTTCTGGATGGGATTTTTAGTCATGAGAGGCCTCCAAGTATTGTTTTCACATCACCTAAACGCTTTAATACAAATTAGTCCCAAACCTGTACTTAAGAAAAGCTTAGCAGCAGTATACCTTTAGAAACCAAAATGCTTACTCAAATAATATGATAAACTTATATATATGTATATGTGTACATATGTATATGCACACAGATATGTGCGTAACACAGAGACACGTATGTGACATGTGTATTTCCCTCAAACGCATTGAAACCTTAAATTTATATCCTGACTTATAGTAAAAGTCATCACTCACCAAACCCATTGCCATCAAGTTAATTCTGACTCATAGCAGCACTGTTCGGCACATTAGAACTGCCCCATATGGTTTTCAAGGACCTGCTGGTAGATTCAAACTGCTGACCTTTTGGTTAGCAGCCAAGCTCTTTAGCCACTGCACCACCACAGTTGCCTTTAAATAGCTTGACCTAGATTTTTGAAGATTTTTCCTTTTTTATGGTTTATTCTATTGATATTAGGGTGTTATTTTACAATGGTATTAGGCTGTGACCTAGATTTCTTGGGTTCTGCTACCTCCAAATAAGAAAGAACTGGCCTTTGGCTTTAAATCTATTTCTGGAATCCACTGTCTATGTTTTTTATGTATTTGAATGTTTCTTTAGTAAGAAACTAGGATGACAGTACATTTAATCTGTACAACCTGGATTTTATTTTACTGTGCAGCAAAGTTACTTGTAGTGAAGCTGCTGAGTTCCAAGTTTATGCTCTCAATTACTTTTGCTACATGACTGTGCTCCATGCACGGTAAATTTGCCTTATATAATTTGAAATTAATCATCTACACACAAAAAAGAGTCCACAATCCTAAACCATTAATGAATTAGTTTTGTTGTATACCCCATGTAGTTGTTTGAACTAATTGTCCACTATGAATTTGGGGTTTGGTGGGAGGAGATAGAAAGTCCGGAATCTTATTAGCAGGTCCTTCTTTCATACTCAGGATTTTGCACTGAGCAGAGAAGAAGAGTCAACTGCATATCAGGGATCTCTTCCACTTATTTAGACTCCCAAATCTTCAGGGAGTAGTTGTTTTTGTCTGTTGTTTAGCTGTTGGGGAACCACTGCACATGTGGTTGTTGAACTTATGTTCCCACACATGGTTGTTTGGAGTTCAGGAAAAAACACAGAAGGAAGCATTGCAACTGAGGAAGAAGAGGTCTCTAAATAAATATCCAGGGTTCTTCTGGGATTCATCCTGGGTCAGGTCACTTCCTTGATTTGCAGAGACCAGAATGGAATCAGGAAGTGGGACTGACCTTATAAGGAAAATGATGACTTGGGCCATCAGAAGGGGGAAAGCCTTTCTTTCTGTTGGTATCAAGTTCTTCTTGATTGTTTCTGGAGCCCTCTGGGAAGGCTAGTAATTTCTGTAAGTTTGATTTTGTGGATTCACTAATATGTGAATATCTCAGATTCCTGCTTCTCCCTGCGGGGGTTCTCATTTTTACAAGAAGAGGCTTATTTACCTCTGGAATTCTCTGTGGTGGTACTTAAGCAGTTTAATAGAGTGGAGTGGGAAACCAAATTCCCCACTGATGATAAATGAAAGGGAGACAGAGAGCTAGGAGATTCTGAGTCTTCATTGGAGTCTTCCCCTCAGGGTGAACTCCAGAATTATCGTTCTTTTTTGTAACTGTGTCATTTCGTACACAACAGAATTAAATATTTTAAAACCTCACAGTAGTGGAAAAGAGCCTAGGCTGTCAGGGTTGTAAGCAGTTATTGTTGGGGCTTATTTGAGCACAATTTCAAGTTTAGTGCTTAGTGCAAGAACATTAAACAAAATTCAGAAGACAGACAAGAGAAGGACTTTAAATGAATCTTAGTGTAAATTTAAATATGAATAACAATAATGTGCAACTCTTAAGTGTCAAGAGAGCAGATTCCCTGTCACTTTGAACTAAGACAGGTTCCGGTGACTCATCTGGGTCAGAGTTTTTCATGTGAGAAATGTTGGTGCCTACAGTATATTCACCGCATAAATTATGCTGGAACTTTTCTGTGGAATACCAGGGCTTAAAGAGTCTCTGACTAAGAGTGGGTGAAAAATATAGAAGAGAGACTGTTCTAGGCAGTCTTTTTTGTACTAAAAAACAACTTTTTGGTTTTAAATTCTTTGTGGGTTTTACGTTTTAGTATTTTCTACATTTGTTATTCTCATATGTATTTAAAGATTAAACACTTAAAATAGTAAGCAGCACTCTCGGATTATAAATTCATTGAACCCAGTGACAGTAACATCTCTGTTTTTGTGTTGACCTCTGGATCTAATATATAAATACTGTGCATGTAAAAAAATTATGAGCCTTCTAAATTTTCCCTTCTTGTTACCTCCTTTTTAATACCATTGGTGAGGGATTTAAAAAAAAAAAAGAGGTAATTGCAGTATGGACATTAGGAATCTCTGCTTTAATGAAGGAGATAACTACAAAATGACACTGGTTTAATAAGTTCTCACGTGAGAATACTACTGGGCCCAGGAGGACAGAGAATCAGTTTCAGGTGAGCAGTGGGACCATCTTGCAGTAGCCAGGGCTCAGCTCAGTACAGGTCAGTGAGATGCTGTGTTTTTTTTCCAGCTATACCTTGAAATTTAAAATCAGAAACTGATTTCATAGCTTTCTGCTGATGGCAAGGATGGGTGGGCATGGGAGTGTAGACAGAGTTGGGATCAAGGGTCCTGGGGAGACTATGCTAGAGCAAGACTCCACCTAAGGAAATGGTAGAGAAGGCGACCAAGGAAGGACATGCTCTGCATTTCTCCTGAAAGTGACCGCATTCTCATAGTCTATGCTTATTGACAATGAATAGAATGTTTTAAGGTGACGGCTAAAGTTAAATCTCTTGAAGAAGTAAGACCAGAAAAGAATTGATGCCTTTGAATTGTGAAGTTGGCAAAGAATATTGACTGTACCATAGATTGCCAAAAGGACAAGTAAATCTGTCTTAGAAGAAGACAGAATTTGAGGGTGGCAAGACTACATCTCACATACTTTGGACATGTTATAAGGGGTAATCATTCCATGGAGAAGGGCATCATGCTTGATAAAGTAGACAACCAGCGAAAAGGAGGAATACCCTCACAAGCTGGATTGACACACTGGCTGCAGTAGAGGGTTCAAGCATACCAGTAATTATGGGAACGGTGCAGGACCAGGCAGTGTTTTGTTGTGTTGTACATAGGGTTGTTGTGAGTCAGAACTGACTCTACAGCACCTAATGACAACAACAGCTGAAGCAAATGGAATTTTCGAGACAGTGATCTTCTGCCTCCATCACCATATATTTAATGCATTGAAATTTAAAGTTGTTTCTGAGACTGTATGTATGCACTCCTTTCCAACATAGTGTGGTGTGGTGGAAATAGCACAGAATTTGTCTCAGAGTCTTGGCAAGGTATCACCTATATGATTTTAGGAAAGTTGCTTGCCGTCTGTGGTCTTGAGTTTTCAATTTATGAAACACTGATGATGTATTGCTGAAGTGAAACTAGTAGCCGTCTAGAGGTGTCCTTGAGATCCCATGAGGTACCATGTGTAGGGAAACTGCAGTGTAACTATGTCCAGCTTTATAATCTGGCCCAACTGCTCACCTCCTCATGTTTGTATGTTTTGTTTCAGTGGCTCCCTGTCAGATAAGCGATTTCAGTTTGCTTCTGATGGTAAGGACAGTGCTTTCCTTAAGAATCTGATGTCTTAAAATTCTTCATTAGTACTTAATTTCTGCCTTTTTTTAAACTCACATGATACGTAAAATGATTTTTTGCTTTTTGGTCTAAACTCTGAGACGATTAAGACTAGTTATAAAATAAAACTATTTTTTGAAACAGTTTATCATTTAGATGAGTGCATAGTAAAAGTAAAATACTAGGTATTCTTAAATCTAAAAACTAGAAATAAGATGTAATTCATAAACACCACAAATTTAGCTAAGCTGTGGAGCTGTTCACATGCTTCATCTCACACACACACACACACACACACACACACACACACACACACACACACAATACCAAACCCTTTGCTGTTGGGTTGACTTTACCTCATAATGATCCTATAGGACAGATGAAAACTGCCCCGCAGGGTTTGCAAAGAGTGGCTGGTAGATTCAAATTGCTGACCTTTTGGTTAACAGCCGAGCTCTTAACTATTGCTCCAGCAGGGCTTATATATATAAACATGTACACACAGGGGCTATTTTACATATAATTTATGCAATTATATGTAATCCAAGGCTATATGTGTGTGTGTGTGTATAAAGTAAAATCTCTGGAAGTACAGGAAAACAAATCAAAAGTAAATTAAGCTGTTTAAAAAGAGTACCAGAGGTATTTTGCAAAATTTAAGGCAAGGGCTAACTTTTACATAGATATTTAGAGAAACCTAAAACTCAAGATATACAAATGATTCAGAGGTATCTTTAGTAACTTTAAAACATGTTGCACTTTGTTAAAACTGGGGTGAATTTAGAGGATCAGAAAAGAAAATACACACTGGGGACAAAGAGGGGGCATGTGTAGGGGATGTGACTTTGGTGAGTTACATTACAAAGAAAAGCGGGAACGAGTGGATCTCTACATGCAGAAGAATGGACCCATATCTTACAATATAAAGAAAATTAATGCAAAATGGATTAAAGACCTAAATGTAAGAACTAAAATTCTCAGAAGAAAACATAGGAGTCATGCTTTAGGATGTAGTTTTTGACAATGAATCCTTAGATATTGTACCAAAAGCATGAACAACAAAAGGCAAAATAGACATATTGGACTTCATCAAAATAAAAAACTACTATGCATCAAAGGACTTTATCAGCAAAGTGAATGGACAACCTACAGATTGGGAGATAATTTGGGAGAATCATGTAGTATTAGATAATGGTTGATTCTAAGATCCGACTTGACGGCACTTGGCTGGCTACAACTTAGCAACAAAAAGACAAAAAAAAATGGACAAAAGATTTGAATAGACATTTTATTAAAAAAGACATACAAATGACCAATAAGCACATGAAAAAATATTCAACCTTCCTAGTCGTTGTTAGATACTATCTGGTAGATTTCAGCTCATTGAGATTCCATGTGACGGAGTAAAACTGCCTGAGAGGGTTTTATTACTATTATTATTATTATTATTTTACTTAATTTTTTTTTATCATACTACAAGTGAAATTTTATATCTCTTAGAGGATTTTATTAGCTGCAATCTTTACAAAAGCAGATTGCCAGGTCTTTGTCCTGCAGTGCTGCTGGGTGGGTTCAAACTCCTAACCTGTTGGTTAGCAGCTGAGCACTTAACTGTTTGCACCACCAGGGCTCCTTTATTACTCATTAAACCCAAAAAAATCGTGCTGTTGAGTTGACTCTAACTCATAGCAACCCTATGAGACAGAGTAGAACTGCTCTGTGGAGTTTCAAGGAGTGCCTGGCTGACTTGAACTGCTGACATAACTACTACACCACCAGCGTTTGCTTATTAGTCAGTAGCCCTCCCCCCCAAAAACCAAACCCATCTCTGTTGATTCCAACTCAACGACCCTATAGGACAGAGTAGAACTACTCCTTGGGGCTTCCACTGAGTAGGTGATATATTTGAACTGCCAGTGTTTGGGTTAGCAGCCAGACTTGTAACTTCTTAGCCACCAGGGCTCTGGTCATTAGCCATTAGGGAAATGGAAATCAAAGCTACAGTGAGATACCATTTCACTTCAGCAAAGTAAAGCTGTGATCAAAAAGTGACAGACAAATGTTGGCAAGGATGTAAAGAAATTAGAACCCTTTTACCTTGGTGGTAGGATTATAAAATGGTACAACATCTATGAAAAATGATTTGATGGTTCCTGAAAAAGTCAGACTTACCATATGAATCAGCACTTCCACTCCGAGATTTATACCTAAAAGAATTGAAAGCAAGACCAAAAACAAATACTGGTATACCAGTGTTCATTGCAACACCATCCACAGTAGCCGGAAGGTGGAAACAGCTTCCATGTCTATCAGCAGTTGAATGGATAAAGAAAATGTGGTACCTACGTAAATGGAAGGTTATTCAGCCATGAAGAGAAATGAAGTTCTGATACATGCTATGACATAGGAAAACCCTGGAAACATGATGCTAAGTGAAGTGAATCAGTCATAAAAGGGCAAATATATGATCCTTTAAATGAAATACCTAAAATTGGCAAAGGTATGGAGACCAAAGTTTGTTAGTGATTACCGAAGACGGAAGAAAGGAGAGAGGGCACAGTCATAGCTTAGGGGCAATGAGCTGCTCTTAAGCGTGATGGAAAATTTGGAATCAGGTAATGGCGACGATTTTATAACGTGGTGAAACTAACTATTGTCACTGAACTGTACCTGTGAAAAATATTGAAACAGCAAAATATATGTGTCTTGACCACAATTTCAAAGAAAAAAGTAATAAGAATTTCAAGCTACTATGGTACAGATGAGTCAAGTGCAAGTCTAGGTCATAAAAAAACTTGTAATTACAGTTGATTCAACATCAGCTAAATTAATTCTAGGTTCACTAGCATACTTTTTGTGTGTGTGCTTTCATTTTATATCAACATCGTAAATGTTTTACTGCCTTTTCTTCCCCCCCAAGATTGCAGCAAATCCTTGAGTTTGGAACCTAACCGGCAAATCACAGTACACTGGTCTCCTGGTCAGGATCAAGGCCCATCATGGGTTTCTGGGGGCAACAGCAACAATAACCGCAAACAACGAGAGTGGCTGGAGATAGATTTGGGAGAGAAAAAGAAAATCACAGGTACTTATGGGAAACACACAACAGTTCGGTGAATGACTTTCAGTTGAAATTATGGTTCTGATTGATGTAGTTTTCTCTGTCTCTAATCGAAAGTGTTTGGCATGGTTTTAAAAGGTTGTAGACCTTCCCACTGTCCCTGTGAGAAGAACTGTATGCAAATTGTAAATATCAGTACAGTGTTCTCTTTGGTTCCCTTTATGGATGATATCTCATTGGTGACACCTTTTTGTGGTAGACTGTCAGTGTGAAACCACTCATCTCTATTCAGATTTTTAAATACATCTGATGAAATTTGGTCTGTAAAGTGTTGAGCTTTCAAATGAGAATAAAATGAAACCTGAAATTACAATACATGCGGTATGTTATCCTAATGTAGAAACTAATCTGTAAATAATGTCTCCTCATAAGGAATTAAGACCACGGGATCCACACAGTCAAGTTTCAACTTTTCTGTTAAGAGTTTTGTAATGAATTTTAAAAGCAACAGCTCCAAGTGGAGGACCTATAAAGGAATTGTGAATAATGAAGAAAAGGTAAGAGAAACTCAGGAGCAAAGAGAATTAAGGAGAGGGATCAGGCCTCCAAATATTTTCACTCATATATTTACATTGTATTCTTCATTAATAGAAGACAATGACAGTCCTTCCTTAAGCATGTGAGAATAAAAAAAGTCCTCAAAAATTTGAGATTTGATTCTTTTCTGCTTCAGAAAAAGACACTTGTGATTCTCTTGGGAAGTGATAGTTGGTGTCTTGGAATAATTGCTTCAGCGCAGATTAGAGCCTGGTGGAGCTTTGGGGCTAGAAATTTGAATCAGGATGCAGTTAGAGATAATTCAAATTTGGAAGGGGGAAAGAATTGACGTGTTGTGCTCTCAAGATTACCAATCAATAGCACTGTATTAATGTGGAAAGAGCAAAGTAGGTAACACAGCCAGGAAACTGAACTTCTTTATCCAAAATGAAGTTTAAATCAGAAAAGAGATTAGTAGTAACACGTGAGTAATATGACCTTTGTTTACAAGGTCTTTCATCTTCAGTATCAGGAAGGAAAAACAAAACTGCAAGAGACAGAATCTTGCTTTGGTTTCATAGAACTAGGTATGAGCAGATTGATCAAGACCTAAAGACCAGCTGAATCATCGAATAAAAGTAGCTTCTTTCCACAGGTGTTCCAAGGAAACTCAAACTTTCGGGACCCGGTGAGAAACAATTTTATCCCCCCCATCGTGGCCAGATATTTACGGATCATCCCCCAGACTTGGCACCAGAGGATAGCCTTGAAAGTGGAGCTGATTGGGTGCCAGATTACAAAAGGTGGGGCTCAGGGTGAGTCAGCGAGTTACTTGATTTTGGTCATTCACTCCTTGTTACTAACATGCTCTTTCACCATCCTTCCTCTCTAAGGTAATAATTCACTGGTATGGCATAGAAGAAGTCAGACTCTTGGTGCTTCAAGTGAGGGAGAAGATGTCACAATCACAGATCCCACCCCTTCAGAAATCGCCACAGGTACAGCAGTGACATTGCTTCGTGGTTTTGCAAAGAGCGTAACTGGTGTCCCACCCAAAATAATGATAATGCAACAAGATTTATTTCTCTGTCATGTAAATGTCTGGAGGAAGACAGTCCTTGTGTAAAATAATGTGTGTCCACAAACATTCACTGCAACGTTTTAAGGAGAAAAAGATTGGAAACAGACTTACTGCCCTCCAAACACTAGGTAAATATGTTATAAAAATAAAATAATAGCACATCTATACATTTTAGTACTTTCTAGCCATAAGAAAGAATGAAGGCATCCTTTATGTTAGTAGTGTGAAAAGCTCTCTCAGATATATTAACAACTTAAAAAAAAAAAAGCCAGGAGTAGAGCAGTCTGTATAGCTTGTGACTGTGTGTACAAGGAAGAGGTAAAACACTGTAAATTTATATAGGAGGGAAATATTACATTCATATGTTTTTATACTTTTTGAATTTTGACCATGTAGATGGATTACCTTTCTGAGAAATAAACATTAAAATATTTATTTTTAGAATATAAAATAATTCACATATTTACGTTATAAAATTTGAAGATTAGAAAAGTATAAAGAAAAAATAAAAATCATCCATAATTAACATCCATAGGTGATTTCCATTCATATCCCACTATATTTGGTTTATGATGTTGATATTTTTTTAACTTTAAGACAAAAAAGTGAGCTCACCATGTACTTTGTTACAACATTTTTAGTGGATATTGTATGAGCATTTTTCAGTGTTAAACAGCTGAAAAATCACTGTTTTAACAGCTGTATAGTTTCTTGTCACATGGTATATCATCATTTACTTATCCATCCCTCTATTGCTAGATATGAAAGTTTTTAGATTTTTTTTCCTCCCAAAATGTTCACTCATAAATAACACTGCCATTATTTATATAAATTTTTATTTATATATAAATTCCTTATCCTCCCTTTCATGTAACTCCACATATCCTTTCCTGATTATTCCTTTTTTTTCCCCCACAACGATCTTACATAAAGAAGGGTAAAAAGTAAACATTTCTACTTTAACTTAGTAAGAGTTCTACAGACTTGGGCTTGCTTCAGTGGCTGTTAAAACCCATTGCCATGAAGGCAGTTCAGACTCACAGTGACTTGACAGGACAGAGTAGAACTGCCCTAGAAGGTTTCTAAGAAACAGGTGGTAGATTCAAGCTGCTGACTTTTTGGATAGTAGCTGGACTCTTAACCACTACACCATTAGGGCTCAGACTACATTTCCTTTCAGTCCAAGATCTAAAGTGCAGCCCCCCGCCCCCATAATGAGAAACCCAGAATTCCCTAACCCCACTGTTGTCTAGTTGATTCTGACTTTTAGCAACCTCATAGGACAGGGTAGAACTTCCTCATAAAGTTTCAAAGGAGCATCTGGTGGATTCAAACTGCTGAGCTTGTGATTAGCAGTCATAGATTTTAACCACTATGCTTCCAGGGCTTCCCAGAGTTCCCTGTGTCTCTGTGATTACACACATTCAGATCCACCCACTGTCTTGGGAACTGGTTCCTGAGCTAGCTAAGAGTACCCCACCCAAAACCAAACCCACTGCTGAGTCGAGTACCCCACTGCCCTGAAATCATTTACCTGTCTAAATAGCTCCTGACTGAGTGGGCCAGTTGTAAACCATCTCTCTTGATTCTGATTTTTAGAGTCTAATGTGGGGCAGGAAATCCTGGTGGTATAGTGGTTAAGTGCTGTGCAGTCAGTTGGAATCAACTTGACAGCAGTGAGTTTTATTTATTTCTTTACTTTGGGTTTACTGTGGGGTAAGAGGAGCCCTGGCGGTGCAGTGATGACCCGTTTGGCTGCTCACCCAAAGGTCTGTTGGACCGTATGGAAGAAAGGGCAAGGTGGTCTGCTTCGTAACGATTACAGCCCTGGGGACCTGTGGGGCAGTTCTTCTCTGTCATGTAGGGTCACTGTGAAGCAGAATCAACTGACAGCAACAGGATTTTGTTTGCTTTTTTAACATGGACCAGCAACAAAGTCAGAGTAAATGTTGATTCCCAAGGAACACTGAAAAATCCCTTTTGGGGGAAAATTTGGTTTTACTAAATTTTGCCAGGATTCAAATCTTCTTTTGCTTTCATATATCAGTAAATGGATAACATGCATTCATTTTTTCCCATCGGCTTAGGAGTTCGAACTTTTTCAACCAATATTCAGTCTTAGATCATGAAACCTGGTTGTAGTTTACTTGTATTGTAAAGTTCTGGTTTCTCCCCCTTTAGGAGTCAGCTTTGTAACTGTCACTATTCCAGTGGTGCTCCTGGCTGCCCTCCTGCTTGCTGGAACGGGAATCTTCGCAGCCTTGAGAAAGTATGGACAGCACATTTTTACATTTCTTCTCTATTCACCTAAATGATTATAAAATCAAAAGTTTTACTTTTGAGGTATTCATGTGTAGAAAAGCAGTGTTACATCTTCTAAGAAAAAAAATAATTAACCTATGTTAAAAACAAGTTGCATGTAGTGTTTTGTAAATAGTTCTTACCATTTAGAAACTGCTGAACATTGTTGATCAAGTAACATAGGACTACAACATTCTACTGAAGAATCCGTTTTTCTCCCTCAAGGACACTGGGTACTAGAATAAGAATCAGGAAGTGTGAGTTCTGGTCCCACCTATGTCACTAAGTAGAGGAAGCTCACTGTTTTCCTGCCCCAAATAGAAGGCTTTACTGAAAGAAGCACTAATTCTCTTCCAGTCCCAAACCCTATGTTCATTGTAACACACCTTAGGATTAGGAACTTAACAAAATGTGGAAAGCATTCTTGAGTTTCTTTTTGTGTTTTAGAAAGGTTCAACACTTATAATTGTGAGTATTTTAGTAACAATAGAAACAAAGAACTGTTTTCTGGACAAACATTGAGTAAACCAGACCTGTTGCTGTCAAGTTAATTCCAACTCGTAGTGACCCTAAAAGACAGAGTAGAACTGCCCCACAGGGTTTCCAAGGAGCACCAGGTAGATTTGAACCGCTGACCTTTTGGTTAGCAGCTGTAGCACTTAACCACTATGCCACCAGACAAAGTGAGAGAGGGTGTGAAACTGTCTGGTTTTTAGGGTTCATATAAATATTCATGAGTTAAAGTAAATGTCATAGCTTCATATTTTTGTGATAAATGCTTTCAATCATACCCACAATTTTGGACTGGGGTATAGTAAGTTGGGAGCTATGGTGGTGTAGTAGTTAAGAGCTCAGCCGCTAACTGAAAGAAAGATCAGCAGTTTGAACTCCCCAGCCACTCCTTGGAAGTGTTCTGAGGCGGTTCTGCTCCTTCCTGTAGAGTCACTGTGAGGTGCAATCGACTGAATGGCAGCACGTCTGGGTTTGGTTTGCGTTGATGGTGAGTAGAGATCTCCAGGTGGCACCGACAGTTTACCCTCCACTACAGGGTTGCTGTAAGTGCCAAGCAAGCTGATGGCGGTAGGTTCACTAACTAAAAGGCTGGCCGTTCAAACCTGCCTGCCAGGCCCTGGAAGATCTGGAGACCTGCTCCTGTAAAGGTGACACCCCAGAAGCTCCATGGGGCGGTTCTGGGTAATGCAGACAGAGGATCATCAACATGGGGTCACCAGAGCCAGTATCAGCCCAGGGGCAGCAGGCGTTCAGTTGGCTTTAGAGTTGAGTAGAGAGGAAGTGACATGATGAGATATTCCTTCAGCTGTCTTTTTTTTTTTTTAGATCTTTCGGCCTTTCCATCTGAAGTATGGGGCCTAATTATTTTCTAAAATAATAAATGATTTTTATGGGCTACATGAGCTAGTTAGAAAATAAAATACTGCTTTCTAGGCTATGAAGTAAAACTAGCACATGTTCCTCCAGTGAAAATATCATAACCTTTATTATATAAGATGTATGTCTATATAATCCTGCATGTTTACTCACTGTTCTAAGCTCCTGACAGTTATTATCTCAATTAACCTCCCAATAAGGTGAGTACTGTTATGATCCCCATGTTATAGATGGAGAGAGAGACATAGTGACTTATAAATATTCAGATGGACTTTTTGTCGTAATAGAAAGAAGAAAGGAAATCTTTATGGATCAACTGAGGCTCAGAAAACAGGTTGGTTGAAAACTCTGTGGTTTATTTTGTCTTTGGGCAAGTAGTAAGATCTGCTTATTGAAAGGTTATTTGGAGTGTGGCCCTCATGTATTTATTTATTTGTCTGGGAAAAAAAGTCATAAGACCTACATCTTTAAGTTGTTACATATGGAAGGGAGGACTTTATTGTGGAGAGTCAGCAGAAAAGCAGAAAACCCTCAACAGGAAGGATTGACCCAGTGGCTGAAATGATGGGCTTAAGCATAAAAACGATTGTGGACTTGGCTCAGGACTGGGCAGTGTTTCATTCTCTTGTGCATTGGGTTGCTGTGAGTTGGAACCGACTTCACAGCACCTAACAACAACAACATCTCTACATTCTGTTTTAATTCATAGATTTGATGTCCTGTTTACCTTTGTTTAACATTATCCCTGTCATTTATCAACACTCATTTTATGCCCACTTGAGATCAAGCCAGCACACTGTCCATCATCCAGGTGAAGTTGTAAAGGCCTCAGCTGTGAACTTAATGTAGGTTAGCGCACTCAGTGTCTTCAGGCTTCCACTGTGTTTTTCATTCTGGGGAAGTGGAGGAAAGGCTAGACTAGGGTTCACATTTCAGAGAGTCCTCATAATGCAGGATGCCCAAGCATTGGTCAGAAAGGCAGCTGTGGTTGAAAGAGGGGGCAGTGAGGTAAGGGTCCTGGGAGACCTCAGGGACCACCCAAAGCTACCTCTGCGGGGTCTACACAGACAGCTGCATTGCATTGTCTCCGCCAGACCACCAATGCCGTGTCAGAGCAGATATGGTCCAGCCTAGGGATACCATGGGACCTGATGGGCACAGAAATACATTTTAGAGGCCCATTATGAAGAAACTATGGCTGTGGTAGTGCTTGCGGCGGTTGCTAATAACCTCAGGTGCTGTTTTTGCCAGCTGCATCTGGAGAATGTGGCCGTGCCTTAGTCACAGTCAAGTATCAGGAGGGTCTTAGATTCAGACTCATGCAGGGAGCACATTGTGGAGAGTGTGTGTGACATTTCTCATGTACCAGTTGCCTGCTCTCTTCGTTCCAGGCTGCTGGGAGCAGATGAGGTGTCCCTTTGCCAGGCATCAGTCATCTGAGTTTACCATCAGCTATGATAATGAAAAGGAAATGACCCAAAAGTTAGATCTCATCACAAGTGATATGGCAGGTAAGCATCCAGCCTCTGTGACAGATCACACTGCTCTAGGAGGGGACCAGGAGAGAAATGAGATTAGAGTCCTTAATTTAAATGGAATCTGGTAAGTCAGTAATGTGTGAAGCAGCCTTCTTCCTGCACTTCACAGAGTTATACACCAGCACTGAAATGTTACTCAGAAGCTAAGTTTACTCTCACCTCGTATACCTGCAGGGAATATAAGGACACACACACTGACGGCCTGAAAGTACTACTAGAGTCTGGAAGGCCTTAAGTCACCTGTTTTGTTTTGACTGAGGCACTGGGAAAGAAGGACTGGACAAATAAATACAGCTCCTACCCTGTGGAAGAAAAGATAGGAGACAAGGGGCCCAACAGTGTGAGAAAGGCCTCCACTTCCCACCCCTGAGAAGACATCCCTGAGAATTGAGCTTTTCAGACTCTCTCTGGGGAAGGATCTGGGTTTTGTTCATTCATTTGCAGTCTATCATAGACTAATACTTTCATAAAACACAGTATGAATTATCAGAAATATGAAATGAAAAAAACATAAAAATCCTTTTTATAAATGAGACTTAATGGGCATAAAATTGCTGTCAAATTGCTAAAAGTTTCCAAACACTCTTAATTTCTGTTGTTACTGCTTTGGTGACTGTCACAGCAGTTCTCAGCTACAAGGGGTTCTGTGGCCCATACCCTAAATAGGACTGCTCTGGCCTCTCCTGTTTAGAGTGTGGAGACCCAGCAGCACCGTGTTGTCTGGGAGCTTGTTAGACATGCCAACTGTGCCTCGGCCAGATGTTTCTAGGTGACAGGGTGCAGGGTGAACGGTGCTGGAGCTGCTCCAAGAGCAAGGATAGCATCTCTGCAACCAGAGTCCCTTTCCTGCAGTAAATGCTAGATCTACTTGAAGGTGAAGCAAAGGGAAAAGAACCTCTTTTCTGTCCTTTTTCTCCCCCCTTTCTCCTTCTGCTTCCCATAAAGCCTGCCTTCATCCATCACTGGAAAGGAAGATGCCCACGGTTCCTGCTCTTCCCCACACCCACATGTGGTGTCTCCCCTACACAGCCTCACCTGTACCCAGACCTTCCACAAAGCCTTCCCTTGCATGTTGGCCTACTTGACATCTCGTGTCCAGATGTCCTTGATGGTCCCAAGCCTGCTGGGCAACCATCTGCAAATGTCACCAGGTCTTTGGTGTGTCCAAAATCGAATTCACTGCCCCTCACCCTCGCCACGTATGCTCTGTGTATTCCTTTTCTCAGCTTCTTCCCCAGTGCACCTCCCAGTCATCCAGGCTTAGCCCCTGGGAAAGTTCCTTGACTCCCCTTCCCTCAGTCCCTACATGCCGCTGATAGGAAACCTCTCAGATTCCTGTCCCGAGTGTGACCTTTCTAAGGCTGCTGCCCCATACCTAGCTTATGACGTCTTAAGTTTCATTTCTCTTAGCTTTTTGCTATTCCCTTCTCCATTTTTCCTTCTTCATTCTACCTCTAGAGTTCTTACTAGTTGTGCCAGTCTTTTAATTAGCATCGTCATTAGATTTCTACAGAGTTAAACCAAATGTCCTAGCAGCACACACTTCGGATTGGTGCTGAAATCCTGGCTCCATCATCAGCTAGCTGTATGCACTTGGGAAAGTTATTAAATCTTTCTCTGCTTGGTTTCCCCATTTTTATAACAGAACAATGTTTCCCTACCTCATAAGATTTTTTTGAAGATTGAATTAATTAATAATTGCTATCTTAGTACCTGGCACAGAGTAAAAGGCTCAATAAATGTCATAGTTTTATCATCACTAGGCCCCAGCCTATTGCTTTCATGCTTGTAAGCCTTTAAATAAACTACTCTATGCCCCACATATGCTGACCACACTGCTTTCACGGTTGTTCTTTTGTCCTTTCACTCACACTAGTACCTCCACGTACTAAGTCTGGTATTTCAAGAGCCACCGTCAGTGCCACTTCTGTGAAGTGTTTTTCCCCGTGCCCCTAGGTTAAGCCTGATCTCCTTTCTCTAGTTTCCTATAATCCTTTGGCCCTCCTTCAAGCAGGCATTTCTTGCTGCCCATCCTTGCTGATGAGGTGATTACCACTCGTGGTGACCCCACTTGTGTCCAGGTAGAGCTGGGCTCTGGGCAGCTTGCAGTAGCTGATTGTTGGCAAGTCTCCAAGCCGAGTGACCCCTGTAACGTTACCGCCTTTCCTCCAGGGTACTCTGGGTAGAATCGGAGCCCGGCCTCGCTCTCAGCTGCCAAGCGTAGTCCCCCTTTACACCATCTAGAGAGTCCTAAGCAGTGGTTACTGTTGTATAAACCCCTCAGCAGGGCGTCTGGGACTTTTACACTTGTCCTGCTCAGTGCCTGGTGTGAGAGTTTCTCAGTGTGTCACTTGTGTATATACTTAGGAACTGGTGCCACTTGGAGCACTCAGTGTAACATTATTTCACTACGACCTTAAACAAGCTGTGGCCCTCTGCAAGCCAGTGGCTTGTCCATGTGTCTGTGTGGCACACAAATGATGTGGCGTCCTCTTCTCTGCTTTCAGAGTATCAGCAGCCTCTCATGATTGGGACTGGGACGGTCACGAGGAAGGGCTCCACCTTTCGGCCAATAGACACCGACGCCCCGGAGGCGGGGCTGGAGGCGGACCCCGGCGGCGGCCACTACGACGCCCCCCACCGCGCCGGCCGCCCCGAGTACGCCCTGCCCTTGGCCAGCCCGGAGCCCGAGTACGCCACGCCCATCGTGGAGCGGCACCTGATGCGCGCCAACACCTTCTCCGCGCAGAGTGGCTACCACGTCCCCGCTCGCGCACCCACACACAAACATTCCCTTTCTTCAAGCAGCTTTTCCCCCTCCGGAGGGACAGGCACCGAAAGTGGCGTCTATCAGATGCCGCAAAGCCCCAAGCCAGCCGACGGGGCGTACGATAAACCCAAAGTGAACAGCTACTTCCCTGTGGACAGCAGAGATTCTGATAATTGGAAGCCACAGATGAGTCCCGTAATGCGTGACGGTTATTCGGCACCCAGAGACGGCCCGAAACCCGTCAGCCCGACCGCGATGACTGCTCTGTTGTAAGCACAATGTGAAGGGGGCCCGCTGTGGTACTGAGCGTCTGGCTGTCGTCCTCTTGTCACTGGAAGCCGGGAGACTGCCGTTCAAGTGTGTGCGTGTGCGTGTGCATGTGTGTGGTGTGATTTCCTAGGATCCTGCGGTGGCATCTAGAGACAGCATCATAGTGTTTACAAAACTGCAGCTGGCTGGCTTCGCTCTCTGACACGTTGGTTTTTGTTGGGCTAGAAAAACTTCTCTTAACTGTGATACTGAGCTGCTGTGGTGTAAAATGTGCAATCTGTACAGGGTCGTATTTAACAAGAATTAAAGTAAGTTAAATTTGCTTTACCAGATGTTAGTTCTGCACAGAGGTTAGGTGGGAATATGGAGCTGTGGCAAAAACATATGTAATAGTTACGTTGACTTTTAAAATATATTTTATCTGATACTGTGCTAGCAGCCGTTCTATTTAAACTAATCTTGTTGTTATTGTGGCTTACTTCCTTTCCTTTGGTAACTAGAACTAAGAGGATTTTTAGCATTCTTCTCCTGGAAGAAATGAAATTACTTGAAGCATGAAAAGCACACCAGGATGGTTGTTTAGCAATTATGTTTGTAGATTAAAAAATAAAAACCGACTCAGCAGCTGCCTGTTTCCTGAGACTCCCCTTCAGAAGGGGGTGTGAGGTAGTCAGCTCACACACAGGGTGGTGGGTTCCTGTGGCCAGCAAGAGACTTTAGTGATCTAGGCCATAGAAAACATGGCCATGTTGTCCTGTTTTGCTTCTGTCTTGTCCCAGGCCTGGCTGATACTCTGCAGCCTTCACATGCAGATCTGTCTGTAAAGCCAAAGGCTGAGACTACAGCAACCAAAATTCCTCTCCTGTCATGGTTTGAATTGTGTCCCCCCAAAAATGTGTGCAGCCACGTGGCTGGGATATGGTTCCCAGTATCTTGGGACTGTCTTCCATTGTGTGGTTTTGCTAACCTGTATGTGAAAGGATTAGGATGGGGCTGTAAATTCCTGCTGTAGGGGGAGTTTCCCTGGAGTATGGCTTGCCCCACCCTTAATGCTTATAGCTTGCCAGGAATAAAAGGAAAAAGAAACAAAGGACAATTTGAGAACCTCGCTACCATCAAGCAAGCAACACCCGGAGCACAGCGCGTCCTTCAGACCAGAGGTTCTTGCGTCAGGATGCTCCCTTGACAAAGACTGATGCAATACCGGACTTTCCTCCAGAGCCGACAAGGGGAAAACCTTCCCCTGGAACGGACACCCTGAATATGGACTTGCAACCTACCGGACTGTGTAAGAATAAATCTTTCTTTGTTAAAGCCATCCACTCTGTGGTATTTCTGTTAGAGCGGCCCTAGCTGACTAAAACATCTCCCAACAAAAAGAAACAAATTTGAGACAATTTGAGAACCTCGCTACCATCAAGCAAGCAACACCCGGAGCAGAGCGCGTCCTTCAGACCAGAGGTTCTTGCGTCAGGACGCTCCCTGGACAAAGACTGATGCAATACCGGACTTTCCTCCAGAGCCGACAAGGGGAAAGCCTTCCCCTGGAACGGACACCCTGAATATGGACTTACAACCTACCGGACTGTGTAAGAATAAATCTTTCTTTGTTAAAGCCATCCACTCTGTGGTATTTCTATTAGAGCGGCCCTAGCTGACTAAAACATCTCCCAACAACGTGAAATGAAGGTGGCAGAGCAGTTGCAGTCTGGATCCCTGTGTCAGATTAAAAATGTGCTGAAGTTGGATTCCCATACTTTTCATGATCTTCTTCAGAAATAGAACCTTTTAGTGACTTCCACTGTATCCTAGGTGTCGGGAGGTTATTTGAAGTGTGCTCTTGCAAAAATGACTAAGACCAAATAAAAATAGTGGTTTTCTACTGAGGTGACTGGGAACCAAACTCATTTTGTAAGAAACAGTTTCTTTCTCAAGTTAATGTGTCAACATTTAGGCCAGACCTCAGCTATATCTCGTCGTGGTCTGTGATTTTTATTGGAGCTTGCATTGTGAATTAACAGTTGGGGAAGTTAGCCTCTTTTGCCAAAGAGGAAAGTTGTTGTTTTTGAGAGAATGTGTTGACCAAAAAGTCTTTTTTCTAAAAAAGTGTGTCGTAATCCTATTTGTATGGCCGTCACTTTCTGTGAAGTGTATAAATGCATAAACTAATGAGGTTGCTGGAAGGTCATAGCCAACAATCTGTTGATTATTACAGAAGATAAACCGTTTACTTTATGAGTTTACATGGTTTTCTGAGTGTACTAATTCCAATAAATATGCCAAATCAGAGTGCCCTGAGCTCTTATTATCGGTGCCCTGCTTGCGGGGTGGTTGAAAGCATGTGTCTTAGTAAAAGGGTAGGTAAGGCAGTGGGAAGAGCATGGGTTTGCAGTCAGATGTGTCTTGGTTTCAGACTCTGGTCTGCCACAAAACAGCTGAGAGAGTCTGGGCTAGGTGTAAAACCCTGAGCTTCAGGATTCTTGTGTACCTTCCTCCAAGGCTTAACCCCATGGCCATCAAGTTGATTTCAACTCATAGCAAATCTATAAAATAGAATAGAACTGTCCCATAGAGTTCCCAAGAAGCATCTGGTGAATTTGAACCACCCTTTGAATTAGTAGTAGTCTTAACTATGCCACCATCATTTCTGATAAGAATAACTGAAACAACATTTAATAAGGTATTCTATTTAAGGCCTTTCTTCTAATCCAGGCCCTCCATAGGCCGTGTATAGCATTTTGACATTAAAAGATCAGTCCGTCAGGAGTGGATTGGACTTGGTGACACAGAGTGACCATATCATGTGTGCACTTTATGGTTCTATGCATCTACAGGACATGGCACGAGACCTGGCAGACCAGAATTGAATGGTGATATTGGAAAAGAATGTTGAATGTACCATGGACTGCCAAAAGAGCAAACAGAAGTTTGTAGAAGAAGTACAACCAGAGTGTTCCTTGGAAGCAAAGATGGGTAGATTGCATCTTACATACTTTGGACATGTTGTCAGAAAGGATCAATCCCTGGAGAGGGACATTGTGCTTGGTAGAGTGGAGGGTCAGTGAAAAAGAGGGAGATCCTCGACAAGATGGATTGACACAGTGGCCACAATAACGGGCTTAAGCATAAAAATGAATGTGGACATGGCGTAAGACCAGGCAGTGTTTTGTTCTGTTCACAGGGTCACTATGAGTCAGAACCGACTCGATGGTACCTAACAACAACAACAGGGCAGTTCATAGTGTAGGTGGCGTCTGATACAGCCTGTAGTGAGAGAATAAGAACAGAAGAAGAGTGTCTGTCTCTCTTTTGGTGTTTTGCAACATTGGCCCATATGATAAGGTGAGAATGAAGTAATTTCCCTTGTCTGGTTCCTTCCATAATTACACCCTGCTGTGAGGCAAAGATTACCTTCTGCCACTTTTTTACAGTTGTACCTAAAACACGTCCTGCTCTGACAAAAGTACACTGACCACAGGAGCTGTTCAAACAGCTGGATGTATTACTATTATTAAAATTTTAGTTAATATTTATAGGAACCCTGGTGGCACAGTGGTTAAACACATACCTGCTACCTGAAAGGTTGTTGGTTTGAACCCACCAGCATTTGTGCAGGAGAACAATGTGGCCAGGCTGCTGTGGTAAAGAGTTACAGCCTTGGAAACCTCAGGGCCGTTCCTCTCTGTTCTGCTGGGTTAGTGTGAGTTGATATCGACTGAACAGCAACAAGTTTTAGGTCCTTAATAAACATATAGCTCCATTTCTTGTTGCCCCATCTGAAGTCTACGCTGTCCTCCAACACCACTGCCTTGAGCGTTCTTCTCAAGTGGAGGCTGCTTTTTCTCTTCAGCCAGAGCACTTGCTGCGCCAGGGGCAACGCAGACCTCCCTCCTCGACTGCTACTTCTGCCTCTGTTCTTTCACTGTTAGTCAAAACTCTCCAACTTGAGGCCCATGCAGCTTTTTAATCTTTCACCGAATGCCTTCCAAACCACTTTCCTCGTTCATCAGCAATTTTCATCTAATTGAAGGTCTCCATTCCTCCTGTGTGATTGCTGGAGAATTCAGTGTCCACTATGTCATGTTTATGGGTTCTTCGTTTAAGTGATCCACATACATGCACATACTCTGGTTGCTAAAATCTCCAGCTAATTCTTTCAGCTCAAAACTAGTTCTTCTGAGTTCTTCATCTTTCTTTCCGCTGATCTCATTAAGACCTTGAATCCCTCAACTCTGCCAGTTTCCTTTCCAGTTAAACTTGGTAGGTTGCATTTCCTGCCTGTCGTTTCAACTGTCCTGTCTCAGCACTGTCACTCCTTTGTCTTTTACTCTGAACTTGGAGGCACCAGTGTACATCCCCTTCAGAAGGCCATCTCCACATCTCCGTCAAAGCAGCGGCAGCAGCAGCAGCAGGACATTATGTAACTTTCACAGAGGAGTCACTACAAACCCCTAGTTTCCAATTTGCATGGGATTCATAATTCCTCAGCCTCTTCACTTTTTTTGACCTGCTCCTCTTCTCATTCCCCTCACCAATTATTCCAAAACAATAAATGTCACTACCCACTGATCTCTGCCCCCATTACTCAGGGGTGTTACCACTTCACCTTGAAACACCTAACCAGTTGCTGTTGAGACAATTCCAACTCATGCCCCTCCTGTATGTCAGAGTACAGCTGTGCTCCATAGTGTTTTTCACTGGCTGAATTTTTTGGAAGGGGTGTTCCAGTAAGGATGTCCTCTTTTTGACAGCTCATGGAGATATTTGTGAAGCTATGGTGGCCACATTTATCACATTTTTTGACAAATGACTGTGGAAAGTTATACAATTCCACAATATGTAGAAATTATTAAAGGTTATTATCAAAATGGGTGGTCCATTTGCCAAATATGTACATTCTATGAAATTTACAATGCACATAATTGTCCCACCAAGAGAAAATTAATGTTGAATCAAAAAATTCAAGACAACTGGGTCTTTTGCCAATCAGACAACACCTGTGTGTCAATGAACATCATGTTCCAGTGAAAACATCACCACCACTCATCAGGCGTGTACACAAGAATCTATCCCAATTTTCCACAGAGCACAAGAACTGGGACTTTCATCAACCGCAATTTGGCAGAATTTCCATCTAGACTTGAACTTTTACCCTTACAAAATTGTTTTAACTCGAGAACTGAAGTCCAATGACCATAGATTGTGCTGTACCTTTGCTGACTGCGCTCTGGAGCAATTGGAAGTTGACCCTGCTTTGGGTGGAAAAATCATTTTCAGTGATGAGGCCCATTTTGGGGTGAATGTTTTTGTTAATAAGCAAAACGGTTACATTTGGAGCAGAGAGAATCCAGTGGAGATTCAGGAACATCCACTTCATCCCAGAGAAGTTACTATTTGGTGTGGATTTAGGTCCAGCATAATCACTGACCCTTATTTTTTCCAAGATGAATGAGGAGAAGCTGTGACTCAGCGGTGATAAATACCGAGCTATGATAACTGATTATTTCTGGCTCCATTTGGAAGATGCAACTTGTTTTATTTAAGTTCAAAGACAGCGGGACACCCTTATTGGAAGACCCTTTAGACTGCCAGTGGTTTTTCCCAATGGATCTCCAAGTGGATTGAAGCCTTCCGCCTTTCAGTTACTTGTCATGTGTGCTAACTGTTGACACCAGCCAGGGGCTCCTCCTACCTAGAAAGCTGACATCACTGAAATCAGACTCTGCAACTGCTTGTTCATCCCTCTTCTCACGAAAACCTGCATTCATTTCTCCTTTCTTTCTGTCAAGAGAAAAGGTGTGCCAGACTCTCACCTGTGATCTTATTTTCCACTGCCTCCTCCCTCACCCCCGATGTTGTTCCCAGTTCCCCTTATTTTCAACTTCTTCCTCACAATGCCCCCTCAGCCTGTAAACATTTATTTGTAAAGAATTGAACAAAGTGGTCTTTTTCTTATGTTTTTGGTTTTTCTGCCTTTATGGCTATTTCTTCCTTATTTCTTGTGTATGTGCATTTTCTCCCTCTCTCTTCATGATTAGGTTAGCCAACAGTGTATCTATTTTATTGTCTTTTGCTCCTGCAATCAGGATTGGCTTCATTAATCAGCTTTGCTATTTTTCTGCTTTCAGAAGCTGTCAACCCATTTGGTACAGCCCTGGGTATCGACGTGATGAGAGTGGCAGCGAGGAGCACCTGCTGGGAATGACACCTCTCCAGGCACCATGTACATCCTGGTTGTAGCCTTGGGGGTGTTACATGCACAAGAAGTTATTTTATTCCCATAAGTACTTGTGGAAGTAAAAAACAAAGCTATAGTCTCAAGGATCTAGGAATCCATTATTTAATATTAGAAGTTCTTGTGTGTTTCATAAGAGTTACTCAATTCCAACCAGATTTCTGGTGAAATCCAAACCCCGTCCAACTACCATTTGAAAAATGAAAACTATATCAAACTGAGGGACACTGTGTATCATTTAATAAACACATAATAATTGGAGGTGCAAGACTGAAAAGCTGACAACATCTATGTTTACGTTTTCTCTCTCTAAATGTGACCTGCTAAAGAAGAATCATGAGAAGGATTTGAGTCTTGGCTCTGACACTTACCAGCTGTGTGACCTCGGACAATTAATATAACTTTCTCTAGTCCTGTTTACTCATTGCCTATTAAGAGCATTTAATATGATGATTTTTAAAAGGCCTTCAGGCTCTAGCAATAAAGTAATACCTGTATCACATTTTGGAATCTACTGCCCCCTGCTGACATTAGACCAAATAGCAAATTTTATCTTTCAGCTTCATAGACTCCTACTTATAATCTAGAGGCATTTGTTCTACAACCAAATACTTTACATCAAGCTTGTTAATTGTGCCGTTCACATATTCTTAATTTCTTTGATAGCTTTGTTGAAATCTCCCACTACAATGGTGGATTTATCAATTTTTACTTCTCATATTTTGAGGTTCTTTTCAATAGATATACACAAGATTAGAATTATTTTTACTCTGTAATTAACTGAGTAAGAATTTAAACAATCTATTCCTAATAATATTTTTCATCTTAAGTCTGTTCTCTCTGATGTTAACTATATTCACGTTCCTTTGGAAAGACTATGCCAATGTATTTTTTTTTAATCCTTTTACTTTCAGACTTGCTTATGATTTGGGTATGTTTCTTATAAACAACGTATTTGCTAGATTTCTGTTTTCTCAATTTGCATTCTTTTAACTGAAGAATTTAGCTCTAGTACATTTACATAAATTATGCTGTATGTGGCTTTATTAATCTCATGCGATGTCTACGCTTCTTTCCCTTCTCTTGATTTTCCTGAGAATTAAACTTTTCATTTTTTTCTTATTTTCCTCTCTGTATCATGTACCAGGAACTGATGTGCTCCCTGGTTACCCTGTCAAGTGTAGCTGAGCTGTCTAATTTACAGCCTAAATACAAGCCTTAGAAACTCTAATTATGACACTCTCATTTGAATACTATTGCCCAACAGTTTAACATATATAATATTCTTTATAATTCTATAGATGTATACCATTTCATTCGCTCACTATGATTGTTAAGGATGTGTGTCAACTTGGCTGACCCATGATTCTCAGAGGTTTGACAATTATGATGCAGTTTGGCAGTTGTGTGATGCCATGATCACCTCCATCATAAGATTTGATACAATGTGAGCAACTCCATGATGGGATATGCTGTGAATAGTCAATTAGCTAATGTCACCTTGAAGACTAAAGTGCACCTGACCCAAACAAACCATGGTATTTTCAATCACATCATATGTATGCAAAAGCTGGACGAGTAAGGAAGACAGAAAAGAAATAGAAGCGTTTGAATTGTGGTGTTGGAAAAGAACACTGATAATGTACACAGATTGTCAAAAGAACAAACAGATCTGTTCTGGAAGAAGTACAACCAGAGTGCTCCGTGGAAGCAAAGATTGCAAGGCTGCATCTCACATTATTTTTGGACATGTTGTCAGGAGGGATCAGTCCCTGGAGAAAGATATCATGCTTGGCAGAGTGGAAGATCAGTGAAAAAGAGGAAGACCCTCAACAAGATGGACTGACACAGTGGCTGCAACACTGGATTTAAAATGATTGTGGACTCGGTGCAAGACCAGGCAGCGTTATTCTGTTATGCTTAGGGTCGCTATGAGCTGGAACCAACTTGACAACACCTGACAACGACAGCTGTAGGAGACAAGTCCTCGTTGTAGTCTACCCCAGAGGTCTTCTGGGTCTCATACTTCGGTGTTAAGAGTTTGAAAACAACCCTCAGTCTCTTATGGTCCTTTGTGCAGGGAATCAGTACCACTCTGCAGTAACCAGTCAACTCCGTTTTTTCTTCAAGTCACTGTTCTCCACAGTTTTCAAGTGCCTGAATCACTGCACTTCCTAGAAGATTTTGCTCCACTGGGATAT
This sequence comes from Heterohyrax brucei, assembly GCA_028571685.1. NCBI lineage: Eukaryota > Metazoa > Chordata > Mammalia > Hyracoidea > Procaviidae > Heterohyrax > Heterohyrax brucei. The sequence continues at coordinate 139,921,716 of CM053144.1, forward strand.
CTTCCTGTAGGACACCATAGCTTCAGTGATTTTACTAGGATTTACAGGACTAAGCATATAGCCCTACTCACAGCTGTGGTTTATTACAAGGAAAGGGCACAGGCAGAATCAGCAAAGGGAAAAGGCAGAGGCAGTTAAGTCTGTAAGAAGCCAGATGCAAGCTCTAGGAGTCCTCTTCCAGCAGAACCGCACAGGATGAGCTTCATTCCACCATCAACGAAGTATGACAAATGTGTTGTCTACTGGGGAAGCTTTCCTGAACCTAGGAGTCCAGAGCTTTGATAAGGTGTCATAGATTATGTCCTCCCATAAAATGTGTGTATGAATTTAGTTAAGATAGAATTCTTGGTATTGTGTGATGTTCCCAAAGTTTGTCAACACTTTCTCTATGATGTTAATGAGTGAGAATAGATAGCAGTTGTGTTAGTGAGGCAGGACAGTCTACAAGCATGGATTGTGCTTTGAGGAAATCTTTTGATACATAAAAGAAAGAAGAAAGCAGAGAGACAGAGACCTCATATCACAATGAAAGAAGCACCAGAAGAAGAGTGCATCCTCTGGATGTTGGTCAGGGTCCCTGTGCCCTGGATACTCCCAGACCAGGGGAAGATTGATGACCAGATCCTTCCTCCAGAGCCAACAGAGAAGGTCTTTCCCTGGAGCTGATGACTTGGACTTTTAGCCTGCTTTTCTGTGGGAAAATAAATTTCTGTGCTAAAGCCATCCACTTGTGATATTTCTGTAATAGCAGCACTAGTGATTCAGACAGAATTTTGTACCGAGAGGGGGATGCTGCTCTAACAGATACCTAAAATGTAGAAGCAATTTTAAAACTGACTGAATCAAGCAGGAACAGCAGCAGCAGCAAAACCAGGATACCGGCGTGAGACAGCACTGGATCCAATCTACAGAGAGCTGTGCATCTGTGTGTAGGAGGCTTCCTGGTGGAGTGGGGTGCCTAAGGGCATTTACAGCTTTGTAACACTTGCCCCTGCGGGGCAGACGTGGGCACATGGCCCAGGCCAAAAGGCCAAAGGAACCAAAAGCTGAAGAGACAAAAGCACAGGAAGCTGAGCTGCCTCAGTTTCAAAAGGTATGTTTCTGACCTCAGGGGTTTCAAAGGGTGGATCCAAGGCCTCTGTAGTTTCTAAGTGTGGAGTCTTCACTCAGTTGGACTAGGAATATGGTGAGCCTAAAGCTGAGGGGGCAGGGTTGCTGTCCCAGTGGGCCTAGAATGCAGAGCTTTGCCCAGGGCCATGGGGCTTCCACTCAGAATCTGGAGTGTGTATATACCTAGTCTGGATGGCAGGTTCACTGTACAAAATGTCTGAGATCAGAGGATTATTTTCAAAGACTTGAGAGCTAATGTAATGTGTTTTGCTGATGTGCTTCATACCTGTTTTCCTTTCTTTCCCCGCAACTTCTTCCATTCATAACATAAATGTCTAGCTTGTGCCTGTTCTGCCATTGTACCTTTGGAAGCAGATAACTCATATTCTAGATTTCAGAGATGAATTTTGGATTTGGGACTTGAAAACTTTTGCTGTGACATGAGTTATGTTTTGCATGTTGCAAGATGATTTGGGGGAGGGCAAAGGTGAAATGTCATGGATTGAATCACTCCACCCAAAATGTGTGTGCCAATTTGGCTGGGCCATGACTCCTGTTATTGTGATTTTCCTGTCATAAATCCTGCCTCTATGCTGTCAGTGAGAAATGATGAGCAGCAGTTGTGTTAAGAGAGGCAAGACTCAATCTACAAGCTTGGATTCTGTCTTGAGACAGTCTCTTGAGACTGAAAGAAAATGAGAGACAGGAGACCTTGTAACAACAGGAAAGAAGCACTGGGAATAGAACACATCCTTTGGACTTGGGGTTCCTGTGCCCAACAAGCTCACTGTCCAGGGGGGAAGCCTGATTGCAAGGACCTTTCTACAGAGCTGAGGAGGGCTTCCCCTCAGATGACACTCTGATTTGAACTTTTAGCCTATTTTTATGTGAGAAAATAAATTTCTTTTTGTTACAGCCAGAGCTGTTATAGCACTACAAGACTAAGATTTAAGAGGTAAGACATGTAGGTGCCCTTTGTCTAGCATGTATCAAAATTCTTCTCCCAGAAGTGAAACCATGTTATTTGGCATAAACCCTGTTATTTGTGCAAACACTCTACGTACAATAATCCATCTTACCAGCTAAGAATAGGGTGGAACCATCCCCAAAATGCAAGTTGCCAGCCAAGGGTCAACCCTGCAAGTAGGCTTATCTAGGGATGACAGTTTCAGGAATATCATCTTAGTTCCTTAGTGCAGTCAGAAACCGTGGTTGCATAGTGGTTAAGTGTTACCTCTGCTAACCATGAGGATGGCAGTTCAAACCTGCCAGACACTCCTTGGAAACTGTGTGACCCCGACTTACAGGGCCACTATGAGTTGGAATTGACTTGACAGCAATGAATTCATTTTTTTGTGTTGTAACAGAAATACAAGTGAAGTGGATGGATTTAAGAAACAGGAATTTTCTCCAAGTTCAGGAGGCTAGAAACCTGAATTCAGGACACAGGTTCTAGGAAAGGCTTTCTCCATAAGTTCTGGAGTAGGGTCCTTTATCTCTTCTTGGCTTCTTTTCCTTAGTTCTTTGGTGATCTTCAGGTGGTATGTACCTTCCCTTCCATTTGTGCTTGCTTTACTTTGCCTAATTTGTTTTTTATACATCAAATGTCACTGGCTTACCCTACAATGATTTTGTTAGCATAACAAATCCTTTCCTCAAAGGGGTTTACATCTCTAGGCATAGGAGTTTAGGATTAACAACACATATTTTTGAAGGGCTAAATTCAACCCATAACACACACCACCAGTGAAATACTTAGCATATGAGCCATACCTTGTACTATATGTACAACATATAGCTGTCCTCTTCACCCTCTGGGTGAGACATGAGGCAGTTTCCAACTTTCATTTCACCATTTGTAAATTTATTCAGATCCCACTTCTGGTCCATTTGTGCTATTCTGGTCCTCCAGGAAGCTGACTTCAAGACTACAATGGGATTAGCAATGCTGGTCAGGGGAAGTAAGGAAGGAGTTGGGGTTGCAGGAGCCTGGGAGGCAACCAGACCATGACACAGGTCTGATCCCAAGTGCAGAGAATGAGGAAGGTTGGGTGGAAGCCTGTTTGACTACAATACAATCCTACGAATTTGGCAAGGCATCAGGGACTCCTTGAGTCACAGTGGAGAAGTGATTATATGCCTGTCATCATCAGTCACTGCCTGAGAGTAGCCTGTGGACGTGTAGCGTCTGTGTGAATGCCGTGAGGGATTTCAGAGCTCAGCAGCTGGGACCTGCTGTCAGAGATGTTCCCTGTGGCGAAGGGACAGGAGGGATGCATTTTCATGACTGTTATAACAGTGTTTATGGCTTTCAAAATACACTAAAATAAAACTGATTACTTAATTAACAAACACGTAGTACCAGGTGCACATGGTGATTAGTAAGTTAACCATTATAAAACCCTCTAAAACAGAACACTGATTAACAAAGAATATGCAAATACTTTAATTTCATAAATTCAACAATATTGTATTCAGATAAATCTTGGGGAAAGGGCTTTTTTTTTTCAAATGACTTGGTAAATTGGAAGTTTAAATCAACACACAGTAAGCATGAAAGTATTAGCACCACAAGATTAATGCTAGAAGTATTCCTAAATGTTCATAATTCAAGTAATTTTCTTTAATGTGATTTATATTAATTCTTAAAGTATCATTTTGTAGGCTTACCTTCCTAACTGCTCTCAAATACCCTTACCAAAGAAAAGGCATTCCCACACATGTTCTTAGGTTAACTATATATGATCATAGGTAAAACATTTGAGGTAATGAAACTCAAAAATGGAATATTCAAGTATTTCCAAAAATTAATTTAAGCATAACTTGGGGGCTTCTAAATTATACATGCTTAGATATAAAATGGAACAATATCCTCCCTTACACTGTATCTAGGATTCATTTTTGTCTTAGGCTGGGTTCTCTAGAGAAGCAAAACCAGTAAAGCATATAAATATATAGAGAAACATATCAAGGAAACAGTTCTTGCAGTTGTAGAGACTAGAATGTCCCAAGTCTGTGGATCAGGATTAAGGCTCTTCTGATTCACACAGCTGCAGGGGCTGGTGAACCCAAGATTGGCAGGCTGGAGAGCAGGGTTCTTGCTCACAGGCTGTGAAGACTGACGAATCCCAAGACAGACAGGTATGCTACTAGTTGAAGTCCCAAGAACTGGAGGTCAGACAAACAGGAGGCAGCTACAGAATCCAGAGATGACAATTGCTAGAAAGTCCACATATATTCAGAAGCAGGCCCAGGCCTGACTGGTCACTCAGAACAGATTCCGTCATGGGGTGATCACATATAATCATGGCCCAGCCAAGCTGACACACAATCACTAACAATCACCGTTTTTTATTTATCAGTGCTATCTTTATGAGGAACACTGGTTGTCAATACAACACAGCATGAAGCCAAGATGACTAAGGTTTTCTCCATCTGCTATCAAGAAAATCAGTCCCCTAGTTGCTCTGGCAGTTCCTTCTAACAAACAGGTCTTTAATTCACATTAAATGATACCGAATACCAGTTAATTCATTCTTTCTCTCTCACACACACACACAAACCACAGTAACTGGGCTCAGCCTTTGCATGGACTTACTTTATGCATGTTGGTATAAATACAAGAAGCTATTAGAAAGAAATAATAAACCAAAATATTCAACGTGACATAAACATACAATGTTTATTTTTTTTTAATGAGCTCAGTATCATTTTAATGTAGAAGATGCAACCTTTATTTACAGGCTAATAAAAAAATATGAAACTCAACCTAAGTAGATATACATCTGTCATAAATCCTATAGTTTTGAGGCCAACCCTAAGTACAAGACGAAACAGGTGGAACAGTCAATTACACAATAAAATACAGATGCCAAATAATATCCAACATACACATAAATCCATATATCTTTTTGTTTCTAAATGGAAAAATGAAACAAATTCTATTGTAGTAGGAGGGCAACACCAGCACCAAGACAAGGTGTGGCAACTCTGGACAACTGTTCAGTTATAATCACCAAGACTCACTAAATCTTCATCTTTTTAAAATTTATTTTAACAGTTTTCTCATAACCGAAATATCACTTTTTCATCAAATTCATAACAGATACTGTCGAGGACAATTTTAGAGGTCAAGGTATATAAGTATACATACATATCTACAATCCTCATATTCTATCAAAAATTTTTTTCTCAACTCTTCTGTGTCTGCACATGCGTATTTTTCTTTCTTTTTTTGTAATTGTAATAGTTTCACATTAGATTTCTCCTTATCTGTTTGGTTTTGTTCTGGACGCCTGAGTATTATATATGAGTTTGCTTTTTTCCCCTCTGGGGAAAAAGTGTCTAATTCTTAGTTCATCTACAAAAGGCTATATATTCTAAAAATTTTTACCAGGTGATTCTAAACATCTGACAGGAAGCTCATAGCAGTATCTGACCAACAGTGCTCCAGTATAGGCTGACATGCCCAGGAGAAGTAGGGACAAAAAAGGATCTGAGCTGTGGGATTCTAAGCCACTTGGAAAATTCTTCACTCTGTTTATCAGCCCTTGAAAGGAATTTATATCATAAGCATTTCATATCATCTTCCAAATCACATCAATTCTCACAAAAAAAGCCAAATCAAGGCTCTAAAAATGCTACAGACTCATCAGATGGTTTCTGAATATCACAAGGTTTTAGCTTTTATTTCCCAAGGTTTTGGTCACAGCAAATAAGAGTATTCTCTGGAAAAAAATATGATCATCATTCCTTCATAGGCTGTGTTTTTTGAAAGTAAGAATACCAGGACTTTATGTCACAGAAAAACAAGTTTTCAGATCTGCCACGATGGGAATTTTTCTGTAGATGAATATACAAGCTTACATCCCATGTGAAGATCTCAAGTCATGCATGGCAGTATGTGCAGGGTAGGGATACTTCATGAGAACATTTTTTTTTCTCCTTTTAAGAGGCATACCCTACCAGAGCAAACAATAACATGTAACCTGCTTATTAAATAGTAGCTTTTGCTGAGAGGCAACATTATGCTACAAAGTATTTTAATATCAGTAACAATATACACTGTGGAGTGTACTTCTATTACAAATTAACATGGTGATACACAGAGGAACAAAACCACTCAAAATAAACCATAGATGAGTAATAGTTGTAACATTCATAAATAGCTAAATCACCAAATAAAGTATATACATTTTACAGATTTCTCTATGAACAAATATGTAATGCATCTGAGAAAAGACAAGAAAATGTGTTTTCTACCACATAACATCTGAATATTAGAAATGGAAGATACTGATAATGTTCTAAAAGCCTTCTCCCACTTAAAATCCCTTAAATGTATATATCCTTTAAAACATTGATATTGGCAAAACTATCACCTCTTTGAATGCAACATTCTGACTTTGCCCATCAGGGAACAGCCACTTCTACAATAGTAGCCAACAGAGCGCACACCCCTTGCTTAATCCTGGGATATAAGAACCAGCCAAGTCTCAGAGTCTGCACAGGGAGTGCGTCAGTCAAATCTATGCAACACGAAAAGCCAACCAAAACAATTACTGCATCAAAATTTCCTTACTTCATCTTGCCCACTTTTGTTCCCACCTTTTAAAATAATTGGCAAATCAGTTACCTTAAAACTTGTTTGACTACAAAGTGTTTTGTGAAATAGTAATAAACTTCCCCTTTCATTGCCAAGAAAATTCATCTTTACATGCCAACAAGATGAACACAGATAAACTTCATGAACAACTCAAAATGTACAAAACTCTTTCATGGATCCCAGAAAATAGGTATCTGAGGCTAACCATTAAGAGTTTAGTGCTCCAGTACCACGTACATAGATCAACATAATCGAGAACAGATATTTCACGCTTGCCTGCCTTTCTTTTAAAAACAAATGTAAAATGTGCAAGAACTTTTTGGAAATTTTCTAGTGCAGCACTGACTGACACAGGACTGCTTAAAGAAAACTATCTGTACTGTAGTAAATAAGGCTGGAAGGAAAACTAATTAAAGTAAATGACCATAAAAAGCTGACCAAATGTCAGGATGCACAGTAAATTAAAAGGAAAGAAAAAGTCAAACCTACATTCCTGCAATCCACTGAGTCACTCTCTGCCCTTTAAAGCATCTCATTTAACATTCCAGAATATGTCATAAGAACTCATTTACAACTTGTGTTTAAAGGCTATTTCTTACAAAATTCCAGTTTGCAGTGTTCTACTCAATGGAAAAGGAACCAAACAAAACACCAGTGCCTCACTTGGTACTTACGGACTGAGTAATATCCTTTTGGGAAACACATGCTTTGGTGCTGACAATTTTAAGAAAATCAAAATTGCTTTACATGCAATAGTTCATTATGGTATACCACAGAAAAAAAGGGATTTTATGCATTTAATACTAATTGTTCCCATGAAGCCCTGAGGTACCATCTTTTTATTTAGGCAACAATCAGCCTCCCTTGATCTTGTACCGTCTCTGTCACCATTTTCCCTAGTGCCCCCAATTCAGAATAGGATGATTAACAATATGGTGATATAGTCAATTTAATAAGAATTTTTATGATACAGACTCTGCAGATCATCTAACTTAGAATCACTGTCATCTAAGGGAGTTTCACTTGAAGTTCCCAGGTCTCCATTTTCATGTGCATCAGTTACTGTCTTCTTATTAAACCCTGAAAAATAAATAAATAAAAGCAAATACTTTCTAGTAAAAGAAAAATAAAAGACTTAGTCTTACAATTTTACTGAACAAAAAACAAAATGGCCACTTGAATTAGTAACAGTAATACAAAGTAAAGTAAGAGGGTACTGCCATAGGGCTGGAAACCCTGCTAACACAGCGGCTAGGTGCTATGGCTGCTAACCAGAAGGCTGGTGGTTCAAATCTGCCAGGGGCTCCTTGAAAGCTCTATGGGGGCAGTTCTACTCTGTCTTACAGGGCTGCTTATGAATCAGATGGCAATGAGTTTGGTTTAGTATAGGGTCAATATGAGCTCTAATCGATTTGAGGGCAACAAGTTCGGTGTTTTTTTTGAGTTTTGTCAGATTAAAAATTCCTAACAAGGGCATTCTTCCTTCTTATATCAGCTATCAAACACAGCACAACTTTTCATACAATCTATTGTACTTACCTAAAAACTGTATAAAATGTCCTACACCAAGCATTCTATGAGACTTAGAACTGATACATATAACTATAAAATTCATTAATTCTACTTACACAAATATCTATTAAGCTGTGAATTGTATTTTTTCTTTCACATTATTTGCATTCAGACTTATTTAAACCTCAGCTCACTGGGGTACATACTGGTTGATCACTGAAAATACAGTTTATTGGCAAGACCACGTCCACTTAAACTGAAACCCAATTTTGGATAATCTGTTGTTGTTAGTGGCCTTTGAGTTGTTTTGCATTTACAGCAACCTTATGTGTTACCAGTGTTATCCTCACAGTCGCTGCTGCTTCAGCCTCTTAGACAAAAAGCAAGAGTTGATGGTGTCACCTATTTAGTGAGCTATGAAATATGGACATGTGCTAAGCAATAATCAACGCATGTACTTTATGTGATGTCAGTTAACAGTTATGTATTAGCAGAGCATACATTTTTGGTTATCTGAGTCACTCTTAAGCAGTCTACAGCGTCAATAGGTGACACTGAAAAACTTCTAGCCTCAATTGAAAGAAAAGGAAAGGGATAAACCTAATCCTGGTAGAAAATAGCAGAAAGAAAGAAAATGAAACCTTAAGGAGAGCCCAGCAATGTGTGGTTTTTACATATTGCCGCAGTAGTTTTGTTCAAGATGCATGGAGGGAACAATAGTCACTACTATAGTCTGTGTAGATAATTCACAATGTATAGTTTTACCAAAAGAGTAACAGTCCATCAGTTCCCCATACAACTCTTTATGTCGGAAGTTCTCACAATTTTTGGCTTCACGATGCCTTTACATTCTTTTATTTAACATTTTGTTACGCTTTAGGTGAAAGTTTGTAAGCACATTAATTTTCCAATCAATGATTCTCACACACATTGTTTTATGACCTTGAGCGCAATCCCTGCAATCTATCAGCACTCGCCTCCATGGATTGCCTGTTTCAATTAGTCTGGCTTCCCTATTCTTCCTAGTCTTCTCATCTTTGATTTTGGACAAATGTCACCCTTTTGCTCTTGTATCATGAACTATTGTAAGGAGCATATTCCTCATGAAGGTTACTGTTTAACCTATAGCTCCATTTATTATTTGGCTAAAAGCTGGCCTCCAGAGTACCGACAGTTTCAAATTACAGTCTTGAGGGAAGCATTCCTTTACATTCTCAAAAAGTATTAAGAACTCCAAAGAGTGTTTTTATGTGGGTTATCATTACTGACGTTTGCCACATTAGCAATTAAAACTGAGAAATTTTCCAAAATGCTACTTTGCTAAAAATAACAATATTCCCAATAAATGCTAATATGAATAATGTATCTTAATTTTTTAAAAAAAACTTTTTGATTTTCATGCTTAATGCATAACATTATATTAGGAGAAAAGAACTGGTATTAAGATAGACCATGTTAAGATATATTTACTCTAAAACCAGATAATGGAAGTAAAAAGTAGAAAAGAAAGAGCATGCTGTCACAGGGTAAGGAGAGCAGACAGAGTAGCAGAGAGATGGGTGCTCAGGGTTTTATAAGGCAAATTGACTTGGGCTGTAAAATTTCACTTAATCACAATTTTTTTAAAAAGTTATATTTACTTTAAAAGCCATACTGATCTTTGTCTTAGAGTTTAAAAGAGTTAAATTTTATTAATTTTTTTCAAAAAGATCACTTCTAGTCCAGTAAGTAGTAATGTACTTTTCTTTACAGTCCAAGATGAACCTAGAAAAACTTACATATAAATACAATTTTCACACAGCTACTAGCGTGCACAAAAACTGTAAGAAGGGCAAGTTATTTATTGCTTTGACTTTCCTTTCATTAAAACAGTAGTAGTGCAGAACACTTGAAAATTTAATACTTAAATCGTCCGTTTTCCTTACCTTGTAACACTTTGATTTCTGCACTTGTGTCTTTGCAACTAGCACCAGGATTACCACCTCCCTCCAACTCATCAAGGTACAGACGGTAACGATGTCCACTCTCATCTTCATACTCGACGTTTTCATCATCAGAATCCACCTCAGGAGCCACATAAACGACTTCAAATTCAATCTCTCCTCTCTAAAGTGGGGAAAGAAAAGGAAGCAGCCGAGGTATTCTAATTTAAAACGCATCTCCAAATTCTTTCAGGTGGGGGAACAAGTTGCAGCTCAGATTTAGCACTTTTCATGACAGCAAGTAACAGAATTCTAAACTCTCGAGAAGAGCCTTCAGACTAGACCATGAATCTTCTTCAAATAATTTCCCTTTAACATTAGTGAAAAAGGAAGCCCAGCTACTCAATTTATAGAATTTTACAAGTACTCAGTTTAAAACCATTTTATATTTCACACAGCAGTACAGCAAATCCATCTAAACAGTCAGATATTAAATGCATTTACCATTAAGGAACTCTAACTCTTCCTTAACTAAAGCAAGAAACTCACACCCAATGATTTCTTGTGCCTTACTAAACAGCTGTTGAAGCTTCTGCTAACTTTCACTACATACCAGACACAGCACTTAATTATTTTGTCTAGTAATAATAGTACTTTACTTGTTGAACAAAATTGTATCCTGTTTCATTCCTTAGATGCAAGTCTCTTCTGCATGAATGAAAAACCTGAATGAGTCTGAGAGCAGATAACTTTCCCAACATGATAAACAAGTGAAAAAACAGAAATTTCTACTATGCTAAACTAAATGAGTAATATCTGTACTATTATTCTTTAATAACAATTTAAATGTTTTAAGTAAAAAGTTACATTCTTTTATGCTAAAAAACAAAAAAAAATCCCAGTTGTAATTAGCATTTAATAAAAGACTACAATCAGTATAACCAAGCCTGATGTTTGCAACTCTCTGAAAATTAATTATGTCTGCCTGTTATGGACTGAACTGGGCCCCCTAAAAATGTGTGTCAATCTGGCTAGGCCATGATTCCTAGTATTGTGTTACTGTCCACCCTTTTGTCATCTGATGTGATTTTCCTATGTGTTGTAAATCCTAGGTCTATGATGTTAATCGGAGATTGATGACACAATGGTTAGGAGCTGCAGTTGCTAATCTAAAGGTTGGCAGTTCAAGTTCACTAGGTGCTCCTTGGAAATCCTATGGGGCCGTTCTGTTCAGTCCTACAGGGTTGCTGTGAGTCAGAACTGACTTGATGACAACTAGGTTTTTGGAAATATAATGGTAATGAGGCATGATAAGAGGCAGGTACATCAATGAGGCAAGAGTCAACCTACAATGTTAGCTTGTATCTTTAGTCAATCTCTTTTGAGATATAAAAGAAAGAAGCAAGCAGAGACAGGGGGACTACACATCACCAAGAATAAGAACCAGGAGGAGAGTGCATCCTCTGGACGTAGGATTCCTGTGCTGAGAAACTCCTAGACCAGGGGAAGATCAATGACAAGGACACTCCCCTAGACTTGAGCCAACATCTTCCCCTGAAGCTGTCATCCTGAATTTGGACTTCTAGCTTCCTACACTGTGAAAGAATCCATTTCTCTTTGCTGAAGCCATCCACGTGTGGTATTTCTGCTATAGGAGCACTAGATAACCATGACACTGCCTTTCTTCAAAAAGCACAACAAAAGAGAAGCCATTCTGAGTCATCTTTGATCACGACACATTAAGTCTCTTTGGTGCTCCTCTTTCCTAGTGGTTCCAAGTTATGCCTCAGAATTTGCATGCACTCAGTGTTTCCCAATTGTCTGTCTGTCACCCTTCATCAGTTTTGATGCATCTCACTTTTTGTACTACTGCATGGCAGCCAACTGAGCTCTGGAAAAGCACCACCTTAACAAGGCCAGTGCAGCATTCTTAGATCTCTATCACCACACAATGCTTTAAAAAAAACATTTCTGGGAGGAGATAAATGAACAGTAATGCAGTGGTTGTTAGTAAAACTTTTACTAGATGAATAATTAAACCTGTGGGTAGCTATCGCAAAGGCACACATTTCAGGCTTAATGTTGAGAAAAAGCTTTCAAGAAAAGAATCAGCACACTAAGATGACAGAATAGACAACCTGATTATAAAGCAAGTCTTCCTTGAATGCAATTATTCAAGTAGTGATGTTCATTAGAGCTGCACTCAACAAGCTGTAAATGTACTTTCATCTCTTGAGATTCAATTCTTTGCATACTATGCTAATGATCCAATGAATACCAATGATCCAATGAATACCTCATTATACTAAATCTCTCACAGGGAAAAACAAAACAAACATCTTAATATACATATGTACACATCTATTGCCACTGAGTCAATTCCGACTCATAGTGACCCTGTAGGATGGCGGAGAACTGCCCCACAGAGCTTCCAAGGAGTGCCAGGTGGATCTGAACCGCTAACCTTTTGATTAGCAGATGTAATTCTTAACCACTACGCCACTAGAATTTCCTAAGTATACTAGATAACAAATTTGAGTCCTGGATATTAATCTCAAATCTAAATTTATTTGCTCTTGGGACCTTGAGTAAATTGTTTAATCTTTATAAATGTCAGTTTATTTGTTTTAAATAAGAAGCCTGGGCTAGATAATCCCTAAAGACTTGTTCAGTTCTAAAATCTGTAACTGTAAAATCAATCCAATTTTAGCCCTGCCTTCATATAACACAAGCAGTCCCTGGATTATAAACATCCAACTTAGGAACAATTTGTAGTTCTGAACTAACCCCTGTAATGCCTATTATATTAAAAATTCAAAGTATATACAATGGTTCATAATAACAAATGTGACACTGAAACATTACTGTATTATGTTAAACATGTTTTAGTGTATGCAGAAGTATTTCTTTAAATGTTTTTTTCTGTAGAAAGGTACACTATATATTATATACAAAGATAAAATTTGAATAACTGACATTAGATATGAACCATACTTAACTGTTATGACATGTATAAATGTGAATTAAAGATGAAGTCAGGAACAGAACTTGTTCATAACTCAGGTGTTGTTTGCACGTTACACTTGCACAGTGTTTTAGTCATGAATGATGTTTTGTTTTCCAGGTACTGGGTCCTAATGTTACCACACTTAATCCTCATCACTCTATTTCAGTGCCTACAGTGCAGATGAGAACACTGCAGCACAGAGGCCTTAAGTAACTTGCTAGAAGTTATGTAGCTATGGAAAAAGGTAGACAAAACCTTTTTTGGTAAACCCGGCTCAATGTCTTTAAAAAAACTCCAAAGAAAACGACATACTGTATATATAAACACTTTACTACTTGAGAAACTTTCTAAGAAAATATATTCAAAACACAACCACCTGACAGGTTTTTTTTTTTACTTGGGATTGAGTGGAAGTTTACAACACAATTCAAATTTGCATGCCCATCTATCTGCAGCTCCCTCTGCTCTCCTTGCCTGGTGACAGAACACTTCTCCTTTCCGTTCTATACATGTCATAACCTCTTAACAATCTCCTGTCCCCACCTCTCCACTCCCCTCTAGTAAGAGACCAGTAGGATGGCATACAATAGATGCACAGAACCATAAAGTGCACACACAATATGGTCACTCTGTGTTCGCGAGTCCAATCTATTCCTGTCCAAAAAGCTGATCTCAGTAATGGTCTACCATCGGGGACAGCATCAAGTCTAGGGGCCATGCTCCCAGGGGAACCCCAGGCATTCAGACCATCAATTGCTGTCTTTTAGTGGAGTTCTTAGGTGCACCCCTTTTTCTTCTTGTGTTGCCACTGGGACTCGATATTGTGAGCCCCGTCATGGCTGTGACAGACAGTTTTAATTACATAAAGGAAACTTACCTGCTGGGAAAGAATGGTAACGGCTTCTTTATGCTTTGTGTCTCTGAGGTTAACTCCATTGACTGCTAGAATAGCATCCCCTACATGCAGCCCTCCGCATCTGTCAGCAGGCTGCCCGGGGTGGATCTCAGAGATGAGGATTGGAACACCATGTTCTTTCCCACCCTAACAACAGCAATAACAAAGAGCAGTAAATTAATTTACTCTTTGAAAAACAAAGTCACAGACTATTTTAAACAGACATAAAACACTTTCTTAAAAATATCATTCAGTATGCATCTATACTATTATTGCTCTAAGTATTATTTTCTACATAAGTCATGGCAAATAAGTTATTACATGTATCAAAGAGTGACCGCTGAGTAAAATGGTTAATTACATGTACTTTTCTAAAACACTTTCCAGAGCCACTGAAAAAGCTCCACACAAAACAAAAATCAAAAAGCTGTAATTGGCTAAGCTTTCAGTAAAAATGAGTATTTAAGTTGTAGAAGTCCACAGCACTACGTAATTTATCAAAACTTCCTATCAGTAGGGCAGAAGACACTGTTATTTTATGTACCACAAAAACAATCAACTGACAGTAAGATGGACCTCAATTTCAGAGATTTGAAAATATTAAAAAAAAAAAAAAAACAAACCACAACATAGAATTGAAGAAATACAGTATTTGGTACTTATCACTTTCTAGATTGCATTATATAATAAAACCTATAAAAGCCAGAACCTGTGTAAGGCAAAAAAACAGTCAAAGAAGGAAAACCCAAGTATTTTCCACTAATAGAGAGTGACAGAAAAGTGGTAAAATATACCCTGTCAAAGGAAGAAAACTTGCAAGACCAGGAAAAACAAGGCAGTCCCACTGAGTTCTGGCTCTCACAGGTTTGGGTGTTAACTGCTGACGTATGTACATTTTGTCTTTCTTACTAGAATTTATGCAATGTATTTAAAAAGACAGGTATTCCACAGTCACTAGATCAATTTTTTATTAAATGAAATATTCCTCCATTCAGCAATATCAGAAGAAATGAATTTATGCAGTGCCTACATGTTATCAAATGAAGATTAGAGTAAAACTACTTTACTCATCCATCTGGACAGTGTACTTAGAATACAGGCAAAAGGACTCCCAATATATGTACTTCATAATAGACTGCTTTCACAAGTGCTGCTCAAGGTTTGTAGACACATCACATTCAAGAAATTGATGCATACATATATTAAAGAGTCAGGCAAATGTGACAGCAAAGATGTGACAGAGGGAAAGAGAACACACACTCTAAAAAGAAAAGTAATATAATTTAGAGTCATTTAATGGAAAATAAGACAGTTACATTTATTTCCAATATAAATGGCTCCTAGAGAGGCATCACAGTACATGACACAGAACTATGGCCTAGGTCATAATGAAAATGTGAAACCCTGCTTACTAAATGTATATTTAACAGTTGTTAGGAAGATTTACAAGGAAAAGGAAAAAAAAAAGTTTACACTAAATATAAGTGATGGTGCAATGAGGATAAGCTCTGTTATTATACAAAAGGTATTCAGAATATTTTGTTCCTCAATGACATCGAACAGAAGAGCATGCTTATACTACTAGGTAAGTGCAGAAAAGGAGACTGGAAGCACTACTTCTTACTGTAATTGAAATGCCAAGGCCTTCATGATCTTCCTTAAGGAGGAGAACTTTTCTAATTGGACCAACACCTTGGCTTTTCTTTAACGAGTCTTGATCCTTAATTGGGGAAAAAAAAGAAAGAAAAATCAATATTACCATACAGTACACCAAATGGAGTAAAACCATACCCTATAATTGGATTTTAGAAATCTTTATTAATTTTCTGGACTGATTCACACTATAAGACTAAATAAGTTATGTCAAAGGTCTCAGAAAATGGAAACATGAAAATAGTTGTTTGATTAACAGTAAAATTTATGTATGATTTTCTCATTTTTGTCAGCATTTTTTTAAAAATATTGGTACTCTTTAAATTGCAGGACATTATAAAAGAAATCAGTGTAGGAATTAATTGATGAACAAATAGATTCAGAAACTAAAAGTAGGTAACTATATTTACTAAAAAATTTCTTAAAGATCATTTTAATCAAATAACACATAACTGAATAACAAATTTCCAACTAGAACATTAACTACTTCTTTGCTTTCTGCTGCTCTAGAGTCCTTCTTTTAAATAAAAGCCTTAATTCCATTAATCATTCTTCTCTAGTACCTTTACACTTTTGTCCTCTACTGAATTCCTTCCCGATCCAGAATAGAAACAAATTCCAAGCTTCTTTAAGCTTTAAAGTACCAACTATGTACAAACACAAAACAAAAAAATCCAAATCTATTCCATTACCCACAGTTTTCATCAGCTATTACCCTCCTCCACTTTTTTTAACTTTCGCACCAAGTTCACGCTAACCATATTTCCCTACTTACCTCACATACAATGGCCATATTTAGAGCTTACCCCTACCCACTCCACTGAAACTGTCTTCTCTATGTCATTGGCAACTAACACTCTTACATCTAACACTTTTTTAGACACATCCCTACTTAAACCCCACAGAAAGAACTTGGTATGACTGACTAGCCACCCCACAAACCCTGACTTTCTCCGGTTTCTAGTATATTGCCTTCCTAGGGGGCCGGAATCTGACAGCTCCATCTCCAGTTCCTTTCTTTCGTGACGCTTATCTATCCATAACTCCATAAAGTTTTCATCCCTGATCTCCTTTCCTCTCATAATTGATTTCACTAATATTTCTTCAACTAAGATTCTTTCTCCTGAATTTAAGAATGGTATGTCCAAGTGTGTGTATGGCCTGCATGCCCCCTGGCAGCTCAAGCACACGTCTAAAACTGAGCTCACCACATTTTCCTTGAAACCGTTCTGGTGCCATCATCTTACTCAGCTGCTCAAACCAATACCTTGACTTCCCCTTCTCACTCACCTGCTTGACCAAAACCAGTTATTCACCGAGTCTTGCTGAGCTACAGTAATTCTCTCACATCTCTTCTTCCTCTCAAATGGCATTTTCTCCAGCCCTCATTATTTCCCCCTTAGATTTCCCTGACTCCAATTTGGCCCTAATCCAATATAATCTTTATTTATTATGCTAAAGTAAGGGTCCAAAACTGTAAATCTCATTAAGTCCACTATTTTCTTTAAACATCCTGAATTTCGGTTAAAAGCCCAACTCTCTTATTTAGCATGGAAGAATTGCTGCCATACAGCCATTGCCTAAAATTGCAGCTTTATATTTAGCCACTTTCACAACTTGCTTTTACTACCCTTACACAACCACCACAAACTACTTTGTTTTCCTTCTAACTTTTCCACTTCCCTAATCAACTGGTCCTAGAAGTTAATAGGGATTGCTAATATCTCAAAGAAGACAATGGCATAAGTGCTTACTGCAGTTCCCACTCCTTTCCCACCAATGGCACATACATATCGATTCATCTTATGATAATGTCACAGAGGCAACACATTACTTTACCTTGTTAAGTCTATACTTTATGAGTGTACTAAGATATGGGAGCCACTGGGTAAGAAATGGGCTTTCATTATATTACGGTTTGTATTATCAAGCAGCTGTTGTAAAGAAATTTAATAAAGATTTACCAAGATAGAAAACTTCTGTAAATGGTAGTGGCAGAAGCAGACAGTGAGGCACAGATCTCAACTTCCATTGTAACTCAAGACCAAACATGTATGTTAATTCACTGTCTAAATCTGGATTTGCTGTTGTTTGTTATGAGGCTTCCAACTCATAGTGACCCTGTATGGCAGAGTAGAACTGCTCCAGGAGTTTCTTAGGAGCAGATGACCAGGTCTTTTCTCCTGTAGAACTGCTAGTTTGAATTATGGACCTCCTTGTTAACTGGTAAACCGCTTAACCACTGCACCACTAGGATTCCTTCAGTTATCAAAATTACCCTTGAAGAACTACTCAAAAATATTTGGCAATTTCTCGATATGACCAACACTCTAGGCTCAGCTTAAAACAGATGTGCACATACCCAATCATGATTCCAAGTACCACCAACACGTCTGCTAACAATGGCTCACCGTCTTCGGAAATAACATTCTCAGGAAATTACTAAGTTTCCAAAACACTACTGAAAGCTCCAAGCATTACTGAAATTGTAAGTATTTATCTGTTTCAACTAAATTTCATTCTATTTTCACTTTTTAAATAATGGCTTTAAATATTATTAGAATTAAAAAAACAATTGTATTAAAGACAGAAGAAGAGGGCTGAACGAGAAGTGGTGTCAGAGCAAACATACGTGGCCCGGTGGAGCCTGCATTGGTCGTTTCAGGTCATTACGTCCTCTACAGGCTCTGATAACAGTTTTGTGACGATGCAAATGTATTTCAGCTTCTAACTGGTTCCAAAGCTTATCATGAGCAGGTCCCTTCATATCTCTTCCTAGTAATTGTATTTGTTGGACCCTTCATAATGGGAAAAAATTACCTCAGTTAGTTCCTCATTGTGCTTACCACAGAGAAAATTCAGAAGAATTACAAAATATCAGCAGCTCTTACATAAATCTCAACTAGTAATAAAGCTAATACTCAGCATCCTGATGTCTCTCAGATTTCAATGATCTGAAAACCCTGAAAAGGATGTCTTCAAGGGAAAAGCAGTTAAACAAAAAAAAAAAAACAAACAAGACTTCTAGTCATATACTTAATTCAATTCAAATATATCTAAAAAGTTATGAGACTACTATCAATTAATATGTGTTTTATGTCTAGTGCGTAATTAAGGTAGGTCACTGAACTCAGTCAGATACTATTAAAGACTAAACTTTACATGAGGGAAACTATATGAAAACATTTCCAGTGATGGTTTCCTTTTATAAAATGATTATTGTAAATTCAGTAAAAATGTTATTAGAAAATGTGTACTACAAGATGGTATAAATTATTTTTATTTGCTTCACATCAGTCCTTAATGTGACATTAAAATGACAGCAGAAAATCATTTAGTACTATCAATAAGTTACCACAGGTTATGGAAAACTTACTTTAAAAAATTAAAGCAAGAAAACCCTGCATATTATTATGATAAAACTATTGATACTAACTCAATTACAACATGTTTTCTTGATGGGCAAGAAACATTGTGTTTTAGCGATCACAGAAAGTGATCACAGAACTTATGAAAGTTCCTGTGTGTGTGTAAACATCACCTACCATGGTGTCAAGGCAACAAATGGCTAAAAAAAATGCTGCTCTATAGACTTGCTAGTATTTCAAGTAAATTACTGTGTGCATGTGTCCCTGACTATGTGTAAACTTAGTCATACTTATTTAATATGAATAAGCAAATCTGCACTATATAATGCTATCAATATTAGCTCAGTAACAGTCAACTATAACATCAAAGACATCATCCATGAAGAAAGCAAGAGGTCATTAAAAAGGAAAGAGAAGACCAAACTGGAAGTCAGAAGAGACTCTGAAACCTGCTCTTGAATGTCAAGGAGCTAAAGCAAAAAGAAAGAATGACGAAGCAAAAGAAGTAAAGACTTCAAAGGGTGGCTTGAGAAGACAAAGTATTATAATGACATGTGCAAAGAGCTGGAAATAGAAAATCAAAAGGGAAGAACACACTCTGCATTTCTCAAGCTTAAAGAACTAAAGAAAAATTCAAGCCTTGAGTTGTAATAGTGAAAGATTCCATAGGGAAAATATTAAATGACTCAGGATGTATCAAAAGAAGATGGAAGGAATTCAGAGCCATTATACCAGAAAGAACTGGTCGACATTCAACCATTTCAAGGGTAGCATATGATCAAGAACCAACAGTACTAAAGGAAGAAGTTGAAGCTGCACTGAAAGCACTGGCAAAAAACAAGGCCCTGGGAATTAACGGAACACCAACTGAGATGTTTCTACAAATGGACACAGCACTGGAAATGCTCACTTGCCTATGCCAAGAAATTTGGAGGACAGCTACCTGGCCAACTGACTGGAAGAGATCCATATTTATGTCTATTCCCAAGAAAGGTGATCCAATTGAATGTGGAAATTATCAAACAATATAACTAACATCACAAAACAAGTAAAGTTTTTGCTCAAGATCATTCAAAACTGACTACAGTATATCAACAAGGAACTTCCAGAAATTCAAGGTGGATTCAGAAGAGGATGTGGAACCAGGGATATCACTCCTGATGTCAGATGGATCTTGGTTGAAAGCAGAGAATACAAGAAAGATGTTTACCTGTGTTTCATTGACTATGCAACGGCATCTGACTGCAGCTCATAACAAATTATGGATAACACTGCAAGGATGGGAATCCCAGAACACTTGACTGTTGACTGTGCTCATGAGGAATTCGTATATGGATCAAGAGGCAGTTGTGCAGCGAGAACAAGGGAACCACTGCACAGTTTAAACTCACAAAAGATGTGTGTCAGGGTTGTATCTTTCCCCATATCTTTTCCATCTATATGTCAAGCACATAATCTGAGAAACTGGACTGTATGAAAAAGAATGAGGTATCACGACTGGAGGAAGATTCATTAACAACCTTCGTTATGCAAACGACACAATCCTGCTTGCTGGAAGGGAAGAGGATTTGAAACACTTGATGAAGATCTAAGACCACAGCCTTTAGTACAAATTGTACCTCAATATCAAGAAAACAAAAATCAACAACAAAAAACAACATCATGATAAACAGAGAAAGGACCGAAGCTATCAAGGATTTCACTTGACTTGGTTCCACAGTCAATATTCCTGTAAGCAACAGTCAAAAAATCGAAAGACAAAACGCACTGGCAAAATCTGCTGCAAAGGACCTCTTTAAAGTATTGAAAAGTAAAGATGTCACACTGAAGGCTAAGGTGCACCTGACCCAAGCCACGGTATTTTCAATAACATCATTATGCATGTAAAAGCTGGACAGTGAATAAGGAAGACAGAAGAAGAATTGATGCCTCTGGATTATACTGCTGGAGAAGAATAATGAATGTACCACGGACTGTCAAAAAAGAAATAGATCTCTTCTGAAACGATTATAACATGAGTGCTCCCTGGAAGCACAGATAGTGACTGCGTCTCACATACTTTGGACATGTCAGGAGGGATCAATCCCTGGAGAGGGACATCATGTTTGGTAGAGTGGAGGATCAGCAAAAGAGAGGAAGACCCTCAACAAGGCAGATGGACACAGTGTCTGCAACAACGGGCTCATGCATAAAAACAACTGTGGGTACGGTGCAGGAGAAGGCAGCGTCTTGTTCTGTTGTACAGAGGGTCACTATGAATTGGAACTGACCTGACAGCACTTTAACAACAACAAACTACATCCAACTTTAAAATATTAGGAGAAAGATTAATGTTCCACTTAAGAAAAAAGGTTAAAATATGAGCCAATTTGTCACCTAAGCGTACAGGCACTCTTTTTTACATACCTTCCTGCCAGTTCCTTATCCAAGTACTTGGCAGCCAGTCTAGCCCCATAAACTTCAGCCTGGAGTACAGCTATATGTCTGCGAAGGGCTTCATTCTCTTTTCTCAACAATTTCACTTCCGCTTCAAGTTGAGCTTCTTTCATTTTTTCTTTTTTGTTTGCTTCAAGCTCTCTTTCCTATCATGATTGTTTAAAAAAATATAATTTAACAAAGATATTTTTACAGCTCTTAGGCAGTAGTCCCTGTTCTTTAAAATACACAAAACCATATAGTCTATAATACTGACGACAAAGCCAAGTGCCGTCGAGATGACAAAAGCATGTAGTAAAAATTGAAACTTCACTGCTAAAGAAACACAAAAATCTGAATGCTATAAAATGGGAACATAAAGATTTGGAATGTCTTCCTTTTAACCAGTAGTAAGATGTCTTCTAGATAACTACATGCTTGGGTATCCTGCCACTGGGGCCAGAAAGAGAAGTCATCTTCTCCAAGCTGATGGTATAGTCACAGGTGTCATTTCAATAGATACCTGAAATGGTTCTTTAGGCTACTGTCTAAAAATGACTCAAATCTAAAACAAAAATCACTCTGGTGGTTGTTCCCTAACATGTAATTCACTTTAATTCAACAATGTTATTAAATAACTCAAAGTCATTCACTTAGAGACACATTTTATAGCTAATTTATCTTAGAAGAGTACAAGAAAGTTAGAAGAGCCTTCCCTCATTCTTTGTGGAAATGTTATGGTTACAGAGAAATACTGGTAACAACTGTGTTAAAACATTCACACATTGAGAAATTTCTATAAATAAGTGTATCTATGGTGCAGATCATCACCCAACTTTTGAGAGGCGGCTCCTCTACACATCCATATGTGAAGGTGGATGAACCACTGTTTTCTCAGGAAACACTGGTCTCCCACACCTCCACAGAGGTAGGCTGGCCATCCATTCTTAACTTTCACAAGAGGACTCTATCCTATGCGCCACTTGATGAATAGTCCATGTGTGTGAATCTACAGGTATTAGTCAGAAAATATGACTTCAAGATCTTTGCCATCAAATCTGTACCACAAATTTACATGTAAGAAATAATGTCCAATTTATCCTAAAAGTATAGTCTGCCTATTCATACAAATCATGTGTTACAAATAAAAACGCCTTCAGGATCCAAGCACAGGGCAGACAGACAAGTACAAGACAAAGTACAGCAGAAAATGGAAGGCACAAAATATTGTTTAAAAGTAGTAAAATTCACACACATGCACACACAAACTACATGGCCAAAAAAAAAAAAAAAAAAAAAAAACACCTCTCCTGAAAGTGGAGCAAGGGGTCAGGCCCTGACATATATTTTAGGTGTCACTTCTAGATCAAGAAACATCTAAACACTACAAATTTGCATTTATCTGGAGCAGAACTGCTTTTACTGACTTATGAACATATGGTTATACAGGTTGATGAGACGTGGAAGACACTGTTTACTACTCCACAAAGTCCCCTTTATGAGCACTTGAATAAGAATCTACCTTCACACCAGGAAAAAGTATTTCTCAGAAGAAAATGCTTTTCTATTGCTTGGGCACTGATTATTTTAATAACTGTCTCCTTTTTTATTCTGAATAATGAGAAGCTGAGAAAACATTTAAGCACATTCTTCACAACGCATGAAACATATTTGGCACAAATTTTAACCTTCTACCTTGGTCTACTGTTTTGTCTAACACCAATGTATAATACATTCAAATATAAAGCAATGAATACCATAATCTTAAATAGATACATAAGTAATAATACAGAACATAAAACTAAGGACAACTATCAAATGCTGGATGCATTTACCACTTCTTTGACTAAAAATATTTGTTATTGTATATGTGCTAAATGGATGATTAATAGGTTTTTGTGACTACTGTAAAAAAATTACCATTAGAACACTATTTTTAGATACTGTCCTCAAAGGATTTGAAGAATAATCTAGAGGGCTCCCTTTACAAGTTTGGAATTATAAAAATCTCTATTTATTCAGAATCTATTTCCTAAAAGGACTAGTAGCAGTTTCCAAAGAAACCACAGTTTGGAAAGTATAAATAAAAATCCTTTTTTATAATGTTTATTAAGATTAATTGCTTGATTCAGAAAACAGCTTCTAGAAGCCAAAGATTATTTTATTCATTAGCTAAATAAATTTTACTTTGAGGATTATCTACCTTCAACTACTTCAATGAGCTATTTATATTTATGAACTCTGACAAACACATGAAGCTACCACTTCATGCTGATTCAAACCTCTACCGAGTCCAACAAGCTCACCTGGCTAAACATCACACAGGCACACAAGACCAGGATTAAAAAACTGAAATTAATCACTTCTAAATTTAAAGGCAAAAACGTTTTCTTAGTTAACCTGTTTTGTGTTAGGTAACAACCAAGAGGTTCACTTCATATTTAGATATCTGAACACTGTACTTTCCAAAGAAATAAAGCCATAAAACAAACTAAAACTGTCTAGTTTGGGGTATTGATTAAAAAAAAAAGTAATGATTCACATATCTTGTTTTTTATAAAGTAAAACTGGTAAATGGTTTTAAAATTCAGTTATTTCAAAGATATTCTCAAGACTGATGACAAGCTGTAACACATAATAACAGTGGATAAATAAGAAACCAGCATGCACATTCTTTTCTTGAAACAGAAACTTGTGAGTGGGGGCAGCTAGTCCTGTTGAGTGCACTTTCAACACACTCAAACGCAAAATCCAATTGTTCCTTTGAAGGGAGGTGTGCGAAAATGACGGGGCTCAGAAGTTGCCCCCAAACTGATGAGCTTTGCAAATGGCTACAATCACAAACAAAAGGAAATCTTTCAGATGTGAGAAAAGTGAGAAAAGAGCAGTGGAACACCCACTCAACTTTTCAGATGTGTGTACCGCCCCCAAAATGGCCATCATTATCACAATTTTCAAATACAACATGTGACAACATGTATTATGCAAATAAAACACTGAGGACACTTTAGCATGACACAGTAAAGCAAAGCAGAAACAGCATACTTACCATCTCTTCCACAGAGGGGACAGACTTAAGATATAAGAAAAAAGTTTTATAATTAGAAAGATGCCAAACAAATGAATTTAACTAGTGGTATCATCATTACAAAGGGCAACCCTCACACACTGAATATTATCACTGTTGTAAAGTTCACTAGAATAAATGTATTTCTTAGATCCATAAACAATAACTGTATTTGTATTAAACAAAAATGTTTATCCAGATCAGTCAATGCAGCATAAGTTTTTGTATGACAAACTGACCTGAATTATACTGTCACTTAAAGCACAACAAAACGTAAATCAAAAAGAAAAAAAATTGGTATGCTGACTTCAGTGTCTTACATCAAAGGTAATGTTAAAATTTCACATGAATTCTTTTTTAATGAAAATGCAGACTGTTTCTCAGTGTTCCATCAACTATCCAAAAGAAACAGGTATCACCTGACTTTTATTTCCATTAAATTAAACAACAGTACTTCTGACTTAGATGCATAACATTCCAGAATTTAAGATGACTTTGGAGATTACACAGTCCAATTTTCATTTACACACAGGGAAACTGATACCCAGATAAGGTAATTGTCCCAATTTACACTCTGGCCACTTAGCAAGGCAAAGAACAGAAAGCCAGGTCTCCAGACTAACAGTTCACTGCAAATATGTTATAACATACAATATTACACACTTAACATGTAGCTCTAGGAGAATATAAGCAGTCATTTAAATCAGTTGTGACATATTAGTATTAGCATTAACTAAGTATTCAAACAGGATCAACTGAAAACAAGTAAAACTTAAAACTGAAGTATACATTTCTCTCATCATCGGCATCATTTCATCTCCTGCCTCTCCTATGTGAGGGTAGAAACATTGTCTTATTTACTGCTGTGTTCTTTAGACACAGTACACACTCAGTATTTGAGGTTAAAGTGAGATGAAACTAAAAAAAGAAAAAAATGAGACATTTCTATTTAAGCCACTTATACTAGAAGGACAACGATTAATTAAGCAAAATTCATACAATGAAACACTATGTAGATACTACAAAACACCCAGTGGCAGGCAAAATTCTTACAACCTATTAGCAGAAAAAGAATGTGCTGTTGGCTGGCTCCCAACTCCACTTCTCCTGTCTTACTAAACAGAGGTAGCTATGTATCCAGTTAAGAGAGTGAAGTTCAGATCAGGATTGCTAAGGAGATTTCAGCAGAAATTGCTGAGAAAGATTTCAAAAATTCTTTAAAGATTAAGGCTAATACAGCTATGAAGCATCCTTTTAACCTTCTCTTAGATTCTCCTCTCTGGCTGGATTTGGACATGAAGAAATCACGAGGACAGATGTCATGAGCTAAAGACGGTGGAACACAAGGACAGAAGGAAGCAGGATACTCAATACCAGCGGAGCTGCCAGATCAGCTCTGTTTGCTGGTTTTGTGGCTCTTTCAGTGAGACAAAAAATAACTTCCAGTACTATGCAAAACAACCCCAATGTTACCTGAGATTTCTGGCACATGTAGCTGAACTTAATCCTAACAGAGCAGGGTAAATACTTTTAAAAAGGAAAAGTATTCTAAATACCAGTTGGTGATCTGTATTATCAGTGATCATCTTAGGGAGTAAGATTGCAGATCATTGTGACAATTTTCACTTGTTCTGTGTTTTCTGAATTTTTCACGATAAGCACATATTACCTTTTACAATTAAAAAAGCCTCATTAAAAACTGTCCTATACATCCTCCAAAATAAAAGGAAGCATACATCACCATCTAAACTACTTACCAATTTAGCCTTAATGGTACCAGAGTCAACACTTTGACCAGTTTTAGCATGGAGCTGAAGCTGAACAGAGTGCAACTGTAAAAGCTGATCGTGTACTTCTTTTTCCAATACAACTTTCTCCGCTTGGGTCTCTGTCAGTTCGGATTTCAGATCGACCAACTGTGCCTTATAAAACAACAACAATGAAAAAATTTATAGTGTTTTAAATTCTCTTTGTTTTGACTATAATAATTATGATTCAACAATGACACAAGAACTTATATTTGAAATGACCAGGTGAATATGGGCGATTATTATCTCATTAAGCTACAGGTCATCCATCTAAGCTGACATAAAATCGTTAGCACAGGTGAAATACTTGAGAGGGAAAAGTACTCCACTGAGCAGTATTTTCTAATGACTCAGAATGCTACTTCCATTTTACATTGCTTACTACTCTTAAGACTTTTCACTGCTTCACCTTTATCTAAAAAGGTTATGAAAACATACAAGTAGAGGATGGTTCACCACGTTGTTGCGTCAGTGTATACTACAGCAGTTTACTAACATTAAGAGTATACTAGAGGACTGAAGTGACCTTCATCCAGGCCATGGGGTTTACAATTGTCTCCTACGCATGTGAAAGCTGGACAATCAATACAGAAGATCGAAATTATACTCTGAATTATGCTGTTGGAAAATAAGTGAATACAGCATTAACTACCAGAAGAATATCTTAGAAGTACAGCCAGAATGCTCCTTAGAGATAAGGATGGTAGGACTGCATCTGACACACTTGGAACATGTTATCAGGGCCAGTCCCTGGAGATGGATGGACACAGAGTAGCTGCAGTAATGGGCTCAAACACAGCAACGATTACGGGCAAGGTGCAGTGCTTGTTCTGTTCTGTTGTACACACAGGGTTGCCATGAATCAGAACCAACTTGATAACACCTAACAACAAGAAACCAGTAAGTGGAACTCTGGCCCCATTCCAGAAAATACTAGGCCCCAATCAGCCCAAACATTACCTAGCAAATGGCTAACTAAAGGTGCTAAAAAAGGTAACCCTACTGAGGCTACAAGTGGCCCAAAGAGCAGAGTCAAAGGGAGCTTTCGTTATGTTGTAGCAGAACAACTCATCATAACCATTTACCCATTCAATCTGAAGTTTTTAACTTTTGCACAGTTGACAGATTATTTTACAAATGTGCATTGTTCTTTGTATGTTTGGTCTTCCAAACAAGACAGCAGATGACAAGGCTTTTATTTCCTATTCAACAAAATTTTATGAGATATCAAAGGGCCTGGACCTATGTCAGGTACCAGAAGAAATAAAGTTATAGATAACATCTTTAAAATTCATACATAATTATTAGTAACTTTTCTATCAGTTGCAGTGATAGACACACATGCAACCCACTAAAGAACGAGGTGGCAGCTGTGGCACTGCCTGCCACCACTCCAGGATCAGCACAGCAGCCTCCTCCTCCTCCCACAATGGGTTCTTTCACATCTAACTTGCTGTCTACTGTTGAGTCAATTCTGACTCATAGCAACCCTACAGGACAGAGCAGAACTGCCCCACAGCGAGTCCTAGGCTGCAATCTTAATGGGAGCAGACTGTCAGATATTTTCCCCAGTGGAGCGGACAAACGAGCTCGAATCCCAGGCCTTTTGGTTAGCAGCTGAGAGGTTACACATTACACCAACAGGGTTTCATACGCATGTGTGCACAGGTACATATACAGTGCAGAGAATACAGACAATCCACCTGCGAGAGTGGCAAGGCAACAAGATTGCCTTGCTGTTCCAGGTCTTGGGAGTTTTCTGCCTTTGACAGGATAGTCTTAGCACTTGTTTACTGCTAGCTTTAGTGGACAATATCAGACAGGTTTCTGCCTTAAACAAATTCCAGCGTTTGCAAGTTTTATTGTATATCACTGGCTCGGTCCCAAGGAATTCCAAGTGAAAGGTTCACAGAAGGTTAGTGAGGAAAACATTCATACTGAGAGTTGGATGGGCTTTCAAGGGAACAACACTAACAAAATAAAAGCAGTGACATAATCTTGAGATAGAAAGAACACTAATTAAGACAAAAAAGGAAAGAGGCGGAGAGAGACTAGAAGTTGGAAAATAAGTATCTTAGGTAAATTCTCTAAGGGCCAGAGGACTGAGTGTATCTTTACCTCCTAACTGTACCAGCCAGTGCCTAGTACATTATCCGGCTTTGACTGTTCTCCTAAGATTATTATTTTATACACAAAATCATTTACTAGAATATGAAAGTTGTATCGGGAAATCAGACAACCTATTGACATACTGGACAAGACTGGACAGGACAAATGAAGCTGGATATAATGTACAGCTCTGAATGATAAACACAAAGTAAGATTTAATCTGACAGGCAATCACTGCATGCTCTCAATCACATTTCTGTTTTTAATAACAGCTTTACGGAGATGGAAATTCTGGTGGTGCAGTGGTTAAGTGCTATGTCTGCTAACTAAAAGGTCCACAGTTCAAACCCACCAGGTGCTCTTTGTAAACTTTACTGGGGCAGTTTCTACTTTGACCTATGGGTCGGTATGAGCCAGAATCAACTTGGCAGCAGTGGGTTTGGTTTAGGATAAAATTCAGTGGCTTTTGGTACATTTACAGAGTTGTACATCCATTATCACGATATAATTTTACTGACATTTTAGCAACAGGACACTTGTACGTAAGGAGTGAATTCAGGGTCACCAGCAAGTACCCTACTGTAGCTTTGCAAATGAGATGCCATCACAGTTAACTCTGTAATAGGAAATAAAGCATTTTAAAACACTGACAACAAATATCAGCCAACAATTAGTTACAGACTAATTTCCAGTAGAGGATTAACAGCAAGTCAAATACTTCAGGTTTGGAGAACTGGAGGAAAGAGTTAGAATGGCAGTTTATACAGACATGAGAAAAAGAGTTCAAGTTTTAAATGATTTTGTGTGAACCATGATATAATGAACAACTATCCCTGAGAATGCTGGAAATAGAGAAACAAGTGAGAAGCTGGAGCTGGGGCGGGAACCAGGAGGACCAAACGAGAAATTAATTCCCGAAAACTGAGTTACCAGGAGAACAGCGGATCAACCACTGGGGCTTGCATAACAACGAGTCACGGATGGCTTGTGATGGCCTGAAAGGTTGAAGAGAGGTGCTGTGCTCTGACCCCAACCAAAATGTGACATAATACCAACACTGCTCTAGTCCGCTTTTTTCACTCTCTGCAGATCATGGTGTTATCAGTAGAGCTTCCATTTTCCATTTTTATAATGCTTTTCTTCATGTATCACTCACATCTAGGAAGTACACAAATCATAATGAACTGCAGAGAGTGAGCACGCCCTTGTACTCTGACCCAGATAGGCAGCACCAGGATCTCAGGATCCTCCTTAC
Source organism: Heterohyrax brucei (assembly GCA_028571685.1). Classification (NCBI taxonomy): domain Eukaryota; kingdom Metazoa; phylum Chordata; class Mammalia; order Hyracoidea; family Procaviidae; genus Heterohyrax; species Heterohyrax brucei. Next base: position 139,951,442 of record CM053144.1, read on the forward strand.
AATCTCCTCCCAAGTACTACCTTCCTCCACAAAAGCAATCACCACCATTACCCTGACTGCCAATGCTACAGATAGATCTGTTTTTTGAATGTTAAATAAATGGAATCAAACAGTACGAATTAATTTATACCTGGCTTTTTGGCTCATGAGTATGAGATTCATTTTTTTTTCTCTTTAATATTGTGCTTTAAGTGAAAGTTTATAATCCAACTAAACTATGTCAAACAAAAACATGCATATACACTGCTATGTAACTCCAGCTGCTTCTATCTATCCTGTATTTCCCATTCCATTCAACCAGCTCCCTTCTCCTTCACCCTCTGATCTCACTTTTTGGCAGAAGCTGTCCAGTTAGCTTCATGTACATATCTGAGTCAAGAAGTACACTCTTCACCAGTATCATTTTATGTCTTATATTCCAGTTTAACCTGTCTCTGAAACCACGGCTTTGGGAGCAGCCCCATCTCTGGGTTAACAGTAAATATGGGGGAATGTTATCCTGGGAACCCGCCCATATGCTAGACCATGAAGTCTGGTCTTTTCAAGAGTTCTAGTTGTGCACATTCTTTTTTCTCCTGCTATGTCTGAAACTCTATGTGGCATTCCTTGTCAAGGCAGTCACTGGTGGTGGCCAGACACCATCTAGTTTTTCTGGTCTCATGCTGATGTAGTCTTAATTATAGTGCTCTTTCTGTCTCTTGGGCTCACATTGGCCTTGTCTTTGATGTCTTTCATTCTCCTCTGCTCCAGGTGGGTTAGGACCAGTTGATGCTACTTAGTTTGCTAACTTCTACTACCCAACATGTCACTCACCAAAGTGGGATGCAGAACACTTTCTTAAAAAAAAAAAAAAAAAAAACAACTTTGTTATGCCAACTGACCTAGATGTCCCCTAAAACTATGGTCACAACCCCCCTGTTCCTACTACTCTATCCTTCAAACTACTTGATTATTTAAGAAACTGCTTAGCTTCCAATTTAGTCCAGTTGTGCCAACCTCCCTTCTGTATGCTGTCTTTCCCTTCACCTAACCAATTCCTATGTACTGTCTAATCAACAAATACCTCTCTGCCTCCTTTCCTACACTTGTAACCATCAAAGAACGTTTTCTTCTGTCTTTAAACATTTTCTTGAGACCTTATAAAGTGGTCTCATACAATATTTACCGTGTTACAACTAATTTCATTCAGCATGTTTTCCAGACTCTTCCATATAATGAGATGTTGCTCAAGATCAGCCTTGTTCTTTTATCATTGCACAGTATTCCACTGAATGAACATCCTAGTCATCTAGTGCTGCTATAACAGAGACACCACAAGATGGTTTTAGAAAGAAAAGTTTTATTCTGTTATAGTCCAGGACACTACAAGTCCAAATTCAGGCCACTTTCAGCTTCACAGGAGAAGGCTTTCTTTATAAGCTCAGGAAGAAGGTTCTTATCATCAATCTTACTCCAGACTGGGGCACAGGGACCCCAGGTCCTTTCCAAAGGATGTGTTCTACTCCCAGCACAGCTTCTTGGTGGTATGAGGTGCCCAATTCCCTGGCCTGATTCCCTTCCCTTTAAATTCCAAGAGATTTCCTCAAGGCACAATATAATCTTACATACTGAGTCCTTCCACACTAACATAATAGCCTTCCATCCTCCCTCACTAACATCATAAAGGCAGGGTTTATAGTATATGGGAACATCACACAATACCAGGAATCACGGCCTTGCCAAAATGCTATACACACTGCTACATTCATTTGGGTGGTGGGGACAATTCAATCCACGACAGCAAATATACCAGTTTGTCCATTCATCTGTTGATGGGTACCTAGGTTGATTCTGTCTTTTTGCTATTGTGGATAGTGCTGCAATAAACATTGATGTGCATGTATCTATTTGTGACAGCCCTTATTTCTCTTGGATATATTCCAAGAAGTGGGACTGCTGGATCATATAATATTGCTATTTCTAGCTTTTGAGGAAAGTGTCAAATGCACATCTAAGGTCATTGTATCATTTTAATTCTCACCAGCAGTGTAGAAGACTTCCTGTCTCTTCACAGCTTCTCCAACATGTTATTTTGTGTCTTCTTTATTGTAGAGGTGAGATGGTATATCTCAGTGCAGTTTTGATTTACATTTCTCTAACAGCTAATGACAGTGGGCATTTCCTCATATATCTGTTAGCCTCCTGGATGTCTTCTTTGGTGAAGTGTCTGTTCATATCCATCATCCATTTTTAAGTTGGGCTCTTTGTCTATCTGTTGTAGAGGTTTCTAGATCATCAAGATTACACCCTGCTTGGATTAGTGGTAGCTAAGAAAATTTTCCTAGTCCACAGGTTCTCTTTTTAGTCTTTTGGTTAAGTCTTTGGATAAGCATAAGTGTTTGATTTTCAGGAGTTCTCAGTTAATCTCTTTGCTGGTGTTTGAGCACTTTAATGTTTTGCACTGTTTATGTTGCCTATTACAGCTCCCAGTATCCTCCTATTTTATTTTTTTATGATTGAATGAAAATGTATATTCCCATATAAATTTGCATGTCCATCTATATGCATTTCCCACTGCTCTCCCTGCCCGGTGACAGCACACTGTTCCTCTCTGCTCCATATATGTCTTATCCTCTCAGCAATCTCCTATCCCTTCCTCTCCACCCACTCCTCTGCCTCCAGTAAGAGGTCAGCAGGATGACATCCTATAGATGCATAGAACCATAAGTGCACACATGATATGGTCACCCTGTGTCGCCAAGTCCAATCCATTCCTGTCCAAGAGCTGACCTCCATTGTGATTTATGGACAGGGGCAGCATTAGGGCCAGGGTCATGCTGCCAGGGAAACTCCGAGGCCCACAGATTATCAATTGCAGTCTTTTAATGGAGAGCTCAGGGCACACCCCTTTTTATTCTGGTGTTGCCAGCCGAGACTCAACTCTGTGAGCTTCATCACGGCTATCACTGGTGGTGGCTGGGGACCATCCGGTTCTTCTGGGCACAAGTTGATGTAGTCACCCACTCATGTGGGTCTCTCTTGTCTTCTGGGTTTTCTTTCCCCCATGTTGTTTTCGTCCTTGGTGATCATCCGTTCCTGCTGAAGGGGGACAACCATTTGCTGTACCCTCAGATGGCAGCTTGACAGCTTCTAAGATTCCAGATGCCACTCACCAGTATTCCTCCTATTTTAATTTCATATCTTTGTCATTTTAGAATTTATATTAAGTCTTTGATTCATTTTGAGCTGGTTTTTATGCATGGTATGAGATAACAGGTCACTTCATTTTTCTGCAGATAGATATCCAGTTATGCAACATTGTTTTTTTTAATTAAGTATACAATAGCAATCAATTTTGCATGCACACTTATCTGCAGCTCCATCTACTCTCCTTACCCAGTGACAGCATATTCCTCCTTTTTACTCTATACTTCTAGTATCATTGTAATGAGCACTTGTCCCCTCCTCTCCACTTTCTTCTCTCCCATCTAGAAACAAACCAGTAAGGCAGCCTCCTATAAGTGTATAAAACCATAAAACACACATACCACATGCTTTCACTGCATCATGGACACCTGTCCATTCTTGTCTTAAGAGTTGACCTTAGTACTGGTTTCAAGTCAGGTCCAGGAGCAGGTCTAGAGGTTATGTTCCCAGGGGACCCTCAAGGCTGTTGGACCATCAATTTTGGTCTTTTAGGGGACCCTCAAGGCTGTTGGACCATCAATTTTGGTCTTTTAGTAGTTCTTGAACTGCATACCTCTTTTTCTTTGGTGCCTCAGGGACCTTGTGTTGCCTCAGGGCCTCTATGTTATGGCCTCCATCAGGGCTGCCTTTGGTGGTGGCCAGGCACCATCTGGTTTTTCTAGTCTCAGGTTGATACAGTCTCCCATTCATATGGGTCCTTCTGTCTTCTGGGCTCATTTTTCCTTATCTTTGATGTTCTCGGTCATCATCTGTTCCAGATGGATTGGGACCATTTAGTGTACCACAGATGTCAGCTTGCTAGGTTTTAAGACCCCATATGCCACTCACCAGTATGGGGTGGGGAAATCTATCTTGCTAAACACTAGTTATGCCAGCTGACCTCGATATCCCCTGAAAACATTGCCCCCAGACCCTGGCTACTCTACCCTTTAACACTGGGTTTAGAAAACCTTTCAGTTTATGGTGTAGTCAGTTCAGTTACACTGATCTGCTCTCTACTGCAAGCTGTTACTCCTTTCATCTAACCAAATTCCTATCAGCTATCTAATCTATGACTGACCCTCTCCCTCCCTACCCTTGTAGCCATCAAAGAATCTTCTCATCTACATTTCAGTCCATTTTTAAGTCCTGCTTATAGCAGAGGTCTCATACAGTATTTGTTCTTCTGCTGCTGACAAATTTCACTCAGCATAATGTCTTCTAGTTGAAACCAGGTTACAACATGCTTCCTAAAATCTTCACTGTTTTTTATCCTTGCACGGTGTTCCATCATGTATATGTACCATAATTTGTTTATCCATTTATCTGTTGATGGGCACCTAGATTGACTCCATCTTTTTGCTATTGTGGACAGTGCTGTAAAAACATTGGTGAGCATGTATCTGATTGTGTGACAGCCTTTATTTCTGGAGAATATATTCCAAGCAGTGGGACTGATGGATCATATGGTATTTTTATCTTTTTAAGGACGTACCAAATTGCTTTCCAAAGAGATTGTACCATTTTGCATTCCTACCGATAGTGTAGGAGTTCCGATCTCTCCTGAGCCTCTCCAGTATTTGTTGTTTTGTGTTTTTTGGATTATTGCCAACCTTGTCTCACTGCAGTTTTGATTTCAATTTCTGTAATAGCTAATCACTGTGAGCAGTTCCTCATGTGTCTTTTGGCTGCCTGGATGTCTTCTTTGGTGGAAGTGTCTATGCATCTCCTTTGCCCATTGCTTAACTGGCCAATGCCATTTTTTAAAGAGACTATCTTTGCCCCAGTAATACAAATTCTGGACTTGTGCCAAATATCAGCTGCTCATAGGTGGATGATTTTATGTCTGGATTCTCAGTTCTCTCCTATTGATCTATGTATTCGTTATTGTACCAGTACTACGCTGTTTTGACTACCGTGGCAGAGTAATAGGTCCTAAAGTCAGATAATGTGAAGCCTATCACTTTGTTCTTCTTCTTCAGTAATGCTTTACTTATCCAGGGCTTCTTCCCTTTCCATACGAGGCTGGTGATTTGTTTGTATTTCTCCATCTCATCAAAAAATGTAATTGGAATTTGTATTGGGGTTGCATTGTATCTACAGATTGCTTTGGGCAGCACAGACATTTTCAGCATGTAGAGTCTTCCTGTCCATGAATGACCAAGTATAGGAAGAACACTTATGTAGGTAGGTCTCTTTTGATTTCTTCCAGTAGTGTCTTACAATTGTCTTTGTATAAATCTTTTATGTCCCGATTAGATTTATTCCTGTTTTATCTTCTTGTGTGCTACCGTGAACAGTACTGACTCCATGATTTCCTACGTGATGTTCTTTGTTGGTGTAACGGAATCCAACTGATTTCTGTATGTCTATCTTATATCCTGAAACTTTGCTTAACTCTATTAGTTCCAGTAATTTTTTTTTTTTTGAAGATTCTTTAGGGTTTTCTGTGTATGAGATCATATCACCTGCAAACGTATTTTTTCTTCTTCCTTACCAAGCTGAATGTCCATTATTTCTTTTTCTTGCCTGATTGCTCTGCCTATAACCTCCTAAGTGGTGACAAAGGGCATCCTTTTCTGTTTCCTGTTCTGAAGGTGAATGCTTTTAGATTCTCTCTGTTTAGGGTGATGCTGGCTGTTATCTTTGTATAAATGCTCTTTATTATACTGAAGAATTTCCCTTCTAGTCCTATTTAGTTGAGACTTTTTAACGTGAATGGGTGTTGGACTTTGTCAAACGCGTTTTTTGCATCAACTGATAAAATCAAGTGGTTCTTTTCTTTCATTTATGTGGTTGATTACACTGATTGTTTTTCTAATGCTGGACCATCCCTTCATCCTTGGTATGAGTCCCACTTGGTCAAAGTGAATTATTTTTTTGATATGTTGTTGAATTCCATTGGCTAGAATTTTGTTAAAGATTTCTACATCTAAGTTCACGAGCAATGCTGGTCTGTAACTTTCCTTTTTTCTGCTGTCTTTAACTGGTTTTTGGTATCAGGGTTATGCTGGCCTCACAGCATTTGGCAGTACTGCATCTCTTTCTATGCTCTAAAATATCTTTATTAATAGTGGTTGTAATTCTTTTCTAGAAGTTCAGTAGAATTCTCCAGTGAAGCTGTCAGGGCCAGAGCTTTTCCTGACTAGAAGATTTTAGATTACCTTTTTCAACCTCTTCTTTCATGATGGGTTTATTTACTTGCTCTACTTCTGTTTGTGTTAGTTCAGGTAGGCAGCTTGCTTCTTTACTGGTGCATTTAATCCATTTACATTCAGAATAATAACTGAGCTTTGTGCTGTCATTTTGATGTCTTCTGTGTGTGTGTGTTGTGGACAGTTCCAATGTTACATTTAATTTTCTGTGCCAAACCTTTTTTTGTGTATTTTCCCTTCATCTTTTTCAACACTGGTGTTTTGTATTTGCTGAACCTTCATGTTTTTCTTTTTTTTTATTTTGATATGCAGGATTGATAATTTTCTTTGTGACTAATATTTATCCTATTTTTCTTAATTTTAACTAGTCTTTAATTTCTTTATATCACCTTGACTTCCTCTCTATATGAAAGATCTAAGACTACATTTTTTTAAGTTCCCCTTTTTTTGTTAAAATGTTTATCTAATGACATCTATTTCCCAGTTTTTAGTGTTCTGTCTCTGATTTATATTTGTGGTTTTCTATTTGGGTTGATATCTAGTTGCTTTGGTCTGCATTCTAGGCTTGAGTTATCAGGTATGACTGATTTCATAACCAAAGGTTGTCTTATAATTGTGATTTGGTTTTTCCAAATTCCTAAATTTCGGTTTATCTGGAATGCTCTAATTTCATCAATGTATTTCAGAGACAATATGGCTGGATACATAATTCTTGGCTGTCAATTATTTTCCTTAAAGACTTTGTATATGTCATCCTATTGCCTTCTTGCTTACACAGTTGCTGCTGAGTAGTCTGAGTTTAGTATTACTGACTCTCCTTACAGATTATTTTTCATTTACCCCTCATCAATTTTAAAATTGTCTCCTTATCTTTAGTTTTGCCAAGTTTGATTATAATATGCCTTGGTGTCCTTTTTGGAATCCACCTTGTATGGAATTTGACAAGTGTCTTCGACTGGTATCATCTCATCTTTCAAGATATCAGGGAATTTTTCCATCAACAAATCTTTGACAATTCTCTCTGTATCTTCTGTTATTCCCTCCTGTTCTGGTACTCTAATCACTTGTAAATTATTCCTCTTGATAAAGAGTTTCACATAATTCTTTAGAATTCCTTGAATTCTTAAAAATTATTTTACCTGATTTTTCCTCAAATATGTAGGTGTCACATGCCTTATCATCAATCCCACTAATTTGGCCTTCCATTGCCTCAATTCTGCTCCTTTGACATTCTATTAAGTTGTGTAATTCTGTAAATTTGTTAATTTTTTTAAATTTCTAAGTCCTGTCTCTGTATGCTTTCTTGCAACCTGTTTCTCATTATGCTCTACTGCATTCTGCCTCATCACCTTCCTGATCTCTTCAAGAGTTTTAAATATTAATCTTCTCTGTTCTACCTCTGATAATTCCATGAAGTTCTCTTCATCTGGAAAATATCTTTATTCTGGGACGTTTCTGAAGCCATCATGGTCTGCCTCTGTAAGCTATTTGATACTGACTGTTGTCCTCAAGCCATCAGTAAGCTGTATTTATTTATGTTTGCTTACTGTGTCCTAGCTTCTTGTTTTGAAATGTTCAGAAAGGTTGGTCATGTGTGTTAGTTTGGTTATTGGTACCTTTGAAGCTCTGATGTCCTGTCACCATGTGGTTAGAGCTGTTACTAGAAATGCCAGCCAAAGAGTCTGTTTAATTTTCTTGTATGAATCCAGCTCAGGTAGTCAATCAAGTGTGTGGCACAGGCTTATGCCAACTGTCTTCAGTGGCCGGGTAATCTGTGTAGGTACAGGTATCTGGCTGCAGGTGTTGAGAAAGGGAGGGGGTTAACAACCGTCCCTGAGTGTCTGTGAGGATGGTGTGTCCCCTTGTGTCTGAATCTAGGTGAATAAACTGTTTCTGGCCTGAAGTTCTAGCTCAGGAGAGGAGGCAGGTTTCCCCCAGTTTTTAAAATTTCTCCTTTTCTGAGTCTCAGAGAATGGCTCAGGGCAGGCTTAAGGAGTCCTACTTCCAGCTCAGTTGATGGCAGCAGACTCCAGAGCTGGGTACATGACAGAGGCGGGGAGGAGTGGGGAAGGAGAGGGAGGAGTGCTGAAGAAGGGAGTAAGGTTCAAAGCACTTAATTTTTGACAATCTGCTGGTTCTGGAAGCAGGAGTGAATTCTCCAGTCAGTGTCTCATGCTGAGGAGGACACCCTCAAAATGTCAACACTCCACTCACCTCACTGGCCACAGCCAATTCCCAGTGCATCTAGTTCAGCCAGTCTTTTGTACCTCTGAACCTATTCTCCCTTCCCTGTTGTTCAGTCAGATATCTCAACTTTCCCTTTGATGTTCACGGCTCTGCGATGTCACATGTAAACAATTCATTTGTTCTTTTGAGTTTCTGTTGTCAAGAGGGATCACAAGAAGTGTCTGCCTACTCTGCTACCTTGGTCCCCACACATGTTTTTGCAGCTATACTTCACTCATTTTCATTGCTATGTAGTATTTATTATTCTAATATACTCCAATTTATTAATTCTACTTTCTAAATCACATTTGGACTGTTTCTTGTTTGGATTATTGTAAGGATGTTGCTATCACAACCTGTCTCTTGTGCTTACATGAAAATATTCCTGTTTAGTAAATATACAGAAGGAAAACTTCTGGGTTATAGATCATGCATACATCTAACCTCCAGAGACAAAGCAAAACAGTTTTGCAAGTAATTGTAGCAAAAGATACACTCACCATACAGGAGAACTCTTAATAACTTCACATTCCAGCCTTTACCTGGTATTGCCAGTCTTTTTAATTTTAGTCATTGTACTAAGCATCCACCAGGTGCTCCTTCAAAACCCTGTGGGGCAGATTCTACTCTGTCTTACAAGATCACTTTGAGTCAGAATCTGACAGCAGTGGGTTTGGGTTGGTATAGTAAGAATGTGATAGCATTTCACTGTGGTTTTAATTAAACTTCTCTGATTGCTAAGAAACTTCTCTGACTGATCACCTTTCCTGATGTTAAACTATTTGGATATTCACTTCTGGGACTTGCCTGTTCCAGTCTCTTGCCTAGTTTTCTATAGTGTTGTTTATACTTTTCTTATTGATTTGAGGGAGTCTCTCTCCGTGCACACTCTGAATCTAAACTCCTATATTGGTCATGACTTACAAACATCTTTTCCCAACTTGTCTCTTCAGTTTTTAAAAGGTGCTTTTGATAAAGAGAATGCTTAACGTTAACATAGCTTAAGGCTAAAATCCCAGGGTCATGAGATGCTGTCCTGTGTGATCTTCTAGTTGTCATTTAGAGCCACACTCCATCTGGAATTCATTTGTGTGTACTGTGTGAGACATCAAAATTCTTTTTTTCCCTAATTATGGCTGTCCAATTGGCCCAGCATCTTTACGGAAAAGATCTTTTTCTCATTTCTCTGCAATGTCTCCTTTGTCAGAAATCAAGCATCCATATATTTGTGGATCTGTTTCTGGATTTCTGTCTCCTATTCTGCTAGTCCGTTTACTTATACTTGCACCAATACTATTTCTTTACAACTGAATAGTACTTCTTTACATGGCTGTTCCTCAGTTTACTCAACTAGGTCCCTACTGATGGGTATGTGGTTGGCTTCTGCCAGTGAAACTCTGGGACAGATTCCCAGACATGTGATTTCTACTGCAGAGTAAAAAACCACATTTAATTTTGGTAGATACTGTCAAATTCCCCTCCATAAGAGATTTTACCATGTTCTATACACATGAGCAATGTACAAGAATGCTTGTTTCCCCACAAGTCTTGACTATAAGAGTTCTGTTGTCAACTTGTGGATTTCTGCCCATCATAATGGAACAGATGTATGCTATCTCAAAAAGAAAAAAACAAAAAAACAAACCCAGTGCTGCTGAGTTGATGCCAATTCATAGCAATCCTAAAGGAGTTTCCGAGGAGTGCCTGGCAGATTCAAACTGTCGACCTTTTGGTTAGCAGACATAGCTCTTACCCACTACACCACCAAGGTTTCCCACCTTAAGGTACTTTAAATTTTACTTCTCTTGGTATGTGTAAGGATGAGAATCATTTCTAATTCTTTTTCTTTGTGAATTGTCTGGGCATATCTTTCAGTCATGTTTCTATCAGCCTTCTGATCTCTTTTATTCTCAATTAATAGTGGCTCTGCATATTAAGCATATTAGTTCTTTATAATATAAGATAGAATTCTCCCTCCCCTCCACAGGTTTTCATTTATCTTTTCTCTCTATGTACAAGAAACCTGTAAAATGGTTCCCATTGATCCCTGCTTTCTGATATTCACACCCTTGTGTAATCATCTTTCTTGGGTTGTGGATCTACTGTCTTGTTTCTAATAAATAAAATGCCATTTCTTAGATTTGGTTACAAAGAGATCATGACTTAACATTTTATGCATCCATGCTTGCTTGCTCTGATGGAAGCCACATGCTAAACTGGGAGCTGCTCTATGGCAAGGGATACATGGCAAGGATCAGAGGTCTCCTGCCAACAGCTAGAAAGGAATGCTGGCCCTGAGTTCAACAATCAGTGAGGAACTGAACCTTGCCAGCAATTATGTGAGTGAGTTTAGAGGGAGATCATTCCTCACTCAAGCATTCAGATGAGACTGCAGCCCTAATCAACACCTTCACTATCTGAAGTGCATGAGACCAAGGCAAAAGCACCTAGCGAAAGCGTGCTTAGATTTCTGACCCAGAAAAGCAGTGAGATAATACACATCTCTTGTTTGAAGCTGCTAAGTTTTAGAGCAATTTGTTACACAGCAATAGATACTATACTCAAAGGTATTTTCTGCTCAGTAGTCCCTTTTTTAATACAGTCAAATTTATCATCTTTTAATACTTCTATTCTTTGAGGCATGTCTTTAAAAGATTCTCCATTCCCAGCTCATAAGGGATTCACTTAGGTTTTTTCATAGCGCTTTTACTTTTTACTGTTTAAACTGCCTGTCCCTTTTGCATTTATCATAGTATACAGTATGAAAATGGATCCAATTTTACCACTCCCCATATCACTCTCCAGCTGTCTCGATATTAATTACTTAACAGTTTATATTTTCCCAAATAATGTGAATACCTGCCTTTACTGCACTTTATAAAGACTTTTATTCTATTCCTCTAGTCTACCTACTCATGTATCAATATTCTTTTAATTATAGTATCTCAAATATAGGATAAGGCAAACACAAGGTCAAAGCCAATAAACACAAAAGCTACTTTTAGATTTATAGTTTATTATTTACTCAGGTAGTGAATGAATAATAGTCAAAGACAGTTGTCCTTGTACCATACATCAAAAACAACACACCAAAACCAATAGATGTCTGAAACACACATCATAAGGATTACAATCCCACCGCTGAAGTCAATTCTAGACCTTTGGTTTTTTTAAGGAGGAAATTAAAAATAATAATAATTGTAATAGTAAAAAGGATAATAATAGTAAAAATAATCTCTATAACAAAGACGCAATGCTTCCTGAATACTAAAGTATATATTAGTATGTATTTGGTGGAAAGCAGGAGGTCTTGCACCTCACCAAAATCCAGGAAGTACTGTGACTCTCATGAGAGCCTTCCAGGGAAAATGAGACGACAACAGGATGTGGCCGTAAGGTGGTATCACACAGGTCTCCCATCGCTCAAGTTCTGGGAAGATCACAAGGTAGTCTGCCAAGACTCAGATGGGCTGAGCTTTTGCCTGTGTGGCTGACATAGACACAAGCAGGTGTGCCAGGGCACCACAGGTCAGCCATTTGCCTACATATAAGCTTTCTATTTAAATATTTGGTAAAGCTCATCCCTTCCCATATGAAATACTTCCTGGTCTCAATTATACCTTATCTAGTATCACATCTATCACACCTGCAATTCCTGTTTTCATTTTACTCGTATGTATCTGCTACAATCTTATCTGTTCTTTTTAACTTTCTGAATCTCTTTGCTTTCAGTGTCTCTTGTATTAACCAAACTGAAAACATTTTTCTGTCGGGATAAATTGTGTCTCTTGATATTCATTGATAACACTGACATGTCTGATTCAATTTTGTCACATTTTTCCTGTTATATTTGGATATACCACACAGAGATACACAAAATTTTCCCTGTTCTTTTTGTTGGATTTAAAAATATTTCTTAGTATTCAGGAAGCTTTGCATCTTTGTTCTGAAAATTGTTTTCACATAATATCCTTAATTTCCTCCTTAAAAAAAGCAAAAAACAAACTTACTGCTGTTGAGTCAATTCTGACTCATAGTGACCCCACAGGACAGAACAGAACTGCCCCATATGGCTTCCACGGAGTACGTGGTGGATTCAAACTGCCGACCTTTTGGTTAGTAGCCGTACCTCTTAACCACTACGCCACCAGGGTTTCTGCAACTTTCTCTGTAGATACTACGTAAGACAGCATCCCTTCTATGAGTAAGGAGCCACAGTAGTGCAGTGGTTAAAGTGACTAGTGGATCCATGGATCCACGAGATCAAGATGCAGTAGACTGCTTTCACAGTGATTTATAGCCTTGGGAACCCTGTGAGGTCACCAGAAGTCTGAACTCATTCGATGGCAGTGGTTTTTCCATGAACAGTAATAAAATCAGCTGGTAATCCCTTCTTCCTCCTTCATTTACTCTTCTCTAGAGAGCATTTAATTTTGTGATGTTTCTACAGGGACTCAAACTATACTGATTTTAATTACCCTTTTCATGTTCAGTTTTCTCTCAAATCTTTTATTTTTGTTATTTATATTCTTTTCCTTGCTTTACTTACTACACTTTTTGTTCCTTCTGGTGTTCATTCTGAAATACTTTTTTTCTCATTATTTCCAGAACTCTGAAATACTTTTTTTCTCATTATTTCCAGAACTCTGCAAGCATTCTTCTGATTTTCCTCACTTCTTATGCTGCTTCATTCACAGTTGATTAATATTAATTTATTTTGCTACACAGTTTACAGTTTTCATTTGTTTTGTGGCCATATTTTCCTGATATGCTTTCATAATGTCATTTTATTAATTTTTATCTTTTTTGTAGAAGTACCTTTTACAGAGTTCAAATGGAATCCTTCAATGTTACTAATGTTTAAATGAGTTTCCATCTACATTTAGAAGGCTAACCCAGGTGGTGTAGAAGTGCTACGGCTACTAACCAAAAGGTTCAGCGGTTCAAATCTGCCAGGTGCTCCCTGGAAACACTGTGGAGCAGCTCTACTCTGTCCTGTAGGGATGCTATGAGTCAGAACTGACATGAGTTAGAAGTGAGTCCATGGCAGTGGCTTTAGTTTGGTTTTTGGTTTCTCTGGGTAGCCTCCTAGCTTCAGGGCTTGAGAGCTCCCTTCCCCGGCCTTAAACTAAAATCTCGGCCTCTCTGTGTAGCCACAACCAGTTTTAAAATCTACTTACTAATGTTTCCCTCCCTATCTTGAATACAAACTTTGTCTTTCCTTCCACCTTCATGTTTCTGTCCTGCTCAATTAGATTCTACTTATAGCAGCGTTTCTTCAAAGTGACCTCTATTCTTTTATAAAGGTGTTTCTGTGGGAAAGTTGAGATTCTTAAAGTACACTCCAGTACTTTTTCTCTCACCTTTCTGCAGTGTCTTAGTGTGCCACCATGGTCTGTTTTTCATTTATCCGCAACGTGGAGCAGTTTTGTCAGTTGTTCTCAAATTTCCTTGCTCAAAGTTTTTTACTCAAAGAGATATCCTCTCCTTTTGGTGATTTCTATATATTTTGGCTCTTTTTTCAATTAGTTTTACCATGCAACTGCTCCTCCACATGAGGTTTATGTGGGTCCTGTTACACCCATTAAAAAAAAAGAAAAAATTGCCCTCAAGGTGGATCCTGACTCAAAGAGACCCCATGGGACTGAGCAGAACTGCCCCTACAGGGTTTCCAAGGCTGTAATCTTTCTGTAGGCAGGCTGCCACATCTTTCTGTAAAGGAGCAACTGGTGGTTTTAAATCACTCATCTTTCAGTTAGCAGCCTAGTGCTTAACTACTGTGCCTTGCGGGCTCCTTTCTGCTGCGTCACTTACCCACGTTTTAGGGTTCAGGAGAATATCTCCCCCTCTACTTTTACTAAAGAGGCTGTCCGCAGGTTTTCTCTTTGGTGATTTTAAGTGCTCTACTACAGGGTCACTATGAGTCAGCATCAACTCAAGGGCACTGTGTTTGGGTTTTGTTTTGTTTTGATCTGCTTTTACAAAATTTGAGGGTTCCCACTACTTCTCAGGTTGATAATTTGCTAGAATGACGGGCAGAGTTCAGGAAAGCATTATACTTACAGGAGAAGTTTAATGAGACAGGTAGATTGACTTACTGCCCATGTGGATAAACTCCGGGCCCCCTTCGTAACCCAGAGGCTGGGCTAACACCACATGGTAGGTCTTCTGAGCTCCACATTCAGTCTTGTTAACGTAAACTATCAGGTGTGGTCAGAAGCACTCCAATCACTCAGGAAACTACAAAGGTTCAGAGATTACCTCCTGAGAACCAAGGACAAAGACCTAATTATTGGGTAGTTTTTCATGTCACAGTGTTGATCTTTTTAAAACTAAGCTGTTGTAAATAGGAACCCTTAACTAAATCAAATATAATTTCTTAAGGGGTTGCTCAGTTTTGAAAACTAAATAAAATAATTTTTGGAAGAGAGGATACAGATATCAAAATTCAAAGCCCAATTTTATTTTTTGTGAACAAGTCTTTCAAATTCAGCATACATTTAGTAATACTTAAGTAACTTTCTTCTTTGTCTATGATGTAAGCAGTCACTGGTAAATTCTATGTTCAAATGAGAGATTTCTGTTTCTCATTTGATGCCTCTCCTTCTAATACCACAGGATTTTGAAACACAGACACTATGATCATGATAATTAATATAAACATCATGAAACCAAGGACCAAAGACAACACCTGTATTTCTAGGGCCACCCACTGGTAAACGGCAGGACAGCACTTGACTGATTCTAAAGGCGAAGTAGTGGAAGTGTTATGAAGATAGCAGGCATCAGGAAAAACTGGTTACTACAGCTCAGCTGCTAACCAAAAGGATGGTGGTTCAAGTCCACAATCTGCTTCTTGGAAACCTTACGAGGCAGTTCTACTCTATCCTATAGGATGCACCATGGGACAGGATCAACTCAACAGCAGTAAGTTTTGTTCCATTGTTTTGGTACAGTTACAGTGGTGACACCAGAGTGGAGAGGCTGCTAATCAGATGATTGGCAGTTCAAATCTACTTCACTCTCTCTGGAATCTCGGTCGGGCAATTCTACGCTGCCCTACAGGGTCACTAATGATTTAGAACTGACTAGATGGCAACGAGTTTCTTCCAGTTGCAGTAAGGAGCGCTGGATGCATACAGTTTAAGGGCTCAGCTGCCAACTGAAAGGATAGTGGTTCAAACTTACCAGCTGCTTCAAGGGAGAAAAGACCTGGCAATCTGCCCCCATAATGAGTATAGTCCAGGAAACTCTACGGGGCAGTTTCCCTCTGTCATATAGGGCCATTGAGTTGGAAATGACTTGATGGTATACAGCATACATATATACACACAGCTACAGTACCTATGTTTAATTTACCACTGATGTTTACAGCCACCACACAGCAAGCATCTACCTACCATACATTACCTTCAATTCTTATCATACTTCCCCCCAATTTCTTTTCAGCACTTAAGCAACTTGCACAAGACTATACGGTTAGTAGTGATTCGAAACTATTAAAAAAAAGAAAAAGAAAGAATAAAGTCTGGCTACCAGCCTGACAAAGAGACTGGAGAAACCCTGCAAGTATGGTCCCTGAATGCTCTTTAGCTCAGTAATAAAGTCACTCCTGAGGTTCACCCTTTAGCCAAACATTAAACAGGCCCACAATACCACACAAAACCAAAGGAGCACATCAGTCCGGAAACAAGGAGTAGAAGGCAAAAGAGGACAATAAAAGCTGGTAACAAGAAGAGAGAAAGGAGTGCCGACAGTGCTGCAGGACGGTTAAATGACGTCATAAAACAGTATGTGCACTAGAAGTTTATTCAGAAGCTAATTTGTTCTGCAAACCTTCATCTACAGTGCAATTAAAAAAAAAAAAACCAAAGTCTGGGCCTTTCCACTTCAATTTCTTACCCAGGCTGCACTATATAACTACTTACGAGTGAAAGCTAAACCTTCAAAACTTAACTTAGGTGTTAAAGTTTGATCCAAAAATGTTAAGAAACACAATTTAGACTACTACATATAGATTTTATTTGGTACACACTTTTTTAATTTTTATGTATTTTGTCATGAACTTTTTTAATACTATATATATATATATATATATACAAAATAAAATTGGCCACCAAGACATTATTTCCCCAGAACTCATTAGGAATAAAACTAGTTCATTTTAGGGGAATCTCTGAGCCTTAAAACTATGGCCTTCGTATTGCCCAAATCATTTAATCAACCAGGTGACACACTCTAAAACAGTGATTCTCCAAGCATGGTCCTCACACTACCAAGATAAAAATTCTGGCCAAATGAGCAAAATTTGAAGCAACATACACCAGGAAAGAAAGAGAGACACAGAAGCAGTTCACCCAAGTAACTTTATAGAATATCAACATCATTAGTAAAAAATTATTTAATCCAGTCATTACTATTTTATCTCTCATCTCATACCCTTCAAAACATCCAAACTTTTCCACGAAGATTATTCCATTCTAATACAACTCCTAACTACTAGATTTTACTCTGTGGCACCAAAATCGGTTTTTAATTCAGAATTTCTATTACTCCATTTTGTCTAGACCTTAATCCTATGCCTTTATAATCTTTTAAAAAATACACAACAGCTATACCATGTATGGAAACCCTGATGGTGTAGTGGTTAAGTGCTACAGCTGCTAACCAAAATGTCAGCAGTTTGAATCCACCATGTAGGTGCTCCAGTTTTACTCTGTCCTAACAGGGTCACCGGAAACACCGGTTGCATGGTGCTCAACTGCTACCGCTGCTAACCGAAAGGCAAGCAGGTCGAAACCACCAGAAGCCCCCTGGAAACTCCACTGGGCAATTCTATTCTGCCCTACAGGGTTGCTATGAGTTGGAATCAACTTGATGGCAATGGGTTATGGTGTCACCATAAGTCAGAATTGACTGTGCTAACAATAATGTGCTTCCGTTGTTTGTAGATGTAAGCTAGTTCTCACTTCTTTCACTGTTTCATGGATAAAAATGCCAATTACTTTAAGCAACCCTCGAAAACCTCTTTTACTGGGCAAGGATTAAAATTAAGGCAAGAAATCAGACAACATTACATGTCATAACAGGAAACTAGGACCCAGCTCATTCATTAGTTTCAGCATGCCATGTACTTCTTTTGATACCATTTTAAGTCTGAGCTAAGAAACTAAAAAAAATACAATAAAACATCTATTTTGCATCTGAACAAACTGGGCTCAAAAAGGTAATGTGCAACATGCAGACAGGAGGGAGGTGTAAACGGGAACTCCATGCACTTCCTGCATAATTTTTCTGTAAACCTAAAACTGCTTTCAGAAACAGGTCTAGTAAACAAAAATATTCTGTGAATTTCCCCAAATTACAAACCATATGGGATTAAAACTTAGACCTCCAGACATACTTTGTAACTGCAGCAAGAAACAGAAACAAATGGTGAGGAAGCCGTCCACCAGCTCTAAATGATATCACATCACCAAATCTCAGAAGAGGACCATGCTAGACACAAAAGTTTCCAAACATAATTACTGCCACGTAGCCCTCCCCCTCCAGATGCAACTCACATGCATACACAGGCACACATGCAGACATGCAAACATGCACATATGCATGCAGAGACACACAAGAAAACAATGCCCAGGCCACTGAGGAACCACAAAGGACATAACTGATTCCAAATGGCAGATGAACTGTAACAAATCACAGCACAAAAAGCTTCTAGAAAAGATATTAATATCACCTATAAATGCTTCTACACCCTTCATAAAGTATGTGCACAAAAGGAAATCACTTCACTACAAAGAAACCATCACACCTTTAAACATCTGTCTGGTCTTAATGGTCAAAAACTCAATTTAGGATGAAAAGTACAGGTTGGAATTAATATCTCTGGTAATTATATTATTTAATGCCAACATCTAAAATTTATCATCTATGTCTATGTACTTCCCAAAAGGCTTTAATCCTCATGCAATCAATAAAACAAATGCTAAAAAGTGAAAACCATACAGAGATGACAGGAATCACTATAAAAAAAACTAACCTACTACATTTCATTGACTAGTAAATACTGAGGTTCCTATTAGCAGGAGAACCTTAACATATGTATCAGTTACATAATTCTTGTCTTATTAAAAGCATCACTGACATTTTATCTTGAAAGTCTGTCTTTTGTCCTGGAGCCAAACTTTTAAAAGCATGTATCACAGAATTTCTTATATATAATAGCATCTTAAACTACCTGACAGACAGCAGGAGCAAAACAATTCTTCACATGACATTTTCTCCAATAATAAAAATCAAGATAATGTAAATATGGTAACAAGTACTTTTAACACGCTCTTCCATTTCTTTGCCTCCTTCAGAATATCAGAACAAAGTCTTAGAAATTATTTAACCTAACGCACTGATTATAAAAGAATCTTCTTCCATTTCTGCTTTTCTCCCTAGACCTGAGGTGTTTTGCATTGCTCACAGTATCCAAGATGGCACACATAAAAAAATATGCCCCATTCTGAAACTTAAGACTGTGGGCAATCAGAAAATATATCCAAAGGTCAACTCTGAAAACCTCTGTCATCTCCCAAGATAGAAAATACGTTCCTACTTACTCTAAATTAACTCTTGAAATAGTCTGCTCATTTGGCTTATGAAAGTTCTATCAGAAAGTATCACTGATTCAATTCTCTCTACCCACACCAGAAAGACCATTCAACTCATCTGTCATTATAGCTCTCTCCAAACTGTTCTGGCAGTTTGTGAAAATGTCACAGTGGTGGCATCCGATAGGTTCTAACTTCACAAAGAAACAGAATCACCATCAGCATCAATCCAAAGCTAATTCCTACGAGGTAGAGGTCAAACATCCCTCTTGTCTCCAACCTTTTTACTGTGTCTGACATTAGGTGTCTTGGCTAACAGCAGCACTGCAGATACGAGGCATTAACAAACAGAAACTTATTCTCTCCCACTTTAGGAAGCTACAAGTCCAAATTCAGGGTGTCAGCTCCAGGGCCAGGCTTTCCTCCTCTATTGGCTCTGGTGGAAGGTCCTCATCATCAATCTTCCTTTGGTCAAGGAGCTTCTCAGTGCAGCCACTCAGGGTCCAAAGGAAACACTATGCTTCCAGCTCTTCTTTCTTGGTGGTAGGAGGTTCCCATGTCTCTCTGCTCACTTCTTTCATTTGTATCTCAAAACAGACTGGCTTAAGACACAATATAGTCTTGTGAACCTCAACATATAACTGCCACTCATCCATCTCATTAACATCACAGATAGGATCTACAACACAGAGGACAATCACATAGTACTGAGAATCATGGCCTAGCCAAGTTGGCAGATATTTTAGGGGGACGTAATTCAACTAACAATGCCAGCCATTCGTCCCATGGCACTTGCTACTTCTCTGCTGGTTGAATAACTTGTTGCAGTGGCTACACAAAACTTACAGATCATACTCATAGTTACAGTAGTTATTAGGGAAGTAACAGGTATAACTCAGGACACAGCTCTTCCATCAGGACAGCTTCTTTTCCAGGTATGCTCACACGTAGGCCTCTGCCACCAGCCTCCAGAGAACAGGCTCACGTCAGCCCTCAGCCTGGCCTCTGTCTTGCTTGGCAAGTGTTAAAAAGTTCTCTCAGCTCTGCTGATAGGTGCCCAGAAGCATCTCACTTGGCAGCTAGAATCTGACCTAGAGATACTCAGCTCTCTTGCTCATGGGTCAGCATGCGCTTTGCAGCCGCCTCACTCCACGGGTTGAGAAACTCAGTTCATATGACATCTTGAGCTGGTCTCCTCGTTCTGTCGCCATCTTCTCTGCCAAGCTTGCCACCACTTCTTGCTGTCTTGTGCTATCTCCCTTTCTCCAACATTACAGTGTTCTCTGTTTCCTGGATCTACAAATTCTCTCCACACGAACCCTGGGGCCAAAGCACAAGCTTTACTCCTGGCTCTTCTTCATTCAGAAAGTGCTTATTGAGCACAACTCTAGGTCAAGCACTGAGCTAGGTTCAGGAGATACATCTGTGTCCTAACAAAGCTGATAGTGGCCTGACGCAAGAGATAGCCCATAGAGAAAGAAACGACATATAATAGTAGCATTCTGTGCCATGCATTTTTTATAAAAATAGTCACATTTCAATGGACTTAATCCTCCTAACTATCTTCTAAGAGATGTATTTTTAGTACAGATAAGGAAACTGAAGCAAAGGGAGGTTAGGAAGCTTGTCCAAGGTGCACAGCTAGTAAAATATATAATTTAAAAACTGTTAAAAGCTACATGAAAGAGAATTAATAGGGTACAGCTGTGTCTTGATCAAAAATATGTGATCAATTTGGTTAGGCCATGATTCCCAGTACTGTGTGACTGTCCACCATTCTGCAAACCAATGTGATTTCTCTACATGTTATAAATTCAGCATCAGGTAAGGCAGATAACAGCATCAGCTAAGGAGGGTTGCAGCACTAGGTAAGGCGGATACCACCATCACGTAAGGAAGGTAACAGTATCTTGTAAGGGGGATGGATACAGCATCAGATTAAGAAGGTAATACCATGAGGTAAGCAGGGTAACACCATCAGGTAAGGAGAGAGTGAGCAGCCCCAACTTGTCTGTCAGTGGAGGCTTGCTTCTTACTGTGATGCAAGAAGCTATGCCACTGGTATTTAGGTACCAGTAGGGTCACCCAGCTGACAGACTAGGAAGAAGGATCTGGCAGTCTACTTCTGAAAGGAATTAGCCAGGGAAAACCTCATGAATAGCAGCTGAACACTGTGTCAGATATGGTGCCAGAAAGTGAGATGGAAGGCACTCGGAAGACCACTGAGGACGAGCTGCCTCTTCACGGTAGAGTCAACCTTAACGACAAGGATGGAGTGAGGCCTCCGGGATCTTCGCTCGCTGATGTGGCATGGCTCAAAATGAGATGAAACAGCCGCAAATATCCACTAATAATCGGGACATGGAATGTACAAAGTATGAATCTAGGAAAACTAGAAATTGTCAAAAACTAAATGGGACACATAAACATCAACATCCTAGGTATTAGTGAGCTGAAATGGACCGGTGTGGGCCATTCTGAATGTGACAATCATATAATCTACCATGCCTGCATCCACAAATTTGTATTTACAAATATCTATGCTATGGATACAAATGGTTGGCACTCCAAGTCCACGAGGCACTTCTCTGATACTCTATGGGGCAGTCTGACTCTATTCTGTAAGTCACGAGGTGTCAGAATCAATTTGATGGCAATGGATTTTTTCTTTTTTAAATACAGATACTTTTATCTATTCAGACATGTTCTTAAAAAGGAAGAAACTGAACCTATTTCTTCAATGAAAGCACATGACTACATTCCTTGCCCATCATAAAAATTTGATCTTTCAGGTGGAAATGAGAATTTTCGAAAACCTGAACCCATCACCATGAGCTTTAGAACCTCCCAAGACTTAAGTATTTTTGTGATGAGATTGGTAATAGTAACAAATCTTATTTTTTGATAGTGTATAATAATTTGTGTCAATATTTGAAAGACTGGTATAATTTCATGAACTATTATTTTCAAAATGTTACAAAATGATGTTACAAAATCATGCTGCATGAAGGATCCAAAGTGTTACACAGACCAATGTATTTCAATGTAACATGTATGAAAAGTTCATTGATAAGTTTCAGATTTCATACTGCAACTAACCTTCAAGAAACTATCACTTGACAATTCTTAATATCAAGTGACAATATCAACAATTATCTAAAAAGGCTGTTAAAATACCCCTCCATAATCCAACTACATATCTCTGCTAAGTAATGTTTTCTTCATATACTTTAATCAAAACAACTAATTCCAACAGACTGAAAGTAGCAGCAGATACCAGAGTTCATTTGTCTTCCCTTATCAGGCATTTAAAGGGATTTAAAGAAATATAAAACAGTGCTACCCTTCTAATTTTTTTCCCAATTTGGAAACCAGTTATTTTTTCATCTGAAAAAACAAATTACTTGTATTAATATAGAATAAAAATATTTAATATTTTCTCAGCTTTATTTTCAAATTCAGAGCATATCAATAGATACAACCCACATAAAAAAAAGCTCTTTAGGGTTAATTTTTGAGACTGGAAGGGGGTTCTGAGATCAGAAGAGCTGGAAAATCATTCTCTTAAGAGTTTCTGAAGGGAGGCAATACGGTGACAATATAAAGTGAAAGAATAGTAATGTATTCAGGGGTCAGATACTGCAGAGCTTTGGGGGCCACAATAAGGAGTTTAAACTTCATTCAAGTGGAAGCAAGTAATCTTAAGCAAACTATCATGATCAGATTTGTCTTTAAAAATGCAACTATGTGTAATGTGAGATAATGGCCACAGAACTAGAGTTAGAGGGGCTTGAAACTGATACAAACAATATAAAATGTTTCTGTTTGAATATCAAAGAACAACAACTGCTCCCTGATCAAACTGGAGGTGGGGTAGAGAAGCCAATCAATCCACTCAATCTTTTAGGACTATCGCAAATACATTAAACCCACACACTCAATACTCTTAAACAGTGATGTTTCAAAGTTATTTTTAAACAGAGTTTCGATTTTTTCTTAAGGCAGAACACCATGAAATACCAACTCACAGATCATACTTAGCGAAAGAAAGAAACCCAAAGAGTTAGTGATTTAATCACGTGGTGAGCAAAGTGGCTATAAAGCCAAAAAACATGGACACCATCCTAACTCTCTTCAAGCTTCTATTACAGATCAACTGTTGGTATCTTTGAGGATTCATGGCCAAACACTAGGGATATACTGACTCATTTTTTCATTCAAATAAGCAATAATTGATAGCACAATGTGTACCAGAATCTGGGGACAAAACCTTAAGGCACGGACTTCATGAACCATTAGAAGAGACAGAGAAGACAGAGATTAAAAGTTTACTTCCAGTTCATTGCAGAGTGTGGTAAGTGCCATTAGAAAGTTTACCTAAGCACTGAACAGAGACCCACTAAAATGTGGAGTAAGGAAAGAGAAAGGTTCGAGACGTAAAAACCATATCCATCAATAATTAGACCGAAGACCCGGTCCAGGGCTGAGCAAATTATGAAAAACCCAAACCCATTGCTGTCATAACCCTACAGGACAGAGCAGAACTCCTTCAGAGGGTTTCCAAGGCTATAAATCTCTACAGAAGTAGAGCCACATCATTCTCCTGTGGAATAGCCGGTGGGTTCAAATACCAACCTTTCAGTTGGCAGCCCAGTGTTTTAATCACTGAGCCACCACGGCTCCTTGCAGGGATGTAAGTAGGTCAGAAAGGCCAGTGTTGAATGCATGCATTCTAAATGTCCATTCTTAAAAAAGAAACTAAACATCAACCCTGAAGCTTACATGTTAACCAACCTGGTTGCTATACTCCAAGGAATTTATACTCAATGTTGTTTGTCAGCAATGACAAAAAAAAAGCAAAACAAATTAAAAAAACAAAACAAACTTTTATAAAAAATGAGTTCATAAAGAGATACTGCTACCCTATAAGGTAGGCTTTTGGAAAGCATTTAACACTACAGAGTGTTTGACTTGTGATATGATCTTGATCCTCAAAAAGCTTGAATTCCAAAGACAGAAAGATGTTGCCACCACTAGTTACATACAGTACAATGTAACCAGTCTAACAGTGCAAGTGAGTTGAAGAAGTTGTGGCAGTCTCCGCCTACAGAGGACAGAGAAAAGATGGGTGGGGAGGTCTTCAGAGATGACATAACTGGAGTCTTGAAAGATGAGTGGGTGTTTGATACTGCAGACAAAGAGGACAGTGTGTGCACATTACACACAAAAGCCTATTTCAAAGTGCAGACGCCATGAAAGATGAAGACCTGTTTGGAGAACTGTAGATAGAGCAATTTTACTGAAGCAAAAGCAGCTAAGAATGGCTGACAGAAGATGAGGAAAGACAAGTACTGATCATCATACTAAAAGAGCTTTAATTTTAGGGAGGTGGATACGGTGGTATAGACAGAAGAGTGCCCAAATCAGAATCAGATTTGTCTGTTTTGTATGAACCACTAAAATTAAACCATTTAGATGATTTTGCCAACAAAATGACAGTTTAGAAGGGAGACAGTAAGAAGCAACTAGGAGACAATGTTAGAAATCTGCAAAAGTGAATACCACTACTATGCACAATTACCCAGCCAGATCTGTTCCTTTTCCTGAATTCCTTATTTCAATTAAAACAAACAAACAAAAAACCTCATTGCTGTTGATTTCAACTCATAGCCATCCTACAGGACTGAAGAGAACTGCCCCATAGATTTTCCAGGAGCAGCTGGTGGATTTGAACTGCAGACCTTTTGGTTTGCAGCTGTAGCGTTTAACCACTATGCCACCAGGGTTTCCACTTCAAAAGGCAGGGGATTAATTTCCCAAGGCCACCATAACAAATTACTACAAAAGGGTTGACTTAAAACAACAGTTTAGTAGGCCAGAAATACAAACTGAAGGCACTGGCAGGTTGGTTCCTTCTGGGAGGCCCTACAGCAGAAACTGTACCATGCCTCTCTCCAGATGGTCACTGCTGGCAGTCCTTGGTATAGCTTGGCTTGTAGACACAGCACTCCAGTCTCTGCCTCTATCTTCACCTCTCCTTCCCTGTGTTTCTCTGTGTCCTTTTCTGTTTTTTATCAGGGAGCTCTCATTGGATTTAGGGCCTGCTCTAACACTGTATAAACTTATTTTGATCCTTACATTCAATTACATCTGCAAAGGGAGTAGATTCAATTAAGGTGACATTCTGAGGTTCTGGGTAGACATCAATTTGGGAGGAGATTATCCAACCACTTATAGGTGTCAATGAATACCTTTTCCAACAGAAACCTAGCATTATCTTAACCTTACTTCTCGCTCACTCTGCATCTATCAAATCCTGTCACTTCTATTTCCTTAATCTTCAACCAATCTCCTTTTCTCACCTTATTACCATTTTAATTTGCTTAATGCTCTTGTCTATGTAGCAAAGTCCTTTGATACAGTACTGAATGAACCCAATTATTACTCTCATTACTGTGACTGTACCAAAACAGGTAAGTACTACTGGAGAAAGTCAAACAGGGCAGACTGGTTGTACCATGAAATTATAATAACTAACTCCAAAAAGATCCCCAGCATTGTCTGGGAGTTGTATTTCTCTGGGCAACTGGCTCTCCCACTAGTCCATATTTCAAGTTCTCATGCTCAGCCACGTTCAGCAGTCAACCTTGGCTCCAACTTCTCCTATATCTATAATACAGTTCTGAGGAAAATTTTTTCTCACTTGAGAAACCTGTTTTATTGCTCTTAAGGCCTGTCACTGATTGGATGAGGCTCACCCACATTATCAAAGGTAATCATCTTTACTCAAAAAGGAGCCATCACACAAAAACATACTCAACCTCCCACCATCTCTCCCTTTCCTTTAAATCCAACTGCCGTACTTCCTTCAAAATAAGCCCCATCTATCTTCCAACCGGTGGTGTAGTAGTTACGTGTTCCATCTGCTAACCCAAAGGGTGGGCAGTTCAACTACATCAGGTGCTCCTCGGAAACTCTATGGGCAGTTCTACTCTGTCCTATAGTGTCTCTACAACTCAGCATTGACTCTGTGGCAGCTGGTTTGGTTTTGGTTTTAACTTCCACCTACCAACCAGAAAGGATAGCAGCTGTGTTCGAATTCACTGAGAGAGAATTTGGAAGAAATAACTTGCCATTGACTTACAAAAGACATGTATCCACTTGATTCCAACTCACAATGACCATAAGTGACAGAGCACAACTGTTCCACAGGGTTTCAAGGAGCAGCTAGTAGATGTGAACTACTAATCTTGTGATTAACACCAAAAACCCATGATCACTGCCACTGAAAACCCTAATAAGCTCAGTTCTACTCTGACACACACGGGATTGCCATTAGTTAGAATCAACACCACATCAACTGGTTTGGTTTTCCTGCCTCCTCTTTGGATCGCCTCTTCACTAAGAAACCTTACAAGATTAATTATCCTTCTTCTACTCCAGCACATTCAACTTGCCCCTCAACTGGATGCTTTTCACTGACATATAAACAAGTCCAACTTTATTTATTTAAAAACAAAAGGAAAACAATTTAACCCCTTTGAGTTCCACAATTCCCCTTTCTAGTTGTAGCCATTTCCTCTGCCTGCTTTTCTTTCTACCTCCTCCCTTCTGCACTGGACATAAGTGTGTTTGCTGAGGGACTGACTTCCCATGCTCGGTAGCCCTGGCTCCTTAATTAATGCCTGTAAAGTGAGAATAACAACATCGAACCTATCTAACAGTCTGTTATAAGAATTAAATGAATGAATACATGTAGAAGACTTAGGATAGATCCTGGCACACAGTAACTAAGAGCTAAGGTTAGCACCATCAACATTAGTAATACTTTCTCACATTCACCCTGCCGGCCAGCCAGGTGCAAAAACCTTGGAGTCATCCTAAATTCCCCCACCCCTCCATTCCAATCTATCCCTAGATCGTGTTGTTTTCTACCTCTCAAGTCTGTCTTCTGAACACTTCCTTCCATTTCCACTACAAGATTCTATGCTGTTGTTATCTTGCCCCATTAAGTCCCTGCAGTCCTCCCAAACTTTCTGCAGATAGTATCACAGTGAACTATTTGAACCGCACATCTGAGGTTACCATCAGGTTTAAAACACTCCAATGGTTTCCCTAGTCAGTATATCATACTGACTACAGAATCATGTAGGTATGGCCCCTGCATACCTGATTAAACACATTAAGCATCTTAGTTTGCCCTCTGATCTCCACAGCCACATACCAGTGCCTCACGGTTCTTCAATTGGACTATATGCTCTTCTTTGCAACAGGTGCTTTCTACCTCCTGTTCCCTCTACTGAAATGTTAAAAATAGTATTCCTATTTCCTAGTCTAACTAATTTCTGTTTCTTTTAGGTGCCGTTGGCTTGATTCCGACTCAGAGAGAATCCACGTGACAGAAAAGAAGTACCCCACCAAGTTTTCTAGGCTATAATTTTTACCGAAAGGAGACCTGGTGGCACAGTGGTTAAAGCACCGGTGTGCTAACCAAAAGGCTGGTGGTTGAAACCCACTAGGAGCTCTGGGGGAGAAGAGACATAGCCATCTGGTTCTGTAAATGTTTATAGCCTAAGAAACGCTGTAGGGCTTTTCTACTCTGTCTTACAGAGTAGAAGTGTCATTAGTGATAACCAGGTGACCCTTTGCTATCCAGTTGATACCAGCTCTTGCCAACCCTATGAAAAAAAGTAGAACTGCCCCATGAGGTTTGTTGGGAGTGGCTGGTGGATTTGAACTGCTGATGTTTCTGCAGCTGAACTCTTACGCACTGCACCACAAGAGGGCTCCTTATTAATCTAGTAGTTAGAAAAACAATTTTGTTGCAAAAAAGAAAGCAGAGGTTACATTCTAAGTTAAATAGAAATAACATTCCTGCAAGTGCTGTTTTCCATAAATTGTGTTTTTAGAGAAAAGTATCTATAAGGAGGAAAGGGAGGGATAGAGAATATCAGAATATTTTCAGAGAGTGCTATTTCACATTAGTCAAGTTTCTCCTGTACTTCCTACCTGCTTGAGAGTCCCTGCTGTGCTGAGCCAGTTGTTGACAGTTGTGCAGGAGTCACAGGGACTGGTATGCTGGTAGTGATGATAGTGGTAGTGGCAGTAGTAGGTTTGTGTTGGAATAGAACAAAGATTGGAACTAGTACTTAAAAAACAATTCACTTGTCTGCACTGAGCTAGTTTTCTGTCTCTTTACCCTCCTTTAAAACAGTACACCTTCTAACGTGTCTTCTTTCCTGTTAGCAATTACTGAATCAGTGTATCTTCTGAAAGTGATTTTGCTGTTCACGACCATCAGTGGAGAAGCTTTCAACTTTGGTCTAGAGCCACACTGATGATTAACTGATGATGTACTGTTCTTGTACTGTTTCAGTCTGCCCTGTATTTAAACAGACAGTGAGGCTGTTTTTTGCAGCACTGAACTTGAAAGTCTAATGTTGATTCACTGTATGTTTATTGAGTTTAAATCATGTGCCAGATGCTGTATTAGGTACTGGGGGATACAGTGGAGAGCAAAAATAGACATAGTCCTTGCTGCTACGGAGCTTGGATTCCAGTGGGGAAATTTGTTGGGGAAACAGTCACAAACTGTGACATTACAAATTACATGAGTGCTTTGAGGAAAGATACATTGAGTAATGAGAGCCTGTTCTGGGAGAATCAGATGCAGTTTGACCTGTAAAGACGAAGAACCTGGTGGTGAGATGTTTAAGCAAAAGCTTGGCAGTTCAGACTTACCCAGGAGCTCCACATCCACAATCAGCTGTCTTAAAGGTTGTCGTTAGGCATGGACAAGTCCCAGCACAGCAGGGACTCTCAAGCAGGTAGGAAGTACAGGAGAAACTTGACTAATGTGAAATAGCACTCTCTGAAAATATTCTGATATTCTCTATCCCTCCCTTTCCTCCTTATAGATACCTTTCTCTAAAAACACAATTTATGGAAAACAGCACTTGCAGGAATGTTATTTCTATTTAACTTAGAATGTAACCTCTGCTTTCTTTTTTGCAACAAAATTGTTTTTCTAACTACTAGATTAATAAGGAGCCCTCTTGTGGTGCAGTGCGTAAGAGTTCAGCTGCAGAAACATCAGCAGTTCAAATCCACCAGCCACTCCCAACAAACCTCATGGGGCAGTTCTACTTTTTTTTCATAGGGTTGGCAAGAGCTGGTATCAACTGGATAGCAAAGGGTCACCTGGTTATCACTAATGACACAGACTGGGCAGTAAAGAGAGCAATCTGGTAGGATACTTAAGATAGATTTAACTGTACTATAAATTTCACACACTGGAGTTATCTGTATCATGATTACAATTTTTTTCTTATTATTATGGTAACATGGTTTGAAGCATTACATTCTAAAACCAATCAGCTATCGTGAATATTTATTATATCAAACAATACGCAGCCTTTAACGGTATGTCTTAATTCCATATATTTAAATCAATACAATTATTTAAAATCGGTGAATTCCCATAAATTATAACAAAGGTCCACTCTTTGGACAGGAATGGATTGGACTTGGCAATGCAGAGTGACTGCATATTGGAAGCACTTTGTGGTTATAAACATCTACAGGATATTATCTTGCTGACCTCTGGCTGGAGGAAGGGGAGTGGACGGAGAGGAGGGGAAAGGAGGTTGTTGGGAGGATGAGACACGTATGGAGCAGAGAGGAACAGTGTGCAGTCACCGGACAGGGAGAGCAATAGAAGCTGCATACAGGTGGGCAGGTAAATTTATACGTGAATGTACATTTTCACTCAGTTATGTTAAATAAAAATAAAAAAAAAATCAGTGAAAAGTTACAGAATGATTTTTTAAGAATCTAGCTATCTAAAGACTGATGACACCATATGCATTAACCCCTGAAATTATGCAGATGGATACAACAGATCTACTATCAAAAGCAATGCTGGCATTGAACCTGTCTCATCAGTAGTACACAACTGATTCCATAAAAACTGTAAAAAGCACTAACAGGAAAAATTAACACTACAGAAAGACAAGTGAATTATAAATACATCAAGTTAAGTCTCTCGCTCCACATTTTCTGAGACCTTTAAATGCAGGGTTTCAAACATGTTGAAAAAGGCATGCTCATGCTGTAATTTGCAAGCATATCTTATTTTGGGAAATGCCATCCCTAAGCCATGATATGAAGTCAGAATATTTAATTATCATCTCTGAGAAAAACAACATGCATCATTTACCAAAGCTCTGAATACTCATCTAAGATGTTTACAGATGAAAAATACTGACCACTATCTCCTATTCACAAAATTACCTTTCTTCAAAGTCAGACTTTACACCTGACATCAGAATATCACTATTTAATGTTTCCACTGGTCATTTAAAAAGCGGTTTTTGCTCAGCAGATCCCTGCAGTTGTAAATAATACACAAGATCTCCGACAAAAGCTACTCTAGCTCTTTGTTATTCAAAGATAAAGTACTATTTGTAAATACCATCATATGGGATTTCACTACCTGATAACTACCTACTCGAAATTACCATTAATCAAGAAATCAAGAGACATTTTCATTTTATGTAAGTGAGATTATTATCTTCACAGCAACACTCTCATTCTCACCCTTTCAAAAAGGATGGAAGAAATTAACAGTCCATGCAGTGAAGAAAAGTCAGAAAACCTTAAATATGCAAACCAATGTTAATTATAGATTACGCCACCTTTTTCATGACTGACAAAAGTGAAAAAATGTTGGCCCCTAAGCAAACAGAGGATATGTATCTGACATTCATACGGATTTGGATCCAAAAGATAGTCTTAATTATTATAACTAGTAGCAACAACTTCCAAATCGTTCAGAGTTTTGCACCTCACTACTCTACTTTTAGAAGACTCACTGTCATTCAAACGGCCTCATTAAAAAATGCTGGTTACATAATTATTTAATAATATTAATCTATCATGATTTCAGAATATTTTAATAATGCCCTAATTTAATTTTCTGCACAACGTTGCTGGGTTTCTTGTTTGTTCTGCTGGGCGTTTTTGGATGGGGGGACACCACCTCCTATGTCCACCCCAAGATTGTAGACTAAAATAATCTCTCTTTACAAACTCTCAAAAATAAATTCAGACTTTGGGATACACAGAACAGTACAAATACACGAAGTCCAATGTTAATAATCATCTGAATAACTGCAGGGAGCTCTGGAGACATCTGCCTGTGTAATTTAAGGACCACTGGTGGATGTAAATCGAGAAAGCCAAAGATACTATCATATTTATCCCACTAAATTTTCCTAAGGTCTTTGATCCAATTCCTCTAAATAGTTCATGCAAGCAAAGAACAGTATGTCTCTGCAACCATGTCTCTTTTAACCATTAGTTTAAAAAAAAAATTAACCAGGACTGTATCTGTCTAGTATACGCAAACTTGTGCCATCAATGTCCCAGATGTCACCAAGTGGGCTTGGGTATTCATTCTTATGACAGTCTTTCAGCTGAAGTCTCAGCTGCTGTAAATTTGTTCCTGTGTCTACCTCACTGAGGTGCCAGGAAGGTGGGTGACACGACCTGAGAGACCCACATATCGGTCTACACCCCTTTTTCTTCCCGCACCTTACCTAACTCCTTTCTTCACACCTACACACGCACTCTCCCATCACATTCACTGCCCAGGTGCCCCAGTAGGCAGTTTTCTGGGGTCCTTTCACTGGAGCATTTAAACGGTATCTGACCCCACCTGGCTTTGAATGTGGTCCCGCCGGCGCCCGCTGCTCACCTCTAGTTTGTGGTTGATTTGGGACACAGTCTGGGCTTTATGGCAAAGCTGCGCAAAACAGGAGCTCAGGCTGGTCATCTTCTGTCGCCCTTCATAAGTGATGTCCGCCTGGTCGGGATCGATCTCGCCCAGGAGCAGATCTACATCCACGAAGGCCTTATCGAACTCCTTCTCTAGCACCTCCAGCCACCGGAACATAGATACCCCACCGGGGGAGACTCCCACCGCGCAGGAGGAGCCCCCCGAGCCCCCACTGGCCCCCGCCGGGCACGGGCCGCCCGCCGACATGGCGCCGCCTACGGCCTCCCCTGCCTGCTGCTGACCCCTGCCGCCCACCCTGCACGAGGGAAACTGCTGGGATTATAAGGACCACAGTGCACGCACGTTCCGTCGTACCCCGTCTTCCCCTCGCGCGGCTAACGCCGGCAAAGCAGCCTCTGCGTGGCAGGAGAAGAGAGGCTTGAGGCCGCAGCGGTGGCACAAGGAAGACCAGACAGCGTCCCACCTCCCTCCCAGTCCCGCTGCGCATGCGTAGCAAGGAGCCAGGCGGAAGAGGCCAGGCCTGCCGAGGTGGGCGGGGCCAGGGGAGACTTTGGCCTATCAAAGGCGTCTACTCGGGATCCCTGTCAGCGGCCATCTTGACAACTGGCAAACTCCAAGTTGGATTCCAGAAACCCAGAGGCGCGTGGGGTGAGCTTCCGACTTAGAAAGACGCAAGAGAGAGGGGATATCCACGTCGCCGAGTGGCACGACTTCCTCCCGTTTGACTTCGCAGTGGGCGGGAACTGTTGTAAAGTCGCGGCCGTTGAGTCCGGGGGCTGGGAACGCTGTGTGGACTGGCAGTGTGAGCATGCTCAGCGGCCACGTTTTACCTTTTTTTTTTTCTTTCCAGTGCTTGTTTAGGGTGGGTTGGGACACAGGGACACACTGGCACCTTTTAGTAAATTAGGTTCCTGCGTTCTGGGTCCGATCTGCTTAAAGCTGTAGGTTGAGGAGGACCCCTCACCGGGTTTTGCTGAATTAATAGAAGACCTTTAGTCTCGTGATTAAGAGTCGTGCAGGCTTGGGTTCAAGTGTTGCCCGATTGACACCCTAACTGCACCACTATAGTTGTGTTATTTAACCTCAGAGCCTCAAATTCTACCTCATTCAGTAATAAGGTCCAATGCTTAGCATGGGTGTTTGGCACGTGGCAGTAGCTGCTGTTAGCACCCCAGATCTTACATTTTGAAAGCAACTATTTGAAAAGTTCAAATGTTGAAGGAATCACTCTTGATTACTCAAAAAACGGGTAGTGTTTCCACACATGACATCGGAAAAATAAAACAGTTTAAGTGAATACCCCTAGAGAATGGTTTATTTTCCCTTAGCATTATGGTGCTTGTACTGATTTCTTTTTGAAACTATATGCTGAATGCAAAATCATTATATACTTAAAAGACCAAACCCGTTGTCGTCTAATCAGTTCTAACTCGTAGCTTTGTCTCAGTGCTTTTATTGTCAGCTCTTAATCTGAAAGAGAAGGAAGCACTCAAAAACATTATAATACTATATTTGGTGTTGTTCCTAAGTCTTTATAAAGATTCATACATCATAAATATATTGAATGCCTACCTGTGCACGGGGGACACATAAAAGAAACGACACTTGATCCTCATTCAAGCAGGGCTCATAGGTTAGTGAAGTTACTAGCCTTTGCAGCTACGACTTTAATTTGATTTTTGCAGTACACCTGACAGTGTTGGAAACCCTGATGGTGTAGTGGTTAAGTGCTGCCGCTGCTAATCACAAGGTTGGCAGTTCAAATCCACCAGATACTCCTTGGAAGCTCTGCAGGGCAGTTCTACTCTGTCTGTAGGGTCGCTATGAGTCAGAATAGACTCGAAGGCAGTGGGCTGACACCCTGGTGGCATAGTGGCTAAATGCTATGGCTACTAACCAAACAGTTGGCAGTTCAAATTGACCAGCTGCTCCTTGGAAACTATGGGGCCCGTCTAGTCTGTCTTATAGGGTATGTAACAGTCGGCATCAGCTCTAGGGCAGTGTTTTTTTTGTTGTTGTTGTTTGTTTGTTTTTTAAGTGTTGAGTAATAGCTGCCCTCTTGAGCATTCCACCTACCCAATCAGAACCCCCTCTCACTTCAAAAGTAGCTCAGTCCCGGGAAGGAAAGGAGAAACCAGTCTAATTGGAGTAGGCTGGTAGGAACTTTCTCTACTGTGTTGCCTGATGGAATATTTTACTGGCTGACTACAGACATTTTTCTGACCCGTTCAGGGCGCAGATCCTTCCAGTTACTCACCACCCAAAGCCTGCACTATGTGCCCCTCATGAACACCAATGAGAAGCAAGAAATCACTTCTTTATTTCCTTTCTGGGTGCCACAATACAGACTAATTAGCTTACTAAAGTCCTTTGGTTCCAGCTATTTAGCTAAGCAGAACTAAGCATAAGATTCTTGCCCTAAGCTTGTACAGGCACCTTCACACAGGTTTTAATACACAATGAATCGTATTAAATTAACATTTGCATTCCTCCCCACTCCCTTCAAAACTAATTTTGCATGCATCTCCAATATTCACAAGAACAACTGCTACCAAAGTCCCAGCCACTTTCTCTGTACACAGTATAATTACCAATGAATTTTCAGAAATTTGAAGTAAGTAATTTGAAACTGGAAAGGAGCACATACAAAGAACCACCACCCTAACAATAATAATAGCAATCAGTTACTGAGTGCTTAGTAGTCATTGTGCAGTTTGCTTAACTTCTTTGATCCTCATCTTGTGAGGTACCGGGTGTTACCATTTTTTTCTAGATAAGTAACAGTTTAGTATTTTGGTAAGGTCACAAAGCAAGAAAGTGAGCTGAGTTCTGTTCTAGGGGTCTTTTTTTCCTCCAAAGCCTTTGCTGTTAACCAGGATGCATAGGAGGATGGAAAATCCCACGTTTCTCTTGTGTAAGTTATCAGTGTAAAATGGCAAGTCAGTCCAGTTTGTTCCCACTCGCAGCAACTCTGCACAACGAAATGAAACACTGCTGGGTTCTGCACCGTGCCCAATTTAGTAACCTTTAAAAAAAAAAGTCTTTCCGGTAAATAGCCAAATACGAATCTATTACCATATAATAAATAGTACAAAAATAGTAATCGTAATACTCATTTTGAAAAATTACTTATATCTCTCTTTAGTTTGTATAGCTCACCTACACTTGCAAATAAATTTTATTTCTTTTAAATAACATCGTTTAAGTTATGGCTACATTTAATGAGTGTGGCTGAAGTGAATTTCAAATGTGTATCTGTGTCCACTACTCTAACTGTTGATGAATAGCCCGTTTTCAGGAGACTCCCACCGCGCAGGAGGAGCCCCCCCTAGCCCCCACCGTTACAGCCTTAGAACTCAGTCATACTCTGTGTGCCTCAGCATACTTCCACCTCGTGTTTGCCCCTTCTCAGTACCAGACTATGGCTACATGCCCATGTGCTTGCAATTTTGATAACTATGTGACTATTTCAAGTGCTCATGAAAAGCCCTTTGTGTAGATATAAACTCTTCTGCACACCTGGCTTGGTTACTTGTGATTTTAAAAGTCACAGCCAATCCTGGACAAGACAAGTAGGAGTGCTTTGATGTTCAAGTGCTGCCATCTGTTGTCCGTATACTCTGTCTGCATTTATTGTCTTCACCTACTCTGGATTTTGGAGTTGACTCGGATCGGACTCGACGGCACTTGGCTTGGCAATAATTGTGGGATATTTCCCCAGAGATAATAAACTCATAATAGTTGTATTTGCTGTTGAATTGGCAGAAAACCCCAATAATTGTTTTGTGAATCATGCTAACGTGATTTTTTTAAAAGTCTGATATGGCTTGAATATGACGGTCTTGTTTTAGAAATTTATCCGTGCAGAATTCTGCTTCGAGATACTATTAAGAATAAATAGGGTGGTAAACTAAACCAAAAATATCTTTGCAGTCTTCTTAAAACCAAATGATAGTTTAGCATAACTAGTAAGACTGTCTGCTTTGAGCATAGTACTCTCAAAGATCTACCTATATGGGATCAAACTGACAACAAGATTCAAAAGATTAGATAGAAAAGCTAGGAAGCAGTGATTTTATGTTAATTGAGGAGGGACAACTCTCAAAAGGTATGTGAAAATTGCTCACAACGTGAGGAATGTAATCAGTGTCAGTGAATTGAACGTGAGGAACTGTTGAATTAGAGTATGTTCTGCTGTGTATATTCTCAACAACAACAAAAGTAAAATACATTATTTTTCAGAAAAAATAAAGTGGGGAATGGAGAAAGGATGCTAAAAATTTCTGTGGTAGATACTGGTAATTAGCTGTGGGGCTTAATGTATAAACACTTCTAGAGCAGCATTAAGTGCAAAGGTACTATAACAAATGTTGTTAGCTACCGTTGAGTCCACTCTAACCCATGGGGACCCCACGTACAATTGCTCAGTCTTACACCATCTTCACAATCACTGGTAATGAATCAAATCAAACCAAACCAAACCCACTGCTGTTGAGTCAATTCTGACCCATAGCAGTGCTATAGAACAGAAAAAGAACTGCTCCATGGAGTTTTGAGGGAGCACCTGGTGGATTTGAACTGCCAACCTTTTGGTTAGCAGATGTAGCACTTAACCACAGCACCACCAGGATTTCTTTGGTAAAGAATAGAGGCATGTGACATTCACGGGGCACTAGGGAGAGACACTGTCCTTCATTGAACTCTGTACCGGGCCTTGTATTAAGCTTCACGTTTCATTTCATCACTAATAATCCTACCAGGAGATAGCAAAAGGGATCCAAGAGTCAGGAATTCACATTTATTGAGTGCCTACCATGTATCAGTACCTTTGTTAAGGAAATTTACACTATCAACACTGTAGGGAGGGTGGTATTATTTGCACTTTACAAATAGAACAATTCGGTCTCAGAATCTATACTAGCTGTTCAAGTTTCAAGTTCACTCAGTGTTATGGATTGACTTGCTTCCCCCAAAATCATGCCAAAAACTTAGTCCCTGGTATTTGTGAATGAGTCCTTTGGAATAGGGTTTTTGAAAATGTTATCAATTAACATGAGGTCATACTGGAATAGGGTGCATCCTAATCTCATCTGAGTAGTGTCCTTATAAAAGAGGAGGAGAAGCACAAGGAGACAGAGGTATGGACCTGTGAAGATGCATCTACAAGCCAAAAAATGCCTGGGACTACTAGAAGTTAGGAAAGACAAGAAAACTGACTTTAGAGGGAGCATGGCCTGACAACACGTTGATTTGGATTCCTAGTGTTGAGAACTGTGAGACAATAAATTTTTGTTCTTAAAAGCCACCCAGTTTGTGGTGTTTTAGTACTGCAGCACTAGGAAACTAACACATCTGGCTTGTAATTGGCAGGCTCGGTATTCAGTGTTGACTGCCTGCAAAGCTGACTTCTAGCACCACCACTGGCACTTCGTAGAGGGGTGAAGTTAAACCTATTGCTTAACCTCCCCAACTTTTGCATCTTTATCTGTAAAAGAGAGAATGGAATAGTAACAGTACCCCTCTTACAGGATTGATGTGAGGATTAAATAACCTAATGCCAGTGCCTGGCACTTAACAGGTGTTCAGTTGGTATTGGCTGTTGCTATTTAGAAGTATTTTCAGCAGTTACTCTGAAAGTATAAAATGAGCATGTTACTAAATGATCTATTTTGTGTAATCTCTATGCATCTATACATCCGAACTTTGAGTCTCAGTCCTTTGTGGGAGTATGTTTCAAAGTCCTCATCTTTCATTTATCTCTGCCCTTCTCTCTCCTTCCTCTGACTCTCCTCCTCAGTTAATCACTGAATAGAAAAAAAAAAAGTGTATTTGTATTTGTTGTAGTTATTAAATATTGTTACTTTTTCTTTGCTCTTAGTTTTAAAATAATGAAAATGGGATGGATTATTTTTTACCCATATTATCTCCTTGATTTTTTACTTAAGTTACCACTTTGATTTTTTTCCTCCTGTTTTGAGACACTGACTGGAAATATATAGAGAGATATAGAGATACATATATATATACATATATATATTTTACTCTTATGATAAACCAAACACAAATCCACACACTGTAAAGTCAATCCTTGTTTATAGCAACTCTGTAGGGCAAAGTAGAACATCCGCTTAGGGTTTTCAAGGCTGTGAATCGTGATGGAAGTAGACAACAATGTCTTTCTCCTGCAGAACCGGTGAGTTCAAACTGCTGCCCTTTTAGTCGACAGCCAAGCGCTTTCACTGCTGAACCATTGAGGCCCTTTACTGTTAAAGTAGGCAGCACTCAATAAAGAGAAAAAAAGGAATGCATTTCTTTTCAGCATAAAAATAGACTTTTCTTCTCAAAGTTCAGTGTAAGTTAGATTTTTTTAGTTAAAATGAAGTACTAGTAGATGTTACTATTTTAAGGAGCCTTACAATTACTATTTCTATGTAAAACAAATTTAAAGAATGTGTAAAATTATTATATTTAGTAAGGGGAAATTAAAGAGATGAAAGATAAAGGGAAAACAGAAAGGGAGGGGGTGGGGGGCACCACGATGAAGTTAGTGAGAGAACCAAGAAAGGTCATGGAAACAGAAGGAAGACAGAAGTAAGCAAGAACTTAGGACTTTGAACTGCCAAGCAGATGCCTTCTTGTGATTTAAATGTTTATGAGAAACAAGTTATATATATGCTCTGCAATAACGGGTGGTAATAAGGGGTGAAGATAAAGTGCACAGGCCTATGGGTTCTTACCCTAGCATCCTAACACCATCCAGATTTTCAGCTTTATGTGGAAATCATTGTGGCACCATGGTTAAGTGTTACGGCTAGTAATCAAAAGATTGGTAGTCCAAATCTACCTGGCACTCTTTGGAAACTCTATGGGGTAGAGCTACTCTATCCTAGAGGGTCACTGTAAGTTGGAGTCGACTCAATGGCAATAGGTTTGTTTTTCGTGCCTCCCATGAAAGAAATGTGTGTCAATCTGTGGGTGTATTAAGTTTTTCTCAGGAAATAATCCATGTTACCATAATTTTTTTAAACGGTTCCACAACCTCAAAAACTTAGAAGCAACGATATTTGAGAAACTTCAAAAAGATACTGTTCCTCAACCAAATTTCCACCAACTACCTAATCTAAACCCTCCCCCTCTTCCCTCCCTTGCAGCTGTCAAAGAGACTTTTCTTCTATACATAAGAGATCTTATCATAGGGGTGGTTCTATGCATCTATAGGATACCATCCTGCTAACCTCTGGCTGGAGGAAGAAGAGTGAGTGGAGAGGAGGGGAAAGGAGACTGCTGGGAGGATAACACATATGTGGAGCAGAGAGGAATAGTGTGCTGTCACTGGTCAGGGAGAGCAGTGGAAGCTGCATATAGGTGGGCATGTAAATTTATATGGGAATGTACATTTTCACTCAGTCATAATAAAAAAAAAAGATACTGTTCCTACTTTTCTTTTAGCCTCTCTATCTCTGCAATACATTGTTTCCTCCTCCAACCAAAGTCTGTTAGGCAGGCTACAAATGGAGGAAGATCTCCTTGGAGGGTTTGGTATTCCTGCCCTTAAGTGAGTACACTTGGTTAGCATTAACAGTTGCATGATTGATAGTGGAGAAGTCAGTAAAGAGCCACTATAATTTTATGTCAACAATGTGGAAAAATTTTTAGAATATTGTATCTATTATTTGAAGTCTCTGAGTAGTACAAATGGTTAACATATATGGCTGTCAACCAGTAGAATAGCAGTTCAGTTTCACATGGGTGCACCTTAGTCAGAAGAAAGGCTTGGTGAGCCACTGAAAAACCAGCCACTGAAAACCTCATAGAGCATGTTCTACTGTGACACACGTGGGGTCATCATGAC
This sequence comes from Heterohyrax brucei, assembly GCA_028571685.1. Classification (NCBI taxonomy): domain Eukaryota; kingdom Metazoa; phylum Chordata; class Mammalia; order Hyracoidea; family Procaviidae; genus Heterohyrax; species Heterohyrax brucei. The sequence goes on from CM053144.1 coordinate 139,991,240, forward strand.
ATAGAACTGATTTGATGGCAGCTGGCTTTATTATTTGCATTCATTGTTTTTGTTATTTATATTGACCAATAGTTTAACATTTCAGACAGACATACTAGAGAAGTAATTTTGGGGATTCCAAAGTGATTTATTAACCTCCCTGTCCTTCTGATAATTTATTTTAAATATATTAAGCAGACATTGCTTTGCTGCCTTGCTCCGACAACTTCAGAAATTTGGTGCAATGCTTTAGGTTTAGCTCCAACACCTCCTCTTCCAGAAATCCTTCCTTTATTCTCCTCATATATTGCTATGGGCTTCTCATTTCTTGCAAATATATGCTGTAGCATTTAGCATATTCTTTTGGAGGCCTTTAGACTGCGAGCTCATTAACAGCAATGATTATATCCTGCTTACCTTTGAATCCTCAGCTCCTAACACAGGACCTAAATGAAGGAGGAGTCTTGTAAATAGTTACAGGGTTAGTTCAAGAATTAAGATATTTCAGTATTCTACTTAGAAAATTCTAAAAACAGTCACCTTTCAAATATATGCTTGTGATACCTGCCAAACGATATAGAGAAACATATCTTTATACTGGCTAAAGCATGAAGGATATCTATATTATACATGTTAACCTCTAAAATTCAGGGAATATTTTCCCCAACCTAAAGAGAAACATTTATTTAACAATGATACAGATAATTTAATTAATAAATCCAGTATAATTTAGTCTTTGATAATTATTTTACATATTCTATAGTTAAAATTGACTAGGTAACTACAAAGAATTCCTACATTTCGTATGGTGTTCCCAAACTTAAAAAACAAAGCATAACAAAAGGCAATTTTAAAAATCCCAGCTGTTCTACTCTATTTGTATTTCCTTAGACTCTCCAGAAGTGACTGTAATTGCTTTTCCCCACTTACTTGATCTATGTTCTTCATTCACCGGTTCCCACAGCTATAGCTTTGGCTTAGCATCTAAAGCTAGCGTTGAACAACAATGGTATCAGAGTTTACTAGTCATTGATTCTTCGTCTTTCATCCCCTGTCAAGTCACTATTTACTCTCAGGTTGTCAGACTTTACAGAGCAAACATAGGCTACCCCTCCCCATGTTCTTTCATTTATGTTTCTTATAGATTAGTTCTGCTAGAGGACCCGAAACAGGGGCCTTCCAAATACCTTTCAACCTTAATTATGTCTTGTATGCATTCAGATTAAAAAGCATAAAACCAAACCTGTTCCTATTGAGTTGACTCTGCCTCATGGCATCCCATGTGTCACAGCATAGTATTGTTATATAAGGTCTTCTTGTTCCATAAGATCTTCACAAAAGCAGATCATCACGCTTTCTCCTGTGGTGTTGCTGGGTCCCTTTGAATCACCAATCTTTGGGTTAGTACTTGACAGCAAACCATTTCTGCCACCCAGGGAAGTGCTCAAGGAGCCTAAAAAATCACCAAACCGAACACGCTGCCATTGAGTCAATTCCCACTCATAGCGACCCTATAGGCAGAGTAGAACTGCCCCATGGCATTTCCAAGGAACATCTGGCAGGTTTGAGCTACTGATCTTCTGGTTAGCAGCTGCTGTAGTGCTTATGCAGTATGCCACCAGGGTTTCCAAGAATCCTAAGAATCCTTTAAATTATTTAACTGGAATGTTTATATTATTTTAATCAAGAAATAAGGAAAGTATCGTGAAACAATTATGCAAAAAGCTATGTCACAATAGTCAATCGTAACGCATTCAAAATTCATTTGGCTTTTGTGGCCATGGTGAGTGAAGAGACCAGGGATGAAAAGACTTCTATAGTGAGCATTTGTCATTTCAAGTGGGGGACTGTCCATATTTTAACCTTTTTCCTCTGGTTAGGAAATTCCCTTTCTATGATTTGGTGGGAAATAGTGTTCTTTGTCCATACTGAACTTACAGTGTCAGATAATTGCATTCCCAGTTCTGTGGCAGTTTAAGCACCGGCATATCACCTAAGTTTGGCTAATCAGAATCACTCATCTGGAATCTTTAATCAGGTGGATAGCAAGACCAAGAGGCAAGGATCAAAAGAGTAGACACTGGGGGAGGAGGGAGGTAGCACCATCCGGTTTCAGTGTAGCAGTGCCACTGTTGGTGTTCACTTTCTCATTCGGTGGTGGGGACAGGGCGTCTGAGTTCTGAGATGGCAGTGGCAATGGTGTTTTTGCCAGACTGAGATGTGATTTTACTTGTGTTTCTGGCAATATCAAAACCCAGTGCCATGGAGTCAATTCTAACTCCTTTATGTTTGCCTGTTTCCAAATCTAGTTCTCTGGGCTTTCTCTAATTCCATGTGATACACAGTATTAATTAATTTTCTTTTCTGCCTAAACCAATCAGAACATACTTCTGTCACTTGCAACTAATAATCCTATCTGATAGGACTATCCTTTACAAGAACTCTACCTTTCACACATGGACTTGATATGCCTTACTTCATTTCTTCTATATTATCCTGTAAGATGGGAACTATTTTCTCCATTTTGTATTCATTCTATAGAAGAAAAAAGAGGTTTGTAGTTGTTGTTAGGTGCCATTGAGATGGTACCAACACATAGTGACCCTGTGTACAACAGAACGAGACACTGCCCAGTCTTGTGCCTTGTCCACAATCATTTTTATGCTTAAGCCCATCATTGCAGCCACTGTGACAATCCATCGTGTTGAAGGTCTTCCTCTTTTCTGTGACCCTTCACTCTACCAAGCATGATGTCCTCCTACAGGGACTGAACCCTTGTAACAACATGTCTAAAGTATGTGAGACACAGTCTCGCCTTCTTTGCTTCCAAGGAGCACTCTGGATAACACTCCTAGATAGGAATGTAGGTTTAACTTATTTCTTTTTTTCTGCTTTACTTCAAACTTAGATTCTTTTTGCAACATGAATCATATTCACATAATGTTTTATATTCTTTAACATTTCTTTTACCGTTGAGGGAATTTTTCATAAATTAAAATGTTCAGTTTAGCTCTTGGCTGCTTAGTTTTATAGTAGAAATCAGAAGCCAAGGCTTCTTGGCCCATGTCAGGGTAAAGTTATGTTAGTCCGGCTCCTCACTGGGATTCAGTTTCCTGGCTGTACTGGGCAAGAGCACTTACATCTTACAGACCTAATAAAACGTAACAGCATGCCAAAAAAAAAAAAGTTAAGTTCTCTTTTTATCCAAAACAGGGATATTCTTCAAGAAGAGATTTCTACAGATTCCTTTATTCTGGTATAGCATGTCTTCTAGGATAATTGCTTCCAAAATACTACATGCTAGATATTACATGATTTCAGGGTTTAGGCCAAAAACTTTTTGTTCTCTGTTTTTAATAAACCAAGAAAGGCCAATATCTAATTACACAGAGGCACACATTTTGTTATTGTGGAGTTTCTTAACAGCAATGCTATTGAATTGTTGTTGTATTGTTAGGTGCCATCAAGTCAGTTCTGACTCACAGTGACCCTATGACAATAGAATGAAACACCGCTACTCTTGTGCCATGTCCACAATCATTTTTATGCTTAAGCCCATTTCTGCAGCCACTATGTCGGTCCATCTCATCGAGGGTCTTCTTTATCACTGACCATCCACTGTACCAAGCATTATGTCCTTCTCCAGGGAATGATCCCTCCTGACGTGTCCAAAATATGTAAGATGCAATCTTGCTTACAAGGAATGCTCTGGTTGTGTGTCTTCTAGAACAGATCTATTTGTTCTTTTGGTGGTCCATGGTCCATTCACGTTCTTGTCCAACACCACAATTCAAAGGCGTGAATTTTTCTTCTGTCTTCTTTGTTTATTGTTCGGCTTTCACATGTGTATGATGTGATTAAAATACCATGGCTTGGGTCAGGAGCACTTTAGTCAAGAGCACTTTAAAGTTTTCAATACTTTAAAGAGATCATTTGCAGCAGATTTTCCCAATGCAATGCATCTTTTGATTTCTTGATGGCTGCTTCCATGGGTGTTGATTGTGGACCTCAGTAAAATGAAATCCTTATGACAACCTCAGTCCTTTCTCCATTCATCGTGATGTTGCTTACTGGTCTGTCCCGTTGTGAATATTTTTGTTTTTTTGCTGTTGAGGTGCAATCCATACTGAAGGTTGGGGTCCTTGATCTTCATCAGTACGTGTTTCAAGTCTTCTTCACTTCCAGCAAGTAGGGTGGTATCATCTGCATAATGCAGGTTGTTATTGAGTCATCCTCCAATCCTGAAGCCTCATTCTTCTTCACATAATCCAGCTTCTCAGATGATTTGTTCAGCATACAGATTGAAAAGGTATGGTGAAATGATACAACCCTGATGCACACCTTTCCTGACTTTAAACCATGCAGTGCCCCTTGTTCTGTTTGCATGACTGCCTCTTGATCTGTGTACAGATTCCTTAAGGGGACAATTAAGTGTTCTGGAATTCCCATCTTATACAGTGTTAGCCATAATTTGTTATGATCCACACAGTCTAATGCCTTTGCATAGTCAATGAAACACAGGTAAACATCTTTCTGCTTTCAGCCAAAATCCATCTGACATTAGCAATGATATCCCTGATTCCGTGTCTTCTTCTGGATCCAACTTGAATGTCTGGCAGTTTCTTGTGGACATACTGTTGCAGAGTTCTGGGCTGATTGTATTGACTGGGTATCTTAGCCTCTACCCAGAAGGTACCAGTAGCATGACCACCCTGCACATACCCTTTTATGACAATCAAAAATGTCTCCAGACATTGCCACGTAGCCCCAGTTGAGAACTACTGATTTTTAAGAAGGATGGGAGGCAGGAAGGAAAAAGAAAATCATAAATAATGCACGTGAAGGATGACCCTGGCTTGAGAACCTGAACAAAGACATAAATCTAATTCAAATTCAAACATAAATCATATTCTTTGTGATTGCTGTGTTGTGTGTGTGTGTGCATGTATCTGTGCATGCTGAAAGTTTCTATTACATTCTGTCCTGTGTTTTAAACAGATTTTCTGGGTGAGTAACTGAGTTTCCATACTTGAGAGAGACACCTAAATACCTTCACTCAGTTTCTCCTTTACCAAAGAAACTAAGTAAAAGCCACAGGATATGGTATCATTAAGGAATCTGGAAAAACGACAGCATTCCTCGCATTTGGACTTACAGAGCTGTGTACTAAAAACTCAAGCTAGAAGTTGGCGACTTTTCCCCCATGGTTCTCAGTTAGAGTAAGAAAACTGCAAAAGTCAACAGAAAGCTAGTAACTGGCCAATGACCTCATTTCCTGTGGCCACTTTCTTGTACAATGCAAATCCAAAGAGGCCTATCACCTCCAGAGCTGGTACAGCAAAACATCCATGTCCTCCAAATGCCCAAGCTGGAGATATTCCAGCATCTCTGTATTATACTTTCTTTACAGGTGATAAGGATCTGATAAAACTTTGTCTTCTAACTGAAAAAAAAAATTGGTTTCTGAGTTTAATCCTAAATAAATAGAGATGGCCTGGGAAAGAGACAAAACTTTTGTTTTTTGAAACATTCTCAACTTTTGATGATCAAAGTTATTTATGTTTTTAATGCAAAACTTGGCCAGCCAAGCCAAGTGCCATCATGCAAAACTTGGTAAACAACCTAAAAATTTCAGAATTAGAAAGTAGTTCATCAAATTATGGTCAATATTCTTGATGGGCTATTATATAGACATTTAGATTTACATTGAGATGATGAGATACTATGGGAAATATTATAACACAATAGTGAGAAACACAATATAAAGCTGCATATGTTTAACAACTCATAACATTATTGACGATATAGGGTAGTGATATTAAACAACAAGTATTGTAGTAAATCTATGGAAATGCCATGAAACAAGAAAAAAATGTTGATAGCGTAATTTCAAGCTCAGTCAAAGACATCAGAATCCTGTGGGCACCAACAATGGGTAGAAGATGAAACTCATCACTATGTCACTTGCCTAACAAAGAAAAAGAAACCGGAGATAAGATGTTTGACTTTGGGAACAGACTAATAGAGATTTTTTTTCATTGCTGTTTTTTTATGTATTTTCCAAATTTCTTCTTATTGAGCTATACTTTGATAGTTAAAAATCCTTTACAAATTGAAATAATTCTACTGCTAATCAAGATAAAGAAATAGGAAAGTTTTCTAAAGATCAGGATGTTGACCAGAAATGTCTTACATTCCTTGTCTCTGATAAAGAGAAAAGAGGAGAAACAAACAGAAGAGTTGAAAAATCTTTTGGTAAAAGCACACAGAAACCCTGACTCTAGAAATAAAATAGACTTTTGGCTTCAAATGAAAATTGTAGCAGAGAGAGGTGTGGTGAAAGAGCCGATGACAGAAACTTTTTGATGTTAAAAGGGTTTCTTTAGAGCAGTCTGCTGAGACCAAGCAGCATAGGAAGAATGTAGGTCCTCCACATGTGAGGAAAGGCGTCTCCATATCATCTTTTGCTCAAAAAGCTTTCAAAGGCCTCGGCAGAGATGACCACAACAAGAAGCCGCACCAACAGTACCCTAGACAAACAAAGTCTTCCTTCATACAGTTAGGTTTCTCAGCTGAGAAATTCTTCAGTTATTGCAAACAGATGAAGGTAACAGACCTGTTTTGATACTTTGCTCTCTTTTAAGTCAACAAGATTTATGAATGACAAAACATTTTCCAAATATGATATTTTAGTTCATCAAGGGACAGATGAATTGAAAAAGGTATCTGGGCCTCTAACTATCTCCACATGGTACCCCATTGTTTCACCTAGCAATAAAATGTTACTGAAACCACCACAACAACAAGAAAAACCTGCCTATTTTCCCTGACTAGTTAATGTGAGAAGAAAACACCTGTCTGTTTCAGTGCTACAAAAATGGTTTTAATATAGGGTCACAGAAAATTCAAAGGTTTTATAGCCCACTATAAAACAGCCCTTTGTCTTTTCCCACTAATTCCCTCGTGTCACATTTGACAAAACAAGGAAACTACTGATAGTAGAGGTGTTTGCAGATTAGCCTTCCAAGCCATAAATAACACTGGGTTTTGCTCACCTATAAATATTAAGGCAGCTTATCAGTGTTGAAGCCCTTTTCTCTTTGTAATGGTTGCTAACATTTTAACCCAGGCAAATTAAGAATTTTTTTCTTTCCCGTCTTCTTACATTGACAGAGTACACATTCATAAGATTCTATTATCAGATTTCGTGGTATAAAGAGTAGAACATCAGCTAAACTCCCATCTGCAACCTGAGAATCCCTGTTTTGGAAGATGTACCTGCTTTATGCTTTACTTATTTTGCTGTCTCTTACTGATGGTTTCAGTCCTAATTGCCCAGGAAGATGTAGCTGTGATTCCGTGCGGTCGGTGCAATGCTACAGACTAACTGAGGTACCCTCCAGTATTCCTTCCACGACCACGAGGCTCTACATCAGCCACAGCAAAATTAAACACCTGCAGGTAACTATGTCTTTCTGCTCTCAGGGCACTGCAATTTTTAAGGGCAAACCCAGTGTTGTTAGACTTGATTTAGTTAATCATAAAGTAGTTGCACTAGCTCACAGTATGCTCTGTGCTGCTGAGGTGGGTATATTCCTTTGGATATTTTAGGGCAGCAGAAAAAAAATGTCAGAGTGTGTGGTAATGTTTTACTTCAAATTTTGTTCAAAAAATTAAAAAATTTCATTGCTGCAAAACAAATGTAAAGAACTGGCTCTTAATAAGCACTACATGAGAGAGTATTGGCACTTCATGTCGTTAGGAGTTGGGATTAATCCTCTCGGGATTTAGATGATGTTTATAACATAAGGCTATCAAGATGAATCTAGCATAACAATAATTCACACGCTATATACCGGCCAGATACTGTGCCTCTATGGAAACCTATACAGAGGAAATGCATGTTTTAGTTTATTTTTTGCCAAATTAATGCAGTTCTCATTCTACAGACTTTTAATTATGACTGATTCTTGTGCTAACCTATTCAGCCGTGGTGGTGCAGTGGTCTAGAGCTTGGCTACTAACCAAAAGGTTGGTGGTTTGAATCACCAGCCCCCCCTTGGAAGCCCTATGGGGCAGTTTTACTCTGTCCTTTAAAGTTGCTAGGAGTCAGAATTGACTCAAGGGCAACAGATTTTATTGGGAGGGTACTGGAAAGAGTGCTATGGATTTTTCTGACTTTTATAACTTGTTATCTTTGGCCTTTGGTATTTTCAAAATTACCCCAGACTAGGATTGTCATTCTAGTTTTCTTATTAACTAGGCCCATCTTAGGCAACCAATTAAAAATCTCTGGACCTCAAACTTTTAACCTGAATGAGGTGAGACTACATTAGACAGGCAATCCCAGGCACCACAGATGGAAAATTCTATGGTCCTTTGATTTTCCCATTACTGGTTCCCATTTTCTTCCTCTCATAGATCCAAATCCTAAGAAAATGCTTCCCTGTGATCCAGGTGCAGAGAGTGGCAAGTGAATGTACTTTTCCTTCAAATGGAGATATCTATCCCCCCAAACCTTTTTTTGTGGTTACAAAATGTTAATGTATCATATAAACAGTCTACAATATGTGGCATGGTGTTTATTTTGAGGCTTAAAGAACACAATTGGTTAGACTTCACCAGTTTACTTCCATCTTCTAACCCAAATCAAAAAACACAAACCCACTGCCATCAAGTCAGATGCGACTCACAGCAACTCCAGAAGTCAGAGTAGAGCTGCCCCATTTCCAAGGAATGCCTGATGAATTTGAACCGCTGACCTTTTGGTTAGCAGACGTAGCACTTAACTCACTTCACCACCAGGGTTTCCTCTTCTAACCCAGTAGTGCCTAATTCCAGAGAGCACAGCTGACCCTGATCAGTCTAAGTGTTCAAGTAAGACACTTGGTTAAAGGATAAGTTACCTAAATATTTGCTCCCAGGACCTGAGGTGCCTAGTGGGCTGGAGTGTGAGCTAAGCCTAATGGTGAGCCTATGCTGCTGCTTTGCAGCCAATAAAATTGAGCTTTACCACTCGTCACATTCAGCTGTTGAATGAGTCAATTTGCCCTTGGTTTAGTTTTATTGAACAAGTAGCATTGCTGCTTCCCTGACTTTAAGCCAGTTAATTGTGTCTTGGGAGGACAGTCCACAACAGAAAGGCTGGGGGAGGATAGGATTGTTTGTTAAGGAAATAAAAGGTTTGAGCAGTAATATACTTTTCTTTTTTAAAAATTGATTTTTAAAAGGTATGTATATTACTGCTCGGACCTTTCATATTCCACTTATATTTAGTAAGTGCAGTGTATACTCTAATTGGTTTAAACTACTGAATCAGGCTCCTAATATAAAAGAAAAAACAAAACTTTAAATTGGATCTTAAAATTAATAGATCTAGAAATTATGTGTGTATGTCTTTAAGACAGGCAAAATGTTATATTACTTGTTCATATAATTCAGCTGTGTTTGAGCTCTGGCTAAAGATGAAAAATTCATAATCGCTACCCTAAAGCAAAGAGAAATTTTATTGATCCATCTATCCATAAAAATCGTTACTTCTTTGAAATTAATGGTATCTGGATATAGCCTTCTTTATGTGTTCTTCCATACTCCTGGTCCTGTCCCTTCCCTTCTGACTCAGTTTTCCTACTGCAAGTTTTGCGTCTTCTTCAGTGGTTTCAGTATTTATTTGCATGACCTGTGGAATGTTCTAGACTGACAGATCCTTGAACTCATAAGAAGTTATCTATCTACATTTCTATTTCATCCAAGCTATCTTCCTGGTTGCCATAACTCTCATCACCATCCAGCACTTTTTCCATAAAAGTTTTTTCATAAAATCTTGAATTTCTGTCTTCACTTTGATGATCTCCTTTCCTTACAGCTATCACATTGAACACAACCTTTCTGACTCACAAAGGCTGCTAACCCTAAATCTACCCATGTTCAACCAGACAATCAATTTATTTCTTCTTTATCTTCTTTCCCTACTTCTTCTGTCTCTTAACTACTCAATTCATTACCTCAGCACCTGTCCAGAAGTCCTTAGTCTTAAATTATGATAATTTCTCTTTCTTATTGCTATACCTGGACAAGTAGATGCTGCCGGAGAGAATCACACAACCAGATGGTTTGGAACCACCACAAATTCAAGGTCTCCAATGTCAGCTGTGCTTTCAGCGGTGCCCATTTATCCTTTCACTTCTCTTTGGTTGTCCCTTCAGACATTTCCTTCAGTATCTTCCAAAACTTTGGTATAGTCTTTCGGCTACCTACTCAATCCCTGCCCTCTTCATTTGAAACAAATGGCTAACTTTCCATTTTATTGACAAATAATGACATTAGTTTTGATCTCCCTCAGTCTCCACTCACTAGTCTCTGTTTACTTCCATAAATTCTTTCCCTATGACAGAGAGGATGAGATGTGTCTCCCTCTCGCCTCCCTTTACCCTTGCTCCCACCCTTCTCACCTCTCCCTGGACTTTGCACTATCATTCTTCCCACTCTGGATTTTCAGGAGCTGTTTTTTTACTAACTCTTTGTTCTCAGCCTATAAATACGGTTCTTCATTACAATAAAAGCAAAATTCTTTTTTTGTGTGTGTGTTTTTTTGTATTTTTATTTAACATAACTGAGTGAAAATGTACATTCACGTATAAATTTACATGCCCACCTATATGCAGCTTCCACTGCTTTCCCTGTCCGCTGACAGCACACTGTTTCTCTCTGCTCCATACATGTCTCATCCTCCCAGCAGCCTCCTTTCCCCTCCTCTCCACCCACTCTCCTTCCTCCAGCCAGAGGTCAGCAGGATGATATCCTATAGATGTATAGAACCATAAAGTGCATCCAATATATGGTCACTCTGCATAAAAGCAAAATTCTTTAAATTTTTTCACCTCTTGCTACTGTCGGTATTTTCAAAACTTGCTATTTCTAGTTCCTCACCTCCCATTTATTCACTGCTGTCTCATTGAAAACCTTTTCATGTAAGCCATTTGTATACCTTCTTTGGAAAAATGTCTTTGCAAATATTTTGCCCACTTTTCAATTGGATATTAGTCATTTTATTATCAAGTTGTATATTCTAGATAAAAATCTCTTATCAGATAATGATTTGCAGATTACTTTTCCAACTCTGTAAGGTTGTCTTTTCACTTTCTTTGTGGTGTCCTTTGGAGTACAGAAGTTTTTTATTTTGATGAACTCTAGTGATCAATTTTTGTTGCTTGTGCTTGTAGTATCATATCTAAAACAATTTTACCTAAACCAATATCATGGAAAGTTATTCCTTTATTTCATTCTAAGAGTTTTTATAGTTTTAGCTCATATGTAGGACTATAATCCATTTGAGGTAATTTTTTTGTATGGTGTTAGGAAGACATCCAACTTCATTTTTCACTTTTCTGTCACTATTTATGGGAAAACCTCAGATGTAGTGATTAAGTGATATGTCTGCTAACCAAGAGGTTGGCAGTTCAAATCTGTCAGGCACTTCTTGGAAACTCTATGGAGCAGTTCTACTATTCTCTACTATTCTACTATTCTCTATGGAGTTTCTGTGGGTCCAAATCGACTTGACAGCAGTGGGTTTAGCTTTGGTTTACCGCTACTTATTAATTCATGCTTTACTTTCAAATTGCTTGACTGTTGTGTTGAATAAATGAAAGAACTAATGAACAACTGACTGCAGATGAATACTGTGCTAAGTAAACCAAGTGACTTCTATTTTGAAGAGTATGGGTTTGGTTCAGTTCTATGCATCTACCTATACAAAATGTAAATCAGTTTATCTCACTGTTGTCTCTTGAACTGCTATGAGCCAAAATGATATGTTGTCTTTAAAGACAGAGGACAAATAGGGATGTGATTATGGTGCATTCAATTAAAACAATAGCATGTGACATCTTTTGCAGAAGAGACTCCTTCAAATCCATTCTGAGTAAAAACATAAATAGGAGCTGATCACTGGCTGAGGAGGGAGGGGTTGGGGGTAATGGGTAGTTTTCATATTCTCTATTTTTCAGAATTTTAAAAATCATTCATAGAGAACAAGTACTGTTAGTCAGGGAGAAAAAAAATCCTAGCATTGTTTTATGAGCTGGCTTGGCTTACACAGGTCTGGGCACCTGGGTTGTAGACGAGACATACTTCAAGGGTATGTCAGCTTCATGTATACATTGTTCCTATAGCAAGCCCCAAAAGGGTGTACAACTCTCAAATGGTTAGGGCAGGTCCTGCCCAAAAGTGAATTCAGAAACAAAGATTTTCATCTGGAAGTCGATGAAAGCTTCCACTGTGCTTCCTTTGCTTGCCTTGATTCTTAAGCAATGTTTAAAAAAAAAAAACAAAGGCTGCCAGCAGCCCCAAGGTTAGCTCTAGAGCAAAAGCATTTCTTTACACGTTTCCCCCAAACAGTGCTGCTTAGAATGGAAATGGAAGAACAGGCCTACCAAATATTTTGGATATGTCAGCTGTGAAAACTCAAGGGGAAAGCTAAACATCAGTGGTGTCTGTCTCAATGTTTGCACTACCAGATTCTAGGTAAGGCTAGAAATACATGTCAGGGGTAAGACGAACCAGGGTTGAAAGCTGATTTTTTCTCTTGTTAGCAGATATGTTTGGACATACTGTTTCACCTTCTTGAGCTTTGGTTTGCCTCTCTGAAAGGGGAGTAATCATATTCATAGGGCACTGTAAGGATTAAACATAGTAATCAAAGAAATAGTAAATAATTAATGATAATTTAAAAGTATTGACTGACAAAAAGAAGATTTTTTTCTGTTAAAGGCAAACAACTATTCATTGGATTCAGTTAAAAACATGAAGTGTATTTATTATTTAGGCCAGCCTATATGCTTGGCAAATAAAGACAAAGAAAAGCTGAACCTCTGACACTAAGCATTGTCTAATCCTAGAATGAACTGCCCATTAAGGTCGATGTCATCTCTGAGTCTTACTGTGTAGTCAACAATATTTCAGGGTTTGTGGTCAATTAGATATGAATAGAGCTATTAATAACACCAAATTCTTCTTTTGGGAAATCTACAGTCTAAAAAGTGAAGAGCTAAGTCTACAGTCATTCTGGCTTTGTATGAAAGATAAGCCAAGAAAAGACAGTTCAGAATGGAGAGTAGATAAAGAATATTGGGTCTTGGGCAGGTCACTTAACTCCATTGGGAATAAAATTCTCTGTCCTTTAAATGAGACACTTGAGCTAGATAATGTCTAAAATCTCTACTTTTCTAAAACCCTACGATTTTGTGTCCCGATTTGGAGGCTTTTGAAAAACCTTAATTCTAGACCAAATGCAGTAGGGAATACATTAGAAAATGGTATAGCCAAGTAAGAATGAGTTTTGAAGTCCAGTTGACCATTTTGAAATTCTCAACTCCTCGCTTGACTGTCTCCTAGTTTCCTCAGTTGTAAGCCAAGGTTGATACTAGCAAATTTGCAGGGCTGTTGAGAAAAATAATGATAACGTAAAAAGCACTTAACACTTGTTAAGACTCAACAAATGCAAAAATAAAATTGCTATTATTTTTGAGACTCAGGCTGATCAATACAATTGATTCATCATTAGGAAAATATCAAATATTAGCAGCAACATATAATCAGAAGGAGTTGCTACAACTATCAAGGTTACAACAAAAATAAATCTGTATATGGAATTTTTTTTACTGTGATTAAGTGAAAGTATACAATCCAAATTGATTTTGCATGCCCTCTATCTGCAGCTCTTTCTGCTCTCCTTGTCCAGTGACAGCACACTCTTCCTTTTCACTCTATACTTGTACCCTCTTAGCAGTTTTCTGTCCCCTCCTCTCTCCCACCTAGAAAGAGACCAGTAGAACAGCATCCAATAAATGAATAGAGCCATGAAGTACACGCACCGTATGGTCACATTGTGTCCCTGAGTCCAGTCCATATTTGCCCAAAGAGTTGACCTCAGTAGTGTTTTCTGGACAGGGGCTGTGGCAGATCTACAGGCCATGCTCCCAGGGGAACCCCTAGGCTGTCAGAGCATCACCTGTGGTCTTTTAGTAAAGTTCTTGATGTTTGTGGAAATTTTAACATGGAAGTTTTCCAACAGTGTAACATACTAGGAGGAGCTTTATAATATACCATGATCTGTATCACATGTCCTCCTAGAAGGTACATAACCTGCAATAAATACATAATGGAAAGTAAACACACTTTTAAAGGTACTAATTATACATTGTTACTGTAAAATGACTCAAATGCGTAATTAAGTCAGAAACCTAGAAATTGTAGAAAGATATATATAAAATTGTGCAGTGAAAATCTCAGCTGACTTGAATTCTAAAGCAGGTTGACCTTACTTTTGGAAACAAATACAAAGGATTCCATCATCCAAGAAGTAAAGGTGAAGCTTGGATCTGCCAGACATGTGGAGTGATAGGGGTGCTTGAGATCTCATAGTATGGAGAAAGTATACGGGATTTGGCAGTTACAAAACTTCTAGGAGAGGTGTATCATTAAGTCTGCAGTATAGTATACATAGACAGACTCCTTGCTTTACAGTGATGGAGACACATGTATACTATTTCTTCACTGATTCTTCTCATCGGTGAGTGCAAAGCTATATCTAAGTTTTGGGTAAGGGTCAAGAAGCATAGATTTCCAAAATATAATACAACTGAAAATGTTTCTCAGGTAATCACATCCTAATGATAGCTGTATTTGAGACATTCACAATGTTACTTATATCATTTAAAATTTTTTAAATGTAATTCATAATTTAAAAACTTCAAAAAATACAAAATGTAAATACTTAAAAATCCTTTGTGATCTAACCTACTAGAGGTAGCAATTGTAGACAGTTTGGTGAAAGGATTTCAGATTCTTTCAATTTGGGGCTATTACAAGATGATACAACAAAGAACATCCTGTTGCATAAATCACTGAGGAATTTGTAAATACTTTAGCCTAGAAGTGAACTTGCTGGGTCAAAGAGCATGCAGCAAAAGTTGGCCAATATATATGTCTCCCAACAGTGTGTGCAAGTGCTTAATGTATTTTTTGATGCTTTACACTGATGTTAACAATAATAAAAATAGCCAGGACCTGAGTTTCAGTCTTTTTCCAAGAGCCAATTTTAAATAGATTCTGAAGGGAAAATCTAAAGTATCATTAGTATTGTAATGATTATGTATGTGGATTTTTTTTCACGACAATCTTAATTTATTGCTTTTCTTCCCCCCTCTCTACCCTTGGCTTTTTTGTAGCTATCTAATTTTACCCATATTCTGGCCCTAGAAGATTTTATTCTCCTGGCCAGTGGAACAGAGTCAGTAGAAAATGACACTTTCAAAACACTAAGTACCTTGAAGACCTTGGAACTCTGGAAAAATAAGTTAAGACGAGTCCCTGCTTCTCTCCCAGCCAGTCTTGAAGTGCTAAAACTAAATGATAACTCAATACATGTCTTACATGGATCAGATTTTGAAGGATTGAAGAAATTAAAAATCCTTGATCTTAAAAACAACCTAATCTCTTCCCTTGTTCCCAGCATGCTCTCTTCTCTTGTTGGTTTGCAAAGTTTGATGTTGGATGGCAACAACATAGAGTCTGTGGCTGGCCCACTGACCCTTCCCCATCTGAAGTGCATGAGTTTGGAGAATAATAAATTACATCTCATACCAAGTAGCTTCTTGACTTCTCTTCAGTCTTTGCAGTTTCTTAGTTTCAGTGGTAATTTACTGACTAAAATCCCTAGTAATCTGCCCAAATCCTTGCTGTCTTTGAAGATGGAGAGAAACCAGCTCAAAGTGGTAAGATTTCGAGATATGAAACACTTGGAGAATCTTTCCCACCTTTACCTGTCAGAAAACTCGCTTTCTTCCATCGATGGGGCACAGCTGCTTGCCAATTTAACTACTCTTGAGTTATCCCAAAACCGGCTACAAATGTTGCCCCTCAAACTACCAGCCAGGCTACAAAAACTTGACTGTAGCAATAATCTGATTCAAAGAGTGACAGTGCAAGATTTCCAGGACCTCCGGGACTTGAAACATTTGTTTCTGGATAACAACTTTGTCAGCTGGTTTGAAGCTGGAGCCCTGCAGAGGTGTTCTCAGCTTTCCAACTTGGCCTTGGAGCAGAACCTGTTGCTGTCTATACCGCTAAGGCAAGTGAGCATTACTGTTGATTATAGTCACTCTAAAATTTTCCATTCACGGCAATTAAAGCATATCATTACAAGCAAGAAAATGAGCCAGACCTCAGGGCTGTGGAAAGGTTTAGGGGTAGAGGTTTTAAACAACTATTTGAAATCTCCAGTCCTCCAGCTGAATCCTGCAGTAAATTTATCTTGCATGTAGGATGATATGCCAACAGGTGATACCTATATTTGAAAATAGGTAATGCCACTTTTGGGAAGTGTGCTAACAATGTCTTCTGTTGTTTCTTAGCTTTTGTTTCCTAGTTGTAAAAAGTGTTCTGTTTTCTATTTATGTGGCCTAGATCAATCAGCAGTCATCTTAGCTACCAGCAAATTAAAGACATCAGAAAAAAATGGGGGAAAATGTAGTAAGATACTATATGTTGTTTTATATCTCATTTTACAGATTAGGTATTAAGTCTGAGAAATGTTAAGAATCTTGCTCCAAGTCACATTGCCGGTAGTCACAATTTGAACACAGGTAGCAAGCCCTGGTGGCGTAGTGCTTAAGAGCTACTGCTGCTAACCAAACTGCCAGTAGTTCGAATCTGCCAGGAACTCCTTGGAAACTCGGGAACAGTTCTACTCTGTCCTACAGTGTCAATATGAGTCAGAATCTCCTGACTGCAGTGGTGTTTTTTTTTTAAACGCACAAGCGCCATCTACTGGCTAAATGAGGTGTGGTACTTTTTATTCAAGGAATAACATTCCTAGAAACTTATTTGTCTTGGAATCTGGGGCTACCTTTTAACAGTTATCAGTTAGACAAATTACGTAAAAGCAATACATGACTGCCAAAAAGTCACAAACCAAGATAATTAGTGATTTCCCTTAAATGTCATTTTGGTTGTAAGTTCAATAGAATAAAAAAGATAAAGAGGAAAAAAATTAAAGAAAGAAAGACAGGAAACACAGAAGAAAGAAAAGAGCCCACTTAAGACCAGGCAGTTTTCAAATACTCGTAACAAATAATTAAATACAAAATAATTGTATTTCTTTAAATGTAAACTTGGTTTGTTCATTTTCATTATTTAACATTTATTAACTAACTTCTGTGTACTGAGCACTTTTCACCCGTACAGTAATACTCACAATTCCATTGCTGTTTTAAAGACAGAAAATCAGAAGCTTTAAGACATTAAATAATTTGCCCAAAGCCACATACTGGTTAACAGAAGTGCCAAAATTAGAACCCGAGTCTTTATAAGTAGAAATTTGTGTTTTTATCTTTGGTTTAATGTATCCTATTTTCCCACAGCTGTGCTACTTTGCCCTCTATAATGTGAAAAGTGTCTTGTTTACTGTTGTACAGTCTACCAGTAGTTTGTCTTTCCTTGAGAAACAGCTATATGTAAAGATCTTCTGTATATCTTCTAGGGATGGTCTCCTTGGATAAGCTAGTAGGCATGTGCACAAAATTATGCTGTCTAGAGGATTAACTTTAAATTGAATGTATCAGCTGTTAACATGTATGAAATGATTTTCCCTGGTGAGTTAATCTACCTTGTACATTTTATTCCTGTCAACAGTGTATAAGTTCTCACCCTCAATAGTGATAAGTTTTAAAATGTAAAATCAAAACCACTTTCTAGTTTGATACGGTAAAACTGAATCATTGCTGTCATTTGCATTTTATGTTTTTAAAAGATACTTTCACATTTTCATCTGACATTTTTATTTCTTCATTGGTTTATGACCTTGGCCAACTTAAAAACTGGATTCTTAAGTAATTTTTTTACAGTCTATTTGGGTGGTATTCACATTTGACAACAAAAAGATTAAAGACTTTTGTGAATAAAAATCAATGTTGGAAAATAAGGCTTATAAGAAAGGTTAAAGACCCATAGACAAAGGCTGAGGTTTGTGTTTCTAAAACTTGTTTTCTTGTCTCAAGATGGGACAGAACTAGACAGAAAAGGCAAATGTTGCTCATTTCGTGCCTCCTTGGCAGCCGTGACATGGTTGTCACAGGGGACCTCACATACTGTTTCCATGTTTTGCAGGCTCCCAGGCACCTTAGCCAGGCTGGACCTGAAAGGCAATGCCATCCAGGATATTGCTGAGAGGGAGCTCAGGGATCTAAAGCAGCTCCAGGTTCTAAATCTTAGGAACAACAAGATCTCTGCCTTAGACCTCAAAGCCTTGGAGGGTCTTCCCCGCCTTAGACACCTATACCTGGATGGAAATCCCTGGAACTGCACTTGCAGTCTCCTAAAGGCAAGGGAGGTCCTGAAGGCCAAGGGCACAGATGTGAGGGGAGGACAATGTGCAGCACCAGCCGAACGACAAGGGGAGAGCTGGATGTCTTCCAAGAAGATCATGAGGCAATGTGAGCACCAATTACAGCAATCTGAGCAAGGCAAAGAGGTGAAAAAGAAGTCAAAGCCAGAAGATCACCCCAGCACCAGAATCACCATGGATGATGATTATTATGATTATGAAGTAGATTAAGTATGAACTTTTTTATAGCTTAGCAATTAACAGCCACTCTGTTAAGCAGAAATGTGCTATATACCATTTAGATATGCAAGAATTGTTGTTGTTGTTGTTTTCTTATTTTTTTTAATGTAATGAGAGTTAAGTTGAGGCAGTAGAAGTTAGAAAGGAGTAGCAGTAAGAAGATATTAAGATTTCTTCCATTTAAAAGTAATGTGTTTTATATTGAAACCTAGTCAAATAATATTAAATAAAATCACCATACAGCTATCTTCCTGCCAAAGAGTAGTTGATTTTATCAAATAAAAAGAGCGATGGTTTATATATGAAGCTAGTGCTTCAGGCTTTTGACTGCAAGCAATAAAAACCAAGTCTGACTTAAGCAAGAAGGAATATATTAGAGGGATTGCGATAGCTCACAGGCTCAGAAGGAAAGCTGCAGAACGTGAAAAGACCAGGCATCAGGACTGCCCCAGGGTTCCCAAGCAGGGAGATGTAATGGGGAGGTACTCAGATTCCTCAGAGGTCTCTTCTCTACGGAAGGAAGAGTCTCCCAGTGGTATTTTTAGTGCTAGCCTTCCTCATCTTGAGATGCATATCCTCAAAGGGAGAGGCTGGTGGGCGTGTGTTCACCTCTGGCCAGGGAATGATAAGGCTTCTTCAAGCATCTCACAGAGAATAACAGGTGACCGGAGAGAACAAGGACAGCTACGCCACTAAGGCCTCTGTGAAAAGACGTACGTTTGAAAAGACATTCCCTTTTTCCTGAGCTGACCACAGCCCCCACTCTGTCTTCCTTTTAATTAACTATGTGCGTCTGAGACTTGCCCATCAGGGCACAGAGGTGTGCTGCTGTTTCTTCATCTGCTGTCTTAGTCATCTGGTACTGCTCTAACAGAAATAACATGAGTGGATGGCTTTAAAAAAAGAAAAAAAAGAAAAGTTTATTCTTACACAGTCCAGTAGTCTATAAGTCCTCTGGGTGTCCACTCCAGGTGAAGGTTTCTCTTCTCTGGAGGAAAGTCCTTGTGTTGCATCAGTCTTTGGTCAGGGAGCATCTTGGCACAGGAACCTCAGGTCTGAAGGACACGCTCTAATCCTGGTGCTGCTTTCTTGATGGCATGAGGTTCCCAACTCTCTACTTGCTGTCCTTTCCTTTTACCTCCCGCAGGATAAAAGAATAAGGTGGCATAAACCCCAGGGAAACTCCCTTTACGCTAAAGCAGGGAGGTGACTTTAGGAAGAGGATTACAGTCCCACCCTAGTCCTGTTAAACATGATCCAGTCTACTAACCAAAGGCAGGCGTTAGGACTTACAGCATAAGAAAACCACCCAATGGAAGGCAACCACACAACAGTAGGAATGACTGCCCACCTAATTACTGCACACAGTTCAATCCGCGACATCTGCCAAACAACGCTTCTCTACCAGCCTATTTATGGGCACATCTGAAACCCCATTCAAATTAGTTCCTGTTCTAATTAGTAGGAATATGTTATTACAGTACTTTTACAAAGCTTTCCATCAAAATATCCCCAATGGCAGGGGGAAGTCAGCAGCAGAGATTGTGTGGGCAAACAAAGATGACAATGGAAAGCTACAGCTTTCTCCAAAATATCCTGTTTTTTCTAACAATTTATGGAAATTTTGAACGACTTGCTTTATGTTTGTGTATTTTCTCTCTCCTAAAATATTTATGAAATTGATACTCCTGACAGAGAAATCCTCTATGTAGTGTGGTTTCCATTACTCCCTGGCACACTGACATGTAGCACAAGTATGCAGATTACCAAACCCTCAAATTTAAACCCAGTGCTGTTGAGTTGATTCCAGCTCATAGCAACATTACACAGCAGAGTAGAGCTGCTCCGTAGGGTTTCCGAGGAGCAGGTAGTGGATTCAAACTGCTGACCTTTCTGTTTATCAGCCAAATGCTTAACCACAGCGCCGCCAGGGCTCCGCAGTACAGGGCACAACAGTATAGAAATCAGGGAATTCTTCTTTCTCATTGTTGTGTGGGGCTTCAACTCTTTCAATGTATTAAAACTATAGTTCTCTCTAACAAAGACTAATGGTGTGTGACGTACTGAATGTAATACTTGCCCAGTGACATTGGATACTTATAATAAGAATCACCAAGCTATGTAGGCCTTAAGAAAGAATCCAGTCTTTCACAAAAGTGAGAATTCAGGCTCATGGAAGTGGAGACTGTCCAGACTCAACACAGATGGGAAGCGGCAGAGCTAGAACTGGATGGGGTTTTCTGACTTTGGTGCAAGACTATTTCTGCTATGGCAGAACTTAACAGAATTAAGTCCTACTCAAAGGACTTAGTATGTTCTACTCACAATGTCTAGAATCGTAATGTGTCCAATAAAGTCTACCTATCTGCCTGTCTGTCTATTCTCGCTCAACCTCTAGGTGTTAAATAAATTTACTGAAGAGTTCACAAAAAAGTGAAAAAATGGGTGTAGGGCAAAATAGCAAAGGATAACAAAATTTTAAAGAAAGTCCAATGATCACGTGTTTACACTGTGAAAGAGCACTCTAAACTGAGGTACTAAACAGCCAGGTAAAGTGGCTGACTGAGGTCTAAAAAGAACTCCGTTTTGTCCTAGCCCTCTGCTTCTGCTTTTTAGAGCACATGACTCATGGCCATTCTAGTGACCAAGACAACTTGTTCTGCAACATTCTGAGGGAGGTGGCCTAAACAGAGAGCCTCAGGAAACAGGAGCTATGAGCTCCAACAAGCAGAAAGTTGTAGATAGTCAAGAGCTTCTCTTCATAAATGAATCTTAACCAGGTCGTACTGAATGTCAACCAGTCCAAATGTACTCTGTACCAAGTTCTGCAACATGAAGCTTATGCTCCCTCTTCAGAAGGCCACTTTGAACTTGCATTTTGGCCCTTTCCAATTTGCAAATCTCTGAATCTTCATAGCTCTTATTTTACAGAAACTGTTTCATTTTCAGCAAAAGTTAGGCAAGGACTTTAAAAGTCAGATAATTAGCCACTGACATTTGAAAGTGGCTAGCAACCAGGATTGAGACCTGGGACAGAGGAAATTTAGAGGGAAGCATGGGGTCTAGAGGAAACCTTGGTGGCATGGTGGTTAAGTGCTAGTAGAATTGCTAACCAAAATGCCAGCTGTTCAAATCTGCCAGGTGCTCCTTGGAAGCTCTATGGGGCAGTTCTACTCTGTCCTACGGGGTCACTATGAGTTGGAATTGACTTGATGGCAGTGGGTTTTGGTTTACGGGATCTGGAGCATGCCACACTGCTTCAAGACTCCGATGCTTCAGTGCGTGTTGAGTAGTATCACTAGAGCTGGAGAAACGGCAGGTACATCTGATGCCTCAGAAAAAGAAATTACTTGGGGGCAGATGAAGGAAATGGAGAGAAACTTCCAGAGGCCAGTTTTTCCTAGGTTCTCTTTCAGTGGTTCTCTTCCCTCATCTGCCAAATGGGGATGATAAGTATTGTTTCCTAGAGTTAAGGAGTCCCTGGATGGCACAAATGGTTAACATGCTCCGTTGCTAACTTAAAGGTTGGAAGTTCAAGTCCACCCAGAGTTGCCTCAGAATAAATGCCTGAAAATCTACTTCCCAAAACTCAGCCATTGAAATCCCTACAGAGCAGAGTTCAACTTTGATATGAGGTGGCTGTGAGTCAGAACTGACTGGACAGTAACTGCTTGGAGTTAGTTCTTTTGAATTAAACCTGTATAGAAGACAAACATGTTTCTAACAGCTCCTGCAATTGCAAACCTAGCTCTCTCTCCAAAAGGAAACATTGCTCAATACCCCAGCGTCAGTGACATGGTTGCCTACGTTTGGTATCACCAAGGGTCACATATGGACATTGTGTACCCATGCCAGAGGCATTTCCCAAACCTCATTGCCTTACAGGGTTTCAAACCATGCCTGCTCAGAGCAGCCAAGAATCAGAACTGAGGCGTTGCCTCACTAGTCCTGTAATGATACAAGTCCTTATACGTGTTGCTATCAGTCAGATGGACTCCTCAGCAAAGAGTTTGGCTTTTTATTTTTTGGTTAGGGAATTAATTGAATTCTTAGGGGACTCGTCTCCCACTTAGCCCAGGA
Organism: Heterohyrax brucei; assembly: GCA_028571685.1. Lineage (NCBI taxonomy): Eukaryota > Metazoa > Chordata > Mammalia > Hyracoidea > Procaviidae > Heterohyrax > Heterohyrax brucei. The sequence continues at coordinate 140,013,924 of CM053144.1, forward strand.
AGGTAAGGAGATGGGGTTCATCCTATTTGGAATTACAGAGCGAATAGCTGAGATGAATGATCCCAAGGGAAGGTGCTGATAAACTGCTTTATGGCACATGGGGTCCACAAGTATGTGAAACAAAAGATGACGAATTTCCGTATATTACATGAAAAGTAGCTCATTGATAATGATTCACCTGGAAACGTGATGAAATTTCAAAATGAGATCCCTGTATTAAAGGCTATGTGTATTTCAACTTTTTGTTGATACCACCAAATTATTTTAAGTGCTGCATTTATTGGTGCTGGTATTTTCTTTAGAGTATTTTTAATTTCTACTAAGACTGGCTCAGGATTTACAAGCATTAAAGAGTTTTTTCTTGCAGACTTTATACCCTCCAGCAGGAGATGCTGAGGACTTGTTTCCTGGAGTGTGAGCTCTCCTCTGTCGCCTTTGCAAAGGGGCTCACAAGTCTTCTCAAAATCTCTGCTTGGCTGCTCCTATAGTTTCACCTCTCTGCTTCACAGGAAGGAGTTTTGTGGGTGTTCTGACGTTAGATGGGAAAAATACCTCAAGGCTGAGGCTCAGAAAACTCTCCTACCTCAGAGAAGTTTCTCTGTAGTTATTTCCTGTGATACCTCTTCCAGCAGTGCTCTGGTGTTGAGACTGTAGCTGATATCTTCTCATGTTAAGGCAGCCGTTCCCCATTGCTGCTGAGTTGATTCAAGTGCACAACAATCCTACGGGACAGAGTAGAACTTCCCCACAGGATTTCCAAGGAGCAGATGGTGGATTTGAATTGCCAGCCTTTTGGTTAGCAGCCAAACGCTTAGCCAGTCACCATGCCACACCCAAACAGCCATTAGTATACGTGATTTGGGGGCGTGGGGTGGGAGAGACTACTGATTTCTAACTTTTTCATGACTTTGATGTTAGAAACCAAATAATTATTAATTTTTAAAACTCTGCTTTATTGGGGTCATTTATATTACTCATTAATTAAATAATTAGATGCTTTTCTCTTAGCTGAATTTGCTTAATCAAATACATACACAAGTAATTATCATTTTTACAGGCCACCGAGAAACTCAATGCTTTTTTTATCATGTACTCATAAGTGTATGGTGAATGCTTAAAATTGGATTCTTCCCAGAGCATTGATCTGAAACCTCAGGGAATGATGAAAGTGGCTGAAAGCACAGTTTTGCCAGAATAAGCCCCATGGAACTGGTGTCATCCCAATAACACTAATGGCTTATCTTAGAAGTTCGATGCAAGGATCTTCCTAGCATTATCTTTAGCTTTGAGCTTGCCTTTGTTATAGATGCTATCTTTTTTTGACAGGGAAGAGCTGGTATGATGGATTTCCATATCTTTTTTCCTCCACGGCAAGATGGTGTTCTATTCTCCCTAGGCTTCCACAAAACACTGTTTTTAGGAATCCAATAGAGGATTTGATTTAATAGACATTATTCAAATTTAAAAGCAGTCACTGACAGTGGCCTTTGAAATGGGAATGTTCCTAGCCTAATTGATTTGGTATCAGAAAAATAAACCAAAAGCCAACTTATAGCAACCCTATAGGACAAAGTAGAACCACTCAAAGAGTTTTCAAGGAGTAGCGTGAATTTGAACTGCTGACTTTGTGGTTAGCAGCCAACCTCTTAACTGCTGTGCCACCAGGGCACCTTCAGAAAAAATACATAGCATAAAGTTATTACTCACCACCTCCATCCCAAACTCTCCACTCCCCAAGACACCCACTGCAATGCCCCCATCCCTCTAGTGTCAGATGGCTGTTATTTAGGCTTACAATGCACATTTCTGCTTCAGGACTTGTTTACCAACTACTTAAAAAAAAGCCACTGAAAATAATACTTCCTGACTAGACAATAAATTTCCATGGATTATATGAAAAGTTGCTCATGATAGTGATTCACCTGGAAATGTAACGGAATTTCAAGATGGGATACCTGTGTTAAAGGCTGCATGTATTTTAAACTTTAACTGATACCACCAGATTATTTTACAAATAATATGTCAAAGGCTTATCAACTCAAACTCCTATCAGCAGTGTTTGTAGTTATCTGTCGAGTTGATTCTGACTCATAGCGACCCTATTGGATACAGTAGAACTGTCTCCTAGAGTAACCAAGGATTGCCTAGTAGATTCAAGCTGCTGACTTAGCAGCCATAGCTCTTAACCACTGCCGCCAGGGTTTCTATATAGTCATCAGCATTTATTATCAGTCTTTCCACAGAGAGTCTGCAACTTTAATTCTAAAACCTTAGACACAAGTGAAAATAAACAACTCAAAAATTCACCCATTCAGGCTTCATTATGCTGTTCTCTGTTTCAGCCGAAACAAGATTTAATTCTGCACTAACAGACAAATGTGATAGACTTACAAACCAGGGTCTATCATCATCTGCCTAATATATTTTAGAGGTTGTGTATTTTATAGAAAGACTTCAGAGATCTTCCAGTTCAATTCACTGTCCAGAGTATGGTTTTATTCTCAGGTGAAACACTGATCAAATTCTGGTGAGATAATTATTAACAGTACCCCAACACAGAATTTCACTTGTGTCTATTCTGATATTACCGTAATAAAATGACCATAGCTATTTAGCCTTGTCATCAACAGCCTTCCTTTTGCGCTGGCCAAGAGTGTCAGCTATCATTTTGGGTGACTAAAAAATTCAATCTGAGGCTCTTTAGAATATTACTAGCTAGACATTAGTTTTCTGACTTTAGTAATTGCTTACCATCATGTGACTGGCTTCTGACCAGACTCTAGGATGCCCGTGTAACTGTAACACCTCTTCATATATTTGCGTAAATTAACCAGGACAAAGGGGACTAGGCCTTTGTGTAATGAAGCAATCTTCAAAGATTACTTCACTTAGTACTTTGTGTAATGAATAATCTTCAAAGAGTACTTACATGACTACATAGTGGGAGTTGTTAAGAAAAGCTATATAAAATATACAAATAAAGCAAAAAAATGACTGCATGTATGCTAAAAGTTACACAGGCCTATGCAAGGGTTATTTAATTCTCTAGGAGAATGATCACCTCACCCTGTGCCCCTCCTCTCTAGCCAACTACCGGTCTGATTACTGTTATTATACATTAATTCACATTTCCTAAATCTTATATCCCCTACTTGTCTGTCAGTTTGTCGTACTGTTGGGGCTTGCTTGTTGCTGTGATGCGGGAAGCTATGCCATTGGTATTTAGACACTAGTGGGGTCACCCATGGGGGACAGGTTTCAGCGGAGCCTCCAGAATAAGAATGACTGGGAAGAAGTACTCAGCAGTGCAGTTCTGAAAAGAATTAGCCAGTGAAAACCTTATGAATAGCAGTGGAACACTGTCAGATATAGTGCCAGAAAGTGAGCCCCGAGGTTGGAATGCATTCAGAAGACAATGGGGAAAGGGCTGCCTCCTCAAAGTAGAGTTGATCTTAATGTTGTGGATGGAGTAAAGCCTTCAGGATCTTCATTTGCTGATGTGATGCAATTCAAAATGAGATGAAACAACTGCAAACATTCATTAATTACCAGAACATGGAATGCACACAGTATGAATCTAGGAAAATTGGACATCATCGAAAACGAAACGGAATGCACAAACACTGATATCCTAGGCATTAGTGAGCTGAAATGGACTGAAACTGGCCATTTTGAATCAAGCAATCACGTGGTCTACTATTTTGGGAATGAAAACTTAAAAAGGAATGGTGTTGCATTCACTGTCTAAAAGAACATTCCAAGATCTGAAGTACAATGCTGTCAGGGGTAGGATAATATCCATACACCTACAAGGAAGGCTAGTTAGTAAGACTGTTATTCAAATCTATATACCAAACACTAAGGCCAAAGGTGAAGAAATTGAAAATTTTTACCAGCTTTTGCAATCAGGATGCATTGATAATCACTGGTGATTGGAATGCAAAAGTTGGAAACAGAGAAGGATTGGTAATTGGAAAATACCACACTGGTGATAGAAATGATGCCAGAGATTGCATGATAAAATTTTGCAAGACTAAACGGCTTCTTCACTGCAAATATTTTTTTTAACCAACACAAATGTTGACTGTACACATAGACCTCACCAAATGGAATACACAGGAATCAAATTGACTACATCTGTGGATAAAGATAATGGAAAAGCTCTGTATCAGCAGTCAGTACAAGATCAGATGCTAATGACAGCACAGATCATCAACTGCTCATATGCAAATTCAAATTGAAACAGAAAAAAACTAGAACAAGTCCACAAGAGCCAAAGAATGACCTTGAGCATATCCCATCTGAGCTTAGAGACCATCCTGAGAACAGATTTGATGTGTTGGACACTAATGGCCAAAGACCAGACAAATTGTGTAATAACATCAAAGACATCACCCATGAAGAAAGCAAGAGGTCATTAAAAAGACAGGAAAGAAAGAGAAGACCAAATTGGAAATCAGAAGAGACTCTGAAATTTGCTCTCGAATGTCAAGCAGTTAAAGCAAAAGGAAGGAATGATGAAGTAAAAGAACTGAACACAAGATTTCAAAGACCAGCTTAAGACAAAATTACATCAAATAATGACATATGCAAAGAGCTCGAAATGGAAAACCAGAAGTGAAGAACATGTTCTGTATTTCTCAAGCTCAAAGAACTGAATTAAAAATTCAAACCTTGAGCTACAATAGTGAAGGACTCTACAGGGAAAATGTTAAATGACTCAGGGAGCATCAAGAGAAGGTGGAAGGAATACACAGTCATTATACCAGAAGGAACTCATCAGTGTTCAACCATTTGAAGAGATAACATATAAACAGGAACTGATGGTACTGAGGGCAGAAGTAGAAGCTGCATAGAAAGCACAGGTGAAAAACAAGCCTCCAAAAATTGATGGAATATCAACTGAGATATTTTGGCAACAGATGCAGTGCTGGAAGAGCTCACTTGTCTATGCCAAGAAATTTGGAAGCCAAATACCTGGCAAACTGACTGGAGGGTATCCATATTTATGCCCAGTCCAAAGAAACATGATCCAACTGAATGCAGAAATTACCAAACAATATCATCAATATCACATGCAAGCAAAATCTTGCTCAAGATCATTCGTAAGTAACTGCAACAGAACACCGACAGAGAACACTCAGAAATTCAAGCCAGATTCAGAAAAGGTCATGGAACCAGGGATATCTTGCTGATGTCAGATGGATCATGGATGAAAGCAGAGATCACCAGAAAGATGTTTACTTGTGTGTGCTTCATTGACTATGCAAAGGCATTCAGTTGTGTGTATATAAGAAACTGTGGCTAAATGGGAATTCCAGAACAGTTAATAGAGCTCCTAAGGAATCTATATATGGATGAAGAGGCAGTCATGCAAGCAGAACAATGGGACACTGCACCGTTTAAAATCAGGAAAGGAGAGTGTCAGGATTATATCCTTTCACCATACCTTTTCAATCTGTATGCTGAACAAATAATCCAAGAATCTGGATTATACGAAGAAGAACGAGGCCTTAAGATTGGGGGACAATTTACTAACAACCTGTGTGACACAGATGATACCATCTTACTTTTCAAAAGTGAAGAAAATTTGAAATACTTACTGATGAAGATCAAGAATCACAGTCTTTAGTGTGGGTTACACCTCAACATCAAGAAAACAAAAATCTGCACAACTGGACCAGTAAGCACCATTGTCATAAATGGAGAAAGAATTGAGGTTTAAAGATTTCTTTTTACTTGGGTCCACAATCAGTGCCCATGGAAGCAGCAGTCAAGAAATCAAAAGACGCATTGCATTGGGAAAATCTGCTGCAAGAGATCTCTTAAAGATATTGAAAAGTCAAGATGTCATCTTGAAGACTAAAGTGCGCCCAACCTAAGCCATGGTATTTTTCAGTCACATTATATGTATGCAAAAACTGGGCAATGAACAAGGAAGACAGAAAAAGAATTGATGCCTTTGAATTGTGGTGCTGGAGAAGAATATTGAGCATACCATGGACTGCCAAAAGAACAAACAGGTGTGTTCTGGATGAAGTACAACCAGAGTGCTCCTTTGAAGCAAACAGGGCAAGTCTGTCTTACATACTTGGGACATGTTGTCAGGAGTGATCTGTCCCTGCAGAAGGACATCATGCTTGGTACAGTAGAGGGTCAGTGAAAAAGAGGAAGACCCTTGATGACCTTGATGAGATGGATTGATGCCGAGGCTGCAATGATGGAGTTAGGCGTAAAAATGATTGTGGATGTGGCAAGAGTCTGTGCAGTGTTTCATTCTGTTGTGCATAGGGTCACTATGAGTCAGAACCAACTGACAACACCTCATGACAACAACAGATTTTTATATAAATGGAGCCAACAAGTGCATACTTTTGGGGTTGGGAGGGGGCCGAGAAATGGGTGCCTGACTTCTTTTACCCAGCACGATTATTTTGAGATTCATTCATGTTTTAACACAGATGAATAGCACTCCACTGAATGGATAGGACCAGTTTGTCATTTTATGTACTGATGGCATTTGAGTTGTTCCCTCTTTTTGGCTCTTAGGTAAAAGTCTTCTATAAACATTTATGTACAAGTCTTTGTGTGGACATTTGCTTTCATTTCTCTTTGGTAAATAACTAGGAATAAAATATCTGAATCATATGATGGGAGTGTGTTCAATGCTGTATAAAACTGCCAAAGTACTTCCCAAAGGCTTCACTATTCTGCTTTTCCCACTAGCAGTATATGAGAGTTTCAGTTCCTCCACATTCTCACCAGCACTTGGCATGGTAATCTTTAATTTTAGACATTATAATAGGTATATAGGACTTGCTCGGTAGTGCTAACAAGTATGCACTCCACTGCTAGCCAAAAGGTTGGTATTTTGAATCCACTCAGAGGTGCTTTGGAAGACCAGCCTGGAGATCTACTTCTGAAAGATCACAGCCTTGAAAACTCTACGGAATAGTTCTATTCAGCAAACATGGTCTTGCCGTTGAATTATAACTAGTGGAAAGCAATGAACAACAATGATAAATTATGTAGTGGTATCTCATTGTAGTTTTAGTTTACATTTCTCTAAAGACTAATAATGTCATTTTATATGCTCTCTATAGAGCCCCTTTGGTGAAGTGGTTATTCCAATTCTTTTGACTCTTTAGATAGATAGGTAGATAGACTTCTCTTTCTTATTACTGAGTTTTGAAAGTTCTTTACATATCCTGGATAGAAAAATCAAACTGTTTTTGGTTTCTCAGGGGATTAAGTCAATTATGGAAACCCTAACATCATTATGGTTAAGTGCTACCTCTGTTAACCAAAAAGTCAGCAGTTCAAGTCTGCCAGGAGCTCCTTGGAAACTCTATGCAGCAGTTCTACTCAGTTCTATAGGGTTGCTATGAGTCAGAATTGACTCAGCAGCAGTAGATGTGGTTTGTTTTTTTTTTGGAGCCCATTCAGGTACATGGTGATTGCATGTGATTCAAGGTAGAACTGCATTCTCTGGAGTTTTCAACAGCTGTACTCTCACAGAGGTAGATCACCAGGACTTTCTTTTGCAGTGTCACTGGGTAAATTCAAATTATCATATTTTAGTTAGTAGCCAAGCATAAACAATCTGTGCCACCCAGGAATGTCATGTATTCTAAATAACTAAAATCAAAGCCAAATCCATTGCCATCTAGTTGATTCTGACTCATGGTGACCCTATGGAACAGAATAGCACTGTCCCAAAAGGTTTCTAAGGCTGCAGTCTTTACAGAAACAGACTGCCACATCTTTCTCTTGCAGAGCAGCTGGTATGTTTGAACCACAAATCACTCAGTTAGCAGTCAAGTACTTAACCACTGTACGACCAGGGCTCCTTACATTCTGGATACAAGCTCTCGATTAAAAACAAGCACTGCAAAAGTTTTCTTTCAGTCTATAGCTTGTGTTTTCTTTCACCGTCACAAGCATTTTGTTCTGTTGCTTATTTTTCTTGTATGTATGTGTATGTGTCATTTTGTATAGTATCTTAGATGTTGTTGTCTTCCAGTTCACACATCTAATCTGCTATTAATCCCATCCAGTGTATTTCTTTCACATTTTATTGTTGTAAAAATGTAAGTACCACAATATCTACCAAGTCAATGGTTTTCACTTGTGCATTTCAACGAAATTGACTACATCAATCACGTTGTGCAACCATCTCCAAGATCTATTGACATATTTTCCATTCCCATAAACAGAAACTCAAAGCTGTTGTTGTTGTTAGATACCATTGGTTCTGACTCATAGCAACCCTATGTACAACAGAATGAAACACTGTCCAGTCTTGTGCCACATCTGTAATTATTTTTATGCTTAAGCCTATTGTTGTGGCCACTATGTCAATCCATTTCATCAAGGGTTTTCGTCTTTTTTGCTGACCCGCCACTCTACCAAGCATGATGTCCTTCTCAAGGGACTGATCTTTCCTGACAACATGTCCAAGGTATATAAGACACAGTTTTGCCATCTTTGGTCCCAAGAAGCATTCTGGTTGCACTTCTAGAGCAGACATGTTTGCTCTTCTGTTGGTCCATGGTCCATTCAATATTCCTTCTCCAACACCAAAATTCAAAGGCATCAATTCTTCTGTTTTGTTCATTGTCCAGCTTTCACATGCATATGATATGACTGAAAATAACATGGCTTGGGTCAGGTCACTTTAGTCTTCAAGGTGACATCTTTATTTTTGAATACTTTAGAGACATCCTTTGCAGCAGATTTTCCCAGTGCAATGCATCTTTTGATTTCTTTTTTTTTAATTTTTATTTAACATAACTGAGTGAAAATGTACATTCACATATAAATTCACATGCCCCCCTATATACAGCTTCCACTGCTCTCCCTGTCCAGTGGCTTTTGATTTCTTGACTGCTGCTTTTGTGGACATTGATTGTGGACTCAAGTGAAACAAAATCCTTGACAACCTCAATCTTTTCTCCATTTGTGACAATGTTTCTTACTGGACAAGTTGTGAAAATTTTTGTTTTCTTGATGTTGAGGTGCTGTCCATACTGAAGGCTATGATACTTGATCTTCATCAATGTTTCAAATCTTCACTTCCGCCAAGTAAGTGGTGTCGTTTGCGTAACGCAGGTTGTTAATGAGTTGTCCTCTAATCCTGATGCCCCATTCTTCTTCACATAATCCAGCTTCTTGGATTGTTTGCTTGGCACACAGATTGAAAACGTATGGGGAAAGGATACAACCCTGATGCACAACTTTCCTGACTTTAAACCATGCAGTGTCCTCTTGTTCTGTTCACATGACTGCCTCCTGATACATATATAGATTCTTTAAGAACACAATTAAGTGTTCTGGAATTCCTATTTTTCCACAAAGTTAGCCACAATTTGTTATGATCCACACAGTTAAATGCCTTTGTGTAGTCAATGAAACACAGGTAAACATCTTTTTGCTATTTTCTGCTTTCTTCCAAGATCCATCTGACATTAGCAATGATATCCCTGGTTCCACAAACTCTTCTGAATCTGGCTTGAATTTCTGGCAGTTCTTAGTCAATATACTATTACAGTCACTTTTGAATGATCTTGAGCAAAATTTTACTTGCATGTGATATTAATAATACTGTTCAGTAATTTCTGCATTCAGTTGGATCATCTTTCTTTGGAATGGGCATAAATATGGGGGGTCTTTTCCAGTCAGTTGGCCGGGTAGCTGTCCCGCCTCCAAATTTATTGGCATAGATGAGTGAGCACTTTCAGCACTGCATCTGTTGTTGAAATCTCTCAGTTGATACTCCATCAGTCCCTGGAGCCTTGTTTTTGCCAGCGCCTTCAGTGCAGCTTTAACTGCTTCCTTCAGTACAGTTGGTTCCTGGTCATGTGCTGCCTTTTCAAATGGCTGAACATTGACTAGTTCTTTCTGTTACAGTGACTCTGCATGTTCCTTCTATCTTCTTTTGATACTCCCTGAGTCATTCAATATTTTCCTGGTAGACTCCTTCACTATTGCAACTTGAGGCTTGAATTTTTAGTTCAGTTCTTTGAGCTTGAGAAATGCAGAACATGTTCTTCCCTTCTGGTTTTCCATTTCCAACTTTTTGCACATGCCATTATAATACTTTCTTTTGTCTTCTTGAACTACTCTTTGAAGTCTTCCATTCAATTCTTTTACTTTGCCATTCCTTCCTTTTGGTTTAGCTTCTCAACATGTGAGAGCAAGTTTCAGAGTCTCTTCTGATGCCTAATTTGGTCTTTTCTTTTCTTTCCTGCCTTTTTAATGATCTCTTGCTTTCTTCATGAATTATGTCTTTGATGTCATTCTACAATTCATCTGGTCTTCAATTATTAGTGATCAGCACATCAAATCTGTTTTTGAGATGGTCTTTGAACTCAAGGGGGATATACTGGAGATCATACTTTGGCTCTTGTGGACTTATACATATTTTTTCAGTGTCAATTTGAATTTGTATATGAGCAATTAATGATCGCCATGAGTCGGATCCGACTCGACGGCACTTGGCTTGGCCTTGGCAATTAATGATCTGTGCCACAGTTAGCATCTGGTCTTGTTCTGATTGCTAGTGTGGAGCTTTTCCATCATCTTTTTCCCCAGATGTGGTTGATTTGGTTCCTGTGTATTCCATCTGGTGAGGTCCATGTGTACAGTCATCATTTGTGTTGGCTAAAAAAAGGTATTTGCAATAAAGAAGTTGTCCTACCAGCCAAGACACCCAATCCATGCAATCAACCCAGAACTCTGCAGGGCAGAGTGGGCTCCTACTAGCTAGGACATTCTATTAGCCCAGTCAGCACAGAACTCAAGGCTAGTTAAAAAAAGATTTCCATCTGCCCCTGGTAACCACTGTTAAACTTTGACTTCTGGTATTTACCTATTTTAAATTTTTCATGTTAATAAAATCAAACAAGGGTTGCCTTTTGTGGTTGATTTATTCAGAATAATACTAGGAAACTAATATTAGGAAAACTCACTTTTGAAATGACTCAGTTTGTGGTGGAGCCTTTGTGATATCCAAATACATATATATATTCAGAAACAACTATGAACCTCAAAAGAAGAGTCAAACTTGGAACAATTTGGGAGGCCTAAACATATCGAAGTTTGTTACCAAAAAAAAAAGAGACTATGTCTGCAACGGGAAATGACAGTGTGAGAGGAAGGAGTGAAAGGCCAATGTCAGAAATCCAGTGAACTTTGGTGCTATATTGGCCCGTGTATTTTTAATCTCAGACATTGTAGTTTTTTTCTAAAAGTTTGACCTAGTTCCACTTCATACTTTCTATGTCTTACCAAATTTTGTGAAGAATGGAATATAGTTACAACTACTGTTTTATTGTCTTTGTCCGTTAATTCTAACACCTATGACAGTTCTAAGTCACTTCAGTTGATGAATTATGGGTTGTGTTCATTGATGTAAATATAAAATTATATTTAAAGTATCTTTTAGTAGGACTAGTTTTGTTTTAGTTTTCATGATTATGAACTCTAACCAAAATTTGTATTGGTTAGTATCTAACATTTCTTCACAGTATTATGCACCTTTCTTTTAGAATTATGTTCTTAAAATTATGGTTTTATGCTGGTATTTTGGCACTGGGCTTGGGCTAAGTTTATCAAGTATTTCGTTACCTTCTTTTTTTTCCTACTTGACAGTTCATTTAATGAAGACATGTGGAAGTGACCCTTAACAAGTATTGCATATTTTGTGTATTTAAACTTCTTGCATACCAAATACCTGTAGATACAGTTATCACTAAAGCCCTCAGTTGGGAAATCTGATATTTAAATTTCAGAAATGAATGGTAGGCTAGGTTTAAACAAAACATCGTCCAAAGTAGAGACAAACTAAACCCCCAAAACCCATTGCAGTCGAATCAATTACAACTCATAGAGAATGCTATAGGACAGAGTAGAACAGCCCCATAGTGTTTCCAACAGTGTAATCTCATGGAAATAGACTGCTAACTCTTTCTTTTGCTGTGCACCTGGCAGTTTCAACTAATGACCTTTCGGTTAGCAGCCATGCACTTTAACCACTGTACTCCAGAGGCAAGCTATATCTGCATTAATATAAACGTCTTCCTATGCATTAAATATGTTCCTAGTCTATCAAGTTGGCCTTAGTTCACATACTGAGTCTCTCTTTACATTCATTGTCTATATATGCATTCATCCATCTATCTATTTACTCATCATTCGGTTTCTCAGTAACACTCACCGTATGGGTAGGTCTCCACATCACTAAGATGAGAAAACATGTAGAAAATATTTTTGTTTAAGCCAGAGTAAAAGGACAAATGCATAAATACTCAACAGAAATGTTATAGAGGTCACCATGTTTCATTAAGTTGATTTCAATTTATTTTTGCCTAATCTATTTTTATAATTATGTAAATATTCTTTTTAAATATTTGCTGTTTTAAATAATGTATATTTTACACAATAAAGAAATAACACTATAACACTTCCTTGTTTCCACTCATCACTTCCAGAAATAGTTTTTACTGTTAGATACTCTCACCTAATACTTAAAAGCTGGAAGCATTCTAAGGTTTGCCAGGTCTGTATCAGTAATTTTTTTGTGTTGCCTTGTTTTCTTTTCTTTTTTTAATTGTATTGTATTTTAGGTGAAAGTTCACAGCATGAATTAATGTCTCATTCAGAAATTTACACACAAGTTGTTTTGTGACATCGGTTGCAATCCTCACCTCGTGTCAGCACTCTCTCTTTCCCTTTACACTGGTTCCCCATGTCCATTCTTCCTGGTTTCCTGTCCACTTCTGTATTTGTGTTTTTGCTTTTGGGTAGTGTTGCCCATTTGGTCTCATAAACCTAACTGAACTAAGAAACATATTCCTTACACGTGTTATTATTTGTGTTATAACATGTTGAATTTTTGACTGAAAGGTAGGCTTTATGAATGGTTTCAGTTCTGAATTACCAGAGCGTCAAGGGTGATAGCCTCAGTAGTTTCTCCAGTCTCTATCAGACCAGTACATTTGGTATTTTTTTGTGAATTTGACTTTTGTTCTACACTTTTCTCTGACTTCATCTATAGCCCTCTATTATGATTCCTGTCAGACGTATCAGTGGTGGTAGCCTGCCACCATCTAGTTCTTCTGGACTCAGGCTAGTGGAGGCTGTGGTTCATGTGGTCCATTAGTTCTGTGCACTGGTATTTCCCTTGTGTCATTTCTTTCTTCATTCTTCTTTGTTGTGAACATAATGTGACTGAAAGATGTATTTAAGTTGCTGTTCAGAAGTTTTTGAGACCTAAACACTACTCTCCAAAATAGAATGTGAAACATTTTCTTTATGAACTGTATTGCGATAATTGACTTAAATTTCACCAGAGGCCACAAACCCTCCACCCTTAACCCCAGTAGTTTGGTCCCTCAAGGGATTTGGATGTATCTGAGCAGCTTCTATGGCTTTCCTTTAATCAAATTGTGCTGCATTCCCCTGTACTGTGTGTTGTCTTTCCTTTCAGCAGAGTTTATGCTTGTCTATTATCTAGTTAATGAGCCCCTTCCCAATCAACAAAGGTTGTTTCTTTCTGTGCTTCTTTTGTTCAGTTCTTATAATTGGATCTTCTGTAACATTTATCCTTTTGTGACTGACTTTCATCACTACATATAATGCCCTCCACTGTGGTTTTGATTTACATTTACATTTCTCTAATGGCTAATGACAGTGAGTATTTCCTCATACATCTGTTAGCTGCCTGAATGTCTTCTTCAGTGAAATGTTTCTACCCCAAAGGGTCACTATGAGTTGGAGTCAACTCAATGGCAAAGTGTTAACATCTAATGATCTCATTTTCTCATGTGTCTGTTAGCTGACTGAATGTCTTCTTGGGTGAAGGGTTTGGTCACATCCTTTGCCCATTTTCAACTGAATTATTTGTCTTTTCCCTGCTGAGATGCTGAAGTATTCTATAGATTTTAGAGATTAGATGTTTGTCATAAATAATGTAGTCAATTTTTTTGGTGAAGTCTTCTGATGAGTGTATAAGTGTTTAGTTTTTAGGAGCTCTCAGTTGTCTTATTTCTCTTCCTGTGGTTGTGCATGGTTAGTAATGGCTTGTACTGTGTTTATGGCATATATTAGGGCCCCTCACATTGCCTCTATTTTTTCTTCCAGGATATCTGTGATTTAGGATTTATATGTAGGTCTTTCATACATTTTGAGCTAATTTTTGTGTGGCGTATGAGGTACAGACCCTGTTTAGTTTTCTGCAAATGGACATCTAATTTTACCTACACTGTTTGTTAAAAAGGCTGTCTTTTCCATATTTAATGGGATTTTGATTATTTGTCAAAAATCAACTAACCGTAAGTGCATGGACATATTTCTGTGTTCTCAAGTCTGATTCCTTTGGTTCATGTCTCTGTTGTTGTACCATCACCAGGTTACTTCAACTAGTATGGCTCCTTGAAGATCAGGTGGTGTGAGGCCTCCTTTGCTTACTTGGGGCCTCTTTCCTTTCCATATAAATGTGGTGATTAGTTTTTCCTCCATTAGAGTGTGGTTGGTGTTTGGATCAGGATTGCATAATATCTGTAGATTGCTTTAGATAGAACTGACGTTTTCACAATATTAAGTCTTACCATCCAGGAACACGTTATGTCTTTCCACTTACGTAGCTCTCTTTTTGGTTTCTTGCAATAGTATTTTGTAGTTTTCTTTTACTTCTTTGACTAGGTTTATACATAAATATTTTATCTTTTTAGCAGCTGTTGTAAATGATGCTGTTTTCCTGATTTTCTTTTCAAAGTTCTCATTTTTGTTGTTGTTAGGTGTCGTCTGGTCAGTTCTAAATCACAGAGACCTTATGCACTACAGAACATGACCCAGCCTTGGGTCAGGCCCACAATCATTTTTATGCTTAAGCACATAGTTGCAAACACTGTGTCAATCCATCTTGTTGAGTGTCTTCCTCTTTTACGGTGACCATCTATGTTACCAGTGAAGTAGTCACCAGTATTGCAAAATTCTGTCACGTGATTTCTGGGATCATTTCTACCATCAAGGCAGTATTTTCCAACTACTGATTCTTCTTTGTTTCCAACTTTTGGATTCCAATCACCAGTAATTATCAACGCACGTTGACTACATGTTCAATCAATTTTGGACTGCAGAAACTGGAAAAATTTTCAGTGTCTTCATCTTTGACCTTAGTGGTTAGTAACTAAATTTGAATAATAGTCATATTAACTGGCTTTCCCTGTAGAGATACGGATGTTATCCTATCACTAACATTATTGTGCTTAAGGGCAGATCTTGGAATGTTCTTTTTGGCGATAAACACAACACCATTCCTCTTCAAGTCACTGCATGGTAGACCTAATGACTGTCTGATTCAAATTGGCCAGTACCAGTCTGTTTCAGTCAACTAATGCCTAGGATATTTATGTTTATGTGTTCCATTTCATTTTTGACAATTTCCAATTTTTCCACATTCATACTTCATACATTCTATGTTCTGACGATTAATGGACATTTGCAGCTCTCTCTTCTCATCTTGAGTTATACCACATCAGCAATCGAAGGCCGCAAAAGCTTGACTCCATCCAAGTCATTAAGGTTGGCTCTATTTTGTTGAGGCAACTCTTTCCCAGTCACCTTTTGAGTGCCTTCCAACCTGAGGATCTCTTTTTCCCGCACTGTATTTGACAGTGTTCTGCTGCTATTCATAAGGTTTCACTGGCTAATTCTTTTCAGAAGTCTTCTTCCTAGTCTGCCTTACTTAGTCTGGAAGCTCAGTTGAAACCTATCCACTGTGGATGACCCTGCTAGTTTCTGAATACTGTTGGAATAGCTTCCAGCATCACAGTAAATGTAAGCCCCCATGGTACGACAAACTGACAGACAAGTAGGGGACTCGTTGTGTAGGAATCCAATTACTTTTTTCTATATTGATCTCATGGAAACCCTGGTGGCATAGTGATTAAGTGATATGGCACTTAAGGACGGCAGTTCTCTGGGGCAGTTCTATTCTATCCTGTAGAGTTGCTATGAGTTGGAATCAACTTGACAATGGTGGGATTGGTTTTTATTGATCTTGTAGCTTGCCACTCTGCTGAATTTTTCTATTATTTCTAGCAGCTTTCTTGTGGAATCTTTTAGGTTCTCTATGTATAGGATCATATCCATCTGTTAACAGGTATAATTTTATTCTTCACTTCCCGTCTGGATGCCCTTTATTTCTTTTTCTTTCCTTATTGCCCAAGCTAAGACTTCCAGTGATGATAAAGGGCATCCTCACCTTGTTCTTATTTTCAAGGGGAATGCTTTCAGCCTTTCCCATCAAGATGCTGTTGTCTGTTGTTTTTTAAAAAAAATTACTAGAAACCAAACCCACTGCCATTGAGTTGATTCCAACTCATAGCAATCCAATGGGATAGAGTAGAACTACTCCACAGAGTTTCCAAGAAGAGCCTGGTGGATTCCAGCTGCTGACCTTTCGATTAGCAGACATAGCACTTAACCACTATGCCACCAGGGTTTCTTCGGTTCTGTATACCTACTCTTTATTATGCTGAGGAATTTCCCTTCTATTCCTATTTTATTGAGAATTTTTATTAGGAATGGGTATTGGACTTTGGTATTGTTGATTGGTTTTCAGATGTTCAACTATCCTTGTATACCCAGTAAGAATCCCATTTGGTCATGGTGTATTATTTTTTGGTATGATGCTGAACTGTATTGATGAAAATTTTGTTATGAATTTTTGCATCTATATTAATGAAAGGCAGCAGTTTGTAATTTTTTTGGGGGGGTGGCATTTTTGACTGGATTCACTATCAAGTCATGCTAGTGACTAGAATGAATTTAAAAGTATTTCTTCCTTTCCTGTGCTCTGAAATAGTTTGAGTAGTACTGACGTGAACCTTTCCCTGAATGTTTGGAAGAATTCTCCAGTGAGATTGTCTGGGCCAGAACCTTTTTTTTTTTTTAATTACCTCTTAAATGTCTTCTCTTGTTATGGGCCTTTTCAGACTTTGTATCTTAGCTTGTTACTTTTGCTAAGCAGCATGTTTAAAGAGATTTTTCTATTTCCTGTAGTTTCTCAAATTTGTTGGAGTATAGTTTTTCAGAGTATTCTGTTATAATCCTTTCTAATGCAATTGGGTCTGTTATAATTTCTCCTATCTCATTTCTCATTTCTTATTTGGCTTAATTGCTTTCTGCTTTGTTTTTCTTTTGCCCTTTTGGACAATGGGTTGTTGATTTTGCTGTCTCAAAGAACTAAGAATCTTGTTGATTCTTTCTGTTGTTTTTCTTTTTTTATTTCTGATCTAATTTTTTTATTTTCTTTCTTCTGGTGGTTATAGGCTTTTTTTTTTTTTTTTGGTGTTCTCTGTTTGAGCTGTAGGGCCTATGTTTAGAGGATTTTGGTCCCTTTGTTATTTTTTGATGTGCATGTTTATTGCTATAAATTGACCTCACAGCACTGTTTTTGCTATGTCACTAGGATTTTGTTATATATTTTCATTCAGATTTAATTCTAGACAACTTTTTATTCACACTTCGATTTCTTCTATTTCCCAGTTGTTTACAAGCAAGGTGATATTCAGTTTCCATGCATTTGATTTTTTTCCCTTGCTCTTCCTGTGATTGATTTCTATTTTTGTTTGTTGTGATTACAGAGGTTGCTTTGTATTTCTTTGATGTATTGGGTTTTATTGAAGGTTGCTTTGTAGTCTAAAATGTAGTCTATTTTGGAGAATGCTCCATATGCACTGGAAAGAATGTATGCTTTGCTGCTCTTGGGTAGAGTGTGTTTTATATATGTATCTGAGGTCACCTTGTTTGATTTTGGCCTCTAGATTCTTTTCTTTGTTGATTTCCTTTCTAGATGTTCTGTCCTTTACCAAGATTAGTGTTTTGAAATTTCCTACTACTATTATGGGACTGTCTATTTCCTTTTCAGTATGTTAGTTTATTTTATGTAATTTGGAGCCCTGTCATTTGGTGTGTAAAATATTTATTAAGGTTATGCTTTCTTTGTGGATTGTTCCTTTAATCATTAAATCATGTCCTTCCTTGTGTTTTTTGGTTGATTTTGTACTAATGCCTACTTAATCTCAGATCAGTATTGCCACTTCAGACCTTCTTTTGGACACTGTTTACTTGATATATATATATATGTGTGTGTGTATATACATATACATATACTGCGTAATTTGAATATATTTGTCTGTTTCTAAGGTGTGTCTCTTGTAGACAGTATATTGATGGCTTATGCTTTTTTTTTCTTTTAATCCATTCTGTCACTCTACATCTGTTTACAGGTGCATTTAAGTCATTTACACTGAGTCGGATCCGACTCGATGGCACTTGGCTTGGCAGGCTACACTCAATGTGATTATTGATAGGTATGAGTTTATTGTCATATTTTGGGGATTTTTTAACCTGCTAATGTTTTCTTTGTTCCTTTTACTTTTCTTTGCTGAATTCCTTTTGTTTGTGGAGTTTCTTTTTCTTATTATAGATACTGTGTTTACTGAAATTTTATGTTTTTCTTCTTTTTTATTCTGATGAATAGGTTTGTTAACTTTTCTTTGTAGTTATCTTGAAATTTTACCTTATCTTCCCAAGTATGAGTCATCCTTTTGTAACTTGGTATTACTCTGATTTCTTCTTTGTTTGAAAATTCAGTACAAACATTTATTCCCCCTTTTGTTGTTTTCATGTTGTCATAATGTACAGATTGATATCTTTCTCCCCTTGTTTTTAAATCTTTTATTGTTTTGTTATTGAGAGTTCTTTATCTGGCTGATGCTGAGCTGTGTTCTAGACTCCAGTTGTTGTCTAAAGTTGTTGGTTTTCTAACCAAAGAACTCTAATATTTCTTTTTGATTTGGTTTGGTCATTATGAATTCCCTTAATTTCTGTTTATCTGGAACTGTCTTAATTTGACAATGTATTTCAGAGACAGTTTTGTGGAATATATTATTCTTGCTTTGAAGTGTTTTTTTTCAAGTGTTTATGTGTGTCACCCCATTAGGCAATAGTTTGTCAAGTAGTCAAAACTTGCCTGCATAGTTTTTGTCAAATAAGCAAAGATTAGTCTTTCTGGCTGTCCTTTGTAAATGACTTGTTTTTCTTGAGCTGCTCTTGGGTTTCTTTCTTTGGCTTTGATTTTGGAAAGTGTGATTATGATGTGTTGGTGATTTTATGGGGGGGTGTTTTATAGGGGTTTATTGATCTTCTTGGATCTCAGTTTTGTATCTTTCATGATATTTGGGAAGTTTTCTTTATTTTTCCTTTTTTTTCATCCCTGTCCTTTCCATCCCTCATAAGCATCAAAGATTGTTTCCCTATTTATAAACATTTTCATAATAACAGTCTCACATAACACCTGACCCTCTGTGATTGACTTATTTCACTCAGCACAATGCACTACAGTTTGTTCCATGTTATAACATGCAGTTTTGCCAACAACATCTATCAAAAAGACTGTCCTTTTCCCATTTGATTGACTTTACATCTGGATTCTCAATTTCATTCCATTGATGAATGTATCTGTCACTGTACTAATACTAGTTGTCTTTGTTTGCTTTGTTTGTAATGTATGCCTCCATTCTGTCACTCTCTGTCCCTTTATGGCTGCCTTTAGATCATGTGCAGTGTAATTATTGACAGGAGTGAGTTTCTCGCTGTCCATAGTGCCTTTTTTTTTTTTTTTTGGTGGTGCCAACATTTTCTTTTTTCCTCCTGCTCCCCTGTACTGAATTCCTTTTGTTGGTGGATTTCATTTTCATTTATTATGTTTTTATTGAGACTTTGCTTTCCTTCTTTATTCGACAAGTAGGTTTGTTAACTTTCTTTGTGGTTACCTAGAATTTCACCTTTACTTTCCTAGGTCTGAACTAGTCTATCCTCACTTGGTAATGCCTTATCTTTGACTCCATTAGAAAGTTCTGTATCTACACTGGGAAATTTCCTAGTCCCAAACCTTCAATAATCTTCTACTGTTTTCAGTTTTCTCTCCCTATTCTGGAGCTCCTAACATGTGCAACTTTTTGCTCTTGAGGCCGTCTCATACAGTCTTAATTTCAGTTTCTTTCTCAAAGAAAGTGGCACCCATAGAGTTGTGTTCTTCACTGACCCTGTCTTCCATTGTTTCAAAGTTGCTGCTAAAGCCTTCTATTGAGTTGTCTGTTTTTGAAATTTAGTTGCTTTTCTTGTGGACTTCTAGTTGCTGTTTTTGCACGATTTCTGACATTTAATTCTTATGCTATTTTCTTAAATTCTTCTATTGTTCGTGTTTTTCTTGATTTGGGTTATGTTTTCTTTTGTATTTTCTGTAGTTTTGTCTGTTTTCTCCTTGGGTTTGTGTGTGTTTTCCTTGATCCCTTTCCCAATATCTTGGAGAGCCCTAAATGTAAGTCTTTGGAATTCCATATCAGATAGTTTCACTGCCTGGAAGATCATCTGACTCTTTATTTTGGTCCGTCAGAGTTACCTTGTATTGGTTTTTAATATGTTTTCATATTATCTGCTGTCTACAAGGCAGTAAGTTTTTATTTGTATGTTCATTTGTTTCTTCCTAATTGTTTTGTCTTGATTTGTTGTGATAGGCAAGCAAGACGTGGTTTACTGATTTCTCATGTGTGGGCATTACAGCACTCACCGTCTTGTTTGGGTAGACAGGGCAACAACAGGCAGGGCAAGCTCACTTCACCATACACTCATTTAGTGAGGCAGCTGAGTGCAGAGTGGGCAGGAACTGTCTGCCTCCTTATTCTGGTCAAGAAGTATGAAAGTATGCAAGCCCTTAGCCAGACAGGCAGGGGTGTCAGATGGGGAGAGGTCTGAGCTCACTTCCCACCATTTATCAGCTAGTCGAGTAACAACAGCGGAGGAGCAATGCAAACCTGTTGCAGCAACAGGGCCAAGTCAGGGATGCTCTCTTGCTGCAGCAGCACAGAGAGATCCAGCATGAAGTGGGTGGCATATGGGGCTATGAGAGTGGAAGAAACAAAAGGAAAAACAGCATAGCCAGCAGATAAGGATGGGGTGCATCTAAGGGCTGGTGGAGAAGGAAGGGGGTGGCATATGGGCTAGACAGTGTGGAGAAAGAGAAGGAAGAAAGGAAAATGCAGAGAAAAATGGCATGAAATAGAAGGGAAACTCCTCAACATAATAATGGGCATTTATACAAAACCAACAGCCAGTATCATTCTTAATGGAGAGAGGCTGAAAACATTTTCCCCAAAACAGGAACAAAACAAGGATGCCTTTTATTATCAATCCTGTTTAAAGCTGTGCTGAAACTCCTAGCTAGAGCAACAAGGCAAGAAAAATAAAGGGCATCCAAATTGGTAAGCAAGCAATAATACTATCACTATTTGAGGATAGTAGGCAAACATTGTCAGATATAGTGCCAGAAAGTGAGCCCCCAGGTTGGAAGGCACTAGAAGATGACTGGGGAAGAGCTGCCTCCTCAAAATAAAGTTGACTTTAATGATGTGGATGGAGTAAGGCCTCTGGGATCTTTGTTCACTGATGTGACAAAATGAGAAGAAACAGCTGCAAATATCCATTAATAAATGGAATATGGAATGTACAAAGTTTGAATCTAGGAAAATTGAAAATTATCAAAAATGAAATAGAACACATAAACAATGACATCTTAGGCATTAGTGAGCTGAAGTGCACCAGTTTGGGCCATTTTGAATCCAACAATCATGTAGTCTATTATGCTGGGAACGAAAACTTGAAGAGGAACAGTGTTACATTCATGATCAAAAAGAACATTTCAAGATCTGTCCTGAAGTACAAAGCTGTCAGTGATAGGATAATACATATTTGCCTACAAGGAAGGCCAATTAATGTGACTATTATTCAAACTTACACACCAACCACTAAGGCCAAAGATGAAGAGGTTGAAGATTTTTACCAGCTTCTGCAGTCTGAAATTGGTGGAACGTGCAATCAGGACGCATTGATAATTACTGGTGACTGGAATGCAAAAGTTGGAAACAAAGAAGAAGGATTGGTAGTTGGAAAGTATGTCCTCAGTGATAGAAATAATGTTGGAGATTGCATGATAGAATTTTGCAGGACTAACAGCTTTTCCATTGCAAATGTCTTTTTTAACCAACACAAACACTGACTGTACACATGGACCTCACCAGATGGAATACACAGGAACCAAATCAGCTACATCTGTCGAAAAATACAATGGAAAAGCTCCATATCAGCAGTCAGAACAAGACCAGGTGCTAACAGCAGCATGGGTCATCAACTGCTCATATGCAAATTCAAACTGAAACTGAAGAAAATTAGAATAAGTCCACGAGAGCCAAGTATGACCTTGAGCATATCCCTCCTGAGTTTAAAGATCATCTCAAAAACAGATTTGACGTGTTGATCACCAACGACAGAAAGCCAGACAAACTGTGGAATGACATCAAAGACATCATCCATGAGCAGAGCAAGAGGTCATTAAAAAGACAGGAAAGAAAGAAAAAGACAAATTTGATGTCAGAAGAGACTCTGAAACTTGCTCTTGAACATTCAGCAGCTAAAGCAAAAGGAAGGAATGACAAAGTAAAAGACCTAAACAGAAGATTTCAAAGAGCAACTTGAGAAGACAAAAGAAAGTATTATAATGACATGCGCAAAGAGCTGGAAATGGAAAATCAGAAGGGAAGAACACAGTCTGCATTTCTCAAGCTGAAAGAACTGAAGAAAAAACTCAAGCTTTGAGTTGTAATAGTGAAGGTTTCTACATGGAAACTGTTAAACAACTCAGGGAGCATCAAAAGAAGATGGAAGGAACACACAGAGTCATTATACTAGAAGAACTAGTCAATATTCAGCCATTTGAAGAGGTAGCATATGATCAGGAACCAATGGTACTGAAGGAAGAAGTCGAAGCTGCACTGAAGGCACTGGCAAAAAACAAGGCTCCGGGAATTGATGGAATATCAGCTGAGATATTTCAACAAATAGATGCAGCACTGGAAGTGCTCATTTGTCTATGCCATGAAATTTGGAGGCCAGCTACTGGGCCAACTCACTAGAACAGATCCATATTTATGCCCATTCCAAAGAAAGATGATCCAACTGAATGTGGAATTACCAAATAATATCATTGATATCATAAGTAAAATTTTGCTCAAGATCATTCAACAGCAACTGCAACAGTATATTGACAAGAAATTGCCAGAAATTCAAGTTGGATTCAGAAGAGGATGTAGAACAAAGAGTATCATAGCTGACATCAGATGGATCTTGGCTGAAAGCAGAGTACTGGAAAGATGTTTACTTGTATTTCAGTGACTATGCAAAGCATTCGACTGTGTGAATCATAACTAAATTATGGCTAACGTTGTGGACAATGGTAATTCCAGAACACCTAGTTGTTCTCTTAAGGAATATGTATATGGATCAAGAGGCAGTCGTGTGAACAGAACACGGGGACACTGCATGGTTTAAAGTCAGAAAAGGTGTGTGTCAGGGTTGTATCCTTTCACCATACCTTTTTATTCTATATGCTGAGCAAATAACCCAAGAAGCTGGATTATACAAAGAAGAATGAGGCATCAGGATTAGAGGATGACTCCCTGCATTATGCAGAGGACACCACCCTACTTGCTGGAAATGAAGAAGATTTGAGACACTTAATGATGAAGATCAAGGACCACAGCCTTCAGTATGGACTGCACCTCAATATCAGGAAAACAAAAATTTTCACCACTGGACCAGTAAGCAACATTGTCATAAATGGAGAAAAGATTGAGGTTGTCAAGGATTTCATTTTACTTGGGTCCACAATCAATGCCCATGGAAACAGCAGTCAAGAAATCAAAAGACACATTGCACTGGGAAAATCTGCTGCAAAGGATCTCTGTAAAGTATTCAAAAGTAAAGATGTCACCTGGAAGACTATAATGCACAAGACCCAAGTCATGGTATTTTCAATTGCATTATGCGTGTGTAAATGCTGGACTATGAACAAAGAAGGCAAAAGAAGAATTGATGCCTTTGAATTGTGGTGTTGGAGAAGAAGGCTGAATGTATCACGGACTATCAAAAGAATAAACAGGTCTGTTCTGGAAGAAGTATAACCAGAATGCCCCTTGGAAGCAAAGATGGCAAGACTGCGTCTTACATACTTTGGACATGTTGTCAAGAAGGATCAGTCCCTGCAGAAGGACATCATGCTTGGTAGAGTGGAGGGTCAGTGAAAAAGAGGAAGATCCTAGATAAGATGGATTGACACAGTAGCCACAACAATAGGCTTAAGCTTGCACTAAAGGCATCGTTAAAAAAGAAGCCTCCAGAAACTGACAGAATACCAACTAAGATGCTTCATCAGACAGATGCAGCTCTGAAAGTCTTCACTTGTCTATGTCAAGAAATATGGAAGGAAGGCAACTACTTATAATTATGCCTATTCCCAAGAAAGGTGATCCAACCCAATGCAGAAATTACCAAACAGTATCATTAATATTATACATAAGTAAAATTTTGCTGAATGTCATTCAAAAATGGCTGCAGCAGTATATAGAAAGAGAACTGCCAGAAATTCAAGTCAGATTTAGAAGAGGATGTGGAACGAGGAATGTCACGTAGATCCAGGCTGAAAGCAGAAAATACCAGAAAGATGTTTACCTGTGTTTTACTGACTACGCAAACACATTCAACAGTGGGGATCATAGCAGACTATGGATAATGTTGAGAAGAATGGGAATTCCAGAATGCTTCATTGTGGTCATGAGGAATCTGTACCTAGAGCAAGAGGCAGCTATTCAAACAAAACAGGATAAGGCAGGGTTTAAAGTGAGGCTTAAGGTGAGTGTCACGGTTGTATCTTTTCACCATACCTATTCAATCTGTATGCTGAGCAAACAACCGAAGAAGCTGGACTATCTGAAAAACAATGGGGCTTCAGGATTGGGGGAAAACTCATTAACAACCTTCATTACATGGATGATACAATCTTGCTTGCTGAAAGTGGGCAGGACTTGGAAGTACTTGAAGATCATTATGGATTAGAAGTCAATACAATGAAAACAAAAAAATCCTCACGACTGGACCAATGATCAACACCATGACCACTGGAAAAAAGATCGAGGTTGTCAAGGATTTCATTTTACTTAGATCCACAATCAACACCCATGGAAACAACAGTCAAGAAATGAAAAGACCCACTGCATTGAGATCAGCAGCAAAAGATGTCTTTAAAGTTTTGAAAAGCAAAGATACCACCTTGAGGACTAAGCTGTGTCTTACTCAGCTGAAGGTGTTTTCAGTCACTTTATATTCATGTGAAATCTCGGCAATGAATAAGGAAGACCAAAGAGGAACTGATGCCTTTGAAATGTGGTATTACCATGGACTGCCAAAAAAATGAACAAATCTGTCTTGGAAGAAGTATAACCAGAATGACAAGACTGTGTCTTACATACTTTGGACATGCTGTCGGGGGTATTAGTCACTGGAAAGGAAATCTTGCTTGGTAAACGGTCATTAAAAAACAGGAAGATCTTCAACGAGATGGATTTACACAATGTCTGCAACAATATGCTCAAGCATGATTGTGAAGAGGGAGCAGAACTTGGTAGGGTTTTATTCTGTTGTACGTAGAGATGGTATGGAATAAAACAACTTAATAGTTTCTGACAACAACAACATGGAATTTCTATTCCTAGATTTTAGGGAGGTGTTATATCATTTTCCATGGTGGTTGTACCATTTTACATTCCTACCAGCAGTGCTTACGAGTTCCAGTCTCCTTGCAACCTCTCAAAAATGTGTCATTTTCTGTTGTGTTTTTTTTTATTCATGCCAGTAATGTGGAAATGCAGTTTTGGTTGGCATGTATTTCTCTACTGGTAGTGCAGTGGTTAAAAGCTCAGCTTCTAATCAAAAGACTGGCAAATCCAACAGCTGCTCCTTGGAAATCCTGTTGGGCAATTCTACTCTGTGCATAGGGTTGCTAGGGAGCAGAGTGTGTCCTTTGGACCTGGGGTGCCTGCACCTCAGAAGCTCCCAGTCCAGAGGAAGATTGATGACAAGGACCTCCCTCCAGAGCCAAAAGAGAAAGCCTTCCCATGGTGCTGCTGTCCTGAATTTGGCCTACTTTTCTGTGGGAAAATAAGTTTCTTCATCCTCTAGTGGTATTTCTGTTATAGCAACACTAGATAAATAAGATAGACATCCAGTTTTGACAGTACCATTTGTTAAAAAGATTATCTGTTCTGGGTTTTTGGGTCTCTCTTCTCCATTTAATGAATTTTGGTTCCTTGGCAAAAATCAACTAATCATAGGGAGATGGATTTATGTCCAGGTTCTTGATTCTGTTCCATGAGTGTGTCTATTGTACTAGTAACAGGCTGTTTTTACTACATTGGTGGTATAACGGGTTTTGAGAGCAGGTAGTGAGAGGCTCCTATTTTGTTGTTTTCTTTTTCAATAATCTTTTGTTTGTGCAGAGCCTCTTTCTTTTCACTATAAAGTTGGTGATTAGTCTTTTAATCTTGTGGAAGAGAGAAATATTTTCAGATACGAGATTCAAGTTTCAGATTAAAATAAATCATAGAAACTTAACTGAGACTAGTTGAAAAGTAACAGCAATTGAGATATTACAGTATGTAGCCAAGATGTTAAGAGATGCTTCCCAGTGCTAAGATAGGGCTTGAGGGAACAAGTATTAGATAGTAGTTATGCACTCAGCTACCAAAAGAAAGGCTGGCAGCTCGAATCTACCCAGAGGTACCTCAGAAGAAAGGCCTGGCGATCTGCTCCTGAAAGATCACAGCTACTGAAAAACTCCATGGTGCACAGCTTTACTCTGAAATAAATGGGGCCACCAGGAGTCAGAATTGACTCAATGGCTATTTTTGTTTAATTGTTGTTAAATGCCTTTGACTTGGTTCTGACTCATGGTGACTCCATGTGTGTCAGAGCACAACTGCTCCATAGGGATTTCAAGGTTGTCACTATTAGAAGAGCAATTACCAAGATTGTCTTCTATGGCATATCTGGCTTGTTTCTGAGTCTGCAATCTTTCATCTAGTAGTTGGGAACTTAATGATTTGTACTACCCAGTCACCTTTTTTTTAATTACAAAAATTAAGTTTTATTAAGTATCATGAAAAATGAGAAGTTCTGTAAACAGAGGCTGTGAAATTCATAAGCACCCAGGGGATTTAATATGGAGGGACAGACTACTTGAAATTAGAGAATCCAGGGAAGTTTGATCAAAGAATGGCATATAGGACTGTATTGGAATTTGGGCAATACCTACATGAGAAACTCTGGTGGCATAGTGATTAAGTGCTATGACTACTAAACAAAAGGTTGGCAGTTCAAATCCACAAGGTGTTCCTTGAAAACCCTATGGGGCATTTCTACTCTGTCTTGTAGACTCAATAGGTGTCAGGATTGACTTATTTTAGATGAGAAATAGGAATTCAGCAGGAGTGAAGAGGCTGAGTAAAAAGGTTAAAAATCTTACAGAAATGCTGCAAGTAAGTACAGAAGGGGCTTGGAGCATCCCTTTCTAATCTAGGTTGGGTGGAATATTAGGGCATGTGAACCAGATAATAAAGCTGGATGGGCAGTTTACATCAAATGGTGGAGGTGACTGAGGTCAGCTGCCATGTCTACTTCCCTCACCAGTATAAAGCTAATTCATAGCTGATACTCAATAACTGCTTGCTGAGTGAATGAATAAAAGAATGAACTGACTAGATTGTCAGGCAGTGTCTCTTTTACATACAAGGATTCTTCAACTTAGGACACATTCAAATTACAACCAGCCTCACTTATGACCTTCAGAATATGTACTGCATACAATATTGAAGTGCATGGTGTGTTTATCATTCTGATACTCACTAGCAGATGTTTATATGTAACATTTCCGATGCACACAAACAAAGACCAGATATATAGAGATGTCAAAAATAAAAGGCAATAATCCAGCCAGTCAAGTGCCGTTGAAGGCAATAATAATGAAATAAAAATGAGGCATTCTATTTACGTCAGAAGTGAGTCAAGACAGAGTTGCAGGAGTACAGAAACTTACCACAAGCTGTCGTAAGTCAGGGACTACCTGTACTGTTGCTGAATCGACAATTAGGCTCGTCTGCTTGTCACTGTAATTGAAAAGTACAGAGACAATGTAGGGTTCAAGGAATAATTTATTTGCAGTTTTCTGCAGCAAATCCAGGGGAACAGTGGCCAATTCAAACCATCCTGTTTGAGTTACATTTTCCAGGGGGTTTTATAGTCAGAATTCAAAGAGGAGGTGGTTTGTCAGAGAACATTGGCCAGGACTCACAAGACTTCATTACGTCATAAGGTTTCATCACATCTAACAGTGTGAGCTGTCTGAAGTTTGTCAAGGAAATTAAACAGAGTAAACTATTATTTACATCCGACAAACAGTGTGAATTGTCTAAAAGTTTGTCGGGGAAAATTAAACAGTGCGGGCTTAAAGTCTATTACAGGAAAATCAATCAGAGTGGATCTAAATGTCACAGGATAATCCAGCAGGGTAAACTATCCAAAAATTTTTATCTCCCTCTGAGGTCTTAAACGACTCTGAATCATCCAAGATTGTGACAGGATGAGACAGGGAGTGGCATGCGGACCTGTACGTCTGATTAGATGTAGCTTAGTAACCTAAGTGACCTTTGTCAGGCCTTAATATCCACCATCAGTACTAAGCAAGGGACAGCCAAGTAAGGATTCGGTTTAGAGGGAATGATATAGGTAGACCTGTGCTGCAGGAAAATTAACGAAGAGCTTCACTTCCACTCTAGAAAGAATTAGCCTTAGCTAGGAGATTTGACCAAAGAACTGTCTCAGGATCTCATGAGGGGCACATCTACAGACAATGTCAGAACTTGACAGCTGCTTTCTGGTATTTGCCATTTTTAGTTCTTGGAAACTTTCTGGTGGGGCCTTGTGCAGGATCAGGCAGTATAGGAAGCCAAGAAGCCAACTGTGATGACGTATGCTTAGCTTGGGGTCTTGCTCTCAAGGTCCCGTAGTGTCCATTCCTCGTCCTCCGCACA
Organism: Heterohyrax brucei; assembly: GCA_028571685.1. NCBI lineage: Eukaryota > Metazoa > Chordata > Mammalia > Hyracoidea > Procaviidae > Heterohyrax > Heterohyrax brucei. Next base: position 140,042,969 of record CM053144.1, read on the forward strand.
GCCAGGGGGCGCCCTGCATCCCAGATCCGCTCCTCTCGCAGGGGCGCACTCTCCTCCACATCGGATAAGGCTACATCCTCCATCCTCCGACCCAGAAGCCGCGTCAGATCTCAGCGTCGGCCAATCAGGCATGTCCATGTGCTAGTGGGGGAGGGGCTGCCAAGGGAGGAGGAAGATGGCGGCGGGGGCGAGGTGAGGTGTTGGCAGTAGAAAGGGGTTAGGGCGCGGGGGGCGGGAGGATACGAAATGATGGCCCGCGCCGGCCGTAGGGGCGGATAGAAAGCCGTCGCGCCACGGGTGAGGGAAGGAGGGAGGGAGGGCTGGGCGACCGGGCGCCTTGAGAGTATGACGGGCTTGTATGAACTGGTGCGGCGGGTGCTGCACGCGCTGCTCTGCCTGCACCGCACGCTCACCTCCTGGCTCCGCGTTCGGTTCGGCACCTGGAACTGGATCTGGCGGCGTTGCTGCCGCGCCGCCTCTGCTGCGGTCCTAGCGCCGCTCGGCTTCACGCTCCGCAAGCACCGGGTTCCCGGCAGGAATCGCCGGCATCACCGGTATCCGCGCGGGGGGCCGGGCCCAGTCGCCGCCCATCCCCGGTTGCGCTGGCGCGCGGACGGCCGTTCCTTGGAGAAGCTGCCGGTGCACATGGGCCTGGTGATCACCGAAGAGGAGCAGGAGCCTAGCTTCTCGGACATCGCAAGCCTCGTGGTGTGGTGTATGGCCGTCGGTATCTCCTACATAAGCGTCTACGACCACCAAGGTGAAGCTCTGTGGGAAGAGGGGCGGGAGGGACTGGGTTGTCTGGCTGCGGGGACTGCATATCCGGATATACTCGGATCGCGCGGGTCCCAGCCACCTTCCGGACTCCGCTGGTTCCGAGTCCCGTGGCCCTATGTGTAAGCCACTGTAGTAGCATTTTCAAGGAAGGCAGCCAAGCTTTATTGAACACCTATTAAGTCCCTGGAGTCGCTTCATTCGTTTCTTTGCATTTTAAGAATATTTTTTATTCTTTATTATGCCCTAGAAAAAGATTATAGTTGTTTACATACATTTGTTTCACATGTGAGGGGGCTGAGACTCAAAAACAGTCGCTGGTTTGTCCAAGGTCACAAAGGTAGCAGTGGGAGGGGGAAGGGCGGGATCTCTACCTTTTCACAGTCTTCGCCTTTACCGTTACACTTTTTCTGTCTTCAGAGGTTCAAGGCACAGTTTTTGTCTAAGTAGGGGGATTTAAACAAAGCCTGGGTACTAGGTACTGTAGTTGGGAGCCCGGAAGTCTTTGGCCGTTTGAACTGAGTTATGAAAAGTATTTGCTAGATTGAATAGCTGAAAGGAAAATGATCTCCTGTCTTTGAATGTCTAGAGTAATGTGATTGTGGATCCTCACTGGCCAAAGCAGTACTTAACAGTAATTGTCTTTCCTAAATGGAAATCCTGCTGGTGTTAGTGGTTAAGTCTCTTGTCTGCTAACCAGAAGGTCAGCAGTTTGAATCTGCCAGGAGCTCCGTGGCAACTGGGGAGCTGTTCCACTCTGTCCTATAAGGTGGTTGTAAGTTGGAATCGACTGACAGCAGTGGTTTTTTTGGGTTTATCTTTAGATGCCTGGAATGGTGTGATCCTTGATCCTCAATGGCCAAACCAGTACTTGACACAGTAATTGTTCTTCCATGAGCGTTTTTTTTTTTAATGTGCTTTAGGTGATATTTACCTATTGTTTTGTGACAGTTGTTGCCAACCCCAGTAGTTTCAAAACTCTCCCTTTCTAGACCTTATTAAAAACCCACAGCTGTGAAGTTGATTCCAACTCATAGGGACCCTAAAGATTGAGCAGAACTGCCCCATGGAGTTTTTGAGGAGTGACTGGTGGGTTCAAACTGCTGACCTTTTGGTTAGTAGCCGTAGCACTTAACCCACTATGGCTATCAGCATTTCCTTAACAGACCTTGGGTTCCCCATTTCCACTCGGCTGTCTTTCCGGCTGTCTTTCCTGCTGTCTCGTGCCTTCTAATCCTTGAACCCTGGGCTAATGTGGAGGTTGTGGTAATTCTGTTCCATTAGTCCTTTGAATTACTCATTTTCTGTGTCTAGTTTTCTTCCCCTTTGTTCCATTTGGGGTAGACAAGTAGATATATTTAAGATGGCTGTTCACAAACTTTGTAAGATCCCAGACACTACTCAAGAAAGTAGGATGTAGCATGTTTTCCCTATAAACTGTGTTATACCAGTTGAGCCGGATTCCCAAATCCCAGACCATGATCCCCAGCCCAGTAACTTGATCACTCGGGGAGTTTCCATATGTTTGAGAAGCTTCTATGACTTTGCCTTGGTCAGGTTGTTCTTTCTTCCCTAATATTGTGTACTGTCTTATCCATCACCACAATGACTGTTTATCTGTTGTGTATTTAGTGTTGTCCCCCCCAATCCCCTTAAGTTTTGATTGGGGGAATGAATTTCACTGTAGGGAAAATTATAAGTACCAGAAGTATAACTACCTAGAGGCTAAAGGATCCCTGCTGGCTCAGTGGTTAAGCAGTTTACTGCTAACGGGAAGGTAAACTGACTGATCCATCACACCAGCTGCTCTACGAAAAAGATGTAGCAGTCAGTTTCTGGAAACCTTATGAGTTAGTTCTACTGTGTCCCGTATGGGTGCTATGAGTTGGCTTGACTCAGTGGCAGTGGGTTTGTATTTTGGTTTTAAGTGGCTTTAGGCCTAAAGCACTGTGCTGAGTACACTCCTAACAATCATGTGTTTAATTCTGGGGACTCTGAGACTTGTGGGAAAGTAGACTCACATAGTCAGGTAGGTGACTTAGTTCATGGAAAGTATTCAGGCAAAGTACTGTGAGAATGGGGGAGATCCTGCCTGGAACTGGAGAAGTTCTTTCAGAGGAGATGAGATTTAGGCAAGACATTGAAGAATGAGATGGAGATTGGAGAAAGCTGTAAATGTTGGGTTAGGGTTTAAGTTTTAATGCACTGAATTTTACTTACAAGTATGGTGACAAAGTGATTATGGATTATTGCTATGAAGGAAAGAAAATACCTCATTCTCTATTCAATAACTTAATTGCTGTTAACGCTGCATTTTGCTTTTTACTTTTTAAGCCTTTGTCTTGTAGGTGTGTTTAAGTGCAGAGGTTTGTCAGAAAGGGCAGATCTAGGTCAGGATAGTAACTCTTACAGGATAATCTTTGTCTGCTGTCTTCTTTTTCCTGCAGCCAGCAAGGAATTTGGTGACTCAGTAGCCTGTCATTATCAAATGATAATTTGCATTGTAGGGTAAAGTTTAAAATACTCAGGGGCAGACATTTTATGGAACTTGCTAAAGAACTCAGCAGACTTACAGAAGTCACAAGACTGTTAGGCAGTAACACACAATCTTTACCTAAACTAATGCCACAAAAACATGTCCAGGGAGGAGGTGAAGCAGAAATGGAAATTAGTTAAAGTCATTAACCATTCTAGTGAGTAGACTGTGAGGTCATTTAACCAAGTAATTCCTTCAAAGCAAATACCTCTGGTAAAGAAGATGAAAAGTATAGCTAAATTTTTTAACTTGTGCAGTGGTCGCAGATTATATTGCCACACTTCCTTGTTCTGGCATTTCCTGTTATGAACTGCTCATGTGATTCAGGAGTATCCTGTGTTATTTTTAAAAGAAGAAGGATTGGTGATGAAAGAACTCAAGCTAAACCGGTTATTGACTGGTAAAGGAGTTTTAAGGGGCATTGTTACAGGCATTTTCAGTGAATGGACTAAGCACTTTGAGTACTACTGCAAAGGTAATTTGCTTTACTGTTCTTAAGAGACGGGATAATTTCACTGTCTAAAATAATAATCCCTCAATTTGTCCATTCTTTGTTTTTTTGATTTATTGATTCATTCATTCAGTAGATGAAAATTGGTGTTTATTAAATGCCAACCGTGAGGTTCAGCAGTGAACAAAAATCCCTCTACTAGTGAGTAAAATGTATGTTACATCATAAATTCAACCAGAAAAAATAAAGCAGGGAAGGAGAATAGCCATACCTTATCTATTACCATTGAGTCTAGTTTATACCAACTCTATAGGGCAGCGTAGAACTACCTCAGAGGATTTCTGATGGTGTGCAGTGCTGACTTTGGTGTTTTCTCTGTTTATCTGTTAAACTGTGGGTCTGCAGACTTTCTTAAAGGGCTGTATAGTAAATATTTTATGCTTAGTAGACTTGCAATGTTTTTCATAAATAGTCAGCTCTGTGCTGGAGAGCATCCATAAACAAATGGACATGGGTATATTCCAGTAGCAGTAGTTCGCTTACCCATTACTTTAAATATTATGTGTGTGCTGATGCTCATATTGATATCTATAGTCCTGATCACCCTCGTAATTCCATACTCCTGAATCCAACTTCCTGACACTTGCACTTTTATTTTATTGTTGCTATTGGAAACTCTGGTTGCATAGTGGTTAACCGCTACAGCTGCTTACCAAAGGGTCAGCAGTTCAGATCTGCTAGGCTCTCCTTGGAAATTCTATGGGGGCAGTTCTACTCTGACCTATAGGGTCGGCATGAGTTGGAATTGACTCAGCAGCATAGTTTGTTTGTTTATTTTGATTGGGTGCTGTTGAGTCAGTTCCAACTCATAGCAACCCTTTGTACAACAGAATGAAACACCTTCCTCACAGTTGTTATATTTGAGCCCGTTGTTACATTCACTGTATCAGTCTATCTCTCCAGGGATTAATCTCTCTTGATAACATGTCGAGAGTATGTGACATGAAGTCTTGCCATCCTTGCTTCTAAAGAGCCTTTTCTAGCTGTATTCCAAGACAGATTTGTTTGTTCTTTTGGCATTCCGTGGTATATTGAAATATTCTTCATCAATACCATATTCAAAGGTGGCTTCCTTATTCATTGCCCAGTTTTCACATGCATACAAAACAAGTGAAAACATGAGTCAGGCATTCCTTTAGTCTTCCAAGGTGACACTTTTGCTTTCTGATACTTTAAAGAGATCTTCTGTGTTAAGATTTGCCCAGTGCAACAGTGTCTTTTGATTTCTTGACTGGTGCTTTCATGGGTGTTGACTGTGGATCCAGTCCAACTAAAGTGAAATCCTTGACAACTTCTATCATTTCTCCAATTATCATGATGTTGCTTATTGCCCTAGTTGTGAGGATTTTTGTTTTCTTTATGTTGAGGTGTAGTCTGTACTGAAAGCTGTGGTCTTTGATCTGTATTAGCGTGTGCTCTAAGTTCTCCTTACCTTCAGCAAGGAAGGTTGTGACATCTGTGTAACACAAGTTGTTAATGACTCTTCCTCCAGTCCCAATGTGTGTTCTTGTATAGTCTGGTTTCTGAGATTATTTGCTTAGCATACAGCCTGAATAGCTATGGAGAAATAAGATAGCCCTAATACACATCTATCCTGACTTTGAATTGTGCAATATCCCATTGTTCTGTTCAAGTGACTGCCTGTTGATCCATGTGCAGGTTCCTCAGGAGCATGATTAGTGTTCTGGCATTCCTGTTGTTCAGTGTTTCTTTATTGGTATCACAAATTGTCTGTCACTGTGTCTAAAACAGTACTTTTGATTTTTCCCCAAACCTGACCCTTTCATGATTTTCCTTATCTCAGAAAATATTACTGTATTCAATTTAGTTGCTTAACTTAAAAATTTAGTTGTCATCTGTAAGTTTTCCTCTGATACTATATTCCACCTATAATCAATCCGCAGGTCTCCTTGACCTAACTTTTAAAAAACCAAATCTGCTGCTTATTTTATTCTTCATTGCCACCACTCTAGTTTGAGACATCATCGTCTTTCATAGAATCACTAGGGTTGCTCCTGATTGGCCTTTGTTTCTGTTCTGGCTCCTGTGTGATGTGTTTTTTACCTACCAGCAAAGCGATCTTTTTGATGGCATCAGTCAGACTCTGAATAAAAGCCTTCAGCAGCTTCCCAATATACTTAAAATGCTTTCTAAGCTCGTTACCAAAACCCAAGATCCCCTTGGGTATGACCTCTTCCCTACATCTTTGGCCTCATACAGTCTGCCTCTTCCCTGTTATTTTTTATATTCATCAGTTATAGTCATGGTTTTTTTTTTCCTAGAATGTGGTAAGGAATCTAAATGCTGAGAAAATGTACAGTAGAGTGATACCTAGTAATAGTAATATCTCAGCTGGAACATACTAATTTTTATATCTTAAGAACTGAGCAAAACACATTTGTTTTGTTGTTAAATAATGCAGTTGTTAGTACAATCATGAGACTAGTACCAAGGAAGCATGTTATATACCTGAAAAAAAGCAGAACACAAAACTATGTAATCATATTGATCAGGATTGTACATGCATGTGTATAAAGACAAATACTTTGCTGTTGAATCGATTTTGACTCACAGCAACCCAATAGGACAGACTAGAAGTGTTCTGTAGAGTTTCCAAGGAATTCCTGGTGGGAGATTTGCACTGCTGACCTTTTGGTTAGCTGCCATAGCACTTAACCACTATGCCACCAGGACAAAGATGAAGATTAGGAAATATTAAAAAGTGGAAATAGTTGTATTGTGATGGTAAGGTCAGGGATATTCCCATATTGTCTAAATTTGGAAAACCTTATGTAGTTTTTACTACTATAGAACACGTATTTCTTTCTGTGGAGTTCAAAAAGTATGTTTGGCCCCAGAGTAAATAGCTAATATTTATCAAGATGCACCAAAAACATTGCATTCTTTCAGAGTTAGTGCTTTTTTTAGCATGCTATTTTATTCTTCCATGGAAATTGTAGGTTTTCTTATCTTCCTCCCTTTGGCAGTGACTCCTGCCTGTGTCTTCACGTGTATTTCCATTTAGTTTACGTATGAGAGCACATAACATGTAGCTGAGGACCAACAAAACAATATGAAATTAAAAAAAATATTATTATAGGAATGCACTTGATAGTCCCAAGTTGTTCTTGAAGAATTCTGATATCTCTGTTAGCCTTGTGACACCTTCTTTGGAAAAGCCTTTAAAAAATCATTATGGTCCTGTTTTTTTGCCCCCAATTTCATTTTAAAAAATATTGCTCATTTATGAAAAGATCACTGTTACTTGATATCAATTCAACATTTTTTTTTGATATAATTAGAAAATTTAAGAATAAAGTACATTTGGCACTGTTCATTTATCAGAGTTAAAAATAGTCTAAATCATTCCAAATCCACTGTCATTAAGTCATTTCAATTCACAGCCGCACTATAAAACAGAGTAATTATTCAGAGTTTGACTGATGCCATCAAAAAAGATCACTTTGTTGGTGGGTAAAGAACACATTACACTGGCCAGAATAGAAACAAAGGCCACTCTGGTGGGAACCCTAGTGATCCTCCTGAAATACGATGATGTCTCAAACTAGAGTGGTGGCAGTGACTAATTAGTTTTTTAAAAGTTAGGTCAGGGAGTTCTGCTGGTTGATTACAGGTGGAATTAATTACCTCCCATAGGCTTTCCAAGGTGATAAATCTTTATGGAAGCATACTGCTACATCTTTCTTCTGTGTAGTGGTTGGTGGGTTCAGACAGCTGACCCTTTTGTTTGCAGCTGAATGCTTTAACCACTGTGCTACCAGGGCCCCCAGAAATAGTTATAAAACTGAATAATTAGAAGTCAGGAGACCTGGATTTCTGTCCAGAGTTGTAGACTCTTGACCGCAGACAATTGCTTTCCCTTTCTGGATCTGTTTTTTCTTACTTATATCAACATGATAAAATAATTTTGCCACTTTTGACCGTATTTCTATAAAACTAGCTTTCTCAAAAATATTTTGAGTATTTGCAGGGGTTTTCTCCTTAGATCTATTGTTTCTGAATGATTATGTTCTCAGCTTCATATGTAAAATGATTTTTTTGTGTGTGTGTGATTATTACATTATTCCATCATTTTAGCTTTAGGTTAGATATTCTGACATGACACAGGATGAATTCTGAGAAAAAGAGTCTCCAAATATACTGTGCAACTATTAGAGTAATTGCTTTTCTCAGTCAGAAACAAAGCAGCAAGTGTTGTCTGTGTGTGTAGACTTTGAGCTCTGAAGGAAAAGTATAAGCCGGTAATATTGTTTATAGGTATAGAGTATAATCAGGTTTCTGGATGGGAGTCCAGTGCTAAGGTACCAGGAGTCCTTTTGCTTATAATCTTTCTTTTCTACTTCACTTAGTACTTCTCAAATTTCTGTGTCATTTGTTCATCCAAGTCAGCCAAGACAACGATTCTATTTAAAATAATTTTATGAAAGATATTTTTATAAAAGATACTTTGTAATTGTGCGTCTCCTTTTAACAGCATTTCTGCCTGTGTGCAATAAGGAAGTAATATGCTTTTATTTTAAGAGGTTCTTGGAAACTTAAAAGTTTCCATACATCATTGTATCCGTTTAGATTTTCTTGTTGTGAGGTGGCATTTTGTGGACTGGTAATTCAGCATATTAAATAAACATTGAACTGCTATGTGGAAAATGTCGTAGGGGTTAAGAGATGAGTAAGACACAAGTTTATGAATAAGAGTATACTTCACCTGTTGCTGTTGAGTGGATTTGCACTCATAAGGACCCTATAGGCCAGAGTAGAAGTGCCTGTAACGTTTCCAGGGAGAGCCTGGTAGATTCATACTGCCCGCCTTTTGGTTAGCGCCTGAGCTTTAACCACTATGCCACTAGGGCTCCAAACTACAGTGAAGTAGGGGGTTAAGCTATAGCTATGATAAGCAGATTTTTTTTTTATTAAGGGGGTTGAACAACGTGTGTGTATCTGTGTGAAGGGGACAGATTCAGAGGAGGAATGGGGCCATTTGGCTGAGGAGTTGGGAGAGGCCTTTTGAGGATGACTTTTCTTCTGGACTTGGAAGAATCAGGAGAATTTTACAAGTGCGGGGCTTGGGGCAGGATGGAGAGGTTCTGAGTACAGAAGGTAATAAAACAAAGGATGGAGGTTAGGAAAGTCAGCCAGTTTTAATCTGCTGGAGATAGAGTACTAATAGAGAGACAGATGCATTTATTTCATAAACTTTTTTACCTACTGACTGTGGAACCAGGGACTAGAATGTTAACGCTGAGCTGACTGGTTTGTTTTTAATACACTAGGCGTTTGCGTGCCATTAAAAGTATGTTAAAGGTGAAGACATGCCAGGATTAAAGATGCGGATGAAGAAAATTATTCTGGTAGTGATGTGGGAGTGATGCTGATCAGAAGAGGCAGGATGACCCCTGAGAAGGTGATCACAGTATTAGAGGGAAGTGGACAGTGAGTTGAACTAGAGAGAACAGGCAAAAGGAATTGCTGTAGAAGAGTAAGTATAGTAAAAGAGTGTTGGGGAGGGTTGATGATGTTAGACAGTAAAAAAAAAAAATGCTTGGGTGACTGGGTAGGTAGTGGTACCTTTATCAGAAATAGAACATCAAGAAGAGGGGCTGTGTTTTTTTAAACAAAATTATACAGTTTTACAGCACTTAAGATTTTAAGTCATCTGTTGTCCCACCTCCCATATATTTACTATTCTCATTTTGTCTAGTCTCTTCCAGGCTTTATTCCTAAGTGCACATAGCTTTTATGATTAGAGTATTGCTCCATTAAGAAAAGCAAGAAAAAAGTTTACGTAATATAAGTGTCTTGAGAGCTAGTTTATAAAATAAACTGACAAGTTTTATATTTGCTTACTTTCAGATGCTTATGGAACTCATAGGTAGAATTGGACATTTGAGTTAGAAATGTTAGGAACCAAATGCTGATCCTGTATTATGAAATTTTTTATCTATTTTATTTTTTACATATTATAGTTTGGGCACGAGTTTACATAGCAAATTAGGTTTTTATTCAGTTATTTTTATACAGATTGTTCCCTCACATTCCCTGGCAGTGTGTCTGTGTTCTCATTATTTCTGTTCTGTTTTTTCTGTGTTCATTGATCTGGCTTCCTGTCCCTCCTTGCCTTCTCACCCTTGCTCTTGGGTAAATGTTGCCCACTTGGTCTCATACAGTTGACTGTTTGAGGGAGCACATTCATTGTGGGTGATATTGTTTATTTCATAAGCCAATCTCATGTTTGGCTGACAGGTGACCTCTGGGAGTGGTTTCAGTTCCACATTCAAAGGGTATCTTAGGGCAGTATTGCAGGGGCTTCTCTAGTTTCCACTGGGCTCTATTTAAGAATTTGAATTTTTCTTCCATTCTGTCCAGGACCTTCTGTTGTGTCCCTGGGTCAAAATGGTCTGTAGTAGTAGCTGGCAACATCTCATTCTTCTTGTCTCAGTGTAAGAGAGACTGTAGTTTGAGTGGGCTGTTAGCCCTGTGGACTTGTTTCTTCTTTGAGTCTTAGATTTACTTCATTCTCTTTTGTTCCAGTCGGGTAGAAACCAATAGTTGTTTCTCAGGTGGTTGCCTGCAAGCTGTTAAAACCTCAGATGCTACTAATCAAACTAGGACATAAAACATTATTTTTATGACCTACGTTCTACCACATCTGACTGAGTTGTCCCATGACAGGTAGTAAGCCAGTCCTGCAGAGTGTTTGAATGTGTCTAGAAAGTCTCTGTAACTGTGCACCCTCTGTGCTTTATTGTATATGTGAGTATGTATGCAGCACACTCAAACAAGTATATCTGTATGCTGCAGATATACCTGTACATGCATGTACATATATTCATATATACCTCCCTATATGCATACATATATACCTGTATTGTTGCTGACCTATATATTTTATTCTCGCATGCTTCTCAATACTTTCATTTGCCTTGGGTAGATTGGGCAGACTTCACCCATCATCAGATATAACAAGTATATACTGTCTAGAAAGTGCTTCCACCATTCTCCTCTTCCCATTCCTGGTAACCATCAAAGAAGATTGCTTTCTGTGTGTATCCTCATTCTTGACTTTTTATAAAAGTAAGATCATATGCTATTTGTTCTTTTGTGATTGACTTATTTTGCTCAGCACACTGTCTTTCAATTCATCCATGTTATGTTTTGCACGCTCCTTATTTTTTATAGTTGCATACTATTCCGTTGTATCTATGTACCACAATTTGTTTATCCCTTCTTCTTTTGATAGGCACTTAGGTTGTTTCCATCTTTTTGCTATTGTGAATAATGTTCAATGAACATAAATGTATATATAAGATTGTGTTTTTATTAAAATGTTAATATTTTATTCATCATGGATTGTTTGGATTAATTTTAATTTTTTAAAAAGATAATTACATTAATTATTACTTATCTTGACTACTGAGTTTCTTGGCACCTCCTTAAATTTTGTATTAAGGCTGAGTGTCTCATTCGTTTTACTCTGGTCCTGGTCTTGAGTAATTTTGAAGTCTTGTGAGTAACTAGAATGAGAGAAGGAAGAGTACATGGACAGAAAGAAAGAGCTGAAGTGGAAACTTAGAGTGATAATGTCAACGTAGGGGTGGAAAGCGGAAAAGGGCCCACCTAGTGGAAAGGGAGAAAGGGCTATTCAAGAAGCAGTTGTTCAACTAGGAGAAGATATTCTGAGAAGTGGGATGTTGAGAAAAATGCAGGATAGTCAGTAATAGTAAGTGCTTCATAAAAGCCGAGAAGAAAATGATAGACTGAGAAGTAGTGACCAGTGACCATTTTCATGAGTGATAATGTCACTCATTCATCTAGGTCAGTTGGCATAACAAAATCTATTAAGAAAATGTTCTGTTTGGTGAGTGACATCTGGGGTATTAAAAGCTAGCAAGTGGCCATGTAAGATGCACCAATTGGTCCCAGCCTGCCTGGAGCCAAAGGAGAATGAAGAACACCAAGAATACAAGGAAGAGCCATGAAGAGGCGGGAAGGGCTGGAGGCTCCCTCAGCATGAGACCAGAGCTACATGGTGCCCAGCCACTACCAGTGATGGCCCAACAGGAAACACATCACAGAGTCCATGATGGAGCAGGAGAAAATTAGAATGCATTTATGAAGACAGCTCTTCAGACCAAGACTGAGCTATAAAGGCATAAAATGATAGTCATGAAGAATATGCCTCTTAGCTTAAGTAAATATAGGAAATTTAACTGAGCATCTCCTGACCTGAGGCAAGATGAGAAGGCAGAAAGGGACAGGAGCTGGTTGAATGGACATAGGTTCCTCTGGGGTGGAAAGGAGGCAGGGGCTGTCACATTATAGGCAGAGCAGTTGGGTCACATAACAGTGTATGTATAGATTTTTATAGGAGGAAAGAAAAAATTGGTATCTCTTGGCTTGGAGAGAACAAGTTCCAGAAAAGCTGTCCAGTTTTAATCTGGAGACTAAAGGTAAAGTTGAGTACATTAGTGGGGAAATGAAATAGTTTTTTTTTTTTTTTAAACAGGAACTTTCAAAGGAAGGGCTTGGTGTGATGCTAGTAAACAAAAGCAAGAATTCTGTTAAAATAGACAAATCTGAGTTCGTATGGGAAATAGGTTCATTTACTATTTTATGGTTTTGAAACTTTGAAATCCTTACGATTTCTCTAATTTTTACCTAGATGCAGATCAAAAGGTGGTCTAAATTTCTTTTCCTTTACTGGCATGTTGTTGTTGTTAAGTGCTGTTGAGCCAGTTCTGAGTCACAGTGATCCTGTAGGATAGCTAGAACTGCCTCAGAGTTTCTAAGAAGCAGCTGGTGAGTTTAAATTACTGACCTTTTGGTTGGCCACTGAGTTTTTTTTTTAATCAGTATGCCATTTGTAAACCTGTGTCATAAATTTATATGTCTTTTTGTTGTATATGTTTTTTGTGTCATACATGTGAATTTTATAATTGACTGGAGTATAATGATTGTATCCTACTTATCTGTATTCTTATTGCATTTATTCTTCTACATATATTCTTCCAGTAACTATTGATGGTGCTGTGAGTATTAGTGCAATGTTTGCTTCTTGAAATAGTACAATAAGCAGACTCAGGGAACCCAGAATACTGAGAACAGTTGGTTAGCCTCATTTCTTTAACAGTGACAGAATGTGAAAAAATGTAGGTCTTGCAAAGCAAGAATGCGGTTTAGATGTAAACTAATGAGAAACTTCTGTCAATGTGTAGACAACAGACCCATTGCGGTTGAGTCAATTCTGACCCATAGCGACCCTGTAGGACAGAGTAAAACTACCCCATAGAGTTTCCAGGGGGTGCCAGTGGGATTTGAACTGCTGACCCTTCTTTGGTTAGCAGCCATAGCACTTAACCAGTGTACCACACTTTGGACTGAGAAGTTAGCACTTTGAGATAAGTGAAGTCTGTTTTGAAGTGGCCTAAATATCTTTGTATTAGTTTTCGTATTACCTTGTGTTAGTCATCTAGTGTTGCTGTAACAGAAACACCACTAATGGATGGTTTTAACAGAGAGAAATTAGTCTTTCACAGTTTAGTAGGCTAAAAGTCCAAATTCAGAGCATCAGCTCCAGGGGAAGGCTTTCTCTGTCTGTCAGCTCTGGATGAAAGTCTTTGTCATTAATATCTTTCTCTGATTGAGGAGCTTCTTGGTACAGCAGCCCTGGGTCCATAGGATGCACTGTCCTTCTGTGCTTCTCTCTTGGTGGTGCGAGATCCCCTACTCTGCTTCCTTTATTTTCCTTTTATCTGTTGTGAAGTAAAAGATGGCGCAGGCCACACCGCAGGAAACTCCCTTTACGTTGGCTCAGGGATGTGAATTTAGTAAGGGTGTTACAATCCCATCCTGATCCTGTTTAACATCATCTAACCTTGCTTTACTAACCACAGAGGTTAGGATTTACAACAAGTAGGAAAATTACAATCATGGAATGGAGGACAACCACACAATACTAGGAATCATGACCTAACCAAGTTGATACATAGTTTTGAGGGACACATTGCAGTCCATGCCACTCCTGTGGGAGAAGATCAGGTGCTGTTTGATCAACAGTCTTTAGAACAGCAGTGGTTGTTGTTGGTAGGTGCTGTGGGGTTGCATCTGAATCAAAATGATCATGTGTAGAGCAGGACAAAATACTGCATGGTTCTGTGCCATCCTCATAGCTGCTGCTATGCTTGAGTGCATTGCTGCAGCCAGTGTGTCAGTCCATCTCCTCGAGGGTCTTCCTGTCTTTTGCTGACTCTCTACTTTACCAGGAAACCCTGCTGGTGTGATTAACTGCCATGGCTGCTAACTAAAAGTCAGTAGTTCAAATCCACCAGGTGCACCGTGGAAACCCTGTGGGACAGTTAGTTCCGTTGTGTCCTGTAGGGTTGCTATAAGTTGAAATCAACTCAGTGGCAGCAGGTGTGGGTTTCGGTCTACTTAACCTAGAGTTATGTCCTTTTCCAGGAACTGGTCTCTCCTGATAACATGTACAAAGTGTGTGATGCATTGTCTCTCCAACCTTTTAAATTGCTTCTGGCTGTACTTCTTCCAAGACATATTTGTTCATTCTTTTTGGCAATCTGTGGTATAATCAATATTTTTCTCCAATGCTGTGATTCAAAGCGTCAGTTACTCTTCAGCCATCGTATTCTGTGTCCTGCCTCTGCATGCACACATGGGTAGGGTCAGGTGTACCTTAGTCTTCTGGGTGACATCTTTGCTTTTTGGCACTTACAGAGGTCTTTTGCAGCAGGTCTGCCCAATGATTTCTTGACAGATGCTTCCATGGTGTTGACTAGATCCAAGTAAAATGAAGTCATTGACTTCATTGTTTTCTCTGTTTTTCATGATGTCACTTATTGATCCAGTTGTGCGGATTTTTGTTTATGTTGAGCTGTAGGCTGTACTGAAGTGTGTATTCTTTGATCTTCATAGTTACTTGTTCGGGAATTATATTGGTACTACTTTCAAGTCAGACCTGCCTCAGAATACAGAGTAAGGCCCACTTGATTAAGAGAAAAAAATGTACTTGATTAAAGAGAATGTGGCCATTTGGAAGGCTGCATCTTTGAAAATAGCTTGTTTTTAGTTGGTTCATTATTAGTTTTGTGTTAAACGTATGAAACATAGTTACTTTATCTTTCTTAATTATATGATGTTGGTTAAAGTTTTAACCTTTCTGTATAGAGTTTGAGGAGCAAATACTTTATATGAAGTTTATTTTCATGTCTTTCCATAGTATCAGAATTTGATATGGGAAGTATGGGCTATAGACAATGCATGTTTTCTACTAAATTTACTAATCATTGGTTTTATTATTTTTGTCTCTTATTCTCTACTCTTTACATAATTCATGTTAGTTCCTTTTGAGAGAAAAAGAAATATTTAAAATGAGGTAGTAATATTTAATCCACACAGTATATCTGCAAGGAGGACCATTAAACTTGGAATCAGGAAGATCTGGGCTCTAGACCACCAGTGTAATTAAAAATTTTTTGGATATGTCACAGATGTTGGGTTTCAGTTTCTTGATACATAACTAAAGGTAAATGACCTCTTAAAATTCCTTTCTGTATCTAAATTTCTGTCATAATCATGTTGTTGCTAAATAGTTGTTCCCTACCTTTTTATGATGTTACCGTGAATCAGGATTCTTGTGTTATACAACAAAGTTCTGTTGTCCTGTTTTGTTTCGTTTAGATTCTAGTTTGGGGTTAGTCATTTCTGCTTCATTTGGAACTTGTTCATTTCAGGACCTGGTGTTTTCACAACAAGAATAGATTAATTATCAAAGAGATGACCTCATTGTAATTTATATGATTTTTTTCTGTTTAAGGCATTTTCAAAAGAAATAATTCCAGATTGATGGATGAAATTTTAAAACAACAGCAGGAACTTCTGGGATTAGATTGTTCCAAATATTCACCAGAGTTTGCGAATAGTAATGACAGAGATGATCAAGGTAAGATAAATATGCAGCATGTACAGATGTGTGTTTGCATTTCAAGGCAGATTTTGTCTTTCATTCATTTTGCTCTTTTAGTCCTTATTGTCAGTACATTTAATCATCAGATTGAGTAGACTTTTCTCTCTTGTTAAAAGATGATTTTCAGAAAAAGAAAATCAGGACTCTCATATAACTCATAAATAAAAAGGAGCTAGATTGTTTAAGAACTCAGAATCAGAATTGGGTGGAAATGTGTGCTATGCACCATGCATATTCTTCCATGGAAGCATAACCTTTTTCTGCAGTCTTAATTTTTTTCCCTTCTGTCCTATGTATGAGTTGGAATTGACTTGATGGCAGTGAGTTTGGTTTTATTAAAATCCTCTTAGCGTCGCTATGAGTGAGAATGGAGTCAACAGCAGTGGGTTTTCATTTATGTCATTACATGGGTGTGGCATTTTAGGTGAGTCAAAATTGTTCCTACTTCCAGGGAGTTTATTCAGTAATAAAATGTCCATGCAAACATTTTGAAAAGAAGACAATATTTACATATATACATAAATGTAATTTGAGGTGTTTGGGTCCTTTCTCGGGAGAGTAGCTGAGAAGTTGAGATTCACATTAACTGTGAAAAATGTTTACTTTGTTATTAATTTAGTATTTCTTAAAACTGATCTTAAAACATGTCTACAAGAGAATTTTTTTTTTTTAAAATACCTTGTTTGTTTTTTCCTCCAGTTTTAAATTGCCAGTCTGCAGTGAAGGTGCTGTCCCCAGAAGATGGAAAAGCAGATATTGTGAGAGCTGCGCGGGACTTTTGCCAGTTAGTAGCCAAGCAGCAAAAGAGATCTACAGATTTGGATGTAGATATGTTAGACAGTTTACTTAGTAAGTCATATGTGTACACACATGCACACATGCACACACACATGCTTTTAGTGTTGTCCACAAGGTTATAATATCAAAGAGAACGTTTAAGCTCTTTTACAGTATAAAACCTTATTTGGTAAAAAAAAATATCATCACTGTAATTGTTATGTATCTAAGATTTGGAGACCATTTGTATAAATGGCTTTGAGTTGATGAAATTTGTAGTCCACTCACTTGCATGGCTGACTTAATAGAAAAGGAGAGAACTTAAGTGAATATCCTTTCTTCCATGGGGTTTTGAATAGTCTTGAAATAGTAGTACTTCTGTTTGTTAGCCTTCCTCCCTTCTACCCCTTCTGTGTTTGGAAATAAGTTTGAACTTACTAGCTATTTAGGAGGCAGTCTCAAGGATATAATTTTAACTGCTGCCTGTAACATTTTTTTGTGTTCTTTTATATTAAATATACTACTATATTTGTCATATTATACCAAGTATGTTATATCCTTTTTTCTCTAACTATTTGTAAAAGCTTTCTGTTTCCTTTTTTTCTTGCAGCCCCAATAGAAACTTGTTGCTTTAACTTCATGGTCCTTACTGCTTGCTAGCATTGTTCTTGATCCTTTCGAATAAGGGCCATACAGCTAACAAATTCATGTCCAATGATAGCTTCTGTAGCCATGATTTCAGATATTCATTTTACCTTTCGTTCATATATATACAGTCTCCATTATACTCATTCGTTGCACATTTACGTAACTCTGTTCTTTGTTTCCCCCACTTTGCTGCGTGACTGTCCCTGGCACAGTCCCGCTTTAACCCCGTGTTCTCTCGTTGGCTCCCGGCATTTACCTGTCTTCCCGCTCACCCTGCACTGCTCTTCCTTCTCAGTCACCGCTTGACTTGTTCAGGCCAAGTGAGCAGGCTTCACACAGGCCGTTGTGGAGTCTCTGGTTAGAGGTCACTAGTATGTAGAATATTTTCGTGAACGTGTGAAGTTACATCCAGAGCCTTAATTTATGAAGATGTCCTAAAGGGTTCTCACAGGGATCCAGAGGTGAGCTTTTACATAGCACATGGCGAAGTACTAAAGCTGAGGATGAGTGTATCCTTCAGGGGTTGTAGACCTGGGACAAATGAAAATACACACAGACCCTAAGTTAACTCTTCTGTATGACAAAAGCCAACACTGAATACCATCACCACAAAAAGTTACCTGCTTGCTACAGTTAATCGTCACAGCTCCCCTCAGCCCTAGACGACCACCCATCTGCTGTCTGGCTAGACTTTTAGAACTCTTATGTAAATAGAATCATACAATGTGCAGTCTTCTGCATCTTCCTTCTTTCATTCAGGGTACTGTTTTTGAAAATCAGCTGTGTTGTTGAAAGTTCATTACTTTTTGTTGGTAGGTGATGTGTGGATAGACCACATTTTATGTCTCTCCACCCATTGATACACTTTTGGATGGTCTCAGTTTTGAATAATGCTCCTTTTACCATTTTCATACAAGTCTTTGTGTGGGCATGTATTTTATTTTCTCTTGGGTGGATACTTAATAGTAGAACTCCTAGGTATTGTGGGGAGTGAAGGAGTCCGGTGGCATGCTGTTGAAGTGCTCTGCTGCTAACCTAAAGATCTTTGACTTGAACCACCAGTTGCTTTGTGGGAAGAAGATGAAGCATTCTGCTTCCATAATGAACTACAGCCTTGGACACCCTGTGGGACTGTTCTGCCATATCCTGTAGGGTCGCTCTGAGTGGGGAATTGAGTAGGTGGATGGCAAGGGGTTGGTTTGCTTATAGCAAGTGAATATTTAAGCTTTAAAGAAACTGCCAAAATGTTTCCCACGGGCAGTATATGAGGGTTCCAATTTCTGTTCATCCTTACCAATACATAGTTTTGTCAGCAGTGTTTTTTTCCCTTTAATTTTAACCATTCTGATGGGCATGTAATAGTTCATTGTGGTTTTAATTCACATTTTCTTAATGAGTAATGATGTGTTGGCTGTTTTTCGTGTGCTAATTGTCATCTCTATCATCTTTGGTAAGTGATTTTCAAATATTTTGCCCATTTATAATATTTTATTAGTGAGCTGTAAGTAGTTTTTTATATACTTGATACAAATACATCATATGATTTGCAGATACTCTCTCCTGGTCCTTAGCTTATCTTTTCATTTTCTTAGTGGTGTCTTTTAAGAAGCTCCTTAATGATAAAAGGAAAAAAGTACAGTGGTCCAGAGCTTGGTTGCTTACCAAAAGGGTAGTTAGTAGTTCACATCCCACCAGCCACTCCCTGGAAATCCTGTGGAGCAGTTCAGCTCTGTCCTGTATGGTCACTGAGTCAGAATTAACCTGATGGCAGTGGGCTTGGTTTTGATTTAATGGTGTTAGGTAAAGAGTAGTAATTTTTCTGCCTCTTAACCTTAGCTCCTTGGTTGAAAATCAGTTGACCATAAATACATGGGTTCTAGGCCCTCATTTCTGTTCCATTGGCCTGTGTGTTTATAGTGCCATACAGTGTAAGTTTTATAATCAGGTAGTTCAAGTCCTTCAACTTTAATTTTTTTTTTTGTCCTGAGTTGTTTTGGCTATTCAGGTTCCTTTGCCTTTTTCATGTAAATCTTAGAATCAGTGTGTCAGTTTCTTTAAAAAAACCAAACAAAAACAGATTAGTAGGATTTTGATACATACTGCATTGACGGTAGATCAATATGGGAAGAATTGCCAGTTTGTGACCATACTGTATCTCTACCTTTATTTGGGTCTTAATTTTCTTTCAACATGTTTTGTAATTGCAAGGTATGGGGCTTCTACATCTTTTGCTTAATCTATTCTGAAGTATTCTTTTGATTGCATTGTTAAGGATTTTGAGATTTTATTTTAAGATTGTTGATAGTATATGGAATTACAGTTTTTTTTTTCTTTTAATACTCCTACTTCTCACTTGGAAGCCCTGGTGGCACAGTGATTAAGTGCTATGTCTGCTAACCAAAAGGTTGGAAGTTCACATCCGCCAGGTGCTCCTTGGAAATTATATGGAGCAATTCTACACTGACTGTGTAGGGTTGCTATGAGTCAGAATCAACTCAACAGTAGTGGCTTTTTTGGGCCTTTACTTCTAACTTAATGACTTTCTCATTATGTAACATTTTGCATTTATGACAGCAGTAAAACACTTACTCTGACTGTTGTGTGTATTGCTGACATAACTGGCAATAATGAACTCAAAGGTGCAAAGTGAAACTAATGTCAGCTGTGATGGCTGTGATTATGAGTTGACTGGGCCATGTTTCTTAGGGCTTTAGCAGTTATGTAATGATGTATTTCCATAGATACGTAATGATATAGTGGTGGGATTTGGCTGTTGTCATCCTCCATTTTTGATCTGATCTTGTCACTTTCCGTATTAACATGATGCCTGCTTTGGCATAATGACCTAGTCTTTGACACTGAAGTATGCTGGTAAGTAGTAAACCCATTGCCCATTGCCAGTCGATGCCAACTCGTAGTGACTCTAGAGGACAGAATAGAACTACCCCAGAGAGTTTCCAAGGAGCACCCTTTGGATTCCAACTGCCGACCTTTTGGTTAACAGCTGTAGCACTTAAAAAGTACGCCACCAGGGTTTCCACGTGAGTAATGAGTGTATTGACTTTGTGTCCTCCTTATGTTAGTTTGCGCAAAGGCTGTAGTACCCAAACACCTCAAGCTCCTAAGACTTCCGTGATCTCTCTGTGGGGTGGAAGAGTGTCTTCAGAATTGCCACTTGTTCTCAAGTGCCATTGACTTTTGCTTTTCTGTCGCCCTGTGGCATTCCTCTTTTACCCCTGTTCCCATATATTTTACAGTCAGCTGCAGATGTGTAAAAGCCTATCTCAAACCCGTGTTTGCAGGATTTCTCTGTTACATGTCATTATACTGCTTGTCCCAGCTAGGACTACAGCCATGGAGTGGCAGAGTGTTGGGTGGTCCTCTTTCATTCCCTGTAAGCTGCATCACTTTTAGCTGGTAAAACTGTGTATTTTCACCATCCAGGACTCCTCTCCCTGAAATTGAATCTGTATCTTTTGACACCAAGTGACAAAGCTAGTGGTTTTTATAGACATCACCATGCTCACAAAACTATGGTTATTTCCAGTTGATTGAGGGAGAAGAGTCAGGATTGAGAGCAATTCCAGGCAAGATGCCCTAGACTCTTGTTCTTACCTCAGTTATACCTTAGCCCTTAAATAGTTGTCTTTGTCCATTTTAATACATATTTTTGTATGGAATGAGTCATTGCCCTCTTCACACCACTGCAGTCAGAAGTCTCTTCTTGTTGCCTTTTTTTTTTTTACTGAAGATTGCTTTTTTTAGCTAGCAGAGGAATATGTGTTCCTCTGCTTAATCTTTAGCAAGGTGGACAAAGAGACTGTTGTGGAAATAGTTCTTCACTATTAGTGCTGAATAGGCCTGTCTAATCCAGTTCCCTTACTTAATAACTAAGCCTTAGAGAGGTTGTGTGACAAGCAAGGGTAGTGATAGAACTGCGATTATTAGAAACTGAGTCTCTCGAATAGTAGTATCTTATTTATTTTACCAGTAGCTTTTAAAACTGTTATTTTTAAACATTTGAAATGTCCCCATTCCTTTTTGCCTAAGCCAGGTTTCAAAGAATCTAGTGTGTAAAACAAATAAAAAATGGGCATGTCTTGTTGAGATAGGTGTTCAGTGTCCTTTTCTCCTTTGAGGGGGTTTGGCCTTGTAGAACAGTGAAAACTTTGCATAGAGATTTGTATATAGAAGTTGGGCTTGTCTGGCTTCTTAGGTCTAAAATAAGGGACTTGGGGGAGAAGGTACTTTTTACCTGTGTTTTCAGCTCTGAAATTATTCACCTCTGTGGCCTGAGTAGACAGTTGTGGAACAGTGTCCATCATAGGCAACCAAGAAAATGCTGAAGCTGAGTCTTGGAAGATAGGATTTAGGGGGTACCGTTGGGCTTAGAGTGGGTATGGGATTACCCCCTTGTTTTCAAGTAATGAATCCAGATAAATGGACTTGTGAAAAGACATTTGGAATTGGTGTTAAGGTATATGTTACTGAATGAGATCAGAGGGGCATGCAAATGTGGAAACAATTTTGAGGAAAACAGATACTCAAAGCATGAGAAGTCAATTTGAATAATAGCTTTAGCCTTTGATCATTTCAGCAATTTGAATCTACCAGCCACTCCTTAGAAATCCTATGTCATAGTTCTGCTCTGTAACAGGGTTACTGGGAGTCAGACTTGACTCGACAGCAGTTGGTTTGGTTTTATATTAAATAAGTAATATATGTTAATATATGTTTCTTTATTCCCAAGGTTCAAATGGTTTCCCTGATCCTGATTTAGTATTGAAGTTTGGTCCTGTGCACAGCACATTAGGCTTCCTTCCCTGGCACATCAGATTAACTGAGATTGTGTAAGTATATTAACTTGGACACAGTTCAGCATGTTCTTTGAGCCCAGCACTATATTAGCTGTAATAGGAATTCCCAAAGAATTATAATGCACCAGAATTGTTGCCCTATGTATTTCAGAGTATGAAGGGTAAAATACGGACATCTAAATGAGTCAGACATAAAAGTGATGGTTGTACAAATGTTTGGTATTGATACCAGTTGCCATAGAAAATCAGAAGTGAGAGCTATCCTTGTTGAGCAGAGTTGTTGCTTCTAGAGAAGAGATGTGTTTCAGATCTCATGTGTTTAATCAGAGAAGAGGGGAAGCCTAGGGGATTGGTATAGGGAAGACAAGAAAAGCTGGGTGAGCGCAGGAAAAATGAATGTGATGTTTTACAGACATAGTGATGGAACTGGCCACACAAGAGCAGAAAGTAATGCCAGCATAAGGAGTGGGTTCACTTTTTGGAGACGCAAACCACTGAGCATGTGTGTAATATCAGAATGTTGATTTGGGAAGATTTGTTTGCCATCTTTGCATTGAGTGGGTTGGATTTGTGAAAGGTTGGGGTCAAAAGACAGAGGGGGCATAGCTATAATTTAGGGGAGAAGTAATAAGAAGTAAAGTGAAGAGAATGAAAGTGATTGTTTAGAACAGGGTTTGGTAAACTCTATAAGGAGCCAGAAAGTAAATACTTTAGAATTTTTGGGCCATACAGTCTCTTGCAGCTACTCCTTTCTGTTGTAAGTACTCAACTATGATATAGCTAGACAACATAACTAATGCATTAAAAAAATGGCTGTGACTATGTTCCAGTAAAACTTTATTTACAAATGGCAGCAATGATAGGTTATGAATTGAGAGTGGCTTGGTGGAAAAGTATGTATTTTAAAACAGCACATTTGAGTCCATGGCTGTATAGCTCAGTAATGTGGCTTTTGGAAAGTTGTTTAAAGATCTGTATTTGTATAAAGTAGAAGGTCAATGGAAAAGGGAAGGACCTTCAGTGAGATGGATGACACGGTAGCTGCAACAGTGAACTAAAAGCGTTGTAATGATTATGGAGATGACACAGGACCAGGCAGTGTTTCTTTTGGTGGTACATAGGTTCGCTGTGGGTCAGAACTGACTCGACAGCGTCCAACAACAATGACAGTTTGTACAACGAGTATTTTAATACACAGTTAATGATTTAAATCTGATAATGGACATCAAACATCTAGCAGGTAATAGGCTGTCCCATGAACTCTGTGTATATAAACTACAAAACCAAACCCACTGCCTTCAAGTCGATTCCAACTCATAGTGACCTGATAGGGCAGAGCAGAGCTGCTCCTTAGAGTTTCCAAGGAGCACCTGGCAGATTCAAACTGCCAACTTTCTGGTTAGCAGATGTAGGACTTGACCACCATGCCACCAGGGTTTTCCTATGTATGTGTGTATGTAGATGTATATATATATATGTGTGTGTGTGTGTATGTAAATAAATAGAAAAACTATAAAACCCATTGTCATCGAGTCGATTCTAACTTATAGCGACCCTGTAGACAGCATAGAACTGCCCAATAGAGTTGCCAAGGAATACCTAGTGGGTTTGAACTGCTGACCTTTTGGTTAACAGCTAGAGGACTTAATCACTATGCCACTAGGGTTTCCTATGTATGTATATTTAACCCTTACCACCTTGTATGGAGATTTACTCTGTATTTGTCTCCTCGCATCTGATGGTTAAGTACTGTGACGGCACAAGACTGGAACCCTGTCAGAACAGATTGGGAAACAACTAGCCAGCTTCTGAGACACGCTGATGGGTAGTGGCACTAAATGCTTTTTAGGATTGATAGGCAAGTTGATAAGGGAAGCAGAATGCAGAGGACTTTGGAAAGTCGGTAGTATGAGGAGGTCATTTGAAGTTGAGTTTTAACAAAGAATGTCACCGAATGTGTCCTTTAAGAAAAATATGTCAGTAGAGTGAATAAAAGAAGATAGATAGCAGGGATTATTAAGAAATGATAAGGAAATGGAGGAAAGTAGGTGACAGTGCTTCAGAATTCCTCGCATCAAGAGAAAGTAACATAACGTAGAGAGAACCAGTCACAGGATCAGGCAGGAGTTCTTTCATGTTGGTTCACTTCTTCTGGTGTACGTAACTGTTAACTCTGAATGTGACTCTTGTACTTTGACCATGTGTTTGACGCTGGTCCAGTTTTTCTGAAGAATCACTGTAAAGGTATATAGATTAGAGATTTTATTTCAAGTTAATTATTGAAAGTTGTTTCAAGTATTTTAAATATTTGAAGGAGGACCCTCTGGAGGTATGTCCACTTGTGTTTAGAATTGCACTTGCTCCCTTGAGCAGTTCACCCTGCCCTGGTTCAGTGTGTCATCCCTGTGGGAATGCTCTGCTGCCTTGTCCAGTGTTAAGCCTGGCTTCCAAGCACAGCTCAAGCAGTCCTGGTTTTACTCTGAGCAAGATGAATCTTTCACATGAATTTAAGCAAGACCTTTGTAAGTAGTGCTCTAGCTTTGAGTTAATCTAGACGAAGTCCCTAGGTCATGCAGTTAAGCCCTCAGCTGCTAACTGAAAGGTTAGCTATGTGAAGCCCCTTAAGGTGCATTGGAAGAAAGGGCTGACAGTCTGCTTCCAGAAGGTCATAGCCATGAAAACCCTTTGGAGTGCAGTTCTACTCTGCAACACATGGGGTCTTCATGAGTAGGATTCAGCTCAACAGCAACTGGTAACTGGTAAATGCTTTAATAGGTTCTGCATCTCTAGCTCTTTAGAAATTGATTTTCTCTGTGGAAAGAAGGACAGATAACTGTTTTACTTCAACTGTTTCATAGTCTTTTACTGGAAATGTAGTATGAATTAATCAATTTGATGGCACACGCTAATGCTTAGAATTTACGTCTGTCCTAAACTTTTTAGAAACTAGCCTACTGTTCCCCCCATCATATGACAATACATTATGTAATTGCTTACTTTTCTCCTGTGCTTTCTTTTCAGCTCTTTGCCTTCCCACCTAAACATCAGTTATGAGGACTTTTTCTCTGCTCTTCGTCAATATGCAGCCTGCGAACAGCGTCTGGGAAAGTAGTGATCCCTGGTTGCGTAATTTGATTCTGGGCTTCTGGAGAAAAGGACTAAATGACTCTGATGTTTACAAAAGCACCTATGAAATCCTATGTACACCCAGTCCGTAATCCTCATAATTTATCAACAAACACAAAAAAGTGTCTTATTTGGAGTGAATGAGTGAGTGTATGTACATGCACGTGTGTGTGTATGAAATAAACTTGTAAGTGAGGGAAGTATTGGAAGAAGAAATGCATAGACCTGCAGCTTCAAACAAATAGCAGTAATGTTTAGGATTTGAAATTTCAAACTTCAACGCCTTCAGCCCCAGCTACTTCCCTGTTTATGTGGGGAGAGGATGGGGTGATTAGTGCTGTTTAGTGGTGGTTTTGTGGGGTGGGGAATACTTTTCAGTCTTTTTAGTGACCAAACTTTTAATTTTTAAGAACAATATGTTGAGTTTATTAATTGGCAGCATACTGAGTATGAGGAATCTCCAAAGGAATGGAGTCCTGTGTTGCTAACATGTTAAAAGCTTGCAGACTTTCAGAACAGAGGGAATGAATACCTATCTTGAGATATCCGTCCGTTTCTGTTTTGTTTCATTACTGTCAAACAGTATGACTTGAGAATGTTGCTCTGGTGTCTGTGTTCTGGGTTGTAAAGATAATTTTAAAGAGAAGTCTCATTGTACTGAAATGCATACTTTATTATAAAAAACTGAAATATTGAATTTGACAGTCAAAAAAGGGGTAGATAGCAGTAATTTGAAACCTAAAGGTGAAACATTTGCTAAAATGGGAATGAAATGTTGACATGCTGTTTTGTCGGTGGGCAGTGTGCTACATAGTACCAAAACATGATTTGAAAAATATTTTCATTAACTGTTTTTATTTAAAAAATCAGCAGTTAGTGGAAGATATGAAGGCAGCTTTTTTCTCCACAAGTCACCTGTTCCTCTTTGGAATAGCACATTTTAGGGCCCTGTTAATTCCCAAGATTTTTACTCAATAAATGCTGATGGTGACTTTGTTTAAATAGGATTGAGGCTTGTGTAAGGAGTAAAATATTATCAAAGAGTACAAAAATCATTTAAATTAATTTTATGTGTTCTCTTTTATGATGGAGAACATCACTTTCTGTTATTAAAGATCAATAAATGACTTCTTGATAAGTGTTTATTTCTTCCCTCACTGCTTATCGCTGCACAGAAACCATTCTTTCTGTCGGTTGGTCTATTTTGAGAGAACCCCTCCTAGCAACAGTGTACAGTAGTTGTAAACTTGTACATTTAAAATAGAATAGCTCAAAGTCTAGGTCTCAAAAGTCTGCAAAATAGCAAAGAAGACTAGATTTGGAAAGTGTGATCTGGAGTCTGGTCACATTCGGAAGTTAAGAGAAAGAAATGTGTTTGGACTTTGGATTACAGAACTCCATTTACGATTTTCAAAATACACTTGAAATAAAAATGATTAAACTGAATTTTGGCCCAGTGACATTACTTTGCACTTTGTCCTTTCATAGTTCTTTGTAATCATAAGATTTGTCTTAAATTCTTAATTTATTGGTAAATATTTTGTGTAAAGCTACAACTCTTCTCTAAACTTTACCAGTGAATTTTCAGCTTGCTTCCCTGTACTGTGATCTGTGTCCTACTGAGGCTTTTTGGGCCGTAGTTTAAGGCTGAATTCATGCCTCTTATAAATATGGTAGACATGTTTGTCTAAAAATGTATAAATATTCTGGAGTATGTATGACTTTGGTGAAGTAAATTTAACAAGCCGTATTGAAATGAAGGGATTTAATATTTGTTAAAATGAATTTAGTGAAAGAATATAGCTCAACTTGCTAAAAGATTTAATCTTTTCTTCTATTTTGTAATAATGTAGTTTTGCATATCAAAATAAATCTACAAGCTCTGGCCTGAGCATATAATATTCTTAGGAAGAGGCTCTTAAAACCAGTTGCTAAGGATTCTGAACTCAGATGTAAGCATTTCAGATCTCGTGGGCTCAACTGGTAGCATAATCTATAACTTGAATGGCGTTGGTCGTTAATGATTGCCTGGAGTTCCTGCCAGACGCATCATGAGTTATGCATTATTAGGAGTCCTTGCACTCTCCAGAAAAGAGGAGCATTGTTTTAAAAAAGTGTCTGTTAGTCATCATGTTTTTTTGAGAGATAGTGTCTTTAAATTATTTCTTCCTAACACTGCCCATAGTGGAAAACTTACTAAATTAAAATAAACGTGCTTTAATGGATGGCAGCTGTTTGCAACATAGCAAGAATTTGAAAGGTTTAAATTCCATTCCCAAGTCTGATTGTGTTGTATGTTTAAAACTGAATTACTGTTTCAGAGTCCAAAAGCTGGCTTTTGATGTGAATGACAAATTCCAACACGTTGGAACTAAGGCTCTTATGAATGCCTGTCTCTGGAAGGAAGATATTACAGTATCATTGAACAGTGCCAAATACACTGTGCATATCCACAATTTAATCTTTGAATGTACATTACTTGACTAGCTCCCTTGTGTGTGTGATAGTACTGTGCATAGCTTCAGTTAAGTTCTTGTGATGTTTTATATGACTGTAGACTTTGGCAACATGTAAATAATGTGTAAAGTAAATTTTTATGATTAAGGAATCAAATTTATTGACTTTATTATTGAAGAAAACAACATGTATGAACAAACAATAAAAGAATATAATCTTTTCATGGACTGTAGTATACAAATGCTACATTTATTGTGAACATTTAGAGGCTGAAGTAATGAGAAACTCCAGTGACTATATAGCAGTACTGTTTTGTTTTGTTTTGTCATGCCCTTTATTGAGGTAAGTTCTCTTTTACCAGGTTAAACGTAATTGAAATTTTGGTGTTTGTTATTTTTTGCTAGATAATGGTGAGAGAAAATCGAGCTTTTCCATTTTTAGAATTATCAAAATTCTGTAATTTTAATCTGAATGAACTTAGTATGAAGTTGCCCAAAAAAGGTATTAAGTGTACCTTTTAGAAAGGAATTTGACAGTATTTATCAAACAGGGAAGTAGGTAGTAAACGTATTATTTGTCTTAGGCTGCATATTGTTGTTAGGTACCGTTAAGTTGGTTCTGACTCATAGCAACCCTATGCACAACAGAACAAGAGTGCCCGATCTTGTGCCGTGTCCACGTATGTTTTAGCCCATTGTAGCAACTGCTGTGTCAATCCATCTTGTTGAGGGTCTTCCTGTTTTTCGCTGATCCTCCACTCTGCCAAGCATGATGTCCTTCTCCAGGGACTGATCTTTCCTGACAACACGTCCAAGGTATGTAAGATGCAGTCTTGCCTTCTTTGCTTCCAAGGAGCACGCTGGTTGTACTTCTTCCAGAACATATCTATTTGTTCTTTTGGCAGTCCATGGTACATTCAACATTCTTCTCTAGCACCACAATTGAAAGCATCAGTTCTTCTGTCTTTGTTCATTGTCCACCTTTCACATGCACACGATGCAAATGAAAAGACCATGGCTTGGGTCAGGTGCACCGTAGTCTTCATGGTGACATCTTTATTTTTGAATACTTTAAAGAGATCCTATGCAATGTGCCTTTTCATTTGTTGAGTACTGGTTCCATGGACGTTGATTGCAGACCCGGGTAAAATGAAATCCTTGACACTTCAATTTTTTCTCCATCTAGGACGATGTTACTTACTGGTCCAGTTGTGAGGATTTTTGTTTTCTTGCTGTTGAGGTACAGTTCATACTGAAGGCTGGTCCTTGATCTTTATCAGTAAGTGTTTTATATCTTCACTTCCAGCAAGTAAGGTGGTGGTGTCTGTGTAATGTAGGTTGTGAATGAGTCTTCCTTCAATTTTGATGCCTCATTCTTCTTCATATAAGCCAGCTTCTTGGATTATTTGCTTGGTATACAGATTGAAAAGATTTGGTGAAGGACTGCAACCCTGATGCACACCTTTCCTGACTTCAAACCATGCAGTGTCCCATGTTCTATTCTCACAACTGTCTCTACAGAATCCTTAAGGGCACAACCGAAGTGTTCTGGAATCCCCACTTTATGCAATTTTAGCCACAACTTGTTACAATCCATTCATTTAAATGCCTTTGCATAGTCAATGAAACACAGGTAAACATCTTTCTGCTATTCTCTGCTTTTAGCCAAGATCCATCTTACATGAGCAATGATATCCATGGTTCCATGTCCTCTTCTAAATGCAACTTGAATTTCTGACAGTTCCTTGTCAATATTCTGTTGCAGTTGCTTTTGAGTGATCTTGAGCAAAATTTTACTTGTGTGTGATATTAATGATACTGTTTGGTGATTTCTGCATTTGGTTGGATCACCTTTCTTTGGAATGGGAATAAATATGGATCTCTTCCAGTCAGTTGGCCAGGTAGCTGGCCTCCAAATTTCTTGGTACAGATGAGTGAGCACTTCCAGTGCTGCATCTGTTAATTGAAATGTCTCAATTGATACTCCATCAGTTCCTAGGCCTTGTTTTTGCCAGTGCTTTCCATGCAGCTTGGACTTCCTCCTTCAGTACCATCAGTTCTGGGTCATATGCTGCCTCTTCAGATGGCTCAACATTGACCAGTTCTTTGAGATATAATAACTGTGTTTCTTCCATCTTCTGTTGATGCTCCCTGAGTGATTTAATATTTTCCCTGTAGAATCCTTCATTATTGCAACTTGAGGTTTGAATTTTTTGTTTCGTTATTTCAGCTTGATTAGGCTGCATATACATGTAAAATTAAGTTTATCAAAGGTCGCACTTTAACTCTGATTAGTAGGAAATTTCTCTAACAAAATTATTGTAGAAATTGTTTAGAGTAACTTGAAATAAAAGCTGGGAAACAAGATTAGCATCAACAGTTGTCCAAGATCCTATCTGATAGGTCACAAACTGTGATAAAATTGGTGGGAAACGGAGTGTAATTAGTTGTTTAAGGTTTACAGAAATACAGTTCATTATAGAAAACAATGTCAAGGAAACAAAAAGGAAAACCACTTCTAATATTACTCATTGATAACAGTTACTGTTTCAGTAATTTGGGGGACTTACATTTAAAAAATAAATCCTGTAAAAGATTATTGAGTTTTTTTTTAATTACAAACTATAATTAAGAGTCTTGCATTCTGTTTTGTGTTTAGTTTTGTGTCTGGTTATAAACAGATCAGCATATGAAATTAAAATGTTTGGAAAAATAGTGTGTATCTATCTTAAATGAATATTTAATCATGGTTCAAATTCTTTAAGTAATTTGATGCTTATCTTCCATGTGCCTTGTAGAGATTCAGGGACTGTAAATTAATTTAGCATGACCCATATCTAGATAATTGTTTAAAAAAAAAAAGTAGAGGTAGTTCCAGCCCAAACTATTTGGATTATCTGCTGTTGACCATAGTGCCCTTCATTGCCACTGTTAATTTAACTTGCTGCTATGAGGACAAAAAAAAAAAAAAAAAAAAAAAAATCCATTGTTTGACTTGGAGAAGAACAGCCTGAACAAAATGGAAACCTCATAATATGGGTAAGTGCTAACAGCATAGTTATTATACTTGTGTAGTGAATACTTCTTTTGTGATGTACAGTGGTCTGTACAATATCTTGTATTTATCTGGTTCTGTAAACCTTTAATTATTAAATGTATACATTGCAGTGTTATTTCTTAGGAACTGTATATATTAAATGTCTTATTTTTGGATTTAATGGGAAAGTATAAGGATAATGGTAGTTAACAACCAGCTGTTTCTCTAGAGAGGAACCTTCTGTCAGGTTATTGGAAAGTAGATGGAACATCAAGAGAGATGTGGAAACTACTTACCTGGAGATGTTTGGTAGCATTTGTCTAGTGTCAGGGAAGCAGCTTTGCCACTCATGCACATTTGATGATGTCGGGAGGCAGCTGTGATTGTCATGAGTGAGGGTGAATACTACTGGCATCTAGTGAGAAGAGGCCAGGAATGCTGCTAAATGCCATACAACTCACAGGACAGACTTAGAACAGCAAAGTGTCTGGCCCCAAATGTCACTAGTGCTGAGGCTGAGAATCTGGCCTAGTGTATGATTGCTATCATTTTGTCACTGTGCTGTTGTTTAGGGAGAGGGTGGTGGTCATGTGCCGGAAATAAGAGGTCTGACAATTGAGTTCACCATCTCATCCTAGAGAAAGTGTTATATATGTCGTAGCTGAATGTCACTGCTATCGTCTTCGAAGTTCTCCCATTGGGAAGCTGTTCACCAACATCAGAGCCTATTCCACCCTTCAAAGTAATTTTGGAACCTTTTTTCCTGAATGGCCATCAGAGCTGTTGTCACATTACCCTTCATGTCCTGAATGTCAACAGAATGTCTTACTTTTAATATTGCTTTATCTTTGGGTAAAGAAAAGTCATTGGGGGCCAGATTAGGTGAGTAGGGAGGGTGTTCCAGTACAGTTATTTGTGTGCTAGTGAAAAACTCCTTCACAGACAGTGCTGTGTAAGCGAGTATATTGTCATGATGCAAGAACCATGAGTTGGCAAGTTCAGGTGGTCTCACTTTTTCACACAGCCTTTTCAGCAGTTCTAAATAGTAAACTTAGTTAACTGCAGTCGGTACAAATTTATAATGGACAAATCCTTTGATATCAAAAAAGGTTAGCAACATCGTTTTGAGTTTTTATTTGGACTGATGGAACTTCCTGGTCTTGAAGAACTGGCTGATTTCCACTGAGCACTTTTGACGCTTTGTTTCAGAGTGGTATTGGTACCCACATGTTTTATCACCAGTGATAACAGGGCCCAAACATCATCTTCCCTCTCTAGAAGATCTTGGCAAACTTTGACTCTCCTTTGCTTTTGTTCATTAGCGAGCTCCTTCGGGACCATTTTTGCACATACTTTGCTCATGCCAAGATTTTCAGTTAAGACTTTCCTGTCTCTCCATCAACGTTTGGTCTGTTATGCTTCTCACAGTCAGCTGATGATTTTGAAGCACAAATCGGTGAATTTTTACATGTTTTTGTCAGTTCTGCCCATTACAGGGCGCTGACTTCCTCAGCAATGATGCTTTGTCTCCCCTCAGAAAAACATTTAATCCATTTGTACACTGCCATTTTCTTCATGGTGGTATGCCCATAAACTTGGGCTAACAGTTCCCCATTTCATTTCCACTCTTGCCAAGTTTAACAAGATATTTAGTGTTTGTTCATTGCTCTAATTCAAGCTCTGGCATGATGACGACAGAAAAGCTTGCAGCAATAGTGGACACCACTGAGCAAGCAGCTGCCACACGTGGACACAAACACAGCTGTGAGACAACGGATACACTGACGTTATGAAACCTTACTGAGTTGTTTGTGCAGTGCTGCCAGCATTAGGGCATGGTGGCAAGTTCGCGAACCTGTCAGACCTCACATGTACTAGACTTTACTATCCCTTTATGGGTTGTTGGGCACTTAGGTTGTTTCCATTTAACCAATATTTTTGAAGTGTGATTTATGTATTGTAACTTAAGGTGTAACTACATGTATCTTAAGTGTTCTTTCTGTGAGTTTTGAGTTGTACATAACTTCCTAAATACTACCAACCACCACATGGGTGTCACTTTCTCATACTGTGGTGGCTTGCTTGTCGCTGTGATACAGGCAGCTTTGCCACTGGTATTTCAAATACCAGCAGGGTTACCCACAGTGGACAGGTGTTGGCAGAGCTTCCACACTAAGAATAGGAAGAAGGACCTGACAATCTACTTCTAAAAAAATGGGCACTGAAAATCTAATGAACAGCAGCAGAACGTTGTCTGGTGTAGTACCAGAAGGTAAGCCCCTCACACTAGAAGGTACTCAGAATACAACTGGGAAGAGCTACCTTCTTAAAGCAATGAGATGGGTGGAGTAAAACTTTTTCAGCCTTTATTTGCCAGTGTGGCATGACTCACCATGAGAAGAAACAGCTGTAGATGTCCATTAATAATTGGAATGTGGAATGTATGAAGTATGGATCTGAGGAAATCAGAAGTCATCAGAAATGAAATGGAGTGAATAAAGATCCATGTTCTAGTCCTTAGTAAGCTGAAATGGGCTGGTATTGGCTATTTTCAGTCAGACAATCATATGATCTTCTGCACTGAGAATGTCAAAATGAAGAATGACATCACATTCATCATACAAAAGAGCATTTCAAGATCTGCCCTGAACTACAGCACTGTCATTGTAGGATAATACACCTACAAGGAAGACCAGTTAGTAATAACTTATTTAAATTCACTCACCAATCATTAAGGCCAAAGGGGAAGAAATTGAAGATTTTTCACCAACTTCTGCAGTCTGAAATTGACCAAGCATGCAATGAAGATGCATTGATCCCTGGTGATTATAATGGGAAAGTTGGAGACAAAAGAAAAGGATTGATAGTTGGAAAATATGGCCTGGATTACAGAAGTGATGCTGGAGATTACATAATAGAATTTTCAATTCCAACGACTTGTTTGCACATACTGTTTTTCATCAACGTAAATGGTGACTGTACTTGTGGGCCTTGCTAGGTGAAATACAGAGGAATCAGTTCAACATAAAGGAAACTTAAATGCATATCCTAGTTGGAAGAATTCAGTCTAATAAGGCTTTATGCTATATGATGCTGACTATGGTATTTATCTTAAATCAGCATTATTTGAATTTAGCTTGGAAATAGTATTCTAATGAAGGATTCAGTCTTAAAGATTAGTGGTGGTTTCATTCATTTATTTTTATTGTGCTTAAGTGAAAGTATACTGTCCCAGTTAATTTTGCATGCCTGCCTGTCTGCAGGTCCTTCTGCTGTTCTTGCCCAGTGACAGCACACACCTGCTTTTCTTTCTAGACTTGTTATATGCTCTTAACTATCTCTCCACCCTCTTCTCTCTCATCTAGAAAGAGACCAGCAGGACAGCATCCTGTAAATGTGTAGACCCATAAAGTACATACTGTGTGTGTATGTATGGTCATGTTATGTCTCCGAGTCCAGTCCATTTTTATTTGAAGAGGACTTCTGTAGTGTTTTCTGCACCATCAGTTGTGGTCTTTTAGTAGAATTCTTGAGCTGCACCCCTCTTTGTCTCATGTTGCCACAAGAACTCAACATTGTGTGCCCCATCATGGCTGTCTTTCAGGGTGGCTAGGCACTGTCTGGTTCTCCAGGTCACACATTGATACAGTCTCCTATTTACATGGGTCCTTGTGTCTCCTGAGCTCTTTTTTCCTTGGGTCTTATTCTTGGTGATTACCTGTTCCAGCTGAGCTGGCACTATTTGATGTACCTCAGATGGCAGCTTGCTAGCTTTTAAGACCCCAGATGCCCCTCACCAACATGGGGTGCAAAAGACTCTTAGCAATAGACTAGTTGTGCCAGTTGGCCTCCATGTCCCTCAAGAGCATGGCTTCCAAACCCAGCCCCTGCTACTCTAGCCTTGCAATATTGGATTGAGATTAGAAAAGTTCAATTTATGGTGATGTCCAGTTAAATTGATAGACTTTCTGCTGTGTGCTATCACTGCTTTCACCTAATCAAATTTCTATGAACTGTCTAATCTATAACCAACCCTCTCCCCACCCTTGTAGCCTTCAAAGAGTCTTGATACATAAGCCTATTTTTGAGTCATTATAGTAGAGACCTCATACAGTATTGGTCTTTCTGCTACTGACTGATTTCACTCAGCATAATATCTTCCATTTGAAACCAGGTTATGAGATGCTTCCTAAAATCATCATAGTTCTTTATCATTGCATAGTGGTCCATTGAGTATATGTTTATCCATTCATGTGTTGATGGGCATCTGGGTTGATTCCATCTTTTTGCTATTGTGGACTGTGCTGCCATAAACATTCTTGTGCATGTATCTGTTCATGTGACAGTCTTTGCTTATGTAGGATATATTCTGAACAGTGGGATTACTGGATCAAATGGTATATATATTTCTAGCTTTTTAAGGAAGCTCCAAAATTCTTTCCAAAAAGGTTGTACCATTCTGCAGTCCCACCAGCAGTGTGGGAGAGTTCTGATCTCTACAGCATCTCAGCATTTATTGTTTTGTGGTTTTTGGATTATGGCTAACGTTGTTAGGGTGAGATGGTATCTCATTGTAATTTTGATTTGGATTTTCCTGATAGTTAATAGTCATGAGCATTTCTGCTTGTATCTTCGGCTGCCTGGATGTCCTCTTTGGTGAAGTGTCTACCTATCTCCTTTGCCCATGGGTTTATTGGGGTATTTACCTTTTCCTTGTTGATATTTTGCAGTACCGTGTAGATTATGGAGATCAGATGTCAGTCCGACATGTAGTTACCAAGTATTTTTTTCCCATTCTGTAGGTGGTGTTTTAACTATTGTGATAAAGTCTTTGGATGAGCAAAAGTGTTTGATTCTTAGTAGTTCCCGTTTAATGGTTGTTTTTTTAATAACCAGTGACTGTATAGAAATAAAAGTTGTAGCAACTTGTGAAATTTATAAACATAGTCCTTAACAGTTCTGAAAATGTGCGTGCTATAATTTTGACCTTTTTTTTTATAGTCATTTAAAACCACATGAAAAAAAGTCTTTGAGGAAATCTTTCTTTTGTGCAAATTCGAGGTTATGAGATATTTTTATTTTTATTTTTTTAAGAATCAGTAGTACACATATTGAGAAAGAAAATGGGCATTTTTTCTTATGTTTCAAAAGGAAGGCAATCTTTCCTAGATTTGCTGCCCACCCTACCTCTCTGCAGCCAGTTGGCTTGGGACAGTTAGGACCTAGCCTTGGGCTCAGGAATGGAGGCAGTCTCACGTGAATTATAGGTCCGTGTGGAAGAGGTAAGTGAATTAGATCAAGGTACCACCGTTAGGATTAGGTGTTGGTGGCAAACCGCATTTCCACAAATGTATTTACTTACTATATAACCTTGGTAAAATAAATACAACAGTGAGGGAAAGTTGCAACACAAGGAATAACGGGCCAGTCTGGGATGAGAGGGTGTGGAAGAAGAATGGAGTGGATAATGTGGAGGTGCTGAATCTCAGCAGTCACAGCCTCAGGAAGGGCTTCAGTCAGAGACAGGGGTAGTGAAGTTGATTCTAGAGGGAGAAAAGCTGACTTCAAAGGCCAACATGGCTGGCTGCAAATTTTGCCTTAGGCTATTGAACTCAAAGGTTTGAATAGCTTATAAATAAATCAGCAGTGCTAGGCAATTGCAGCACAGTTACAAGTCAAGGGTTAGAGTTATGATATTTAAAATAAGCCATGGAAAATCTTCTCTGGACGTTTGTGTGCTCTTACAGTACAAGGGGATTGCATGTGTGTTTTGTGTAGGAATAAGGAGCAAGATCCACTGCATAATTTACAGGGCCTAATTCAAAATAAAAAACAGCCTCTATTCAGAAATGATCAAGAATTTTAAGATGCTCGTCACAGAACAAGAAACCAAGTGCATGGGAGCTCTGTGCATAAGTTGCATGCTTGTGAAGCATTCCTGGTCAAAACTGTTGCTCCCTACAGAGCTGAGGAGACACCAAGTGATTTTCATGCACCTCTTGAGTGTACCCTCCTATATATATATATTGGTAGGGCACACACAGATTTCAGAGCATACATCTGGGAGTCAGAAGAAGCAGGTTTAGTCCCAGTGTTGGCAACTGAGGACAAGTTTGTTCATTTGTTACACCTGATCTAGATCAGTGGTTTTCAAACCCTTTATTTTAAAACAGTGGAAACCTCTTTTCATCAAAAATATTACTTAGACTCCTACATATAAAATAGATAGCAAAAAAAACTTGATTAATTGAAAACACACTGATAGAAGTTGAGGAATTCTGTCCAATAATTTGGTAGCCATCTATGTTGATCAGGAATCGTCAATTACATCCCTCCTGCCAAATCTCGCTGCTGCATGTTCTTGTCAGTTTTCCGGGGATGTAGTCACAATCATTTATTTACATACTGTCTCTGGCTCCTTCTAGGAAGCTGAGTAGTTGTGACACAGATTGCGTGACCAATAAACCCAAACCAAACCCACTGCTCTTGAGTCGATTCTGACTCATAGTGACTCTATAGGACGGAGTACAACTGCTCCCTAGAGTTTCCAGAGAGTGCCTGGTCAATTGGAACTGCCAACCGTTTGGTTAGCAGGTGCAGCCAACAAAGCTGCAAGTGTTTATTACCTGGTCCATTACAGAAAAGTTTGTTGACTTCTAATGTAGATTATTTATTTTGATGACACTAGGAGAACGGCAAAAACAAGGCGAGGAAGTCTGTCAGGCTTGGAGGAATAAAGTAGATTAATAAAGTGGGAAGTTAGGCATCAGAGCAAACTCTGATGGTGTAGTGGTTAAATGCTATGGCTACTGACCAAAGGATCAGCAGTTCCAATCCACCAGTGCTCCTTGGGAGCCCTGTGGGGCATTTTAAACTACCCTCCTAGTTTATTGTGAGTTGGGTTTTGTTTTTGTTTTTGTTTTTGTTTTTTTCTTTTTCTTGGTAACAAGCTAGGAAGTAAGTCCCTGGCTTGCTTTCTTAAGCTGGATATTCCATCATCTTTTTCCTTCTCTTCCTGGGAATTCTTTCCCCCAATCCATGGGGGCTGGCCCAGTCTTCTCTTTTGTGTTCTTTTCGGTGTCCCTCTCCTGCAAGTCATGCTTTTCTTACCATTAAACAAACTACTTTTAAACTAGACAAAATAAGCGCCATTATTTAAATGCAATAATCTTGTTGCTCCCTGTGGCTTCTTGTTTTAAATCTCATTTCTCAAAAAGAATTACACTCTCAGTGTATTTCAGTGAAGCAGTTGTTAAATGACATCTTTGGCTCTGATGAACGAATATTTATTTCCTAATGATCTGTATCTGCCTGAAAATGGCAAGCCTTGAATATACTAGTCTTGTGCAGAGAATATTTTCTATTTCTCTATTTAACACAGTGATACTGTATCAGAATGGCTTTTGGTAAACCAGTCAATTGAAAAAAAAACTCTGTGGTCACACTATGATGCCTTTTCTTACTATTTAGCATGTCAAATTCTAAACTAAAACTCTAGTGGCCCTTTTTTTCAGTGGTTCCCAGAATTTAACCATTTGATTGCATCTTTCTGGCTTTCTTAAAAAAGAGGATATTGTCTCCTACTAAAGACTGTATTTCAAATAAATATTGGTGGCCCTAGCTATGTTAGAAAGTTCTGATTTTGTAGATAAGCATGATAGCAATTTTTGATATTTCTGTAAGGAGCATTTGTTGCCAACTTTCATTAGACACAAAGTTGACACACAATGTGCTGATTTTCTTGTTCTGTTTTCATAGCTAGATGGGTGATTGAGGAATTATTTGGAGAAATACCATTTCTGTGATATCTGTTACATGAAATAGGGAAGACTGAATTCTTTCCTCAGAGTACAGGAATTAATTAGATGTGTACATCCCCTACTTTTTACAAGAGAAAAGCTCCTTTTGGCTGCTTCTAAAAATATTAAGATACGGGGCTTCTGTGATAAAGAGTTCATTGTCTTTTTTTATCATTCTTTTGCAACTTCTTTTTAAATTTTTTTTATTGCGATTAAGTGAAAGTTTACAATCCAAGTCAGTTTTCGGTATAGAATTCTAAGTACTCACATCTATGCAACTGTATCTGCCCTCCTCACCCTGTGACAGCACATTCCTCTTTTTCATTCTTTACTGCACTTCTGACTTGCTAGTTGATGTTTCTCCTGTCAATGCTGTTCATGTCCATGCAGCAGATCCTGTTTCTTCTTTTGCATTGGCTGCTAGGATGCTTAGAACCAAATTAGTGTTCTATTTTTATTGAGTATTATTGTCAACTCTGCCTTCATACTGTATTTCTTGTTGATCTCCCTTTTCTCACTCATTTTTTGAAAAGCTTAACCAGTTGTATTAAGATCATCCAAAAGAAAAGTCTCACCTCTGCCTACATTTAACGGAAAAGTAGCAAAATTTGGGGAGAGGCAAGAGGTCATCCGGACTTCAGCAGTTTGAGAAGCCATTGCCATCAGGAAGAATAAGACAAACCTTGCTGACTCTCGTCCTTGCAATTCTTTTCTCCGCTGGACTCTGACTCCTGCCCACTGGTGACTGGCACAGTTCTCCACCTCCCCTTGCACCTCTGTACAAGCTTCACAGGTCCCCTCCACCCACTCCCTTCCCTTATTCAAATCCACTCATACAGATAGTTGCAGGTGTATCTAAAGTGGGAGGCCTGGAAGTGGACCACAGAGCAGGAGGAGGGACCTGCCGTGTTCCCTTTCCTCCTTTCTTGTTTGGGTCCCTCCAGCCCTGGGACTATGTTTCCTTTTGAAGTCCCCTGTGCAGGTCACTGCTCTCTCCCCTCTATCATTACACAGGGCAGCAGTGTCTGGGCCAGGGTCTCCCCGTGCTGGCAAGGCCATCTCATCTAGTCTCCTCTGTGTTTTTCTTATCTCTGATGTACATGCTTTTGTAGGTTGTAGATGGAAAGAGCTCAATTAATTTCCTGACACTTGTACACATACGTGCTTCTTGAGAAAAGAGTGTGCTCAGTAATTCGCTGAGAGAAGTACAAGGGTCCTGTGCCCTTTTCAGATCAAAGACATGAGCATTAATTAGAGAAATTATTCTCCTCCTCTAATTTGAGTGCTTCCGAGTGGATATGCAATAAAAAATATTGTCTTATTATTTTTGCCTTCTTCCTTTTTGCTGTTTGATACAAGTTAGCGCAACAGTCTTGAGCCATACATAAGGCAGAGTTAAAAACTGTAAAATAAACAAGACATTGCTCCTACTCATAAGAAATTTTAGACTCACACTTTTATTTTCACCTCTGGCTGCACAGGAGAATCATTTGAGAGGTCTTAAAAATACTACATCATTAGAGACCCATCACCAGTTCTTCTGATTTAAATGGGATGGAGTCTAGAAACAAAATTTTGAGTTAATATGCAACCAAGAGCAAAGATTATGCACACAGTAGCTCTCCTGTGTAGCAGAACATGATTTAAACATTGTAAGACATATACCAGCTCTGTCATAATCACCTGCCGCTTCTCCCGCACTGTGTTTGGGGTTAGTTGTCTCACCTGTCTCCTTTCCTAACTCCATACCGTTACCTCAGTCGTAGCATCCAACAGTAACCATCCGTTCACGCTACTGAACTGTGAGCTACTGAAGGCTGGGCGCCAAGATCTGCCAACAGAGTTCAGATCTGGCAGCTCGTGACATAGGCAAGTTACTTAATGTCTACCCGTCTCAGTTCCTTATCTATAAGATGTCAACAGTAGTAATGATGATGCCCACCTCAGTGGATTTGGTATGAAGATGTAATAAAATAACACATATAAAGCACTTAGTCTAATGTCTGGAACATACGAGCCACAGAGATTAGCAGTTTTTATTATTAGCCTCTCTCTCCCCAAAATAGGGTTTACTGCTTCTCACTTGTTAAATATGGAACAAACATAGCATCATATTTGACTTCTCCAGGGCAGACTTAGCATTCTCGAATAGGCATTTAAGCAGTTAACTAACAAACAGCTTCTGCTGGTCCATTGTGCTACTTAGAGACAGGTTCCTAGGCTGATTTTGCTGTGTTTTTTTTTCCGGGACTGATCTGTTCTCCACATTTCTGTTCAATGCCTCAGGAGGCCTACCTCATTCCACCATATCTCTAGGGCCCCCTTGCTAACAGGCTTGAGTTCAGTCTATAGAAGCTTCCACAAGGAAATTAGAGAGTGGAAGAAGACGTGGACATTCACTCCCTGCTCCCTCGCAGCTTGGTGCTTCATTTCTAGCAGGGACTGCATCCCTTTGCTAGTGTACCTGCTTGCCATGTGCTCTCTAGAAACTCTATGGGGCAGTTCTACTCTGTCAGAATCAATTCAATAGCAATGGGTTTGGATTTGGTTAAGATTCAAGGGGGAAGAGTCTCATCTGCCCTATCTACCATGGTACCAACCTTCACTGGACTCTGGTAACTCTGTTTTCCTACCCTTGTTCCTTCAGGTCTAGGTGTGGTGATGGCTTCCAGCTCTTGCAGTCTGTGGGTGCAACATGCCTTACTGTTTTTTACTTAACCCTGTCATACATGAGAGGGTTGGGGACACAGTTGCTTAATATTTTGAATTGAGCTGGACTCAACTTCCTATTAGGTGCCTGAATGATACCCACTCCCTCCTCAAAGACATTTTACTGCTCTCCACTGGAAAATTGTGGTGAGAAGTATGTATTTTCTAAATTGACTTGTCAGAGCCAATTGGTGGCATGGCGATTAAGCATTTGACTGGTAACCAAAAGATCAGCCGGTAAAATCGACCAGCAGCTCCTCGGAAACCCTATGGGAGCAGTTGTACTCTGTCCTATAGGGTCACTATGAGTGAGAATCAACTCAACAGCAAGGTAGTGGGTTTTTGTCGGCAACTAACAACCACTGGAAACCCTGGTTGCATAGCGGTTAAGTGCTATAGCTGCTAAGCAGAAGATCGGCAGTTCAAATCTGCCAGGTGCTCCTTGGAAACTCTATAGGCCAGTTCTCCTCTGACCTAAAGGGTCTCTGTGAGTTGGAATCGACTCAGTGGCAGTAGGGTTGGTTTTTGGGTTTTACAGCCACCAGGATGAATGTTGCCACTTGGATGGAGACTGAAGTAAACAGTTCAAAGATGAACAAAGGCAGAAGCACAGACATTATAATGCATATAAACATCTCACCCCCTCAAACCTCAAGAGGAGTCAGACAGACAGAAGTTATAGTTTACATAATTAGCTCGTTCCTCTCACACCTTATGAGGGAAGGCTAAAGTCTGCCCACTAAGATCTTTACAGAGTGTCTCCTGTGGGTTCTTCCTCACCTTCTGTTTCTCTTCCCAGCTTTCTCTTATCCTCACTCAGCGACCTCTTCTTTAAGCTCATCTCATTGAATACTCTTCCCCTTCCTTATGAAACTCCACCCTTCCTCACCAAGCAAAGGTACCCTAGTCCCAGTCCCTTCAGGAGTCTGGTAAAATTTCCACCTTACATTTGACTGGAAAGAAATTTCCTTCTCCTAAGATCTGCTGACTCTGAAGAGAAGGGAGTTGAGTTTTGACCCCACAAGCTTAGGATTGGGAATGGGGTTAAACAATGTATATCTCTTTTCTGGGTTGGTTTCCCACAAAGTATGGCTGCTTCTTTGTTATGACATAGTTCATCATGAAGAAATTTCTTATGGAGAAAACATTGAGTATTCTCACCTAAGAAATGTATTTCTCCTAGTAACATGTTGATCCTATTCCTTGCACACACAGAAAAGAAGCATAGCATTATTGTATTAAGGGAGTATTACCTCTTCCTGAGCATGCTTTCTTGATATGAGACCTTGCTTTAGCTGAGTTTCCCTCTATCTGAATCACCTGAGACGGGTGGTAGCATGCACAAGTAATTTCCTTCTTATTGCTGATATTGGATACCCTCTTCATGACACGAAAGTAGATGCTATTAATTTAGTGTATAATCCTCTTGAAGTGTCTTGACACATATAGCATAGGTTATTGGTTCTTAATTGGGGCAATTTTGATTTCTAGGGAACAGCTGTCAATGTCCAAAGATGCTTTTGAATGTTACTACTCTGGAGAGGGTTGCTACTGGCAACCAGGGAAGCCAGAAATGCTTCTAAACATCCTACAAAGTGTAAGACAGCTCGACTAAACAAAGAATTACAATTCAAAATTTCAAATATTGCTAAAGTTGGGAGATTAGGTAATCAAGTAGTTCCCCGAAGCAGGTAACATCTGTATTTTGATTAAAGGCATGAAATCAGTAGGCCTTACTTTGACACTTGGTCCTAATGGGATTGTGCTCTGATTCAAAGCAGATCACCTTCTGTGGATTAAAGGCCAGTGTGGCATTATTTCTTAACCTTCTCCCCTTCAATTACAAACATATGCCTGCACAGACACATTCAGAGAATACCAATATAAATGTCAAGAGCAACCTTCAAAAACACAGCCTGAAGTATGTATGTGTTGAAGGGTTAGGGCCAGTTTCAACCCTTTGTCTTCCAGAGGGGAAGGCATCTTCTCTAAATCCCATTGTATTACTTAGGGGCCAACTATATGACATAACAAAGAGGCTCTGTTATGTTATGCATGAAATGCATCCCACCCAAAATATGTGTTGTAAGTGTTAACCTCTATGCCTGTAGTTATAATCCTGTTTGGGGATGAGTTATCTTTGTTATGTTACCAAGACAGAATTAGTGTAGGATGTATCTTGAGTTGACCTCTTTTGAGGTATAAAAGAGACTAAACAAGAAAGCAAGTAAGCGTAGATGGGGAGAGATGCTAAATCACAGGAATACCACCCAGAAGCAGAAACTCAAAAAAGACAGGGACATGTCTACAGAGCCAACAGGAAGAAAATCCTCCCCCTAGAACTGGCATTCTGATTTAGAACTTCTAGCCTTCTTAAGGACGAGAAAATAAATTTCTGTTTTTAAAAGTCATCCACTTTGGGTGTTTCTATTACAGCAGAACTACATAACTAAGATTGTGATGGTTTGGATTGTGTGTCAGCTTGGCTGGGCCATGATTCTCAGTTTTTACTTGAGATCAGTCCATGATTCCATCTGCTGTGAGTAGCCAATCAATTTAAGGGGAGTTTCCTTGGAGGTGTGGCTTACATCTAAATATAAGCTGATGGTCTGGCTTTTTGTTTGCTTGGGATCCTATGCCTTCTTCCTGTTTGTCTGACCTCCAGCTCTTGGGATTTGAGCTATCAGCTTACCTGAAGATCTTGGAATTCATGAATCTTCACAGACTAAGAGCAGGAGCTCTGCTCTCTGACTAGCTGATTTGAGGTTTGCCAGCCCCTGTGGCCACCAGGAAACCCTGGTGGCATAGTAGGTTAACTGCTATGTCTGCTAGCCAGAAGGTTGGCAGTTCAAATCCTGCAGGCACTCCTTGGAAATACTATGGGGCAGTGCTACTCTGACCTCTAGGGTTGCTATGAGTTGGACCCAACTAGACGGCATTGCATTTTGCAGCCCCTGTTGCTACATGAATCAAGAGAAGCCTCCATCTGGATCCACGAACTCTAGACCGTCCAGCTTCTACAATCAGGCGAGGTGTTTCTGTGATACAAATCTTTCTCTCTTTCTACATACACATTTTACTGGATTTGTTTTCTAGAGAACCCAGCCTATGACAGGCCTCCCAAAACAGAGACAACAAGAGAGAAGTTTATTTTGCTCTTACATAGCAATTATAACATCTCTCTCTTTTACTCATATTAACTGGTGCTTTAGTCACTATATTGTTTTTCAAACCTTCTATTCCCATGTGAAGCCAAGCTTTTGGAGAAATTAATGTTAGGGGCAAAAACTAAAGCCACCTTTAAAGTACTTTAATTTTTGGCTTTTGTTTTTCAAAAAGTCTAACCTCACTGAAGTGAGTAATGTAAGTTTCTTTGAAGACCAGAGTTAAAAAGAGGGGGATTCTTTTTAAGTTAAAAGAAGAAGAGGAGGAAAAG
Organism: Heterohyrax brucei; assembly: GCA_028571685.1. Classification (NCBI taxonomy): domain Eukaryota; kingdom Metazoa; phylum Chordata; class Mammalia; order Hyracoidea; family Procaviidae; genus Heterohyrax; species Heterohyrax brucei. The sequence continues at coordinate 140,087,593 of CM053144.1, forward strand.
ATTGCCCCAGGAGTAAAGAGGTTGCAGTAAAGAGGTTTAGTGGAGAGAGAGATCAAAGTGGATTGTAATTGGATTTAGAGAAAATGAATGGATGTATCACATACATCTCTCCAAATTTGTAGCCTGAGAGTCATAGCCACTTATTATGATATTTATTAATGTTTATTTACTTTAAGAATAGGTACATAATTGAGAGGGTACTAACCCCTGCATGTTAATGTAACTGTATGGTTAAATTATGGATTTAAATTTTGATATGTCTAATTTAAATTGACTGTAGAGTTCTGCAATGACTGAGAAATTGTATTGGGTAGAATTAGTTCCAGAACAATTATTGATGCTTACACTAGACTTATTATTTCTTTTCACAATTATTTCCAAATACATGATGTACTGTAAAAAAAAAACTATAACAAAAGAGTTTGGGCTCATTCAATTTGCTATTTTTAGTGAGCAGAGTATGATTGTTTTTAGAGTTGGGAAATAATATTACTAAAATTTTCAAGATTGAGATAAAAATCTTAGTAAAAGGAATACAATAAAAATGAATTCCATGACTGGTTCTTAATTCTATTGCTCCTTTCCCTGGAAAAAGGGCAGACATTCAGCATTACTTCTTGTTTCTTTCCCCCAAGACGTGATGACAATCCCTTCATTCCTATTGCTGGTATCCAGCTCCAGCCTGTGTTCTTATTCGGCTTCCCCATTTGCCTTGGACTTGACTCTGACTCATAGCAAGCTAATGTATGTCAGAGTAGAGTTGTGCTCCCAAAGGTTTTCAGTGGCTAATTTTTCAGAAGTGGATCACCAGGCCTTTCTTCCGAGATACCTCTGGGTGTGCTCCAATGTCCAACTCAGCTTTGCTGCTGAGCATGCTAACCATCTGTACCACCTAGAGTCTCACTCAGGGACTTTACAGCTGCTATCATTCCTCAGAATCAATCCTCTACACACAGCCCCAGAGTGATAGTAAAACAGACAAAAGAATTCAGTCAGATTGTTTTAGTTATCTAGTGCTGCTATAACAGATATACCACAGACAGGTGACTTCAACAAAAAAAAATTTATTCTCTCACAGTTTAGGAAACTAGAAGTCCAAATTCAGGATGCCAGCTCTAGTGGAAAGCTTTCTTGCTCTGTTGACTGGGGGGAAGTACTTGTCATCAATCTTTCCCTCGTCTAGGAGCATCTTGGTGCAGAAACTCTGGCTCTGAAGGATGTGTCTCCCTCCCGGTTCTTCACTGTTAGTGGCATGAGACCTCCTGTGTCTCTCTGCGTGCTTGTCTTTTACATCTCAAAAGAGATTGACCCAAAACACAACTTAATCTTGTAGACTGAAGACTGCCTCATTAACATAACTGCCTGTAAACCTGCTTCATTAACATTGTAGAATTTTATGACATCCTTAACATCACAGGATTTACAACATGTAGGAAAATCACCTGATGTGACAAAAGAGTGGACAATCACGTGGTATGGGGAATCATGGCCTAGCCAAACTGACACACATTTTAGAGGGGACATAAGTCAATCCATAACAAGGATCAAGCCAATTTCTTCTCAAAGCCCACCAAAGCTTCCTTCGCATGTTGAGTAAGACATACACTCCTCATACTTTTCCAGCCTGCCTCTCCAGTGTCAACTCTAACATTCACTCTTCATTCACTCTGCTCCACTCTTTTATCGGGTCCTCATAATTTCTAAATTCTAGAGTCTTGTGAATATGAGTCAAGCACACCAAAAAACAAATGGACTGACAAAGAAGCAAATCTGCCTGAGGTATCCCAAAGTATTCATATCGATTATTTCAATAGGTAAGCTTCCCATTAGCTTTTGCTTCGATCACTTAAGATTCTGTCTTATGTGTTAGCCTCCGCTTCTTCCTGTCAAATGCCTAAATATAACTGAGGACTTAGTTTCGGAAACAGCTTGATTTAGGCTTCTCTTCTGTTGCTCTCCAAGATGAGTGAAGATGACTTGTGTGCTGTTTTGCTAGTCTTTGGCTTAGAGTTAAAATCCATTGCCGTCAAGTCAGGTCTGACATACGGTGACCCTAGAGGTCAGACTAGAACTGCCCCGTAGAGTTTCCAAAGTGAGCCTGGCGGATTTGAACTGCTGACCTTTTGGTTAGCAGACATAGCTCTTAACTATGCCACCAGGATTTCCTTAGAGTTAAAAGACTCTATCTTTGTTTGAAAAAGTTTAACAGCAGTAATCTGTGGGCCAGACAATCTAATAGTAGTTAGAGTCTATGTGGGATCTCTGCTGGTGCAAATAGTGCAAGTGTTTCACTGTTAACCAAAAAATGGGAAGGAAACGGGAAGGTTGAGTCCATTCCAAGGCACCTCAAAAGAAAGAGCTGGTGATCTACTTCTGAAAAACCAGCTCTTGAAAACTCTGTGAAACAAAGTTCTACTCTGACATATGTGTGGCTGCTAGAAGCTGAAGTCCATTCAAGGGCAACTGGTAGAGACTGGGCAAAGAATACATGAGGCAAACATAATTAATTCTCTCTCTTTCAGATCACCCATCCTTAGGAGCAGAGATAGCCTAGTTTTCAAAAGTAACCTACATGTCAACAACTTTGGAAGTTCCCGGTTAGCCATGTTCTTAGAAAGAAGATAGATTTTCTGGACAGGTTTGAAAGGAATGGAGAAAACGGAGCTTTTAATCATTGCTCATGCTCTTCAGAATATGCAGTTTCATTTCACTAAAGTTTATCATTTCTGCTTGTTTTTTAAAGTGGACTTTGCACATGCTCTTCACCTTTGGGTTGTGCTTAAACCTGTGATGATTCCATAGGGCTCAGTTCTTTCTCCATACTGTTCTTTCTCCTTGTTGTTTTTGCATGGTGTACAGAGCTGAGGCAAAGCTTAGATCACCATTTTTGGAGGCTTTTTAATTATAATTGAGTGAAAATATACAATCTCATATAAATTTGCATACCTGCCAATGAGCAGCTCCCACTACTCTCCCTGCCTGGGGACAGCACACTCCTCCTTTCCATTGTGTACATGTCATATCCTCCTAACAATCTCCTATTCCCTCGTCTCCACCCTCTTCCCTGCATCCAGTAAGAGGTCAGCAGGATGGCATCCTATAGAACCATCCTATAGAACCATCAAGTGCACACATGTTATGGTTACTCTGTGTTGCCAAGTCCAATCTGTTTCTGGCAGAAGAGTTGACCTGCATTATGATTTATGGACACGGGCAGCATCAGGGCCAGGCGCCATGCTCCCAGGAGAACACTGAGGCCCCTGGGCCATCAGCTGCGGTTTTTTTAGTGGAGATTTCAGGGTGCATCCCTTTGTATTTTTGTGTCTCACTAGCAACACAGCTATCACTGGAGGAGGCCTGACACCTTCTGGTTCTTCCAGTCACATGTCTATGTAATCACCTGCTCATGTGGGTCTCTCTTTGTCCCGTGTCATTTTGGTCCTTGGGCATCATCCATTCCTGCTGAGTTGGAACCATTTGGTGTACCTCAGATGGCAGCTTGGCAGCTTTTAAGAACCCAGACGCCACTCACCAATTTGGGGTGCAGAAGACTGTCTTAATAAAAAGCTAGTTATGCTAATTGGCCTCAATGTCCACTGAGATCATAGCCCCCAGACCCCCACCTGAGCTACTCCGTCCTTGCAATTTTAGTTTGAGATGGGAGGAGTAATCATGTTATGTTTAAGTCCAGTTAAAATTGATCTCCTTTCTAATGTGTGCTGTCACAGATTTCACCCAGCTAACTTTCTATCAATTATCTAATCAATAACCCACCCTCTCTCTCCCTCCCTCCCCACCCTTGCAGCCATCAAAGAGTCTTTTCTGTTATGCATGAGTCTGTTTTTAAGTTCTTATTGTAGGGGTCTCATACAATATTTGTCCTTTTGCCACGGATTGCTTTCACTCAACGTGATGTCCTCCAATTGAAACAAGGCCATGAGACACTTCCTAAAATCATCATTGTTCTTTATCATTGCATAGTGTTCCATTCAGTATATGTACCATAGTTTACCTATCCATTCCTCTGTTGCTGGGCCTCTAAATTGATTCCATGTTTTTGCTATTGTGGACTGTGCTGCAACAAACATTCTTGGGCATGTAGCAGCTGGTGTGAATGACCTTGATTCTGTAGAGTATTTTCCTAGTAGTGGAATTACTGGGTCAAATGGTCTATCTGTATCCAGTTTTTTAAGGAAGCTCCAGACTGCTTTCCAAAGAAGTTGCACCATTCTGCAATTCCACCAACAGTGTAGGAGTGTTCCAGTTTCTCCACCACCTCTCCAGCATTTGTTGTTTTGTGCTTTTTGGATCATGACCAACTTTATTGGGGTGAGGTGGTATCTCATTGTAGTTTTGACTTGAATTTCTTTAATAGCTAATGGTCATGAGCATGTCTGCATGTGTTTTTTGGCTGCCTGGATCTCCTCTTTAGAGAAGTGTCTGTCCATCTCCTTTGCCCATGACTAAATTGGATGATTTATCTATTTCTTATTGCTATTTTGTAGTACCTTATAGATTATGGAGATCAGGTGTCAGTGTGACATACAGTTGCCAAATATTTTTTCCCAGTCTGTAGGTGGCCTTTTAATTCTATTGATAAAGTCTTCAGATGAGCGAAAGTGTTTGATTCTTAGTAGTTCCCATTTGTCTATTTTCTCTTCTGTTTATTGTGGTTTGTTTGTCAGATTTTGAAGTCTGTCTACGTTGTGTATTAAAACTTTCATTGTTCCATACATGTCTCATCCTCTCAACAGTTTCAAGTAAAAGACAAAACAAAACAAAACAAACAAAACTTTCATTGTTGATCCTAATTTTTCTTGGATGAGCTTTATCATTTTAGACTTAGTGCTTAGGTCTTTTACCCAGTTTGAGTTGCTTTTTGTATAAGGTGTGAGATATGGGACTTTATTGCAGGTGGATATCTAATTTTGTCAGCAGCATTTGTTGAAGAGATTGTTTTAACCCCAGTTTAATGTCTTAGGGCCTTTGTCAAATATCAACTGTTCATAGGAGGATGGTGTCATCTCTGGGGTCTCAATTCTGTTCCGTTGATCTATCTGTCTCTTTTTGTACCAGTACCAGGCTCTTTTGACTACTGTGGCAGTGTAGTAAGTTCTAAAGCCAGGTAGTAAAATGTCTCCCAGTGTGTTCTTCTTCTTCAGTAGTGCTTTGTTTATTTGTGGCTTCTTCTCTTTCCAAACAAAGTCAGAGATTCGTTTCTCCACCTGATTAAAAAAGTCACAGGAATTTGTATTGGGGTTGCATTATATAAGTAAATTGCTTTGGGTAAAATAGACATTTTCACAATGTTAAGTCTTCCTACCCATCAACAGGGTAGTTTTCTCCATTTATGTAAGTCTCTCTTAGTTTCTTGTAGTAAGGTCTTGTAGTTCTCTTTGTAAAGTTCTGTTATTTCTCTGGTTAGATTTATTTCTAGGTATTTTATCTTCTTGGAGGCTATAGTAAATGGTATTAATTTGATGATTTCTTCTTTAGTAATATCATTGTTGGTATAAAGGAATCCTACTTATTTACTTATATCTTGACACTTTACTGAATTCTATCAATTTGAGTAGCTTACTTATGGATTCTTTAGGATTCTCTGGGTATACAATCGTATCACCTGCCTCTTTTTTTTATATCCTCTTTGCTGATGCTGAAGCCCTTTATTTCTTGGTCTTGTCTAATAGCTCTGGCTAGAACTTCTAGTATAATGTTGAATAGGAGAGGTGAGAGTGGGCATCCTTGTCTAGTGCCCATTCTCAAGGAGAATTGTTTCAGTCTGTTTCCATTTAGGATGATGTAGGCAATTGGCTTTGTATAAATGGCCCTTATTGCATTGAGGAATTTGCCATCTATTCCTATTTTGCTAAGAGTTTTTAGTGCAAATGGGTGTTGGACTTTATCAAATGCCTTTTCAGAATCAATAGGCAAAGTCAGGTGGTTCTTGTCTTTTGCATTATTTATGTGGTTGACCGCATTAATTGTTTTTCTGATGTTGAACCAGCTTTGTATCCCTGGTATGGATCAAACTTGGTCATGATGAATTATTTTTTTTCATATGTTGTTGTATTCTACTGGCAAGAATTTTGTTGAAGATTTTTGCATCTAGATTCATGAGTGATATTGGTCTGTAGTTCTCCTTTTTGTTGGGTCTTTCCTTGGCTTTGGTATCAGGGCTATGTTGGCTTTGTAGAATGAATTTGGGAGTATTCCATCCTTTTCTGTGCTGTGAAATAGTCTCAGTAGTATTGGAGATAACTTTTCTCTAAAAGCTTGGTAGAATTCTGTGGTGAAGCCATCTGGGCCAGGGCTTTTTCTGGCTTATAGCTTTTGGATGACTTTTTCAAGCTCATTCTTTTTGACGGGTGTATTAAGTTATTCTGTTTCAGCTTGTGATAATTTTGGTAGGTGATACGAATCTAAGGTTTTCACATTTGTTAGAGTGCAGACTTTTATAGTGTTCTGTTATGGCATTTTTCATTTCTGATGGATCTGTTGTGACAACTCCCCTCTCATTTCTCATTTGGGTAATTTGTTTTCTTTCCTGTTTTTCTTTAGTAAGTTTAGCTAGTGGTTTGCCGATTTCGTTGACGTTTTTAGAAAACCAGTTTTTGGTCTTTTCAGTATTTTTGATTGTTCTTCTATTCTCTGATTTATTTAGTTCTGCTCTAATGTTTATGATCTGTTTTCTTTTGGTGCCTGAGGGATTCCTCTGTTGTTCTCTCTGTACTTGTTCAAGCTGTAGTGTTAGATCTTTGATTTGGGTTCTTTCTTGCTTCGGATGTGTGCATTTACAGAGACAAAATGACCTCTGAGCACTGCCTTTGCTGTATCCCATACGTTCTGGTAAGAAGTGTTTTCATTCTAGTTGGAATCCATAAATTATTTTATCCTTGGTTTCTTCCATAACCTGTGGCTTTTTGAGCAAGATGTTGTTCAGTTTCCATGTGTTTCACTTTCTATGTTTCTTCTGCTATTGATTTTTGACTTTAATGGCTTTGTGGTCTGAGAGGATGTTTTGCAATAATTCAGTGGTATGGATTTTATTGAGATTTGCTTTATGTCCTAACACATGGTCTATTCTGGAAAATGTTCCATGTACACTGGAGAAGAAGGTGTAGTTGCCTGTTGATGGGCAGAAAGTTCTGTGTATGTCAATGAGATCTAGTTGGTTAATTGTGGCAATGAGATCTTCTATGTCTTTACGAAGCTTTTTTCTAGATGATTTGTCCAATATTAAGAGTGGAGTGTTGAAGTCTCCCACTATTATTGTGGAATGATCTATGTCATTTTTGAGTGTAGTCAGTGTGTCTTTGATGTATTTAGATGCTCTAGTATTGGGTGCATAAGCATTTAATATTGTTAAGTCCTGTTTGTGTATTGAACCTTTTAGTAATGTTGTCCATCCTTGTCCATATGGTGAATTTTATGTTAAGATCTATTTTATCTGAGATTAGTGTTGCCACACCTGCTTTTCTTTGTGTATTGTTAGCTTGATATATATTCTTCCATCCTTTGATTTTCAGTTTGTTCATATCTTTAAGTCTAAGGTGAGTTTCTTGCAAGCAACATTCGGACGGGTCATGTGTTTTTGGAGATTTTATTATTACTTCTAAAGTTCTCCCAAAACACATTTTGCTTAACAGGCTTCAAGTTCTCAGGGGAAAAAAAAATGAGGCTATATGTAAGCCATATAATTAAGTTATTTTGAGATGATGAAAGTAAACACAAACGTTACATAAAAGCTTCTATTCACTTGTTTGTCTTTGACTAGACAGTCAAAGAAATGGCTATTAAGAACCTACGGTATGCTCAGTACTTAGCTAAGATGAACAAAACATTTATTCGTGAATTCAATAGTGACATATATACAACAATTAATAATATATTCCCTGATGTACAATTCAATCAGAGACTCTTGGAACCATAAGGATGGAGACCAAGAGGACAGAGGTCACCAACAAAGCCTTCAAGGTCTCCAGTGATTACTTTCATAGGCAGTGAAGGCTTAGTGGTTTTGCTTAAGGAAATCTACACAACAGTTTCCGTGGTTTTCTGCAGCCTACCCTCCAAATTTAGGTCACAGTTGACTCCTTCTTGGGAGACTTACTTTCTCCTGAGTCCCTCTATTTACTTGGTAACTTCAGATGTTTGTGATTTAAGGTCAGCCTTTTAGAACAGTCCAATCCCATTTTTGCCTTCATATCTGGGCTCAGCTTTCTTTGGAAGCAACGTAACTTCTTACAACACTCTGTAACCTGCAAAGGATTGATCATTAGAGGACTCACGAATCTTCTATGTTCAGTAACCTCTGGATGGTAGCTGAAGAGCATTCTCTTAATTTCCCAATCCCACTTCAAATCATTGCTCTTAAATGCTGATGCAGAAACACTTACTTTTGGAGGCTCAGGCCTTTTGTCTGTATTCTTCTTTATAGCTGTCATATATTGAATTCAGGGTCTCTATTCCGTCCTCAGCAAGGACTGTGGACTTCAGCTTACTGTCTTCTCCATCCCAACCCACTCCATCATTCTTGAAAGAAACACAGATTTTGGAATCTGAGGAAACTGAGCTTAAGACATCATTCTGCTCCTTACCAGTTGTATGACCATGGGCATATCACATGGCATCTGTCACTCTCAGTTTCCTTATATATAAAGCATAATAATGGTGATTGCTTCAGAAAGGCTATGAGACTACATGTACAGACTTCTCACTGCAATACTCTGTTCACAGGGAACAAGAAGTAAGTGTTGTTTATGAGGATTGTGACTGAGTGAACAGCACACTCAATACTCTCTGTTTAAAGTTCTTCGATCTCTGCAGCTTTACTAACTTTCAGACCACTTGGCCGTTTTCACCTTTGAGCTACATCCCAGCAATCTGAGTTCCTCCTCCTGTAAAATACTGAGCATTTCTTTACATCACGTTTTTCTTATTCCAGCTCTCTTACCTCTATACTCACATATCACCTGCTCACATTTTCTTGATCTTTGGCCCTTCCTTGTTCATTTTTCCTCTTTTTTTTTTTTTTTCATGCTTTTCAAAGAGATCTAGACCGTGATCTGTCATTTACAAGAATATTTTGACTGCTTTCTTGCTTCTTCATCTTTACATCTTTCCAGTAAAACCTAACCTTAAACCAAGGTAGGTGATAACCTCTTCTGTTTTTGTCTCCAGTCTTGAGAAAGCTGCTTGAAAAAATATATATATATACTTCAGTGAGGATCCACAAGTTTATGTCTAACCTAGCTCTGGCAAGCTGCCTTTTTTCTGCTTTACCACATCATTTTAACCTTTGACATACTAGTTGACTTCCCTCCAAATCGCTGTCTCTGAAAGCTCCTATTTGAGCCTTTTGCCATCTACACCGTGAGAGGAACTTCCTTAACTTTGTCACTTCTTTCTTCTCAGCCCTTCTTCAGCTCCTTCCCCTACAATTATATAGATCCACATGCTCTCACATTTAATGGAGAAGTATAAGGGTAATGGAAACCTTGGTGGCATAGTGGTTAAGTACTATAGCTGCTAACCAAAAAGTTGGCTGTTCAGTTCTACTAGGTGCTCCTTGGAAACTATGGAGTGGTTCTTTTCTGCACTATTGGGTCACTATAAGTTGGAATCAACTTGACAACAGTGGGTCTGGGTTTTTTTGTTTTTTGTTTTGGTTTGCATGCTGTGCTAGTAGAAGTTTCTATGTTTCTTTTTCTTGTGTTCTCTAAGGATGTTGTTTCCGTGCTCATTTCTGTTCTTTCCTCTTGCTTCAATCTACTCCCACCTGCATGCTCTATTCTTGAGGATATAAATTTGCTCAAGATGTCCCCTACTTCATATGTTCCCCTTTCTCAGTCTACATTTACTATTTTCTACATCCTGCTGTAACAGAAGTACCACAAGTGAGCTGCTTTAACAGAAATTTACTTCCTCACACTCAAGAGCCTAATAGTCAGAATTCAGGGCTCCAGCTACAGGGTGAGAGGCTTTCTTTCTCCGGCAAAAGACCCTTGTTTCTTTTCAACTTCTGTTCCTTGATTCCTTGGTGATTTTCGTGTATCTTCTCTTCTGTTTGTGGTTACTTTTTTCTGAACTTAATTTGCTTCTTTTATATCTTAAAAGTGGTTGGCTTAAAAGACATTCTACACTGATATGGCCTCATTAACATAACAAAGAAAACCCTATACCAAATAGGATCACATCTACATGTACAAAAGTTAAGATCCAATACATATTTTTGGAGCACAATTCAACTCATTACACTCTTTGAAATATTTCTCCTGCTGTTTCCTGGTATGAATCTCTTTCTACTTTTCTGGCCGTACTTCCTCACTTTCTCAGTCTTCTTGTTCTCCTCCCCCTTCTTCTTTTTTTATTTGGTTCTGCAGTGAACATATTAACATTTTTCTGTTCTTACCCTGTCCTGTTGTTATTTTGGATCATTTCATACAGAAGTGGTAGTCAAAGTATTTATCAACTTATGTAGCTGGACACCAATAAATTAGAGCAGATGTGGTCATAAGCATCTGATATGATCATGCAACAGCATACCAATTATACATCAGTCCTGACTGCATGACATCAACAATCATCTGTGTCCCAGCTCTGCGTCTCCACCCCACACCCCTATTCCTCAATCAAAATAGATACATTCACTGAGATGTATGACAGGCATTGAAACTTAACATTGCCAAAACAATTCTTATTTTCCTCTTTTTTCTGCAAATGTTCCTTCCTCTGTACTCTGTATTCTTCTAACAGAGGCATAGAGACCTGAAGTCCATTTTACTTCCACCTTTTTGCAGTGGGGAAAATGCAAATCTCCACCTCTAACTTCCCTGCTAAAATTCTATCCTGTCTTCCTATGACCTTTAGGATAAAATCCAGCTGTTTAGAGGGTATTAGGCTCTGCATGATCTGACCTCTGTCCACTTGTTTATCCTGCTCTCAGCATTTCCTCACCATCCCCTAACTTTTTGTGCCTTCCACACCAAGCTAGATGGAACCATAAATACCTACCCTGAGTTTTTATTGTTAGCTGACATCGTTTGCCCCTGACTCAACTCAACCCCAAGCCCAACTGAATAAAACACTGTCCACTCCTGCGTCATCCTCAGGATTTGCTGCAGATTGGATCCACGGGGTTTTCACTGGCTGATTTTAGGAAGTGGATCACTAGGTCTTTCTTCCCTCTTAGTCTGAAAGCTCCACGGAAACCTGTGCAGCATGATAGCAATAGTCACGCCTTTGCAGGTCAACGCATGCTAATCAAACCCAAATTTCCCTCATGAAAGGTGAGAATTTTACCAGTGAACAACCACTTTCCCTGCTCCAAACTGCCAAGCCAAGCGAAGTGCCGTCGAGTCGGATCCGACTCATGGCTCCAAACTGAGGTGCCCATTTTTGCCTTTTACCTTCCCACAGCACCTCAGGATGAGTAGTTATTGCCAACAACTCACTGTGACCTATTTGTTGAAATGACTCCTTCTGACTTTTAAAAACTTTGTCAGACATGCTATTTTTTTCAAGACGAATTGTTGGGGCTCTCCTCTCTCTCATCTGGGTTAAGTAATACCCCCTACTCACATTAACCTCAAAAGCACCTCTTTTGTTTCACTTATTAGAATTTATTTTATGTTATTTACCTTTCAAGGAGCCCTGGTAGTGCAATGGTTAAGCATTCTACTGCTTGCTGAAAGGCTAGGAGTTCGAACTCACCCTGAAGCTCTATGTGAAAAAATCCTGACAATCTGCTCCTGTAAAGATTACAGGCTAGAAAACCCCAGCGGTGGTTCTACTCTGTCACATGGGGCTACTGTGAATCAAAATCAACACTACTGCACATTTAACAACAGACAATTGACCTCTCTAGTTTCCAGTTACAATGAGAAACCCTTGAAAACAAAGACTGAGGTTAGCCTCATGAGTGCCTGACATCTGGTAGCATACTGGGATCAAAGGGCTGATTGCACTGATAGGGAAGATTACGTACGGGTGGCTGAGGAGAAGGACAGATGCACCACTACATTGGATCTGTTTTTTATTAGCTGGCTTATGTTTATCGTTTGAAAAGACTTGAAATCAGTAATGCGGACAACACTGCCTGGTCTTGGTTCAGTGTCTGGCAAAACTATCAAGACTCTACAAAAAGTGTCCCTTAGGAATTTCTGAGAATCTAAAACTGATTAGAGGGCTCTATGAGCACCTGCTGTCTTCGCCTGAGTACCAGTGGGTGCTTAAAGAATCTTGACTGACTGCACCCTTGTCAGTGCTTTGCCAAAGCAAGCAGATATGCTTTTAGTTTCATTTACCAACATACTCCTTTCTAGATTTTTCCGTAATCAAGTAGAAGTAGCAACAAAATGAACATCACTAATTCTTTAAATCCATGTGTTTTATGGTTTGGGTGATTTCTCAAATCCTACTTCTTTTTCAATCATTTCAGTAAATCTAATTAATTACCTTTTTATGTTGCCCCATGAAATGTATGAGTTTTGTTATGTCAAAAGTGTGTCCCAGACATGAATGGTGATTTAGCTTATTGTTCTGGATCCTGAATTGCCTGTGGCTGTTTGATTTAAAATTCTAGAGACTGATGCCGCACTCACTAGAGGGTTGGGCCACTGTGTGTTTCTGGTGACCTGCAGGGGACAGGAGAATGTAAACATACTGGGAAAATACAAGCCTGTAAGCGATAAAGGAAGAAGTAGCCTTTAGTCATCAGAGGAGGCAGAGTTATCTGAAGTTGATTAACTCTGCACGGTGGTAAAGGGCTCTTCTTTACAGGATCACCTTTTAAATTATCCCCCAAATTACGGTTAAAACATTCTTTCACTTCTTCCTGCTCTCATGTCTCATTGCCCCACCAAGGAGTTTAACAAAAGTAGAAAAATTAATTTCTCAAATTCCTGGAAAGATAGAACTTGAAGCCTATTGTATTATACCAACTTATCCATGTGTGGATGCTGTAAATGTTAATTTGAATGTTGCTTCTGATGAGATACTAAGTAAGTCTTCTTCCGTCCTGTGAGCCTTGCTGGGGTTTCCTGGTCTTATTCTTTTCATCACAGACCACTCTCAGTCTAATTCATTTCCAGATAAACCACAATTAGGCCTTGAGTTATGCTGTAAAGGCCCAAAGGCTGGTGTTTATTAAGTTCATATCATCACTGAAGGAGAGAAGAGAATTAGCACTGACTGACCACATGTGGTGTCCTAGACAGTGTTAGGTGATTTACGCACACAGTTTGACCTACTTCCTACCATCACCTAGTGATGCAGAGATTAATTTTGTCATTTAAATGAGAACACTGAGGTTCCGAGAGTTTAAGTAATTTGACCACGGAGCACAGAGTGTAGATGAGCCTGGATTTAAATCTAATTATAGTTGATTGCAGAAGCTCATTATCTTACCACTACATAAGTCCTAGCGTGATTAGGGAGAACCACAAAAATTAGTATTTAATTCTCTTTTACCTCTTATTGATTTCTTTCTCTTAAAAAGTTCATTGTGGTTCTGAATGGATTCCTTTTGGTCCCTTATAAACTGCTTTGGAGGGTTCTGTGTATGCATATATACACATGTGCACATGCATTAGCAATTGGAGATTGTTTTGTTTATATGTTGCAACATTTAGCCAATGACATTTTCTACTGAGAACATTTTCCTTTTCTATGACCTCTATTTGAACTATGCAGAGCTTTATGAAATAGTCTATAACTTAAAAAGTAAAAATGTGAACAAGAAATCACTTATCTGTATAAACTTTGGAATAGTTGACATGGACCAAAATGTTCTCTCTCCGAGGTGTCTGTCCCCACATCCTTCTTGTTGTTGTGTTCCCCTCCGACTGGGTCTCAGTGATACCTATATTTGATGGCTGATCTAATTCCTTTTGCTCCTTCTTTTCCTAGGCCAGCTTGTCTTCTTTTGGTGAAACCTTTCTGCATATGAGGCTCTACCAATATGGGGCTGTTTAAAATAGCAGGTTTCAACCATTGTTAGTTGCCATACCATGGAGTTTGAAAGTGACCAATCTAGTGAATGGGGCATCAGTATCTTACACATCTCCAAAAACCCTGGCATGCCTTCTTCATTAATTTATTCAGCAAATATTTACTGGGGCCTGCATCTCTAACAATGTCAGTAATACCAAACACAAGTAAAATTTTGCTGAAGATCATTCAAAAGTGATTACAGCAGTGCCTTGACAGGGAACTGGCAGAAATTTGAGCAGGATTGACATGGAACAATGGATATCACTGCTCATATCATATGGATCCAAGTTCAAAGCAGAGAATACCAGAAAGATGTTTACCTCTGTGTCCTTGTCACCTAATACTGCTCTAACAGAAAATACAATAAGTGGAAGGTTTCATGAAGAGAAACTTTGTTGAGACAGTCCAGGAAGCTGCAAATCCCTTAACAAGTTGTAAGTCTACTCAGTAAGAGAATTTGTCACAGTCCAGTAGGCTGAGTCCACATCCAGTGAGAGCATCTCGGCACAGGAACCTCAGGTCCAAAGGAGGTGCTGTGCTCTCGGTGCTTCTCTCTCGGTGGTATGAAGTTCCCAACTTCCTCACCTCACTTCTCTCCCTTATAACCCACAAGCTTGTAGCTTGAGACCTGCCTCACTAACACAACTTTGCACATTCTCCGTCATCAATCTCACAGAGACAGGATTCACAACACATGTGAAGAAGGGCACCATATTGGGACTCACAGCCAAATCAAATCAACACATACATTTTTGGGGGGACACAATTCAATCCACGACACTGCTTTATTAACCATGGAAAAGTACTCAACTCTTGGTCATAACAAATTATAGATAGCATTATGAAGATGAGAATTCCAGAACACTAACTTGGCTGGCTCATGAGGAAACTGTACATACACCAAGAGGCAGTCTTTCAAACAGAACAAGGGGATACCAAGTGGTTTAAAAACAGAAAAGGTATGCTAGAGAGTTGTATCCTTTCACCATGCTTATTCAGTCTTTATGGTGAGTAAATAATCTGAGAAGCTGGATTATATGAAAAACAGGCATCATGTTTGATGGAAAACTCATCAACAATCTAAGATACAGAAATGACATAATCTTGCTTGCTGAAAGTGAAGCGGACTTGAAGAATTTACTGTTGAAGAGCAAAGAT
The DNA here is from genome assembly GCA_028571685.1 of Heterohyrax brucei. NCBI lineage: Eukaryota > Metazoa > Chordata > Mammalia > Hyracoidea > Procaviidae > Heterohyrax > Heterohyrax brucei. The sequence continues at coordinate 140,102,746 of CM053144.1, forward strand.
CACAGCTTTTAGTATCAGATTACATCTCAACATAAAGAAAACGGAAATCCTGACAATAGACCAATAAGCAGTGTCATGACTGAAGTTGCCAGGATTTTGTTTTACTTGGATCTGTAATAAACACCCATGGAAGTAGCAGTCAGGAAATAAAATGATGCATTGCATGGAGCAAATCATCTGCAAAAAATCTCTTCAAAGTATTGAAAATATGTCGTTTTGAGGACTAAGGTGAGTCCAAACCAAGCCATGGTGTTTTTAATTGCCTCATATGCACGTGAAAGCTGGAAAATGAATGAAGAAGGCTGAAGAAGGACTGATGCCTTGGAATTATGGTATTGGCTAAGAATACTGAATATACCATACATCCCCAAAAGAACAAAAAAATCTGTACTGGAAGAAGTATATCCAGGATACTCCTTAGAAGCAAAGATAGTTAAGACTCCATCACACGTATTTTGGACATGTTATTAGAAGTGAACAGTCCTAGAGAAGGACATCATGCTTGGTAGAGGATTACTGAAAAAGAAGAAGACCCTCAACAAGATGGGTTAACACAGTGGCTGAAACAGTGGACTCAAGCATAAGAACAATTACAAGGATGGAGAAGGACGAAGCAGTGTCATTTTGTTGTCCATAGGTCACTATGAGTCAGAACTGACAGCATCTAACATCAACACTTGTAAGTCACCTCATATGCATGTAAAAGTGGGACAACAAAAAAGGAATGCAGAAGAAGAATCAGTACTTCAGACTGTGGTGATGGTGAAGAATGTTGAATACATGGCAGGGTGTCAGAAGAAGGATACATCAGTCTTAAAAACAAGGGTGGAAGGATGTCAGCTTGCTTACTTTAGCCATCATCAGGAAAGACCAGCTGTTAGAAAACAGCTTCCTTTTTGGTAGAGTTCAGTGAAACTTCCAGTGAGTTGGATTGACACAATAACCACAACAATGGGTTTAAACTTAGTAACGATCATGAAGGTGGCACAGAACTGGGCGATATTTTCTTCTGTTGTTTATAAGGTTGCCACCAGTCGGAATCAACACCACGGCAGCTAACAATAAACCACCTGCTAGGCATGGAAAGAGCAAGCGTCTTTAACAAGGAAGCGATCTTAATAAAGAAGCATTTTTGCATTATTTGGAGCCCTGGTGGCACAGTGGTTAAGCGCTTGGATGCTAACTGAAAGACTGACAGTTCAAATCTACCACCTACACCTTGGAAACTCTATAGGGCAGCTCTATTCTGTCTCATAGGGTTACTGTGAGTCAGAAACAATTTGATGGCGATGTGTATAGTTTGGACATTATTTAGTTCCAAATGATGTAATGTAAATCATAAGCAGAATTTGATATTACTCTACAATCAGTTTAGCCTTATTACTACTCTGTCTTGAACAAACCCACTGCTCTTGTCCTCCTAACACATGCCTTGTGCTCTTCATCCTAATCACACTGTCTTTTTTAATTTTCATTTGCTGAAATTCTTTAAGGCTTATTGTGCTCTCAAGACATCCCATCCTTCTGCTAGCTAGCAACGCATTTGCAACAATTTAAATCATGTGTGTGACTGGGTAATATATTATAGTCTCCCTCTAGGGCCATCATGTGCTCCGTGCTTTGGAGGAAAAGTGTGGGGAGCAGAAAGCTCTTCATCTTGTCTTAATTTTTGTCTTCAGTTTCTATCCTCAGTGGCAGGGGAGAAAAAACATCTTCGTTTAACTGACATCTGGGAGGGAAAAAAGGGCTTATTCTCTTGGCAGAGTCTGCTATTGTGCTCATCAAAACCTGCTTCTTTTCTTTAACTCTCTCTCTTTAATTACTTTTTTTTTTAATTTAATTTTGGTGAAAATATGTACTGTGAACATACACACATTCATCAGTTTCTGCATTATAGTTTAATAACACTGGTTCCATTCTTCATGTTCTATTACCATTCTTACCATTTCCATCCATATTGTTTCACTATTATTCTTGTTTCTCATGGTCACACATTTAGATGAGATTTTCTAGCTTCCTTCTCTGTCAGATGAGGCCAGGATAAAGTTTTAATCCATGGAACATCTGCAAAAATGATGTGTGTCTCTTTCATGGCAGCCTGTCACCCTCTATCTTTCGCACTATGTTGGGTAAGTACAGAGGATTCTGAGGACCCCTAGGAAAGGGGATCCACCAAAGGGAAGGAAAGCAGGGCCCTGAGTCTCTCTATGGAAGGTGTCCAAGCTTGTGAGCTGTTTAATGAAGAAGAAAGAAACTTCTGTTCCATGAACCAATAAATTTTGGCGTTATTTGATTAATACAGCCTCTTCACTCCCCGTAGACTAACTGCAAGAGATTTCCTGGATTGAACAAATGGAGAAGGACAGAGTGGAAAAAATAGCTGTTTCTAGGTCCTGTATGGAGGAGCCCTGTGACTGCCCTTCTAGCCAGTGCTAGGTGGGACAGGGAGACATAAAGACCCGATTCAGGTTTGTGGAGTCTGAGAACAGGAGTAGAGTCCCAGACTGGTGGCAAAACTCTACTATAGGAACAAGTGTGCGGTGAATTTAGGGACCCAGAGCACCGCACAGAGAGATTCCCCTCCTTCAGCGGAATGATTCCTATATTGACAAGCACTGTACAGACACAACACACGGAAGTCTCACACAGACAAACCAAAACAAACAGACAAAACCATTGCTATTGTGTTGATTCTAATTCATAGTGATCCTGTAAGACAGAGTAGAACTGCCCTGTAGGGTTTCCAAGGAGTGCCTGACGGATTTGAACTGTCAGTCTTTTGGCCAGTGGCTAAGCTTTTAACACTTGTACTACCAGGGCTCCTCATTTGGACAGTCAGAGACAATTTTCAGAGGTGACTGCGTGGGCTGATATCAAGCATCAGAGAGAATGCTGGTGTCTCAGTGGATGTAAAGTGGTCGAGGGGCCTCAAGGAATGGCGCTGTTCTTCCCCACTCCTCCTTGTGAACACCTCCACACTCTGTAAGGCCCACCTCCCAGATTATATACAGCTTGTGGGAAGAAAGGTGTCTAGCGAACTGAGATGACATCTCTGTCTCTGTGGAGGAAGTGGAATTTGAAAAACAAAGTAAGTCTAGACCATTTGCTGTGTCCTCGGATGGCAGTTTGGCAGTTTTTAAGACCCCAGATGCCACTCACCAATGTGGGGTGCAGAGAGCCCTCTTAGCAAAACACTAGTGGTGCCAATTGGCCTCGATTTCGCCTAAGAGCATGGTTCCCTGGCCCCTACCCCAGCTACTCTATCCTTGCAATATTGGGTTAAGATGGAAGGAGTACTCAAGTTATGCTGAAGTCCACTTAATGTTGTTCTTGTTTCTGATGTGTGCTATCACCGATTTCTCCCAACCAGATTTCTAGCAAATATCTAATCTAAGCCCTCCTCCCTCCCTTCCTCCCTCCCCTCCCTTGCAGCTGTCAAAGAGTCTTTTCTTCTATATACAAGTCTGTTTTTGAGATCTTATCGTAGAGGTCTCATACAACATTTGTCCTTTTGTCGCTGACTACTTTCACTAAACATAATGTCTTCCAGTTGAAACCAGGTTATGAGATGTTTCCTGGAATCATAGTTATTCTTTATCATTGTGTAGTGCTCCATTGAGTATATATACCATAGTTTACCTATCCATTCTTCTGTTGTTGGGCATCTGGGTTGGTCTCAACTCAGCAGGAATGGATGCTCACCGAGGACCAAAACGACATATGGTAAAGACAACCTAGAAGATAGAGAGACCCACATGAGTGGGTGCCTACATCGACTTGGGACTGGAAGAACCGCATGGTGCCTGGCCACCATCAGTGATAGCCACGATGGAGCTCACAGAGAGGAGTCTCACTGGCAACACAAGAATAAAAAGGGGTGCATCCTGAGATCTCCACTGAAAGACATCAATTGATGGTCCAGTGGTTTTGGGGTTCCCCTGAGAGCATGGCTCCTTGCCCTGATGCTGCCCTTGCCCATAAATCAGAATGAAGGTCCACTCTTTGGACACAAATGGATCTGATTTGGCGATGCAGGGTGACCGTATATTGGATGCACTTTATGGTTCTATGCATCTATAGGATATCATCCTGTTGACCTCTGGCTGGAGGAAGGAGAGTGGGTGGAGAGGAGGGGAAAGGAGGCTGTTGGGAGGATGAGACATGTTTGGAGCAGAGAGGAATAGTGTGCTGTCACCTAGACAGGGAGAGCAGTGGAAGCTGCATATAGGTGGGCATGTAAATTTATGCGGGAATGTACGTTTTCACTCAGTCATATTAAATAAAAAAAAAATAAGAAAAGAAAAACCAAGTAAATTGAGTTAAAAAAATATGTATTTTTAATCTCTATATTTTCTACCTCTATATGAGGACTGAGATTCATCCTTGACCCTCTTGCTTTCTGGATGTGCCATGAGCTCCATGAGCAGGCCTCTCCTGCTCACAAGGGTAGTGCCTGGCCCATGGTAAGCACTTGATGAATATTTATGAATAGTCAGTCTGTGAGTGACAGAGTCGTCCCATTTCTGCCTATAAATGTTGACTGCAGGAAATGATGACTTCACATCAAGAACACAGAACTGGGTTGGGGGAGCCTTCTGTTGAGGATTTTGTTCTTCTAAAGGTCAAAAACTAAATGTCATTGAATCTATTTCCGAGAGACATCGCAGTTGGGTCTTAAAAATTACCTTTGTGAACACCATCACCTTTGTGAACATTTTCTTCTCATCCATATTTAACTCTTAGGCTGCTGAGCTTAGAAGACAATAAACAGATCTCAGTGGCAGGCTTCTCCAGTGATACTGGGTTTTTGAAAAATAAGGTTATGTACTTCACATGTGCTATCTCCACGTTTTGATTTCAATCATAATGACTACAAACAAATTTGAATTCCAACTTTTTACGAGCAGAAAATACTGTATTTGTTAATGATTTGAGAGTGGTTATTTTTGATGTGATATAAGATAATTTCATTACTGATTTTTTATTTTACATAATCACAACAATAATTACCAGTGTAGTCATGGTAGGGAGCACTTACTGAGGTTTATATATATGATTAATTATTTTTTTTTAAATTACATTTCATTTTGGATCCATGCCTAGAAAAGAGGGTGAAAACAGAGGACAAGGAGGTCAGCTAAAGCATCCTGATGTCTCCCTCTCTCTTTTGAGATCATATCTTGGCAGGTGTATGAGGCAGCAAAATTTTCAGAAATGTCCAGAAGAATCAGACTATCAGAGGCTTGGTGTAGCCTGGGGAGGGGCCAAGTCTAGGAGAAGCTCTGAATTCAGAATGGGCTGCCCTCCAGACAACAGCAGCACTGGTTCTGAAAGGGGGTCTGAGGGCAGCCTTTCTGTGCATGGATCCTGCAGACCATTGCACAGGAAGCAGTTAAGCATTCCAGCCCCAGGCTTAAGAGAACCCCTAGATGGCCTCAGGCCACAGCAAGGATCAGATTGTCAAGACCTTGCACTCCAAGGCAGTGGCTTAGCTTCTGTTCTTCGTGGTAGAGGCCACCATGGTACTCACAGACAAGAGCACCTTAGCCACTCCACAGGGAAACTGGTAATAGCCACGAACATAGGTTGCTGCCCAGTGGCCCTGAGGGATGAGGAGTGTCATGGAGCAAGTTACCAAGGCCTTGGTGCACATTACGCAGCCTGAAATGTCTCTGCTCATTGTCAAGGGATAATGTGAGCTGTCTCTGATATTTCATTCCCCAGGAAGAAGAGAAGACCTAGAGAGGGAAATAACCTGAAAACGATGTAAAAAACCCACTGTCATTGTGTCGATTCTGACTCCTATTGACCCTATAGGGCAGAATAGAACTGCATCACTGAGTTTCCAGGGAGCACCTGGCAGATTTGAACTGCCAACCTCTTGGTTTGCAGCTGTAGCACTTATCCACTACCCCACCAGGGTTTCTGAAAATAATATATTGACCTACCTAAAAAACTGAAAAACACTGTTCTATACTGAAAGAGGAAGTCATCTTTAACTAGTGTCTTTAAACCTCCCCAGCCTCCAAGAATTTGTGACATAGGTGGCTCAACCAAAACCCGTTGTGGTCAAGTTGATTTCAACTTACACCGGCTCTATAGGAAAGAGGAGAACTGACTCATAGGGTTTCCAAGGAGTGCCTGGCACATCTGAACTGCTGACCTTCTGGTTAGCAGACATAGCACTTCACCAGTATGCCTAGGCAGCTCAAGGGCAAGTTAAAAGACAGGAAACAATATTCTTTTTTTTTTTTTGCACATCTGAGTTGTTCATGTGAATTCAAGTGTTCCACACTTCATTTTCCTTTCATCTGGGTTGAGGGTTTTCTCAGGAGACTCCAGTGCCTCTCATGAAAGGTGATTCCAACTACCTGCCCAGAAGTCCTACAGATGGCCCAGAGAGACGAGAATCCTAAGGGGAGTATAAACTGCAGGTGGAACCCTGCCTAGTGGGTAAGAAAGCGCAACAGGTGTAAGTTTCTTTTCTTTTTCTGCCCCCAATTTTTATTGTAAAGAATTTATTAGTAATAAGTTAAAAATTCATTGAACATTCTCATACCTAGCCCCAATTGCTTAGATTCAACAATTTTTAACATTTTGCCATTGTCTCTTCTCTCTCTCCATATATATGTGGGTAAGTACATTTTACAGCTATGCAAATACATATATACACCCACATACTTTACAGTTTCATTCAACTGTAATTACCAAATTATAAACAGCACATAATTAAATTACAAAATTTGATGTCTTTTGATATGTGTATACTTAGTCAAACCATCATCACCTCTGATCTGTTGTCTGTCACTATAAATTAGTTTCCATTCTCTACTGGACTCCTATATTCAGCACAATTATTTTGAGATTCATCCATGTTGTAGTGTATATCAATAGTTCATTTCTTACATCTAAGTAGTATTTCATGGTGTGTGTATACCATAGTTTCGTCTACCTCTTTACCTGTTGATGGATATTTGCATTGTTTACAACACATAAGACTACTACAAATATTTACACACAAATCTTTGAGTGACATGTGCTCTATTTCTCTTGGGCAAGTGTCTAGGAAGGAAATGGTTAAATTGTATGACCTTCCAGATATGTTTAACTTTCAAAGAAGCTGCCAAGCTGCTTTGTGAAGTGCTTGTACTACGTATCAAGTGTATTTCCACCACTAAGTGTTCCAGTTGCTTGAAATCCCTGCCAAAAGCTTTTATGGTTGATTTTTATAATTTTAGTTGTGCTAGTAGGCGTGCCCACCACCCGTATGTCATCTTGACACACTGCAGTGTTTTGAGTGTAACTGTGAAGCTGGAAGCTCCCCAGAGGCTGGAGCCACTGGTGTTTCATGTACCAACAGGGTCACTCATGGTAGACAAGTTTCAGTGAAGCTTCTAGAATAAGACAGACTAGGAAGAAAGGCCCAGTGATCTACTTCCAAAAAACAAATCTATGGAAACCTTAGCGATAACAGCAGAACGTTATCTGGCTCCCTTGCTTTGGGCACATCATCAGGAGGGATTAATCACTGGAGGAGGCACTGTGTTTGGTGAAATAGAGGGCCGGTGAGGGAGAAGCTTATGAGAGGGGTAGGCACAATAGCCACGAAAACAGACTGAGACATGCCAGCAGTCCAATCATGAGGACGACGTAGGACCAGACAATGTTTCCTTCTGTTGTGCAAAAGGTCGCCATGAGTAAAAGTCAACTTGATGATGGCTGACTATCTGCCTGTCTGTCGATTTATCTGTCTATCAGTATAGCAAGTGTGCAGAGTATTCTTATTATGGTTTAATTTGTGTTTCCTTAATTCTAATGATGTTGATGATCTTTTCATAAGTTTATTAACCTCTACATATCTTATTCTGCAAAGTGTCTGTTCAAATCTTATGTCCTCTTTCTGATGAAGTTGATTATTTTATAACTGAATTGTCAAAGCTCTTTGTACAGTCTAGAAAAGCATTCTGTATTGGATGTAAATTTTGCAAATATTTTCTCCAACTGTGTGGTCTGCTTTTTAATTTTTGTAACTATAAAGCACATGAGGCACCTGGCTTTTCCCATAGGTGCAACATGGCTCTAGAACCTTCAGTTGAAGAAGTGGTGGCTTTTAAGGCCCTGGACTGTAGTGAAGGCGGGGTATTCCCGGGGCTAGCAGCTACTGTCTTCGGATTCCACAACATGTTTTCATTTGCCTGTTTGCTTTTTTCTTGCACTGATGGGCCCTGTATTATAGGGGATGGGTGCTGTGAAAATACAGTCCTCAAGTTTCTTCCCCACGTGGTATTTGGTTAGGTTTGGCCAACAGGTTACAGTGTCAGGAAATTGGGAAGCAGAAGTAGCAGAGAGTGCATTCCTTTGTGTCTGAAGGCTTAGCAGCGTCGGCAGTGGTGACAACGGCCATGGCGGCCAACAGCACAGTGATCCTGGGCTGTGGACAACCATTCTTCCTTCTGCACCCTCATTTCTGGACTCGTTGTGTTTTTCAGCAGTTACTAATCTTTGGGAAGCATTACTCTTTCTTTTTTTGTCTATCCAGTTTTTCAATTACCCTTGCAACCAACTTCTGTACTAAACTTCAACTTTAGGAAATGCTAGAGATATTTCTTTTTTCTTGATTAGAGCTTGACTAAGATACTTCATGTCCAGTTGTAGCTGAGAACATGGTGCCCCCAGTAAGCCAGTTCTGCAGGGCTGTTTTAGGAAACATTCTTGAAGGCTCCACACAGAGACTCCCTTCCCATCCTCTCAATTATTTGCTAGGCACAGAAATTCCTACATTAAACTTTTTTCTGCAGAACTAAACTAAACGATGTTCAGCTACCATTGACGACTGCCCTACGGGGAACAAAACAGAGAGTTCCTGATAGAACAGAGGAGAAGCAGGATGCAGAACTCGAATTCTTAAAAAGATCAGACTTAACGGTCTGACTGAGACTGGAGGAAGCCCCTAAATCGTGGCTGCCGGATACTCTGCTAACCCAGAACTAAAACTACTCAAAACTACTCCTGAAGGCCACTCTTCAGGCCCAGATTAGACTGGACTATGAAACAAAATTATACGTATGAAGAGTGTGCTCTTTAGTTCAAGCAGATACATGAGACCCATCCAGAGGTAGGATGAGAAGGTAGGAAGGGACAGGAGCTGGTTAAATGGACGCAGAAAATCTGGGGTGGAATGAGGCAATGTGCTGTCATATTACAGGGGTTGCAACTAACATCTGTAACAACATGCATACGAATTTTTTGTTTGAGAAATTAACTTGCGCTGTAAATGTCCACCTAACACAATATATAAAATACATCTTTCTGATTAAAATCAAATCAAACCAAACCTTTTACTGTAGAAAATAGCTACAGTAATTTTTCTCCTCTGTAGCTGAATCTTGACCCAAAAGAGAAGATTGTGGAGCTGGAAAGCTTGGCCGTCTTTCTAAGACTGCATTTCTGAGGCATGTGTTCACTCATCTCCTGGCCCTAGCGTACAGCTGTGGCCAGTAAGCCACAGGAGCGTTCTGGTGACCAGGGGTCCAGAATCTCTTGCCTTCCTAGCTGCTATGTCCTGAGAGTGATTGCCGATTGCCAGAGAGGATGTGGGCAGACAGGTTAAGAGTGTCTATGGGTTTCACTTTATTGGTACATGTGAGGTCTGACAATTAAGTTCACAAATTCATCTAAGAAAGTGCTACAGACCTCATTGCTGAACATCACTATGGTCACCTTCGAAGTACTCCCATTGGGAAGCTATACACCAATGGCAGGATCTAGTTCACCTTTCAAAGCAATTTTGGAACTCTTTCTGGAATGGCCATCAGAGCTGTCATTGTATTACCCTTGATGTCCTGAATGTCACCCAAATGTATTGCTTTCAATATTTCCTTTACCTTTGGGTAAAGAAAAAGTCACTGGGGGCCAGATTAGGTGAGTGGGGAGGTTGTTCCAATACAGTTACTTGTTTACTGCCTAAAAACTCTTTCACAGAAACTTTACAGTTGAGTTCATGAACTTGCCATCTTACCACTGTATGCAATGGCCATTCCAGGAAGACTTCCAAAATTGCTTTGAAAGGTGGACTAAGTGCTGGCATTGGTGCGTATCTTACCAAGAGGAGTGCTCTGAAGGTGACCATAGTGATAGGCAGCAATGAGGTATGTAGCTCTTAGAACAATTAAGTTCGTGGACTTAATTGTTGGGCCTCATATAGATGATGATGATGATGATGATGATGATGATGATGATGTGTGTGTGTATAGTGTGTATAGCCTTTAGTTTAATGACTGGCATACCTTAAATACGTGTTCCTGAATTTGAATCATCAATTTGTCTTTAGTAAATTTTTTGATCTCTCAGAATGTGTGGTTATAAATTAGCAGTTTAATCAAGCCCAGGGAAAAGCCCAGTCTGTATCATTAGACCAAAACCAAAAACCAGACCTAGGACACAGTGGAACTGCTTTGCAGGGTTTCTAAGGAGAGGCTGGTGGATTTGAATTGCCAGACTTTTGGTTAGCAGGTGAATGTTTAACCACTACATCACTAGTGCTCCATGTTATAGGACAGGAACGAATTATTCCAAAGGCAATGTGCACATAATGCTTACTGAGTCATCTGTCCCTGTCACTGGATGTTGTGCCTTCTTCTGAGGCACAACCTAGAGTTCTGCTTTCAGGACTCAGTGAGGAAAATGGCATTTACTCCTGCCATCTACCTAAACCAGACCAAACCTGCTGTTGTTGAGTTGATGCCAACTCACAGCAACTCTATAAGACAGGATAGAATTGCTCCCAAAGGGTTTCCAAAGCTGTAAATCTTTATGAAAACAGACTGCCATATCTTGCTCCTACAAACTGGCTGGTGGGTTCAAACTGCCAATCTTTCTATTAGCAGTTAAGTACTTTAACCACCGGGCAGCCAGGGCAACCACAGTGCCAGTAGTTTAAGAAAGAGCACTCTGGCGTAGCCCAGGTGAAGTCCTGGCTGGTTTTACTCACAGACCTTTTACAGTAGGCAAATGTGGTCACTACCACCATACAAAAAACTGTGGAAGACTGTTGATGAATGTGTTGTGTTTTCTTAGCTCAGAGGAAGGTTTGAGTTTGGGGCAAATTTTTAGAAATCAATTAAAACTGGAGTTTTCTGGGGATACACCTAATAGTTCTCTGGAGTGATTTTTAGGGGACCGTGTAGAAGCCACTTTTGAACTCTAGAATAATCAAAGAGCTCCCTGGGCCATCAACGTAAAAATTTGATCTTCTGTTTCAGGTATTGGAAACTCTGGTAGTATAGTGGATAAGTGCTACTGCTGCTAACCAAAAGGTCAGCAGTTTGAATTCACCAGGTTTTCCGTGGGAACTCTATAGGGTACTTACATTCTGTCCTGTAGAGTTGCTATTAATCAGAATTACTCAATGGCAATACTTTTAATTTTATGTCAGCTATTGCTGATTCCCTCACAGACATTTAATCTGACTCCCTGCTAACATATTTCACTTTTATTTGGGTTGCAATTTGTTCACTCCAGGAAAAGAATCAGGACTGGACTAAGTCAGTTGTGGCAATCCTGTTGCATTTTTCCAGTAACTGGTTTTGAAATGAAAATGGGTCTAGTTCTGGCCAATTAGGCATAAGAAGTCAGGTGCACAAGTTCTTCTTTCCTGTGCCTGGAGAGTTACCAGAGGAGAATGTTCCCATTCTGTTCTACTCCATTCTTCCTGTTTTGGACATTTTTATGTGAAGTTGTGATGGTTGTAGCTGCCGCAGCCGTATTATAGTTATAAGGAAAAAAGAGTCACCATAGAGAACCAGACCTAGAGTCCTTACATCACTGAACCACTAATCCCACCCTGGAAGACTTGTTGTTAAGTATGATTACAATCTGAGGATATTCTGTTACATCCCACATTAACTATCATTTTGTCCCAATCTAGTTTGATGTCAAAGTCTTAGTTTGAGAAGATAATTTAAAGGCCCAGTTGATAATTTTTCTTGAATGTTACTCACAGATTCTTCTTGTTGTAATCTGTCTGTTGGACTGCCTTTTGTAATATACAGCAAAAGGATCTGAATCTACTGATATTTTCTGTCTCTGAATCAACTTGCAAAAGAGGAAAATGGTGCAGAATCTGCCTATTCCTGCTCCTGGGTTGTCTTTGATAAACAAGCTCATTCGCACAGCTGCGCTGGGGAGCAGAGATTTTCTTAGTAAAGGGATCTTTAGTTGTATGTTGCTAGTTGGTTGTAGACAGTGTTATGTTTGCTGTCTGAGCCCCAAGAATTGATTGTATACAAAAAAATAAAAGTAAAAACAATATTTTCCCGATAGTTATGTTTCCTTATCATAACCATATCATTATATCACACACAACTAAAGTTTTGCTGAAGATCATTCAAAAGTGGTTGCAGCAGTACATCAACAGGAAACTACTAGAAAGTCAAGCACGATTCAGAAGAGGATGTGAAACAATTGCTAATGTCACATAGAGCATGGCTAAAAGCTGATGATATAAGAATGTCAGAAAGAAGTTTACCTGTGTTTTATTGACTATGCAAAGGCATTAGACTGTGTGAATTATCACACATTGTGAATAATATCATAAAGAATGGAAATTCCAGTACACTTAAATGTGCCCCTGAGGAACCTGCACTTACACAAAGAGGCAGTCATGCCAGCAGAATAAGAGTACACTATGTGTTTTAAAGTCAAGAATGTTGTACATCAGGCTTGTATCTTCCACCATAGTTATTCAGTGTGTTTGTTGAGCAAATAGTCTGAGAAGCTGGGCTATATGATGCAGAATGCAACATCAGGATTGGACGAAGGCTCTGTAACAGCCTATGATATACAGATGACTCAACTTTGCTTACTGAAAGTGAAGAGTACTTAAAGTAGTCACTGATGAAGACCAAGGATCACAGCCTTAAGTATGGATTATACCTCACTATCAAGAAAACAGAAATCTTCACAAATGGACCAATAAGCAACACTGTAATAAACAGATCAAAGTTTGAAATTGTCAAGGATTTCATTTTGTTTGGATCCACGGTAAATACCCATCAGAGCAGCAACCAAGAAATCAGAAGACTCATTGCATTGCACAGATCTGCTGCGTTAAAAAGCAAAAATATCACTTTAAGGACTAAGGTACACCTGATCCAAGCCATGGTGTTTTCAGTCGCTTCATATGTATGTGAAAGCTGGACAATGAATAAGGAAGACTGAAGAAAAAGAACTGATGCCTTTGAATTATGGAATTGGCAAAGAATATTGAATATACCATGGACTGCTAAAAGAATGGTCAAATCTACCCTGGACAAAGTAAACCACAATACTCAGAGAAGCAAGGATAATGAGACTTCATCTTACATACTTTGGACATGTTATCAGGAAGGACTAGTCCTTGGAGAAAGACTTCCTCCTTGATAAAGTTGAGGGTCGATGAAAAGAGGAAGAGGCTCAACAAGATGTACTGAAACACTGGCTGCAATAACGGACTCAGGCATGACGGCATTTGTGAGGATGGTGGAGGACTGTGCAGTGTTCACTCTGTTGTACGTACAGGATCGCAATGAATCACAAACAACTGGATGATATCTAGTAACATCCTCAGTGTGCTTCTTCCTTCTTTATATCAGCTCCTTATGGTGTTTCTTTGTCAGCCTTTTTTTTTCATCTTTAAAGTTGTTGAAATATGCTATATGCATGACATGAACAATGTGTTTTCCTTGTCCTAGTAGTTAATTATGGAAACTCTGGTGATGCAGTGGTTAAGCTCTATGGCTGCTAGCTGAAAGGTCAGCAGTTCAAATCCACCAGGCACTCCTTGGAAGCTCTATGGGGCAGTTCTACTTTCTCCTGTAGGGTCACTATGAGTTAGAATCGACTTGATGGCAGTGGATTTGTTTTTTTCTGGGTTTATTTGTTTTAATGATTAATTGCTCTAAGTGTAGGAGAATCTCTCAAATGTAGACTGATTAGCAACAGCATCTTGGAAGTTACCAACCATACTGGAAGCTACTCCTCTTTAATGTAAATTTTTCATAGAATTAAATAAAGTCACAAAGAAACTTGTGGATTGAATTGTATCCCCCACATACGTGTCAGTCTGGTTAGGCCTTGATTCCCACTATTGTGTAGTTGTCCTCCATTTTGAGAATGCAATTTTGTGTCAAAGAGGATTAGGATGGGACTATCACACTGCTCCTAAGGTCCGACCCCTGATCTAATGTAAAGGGAGCTTCCCTGAGGTATGACCTATGCCACCTTTCACCTTATGGGAAATAAAAGGAAAGGGAAGCAAGTCGAGAGAAGGGGGACTTCATACTACCAAGAAAGCAGCACTAGGGGCAGAGTGTGTCCCTTAGACTTGGGGTCCCTGGGCAGGAGAAACTCCTAGCCAGGGGGAAACTGGTGACAAGGGCTTCCTTTACAGCCAACAGCGACAAAAAGCCTTCCTCTGGACCTGATGCCCTGAATTTAGACTTGCAGCCTACTACACTATGAGAGAATTAGTTTCTCTGTTAATGTTGTGTTTGTGTGGTATTTCTATTCCAGGGCGCTAGATGACTAAGACAAAACTCCAACCATGTCTTTTGGGCAGAGAGCTAGCAGGGCTTCCTATACTGATGTGAGTTGCTGTGAAGTTAATTCCCACTTGTAGCGAACTCAGGTGTGTGTGCCAGAGTGGAACCGTGTTACAGAGGGTTTTCAGTGGCTAATTTTTAAAAAGTAGGCTTGCGAAGCCTTTCTTCTAAGGTGCCTCTGGGTAGAATCAAACCTCCAACATTTCAGTTAGTAGGCAAATGTGTCAGCGACTTGTACCATTCAGGGGCTCCAGCAATACCCTGTTGCTGCCGTTTTGTGCCAACAAGTCTATTCTGCCTTGCAACTATCCTATAGGACAGATTTGAAGTGCCTCATAGGATTTTCTCACTGGTGGCTTAATGGTTAAGTGCTACAGTTACTAAATGAAAGGTTGGCATTTTTAGTTCATCAGAACTGCCACTGTGAGACAGTTCTACTGTGTCGTATAGCATCACTATGAGTCTGAGTCCACTATGAGTTCAAATTGACTCAATGGCAGTGGGTCTGGTTTTTGTTTTACAGGACTTCCTAGGCTGTAATTCTTACTGGAGCAGATTACCTGGTCTTCTCTCCCCTAGGGCAGCTGGTGCTTTTGAACTGCCAATGTTGTGTTTAGCAGCTGAGCTCTTAACCATTACACCGCCAGGGTTTCTTTCAGAAAGGCCCTAGTGACCTCTATTTAACCATCACTAATGATTTCTTCATACATTTGTAGCTCTGACATGTTACAGAGTCAAGAATGGATAGTGAAACTGCCGGAAATTTTGTTCCAATAACCTGGCTAGATGTCTAGATTTAATAAGGAGTTTTAGAACAGTTGTTATAAGCCAGAAATATTCCATAAAATCTAATGTCTACACAAAATACCATCTCAAGAACACCCTCTATACTTTTGAAAGAATGCTCCGTTTCAAAAGAGATCTCTTGATTTGGGTTGATTACAAGTGTAGCTTCTGTTCCCTCACAAAAATGCAAATCATACATTCAAATGTTTGAGTGTATAATATGCAAGTTTCACTGACAGTTCATCCTTCCAGAGAGAAATACTGTTAAGTAGTTAGTACACAGACTCCCAGTCTCTCTTGTCTATATACATATATATACATAAATTTCTCTCACTCAATATACTATTTTATAAATCACGTTTAGCATTTAAATATGTATATATATCTTCAACAATTTTCCAAGTCAAAAGTTACAGATATACTTCATCTTTTTTAAACAGATGCAATATACTCCACTGGGTGGATACACCATATTTTCTTTAACCAAATAAGAAAAATGTATTTTTTAAAAACCATTTTAAACAACTGTGCCTTGTGTATTTGTCTGATTTGTCTCTAAGGATAAATTCTTAAAAATGGAATTGCTTTATACATAGTGCTTTAAGGTTTTAATAGGTAGTACTAGATTTCTCTAAAAAAGTTGTTATGGATCGAATAGTGTTCTCCAAAAAACTGTGTGTGCCAGTTTGGCTGGGTCGTGATTCCTGGTATTGTGTGTTGTTCCTCCATGCTGTAAATCCTGCCTCTGTGATGTTAATAAGAGTGGATGGGTGGTAGTTGTGTTTCAGGGCAGAACTCAACGGGTAAAATTGTATTGTGCCTTGAGGCAACATCTTGACAACTGAAGGAAAGAATCTAGCAGAGAGTTTGGAGACCTCATACTACCAAGAAGGAGTTCTAGGAGTTCCAGGAGCTCCGCACATCCTTTGAAGAGGTTTGGGGTCCCTGTTCCTCAGAAGCTTCCAGTCCAAGGGATGATTGCTGACAAGGACCTTCCTCTAGAGCCAGTAGAGAAAGTATTCCCCTGGAGCTGACACCCTAAATTTGAACTTTTACCCTACTTGACCACGACAAAATAAAATTTCTCTTTTTAAAGCTATCCACTTGTATTTCTGTTAAAGCAATACTCAGTGACTAAGACAAAGAGTATGCCAGTTTGTGCTCTTGGAAATGAGAAGGCTCGTTGTTAATATTCATGCTATTGCTGAGTTGTAACAATCTTTTAAATATTTGTCCACCGTAAAGATTCATATAAATTATCCCTGATGTTTTATTTTGTATTTCATCAATAATTAGGGAGGTCAAACAGTTTTTACTTCTTTATTGGCCACTTATAGTTCACACTTTGTTGATTGCTTGAACATTTCCTTTACTCATTTTCAAAAGGATGGTTAATCTTTTACGTACTGATTTGTAAGAGCTTTTATATATTGCAGGCATCAGTTGTTTATTTTCAAATATATTGCACGATTTACTTGCTTGTCAAAGACTATTTATGCAGCTTATTTGAGGCTTATTACTCACACGATCTCAGTCTTTTAGGGGAAAACAAGTTGAGTTAGTCAGTGGCTCTTCTTTGTTTCTGCAGTGCTTGGGACATGCATCTGTTAGAACCCGTCTCTCAACTGCTAACAAAAATGTAGGTAGTTAGAATTCACCAGCTGCTCCCTGGAAAACTTAGGGGATAACAGTTCTCCTCTGTCCTATAGGGTCACTATGAATCAACTCTATAGGGTCCCTATGAATAAACTTGATGGCAGTGGGTTTTTTTTTGTTGTTGATTTGATTTCTTGCTGCTATGAATGTTTTTGAAGTGACTCTTACATTAGCCTGTAGCTGATGGAAACTCCCCCAAACCAAACTAGTTGCAGTCAAGTTGATTCCAACTCATAGCTCATAGAAGACAGGGCCAATTCTTGTTCACCGTTGTGCTCTACTGCCTAACATGACACTTCTAGAAGGTATTTAGTAAATGATGTAATATTTTCTCACTCTTTCAAAGTACAGCCCAGGCTGACTCTGCATAATAGCAAGACATGTGGTTTGGTTCTCTTCGGTCCCGTCGTAAGCACTCATGGTGTGCTACAACATTGTGCCAGAGACATGATGTCCAGAAAGCAATGGCTGGATTCCCCTGCTAATATGACTACTTTTCAACCCAAGGAAAAGTGATCCTCCCCCTAATTTTGAAAG
This sequence comes from Heterohyrax brucei, assembly GCA_028571685.1. Classification (NCBI taxonomy): domain Eukaryota; kingdom Metazoa; phylum Chordata; class Mammalia; order Hyracoidea; family Procaviidae; genus Heterohyrax; species Heterohyrax brucei. Next base: position 140,120,304 of record CM053144.1, read on the forward strand.
AGAGGGACAAAATGTTAATATGAAGCTTCAGCTTGCATATATGGTACCATATATGAATATAGAAAATTAGGAAATCTGACAATTAATTAATTACTCTGTATACAGAGTACTGTCAGTGTACAAAATGTTGTGTATATATATACATTCCAAATGCTTTACAATTGATTAGATATAATAAAATAGTTCAGCAAGTCTGTTGTATAAAAATTGACATACAAAACATTTGTTTCGATATCAGAAATAAGCAAATGATAGTAGAAACAGAAAAAAATAAGCATTCCAAGAGCAGCAGCAAACCAAAGTATCTAGAAATCAATATGTGCAAGTTTTCATGGAGAATATTAAAAACAACTTTACTGAAGGACCTAAGAATTCGCACAAAGAGAGGTATACACCATCTTCATAGAAAGATACTGTAATTGAAATTATTTTTTTCCAGAAAAAAAACTAAGCTTAATAACATTCCAATGAAAATTCTAACAGAAACTGTAGAACCTGACAAATGGATCTGGAAATTCATAGGAAATAGTAAATAGCCAAGAAGACTGAAAACGACTTTGAAGAAACTCCTTAGTAATTGAGTCTCTCTGAATTCCTTGAGCTTTGGAGCTTCAATGACTGAACAGTCCATCAAAAGCTTGGAATGCCGGGATGGAAACTGACTGTTTGTTTCACAGCATTGTAAGCTGGGAGCAGAGGTAACCAGGACTTGATCCGACAGTGACTCAAAGAGAAAATCTGCAATAGTTCCATATCTTTTGAGTGTCTTGTGTAAGTGTCTTGGATATTTTAGGTTTTTAAACATAAATGCTATACAGTAATCATTACAGTTACTCTCTTGAAATAATTTAGGATTTACCCCTAGCAACATAATAAAGCTCCTTGATTAGAAAAACTTTCACTGAGGTGCACGCTGGCTGGTAGGTCATCCACAAACTTGGGAGGCTTTGAAAGGTTCATTTGTCAAAGCCAGCAGTTTTGGCAAAACCTGAGCTACAGCTCTAATTAGCATCATGCTGATTTCTTCAGTTTGGATTTTGCATAAGTTCAAGCAACCAGGGAAATATTTTACTAAAATCCACCTGCTCACTCAGCATCACCTACTGCTTTGATTTTCCATAAATAGCTCTGGATGAAGAGATGACAGTTTCCTTGTTTCTGTACTCACAGCTTGGGCTTCTCAACTGAACATATGGGAAGTTAAGAGTTTGAGGGCCTTGCGACTCTTCTTGAGCCAGGGAAGTGGTACCTGAGGCTGTTTTCTTACTACCTTTCTTGATCCCCATCTGGCTCCCAGGATTACTGCTGGCCTTCTGATGAAATTATAGCTCTAGTTGGCTTTGATGTTGCTCTGGTGTGATATTTTACCTTCTTCTGAATATCCTTAATAATAAGCACTTTTATCAGTTCCTCTGAGAACTTCCTAGAGCCTTTACTTAGACATGTGTCAATCTATGTTTTAATTAAGTATAGGTGTCAAATAACTTGTGTCTGTCGTTAAGTCAATTTCTATAAACATAGAATTGAAATAGAACAAAAGCCTTTCTGGTAACATAGGATTTAGCTGTCTTTTACAGTTAGTTTTCCTTATTGGGATATTCTTCATTCACTTCCACTTAAGTAGTGTACAAGAGTCATAGTTTCACTGAGTATTGGAGGGGAGAGTAAAGTGGATGGAAGTGTGTCAGTTGTGACATCCTAGCCATTCAGCATGACAGGAAATGGCCTGATGCTTTATAGCATTGTAAGTGGATTTTCTTAGACTTCCACTGATTCTGGAAATACATATCTAACTACGGACAGGACTCGTTTCTCACAAAGCTTATTGATCTCCTTTGAATCAGTTGAGCACTTTCAACGTCTTCCAGAATAAAAACAGAAACGGATCCTTCCTTTCCATATTTCATGTTCTTCTCTTCACCATAACAGAAGCAGACAGAGTACGGATGTGCTCACCTTCACAAGCTGAGTGTGCTGGACACTGTGATATCCCTCTCAGAACCTGCTCATAGCGGGTGGGGAATTAATGTCCAGCTGTCTGCAGGAGCCTCCAGCTGTGCCTCAGCTGCACAGAATTGCCTCACCTAGGCTCAACAGGTCAGGGCAGGGATATAAAGGCCTGGCCATTTGGGCATGAGGTGGGTCAACTCTGATGGGAAATATTTGCTCCAAGGTCTCCGCAGGGTTAACTGAGGCTTTGCTATGCCAGCAACACAGACTTTTCCTGGTGCTCAGTCTGCCTCTTCCCTCTGACTTCCATAGGTACTGTACTGTGTAATAAATCCCTATGTGCCTACATTTGTCTCAGCATCTACTTCTGGACAGTCCAACTTGAAACATAAAGCAAGACTCTTTCCTTGCCAGTCAATCATATCTGCTAAGCAGAGCTGTGGCTTCTCCATGTTCAAGAGTGGTGGTCCAGGTGAGGAGGTTCAGCATCTGGAGACATCATAAAGTCTGTGGATTCCAAAGACACTAAAAAGCTAGGATGTGGGAGCAGAGAGAGTTCATCGAGTGTCCTCAAAACTATTTTGAGAATGATGTTAAAGAAATTTCAGAGCACTTCCAGCAATAGAAAAACCTGGTGATGTAGTAGTTAAGTGTGGTGGCTGCTAGCCAAAAGGACAGCAGTTCAAAGCTACCAGGCACTCCTTGGAAACCCTATGGGGGCAGTTCTACTCTGTCCTATAGAGTTGCTATGGGTTGGAATTGATTGGATGGCAACGAGTTAGTCCCAGCAATAGAGATTCCATGGTGAAACACTTGGAAACAGCGTTTTATACTTCTCTTTGGAGATTTGCAATGGAGATTAATGAGAAATCCTGTAGTAGAGAATATAAATTAATTTTAGCTTAATGATCATTATCCAAATTTATCTGACTATGGAATCCTTTTATCCCCATGAAACACCCATTAGCAACCCACAGCGCTAATGCTCTTCAGAAAGCCATTTGGGAAACTTTGATGGAGACCAGCCCCTTAACTGGCATACAGAGAAACTGTAGACTTTCAAACAGGCAGAATGACTCCTCAAGGTTACAGCACTATTCTTGGCTGAATCAAGACTAGAACTTGGGGCCCTTTATTCCCTATCAGTACTTTTACCTATGAGGTCTAACTGCCTTTCTCAAGTAAGTCTATCAGGATATTAAAATGAGATCTTTCTGTCTCATTTTCAGCTGGAGGTCCCAAGACAATAAATTCAAACCAACTTTCCATTCCAAAACGTGAGTGTTAGATGGCTAAAAGCAACATCACAAATGAGAGTGATTACCAGCGTCCAGTTCTTACGAGAAGGTTGGAGAAGTTGAAGTTGGAAATTGGAGAATCAATTGTCTTGAGAGAGTGGTAGTTATGCTGACATACGGTATGAAGGGGTTGATTCTCCCCTCAGGTAGGATGTGTGTGGCTTCAGGGACCACTCTGAAGGCAAGCTCGGTGATGTCTCCTACAGTATAGGCAGCCAGGTGGTGGAAGAGAGGCTGACAGTGCAGCCAGAGCCCACAGAGAAGAGAAGCGTATGGTTTGGGAAATCGCTGTGATACCACCAGCGTGGGACAAAGGAGCTCATGCCTCTGAAAAGGTATGATCGTTGTGAGCTTGAGAGGGCTTACCTGGAGCCCCCCAACGGCGCTGCACAGGAGGGCTGCCTACAGTGGAAATTTGAACAGGAAAAAAGATGGCGAGGTGAGTTACTGAGACTGAGGGCGGAACAGGAGCTTGAAGGAGATAGTCGGCTAGTGTGAACGTCAAGTGCGCAACCGCAGCTGCAGGGGCTTCTCCACCGGCTCAGCTAGAGAGACCAAGTCAGCTTTAGACAATACCCACAGCTTGCCAATAACGGCTTGGTGCACACAAGGAAGGCCCCCAGCCCTCCTTTGTCTCCACTCTTTTCCTTGTCAAATAGCCATCCTCTTATAGCACATGCCACAGCTGGCTGGTGGGAAAGTGGGAGAGATCAGCAGACTGAAGGGAGAGGCAGCCGACTAAGTAATGCCTTTTCCCAACGCAACACCTGCAGAAGCCATTATTTAGGTGCATGGTAGACTCCGGTTTGGAGTATTTAAAGGTTATTATAAATTGGATCTCATCTATTTTTTACATAGTTGAGGCTGTTCATACACCGTGAAGTTATTGAAAGCCTTTTATTCTCTCAGAGAAAGGTTGTGAGGCCTGCCCAAGGTTTCATCCCAGGGCTTATACATAGAAAGAAACTGACGTAACAAATTTGTAGAGGTAGTCTTGAGCAAACCAGTCACTTTTTGAATCCACGAGGACAATGCGGTGGTTAAGAGCACAGACTATGGAGCCAGATCACCTGGGTTCCTGTACTGTGCTTGTTGGCTGTTTGACCTTGGGCAAGGTACTTGACTTCTCTGTGCTTCAGTTTTCTAACCTGTGTAATGGGCATAATACTAGAACTACTTCATAAGGTTATCATGAGAATTAAAAGGCTTAACATATGCCAAGCACATAGAACAGTGTCAGGCACCATTATAAGTGTTATATAAATATGGGTTATCACAGATCTAGCACTCTCATTCTACTCATTACGTAACCATGTATGAGGATCCCAAGAGTAACCTTTCCAAACAAACAGGATCTTAAAGAGTGTTTCCCGCTGTTGAACTAGGAAATATTTTTCTGCGTGTCCCGTAGTTCAGAAGACTGAAGCTCATTACTGTGTTCATAGCTCGGCAGCTTTCCTTTCTTTCTAGGAAAAGTTAAGATGTCAGCACAGCTGGCTGTGTAGACACTAGTATAAATTGGCATTTTATTTTAAAATTTAGGACAATTCACTCCTCTGGTATAATTTTCAATCCAGAGCAAACCTTGGTACTGAAAAACGCTGTTCCAGTTTTAAACGGAGGATAACTTCCCGTCTTTCCCAGCCCCTTGCACCAGCACCTGAGCATCAGCAGGAGGCGCTGTTCCTACGCAAATCTACCAACGCCGGCACTTGGGATTTAGTATTTAGGACACTACCTCAGAAGTGAGATGTTTCCATCTCTTACCATCGAGTTGATTCCGACTCATAGCGACCCAGTAGAACAGAGTAGAATATTTAACATGATTTAAAAAAGATTTCTGGTCTCTTTTTGTTGGTTAACATAGTTTGTAAATTTCAGTCTCAGCTAGTAGAAAATCTTTTTTCTTTCCTTGTCCACGACTTCAAAGTGGGAGGGAGCGGAAACCCAGATTTTATTTGTTTTAAGCCTTCGGTAAACAAGATGTCTGATGTTTGGAATCTGTCTGGTAGCTTCCGAGCATTCAAAGCAGAGTTTAAAATAGGTAAGCTAAAGAGAATTTGACATTTACTTGTAGCATTAATGAATTATGTTGCTTGTTCTTAACTACGCTATACAGTTAATATTTGAAATAATCGCTTTTGTAGCACATGCAATTAAGGTAAATGATAGCCGTATGTAAACAGTGCAGTCCAGTTCCTATCCCTAGCTTTGTGTTGCAGTTTTCTGTTGTGTAGTGAGAACTCTTTGCTTCTTACCTGACTGATTTCAAGATGATTAGCTAAGAAAGCTCAGGTGGATCTATTCAAACACAGTCCAGCGTCAGGAAAATAACAAGCGATACACCAAAAACTTCAGTGTGAATAGGACCAAATTATTATGAATACGCAGAACAGGTATCACCTTCCCAACCTGGAACATGTACACACACATGTAAATTAACTGTGGGTTTATAGTTTGGGTTTCTTCAGTCTATATGACAAATCTTAGTTTTTAATAACTATGATTGAGGTTAATGATTTGTTGGTTCTGTTCTATTTCTTGGCCTTTGAATGGAAGATTCAGATCAAGTGGGCTTAGTTAGTGCTCTTGTCTCAAGACTGTTGTCACCTTACTGGAAACCTCGGAAGGATGCTGGGTTTGTGTCCAAAAAAGCCCGTTGACCCATTTGTGTCTGGAATGACAGAGCCACTCTGCAGGGTTAATTTTCAGGCTGTTTCCTCTCACATTCTGCCACAAACATATTGGGAGGAACAACTTATCCAGTGTTCTGTGTGTATCGGGAGAGTGTTTGCAGCATAGCAGTGGTCTAAAAGTCAGTGTCTCGGGATTAGTTTCATAAGATGAAATGGACTCCTACATGCAAAAGAAGAATGTAAGAGTATGTGTTTTTTAAATGTGAATTTAAGGAAATACATTTTCTAAAATGCCAAGTTATGTATACACATTAATATTAAAATACGTAAGACATGTTCTTACCCATCATAAGTATTCTAGGTAGGAGACAGATTCTAAGCAGTCTACTGGCTCCTCTGATCTTATCATGCAACATTGTATAGTTGTACCTGAACCTAGTAACAGATATAAAATAAACAAAAAAATCCAAACCCAGCGCCATCGAGTTGATTCTGACTCATAGTGACCCTATAGGGCAGAGTAGAACTGCCCCCTACGGTTTCCATGGAGGACCTGGTAGATTTGAACTGCCAGCTATTTGGTTAGCAGACACAGCACTTAAGCACTACACTACCAGGGTTTACAAATAACAGACCCACCTGGCAGTAAATATAATATGTTTAGCTCTTCTTGTTTGTTTATTTTGGGTCTTATGTTTAAACGATTTATTGTAGTAAAATATGTGTAACAAAAGATTTGACTTATTAGCCATTTTTTGGTGTATAATTCTGTAACATTAATTACATTCACCGTGTTGCACAGCTATCACCACTATCTGTTTCCATAAGTTTTTCATGACTCCAGACACTAACTCTGTACCTCTTAAATGGTAGCTCCCCACTGCCTCCTTCCCCTGACCACTAGCAACTACTAAGGAAGTTTTATCTTTACTTATTAGCCTATTCTAGACATTTCAGGTGAGATCATACAATATGTCTTTTTGTGTCTGACATTTCATTTAGTAAATGAATACTTTCTTTTATAAGGATCAGCACAGTTTTGCTTCCTGTGAGGCAAAGGCTAAAGACATCCCAGTGTCCACCTTTTCTCCGTTATCTCAGTCATCAACTACTCTCTTTCCCCTTGGTGTATGCCCTCTGGTCTTTGGGTTCCCTAATTCCCCGAAATGTCTCTAGAAATGATCAACCTTATACAGGAAATGGCTTACACGGTCGTGGAGGCTGGCAAGTCCCAAATTGGTGAGTCAGACATAGACTTCTCGCTAGTCTTCATTCTCTGTTCTAAGGTACTCAGCTTTCTCACTCTGTGGGCTGGGAAGGTCACTGCACTATTTCATGTGGGCCTCTGCTGACGGTCTGGGTTCTGAATCTCTACTGTGGAGGTTTTCCTCCTTTGGTGGCTTTGGATTCTCCCTCCTGCTATGAAATTGGCTCTCTCTCTCTTTTTATTGTATTTCAGATGAAGATTTACATAACAAGCTAGTTTCTCATTAAACAGCACACATATTGTTTTATGACAGCGATACACGATACAACATGTTAACACTCTCCCTTCTCAAACTTATGTTCCCTGTTACCAGCTTTCCTGTCTCCTCCTGCCTTCTAGTCCCTGCCCCTGGGCTGGTGTGCCCCTTTAGTCTCATTTTGTTTTATGGACCTATCCATACTTTGGGGGAAGGCTGAACCTCAAGGATGACTTCATTATTGAGCTGAAAGGGTTTCTAGGGCTTATACTTGGAGTCTCTCCAGTCTCTCTGTCAGGCCAGCAAGTCTGGTTTTCGTTTGTTAGAATTTTGTTCTACATTTTTCTCTAGCTCTGTCTGGGACCCTCTTTTGTGATTCCTCTCAGAGCAGTCAGTGGTCGTAGGTAGGTGCCATCTAGTCATGCTGGGCTTAGTCTGGTGAAAGCCGTTGTAGATGTGGTCCATTTGCCCTTCGGACTAATCTCTCCCTCATGTTTTTAGTTTGCTTCATTCTTCCTTTTTCCAAAGGGATGAGGTCAGTGGAGCATCCTAGGTGGCCACTCACAGCCTTTTAAGATCACAGACACTACTCACCAAGGTAGAATGTACAACATTTTCTTTATAAACTACGTTATACCAACTGAGCCACATGTTCCCCAAGACCAGGGTCCCCAGCCCTTGGCCCCGCAATTTAGTCACTCAACAGAGTTTGGATGTGTCCATGGAGCTTCCACGACCTTTGGAATTGGTTCTCTTTTAAGCCAAAGCTGACCAGTCTCCTTGGTGGCTCACGATTATCTTATTTGAATATCCCCACCCATTGGGAGTCACAAGACCATGGTTGGAAAGGCCAGATACAAAAGTAATTCATCACATCACACCCAATGTAATGTTTTTAAGATTTATCCTTGTCCAAGCACATATCATAATTTTATTTCTCTTTGTTGCTTGATAACATTCCATTATGTTACATGTCACATTTTATTTATTTGTTCATGCATTAACAGGCAGTTGCACTGTCTCTACCTTTATGTTATTACGACTAGGGCTGCAACGAACATGTTCCTTCTTTCAAGTCTTTTAGCTACATACACAGGAGTGGGTTTGCTCGGTCACATGGAACTTTTATCTTTACCTTTTTTATAGCAACTACACAAGGGTTTCAGTTTCTCTACATCCTTATAAACACTTTCGATTTTTCTGATAACAGGCATCTTTGTTGTTGTTGCACAATCCAATGTACAGTGGGACTGGTCCTTTGTGATCCATGTACTTTTCATGGGCTGATTTTTCAAATGTCATGAGGACTTTGTTCCTATTGTCTGTCTAGAAAAACCTTTTCAGCACCAGCGACTTGTAAGCCTCCTCTGCCAAATGGTTGGGTGGCTGCACTTGAGGTGAACTGGCTGAGAATCAAACCTAGGGCTCTCAAATAAAAAGGCGAGAATTTTACCAATGAACCACCACTGCCTTCATCTAAAACAAAAACAGTTGCTGATGAGTTCACTTCAGTAGTGACCCTGTAGGACTGAGTAGAATGACCCCAAGGACTGCCTGGTGGATTCGAACTGCTGAACTTTTGCTGAGCTGCCATGCCTCTTAATTACTACAACTCCATGGTTTCCACTGCCCTCATAGTGAGTATAAAGTAGCATCGTGTTGTGGACGCCCTCTTTAAAAATAGGTTTCCATAAGCTCTCTGGTCCAGTCACCACCAGAAATGAAGACCCCAGTTACACATTTCAGTTAGATTGTACTTCCAAAAGAGGTCAGATACCAAAAGAAACCAGGGACCTAGGCAATAGGAATATGTTATTTTTTTGTCATCATCTGGTAAACTCTTCACAAAAGCCAGAAAGAACAAACTAAAAGCTCCATCAGAACCATAAGGACAATAGGACAGAAGGACGTTTAGAGAAGCTTTGCTTCAAGGATAGCTGAAAACTCACTTAAGCTATTTCTCGGTTTCTCTTTTCCTCAGTCTTTCACTGATCACTCTGTGGCTTCTTCAGATCTGTACAATTCAATGAACCCTTGGGGTGAAAGACTCCATGTAAGTATCAAGATTCCCATACTATTTGGTTTAAAATGTTGTTTTAAATGAAGTCTCAGGTTGTTGCTAAGGATTTACTTGACATTTTTATAAGATTCTCAAAGAGTTTAATTACTAATAGATAACAAAACAGCAAAAATTCTGAGTGATGGGCATGTGTAAAGGTATATGAGGAAAATTTATGAAACCAAGCCCAACGTATTCCCTAACACATGACCATAGTTTACTGAAATCTTAATGAGAGTTAACTCCTAAAAGTCTTCCTTAACTTGGGATTAGTTATTGGCAGCTCATTAACAACCGAATGACGACGTTAAAAAGTGTCAGTGATGGAAATGTGCCCACCTCATCCCACTGATGAATTAAGTGAAAGTTATTCGTCATGTTTGGTGAATTGTCTGTTTGTACCTACTGTCTTCAGACTGACATGGTCTCGAATGCAGTGAAGGCAATATTGATCTAGTTAACTTAAGCTGTTGAAACGGTAAAAAGAGGCCTATGCCTATGTACATCAGAAGTGCCATCTGGAGCCAGCCCCCTGAAAGTTGACCCTAGAGCTGCGTTGTGAGTGACTTCACATGAGAAGGAGTGCAGTATAGCTGAAAACATCATAACTTTGACTTAGACGCTGGGAATCTATGAGTCTCAAGGCCTGAATTAATATTGGAGAGAGGGTTCAGGATGACTATTTGGCCCAGGCCTAACTTTCTTCAGAGTCCATTCTGACTCATAGAGATCCTTTGGGACAGTGTAGATCTGCCTACAGAGTTTCCAAGGAGAAGCTGGTAGGTTTGAAGCTGACCTTTAATTAACAGTCATAGCTCTTGACCACTGTACCACTGGGGCTCTGACTGACTGGAATGAGTAAAAATTAATATTTTATTGTGTTTTTATATCAAATGACTGTTAAATGTAAGCATTCAAAATATATAGCCAGTTATAATATTTTTAACATAATGGTAGCCTTAAAAAACTGAAAGTAGCTTTGTCTCTGTTATACTGTACGTAAGTTAGAGTCTACTTATGAGTGGATAGTTAACCCTTGGCGCCTTGTTGGCACAGTAGTTATGCACTTGACTGCCAATCCAAAGGTCTGTGGTTCAAACCCACCAGCTGTTCTACCTGAGGAAGATGTGACAGTCTGCTTCTGTAACGATTTATAGCCTTGGAAACCCTGTGGGGCCGTTCTGCTCTATCCTGTAGCGTCACTAGGAGTCAAAATCAACTTGACAGCAATAGGTTTTTAGTTAATACTTGAAAATGCTAATTAGGAGTTCATACTCCAGAGGCAGCTATTAACATTGTTATCTAAATCCACACTGGAGGGGTTGTTATTTAGCAAAAGTCCTGTTGCAAATAATTCTTCCTATAGAAATGAGTCATGTTCAAGGGATGTGGTTGACAAGAAACTTTGTACCAGCATCTCCAGCCTTTAATGAGAAAAAAAAGTACCTAGCAAACCACTGGGAAAAGCAGTAGTGTGACACTTTTGGAGTGATGCCTAAGCTCTAGAATTCCCTTTAATCACTGTGTCGTTAGAATTGCCTTTAATCATTCTGTCATCCAAGTATTGTTACATCTGCTTGGAGTTTCTTACGAGATGATTTTCAGAGTCAGCAATGCTCTGAGTGAAATTTTTATCATGCTTACAAGAATAAGTTGTATGATTTTTTTCTAATTATTCTTTAGGTGACAGTTGTATGACTTTCCGTACCTACTTATTAATAAATGTTTGTATGTATAGCACAGTTGAGTCTGGCTTGTTTCATTTAACATGCAATCTGGCAGCCAGGTGGTGGGGAGGAGACGTACAGTCCTTCATCCTCTGATTGTCTCTGTCAACCTTGGGAGAGGTGCTGTTCTGAATATAACAACTTAATTCCTTTCTTTCACTGTGTCTTCCAACTGGAGAAGCATTTTTTTTTCAACTAGAGGATTATGTTTTTCCATTAATAAACTCAAACTATGTAAATAATGTGAAGACTTACTGGGAAGAGCCTCAAACATGAGTTTGAGAAATTTCCTCACATAAAGAATTATTTTTTATTACCTTGAGTCCTGAATTTATAGATGGTGCAAGATGATCACTTGAAAACTATCTTTTCAAGCAAACAGATCAAGTGTATCTGTCTATAGACATTAGTTTAGAAGAAAAGCAATCTGATTATGAAAATCATGAATATTGGGGAAGATCATATGTCACAAATTTTAAAACAGAAAATGATTTGAAAATAAGATTATCTTTGATGAGTAGGTCTTTGGAAGTTAAGAGATTATTGCAGGCTATGTCTGTATGTTAATTCTACCATGAAACTCTATGAAGTAAATGGAACTGAAATTGTTGTATTCTATGGAATAAGTTATTTGTTCCATCATGGATAGAGAGTTAAAACTAATCAGAGTCTTAAGAAAGAAGTCGGGCAGAAGTCACTGGTGTGTTTACATTTGACTTTTGCGTTTCTTTCCTATGGGAACAGGAATATCTTTGGGGGTCGAGGTGTGAACAGGAGCAATACTTTTACACTCCTCTAAGCCTAACAAATGCAGTGTTTTTATTTTTTCAAAGACATTATGTGTTCATACTTGAAGTTATGAAGTAATAAAGAATCTTAAGCCTACATTGTTTAAAAATGTAAGCAATGATGATGCAAAACATAATATTTTCCAGGTTGACTTTTACAAACCTTTAATAAACAAGAGGGAAATACATTCTCTTTGATGACATTTACAACACCCCATGCTTTGGTTTGAAGTAATGTATTTCAGCTTCATAAGGAGTAACAATATATATAGTGTTCCCAAAACAAAACAGGAGAAAAACTCTTGAGTGCTTCTCCTGGACCAAATTGTGTTTTCTGAGAAAGAGTTTATTTCACAATTTAAGGGCAGGCTTCTTTAGGCACTGGTCCTTGATTTCTCACACACAGACTGGGCTATCCTGTGAGATGACGGTGGTGTTTCTAGACTGACGTTCAGTGGTTGAAACAGAATTGACTGTCATAAATTCTTAATTTCTGTGTTTTTTCCATATAAAGCTGTACCAACAAATCAATTTAATTTACATTGTCAATGAAATCAGCAAAAATAATGAAGTTCATTGTTTGAGTTTGCGTTCATTCATTAACTTTTTCTGGAGACACTACCGTATGTCATATACTTGTTCTAACACGGAAACTAAACATAATTCCCTGACCTCATGAAGTATAGATTCTCCTAAGGGAGACAGAGAAAAATAAATCAACATGTAACTAAACAGGTATCTAAACACCTAGAATAGTGACTGGCATATAAGAAGCATCCAAGAGGTTTTAAAAATGTTTTTTATTGAGGTTAATCTGTACATACAGTGTGGTAGGCAGAATGATAGCTTTCTAAAGATGTCTGTGTTCTAGCCCCTGAAACTTGTGAATGAGTTACTTAGCATGGGGAATTACGGCTGCAGATGGAATTAAGGTTGCTGATCACTTGACTTAAAGATGCAGAAATTATCTTGAATTATCTGGGTAGGCCAGGTGTAATCACAAGGATCCACCCACGAGGAAGAGGGAGGTGAAAATGAGTGTCACAGTGCTGTTATTTAAGAAAGATTTTACTGGTCACTGCTGACTTTGAAGACTGAAGTGGGGCATGGGCCCAGGAATGCCAGAAACCTTTAGAAGCCGGAAAAGCCTAGAAAATTGATTTTCCCCTAAAGTCTCCAGAAGGAAGGTACTCTGCAGACATCTTGATTTCAGAACAGGTGAGACCCATTTTGGACTTCTGACCTCTAGAATTATAAGGTACTGAATTTGTATTGTTTTAACACACTAAATATATGATAATTTGTTACAGTATCAATAAGAAACTAATACAGTCAAATTTACAGATATTAAATATATATTTACTTTTTTAAATTGTGCTTTAAGTGGGAGTTTACAATTCAAGTCAGCTTTTTCTAGAAAAACTTACATACACATTGTTATGTGACCCTAGTTGCTCTCCCTACACTGTAACAGCACATTCTCCTCTCTAACCTGTATTTCCCAGGTCCATTCAGCCAGCTCCTGTCCCCATATCCCTTCTTACCTCACCTCCAGACAGAAGCTTCCCAGTTAGCCTCTGTGGGGACAGTATGGAAAGTTGTCTTGCTCAGGCCTTCCGACTCTGCACAGGGCCTTCCAGCTGGGACTAACTCAGCTGATTCAACAATAGTTATATAACTTGTTTATGACCTGGGGGCTCAAATCTAGCAGTTAGCCACTTTTGTGTGAAACCAGCATATCAGGTCACTGTACCACGAGCTGCTGCTTCCCGGTAAGTCTGCCTATGGCCTGGCTGTGTACGTGCTGGCTGCTGCCTGTTGCTGGCTGCCAGCCGAATGTTGTAGCTGTCTCCAGCCTTTGAACCAACAAACCTGCCATGATTACACCTGCTGTGCCTCTGTTCCCAGGTCTGCCCAAATTGTGAACCTGCATTCAGACAGTTCAATGAATCTACTGAAGCCAAGAAGCACACTCTTTACCAGTCTTATAGTCCGGGCCAGTCTTTGTCTGAAGAGTTGGCTTTGGGAATGGTTTCAGTTCTGGGCTAATGGACTCTAGGAGCCATGTCTTCCAGGGATCCTCAAGTCTGTCAGGCCATCAAGTCTGGTCTTTTTCCTAGGGTTCAAGTTCTGTCTTCCACTTTCTTCCTGCTCGATTAGAGACTCTGTGTTGTGTTCCCTGTCATGGCAGTCACTGATATTAGCCCAGCACTACCCCATTCTTCCGGTTTCATGTTGATGTAGTCTCTGGTTTGTATTGTCTCTTTTGTCTCTTGGACTTGTATTTTCCGTATGTCTTTGATGTTCTTCATTCTCTGTTGCTTCAAGAAGGTCAGGACCTATTGGTGTTTTTAGATGGCCTCTTGCTAGCTTTTAAGACCTCAGATGTCACTCAACAAAGTGAGATGCAGAAAGCTTTCTCAATAAAGTTTGTTATGCTAGTTGACCTAGATGTCTCCTGAAACCGTAGATTCCAGGCCCTTGCTAGTCTGTCATTCAAAGTATTGGGGTATATTCAGGAAACTTCTTAAGTTTTGATTTAGTCTGGTTCTATTGACTTCTCCTGCATTGTGTGTTACCTTTCCCTTCACCTAAGATAATTCTTATCTTTTCTGGAAACCTTATTGGCAAGATAGTTAAGTGTTATGGCTGCTAACCAGAAAGTCAGGAGTTCAAATTTACCAGGTATTCCTTGGAAACTGTGGGACAGTTCTACTCTATTCTGTGGGGTAACTGAGTCAATGGTAGTGGGTTTCTTTGGGTTATCTAGTTAGTGAATAACACTTTCCATCACTTCTCACCCTTGTAAGCATCAAAAAATGGTTTCTTCTAAAAGACTCTTTGACAGCTGCAAGGGAGGGGAGGGAGGGAGGGTGAGGGGGGAGGGCTTAGTTTAGATAGTTACTAGAAATCTAGTTGGGAGAAAGCGGTGATAGCACACATTAGAAACAAGAACAACATTAAGTGGACTTCAGCATAACTTGAGTACTCCTTCCATCTTAACTCAATACTGCAAGGATAGAGTAGCTGGGGCAGGGGGCGGGGGAGCATGCTCTTAGGCGAATTCCAGGCCAATTGGCACAACTAGTGTTTTGCTAAGAGAACTCTCTGCACCCCACATTGGTGAGTGGCGTCTGGGGTCTTAAAAGCTGCCAAGCTGCCATCTGAGGGCACAGCAAATGGTCCCAACTCAGCAGGAACGGATGCTCACCGAGGACCAAAATGACATGCGGTAAAGACAACCGAGAAGACAGAGAGATCCACAAGAGTGGGTGCCTACATCGACTTGGGACCAGAAGAACCGGATGGTGCCCAGCCACCACCAGTGATAGCCACGATGGAGCTCACAGAGAGGAGTCTCACTGGAAACATAAGAATAAAAAGGGATGCATCATGAGATCTCCACTAAAAGACCGCAATTGATGGTCCAGCAGTTTTGGGGTTCCTCTGAGAGCATGGCCCCTGGCCCTGATGCTGCCCTTTCCCGTAAATTATAACAAAGGTCCACTCTTTGGACAGGAATGGATTGGACTTGGCAATGCAGAGTGACCATATATTGGAAGCACTTTATGGTTCTATACATCTATAGGATATCATCTTGCTGACCTCTGGCTGGAGGATGGGGAGTGGACGGAGAGGAGGGGAAAGGAGGCTGTTGGGAGGATGAGACATGTATGGAGCAGAGAGGAATAGTGTGCTGTCACCGGACAAGGATAGCAGTGGAAGCTGCATATAGGTGGGCATGTAAATTTATACGTGAATATACATTTTCACTCAGTTATGTTAAATAAAAAAATAAATAAATAAAAATAAATGGTTTCTTCTATGTTTAAACCTTTTCTGGAGTCTTGTAATAGTGATTTCACACAGCATTTGTCCTTTTATGACTAATTGCACTCAGCATAATGTCTTCTATATTCCGCCATGTTATGAGATGTCTCCCAAATTCATTATTGTTCTTTATCATTGCATAGTATTCCACTGTATGAATATACCTTAGTTTGTTTATCCATTTATCCATTTATCCATTAATGGGCACCTAGGTTGATTCCATCTTTTTGCTGTTATAGAAAGTGCTGCAGCGAGCACTGGTGTGCATGTATTATTTTTGAGACAGCTTTTATTTCTCTAGGATATATTCTAAGAAATGGGAATGCTGGATTGTATGGTAGTTCCATTTCTAATTTTTAAGGATGTGTCAAATCAATTTTCAAAGTGGTTGTACCATTTTACATTCCTGCCAACAGTATGTAAGTGCTTGCGTCTGTCTAAAGTCTCTCCAACACTTACTACTTTCTGTTTTTAGGATTAATGACAGCCTCATTTGAGTGAGAGTGCATCTCATTGTAGTTTTGGTTTGCATTTCTCTAATGGCTAATCATTGTCAGCATTTTTTCATGTATCTGCTAGCCACCTGAATGTCTTCTTTTGTGATTTCCCTATTCATACCTTTTGCTCATTTTTA
Source organism: Heterohyrax brucei (assembly GCA_028571685.1). Taxonomy (NCBI): domain Eukaryota; kingdom Metazoa; phylum Chordata; class Mammalia; order Hyracoidea; family Procaviidae; genus Heterohyrax; species Heterohyrax brucei. The sequence continues at coordinate 140,136,690 of CM053144.1, forward strand.
ATTGCTTTGTTTATCTGTTGTTGAGGTTTTATACTACCTTGTACATTTTACAGATAGGACACTGATCAGATTTACTGTTTTCTGAAGTTTTTTTTTCCCCCCCATCTATAGCTTTCTTTTTCTCTTTTGATGAAGTCTTTGGGAAACCTGGTGACTAAGTGATTAAATGCTAACCAAAAGGCCAGTAGTCTAAATCCACAGGTGTTCCTTGGAAACTCTATGGAGAAACTCTATGCTCTGTCCTGTAAAGTTGTTATGAGACAGAATTGACTCTACTGCAATAGATTTGGCCTTTTTTTTTTTTTTTTTTGGATGACCGTAAGTGTTTGAGTTTTAGGAGTTCTCAGCTATCTATTTTCTCTTCTGGTGTTTGTGCACTGGTACTAATATTGTGTATTCTGTTTATGCCATTGTCCCTATTTTTTCTTCCATGATCTTCATTGTTTTAGATTTTGTATTTGAATTAGTTTTTGTGCATGGTGTGAGGTATAGGTCTTGCTTCATCTCTTTGCAAATGGATATCCAGTTAGGCCAATATAGTTTGTTAAAGAAACTGTCTTTTTCCCAATTAACAGACTTTAGGCCTTTGTCAACTGTAAGCTGCTCATAGGTGGACGATTTTATGAATTCTCTGTTCTGTTCCATAGTCTGTATATGTGTTGTACTAAGGTATTTTAACTACTGTGGCTGTGTAATAGATTCTAAAGTAAGGTAATGTGAGGCCTCCCACTTTGCTCTTGTTTTTTAGTAATGCTTTATTTATCCAGGGCCTCTTTCTTGTCCGTGTGCACTTGATGACATATTTATCCATCTTATTAAAAAATGCCATCGGAATTTGTATTGAGATTGCATTGTATCTGCAAATTACTTCGTGTAGGAGAGACATTTTTATGAATTTGAGTCTTTCTATCCAAGAGCGAGGTAGATTTCTCCAATTAATATAGGTCTCTTATAGTTTCTTGCAGTAGTGTATTGTAATTTTCTTTGTGTAGGGCTTTTATATCTCTGGCTAGATTTACACCATGGTTGAAGAGTGGTTACCAGTGCTATAGTTGTTATTCATAAGGTTGACAGTTTGAATCTACCAAGTGCTCCTTGGAGACTCTATGGGGCAGTTCTACTCTGTTCTATAAGGTTGCTATAAGTCAGAATCGACTTTGTGGCAAAGGTGTTTTTTTTTTTATCTGCTTTGGGACTATTATAAGTGGCATTGTGATTTTGTGATTCCCTCTTTGATTTTCTCTTTGTTGACGTAGAAGAAACCAACTGATTTTTGCATGTTTATCTTATATCTGGATTCTTTGCTGAACTCCTTCATTAGTTCTAGTAGATTTTTTTTCGTCGAAACTTTAGGGTAAGTTTAAGTTCATTCTAGAACGAATACAGTGCCGTTTCTGCCATATTATATTCACCAAAGCAGTAACAGAACCCAGCCAGACTCAAGAGAATGAAGAAAAAACTCCACCTCTTGGTGCAAGTGGCAAAGATCACTGAAGAAGATGTGACATATTATTGGGGCCACATGGGGAAAGTATAAACTGTCATGGTTAGGTTTAAGGCCTCTACCTTCTGTTAGTTTTTCTGCTTGTCCCATTGTTTTAGTCAGCTAGGACTGCTCTAACAGAAATACCACAGAGTGGATGGCTTTAACAAAGGAAGGTTTATTCTTACACAGTACGGTAGGTTGCAAGTCCATATTCAGGGTGTCTGCTCCAGGGGAAGGCTTTCCCCTTGTCGGCTCTGGAGGAAAGTCCAGTATTGCATCAGTCTTTGTCGAGGGAGCGTCTTGGTGCAGGAACCTCAGGTCTCAAGGATGCGCTCTTCTCCTGATGCTGCTTTCTTGATGGTAACAGGTTCCCAATTCTCTTTCTCTTTCGTTTTATCTCTTGCAGGCTGAAAAGGATTAAGGGTGGAGCAAGCCATACTCCAGGGAAACTCCCCCTACAGCAGAGCAAGGAAGTAATCCTATGCAGGAATTTAAAGCCCCACCCTAAACCTTTAACATACAGTTTAGCGAAACCACACATTTTTGGGGGGACACAATTCAACCCACGACATCCCACCCTCTGACAACCCAAAAATCACATCACAGAAACGTTTAACACATTCATCTCACCATAGCAAAATCATGTCCATTCCATACAACAGAAGTCTTAAATCAGTTCCAAGTCCAAAATACAAAAATTCTTCTACATCTGTGAAACCTAGAAGGTAAGCTATCTGCTTCTAAAGGCACAATGGCAGAATAGGCACAAGTTAGACATTCCATTACAAATGGGAGGAATTGCAGGGAAAGAAGGCATTAACAGGCAGCAGGCAAGTGAACAGAACACATTACATTAGCCCTCAAAGCTTTGGAAATACTCTTACCTTTTCTGAGACATTCTACACAACGGCACTGCTCTCCAGACTCTAGGTATTGGCCACACTCTGAATTCTGAGTGGAGACCCCAACCCTGTGCTACAACTCTGCCTTCAAGGCCCACTTGGACAAAAATTCTACCCCATCGGCTTTAGGAGCACCCTAAGCCCAACTGAGTGGCAATTCCACCCTTATGAACACAGGACACTATGGTTCCACCCTTTCAAACCTCCAAGGTCATGGCCATACCTCTTGCGACTGAGGCAGCTCAGCTTCTCATGCTGTCTGTCTCTTCAGCTTCAGCTTCCTGTGGCTGCATGGCCCGGGCCTCAGGCCCACATCTACCCTGCCAGGCAAATGTTTCAAAGCTCTGTCACTCCACTGATTCAAGTGCCCAGAAGCACGCCACTCTTGCGGGAAAGAGTCCTGCCCGAAGGCACTCAGCTCTCTCGTTCTGTGGGTCAGCAAGGCCAGCTCCACTGATTTAAGTGCCCAGAGGCACCCCGTTCCGCGAGGAAAACTCTGCACAGACACTCAGCTCTCTCTCTCCACGGGTCCGCTCCAGCGCTGCCTCTGGTTCTGCTGCTGCCGCTGCCGCTGCTGCCGGTCCTCTGTTGTTTCTCACCATCTGCGCCTTCTTCATTCCTTCTGAATCTTCTATCCATTTGCAGTTTCAAAGTGGCTTCCACATTTTAGGTATTTGCTAGAGCAGCACCCCACTCCCACGGTACCAATTCTGTTTTAGTCAGCTAGGGCTGCTCTAACAGAAATACCACAGAGTGGATGGCTTTAACAAAGGAAGGTTTATTCTTACACAGTCCGGTAGGTTGAAAGTCCATATTCAGGGTGTCCGCTCCAGGGGAAGGCTTTCCCCTTGTCGGCTCTGGAGGAAAGTCCAGTATTGCATCAGTCTTTGTCCAGGGAGCGTCTTGGCGCAGGACACAATTCAACCCATGACACCCATCTTTTTTATTTTTATTTTTTCCAGGTGAAAGGAGATACTTCATAGTTTTGAGGTATTCCTGGAGTCCTCTGGGCTGGGACCACTGCCTTCATCCAGAACAGAGTGGCGCTCACAGCTTTGTTCTGGTAGTCATTGACTATGTACGCCAATCAGAAGTGACACTTGGGAAACTAGATCATCTCATCACAATTCTTGTCTTTTTTTTTCAAAAACACAGACCAAGTACTTTGTGCCCTTTTTCTCCCCATGACCCCTACATGGTGGGGCTAGTGGTGGAGGCTGGAGGGCGTCCTCCTCAGCAGAGGTGATCATCTGGAGGATCCATTTGTGTCTCCAGAGCAAGTGAGGGGCAGCACCAGAACTTCAAAAAGCAAAGTCCTTGCATGTGACCCACTGCATGCATTTCCAAATCTCTCCCCCAAGACAGGTTAATCTCCTTGTTCCATTTTTTGTTGTTGTTATTTATTTCTCTGTCCCCTGTCTTTTTTGGCTTAACTGATTATTTTTATAATTCCATTTTCCACCTTTTTAGCCACATATGATTTGCATTTAAGCTAATACATTGATTGAGCTTTTCATTTTCAGAAGCTGACTCGACAGCACTTGGCTTGGCTGGCAGGATTTCCATCTAGTTTTTTTTATATTTTCTGTTTCTGTATGAAATTCTCTATCATTCATTCTGTCCATATTTTCTTCTGAATTCTTGGACTTATGTTTAAGTTATAATTGAATTTATAATTGTTTTCAAAGTTCTCATCTCTCAAGTCTGACATCTGAACCATTTTGTCCTTTGCAGTTTGCTCAGTTTTATATAGTTGTTTATGATGGGAGAGCTGGTCTAATGTCACTTACTTCATCATCAACCCTAGTAGAAGTCTAATACTCAATACATTTTGATTGAATGCATAAATGAATGAACTTGATTTTGTGTTCCCAGTTTTTGAAACAAGGCCTAGTACTGGTGGGGGGCTTTATAAAGTCTGTGGGATAAATTTATATGATTTCAAAAGAATTCTACCCTTAAGCTCTGTTTTGATCCACTGTAAGGGTAGAAAATAGTAAAGCAGTAAAGGAAAGTATTCAGTGTTAGCAGCACCTTACTGCCTTCTTAAATTAGTTATCTTGTACTTCATGCAAAGGGAAAGAAACGTTTCCATTTCCAGAACTGATATATTGGTAAGCTTTGTATGAAAGATCCAGTGGCATTTTCAGAAGCAAGTCATTGTCTTGCTATAGAAAAAAAATGGAACCAATAAAAAACTAGACAGAAGAAACAACAATAGTATGGAGATTAGAAGAGTTACACGTGTGTTTCTATTGGAGCGGGATAAGAAAACATGTCTTGTTTAGGACTTGTTTTGTTTGATTGTGGATATCATTATCAGCTTTCCAAGAGGCTGCCAAAGAGGGAAACCCCTTCTCCTTTTCAACGTTTTTCATCTTGTTTGCTGAGAGATTTTTTGTGGTTTCACACGATGCCCTCACCAGGTCTAAGCAGTATCAGCTGAAGGAATCCTTTGCACCTAGGTCCTGCAGGTCCTCTCTGTAGGGTACCAACAACAATCGAGGGGCTGTCAACATCAAGGCTGTTCCTCGGCAGAAGTTCTGCCACTTCTACTAGCTTGGTGTCAGTCCACCTTTATGCTAATAAAATGAAACAGTAACACTAAGGGTTTCAGTAAGGACAGTGCTTCTACTTTCTCCTTTTTAAACTGATACTCCCAATAGAATATCCATTAAAAGAAGCTACTGTGATTTATTGGCAGAGCTCACAAGCCCATTTTACCCCCTTAACCTCTTTTTTTTTTTTTTCCCACAATGTGCTTAACTGTAACAACAGTTGTGGGTGTGGTATGGGACCAGGCAGTGTTTCATTCTCTTCTAATAGAGTTGCTGTGAGTTGGAACTGACTTGACAGCACCTAGCAACAACAACCTCTTTTCTCCCTTTCTCTGCATGTGATATGTAGGCACAAATCTATATTCTTGTTTCCTAGAGAAACAATGAGGCAGCAGAGCTAAAACTTTATTAATAAATCATGTGACCTTCTGTAGTACAGACTATTGAAAAACACAGTAGAATTGTGCGTATCTCCCTAGTTGCCTGCGTTCTGACACTTACTCTTTCAGAGAATTAACTTGATTCAAGACTCTGCAAAGCCGGAAGATGAATACGATATTCATAAGATTGATTTATGCAAAGTAAGCCACAGCAATGAATATATTGTGCATTATGCAAACCAGAGGCAAAGCACTTCAGAACCAGAGTCACTTGACATCTCAATTACAGTAGTTATGTATTATAGGACACACCAATGACAATGTACCATATTAAACATTTAAATTCAGAGCCATCAAATAAAAATTTTAGCTTCAAGAGAAGTTCAAAAATAAATAAATAAATAAATAAAATCACAGCACTTAAATTAGTATGAAATTATGTATTTCTTGGCTAAACAAATGTGAGAAGATAACAAGTGATAAAACATAGTTTAATGCATTTGGCATGTGCCTTTCTGCTTTACGAAACACCTTATGTGTCTAATGAGTACATAACATTTTCATTACAATACAGCTCACATTTGACTGGAGTATGAGGTAGCCATTAATGCACAGCTGTTAGCATCTGTGTCACAGATATGGAACAAAACATTCCTCTATTTAGCGGTTGCGTTTTTGAGAGACAGCAGGAAATTTCCTTCACTAATAATTATTATAAAATCTCTTACATCTTAGTGACCGAAGGTTAACAAAGCTTCATGATTTACCCAAACAGTGGCTACTACCATTTATTTATCATTGTCCTTCCCATGTGCATTGTGTGTATTTTGTTGGCTTAATCCTTACAACAACTCTGTGAGATCACCATTGTTTCTTTCATCATCTAGAAGAGAGAACTGAGCCTTAAGGCATTAAGTGACTTAACTAAGATCGCATAAATAGTAAAGTTAAAGGTGAGATCTGTGTCACTATAAAAACTAACTCTTAAATACTGGTCAGTGCTGACTCGTTTGATGCCTGCAACCAAAATGTTCTTGTGTTAAATAATTATAGCTGATCCATACTCTGCCCTCCTCATAAGCTCATAATTTAGAATTTAAAATGTATTTACATAAAACAGAAAAAGCTACTGGCTGACTAAAATTTTCTCTTCACATGCTTATAGTATTTTTCAATCTATATGCTCTCGCTGTAGACCAAATCCATCGTTCTTTAGCCTGCCCTCTGGTGTTCGTCCACTTGGAAACCCTCGGCTACTCTGACATTAAACAAGTTGCCTTCAAGAAGAGACCCTGTTCTTTCATTACAAATATTCCACTGTGTATATGGGGCAAGGTGAGAGAGACCGAGAGACTGTTTTACAAGATCGCACACGAAAGGTGCAGTCAGCTTCCCTGCGGCAACAATGATCTCTCCCATGTCATATCTTTGAGGCTTTTCTAAGCCATGGGTGGATATAGCCCATTCGTCAAAATAGTCAGCACTGCCCAGTATTTAAGAATTAGCTTTATGGTGTGACACAGATCTCACCTCTGACTTCACTGTTTACATGAATTTAGTTAAGTCACTTAATGTCTTAAGGCTCAGTTCTCTCATCTAGATGATGAAAGAAACAATGGCAATCTTATAATTAATTCAGTGAACTACATTTGGGCATCTACTCTAGGTTGGGCCTTGATGCTAGATTCAAAGAATATAGCGAACAACAGATATGTTCCTTGCCCTCATGGAGTTTATAATCCAGCTGGGAAGACAGATATAATCTGTTACAATATGGTGTAAAAAAGAAGGTTTTGAAAATGATGACAGAACATAAGTCAGAGAAAACAAAGAACAAAGTAGCTTTTGGGATTAGGGGAACAGTTTTCCCCAACTCCTAATGTTTCCACTCTTTTTGAAGGTCACTAATTAGTGTAACACCTAGCATCTTTCAATTTGTGTCTCACCCTCCTGGGCACCATTCTTGTTTGTTTTCACTCTGTTCTACATCCTTCTTCCATTGAATCTTACCTGACTGGTGAATTTGGAACAAGAAACCAGGCACCTATAGCCCCACTTGATGCATTCACTCCTTACCTTTTAGTTTCTGCTCACAGGAAGTGTGTGCTCTTGTTTGCTCCTCCATGCCATTATTCTAGGTGTGTTTGTGCTCTGGGAAGCCTGTGGATGTCCTGCCCTGCCTCAAACTGAGTGAGTGAGCCTGTCTCATTCTAATGTTGTCAGCATTAGAAACACATCATTGCTGCAAATTTAAGCCCTAATTTTTAAAAAATATCTGTCTGAACTGTAATAAAGGTGATACTGTAATTTCAATTGCATCCTTTTTTTGCATTATTTCTCAAACAGCTCAGAGAGCCATTTGGGTATACAGAGACAGATGTACATTACTGAGTATACTTGTATCCCAACTATAGTCATAGGGAGTCATAATAGGTTATAACAAGTATCTTTTAAAGCATAGCTACTTTAGAACAAGACTAAGAAAAAAAATTATTCTTATAACACAATTGTCAACATGATTACTGCCTGTTATTTTACTTCCTAGAGCAATGTTATTTGAATAAAAGTAGTGTTAGAGTATGCACCTGTCGGTTTGTTGTGCTGTAGGGGCCTGTGTGTTGCTGTGATGCCGGAAGTTGTGCCACCGCTATTGAAATATCAGCAGTCACCCATAAAAGACTGGTTTCCGCTGAGATTCCAGACTAAGACAGACTAGGGAGAAGGACCCAGCAGTCTACTTCTGAAAAGAATTAACCAGTGAAACCTTATGAATAGCAGCAGAGCATTGTCTGATATAGTGCAGGAAGATGAGCCGCTCAGGTTGGAAGGCACTCAAAAGATGACTGGGCAAGAGCTGCCTCCTTGAAGTACGATTGACCTTCATTACATGGATGGAGTCAAGTTTTCCAGACCTTCATTTGCTGATGTGGCATGACTCTAAAGGAGAAGAAATAGTGGCAAACATTCATTACTGATTGGAATGTGGAATTATATGAATTGGATACTGTCGAAAATGAAATGGAACACATAAATATTGACATCCTAGGCATTAGTAAACTAAAATGGACTGGTATTGGCCATTTTGAAGCAGACTATCATATGGTCTGCTATGTTGGGAATGACAGCTTGAAGAATTGTAAAAAAAAAAAAAAAAATTCAAACTCTATCCTAAAATATGACACTGTAAGTGATAGGATATATTCAGTTGCCCAAAAGGAAGATCAGTTAATACCACTATTATTCAAATTTATGCACCAACCACTAAGACCAAAGATGGAAAAAATTGAAAATTTTTACCTACTTCTGTAGTCTGAAGTTGATCACATATGCAATCAGGATGCATTGATAGTTACTGGTGATTGAAATATGAAAGCTAGAAATGAAGAGGAAAGTTTGGTAGTTGGAAAATATGACCTTGATGGTAGAAACAGTGGCAATGATCTCATGACAGAATTTTGAAAACCAATGACTTCTTTATTGCAAACACTTTTTCAACCAGATAAGCAGTGACTGTACACATGGACCTCGCCAGAGGACATATACAGGAACCAAATCTACATCTGTGGAAAGCGACAATGGAAAACTCAATACTACCAGTCAGAACAAGGCCAGGGGCTGACTGTGGAATAGACTGTCAACTGTTCATGTATAATCAAGCTGAAACTGAAGAAAATCAGAACAAATCCATGACAGCTAAAATATGGTGTGAGTATACCCCACCTGACTTTAGAGACCATCTCAAGAATAGCTTTGATACAATGAAAACTAAGGACCAAAGATCAGACCAGTTGTGGAATGACATCAAGGACATCAGACATGAAGGAGGCGGGAGGTCGTTAAAAAGACAAGAGATAAAGAAAAGACTTAAATGTAGGCCAGAAGAGACTGTGAAACTTGCCCTCGAATACCAAGTAGCCAAAGAGAAAGGAAGAAACGAGTAAATAGAAGAGCTGAATAGAAGATTTCAAAAGGTGTTTTCAGAAGACAAAGTATTATAATGACATGTGCAAAGACTTGGAGATGCAAAACCTAAAGGGAAGAACATGCTTGAAATTTCTCAAGCTGAAAGAATTGAAGGAAAAAAACTCAAGTTGCCGTGTTGAAGAACTCTACAGGGAATATATTAAACAACAAAGTTACCATCAAAATGGAAGGAATACATGGTCACTATACCAAAAAGATGGACAATGAACAAAGAAGACAGAAGAATTCACACCTTTGAATTGTGGTGCTGGAGAAGAATTTTGAATGTACCATGGGCCACCAAAAGAACAAACAGTTCTGTTCCGGAGGAAATACTGCCAGAGTGTTCTTTGGAAGCAAGGATGGCAAGACTGTATCTTACATGCTTTGGACATGTTGTCAGGAAGAATCAGTCCCTGGAGAAGGACATCACACTTGGTAAAGCGAATGTCAGAGAAAAAGAAGACCCTCAACAAGATGGACTGACACAGTGACTACAACAATGGGCTTAAACATAAAAACAGTTGTGGAGTTGGTGCAAGACAAGGTAGTGTTTTGTTCTGTTGTTCACAGGGTTGCTGTGAGTCATAACCAGCTAGACAGCACCTAACAACAACATACCAAAAAGAAGTGGTCAACATTCAACCATTTCAAGAGGTTGCATATGATCAGAACCAATGGTACTGAAGAAGTTCAAGCTGCAGTAGAGGCATTAGCACAAAAAACAAGGCTCCAGAAATTGATGGAATACGGTTGAGATGTTTCAACAAACAGATGCAGCACTGGAAGTGCTCTCTTGTGTATGCCAAGGAATTTGGAAGACAGCTACCTGGCCAGCTGACTGGAAGAAATCCATGTTTATGTCTAGTTCCAAGAAAAGTGATTTAACTGAAAGTGAAAATTATCAACCAATATCACTAACATCACACATAAGTAAAATTTGGCTGAAAATCATTCAAAAGTGGCTGAAGAAGTATATTCACAGGAAACTGCCAGAAATTTAGGCCAGATTTAAGAGGATATATAACTAAGGATATCATTGCTGATGTCAGATGGATCCTGGCTGAAAGCAGAGAATACCAGAAGGATGTCTACCTGTTTTATTAGCTATACAAAGGCATTTGACCATGTGGATCATAATAAATTATAGATAACATTGTAAATGATGGGAATTCTGGAACACTTATTTGTACACCTGAGGAATCTGTACATTGATCGGGAAACATTTCTTAGAATGGAACAAGGGGATATTATATGGTTGTAAGTTAGGAAAGCTGTGTATCAGTGTTGTATCCTTTCACTATAGTTATTCAATCTGTATACTGAGTAAATAATCTGAAAAGCTAGACTCTATGAAGATAGCACCATCAGGATTGGAGGAAGACTCCTGAATGACTTGCATTAGGGAGCTGATGCGACCTTGCTTGCTGAAAATGAAGAGGACTTGAAGCACTGACTGATGAAGGTTGAAGACTATAGCTTCAACATAAATTAAACAAAAATTCTCACAAATGGACCAATAAGCAACATCATGAAGAAAAGAGAAATGTTGAACACATCAAGGATTTCATTTTACTTGGATCTATAATTAACACCCATGGAAGCAGCAATCAAGAAATCAAAAGATGCATTGTATTGAGTAAACCTGGTGCCAAAGATCTCTTTAAAGTGTTGAAAAGCAGGGATGTCACCTTGAGGACTAAGGTATGCCTGACCCAAGCCATGGTATTCTCAGTCACCTCATATACATGTGAAAGCTGGACAATGAATGAAGAAGACCAAAAGAAGAACCAATGCCTTTGACTAGTGGTGCTGGCAAAGAATATTGACTGTATCATGGTTCCAGAAGAATGATAAAATCTGTCTTGAAAGCAGTACAACCAGCGTGCTTCTCAGAAGCAATTATAGTGAGACTATTTCTTACATTATTTGTACATGTTATCAGGAGGATAGTTCCTTGCAGAGCATATCATATTTGGAAAAGAAGAGGGTCAGCAAAGAAGAGAAAGACACTCAACAAGATAGATTGACATAGTGGCTGCAACAATGGACTCAAGTATAAGAATGGTTGTGAGGTAGATAAAGGACCAAGCAATGTTTCTTTTTGTTGTACAGAGGTTAGCTGTGAGTTAGAACCAACTCGATGATACCTAACAACAACAGCAAGAGTGTTGTTGAATGAGAAGCTAGGGAATTGTTCCATGTTCAGTTATCAATAATTTCACTTTGACCCTTACATCAATCATATTTGACAGATTAGTGTTTCCAAGGCTATAATCTCTAGAGTCCAGTTTCCATGTCTTAATAAGGTGGATGGAGTCAAGCTTTCCAGACCCTGATTTGCTCATGTGACATGACTCTAAAGGAGAAGAAATGGTGGCAATGACCCATTAATGATTGAAATGTAGAATGCACAAAATATGACTCTAAGTTTAAAACTAGGAAAATTAGAAGCTCTCAATTTTCCAGGAGTGACAAATTGAAGAGGAATGATGTTGCATTCATTGTTAAAAAGAACATTTCAAGATCCATCCTGCAGTACAACACTGTCAGTGATACGATAATATTCAGTTCTGTAAGGAAGACCAGTTAATATGCCTATTATTCAAATTTATGCATCAACCACCAAGGCCAAATATGAATAAATTAAAGACTTGTTACTGATTTCTGCACTCTGGAGTTGATCAAATATGCAATCAAGACACATTGATAATTACTGGTGATTGAAATATGAAAGTTGCAAATGAAGAAGGATAGATAATCAGAAAATATTGGTAGTCAGAAAATAAAGCCTTGACAATAGAAATGACATTGGAGATCACATGGTAGAATTTTACAAGACCAATGACTTCTTCATTGTAACTACCTTTTTTCAACAACATTTACAGCAACAGTGCACGTGAACTTCACTAGATGGAATACACAAGAATCAAAATTGACTGCATCTGTGGAAAGAGATGACTGAAGAACTCAATACTGTTGATCAGAACAAGGCTGGGGACCAACTAACTATAGAACAAACCATCAATTGTTCATATGCAAGTTGATGAAAATTGGCATAAATCTACAAGAGCTGAAGCATGACCTTGAGTATGTCCGACCTGGGTTTAGAGGCCATCTCAAGAATAGATTTGACTCATTGAACACTAGTGAGTGATGATCAGATGAGTTGTGGAATGATATCAAGGACTTTGTGGTTGCTAAATGGTCCAGCCTCTTTGGAAAGCAATCTGGTGCTTCCTTAAAAAAATGGATATAGATATACCATTTGACCCAGTAATTCCACTACTTGGAATATATCCTACAGAATCAAGGCCTTTCACACCAACGGACGCATACACAAGAATGTTTATGGCAGCACAGTCCATGATAGCAAAAAGATGGAATCAACCCAGATGCCCAACAACAGAGGAATGGATAGGTAACCTATGGTATATATACTCAATGGAGCACTATGCAATGATAAAGAATAATGATTCCAGGAAACATCTCATAACCTGGTTTCAACTGGAAGACATTATGTTGAGTGAAAGTATTCAGTGACAAAATAGCAAATATTGTATGAGACCGCTATGATAAGATCTCAGAAACAGACTTATGTATAGAAGAAAAAACTCTTTGACGACTGCAAGGGAGGGGAGGGAGTAAGGGCGGGGGCGGGGGAGGGAGGGTTTAGATTAGGTAATTGGTAGAAATTTGACTGAGTGAAATCGGTGATAGCACACATTAGAAACAAGAACAATATTAAGTGGACTTCAGCATAACTTGAATACTCCTTCCATCTTAACCCAGTATTGCAAGAACAGAGTAGCTGGGGCAGGGGGCAAGAGACTATGCTCTTAGGTGAAATCGAGGCCAATTGGCACAACTAGCATTTTGCTAAGAGGGCTCTCTGCACCCCACATTGGTAACTGGCACCTGGGGTCTTAAAAGTTGCCAAACTGCCATCCGAGGGCACAGCAAATGGTCCCAACTCAGCAGGAATGGATGATCACTGAGGACCAAAATGACATGGGGTAAAGACAACCCAGAAGATAGAGAGACCCACATGAGTGGGTGCTTACATCGACTTGTGACCAGAAGAACAGGATGGTGCCCAGCCACCACCAGTGAAAGCCGTGATGGGACTCACTAAGTTGAGTCTCACTGGCAACACAAGAATAAAAAGGGATGTATCCTGAGATCTCCACTAAAAGACCGCAATTGATGGTCCAGTGGTTTTGGGATTCCCCTGGGAGCATGGCCCCTGGCCCTGATGCTGCCCTTGCCCATAAATCATAATGAAGGTCCACTCTTTGGACATGAATGGATTGGACTTGGCAATGCAGAGTGACCGTATTGGATGCACTTTATGGTTCTATACATCTATAGGATATCATCTTGCTGACCTCTGGCTGGAGGAAGGAGAGTGGGTGGAGAGGAGGGCAAAGGAGACTGTTGGGAGGATGAGACTTGTATGGAGCAGAGAGGAGTAGTGTGCCGTCACCAGACAGGGAGAGCAGTGGAAGCTGCATATAGGTGGGCATGTAAATTTATATGGAAATTACATTTTCACTCAATCATAATAATAATAATAAAAAGAGGTCACTAAAGAGAAGAAAGAAATAAAAAGACCAAAATCAATATCAGAAGAGTTTCTGAAAGCTGCTTTTGAATGTAGAATAGCTGAAATGAAATGAAGAAATAACGAAGTAAACTGAACGGAAGATTTCAAAGGGCGGTTAGAGAAGACAAAGTATTATAATGACACGCACAAAGACTTACAGATAAAAGACATTTGCAAAGACTTGACATTTCTCAAGCTGAATGAAGAAAAAATTCAAGCCTCAAGTTGTAATATTGAAGGGTTCTGCCAAGAAATATTAAACAGTGCAGAAAACATCAAAAGGAGACAAAAGAAATACACAGAATCATGGTCCCAAAAGGAACTGACCAACATTCAGTCATTCCAGGAGATATCATATAATCAGGCACCAGTGGTACTGAAAGAAGAGGTTCAAAAAGCACTGAAGGCACTGGAGAAAAACAAGACATCAGGAATTGACAAAATACCCGTTAAGATGTTTCAACAAACAGATGCGTGCTGGAGATGCTTACTCATCGTATCAAGAAATTTGAAGACAGCTGCCTGGCCGATTGACTGGAAGAGACTCATAGTCGTACCCATTCCAAAGAAAGGGGATCCAACTGAATGCAGAAATTATTGAACAATATCATTAGTGTCAAACGTAAATAAAAATTTTCTGAAGATCTTTAAAAAATGGTTGTATCAGTACATCAAGAAGGAACTGCCAGAAAATCAAGATAAATTCAGAAGAAGACTTGGAATGAGGGATATCACTGATGATGTCAGATGGATTCTGGCTGAAAGCAGAGAATACCAGTGTTTCATTGACTATAAAAAGGCATTTGATTGCGTGAATCATAACAAACTATGGATAACATTGCAAAGAACATGGATCCCAGAACACTTAATTAAGAACAGGATCCCAGAACCTGTACTTAAACTAACAGGCAGTAGCTGAAACACAACAAAGAGTACTATCAGGTTTAAAGTCAATAAAGTTGTGCATCAGGGTTGCATCCTTTTATTGTAGTTATTCAATCTTTATGCTATGCAAATAATTTAAGAAACCGGGCACATGAATAAAAATGGGGCATCAGGATTGGGTTAAGACTCATTAACAACCTGCATTATACAGACATACAACCTACATAATCTTGTTGAAAGTAAGGAGGGCTTGAAGCACTTATGGATGAGGATCAAAGACCACAGCCTTCCATATAGATTACAGCTCAACATAAAACAAAAATCCTCACAACTGGACCAATAAGCAACATCATGATAAGTGTAGAAAATATTGAAGTTGTGAAGAATTTCATCTTACTCGAATACACAACCAATGCCCATGGAAGCAGCAGTCAAGAAATCAAATGGTACATTCACTGGGAAAATCTGTTGCAAAAGACCTCTTTAAATTATTAAAAAGCAAATGTGTCACCTTGAGGACTAAGATGTGATAACCCATCTGTCCATATAAAACTGGACAGCAAACGGAAAAAACCAGAGAAGGATTGCCACCTCTTAGTTGTGATGTGGAAGAACATTGAATATACTACGGACTGCCAGAGGAACAAACAGATCTGTCTTGTAAGAATTACATCCAGAACGCTCATTAAAAGCAAGGATAATGAGATTTCATTGGACATACTTTGGACACGTTAATCAAGAGGGACTAGTCCATGAACAGGAACATCATGCTTGGTAAAGTAAAAGATCAGTAAAAAAGGGGAAGACCCTCAGTGAGATGGATTGACACAGGTCTGCAATAATGGTTTTAAGCTTGTCAACAACTGTGAAGATGGCACAGGGATACGCAGTGTTTTATTCAGTTACGTGTAGGGCCAAAAGGAGTCAGAATAAACTTGAGGGCACCTAACAACAGGTTCTCTTCCTCAAAAAGAGACTGTCTTGCATCTCCCTTAGCTGTAACTCACTATTATTATACTGGAACTCTGTTGCTATTGTGGAGTGCTGCTAATGTAGTGGTTAAGAGCTCAGTTGCTAACCAAAAAGGTAGAGGATTCAAATCTATCAGGCTCCCCTTGGAAATCTTACGGGGCATTTCTACTCTGTCCTCTAGGGTAGTCATGAGTCAGAATCAACTCAATAGCAAAGTTTTATGATTTTTTTGTTTGTAGCTATTGTGATGAGTTGTGGTTATGGAGTACAGTACTCTATAATCATATGATTAAATCTTAGTCTTTTGGTAGGCTTGTGTCACAGAGCTGTAATCTGCTCATGTGTTTTTCCAGTAGTGTTGCTCCCGACTCATCTACCTAGCCCCCCATTTTCTTCTCTGACTGCAATATTTGACATTTATTTCCTTGAAGCTCTGTCCCCCTTCATTTTTTTTTTTTTTTTTGGTTTCCGTAGGTGAGAAGAGCACACCTAATTGTGCTCTTAAGGAATCTGTATAAGGATCAAGAGGCAGTTGTGTGAACAGTGCCACATTTGGCACCAAGTGACCAGCACAGAGGGTGGGAAACCTCATTCACATAAAAAATACATCACACAAGATAAAGTTGGGGCCAGGTGGGATCAAGATCTCTGATGGAGAACCATGGATCCCGATCTTCTTTCACAAGCTTTATTTACATGCTTAATGGGTGGGAAGGCAACAGGTGGCACACACCGCCAGAAAAGGTCATGATCTTTGGAGGAAGTATTTGGATTGGTTACAGAGTGCATGGAAGTTTTGTCTTTAGACAAAGGACAGGAACATGCAAATAGTTTAACCTGAGCTAATTATCCTGCAAACACTTTCAAGGAAATAGTTAAGCCTGAGTTGCAAATGGTTTAGCCTGGGCTTAATATTCTGCAGATAGTTTAAAGGCACCAAGCAGAGGGGTTCAAACATGGGGAGAGGGAGGAGGGCAAGGGGGCTAGGACATAGTAGCACCCAGCCTGCAGCAAACAGAACAAGAGAACACTACATGGTTTAAAGTCAGGAAAGGCATACCTTAGGGTTGTATCCTTTCACCATACCTGCTTAGTCCATATGCCAAGAAAATAATCTGGATGCTGAGTTATATGAAGAAGAATGAGGCATCAGGATTTGAGGATGACTCATTGTGGTGGTCAGGATTATGTCAACTTGGCTACTACCTATTTGGCTGCTGTATTAAGTGGCAGGGCGGGGTTTGTGGTGGCTCCCTGCCCCTCGGCTCTCATCTCGTGACCTTGGACTACGGCTGCTGATCACTCATGTGGCCAGGAGCTCCTGCTCTCTTCTCCCAGCGTCTGGTTCCGGGACATGAGCTAGCAGCTGTTGGGCTGATCAGTCCTTACAGTCGGCACTTGAGAGTCCTGCTCCCTGACCTGCTGATCCTGCGTTCGCCAGCCACTGTCGCTTCGTCTCGCCACCAGCTTGGGATCCACTCACCTCCAGCCTCTGTTGCTTCGTCTCGCCAGCAGCTTGGGATCCACTGACCTCCAGCCTCTGTTGCTTCGTCTCGCCACCAGCTTGGGATCCACTGATCTACACAACCAGTGATCTGCAACTCTGGTCTCTGACTTGCTGACCTTGGGTTCCTCAGCTTCCGTGGACACGTGAGGCTTGTGCCAGAACTTGGGACATTCAGCTTCTGTGATTACGTGAGCTGTTTCCTATATTTGTATCTATCTATCTGTCTATATATATATTATAAATCTTTCCTTGTATCTACACGTGTTACTGGTTTTGCTTCCCTAGAAAACCCAACCTAAGACACTCAGTAACAACCTATGTTATGCAGACGACACCACCTTACTTGCAGGAAATGAAGAAGATTTGAGGCATTTACTGATGAAGATCAAGGACCACAGCTTTCAGTACTGATTGCACCTCAACATCAGGAAAATAAAAATCCTCACAACTGGATCAGTAAGCAGCATTGTATAAATGGAGAAAGGATGGAGGTTGTCAAAGATTTCATTTTACTCAGGTCGACAATCAACACCCTTAGAAGCAGCAGTCAAGAAATCAGAAGATGCATTGCACTGGGAAAATCTGCTGCAAAGGACCTCTTCAAAGTATTCAGAAGTAAAGATGTCACCTTGAAGACTAAAATGCGCCTGACCCAAGCCATAGTATTTTCAGTCGCACCACATGGATGCAAAAGCTGGACTATGAACAAAGAAGACAGAAGAAGAATTGATGCCTTTGGATTTTGGTGTTGGAGAAGAATGTTGAATGTACCATGGACTGCCAAAAGAACAAACAGATCTGTTATGGAAGAAGTACAACCAGAGTGCTTCTCGGAAGCAAAGATGGCAAGATTGTGTCTTACATACTTTGGACATGTTGTCAGGAAAGATCAGTCCCTGGAGAAGGACATCGTGCTAGATAGAGTGGAGGGTCAGCAAAAAAGATGAAGACCCTCAACGAGATGGATCGACACAGTGGCTCCAACAATGAGCTTAAGCATAAAACCAATTGTGGACTTGGTTCAAGGTCGGGCAGTGTTTTGTTCTGTTTTTCGTAGGGTCATTATGAATCAGAACTGACTCGACGGCAGCTAACAACAACAACAGGTGAGACAGGAAAGTGAGAGGAGTCTGGAGAAAGGAATGTCCTTCTTCATCCATTTTTACCCCCACTAGCAAAATATGAATGTTATGGCAGGAATGTAAGCAGCAACCTTAGACCATTACACAAAAGCTACAATTTGATGCAGAGCTAAAAATAAAAGGAGACTGGGTCCCTAACACTTCTGTGTTATCATACCTCTCACAGAATGCTTAGATCCTGGTATCAGTTGTCTATTGTACAACAATATGGAATAAGCAAGATCAGCAAAACCTGAGTGGCATACAGCAATAAGTATTTTTCACATATGTGGAATTGAGCTATACTCCCTCATGCTTCTGGAGGTCAGATTAGGGTCAGATGGCAGAACCTGGCTTTCCCCCAGATGTCTTGTCATTCTCCAGCTGGGCACATCCTTTTTATGACAAAGACAGAGGCAAAAAAGACTAAGAGCAAGTAGAAACATCCAAGACTTCCTGAGGTCTAGACTTCACTTTAGAACACAGTCTTTCTGCTTCATACTATTGGCCTAAGCAAGTCACAGGCTGGCCCGGATTCAAGGAAGTAGATTCCATCATTTCAGTGAGAGAAACTAAATGTTACATGACAAAGAGATTGACGCAGGAAAGGATGAAAATAGGAGCTATTTTTGCAATCTTTCACACTTTCAGATTTATTTCCTGTCAGACACAAACTTCTGTCTTGTTAGAGCTTCAGCAATGTAGTTTAAAGTAATTTTATTTTTATTATATGTAGGTGACAATGATCCCAATGGATTTATTCACTTCCCATGACAGTGTGAGTTTCATGCGGGCAGGAAGTTTTTATTTTTTTAATCACACAAAATGTATTATCTTTAAAAAAATGTGATAGGTTTTTTTATTTAGGATACCTTTAGCCATTTGCTCATGCCAAATAAAAATTGTTGTATGTAGTGTCACTAGGAAAAATCCAGATTTTAGGTAATGAAAAAAATTTTTTTAAAAAGAACTAATAGAGAAGTTAGCAATTGGTCAAATGTTCCAGAGAATACAGCAGTAGGGTTCGGGGCTGGGAAAGGGAGGCTGTATCAGGCAAAGGTAAAGCTTCCCCCTCACATTCACGTGATTATCCCTATCAACCAACGGGGGAAAAAAAACCAAAACTGTGAATCACAGAAATAGGGCAGGAAGAGAGCTAGGAAGTTGACAGAAGGAAGGAACTGCTGGCATTGATCCTGGGCATTTTCACATATATTTTCTCACTTAATTTTTACAACATACAAAGTAGATGGCATTATCATCATGTTTACAAATGCAAAATTAGGGCCCTAAAAGATTAAATAGCTGGCCTAAGATCATAGATACACTTAGAGTGAGATACTGTCTTGCAACCTTACGCATTTCTCTGACTTATCCATTCATTTAGAGGACTGGAGCCTAATTAAGTGAGACCTCACAGTGATCTGAACGGGGAGGATAGCCATGTGATTTACTTAAGACAGAAAAGTCAATTCTGTAACCACTGTCAACCCCATTAGATTTAATCTTTAATCTATGGATGAGGACATGAGTCCAGTTTATGAAGTGGAGTAGATAACTCCTGTATGATCTACCTATTTCTTTCTAAGATATTTATTGATTCCTTCTTGTGGTTTTTTTTTATTTTTTAACTTACTACTACACTTATAGAAAGTGGAATAATGCCTAGTCCATAATAAGCATTCAATAAATGTTTCCTGATGGCATAAATACATGGTACGACACTTAGTCTATATGCTAAATAAATAATATGAAAGTTTGTACTATGTGAAGACCAGCGAGAAATCAGGATTTAAGAAAGACTCATTAACAACTTACATTATTCAGGTGTTACAACCTTGCTTGCTGAAAGTAAAGAGGACTTGAAGCACTTACTGAAGAAGATTAAGGACCATAGCCTTGGGTACAGATTACACTTGAACATAATGTAAAACAAAAATTCTCACAAGTTAAACAAACAGAAAGTATTATAATAAATGGATAAAAGATTTAAGTTGTCAAGGATTTCATTTTATTTATATTGATAATCAGTGCTAATGGAAGTAGCAGTTAAGAAAACGAATGACATATTGCATTGGGCAAATCTGTTGCAAAAGAATTCTAAAGTGTTCCAAAGCAAAGATGTCACTTTAAGGATTAAGATGTGCTAGACCCAAGCCGTGATATTTTTGATTGCCTCATATGCAGGCAAAACCTGGACAATGAATAAGAAAGAAGAGAAACTGATGCATTTGAATTATGATATTGGTGAAGAATATTGAATATACCATGGACTGCCATAAGAATGAACAAATCTGTCTTGGAAGAAGCACTGTCAGGATGACATGATTTCCTCTCACCTACTTTGGACACGTTGTCAGGAGGGACGGGTCCCTGGAGAAAGACATCATGCTTGGTAAAGTAAAAGGTCAGTTGAAAATAGCAAGACCCACAATGAGATGGATTGGAACAGTGACTGCAACAGTAGGCTCAAATATAGCAACAGCTGTGAGGAAGTCACAGGACCGAGTCGTGTTTTGTTCTGTTGTACACAGGGTCATTGTGAATCAGAACTGACTCAGTGCTGCCTGACACCTAAGCTTACTATTTCAGAAAAGAACTCGTCTGTGAAAGAGTACAAACATATAAAGAATAGTAGTCAACTGAGCAAGCCACCACCCAACCAATATATAAGTCAGGATTATGAATAGCTTAAAAACAAAATTACACTGTTATAAATATATTTTAAAATTCTGATGTGAATTAAAATAAGTCAGCAACTGAGACTGATATTAAATGTTGGTTCATGTGGATTCTAGTCTAGTAAATTTTAACTTGATTTCTGGAACTATAAAGACTGGAAAGATAAAATCTATATTCATACACTCCAGTAACCAGGGTGCTGCAAGCCATCTAGCTTTCACCAAGCTTGTCCTATACTTAATCTGAAGGTAAAACAGAACACCTCAGGGTGGTGGGTACACATAGAAAAAGTGTGTCTCCTGGGGTATGAATCATGGCAGAGGCACCCAGTTCTTCTGAATCAACTGTTGTCTAGTCTCTAGCTTGGAGTCACAGGTATTGAGTGATGAGGGAAGCATAGTTGCATTCTTCAAAGGTTCTCTGACATGTTTCAACATTTATTCTGGCTACTCTATTCCTAGCTTTGTGGTACTAAACCCAGTACTTGGACAATCCAGGATATTTTGTAAACTATAAAACATCTTTTAAAAGATCCCTTTCTTCACAAACTAGATAGAGGGATTCTATTGTCTGTGATTATTTTTAGAAACCACCAAACATATGACATATGACACAGCAACAGATTTCTGGGATGATCTTTAAGTATTTTTAGTTAAAATGTTATGGAAACTTTTGGTTTTTCCCAAGGGTAGAGATGGGAAGGTTTCATAAATAGGTATGTTTGTAAAGTACACCTTTGATTGTGCTTATTCTAAAAAAAAAAAAAAAAAAAAACCTTTGGCAAGCAAAAGAAGTGACATTACAAAATGGAATATGGTTGAAATATCAAGAAGTGGGAATTATTGATGTATCAAATGTATGTACTGTGATTTTTTTCTATATGCACAAGTCAGTTTAATTACTATTCCTTTTTTCTATACGCCCTTTCTTATGTTCCAAATGGATTTTTATACCATATAGATAGCATAAAAAAGGAAAATAATACTTTCGTTGATCTTTGTGATATGAGTATAATTTTTTTATACAAGCAGTGTAAGCTGATTTTTCAAATACCTTTTGTTTTCAAAGAAGTGGATATAAACTTAAAGAAATATGTACTTGTCACAAAAATAAATACAGGTTTATACATATGAGCTTGTAGTTGGTTTTCTCAATCTTAGCACTGCTGACATTTCGGCTGGGCTTCTCTTTACTGGGGCTGGGGGTGCTGTCCTGTCGTTGTAGGATGCTAGCAGCATCTGTGGCCTCTGCACAACAGATGATGATAGCACAATCTTCCTTCCTCAAGTCATGACAATCAAATACGTAGACTGCCAATGCCAAATCACTCTCAGTTTGAGAATAGTTGGCATATATAGACATAAAATAGGAAAGCAATTTCTAAAGACATTTTTAACAGTATTTTTCAGGATCTTGATGAACTACACTTGAGTATGTGAAATAAGCACCACAGATAACAGATGTTTATGTTATTCTAAAACTTTATAATGAAATGGGTACACTTGGGTCTTTTTGTACTTTTCCCACTCTGTTGCATTAGCGATAGAAAGTTTGGTTTTCTTTGTATCAGATCTAAATAAACAAGTCTTCAGTTTGATAAAGACAAAGAATTCAGGCATGTATACCCTGGGAAAAATAACAGCAGGCACTTAGCAGTTACCTACAATTCATTGGTGAACCTATTGTGTTATTAGTTTAATTCTTGGGGGATACTCCTAGCAACTGGAATTTGGTCCTGGGAGTAGAATGAAAAACTACTCTTTTTTTCCCCACCAGCTCAAAAGAAAGATGACTGTTTACCGGTGTTCTATTCTAGAACCTTGTAGGGGTGGCCCTAAGGCTATATGGCCACTATTGTGGGTTTAAATGCTCTATTGCACTGGTTTTGGTAATGCTTTATGGATCCTGGAGGAGTCCGGAGGCCTCTGAGGTAATAACTAATCTTTAAAACACTCTGTTGAAAAATTTTGTTTTCTTGACTCGGCAAACATTTGTCTCAGATACAACAGAATTTTCTGTTAGAACAGAACTTTCAGTATTTAGGCACTCATAGAGAAAGCCTGTTAGAACAGAACTTTCAGTATTTAGGGACTCATAGAGAAAGCCTTTTTTTATATTATGCTAGAATGACAAGTGAATTTAAGATGGGATTACAAACATGGACATTTGGTTGTTTGGGGTAATTTAAACAAACTATTTTTAAAAACATGTGTTATTTAATAGAAATTCAGGAGATCTAAATTCTCAGTCAACTTCTGGAGCAAATTAGATTTATGATTTTAAGACAAGGAGGAAAGAAACTTATATAATAACTCTCCTAAGACAGGGATTCCACATATAGTCTCCCGAGATAACTTCTGTGAACTGTTCAGAATCACTAATTCCTTTGTCTCTGGTTCCCTCAACTTCAAATTAAATTAGTTCTGGCCAGGGTTTCTTAACTGAGAGGCCATGCATGAGATTCAAGGTGATCTGTGTACTCCCTAAATTGCATGAAAAATTTTGAGTTATGTATGTATATGCAGTATTCTGTGGGAGATTATCCAGATCAGATTTTCAGAGATTTAGTTCCTGAAAAATGAAGCACCAGTTCACTTAGACGAGACTGTAGTATACACACCCTAGGGAGCAGGCAAGCCTTTCTACAGGATACACTGGTATAGAAGCTCTAAGAATACTGATTTGGTCTTCTTAACTTCCCTATATTGTGTGCTAAAATGGATCTTTAGGAGAAAATGCCTGGAGAAATCACCCGTGATGGAGGGTAGGCTCTTCTTTCCTATTTGTCTTCATAACCTCCATTCTTCACACTACACAAGAGAGGTTAACTTCAGTTCCCTCTTAATCTTACAATGAGCTGTATGTGGCTCTTACAGAACTCAAAGGTCTCCCCAGTGAGACAGTAAACAGAAATATTAGTGTTGACACTAAGGAAGTGAAGGACTCTTATCTGGGTAACAATCCTTTTGCACATTTCATAGATTTTCTTTCAGTCAAATTTAAAAATAGCTTAATCAAACTGTTAAGCTAATAAATCATTACACATTTTTGGGGTATAGTTTCCCTTGTTTGTTGGTATAAAACATTGGTAGTTGGAGACTTTAACAGATCTGTCTCAGTAACTGACAAATTACGGAGGCAGAAAATTAGTAAGGATGTAGTTGAGCTGAACAGCACCATCAATCAAATAGATATAGTGAGCATTTACATAATACTTGTACTTTACCTAGATATTTATAGACTACTTTACACAATAAGGGGAACCCTGGTGGTATAGTGGTTAAGTGCTACATCTGCTAACCGAAAGGTCAGCCGTTCGAATCCTCCTGGCACTCCTTGGAAACTCTATGGAGCAGTTCTATTCTGTCCTATAGGGTCCCTATGAGTTGGTGTCAGCTTGACAACACTGGGTTCTATTTATTTATTTATCACACCAAAACAACAAAATATATACTAGTCCTATTCAGCATCTTACCAGAAGTACCAGCTAGCCAGCAATGCAAGAAAGAAAACAAAAGGTATAACAAATTGGGAAGGAAGAAATAAGACTATTTTAGCAAGTTTCAAAGAACTGACTCCTTCCCCCCAAGACCCCCAAACTCCTTGAACCTATAAGCAGTTACAGCACAGCCGTAGAATGCAATGTTAATGTTATGGATTGAATTGTGTCCCCCCCCAAAACATATGTTAAAATCCTAACCCTGATGCCTGAAAGTATGACCTTGTTTGGAAATAGGGATTTTTTCTTTTCTTATGTTAATGAGATCATGCCAGTGTAAGATGAGTCCTAAACCTAATCACTCTGCCTTATCCAAAGTGCAGAATAAACATACAATCACATCTAGGGAAGAAGAAGACAGGTTACTGAGACAGATGCATCTATAAGTTCAGGAATAGCAAGGATTGCAGGCAGCTATAAGAGGTGAAATGGACAAGGAAGGATCTTCCTCTAGAGCTACACCCTGAATTTATACTTCTCACCTTCTAAATTGTGAGAAAATAAATTTCTAGTTTTTGAAAGTTACCTGCTTGTGATATTTCTGTTACAGTAGCCCCCGGTAATTAAAATAGTTAATATGCAAACCTAATTTGCTTTTCTACATATCAGTAATGAATACTTGGAATTTGAGACTAAAATACGGTACCGTTTATGTTAGCTAAAAAAGAGGAAATACATAGGCAAAAATCTAACAAGATATATATATAAGATCTATATGAATGAAAATTTAATGGAAGAAACCAGAGATCTAAATAAATGGAGAGATATTTCATGGGCTTGTATAGGAAGACTCAATATTGTTAAGATACCAGTTCTTCTCAACTTGATCTATGGTTCACATACAATCTCAATTAAAATTCCAGTAAGCAACTTTGTGGATATTGACAACCTCTTCCTAAAGTTTGTAAGGAAAGGCAGAATGTTCAGCACAGCCAATATAACACCAAAGAAGAGGACCAGAATACTGAAACTACACAACCATGAGTCTTATAAAGCTACAGTAATCAATCCAGTATGGTACTGGTGAAAGAAAAGACACACGGATCCATGAAACAGAATAGAAAAACTAGAAATACAGTTTCTAGTAAAGTCAATTAATTTTGAAAAATGAGAAAAGGCAATTAAATAGAAAAAGATATTGCTGCCAATAAACAAGGTTAGAACACCTGGACATGTCTAAAAAAAAGAAAAATCAAGATATAGACATTTCGCTTTCCACAAAAGTTAGCTGAAAATGCATCATAGACCTAGATGTAAAATATAAAACTACAAATTTCTTGAATGCAACTTAGGAGAAAATCTAAGTGACCTTGGACTTGGCAATAATTTTTTAGGTACAGCACCAAAATTATAATCTATATTAAAAAAAAAAGAAAACCCGGTAACTTGGACTTCTTTAAAATGAAAAACTCTGTTCTATGAAAGACAGTGTTAAGAGAAGAAGATGAGAATCATAGTCTGGGGAAAATACTTTCAAGACACATGTTTGGTAAGGAATTTGTTTCCAAAATATATAAAGAACACTTAACAGTAAGAAAACACTCCAGTTAAAATTGGGTGAAAGGTTTAATCAGATGTCCTACCAAGATTTACAGAAGGAAAGTAAGCATATGAAAAATATTCACTATCACATGCCAAGAAGGAGTTTTAAATTAAAATAATGATGAGATTCCACTACATGCATATTAAACCCAAACCAAATCCTTTGCAGTGGAGTCATTCTAACTCACAGTGACCCTGTGGGACATAGGAGAACTATCCTACAGGGTCACAGTCTTAGAGAAGCAGACTACCACATCTTTCTCCATTCTAAAATGGGTTATTGGGGTGAGCACCTTAACCACCGTGCCACCACATCTCTGTACACACCTGTGAGAATGGCTACATTCCTCATCCATCCTCCACCCCCTAAAACAAAATCAGCAACGGCACCAAACACTGGTGAACATGATGAGCGACAGGAGTTTTCATTCACTGCAGGTGAGACTGCAAAATGGTGCAGCTACTTTGGAATACAATCTGGTAGTATTTTTACAAAAGCTAAACATAGTTTCACCACTAGATCCAGGAGTTGCGATCCTAATATTTACCCAAATGAGTTGAAAATGTATGCCCACACAACAGCCTGCACAGAAATGTGTTAGCAATTATAATTGGCCCAAATTGGAAGCATTTAAGATGTCCTTCAGTAAGTGGATGGATAAACTATCATACATCCATACAATGGAATATTATTTATCAATAAGAAGAAATATGCTATGAAGCTATGAAAGATATGCATGAATCTGGGGGGAAAAAAAAAGCCCTGATGGCTCACTGGTTAAGAGCTCCTTTGCTTACTGGAAGCTTGACTGTTCAAACCAACTCACCTGCTCCAGAGAAAGACCAGGGGGTCTGCTCCCACACAGATCACAGTGTAGAAAATCCCGTGGGGCAGTTCTCCTCAGTTACACAGGTCACTATGAGTCAGAACTGACTCAGTAGCACCTAACAAGTATGATTCCATCTATAGGGTACCCTTGCAAAGGGAGAACTGGAGAAATTGTAAAATGATCAGTGCTTGCCAAAGATTTGAGGAGGAGTGGGGAGGGAGGGATGAATAGGTGAAGCACAGGGGATTTCTGGGCAGTGGAAACTATTCCTTATGATCCTGTCGTGGCACACACATTATGCATTTGCCCATGGAACTGTATAACACAGTGTGTGTCCTCATGTAAACTACAGACCTTGGTAATAACATACCTATGTTGGTTATTCGATTTTTAAAAAAATGTGCCACACTAATGAAGGTGTTAATAATATAAACCTGAGTGGTGGGTGAAGTGTGGGACAAGTGAAGGGGAGAGGGACTATGGGAAATTTGTATAGTATATACTTAATTTTTCTATAAAACTTAAACCTGTCTCAAAAAATAAGATCTATTAATTAAAACCAAAGCAAAGAGTTCCACTTATAGGCTGTCATCCATATGAACTTGTGTGATTCAGTGTAGTCAAAGGGGATATAAAACTGAAAAACAACTACTGAGCCATTTTCTTCATTATGTCTTAAAAAGAAACAAAATAGTACTTGCCCAAAGTTTACACTGCTTGAGTCATTTTTCCTCCTAACTAAAATATTACTTAGTCTTTTCTCAGTATATTCATGTTATTTATCACTTTTCCAAGGTGCATTGCTTTATACTTGTTCCTACTGTACATTTCTGTTATGGTGGGTAATACGTTAGAGTAGAATGGGTGATACTATGAACTCTGGAGTCACATTGCTTTCATTCTAACCTCAGTTTGACACCTTGCTAGCAGTGTATCTTTGAGCAATTTACTTATTCTTTTTGAATTTTGATTTCTTAGACCTTAAAATGGGGATAACAATAATGCCTAGTGCATAATACTCTTGTGAGTATGATCTGAGATAATATGTGTACTTAGTTCAGTGCTGAGTATATAATACACATTCAATAAGTGAGCTGTCTACAGGATTTGGATACGGCTATTCTCTGTGAAACAACATTTGATAGTCAAAATTCTTTGCCAATATTCTGTATACGTTTTTTCTTCCATGCTGTAAGAAAGAACAAAGCCATAACAAGAAGAGACAGAGAACTGTAAAGCTCTGATACGTTCCTCTGAACTTCCTTTCACTGAGCCTTTTATTTGCTGCAGATGGTCTGGGAACCTTCCTCCAAGTAAGACAAGGAGAAATGTTGAACGAATCTTGTGATAATTCCTGGAAGTAAAAAGAAAGAAATTTGATTTGGTTGTGATCTGTATTTCTGATCATTGAAGATTTTAATACATTTTCTTGGTCAGATTTCCCCTCCAAACGATTGTCTCAATGCTCTGCTTTGTATATTAAAATTGGAAGATAACAATATTATTGCAAGAGGAGGTGGATACCCATTGTTGAAACAAGCAAACTAAATGTACAAAGGAGGTGCAAATTCTGGAAGAGTAGACTTTTATTCTTCCCCAGTCCAAGTTTAAGCTATAAAGGCCTGAGGTATGTATTTACAATTTGTGTGAAATGTTAAATAATCTAAGCTGGACTACAGGAAGAAGAACAGGATTGGAGGAAGATGATTAATAGCCTATGATATGCAGATGATACAGCCTGCTTTCTAAAAATAAAGAGGACTTGACTTATTAATGAAGATCAAAGACTACAGCCTTCAGTATGGATTACACCTCAACATAAAGAAAACAAAAATCCTCACAACTGGACTAGTAAGCAGCTTCATGATGCACAGAAAAACCATTTATGTTGTCAAAGGTTTTATTTTGCTTGGCTCTGCAATTCACACCCATGAAAGTAGTAGTCAAGAAATCAAAGGACGTACTGCATTGGCCAAACCTGCTCCAGAAGGCCTCTCTATGATATTAAAAAGTAAAGATGTCATCTGGAGGAATAAGATGCACTTGACCCAAGTCCTGATAATTTCAGTTGTACATGAAAGCTAGACAATGAATAAGAAAGATTAAACAATTGATGCATTTGGATTATGGTGTTGGCAAAGAACGTTGAATATACCATGAACTGCCAGAAGAAGGAACAAATCTGTCTTGGAAGAAGTATAACAAAAATGATTCTTACAAGCAAGTATGGCCAGACTTACTCTTACATGTTTTTACATAGTCTTAGTTATCTAATGCTACTATAGCGGAAACATCCCAAGTGGATCATTTTAACAGAGGTTTATCCTGTCAGAGTTTAGTAAGCTAAAAGTCCAAACTCAGGGTGCCAATTCCAGGTGAAGTTTTTCTTTCTGTGTTGGAAGAAGGTCCTTGTCATCAAACTTTCCTGGCCCAGGAGCTTCTCAGAGCAGGAAATCCAGGTCCCAGTGTTTCTTTCTCACTAACACCAAGTACCTCTGTCCCTCTGCTTCCTTTTCTCTTTTATGTCTCAAATGAGGTTGAATTAAAACACATGTTAATCTTGTAGAATGAGTCTCATTAACATAGTTGCCTCTAATCCTGCTTCATTAACATCACAGATGTAGGATTTACAACACACAGAAAAATCACTTCAGATCACTAAATGGCTGACAACCACAGGGAATCATAGCCTAGCCAAGTTTACCCACATTTTGGGGGAACACAATCCAATCCACAACAGACATTAGCAGGAAGAACCAGTCCCTGGAGAAGGACAGAATGCTTGGTATAATAGAGGATCACTGAAAAACAGTATGACCCTCAATGAGATGGGCTGCACAGTGATTGCAACCATGGCCTCAAGCACAACGAGGATGGTGAGGGTGGGCAGGACCGAACAGGATTTCGTTCTGTTGTACATGGGATCTCTGTGAGCCAGAACTGACCCTGACAGCTATCAGCAACATTAAATGATCATTCTACTACTTAGTAGTAGCAGTAACCACTGATATTTTATTTCTTTTTTTAAACTGCAATGGCTGAGTCAAATTTCTGTCCTAGCAGACGTATCAAAGATGGCACATGTTTCCTTTATGAAGTGGCACAAGGGGCTGAGCTAAGATGTGGATTCATCTTTCCCAGATGTTGGCAGCCAGCAGTCATGATCAACTGGCAGCTCAAACAGAGTTGGTTTATCATGAACTCCACATCAACAGCAGAGTAAAGGGTTGCTGAAAAATGGACTCAGGCACTGGTGGTTATAGACAGAGCTCTAGAAATAGATAAATTTTGGGAAGCAGAAACAGAAAGGCCTTGACATTCTCAGATGGTGTTATATTTATCAGTTGCTCTAGAAAATGAAATTGAACACTGGTGACAAAGCACTAACCAGAAAATAAATATCAGAAACAGTCCCTTGGGCCTGTGATTGAGGGTGGCATTTTGTTATATCAGGTAGCAAAATTCCCTTAATTAAGGCTAAAGTGAAAAAGTGTGAGACAAGATGAATAGAAAACAGCATTTCCGGAGTCAGGGAGTTGGTAACACATACCAAATGAGAAAATAGGTTGGAGAAGAGCAATATGATCATTATTACCATCAGCAATACCGGGTGTATGCTAGGATGGTCATCATGCATCCTGTGCTGTTTGGACTAAACCAAAAACCAAATCCACTGCCACTGGGTCGATTCTGACTCATAAAGACCCTATAGGACATAGTAGAACTGCTCCATAGAGTTTCTTAGGAGCCCCTGGCAGATTCAAACTGCAGACCTTTGGTTTGTAGACTTAGCACTTAATCATGACAACAGTGCTGGTTTGTAACTTACAGTAGGAGTCCTGGCCATAAAATGGTCAAGCAATCAGTTGCTAACCAAATGTTGCCAGTTTGAACCTACCCATCAGCTTGGAGGAGAAAGATCTGTGTCTGTAAAGACTACAGCCCAGAAAAGCCTACTGATACCTCTAGTTTGTCGCGTGGGGTCTCTGTGAGTCAAAATTGACTCGACGGCTCTCAACAAGAATAACAACAACCAGGTTGTCACCCTGCCCATTTATGATTCCCTTTCACTCACAAACGCCCTGCTTTGGACCGTGGATTACAAGTCCATTCTGTGCATGACACATTAGTAGGCAGTGGCAGGATAATCCAAGAATAGCTGTGTCTTCTAGACTTGACGGTACTCTCTTTTTCTTTCTGGGTTCTTGGTGCCTCTGGAAGAGCAGGGAACAGATAGTGGCAAGGGATCTGCAAGCCCAATGGGTGGATAAATTGGTTGTATTAAATATTCAATCATTCTAGAGCTCTTGAGTTTACCTAACACCCCCCTACCTGAAGGTTTCAAGGATTTTCAAGACCACAGTTGCCTGGACAAGACAAGTGGTACTCAGTGTTAGTAAATTGAAAAGCAGCTATGTGGATGGGCAAAGGACTGGCTCTTAAAGCACCAATGTGAAGAGAATTTCTCTTCATACCAAGAAGAGTAGAGCAAATTTATCTTTGCTATTACCTTGACAGAAAAGTCCCAACAATGTGTTTACCAAAGTTAATAAACTTCTAAAGCTACTACTGAGGTCTGTTTATGGACTAAACATTCCATTGTTGCTTACCAGGGAAAGTAACCCTTCAACCACATTCCAGGTAATCTGTCACTTATTGTTGTTCAAGTTATGTGGTTTTGTTATTAGGTGCCACAGAGTTGGTTCAGTCTCACAGCAACACATATGACAGAGTGGAACTGCTCCATAGGATTTTCTAGGTTATAACCTTTAGGGGGGAAGATCACCAGGTCTTGCTCCTATACCTCTGCTCAGTTCATTGAACAGCCAACCTTTAGGTTAGCAGCAAAGCAACTTATCATTGCTTTACCAGGGCTCCTTTTTCAAAGCATTTTTTGTTGTTGTTAGGTGCTATGGAGTTAGTTTTGACTCATGGTGACCGTATATATACAACAGAATGAAACAGTGCCTCCTCTTGTACCATACTGACAGTCCTTGTTATGCTTGAGGCCATTGTTGCAACCATGGTGCCAATCCCTCTCACTGAGGATCTTCCTCTGTTTCACCAATCCTCTACTTTACTAAGCAGGATGCCTTTTTCCGGGAACTGATCTCTCCTGATAACATGTCCTGAGTATGTGAGACATAGGCTTGCCATCCTTCTTGTAAGAATCATTCTGGTTGTACTTCTTGCAAGACAGATTTGTTCATTCTTTTGGCAATCCATGGTATATTCAATATTTTTCTCCGGCACCTGTTTCAGACAATCAGTTCTTTAGTCCTACTTATTGATTTTCCAGCTTTCACATGCTTGTGAGGCAATTGAAAATATCAAGGCTTGGGACAGACAACCTTAGTCTTCAAGTTGACATCTTTGCTTCTTAACACATTACAGAGTTCTTTTGCAAAAGATTTGCCTAATACAATGTATCTTCTGATTTCCAGACTGCTACTTCCATGAGTGTTGATTGTGGATCCAAGTAAAACAAAATCCTTGACAACCTCAATCTTTTCTCCATTTATCATTGGTCCAGTTGTGAAAGTTTTTTATTTCCTTAAATTGAATACATACTGAAGCCAGTGGTCTTTGATCTTCATCTGTGTGTGCTTCAAGTTCTCTTCACTTTCAGCAAGCAGGACTGTGTTATCTGTATAAGATAGGTTTTAAATGAGTCCTCTTCCAGTCCTGATTCTGTTCTTCTTAATAGGGTCCAGCTCCTGGGATTATTTGCTCAGCAAAAACCGAATCCATTACCATCAGTCAATTCTGACTCACAGTGACACTATAGGACAGAGTAGAACTGCCCCATTGTTTTTAAGGAGCATCTGATAAATTCAAACTGTCAACCTTTTGGTTAGCAGTCATAGCTCTTAAATAGCATGCCACCAGGGTTTCCACAGATTGAGTAGGTATGGTGAAAAGATACAACTCTGGCACAGACTTTTCCTGACTTTAAACCACACAGTATCCTCTTGTTCTGTTCAAGTAACTGCTTCTTGATCTATGCACAGGTTCTTCATGAGCATAATTAAGTGTTCTGGAATTTGCATTCTTCAAAATGTTATCCATAATTTGTTATGATCCACATAGTCTAACACCTTTGCATAGCTGGTAAAACACAAGTATATATCTTTCTGATATTCTCTGCTTTCAGCCAGAATCCATCGGGCTTTCAGCCAGAATCCATCGGACATCAGCAATGGTATCAGTCACTCCATTACCTCTTCTAAATCCTGCTTTAATTTTTCTGACAGTTTTTCATTGAAATACTGCTGTAGCTATTTTTGAATCATTTTCATCAAAATCTTACTTGCGTGTGATATCAGTTACATTGATAATTTAACATTGGGTTGGATCATCTTTCTTGGGAATAGGCATATATATGGATCTCTTCCAGCTGATTGGCCAGGGAGCTGTCTTCCAAATTTCTTGGCATAGACAAGTAAGCCCTTCCAGTACTGCATCTGTTTGTTGAAACATCACAGTTGGTATCTCATCAATTCCTGAAGCCTTGTTTTTTGTCAATACCTTCAGTGCAACTTGAATTTCTTCCTTTAGTAACATCAAGTCCTGCTCATACGCTACCTCCTGAAACGGTTAAAAGTCAACCAATTCCTTTTGATATAGTGATTCTGTATATTTATTCCATCTTCTTTTGATGCTTCCTGTGTCTTTTAGTATTTTCTCCTTAGAATCCTCAGTATTGCAACTCTAGGCTTGAATTTTTTCTTCGGTTCTTTCAGCTTGAGAAAGGCTGAGGGTGTTCTTCCCTTTAGGTTTTGTATCTCCAGCTCTATGTACATGTCATTATAATACTTGATTTTGTCTTCTCAAGCTGTCCTTTGAAATTGTTTTGTGCAGCTCTTTTATTTCATCATTTGTAACTTTTGCTTTATCTACTTGACACTCACAAGCAAGTTTTAGAGTCTCTTCTGAATCCATTTTGTTCTATTCTTTCTTTCCTGTCTTTTTAATGACCTCTTGTTTTCTTTATGTGTGATGTTCTTGATGTCATTCCACAGCACATTTGGTCTTTGGTCATTAGCATTTACTGGATCAAATCTATTCTTGAGATGGTCTCTAAATTCAAGTGAGATGTACCCAGTGTCATACTTTTCACTCTTATGGACTTGTTCTAATTGTCTCCACTTTCAACTTGAACTTGCATGTAAGCAATTGGTATTCTGTTCTACAGTTAGCTCTTGGCCTTGTTCTGAATGGTGACATTAAGCTTTTCCATTGTCTCTTCCAATAGATGTGGTCAGTTTGATTCCTGTGTATTCCATTGTAAATTCCTGTGTATTTGCAATTACGAACTTGTTGGTCATACAAAATTCTATCATGTGATCTCCAGCATTGTTTCTATCACCAAGAACACATTTTTGAACTAAAAAAACAAAAACAAAAACCCATGTCTTCAAGTCGTATTTGACTTGTCCCAGCCGAAACCCCTCTGCCCGCAAAGGAGAAGACCGAGACACCACTCCGTCAGGAGACAGGAAGCAGAACCCTTTATTTCCTATTTCAGTTGCTTATATAGTAGCAGGGAAATGACATTGATTGGGTAATGATTGTCCAATGGGTGTAGTTCTTACGCTGTTGCTAGGCAGGCAATGCCTCAGCGGTGGTGCAAAACAAGGGCGCGGTTCTTCCTGCCAGCGCCATCTTTATGGCGCAGTTTCTTTTCGCTCCCGACATCTCTCCCTTTTGTTTTTTCTAAATCAGCAAGAGGTGCCTGTCTTGGGTCGTTCTCCGCCAAGCAAGGGTTTACCCGTCATTGGCGACCCACACGCAATGTTGCTCGTGGGGTCCCTGTCTTAGGTTACTCCATGCTTCGAGAAAATTGCCCGTCACTGGCTGCCCTCAAGCATTGATAGCCAGATCTGACCACCCTCTGAGTCGTCTGCCACTCGGGCAAAAGCTTGAACCAAAAGGTTATATCGCACTGCATCTCGCCGCCTCCATTTGCATATCAGCCAAAGGAGACAGGCGATTAAGGCAACAAGAACAATGGCAAGTGGGCCGGTGCCAGCCCAATGCTGCAGGAAATCGACTGCTTTTTGGAGCCACTGGCGCAGGGAGCGGGCCATCCTTGGGTCGACCCGGGTAGAGTTGACTCGTGTGATTTCTACCCGTAATTGCTTCAGGAGACTGTCCATTTCTTTGGACCAATTGCCTGCAAGTTGTGCAGAGAGCCTTCGAGACATGTTCGCGGCCCGAGAAATATTGTCAAAACGCGCCGAAGTAACACATAAGCTAGGGAGACGCCATGCACACCCCAATTGTGATATCTGTACTAAAGAGTCCACCTGTTCTTGCACCAGGTCTATACGGTGGTTCAAAATGTGAATGGCTCCAAGCATTTCACCATTCACCGCCAACTGTGTCTGTAAGGCGGTTGCAGTGCTTTCCGCCATATTATTGACCACAGCCGCGGTCTCAATGTTCTGGGTAAGAGCTACAGCCGCCGTGGCGGCCGCAGCCACAGATGCAGTAACGGCGGCGACGATCGCCGCAGTTAGGCCGAAATCTCGCTTAGATCTCCACAGTTCCTCGGGTGACGGGGACTTCATAGGCCAGGGGACATATCTTGGTAGCCTGGTCACCAGCGCTGTGGGAAAGATAGTTGCATTCCAGCAAAGAGAGTAAAAGCAGGTGGCATTACAACAAGCGATGGAGGAATTTGCTATTGAATCATTATATAGTAAGAACATAAAAGGGGGCTGAACACACACGGGAGTCGGGGAAAAGGTAATGTTTTGGGAGGAGGAGATCTAAAAAACCGAGGCATAATTTGGGAGGTATGATGGACAGGGATCGGCAGGGGCAGGGTGTCTATGAGCCCCCAGTACTCATCCTTCTCCGCCGTCTCCTCCACTCTCCGTAGGGGGATTAGCAACAGTGCGAGAAGGTACAGCCGTGGACTCATCCTGGACGGTCCGGGTGAGGCGTTCCGGGATCCACAAAGGGCAGTCAGCGTCCTGTGGGAAGATACAGACTGCCCCTCGGGCGACAGTTATAACGGGGGCAGGACCATGCCATTTTCCCGAGATAGCATCTTTCCACATCACTGAGCGGGATCGGTGCGCCCCTGTTCCACAGTGGCGCTCCGCTGCCGATCGCCCCTCTTGGTCGAGTGAAAGAAAATTTAAGGTAAAAAGAGCTAAGGCCAGTCTGTTGTGTGGAGTATGTCCCTCACCAATTCCCCCTTTTTGTTTTTGTAAACAAGATTTTAGGGTGTGATGGGCTCTTTCTACTATACCCTGGCCCTGGGGATTATAAGGTATGCCGTGAGTGCAATGAATGCGCATGGTGGTTAGGAAAGTTTTAAAGGAGTGACTGGTATAAGCAGGACCATTGTCTGTCTTAATACTCAAGGGGGCACCCCATGCTGCCCAGGCAGCGAGACAGTGGGAGATAACATGTCGAGCAGTTTCTCCCACATGGGCACTGGCAAAAATTACTCCAGAAAAGGTATCTACAGAAACATGTACATATTTTAGCCTGCCAAATTCGGCAACGTGAGTAACGTCCATTTGCCAAAGGTGGCATGGACGAAGACCTCGCGGATTGACACCCAGTTGCGGGGCTGGGATGTGTGGGGCACAGGCAGTACAATTACGAACAATATTGCGGGCGGCCGCTCTGGAGATCCCAAAATGGTGAACAAGAGTCTTAGAGTTGACATGGAATTGTTTATGGAAAGTTAAGGCCTGCTCCAATGCGGATAGGATAATGGGCATGCGTGTTAAACGATCGGCGGCAGCATTACCTTCAGTTATTGGACCCGGAAGAGACTGGTGTGCTCGGTGTTGAGCAATAAAAAAGGGGTGATCGCGGGACAGAATAAGGTTCTGGATATTAGTGAACACAGGTGTTGCAGGGGAGGTAGAGCTTATCATACCTGCTGCTTCTAAACAGTTTACTGCATTCACAACATAGGCAGAGTCAGAAATTATATTAAGAGGGCAGTGGATTTGTTGGAAAACCAATTCAACCGCTTTCAGCTCCACAATCTGTGCCGAGCAGTTTGGAAATAGGTAGCTTTGAGAGGATTGACCAGGAATGTAAATACTGCCCAAGCCAGAGCTGGAGCCATCGGTGAACACCGAAATGGCATCTGGTATCGGCTTTTTAGAGGTAATCTTTGGGAAAATAATTGGGTGCCGAGTGTGGAATTGCAGCAACGGGTCCTTGGGGTAATGGTTATCAATGACCCCAGCAAAGGAGCACAAGAGGACCGCCCAGTCATCAGAGGTGGCAGCCAGGGTTTGTATCTGAGCTTTGTCATATGGGATGATTAATTTTGATGGGCTATGCCCTATGAATTGCACAGCTTCTGACAGCCCAATCAAAGCCAATCGAGCTACAGCACCGGGATACCATTCTATGCTGCGCTGGGTCGAAATGCGAGGGTGGACCCAGCGGAGGGGGCCACCCTGCCACAGCACCCCAGTGGGTTGGTTCACTGTAGCAAGAATGCATAATAAAAGGGGGAGTGTAGGGTCTCTACGGTTAAGCGAGGCCATGGGAAGAGCGACCTCGACTTTTTCTAGGGCCCTCCTCGCCTCGGGGGTCAACTCTCGAGGAGAGGACAGCCCCGAGTCACCTTTAAGAATGTCATAAAGAGGGGAAAGCTCAGAATTTGTGAGCGACAGGTATGGTCGAATCCACTGAATGTCCCCCAGGAGCTTCTGGAAATCATTAAGAGTATTGAGCTGGTCTTTCCGCAGTGTGATTTTTTGAGGTTGAATAGCGGTAGGTGAAACCTTAGATCCTAGGAAGTCGACGGTGCTGCCTCGCTGCACCTTTTCAGGGGCAATGTGGAGTCCCGCGCCAGCCATTGCCTCAGAGAGGGCTATAAAGCATTGTTCTAGGGGGTCAAGAGTAGCAGCGGCAAGGAGGACATCATCCATATAATGGATGCAGGTAACCTGGGGCCACTTTAGAAGTACTGGTTGTAAGACTTTAAAGACAAATAATTGACAGAGTGTAGGGCTGTTGGCCATGCCCTGTGGTAGTACTACCCACTCGTATCGCTGATCCGGGGTGGCGTGGTTTATAGATGGCAAGGTGAATGCAAAATGTGGTGAATCATCGGGATGTAATGGGATAGAGAAAAAACAATCTTTAATATCCAATACTATAATTTTCCATCTTTTGGGGATAGCCGCAAGGCTGGGTAGGCCACGCTGGATTGGACCCATCACTTCCATGGCTGCATTAACAGCACGGAGGTCCTGTAGCAATCTCCATTTTCCTGATCTTTTTCGGATTACAAAGATTGGCGTATTCCATGGGGAAGTCGAGGGTCGCAGATGGCCCTGAGCGACCTGTTCCCTGACTAAATGTTGGGCAGCCTCTAACTTTTCCATTGGAAGGGGCCACTGAGTCACCCACACCGGCTGCGTGGTAATCCAATTTATCTTTATTTGCTCAGTGGCCCTGACCGAAAACCCAGGCCCGTTCTGCCTTTATTGCCTTGCGTGTCAATTGGCCTGGGTATCCCTTGAAGTTTCTTACCTAAACCTCTCCCCGGCATGTAACCTGACTTTAACATGATTTGCTGGGCAACGTCCTGAGATGGACTTGTGGGTGCCTCTTCATTAGTGAGGCGGAGGCCCAGGCAGTTAAGGACCTCCCTTCCCCATAAGGTAATGGGGGTGTCAAGGACATATGGTTGGAAAGTTCCTTGATGTCCTTCGTCATCCGCCCAATGCAATTGCTGGGCACTCTTTTGAGGTGTAGAAGCATAGCCAATACCTCTTAACAAATCGGAGGAGGACTCTAAAGGCCAGGCTCTGGGCCAATCCTTCAGGGAGATAACACTTATGTCAGCTCCGGTGTCAAGCAACCCTATCATGACATGCCCGTTCACTTTTAGAGTATGAACAGGGCGTTGTCCCAATTCAAGTGACAGCATGGCTAGCGTGTCTCCAGTTGACCCGAAACCCTGGGTCCCCCGAGAACGAGACTCGGCTGGGTATAAGGAATGCCAACTGGGAAGCACAAGTAATTGAGCAATCCGATCTCCCGGGGAGATGGCAGCAATACCCCTAGGCGATGAAATCATAATCTTAATAACACCGGTAAAGTCTGAATCAATTACCCCCGGGTGGATGACAAGTCCCTTTAATGTAGCGCTGCTCCGACCCAGGATCAGACCCACTGTATCTTTTGGAAGGGGTCCTGACATGTCAGAGGGTACGGGCCGGACTCCCATTTCGGGGGTTAGTACGAGTCTGGTGGTGGTACAGAGGTCCAATCCAGCACTCCCGGCTGTGGCTCGCCGAGGCGTTGGGGCTGTAACGGCTGACCCTGACCTGGTTTCGTGAGGCTGACCGTTGCTTCGGGTTGCGGAGCATGGGCACCATATATTTGGGGGCCCTGATGCCTGGGGCCCCGTGTCACGTTTTTTGGGCGTGCACCAGGCCCACCGGGAGAAGGCAATGGGTGACCCTCAATAGTTGTCTTAGAAAAACATGCAGAGGCACTATGAGACCCTCGTCGACAGCGAGGGCATACTTGGCTCTCCGCCGCAGGTGGCG
Organism: Heterohyrax brucei; assembly: GCA_028571685.1. Classification (NCBI taxonomy): domain Eukaryota; kingdom Metazoa; phylum Chordata; class Mammalia; order Hyracoidea; family Procaviidae; genus Heterohyrax; species Heterohyrax brucei. The sequence goes on from CM053144.1 coordinate 140,176,171, forward strand.
AGGGGTTCTCATTCTGTCTGAGCGCCCTCTGCGATTTTCGCTGAGGGCACTCCCGCTTGAAATGACCCGGTTGGCCACAACTAAAGCAGCCTGTTTTTGTGGATCCCGGGGCATTCCCTGCAGGGGGAGCTCGCATAGCAGCGACCAACGCTGCGGCCAGACCAGAGTTGGTTAAATTTCCTCCCAGTTCTCGACAGACTCGCATCCACACTTCGATGCCCTTGCGCTTATGGGGATTTATTGCGTTGCGGCACTCTTTTGTGCACTGCTCATAGACAAGCTGCTTCACTAGAGGCATGGCTGTGTGAGGGTCACCAAAAATCTTTGAAGCACTATCAATCATGCGAGCCACGAAGTCTGAAAATGGCTCATTGGGACCCTGAATGATTTTTGTTAAATTGCCAGTGGGCTCTCCCCGGTTAGGGAGGGATTTCCACGCACGGGTGCAGATCTGATTTATCTGATCATACACCTGAGGAGGATAACCGGTCTGAGCATTGACGAAATTACCATAGCCCATAAGCATGTCTACATTCCATGCCGGTTGGTTTATGGGAGGGCGAGCATTAGTGGCTGCTTGCTCTATAGCTAAATCCTGTGCCATGGACTTCCAATCTAGGAATTGTCCGGAACTAAGACACGTCCTTGCCAAGTGTTGCCAGTCACTAGGAGTCATAGCAAGCTTATGCAGGCTCTCCAGCATCCCTTGAACAAAGGGGGCCGCTGTCCCATAAGTCTTAACTCCCTCTGCTATGCTTTTAACTACTTTCCAGTCCAGAAGCTCATGATAGCGTTGGCCTTGGGCATCCAGATACACCGGAAACGCACTGGGATGCTGGTCCCAGAGCTCCGGGAAACGGCTCCGGCCAAGCAAGGGCGGGGCCGTGGGATTGTATGGAGGGGGAACGACGTCAGTCTTCGCCCCTCCCTCCGCGTCTTTCGATGCGGATGGAGGATCTAAGCTCATTTCCCGCAACCGGTGCGCTACACCTCCGGGATCGGGGGGCCCCGCGCTTCTAAAACCTCTCTCAGGAGAGTTTGGATGGTAATCTCCCAAATCATCGTCACTTTCACTTTCCCCCTCCTGACTAGCTGAAACCCCTCTGCCCGCAAGGAGAAGACCGAGACACCACTCCGTCAGGAGACAGGAAGCAGAACCCTTTATTTCCTATTTCAGTTGCTTATATAGTAGCAGGGAAATGACATTGATTGGGTAATGATTGTCCAATGGGTGTTGTTCTTACGCTGTTGCTAGGCAGGCAATGCCTCAGCGGTGGTGCAAAACAAGGGCGCGGTTCTTCCTGCCAGCGCCATCTTTATGGCGCAGTTTCTTTTCGCTCCCGACATTGACTCATGGCAACCCTAGAGGCCAGAGTAGAACTGCCCTCTAGAGTATTTAAGGAGCGCCTGGTGGAGTTTTCAACTACTGGTCCTTTTTGTTGGTTTCTACCTTTTGTATTCCAATCACCAGTAATTATCAATGTATCCTTATTGCATGTTTGATCAATTTCAGACTGAAAAAGTTGGTAACAATCTTCAGGTTCTTCATATTTGGCCTTAGTGGTTGGTACACAAATTTGAGTAATAGTTGTATTAACTGGTCTTCCTCTAGGGTCACCATGAGTCTGATCTGGCTTGATGGCACTTGGCTTTGGCTTGGCTAACTGGTCTTCCTTTTAGGCATATGAATGTTATCCTATCCCAGAGAGCCTTGTACTTCAGGACGAATCTTGAAATGTTCTTTGTGACAATGAACACTATAGCATTCCTCTTTAAGCTGTCATTTCCAGTTTAGTAGAACTGCAAATAAAATTTGGATTTTTTTTTGAGGTAATAACTCATTATTGTAGGTATTGCAGATAAAGTAATAAGATTTAAAATCCAAGGAGAATCTTAGAATATACCACCTGAGATCAAGAAATTCAAAGAAATATGTAGATTTATTTTTCCCAATTAATTTTCACATCACTGTGAAAAAAAGGAATAGGTATTATAGTCACTGGTTAGCTGAGAGAGGAGTCAAAAGATATGATTTCAGAGATGCATATATCCATGATAAAATAATGAATTTTTATTAACCTTTAAATCAAGGAAAATAAGTAAATAAAGTCATTAAAACTGCCTTTGGCTATAATGAGAATAACATCCATTGAAATTAAGGGTGCAGAGCCAGAGCTGGGAGGAATATTAAAGAAGTTTTGGCCGACTTAGTGTGGATGTCACTTTACCTGAATTATGTTAAATATCTGTCAACTTGAAATAGTTAGCCCTAAGTCATTTACTTTAAGAATCACTTACTGTTCCTCCAAAAACACAGCAGTTCTAGAGAATCCACTAATTAACTCAGCAAAGATGTATTTAGCACTTTTATGTGCTGGTCACTTTATCTGAGTGCAGGGAATCCTAGAGTGAAGAAGAGAGACAAGGTCCTTCCTGAGCTTATGCTAGAGAAAGAGAGGCAACTATTAGCATTAAGAGAAAGAAAGCACTTTCAGATGGGACTAGGTGCTATTGACAAAGAACTAGAGACTGCTATAGACTTCTGGGGTTTTCAACTAAAAAAATTAAGGAAGGTGTCTATTCTCCTATTGCTAGCCTTTTAGTTTGTTTCAGCTTTATGTTCCATGGAGTCCTGGTGGTGTGGTGGTTAAGAGTTGGCCGCTAACCAAAAGATTTGGGGTTCAAATCCACCAGACACTCCTAAGAAATTCTATGACATGGTTCTACTTTGTCCTATAACATTGCTGTGAGTTGAAATTGACTCAGTGGCAATGAGTTTGATTGGCTTTTGACTTTACATTTAATATTGCAAGAATATCCTTATGGAGGTCTCCTTTTATGCCAGTATTAAGAGTTTCTCAAAGTAGTGTTTGCAGTGTTTACGTTGCATCATGGTTTATGCAAATTTTTAATGCTAGAAATTGTTAAATATTCGAAGTGGTTCCACTCAAATAGTTCGTGACTTTGTTATTTACTTGTATTCTGAAACCTATAAAAATTGCTGAGTGAAATTAAAGCAGACCTGCATAAGTGGAATGGCATCTGTGTTTAGGCATTAGAAGACTTAATACTGTAAAAATATCAATACTACTCAAAGTGAGCTACAGATTCAACACAACGTCTCTCCAGATTTCAACATATATATATATATTTGCAGATATGGAAAATCTATCCTCAAATTCATATGGAATTGCAAGGGACCTTGAATAGCCAAAACAATCTTGAAAAAGAAGAACAAAATGGGAGGAATCATAGTTTTTCATTTCAAAATGCGCTGTAAAGAAAGCAGTAGTTTTCAAAGCAGTCTGGTGCTGATATAATAATAGACATATAGCCTAATGGAATAGACTTGCAAGTCCAGAAATAAACTCACAGATTTATGAACAATTAATTTTTAACAAGGGTGCCAAGTCCAACAGGGAAAAAATAGTGTCTCCAATAAATGCTGCTGGGACAACTTTATGTCTACATGCAAAATAATGAAGGTGGACCAACTCCTCACACCATATGTGAAAGTTAACTCCAAATGGATCAAGGAGGCAAATACAAATATTAAAACCATAAAACTCTTACAAGTAAATATAGCAATAAAACTTAAAGACCTTATTTGTGACAATGGATTCTTAGATGTGATACTAAAAGCATAAATAGCAAAAGAAAAAAAAAGCAGACAAAACTGAACTTCATCAAAATGAAAAATAAGATGTATATCAGAGGACTTTATTGAAGTAGTGAAGGGAAAACCCGGAGAATAAGAATCATATATCTGATAAAGATTTAGTACTCAAAATATATAAAAACTCCTATAACTAAGTAACAGAAAGACAAACAACCCAATCAAAAAAAATGCACCAAGCCCTTGAATTAATATTTCTCCAGAGAAGATATACAGGATCATTCCACTTACATGAGATACTTAGAACAACATCAAGACAAAGTTTTATTAGTAGTTACAACATGTTAGGGGGTGAAGGAAATGGGAATTACTGCTCAGGGGGTACTGCATTTCTGTTTGGGTGATGAAAATCTTTTGGAAATGGACTGATAGTAGTACAACATGGTGAACATCACGAATGTTACTAAACTGTAAGCTTAAAAATGACAACCTTTTAGTTATATATATATTTTACCATAATAAAATTAAAAAAACAAGCAAATGAACAAAGGCAGTTCTAAAAAATTTCAGAGTTCTACACTGTGATCAGCTTGCCTTGAAATGGAGCTATAGAACTAACAGGGGTGGACTGGTGATTGCAGTAGATTCTGAATGAATTATCCTTCATTTTAGAATAATCTGAAATACATTTAAGTGACATGCCAGGAGAACAGTGCTTGGCAAACACAAATACTCCCAAAATTTCAGAATTCAAGTGGGACTCAAATACTAACCATGCACAAATACAGTAGTGTGTTAGAATTTGTATATATAGCACCTATAGTCCAGCCTTTCATTTTTAAAATATGTATCTTGCTGCAGAAATTGAAGTCAAATTCTGGAATTCCTCTGGCTAAGGAAGAACGTAAATGTTTGCTTCTTAGTTCAGAAACTGGAGGAAGAATATTATTTAAATACTTTTATTCTATTGTGCTTCCGCTGGTTTCCTTTACTGCACAGTCTTTCACACTTGGCTGCCTCTTTGTGATTATCTCATTACATTTAGAAAAATAATAATACTGAGAACACTTTTAAATGACCAACACTCTCTAATTTCAAGTTCTTGGTGACAGGATAAGTTGTATACAATAAGTAAGTGAAACAATGTAAATTTTATAACTGTACTGTTCATTGAGAAACACGATAAGGTTAAACACACAAGTAGAGAAAAATAGCCCCCTTCTGACCTGTCTGCAGACTCCTCAGTGCCAGAGCACAAATGTACCAGATGCTGCATGCCCATATTATGTTTAAGCAGGAAAAATGGTACTATCAAAAATTCATTCTAAATAATTCACCACTGAGATGTGAAGCTCACTTAGCTGGATTTCCTTCCTTTACTTTGACGTCTACATTAATGTTGTCTACTGCTGATTAAAATTCAAGGATCAGTTATGGTTGGATAATCCACAAAAGAGACTCTTTAGGCCCACATTCTCTAAATTTTTGTAGCAAATATCATGTGTGATGAAGCTTTGTTGTGTTCTTATGAGTTTCTCAAAAACACATTAAAAGCATATTTGTGTGTTTTGTGGGAAATTATTAAATCACTTAAAAACATATGACAGCATTCACTGGAACTGTACATCAATTGATTTATCCTAAAAATCAAAATGCACACTACATTACAACCTAAAAATTTCTTATTCACAGTCAATTGTTACAACTAAACATCGAAGTCTGATTGAACGTCAATATTCATATATGTAAAAAAGTTTTACTCATCTGTAAGTTCTGGCAAATACTAATAGCAGTCACTGTTGGATCTTATGTAGTTATTATTCTAGCATAAATTTAGGCATCTATGGAAGAGATAAAATGTATCTAAGATTATTGGCTATCACTGACTGTAAGCTTTTCTTCTTTTCTGTGAAAACTTTCATAATCATCTGTAGGGCAAAGAGAAACAGATGTAAATTAAAGAAACTATTATGCTGGTTGTTCCAAAGATACTTATCCAGTAATCTCTGAGGCTCCAAATCTTTATGTGCATTTGAGGCACGAAGGTTTTAAATGAGTTTTTGCAATGTCACAGAATCCTAGTGGCTCAGAGTATTTCCTTTGCTTACTCTGGTCCTGTGGTAGTTCGGGGCCATGGCTGTAACACTGAAAAGAGAGCACCCTTCACTTCTGGCTTTATGCCAGCAGAAATTTATCGGCTTTTTATGCTCACATATTTACTGGAAAGGTAAAACTCTGTGCTGTCCAACCACCCTCTGTTCTAAAAGTACCTTTGTTTCCATTTTATTCCTTTCTGATTTTGGAAAGTTTTGCGGCAGTTTATTAGAATATGGTAGCCATTCTCGTAGCAGCAACTGTTGTGAGTGGGTCACTTGGCTCACTTGTTTTCACCTTAACTGGCTTTGTGTGCAGAGCACGAGATGAGGCTGAGTTGGTAGAATCTTGGTGTGTTGGGCAGATGGTACACTCACGACCCGGTGCACCTGCTTTAATTTTTTCTGAAGATGCAAACTGCAATGTTCCTTAAAAGAAGGAGCAAGGTATTTCTATTGTTCCTCTTCACCCTTTGACCTGGCCTCTTCTTTGTTTTCCCACAAATATGTTTTCTCTAAGGAAGCAAGTAACCAATTTACCCTTTGACTTAGCCCAAATTCTCTATCGCACTTCATCAAACAGAAAACTTTTACGAAAGGAGAGTGGGGGTGTTTTTGTTCTTACTGATTCATTACTTTTTCTGAAGAAAGAAACACACACACACACACACACACACACACACACACACAATAGAGTGGCGGTTATACAGCATTAAAGGTCTTCCTGTCTGCTTTTCCTTATTTGTTCCTGGAAGTTCTATGACCGGAATTTTCTATACCTGATGGGGAGCATTTTCTACTCTAGTACGATACGTGTGACTGCGTGTGTGTGTGCACGTGCATGTGTGTGGTGTGCTAAATAAAATGAAACAGTTACGAAATTGGAAACAAGTAAACTTGTATTCATTTTATTGTCCTCTTCCCCACTACTCTTTTGCTAACCATGACCCTGCTAACCAGCTCTGCTGAACACGCCACAGCATGTCTCCGTTAGGTCCGCATCAGGCAGCAGTGCCAAGACCTGGCAACCTTCTTTTATCTTGTCAGCTATCAGGCCTTTGGTACTTAGGGGGAAAAAAAAATCCCCTTTGAAAGGATTTGGCTTTTCCCTTAAAAAAATTCCCCATTATTTTTAAAGTGGTGACACAGTGGTAATTGCAATTGCCCTCCCCAGATGTGATCCTGCCTGTCTTCCCTTGGGGAACATTAGCTTCCTGCACTCTTAGCATGACTGCTCTAGCAGAGGTGGTCCTTCTGTGTCACTGAGTTAGCAGAAGTGCTCTGGCTTACCTGTATTTTCACAGCACTCTTGAGAATTAAACAATGGTGACATGGGAAGGGGCTTGACACTTTGACAAGATGATCACACTCTCTGATACTGGTGAAATCCCACAGAGAAGAAAGTATGGTTAGAGAAGTCTTTTGTAAGGTAAGTGGTGGCTACAAATGAGATATTTCAGGTAGACTGAATCTCAGCTATCAGTACTTAGTGGGCTGTAGCAGGGATGCTAAATACCTGAAGACTTTGGAGGCGGTTGTAAACACCGAAAAGAGGGCCTTCCATGGTTACTGTCATTGACAGCCCTGACAGAGAATACTACAGAGAGTCCCTGATGTAGTGGGAGAAAAATGCGGCTGCAGAACATGAACTCTATTAAAAAAGACTGGAACAGGAGATTGCAAAGAGGATACGACATGTATAGAACAGAAAGGAGGAGTGCGCTGTCACCAGCAAGGAAAGCAGCAGCAGCTGCACATAGGCGGGCATGCAAATTTGAACCAGATTGTACACTTTCGCTTAATCACAATAAGTAAATAAAATAAAATAACAATAGGAAGAAGACCAGACTTGATAGTCTGACAGACAGGAGGGTCCCTGGAAGACATGATCCGCAGACCGTCTGTTAGCTCAGAATCGAAACCATTCCTGAAGCCAACTCTTTAGACAAAGATTGGTTTAGACTTTGAGACATAAAATAATTCTGGTGAAGAGTGTGCTTCTTGGCTTAAATTAGAGACTTGTGGCTAGCTGGGCAGCTCTTATTCAGAGGTATGTTGAGAGGGCAGACGGGATAGGACCTGCTGAATCAACACGGGAGATACAGAGCGGAAAGGAGGAGTTTGCTGTCAGAGAGTGTGTGGAGCAGCTAGAGGGACACAGCACTGTGTGTGCAACTTGGACTTCACAATATTATAAAATATTTTTTAAAATGGGAGAGAGAGAGCACCTTCATTTCTGATTTCATGTACACAGGGATTTAAAAGGAAGCTAATCGAAACGCAAAATGGGCCTGCAGAGAAAAAACCCAGAGTCTAGTGTGTACTGAGAAAGAAGCAGTGTGGTCTTAGGGCCCTCCTGAGTTCCTCATCTGACGGTTGGTGCTCTGTGCCATATGAAGCCCCGGTACTACCATGGGCCAGTGGTGGCTTTGCTGCTAGCCATGCCCCGACACCTCTGGACACAGTCACTTTCAGAAAGTGTTGCTCCTTCTACATGGGAACAAACAGAGGGGAAATGCGATTGCCGTCCTGGGCTGCCGTGTCACTGCGTGAGCCACAGTCCCTCAGTTATCCTGTTCTGTTGCAGCTTTGATGTAACCATAAGGAATGCCATTGTAAACTGGGAAAATGTTGAAAATTTTATAGCGAATATAATCTTTTCCTTAGTTCGAGGATAAAGGTACTGAAGTTTCTGAGTCTGGTCTTGGGTTGCATTTTGTAGGTTTTAGACACTTCTGTTGTACAAACCCAAATTGAAGAAATTCTCTTTTGAATCCACTGCATTTCTGTTGCCCAGAACTCATCACCTTCCTCAGCAGTCTACTTCCCCCAGCCTGAACGAGTCTGTCTAGAGTAAAACTTAGGGATGCCAGCAGGAAAAAGGGACAGAAGAGGACGGCCACAAATAGCATCAGCACTTAATCTGCTCTCTTTTGCGGTCTCCTACTGGTTGGAATTATCAACAGAATCTTTATTCTTCTGAATATTTGATACACAACTCGTAGGCACACACAAAAACATACATACCTCTGAAGGACAGGTTTAATTTTCATAGACATCACAGTCTAAAATCTCTAAAGAAGGATGGAAACATTTTCCTCATTTGGTTTCATAATTTGCAAGACTGCCTTCCTCCCTGGTACTTTGTATTATTATGGCAAACAGTTTTTTTTTTTTTCTCTTTAATTTATTGTCCCATTGGCCTACTAGGAATAAGAAACAGTTCGTTCCTGAGCCCTAGACTTCTTGAAGGATACTCAGATACGCAAAGAACTGTGAAAAGCTTTGGAATGACCACTTGTAAGGGGGCTGATAAAGACTTCAGAGGGGGATCATCATCATCTTCCCTAGTTTCTGTGTGGCTGGGGGCTGAGGAGGGGGACAGAAGTGATCTGGGTAATCTCTGGCCCAATTGGTACCTTTGTATAGTTAGAACAAAATCCCTCCTCTGAGGTGGGTGGCGGCAGAGCTTGGTCATCATAGGCAGATATAGTTGTATACCAGAGCACAGGCACCAGGCTCAGAGGGCAGAGTGTAGTCTTGGGTTTCAGTACACATATGCCCTCTTGGCTGAGTGCCCTTGTGCAAGACACAACCTGCACAGATTTCTACAGTGGCTTTGGAGATAAACATTGTTATGTCTCACCTGTGAAAGTTCTGAGTGATTCTACCTGTAAGCTAACAAGAAAATCTGCCACATTATATAAACAAATGTACACAAATATGACACATACATATGAATGTCTATATACACTAATGGAAATACCACTGTTAAGTTCAGTAAAATCTTTATTTAGAGTTCAATTATTGATTCTGTTCTGCCTTGGTATTTTTTTCCTCTTTTCTTCCTCAATAATATAATTTTTTGCATGGTTCCTGTAATAAAAGTATGTTTGCTCATGTGACCAAACTTTGCCCTAATGGATGTAAATGTGTATCTTCAAAGAGGTGTCTTTAGACGGAGAGCATTCCCTTTTCTCTTTTTGCTTTCTGCTGGCTGGAATTTAGGCACAATGTCTGGAGCTTCAGCAGTCATATTGGCCAATAAGTAATCTTGGAAATGATAGACAATGAAATTCCCATTGAGACTGATGTTGTCATAAAATAGAGCAAGTGGCCTGAATAAAGCAAAGATTCCAGTATGGCTGCATTTAATGACACTGAGCAGCTTAAAGAAAGCAAACGTTAAGTTCTAATCTCTAAAGTCTCTGCTACGACATCATTTGAACTTGCTCTGGACTACTACGAAGATCCTTTAATTCGCACAGCTTCAGTGTTAAGGCAGCTAGGGTGTGTGGTAATGAGAATGGTCTACTAAGCATTGATCCTGGGATTCTTAATATTGAAATAGATGGGGATTCCAATTAGGTCCAACATGATTCATGTTACTAAGACTGCCCATGTCTAATCCATGGAGTTCTAATTCAGTCCATCACGGTGGACAGCCAGGATCCCTTACTAGTTCTCAGATGTGGGCTATTCATAGATCTACCTTTCCTAGAATGAAGCCGAGTCTACTTGGACTTACGAAAGCAATCTTCAGCAATACCATTAATGAACTGTGACTTACCACCATCCTTCACAAAGGAACTTAAGTCTATTTTCAGGATAACTAAAAAAGGCATCCCACCTTCCTATGTGTCCTTGCTAAACACTCAAATTTCAGTCTGTTTGGAAGTAGTGTGGTATTTAGATGTTTCCCTTACTTTCTTTGATCCCAGCGCTAGACAAGTCATGCTTCTGCGGAGACTAGCTGCTCTGCAAGTGCAGATACCTCAGGTGTTCACACCTGTTTGACCACGAAAAGAAGCCTATCTTCTCTTTTTTGCTCTAAGATGATTACTGTTTTGGCAACATTATTTCGTGTGATACTGTGATTGTGCACATTGCGTTCAGCTAGTTCGTGACTAGCGGCTCAGGCCCAGCAATGATGGTCAGGGAGAAACTAAATCTCTTTTCTAAGCAGCAAACGCTTTTTTTAAATTATAAATCTAAGCCAGTGCTCGGGTTCTCCTAAGACTACTTATCACTTCTAGGTTAAAATCTAAAATCCTTATCATGATCACAAGCCCTAATGTTCCACTTCCCTGGCTTGTTCCTTGCTGCTCTTCTCACTCAATCTTCTCCAACTACACTGGCCTCCTTGCTTTCGTGTTCCCATTCCAGGTCCTTTGCAATTACCTCTGCCTGGACGTCCCTTCTTCATGGTATTTATATAGCTAGACCCCTTGCTGCTTTCAGATTTCAAATGTCACATCCCCAGAAAGTGCTTATTCAATCACCCTCTCTTAACACAGCAGCAACTCCTCCACACTTTTGCATACCTCCTGTCTCTGACAGATTGCTTTTCACTGACCATACCATTGGCTGATGTTACATTTAACCATTGCTCTACAGTGTAAGTGATTGGATAAACGCTCAACTGTTACAGAGTTATGGTTAAACACTCAGCTGCTAATCCAAAAGTTCTGCCGTATGAATCCATCAGTGGCTCTGTGGGAGAAAAGACATAGCTATTTGCTCCCACAAAGTTCGCAGCCTAAAAAAGCCTATGGGACTCTCTTCTGCCAGGTAAGGTAGCTATGAGTCAGTATCAACTCAATGACACACAACCACAAAAACTCTACCAGTGCAGGTATTTTGACTTTCTTGTTCACTGCTCTATCCATGTTGCCTACTATACAGTCTTTGGCACATAATAGGAATTTAATCAAAACTTGCTGAACAAGTGAAGGATGGTTTCCCCTCGTTTTCTATTCTTGCAGTACTTTTTTTTTTGCATAGGACAGATTTTATTTCTGTTGCTTGAATTAAATCATTCTGACTGACATAGAATTGAATTGCATTTAAAATATTTATTTTCTAAGAAGAATTTAATCCAAACCCAGTATTTGCCAGCAAACAGTATGTCAGTTATTGTTGGCTGAATCTTCTTTGCTCATGGACACTAAATGTAAGTTCTTGTCAGAAATATGGCTGGTTCACAGCCTCATTTCAGGTGTTGAGCACACTTGCTGCAAGCACAGCTCTCAGGTACTGAAATGAGATCTTTTCCTGACTATGCTTTTTAGTTTTCTAATACTCTGAGGAATGCCATACAAAAGAACTTGGCTCTCCATTTCCTGACACATTCACCTAAGGACTTTATTTATGAGAACCAAACCTCTACATAGATCTCCATCCATCTTTTTCTCCCTTTCCTCTCGGTGTCCAGTTGTTTTCAGGAAACATCTATTTCTGTGTGACAGTAGAAAGAGAGGTCCCGAGAGAACACATGAGGTGGGGAGGGACTCTGGCTTCTCAAGAACATCACCCACAAGGTAGAAGGAAACTTGTCCAGTTTTTTAACTGATGTTGTCTTTCTGATCCAGAAATTAAACATTCGGCACAGCCAAGTTATCTTGCTCCCTATGATCGTGTGGGTATCATATGGGTTCTTCTATAGCTACTCTGGTTACCTGATTGCACAGTGGTTAAGAGCTGAGCTACAAACCAAAAGACTGGCAGTTCAAATCTAATAGCTGCTCCTTGGAAACTCTATGGGGCCATTGTATTTCATCTCATAAATTCACTATATGTCAGAATCACCTCCATTAGCAAATGAGTTTTTTGTTCGCTAGTTTTATATGTAGTAGTCTTAGACAAAAATATCCCTCATGTTCTATGGATTAATTGAGTATCAGTTTTAGATTGCAATCCTTGAAGTGTAATTTGGTAATTTACAAATATTTTAGTGGAAGTTTTGAGAGGTTGTGTCAGAATCATATATTAAGATCCTTAATGATTATTCTATACAAGTTACATTTCCAGTGTTTTTAGGATATTTGTGACATATGCAACATATGTACTCATGTATGAATCAGACCAGTACTCGCACTCATATAATTCACATTTCAATAATGTTGCTGTCTAATGTGGAGCATAGTCTTTGGTTATGAGCCCTCGTATTGCTGATATTAGATCTCAGGTTCCCTAACCTCCCTTGCAAATCCCTCTGGTCCTCAAGAGGATGTGACAAGACATAGTAGTAAGTTGCAAAACGTGTCTGCTCCCTTGAGGCCTCTCATTCAGTGTTTGGTTTTTGTGTCCAATGATAGTGGTGGCTTTGGCATGACATTTGGAGTTTACATAAAGCATCTGTGATGTCAGTTACAACTTTCACTATTCTCACTGATGTCTGCTCTTGAAATACTTCTATTTTATCTAGATTTAAATCCTTTGAATGTGTCAGTCATGCCTTTTGCTTTGTGGAAAGCGTATGGACCACTTTTGGATTCTAGTGTCCTGTACAAGGGAGATACTCGTTGACTGTTGGTTGATGACCATTAATGCTGAGGTTCTTATATGTCAAGTAGCTGGCTCATGTGTTGGAATACTGCATTTTGGCCCTACACACCATTAGGAAGCCATGGTGCGAGTGGAGAAAAAGTTACTGCATTTATTATACACATTTATTGACATTGTATGTGTTTGTAGTAAGCACTTCCTATATGCAATTTTATTTACATTAGTCTTCACTGCAGACATTATTATTCCATTTTACTTAAAAAAATTCAGGCTCAGGGCAGTGATTATACTTGGTCACAACAAACAGAAACAACATTGCCGTATGTTCTGAAACCTGGAAAGAAAAAATAAAAAAGATGCATAAGTATGGGAAAAAATTCTTGCAGCATGATAAAGGGTGTGATAGTCCATCTTCTAGAGTGACAACCTGTGTTGGGATAAAATTGGCACCCAATGGAAACCTCAGTAGAGTTCTAGAAGCATAGACTTCAATAGTTAGAACCTTAAATAAGAACCATGACTTTTTTTCTTTTTGTTTTGTTATCTTCATCCTGAAGAATCTGTGCCAGGAAATTTGACCAACAGTACAAGGATTACTGAACACTTTACATTTCTCCATCATTAATTGAGGACCCCTGGTGGTATAGTGGTTAAGAGCTCAGCTGCTAACCGAGTAGTCAACAGTTCAAATCCACCAGTTGTTCTTTGGAAACCACATGGGACAGTTCTACTATGTGCTAGAATTACGATGAGTCAGAGCCAACTCAACAACAATACTGTGTATTACCCTCAAGCTAGCCATCAGTAGTTCCTATCAGAACAGTAGCCTCATTTGTAATTATGGAAAGCTAGGTTTCTCCTACTATTTGAGGCACTGTCCTCTAACTGTCCTGGTGAGAGGAATGCACCCAAGCTTAGGAGTCCTTTGTTTGAGGTCCATAGTCTGGCAATGTGAAGCCCACAGCCTATAAGTGTTGTGCACCACTGCCCAGTAGAATGTTCTGCAATAGTAGACACATCCTTACCTACTCCCTCCTATACAGCAACAATTACACATGTGGCAACTGAGTGCTTGAAATGTGGCTAGTGAGACTTTAAATAGCTACATCTTGCTAGTTACTACTGTAATAGGCAGCACAACTTTTGAGTGTGGCCCCCAAAGGAACGAATTCATCTCCAGTTATACACAGATGAATCTGCTCTCCCACTGAATTTTTGCCTGCAAACAGCTTTTTCCATCATGTGACTTCTTCCACCTCTCACTTCACCCAATTAGCTTCCCCTCTTAGCACTTGTTTCTCAGCATTTCTCAACCATTACCTGTTTGCTTCTGGGAGGAAGTCCTAAATGGCTTTGTTCGATACTCTTTTTATAATAGTGTCATTTTCTGCATTTCTTTTAATATTTGGAAAATAAAAATAATCTTTCATAAAGCTGTTTCTTTTCATGTTACTTACTAATGAAAAGCAGTATTTCCCAAAGTGTGGTACTTGTGCTGCTGGTGGCGTGAATGATGATTTTAGGTGATACAGTGCCAAACATTTACATAATTTTATTAGCTATTTTTATTTCAATGGCTTTAAGAGAAGTGTGATTCGCACCTCAAATGTGTAATTTCACGGATATTATTGCTTAACATGGAGTGAAAGTAGGCATTTAAGTTTTAAAAGGAGAGTCATTTAAAGCAATATTAAGTAAATAGTAGGCAGGTGATGCCCAGAAATGGCAAAAATTATTAATTTATAAAGCAAAATGGATAAACCCCGGGGAATTCAGTTGTTAAGTAAACTATCTGTGTTAGCTTCATCCCCTGCCTCTCTTCAAGCGGTCTCGGAGCTCCAGCCCTCTCCTTCAGCCCTTCAGCCCGCTGCTCATGACTTCAAACACACTTCTTTGTCATCAGGCTGTTTTTGGCTTTGCCTGTTGTTTATTCAGTTACTTCTGCTGGGAGCACCCTTCTGCTCTCAACCACTCTCTCCCCAACAAGTGAAATTCTCTGTACCCACCAGGACCAGATCAAACTCTTGGAGAAATCTTCCTGGCCACCTCTTCTTACCGAACTCTGTCATAAAGTGAATAGCTTCTATCTCCTTATCCCCATCATTCATTCCTCCAGTGTAGTGCTTAAATGATAGCATGGTTCATTGTGTATGGATTTGTTTCACTCACTAGAATTCTTTGAAAGCAGGGTCAACAGTGTTTTGTACTGGGGTAAAAATGTGCATGACAAAACATTTGTGAAGTCAACAACTTTTTTACATGTGTGTTTCAGTGACATTGATTATAATCTTCATGTTGTGCTACTATTGTTGCTGTTCTTTTTCAACTTATTCTACCACCATTAACAGAAACTTAGTACCCCCTAAACAGTAGCTCTGTCATTCCCCCTCCCTCTCACCTCCAGCAATAAGTTTTGTTTTCTTTATGTTTGCCTATTTCATGTAAGTGAGATCACATAATATTTGTCCTTGACTGGCCTATTTCACTCAACATAATTTTTTCAATGTCCATCCACATGCCATGCATTAGGATTCATATCTCTTTATGGCTGAGTAACATTTCATTGTGTGTATATACAGAATTTTCCTTATCCTTTCTTCTATTGATGGGCATTTGGGTTGATTTTAGTTTTTGGCTATGGTTAACAGTGCTGCAATGAATGTTGCTGTATAGTGGGCACTGTTTTAATCATCTTTGTATGTTAGAGTCAACAATGGTAGCTTTCATATTGTGTTTGAGAAATATTTATCAAGGACCAAACTCAGTTTTTAAATTAAACTTAACTATGTGGAGTCAATGTTTTTAGTACCCTCCTTCCTCTCATTCAATGTATGTGCACAAGACTTTTACCACATTCTGTTAGTTAATGCTCAGAAAGGCAAGTTGCAGTTACAAAAAGAAATAAATAAGAATACTAAATCTGCAAGGAAAATAAAAAAGAAAGAAAAACCTTCCAAAGTTAAAACAGCTGGTTCTTTAAATTGTTTACATAGTTGTTACCAAAGAGTTTTTAGATTTAAGAATTTAATTTGGTAAAAAAATCAGACTAAAATATTTTGTTGAAAAAAGTTTTTGTCGTTTAAATTGTAAAACTTGTCTATGCAGATTTCATTCACTGAGTAATTGCTTATCTTTTCACTTTGTCTGGAAAGCTGCATTATATACATAATATTGCTTAGCTCTACTCTGGAAGTCAGATAATGAGATACATACAGTAGGCACCTGAATATACCACATTTTTCCATAACTCCTCAGATGAATGAATCACTTGATTACGTCTTTCTCCTGTGCAGTGGCTGGTGGGTTTGAGTGGCCGACCTTTCACTGAGCAGCTGAGTGCGGAGCCACTGTGCCACCAGGGCTCCATTAAGTGTAGGAAGAAAAAGTACGCAAAATAGCTAGGGTTTCAGAGGAAAAATTTCTGTTTAAACAAAAAGCTAAAAGCATTGCTTTCTAGAAAGCTCTGAGCCCTTTCTTAAAGTGCTTTCTAGCTTGGACAGGCCATATATTTGTTTAGGAGATATTTCCTTTTGTGTTAGTTTTGCCTCTCCACCTGTAAATGAAATCAATAGGTAAGGTCTAGTGCCATCTTTCTAACTTTAAAGTGTCTGATTTTTGAGAAAGTGTAGGACAAATTCCTAAGTCTATTTCTTCATTATTCAGCTGCTTCCCAAATGCTTATTGCATGCCAGGTGCTGTGCAAGATGCTGGGACAGGATCTACATGAGACAAGCTGCTGCAGCCCATGAAGCTTACAGTTTACAGACAACTATATAGGTAGATCAACAGTGTGTTTGGTTCACTCCGAATGCTGTACGGTTGCACTGATGAGGGCATTTAAACAGCCTACAGACAGGGTCAGGGGAGGTTCCCTGGAGAAGGCGACTCTTGGTTTAGGTTTTGAAGAATAAATAGCTGTCAGTCAGATTAGGAGAGGAGAGAAGGACATTCAGAGTGAGCAGCATATAGGAATCACAACACAACACAACAACTGAGCAATCTATTTGGCTGTGCAAAGGGTGTTCACACTGGGAAAGGGAGCAAGAGAAGTTAAAAGCATTTAGTAAATGGTTAGAATGTGAAGGGGTCTTCCATTAAGCTAAAGGATTTGAACTTTATCCTGAAAGTTGTTGGAGTTATTGAAGAACTAATAGCAAGAAAGCAATAAAGTGAGATTTATGTTTTTTGACAGAGCATTTTGGCAGCTAGATACGATGGGTACTGAGCAGCGTCAGGCAGGGACAATTTGGAGACTCAGTTACCCATACAAGGCTTAGCAAGGTGATGGGGTGAGCATGGGTGAGAGGAGTTTTAGGATATAATACTGCAAGACTTGATGACTGTGGGGTGAGTAAGAAGGTGTACAGTAACCATCTCCCAAGGGTTTGCTGTACCAATTGAGTGGGCAATAATGTCATTTATTGAGTCAAGGTTTACAGCAAGAGGAAAGCACGGATGGGGTTTGGGACATGTCTCTGGGATATCAAATGTTGGAATTAGGGATTATCAGAAAGCTGTGAGAAAGAAATAAACTATTAGACAGCCACATGTACTAGCAGTGGCAACCAAAGCCAAATATGTAGCATGTATGATCAAAGGATTATGCACTGCATGAGAAAGGTAGATGGCCAATGTTGAACAAAAGTTTGTTGCTGTCAAGTCAGTTTTGACTCATAGCAACCCTACAGAAGCTATGGGCAAAGCCAGTGGGTCAGAGGCAGTTAGAGGAGAAAGAAAGCATAAAGAGTAATTGAGGTTTATGATAAGGTTTGACCATGGGAGTGAGTTTCTAAATTGGAGGTGGTTGCTGAGTTAAATATACCGAAGAATTGAATAATATAAGTATAAACAAAAAATCTGACTGCCATCGAGTCAATTCTGACATCATTAAATATCAACACCAACAACAGAGAAGTCACTATTCAACTTGTCAAAAGTGGCCATTGGCATGTGGAGAAAAAAAATTAGTGGAACATGTAAAAGAGAGTGAGGGGGTATCACAGTGACTATAAGGTGGCATTTGGAAGATTATGTGGTGTATAGGATCATGGAACAAGGAAGGGTTATCCTTTGAAATAAAAGATGCTAGTGTACGGTTGCTTGTATGATCATGGGATTGATTCAGTAGAGAGGGAAACTTTGACAATGAGCACAATTTTGAGAGCAAAATCCTTGCATTAACAGAAGGATAAGCATTGGAGTGTAAGTAGAAGGCTGGTGTTTGAAAGAAGGTTGGAAATTTGCTTCATTTTACCAGGAAAAAAGGTGGAAAGCGTGACTACAGATACAGAGAGGCTGGAAGTTTTAATGCTTGTGAGACAAAGCAGCTGCTGTCTGATTGCTGCTGTTTCTCAAAGGAGAATGAGACAAGATGTTGAAAGAGGAGGTAAAGGAGGTTTGCAGAGAGGGAATATATAGAATTTATCGAAAGTAATGCATACCCTTTGAGTTTGTGACTATAAAATTAAAAGCAGGTTGTTCAGCATGGCCATCTGTTTTTATTTAGCAGCATTCACCTGGGAGTGAAGGAAGTAAGGATTATCAGTCAAAGAACAGAGGAATCAAGAGCTGGGTAAATCACTTATTTGCATGCTGAAAGAAAAGTAGTCATAGGATCCAATGAGGTGAGACACAGTGAGTCAGGCATTAATTGATTAAACTTTGAGGGAAATTGTCAGCAGATCAGTAGATGACAGCAGCAATGAGGGGTAGCAGTTTGTCAAAGCGATGACATGAATTTCAAAGGAGATGGAGTTTTTTAGGAATTGGGAGAGGAAATGCTATGAAAGCGGCAATAGGGAGCAAGAGGTTACCTGTTGTACTTCTGCCTCAAAGGTAGGTAGGAAGTCAGAAAAAAGCAGCATCCACCTGAAAGGGCTGCAAGGCCACTAGATATTCAGTGCGTATTAAGATTTCAACCAGGGAAAAAGGTAAAGAGGTAAAGTAAAAAGAATTTTATGACAACATGAGTTCTGCAAAATATTGCTAAAAGATAAAGGACATAGGAGAGACAGCATTTTAGAGCAGCTTAATGGGTGCTTAACAACCATTATATCTGGGTGATGACTAATGAAGATAAATACATGGGATGTGGCACATGACATTAGCCTCATAGATGAATTTGGTGGTGATCAATAAAAAGCATAGGACTGCTGGACATTTATTGTTGCCGGCAGCTAAGGGGATAAGGTAAAGCCTCTCTCTTAGAAAGTCATTAAACATATAGATGAAATAAGCGTGTCTAGGGAAAGCATGTAGCATGGCAAGGAAGGGGTCTTGAGACTCAGACTAAGAAACTGTGATAGTTGAGTGTCTTGGTAAAGAAGACTGAGCTTGCAAGAAGGCAAAAAGGAAAAACAAAACAGGATGAAGGAAAGCCAGGAAAATGTAGGTCATGATAGGATTCATCAGAAGAGTTTTATGAAGAAGGATTAGTCAATACCATCAAAACCTAAGATGAGGACTAAAAACGTCATTGAGTTTGATGACATGGAGATCACTGACAGCCTGTAAGAAATTTATACGATGTGACTGGACAGCAGCTAGACTAGTTAAGGGTAAGTGAGAAAACTGGGAAAATGATTTTAACATCTCAAGACTGGCTTTGAGAGGATGATGAAAAATAGGAGGGTCACATGGGATATAGAGAAGGTATCATTTTTAAGACTAGTAATACTTTAGCATATTTAACTATCTATAGGAGAAAGAAAAGGTTTTATATGTAGGAGAAAATTGATAACACAAGCAAAGTTTTTAAGAAACTGAGAAAGAATAATGTGGTTAAGTGTAGTGAAGTTGGTTCCAACTCTTACTGACCCTGTGCATAACTGGACAGAACACTTCTGGGTCCTGTGCCATCCTCATGATTTTTATGGTCATGCTTGAGACCACTGTTGTAGCTACTATGTCCATTTGCCTTGTTGCGGGTCTTCCTGTTTTTTGCTGACCCTCTGCTCTGCAAAGTATGATGTCCTTCTCCAGGGACTGGTCCCTCGTGATAATGTGTTCGAAGTGAGATGAGGTCTTGCCATACTTGCTTGTAAGAAGCATTCTGGCTGTACTAGTTTCAAGACAGATTTATTCATTTGGGGGGAAGTCCACAGTATTTCCAGTATTCTTTGTCGACACCATAATTCAAAGGGGTCAGTTCATCTTCAGTTTTCCTTATTCATTGTTCAGCTTTTGCATCTGTATGAGGCCACTGAAAACACTTTGGCTTGGGTTAGACATATCTTAGTCCTTAAAGTGATGATACCTTTGCTTTTTAACACTTTAAAGAGATCTTTTGCAGCAGATTTGCTGAATGCAATGAGTTGTCTGATTTCTTCCCTGCTGCTTCCATGGGTGTTGATTGTAGATCCAAATAAAATGAAAACTTTGACAACTTCAATATTTTCTCCATTTATCACAACTAGGGTTCCAGAGAACACCTTGGGTGAGTGTTGGTTTGGAGGTCAACAACAAAATGCTAGAAGCAAGAGGTAAAGGAAATAAAGTTAGTGGTTTTTGTGGTAGATCCTTAAAATCTCTAAGGCCACAAGATGTTCATCTTAGCCAGTCATGCTAACATCATCCTCTTTGGACAAATAGTCTAAAAACGAGGCTATATGACCTCGCTCTGGCCAATGACACATTAAAGAAATCTGGTTGGGGCTCTGGAAAGGAACATATGGCTCCTTTAGCCTTCTAGATGTTAATGTGTTTGGACGTGACACCTAGAACTACAATATTCTGGGAATCCTGTGGGTGAAAGAAACTGACAGCAGAATTAACTCATCAAAACTAGCAGAGAAGCAAAGAATCTGGGTCTGTCAGGACATTTTTGAGTCATGTGTTAACCATCTCTGAGTTCTGCCTGAGGTCTGGACTTCTTATTATGTAAGAAATACATTTTCCATTGTGCAAGCTAATTCAAATTAAGTTTTCAGCTACTTGCAGCTGACCTGGACTAAGCCATGTAGGAGCATTAGTTTGTCTCAAGACTTGGTACCAACATAGGGGTCCTGGAGGTGCGATGGTGAAGATTCTGGCTTCCAGCTAAAAGATCAGCAGTTCAAATTTATCAGCTGCTTTTTTGGTTTGGTTTATGGGGCAACTCTACTGTGTCTTATACAGTTGTGCTGTGAGTCAGAATCAACTTGATGGCAACTGTTTGGATATTTGTTGTTGTTTTTTATTTGGTTTAGAAATCTGTGGCATTTACACTGGTCCTAAATAGAGCATTTATGCTTGTCTTCGTATGTTTTATTTTATTGTTATTTTATTTTTCTTAATTTTTTTCTGCATAAAGTTCAGCACTAGGTGACAGACGCACTATTTGAGGACTGAATCAGTTCACAACTGACTAACAGTTTTTGGATCTTCTAATCTTGCCAAAGCTCTGCTCTAGCTTGATTTGCCAAGGGAGAGATTGGCCTTTAGTAAGGCTTCTGATCTCTACAAAGTTTATTACCACATAGACACTATGGCATGTTTAAGTATGAGTAGGATGTAGAAGCTAGGTGCAAAGTTATAATTGCACTTGAGTTTCCTGGTAAATAAAAATATGACAAAGATGTTTTTGGTATATTCATCAGAAAAAATAAGTAGAAGTGCATTAAAAATAAAGAGTTTAGAAAAAAGATAGAAATTATTACTGGGTTGGAGGTAGACTGTTCACATTTTCAATGTTTAACAATTCAATTTTGAAAGATATTCAATATGAGACAACATTCCTATTTAAGTGTCAGTAAGGCCAAAGCACGATGGTTGCACAGCCCTAAAGGGCAAAGGAAACTCGACTACCTCGAGTAACATGAGCAAACCCAACCATGTTTAATTTTTGATGAAGACAACATTGCAATTTTTCTACTTTGTCTACCTTGTTATTAAAGGACATTACCTAGAAAATGATAGTTCAGTTGTTTGTTTTTCGTACTTTAGATGAAGGTTTACAGAACAAACTAGTTTCTCATTAACCAGTTAGTACACATATTGTTTTGTGACATTGGTTAACAAAGCCAGAACAGTCCAACCCTCTCCCTTCCCACTCCTAGGTTACCTGTTACCAGCTTTCCTGTCCCCTCCTGTCTTCTACTGTGGTTTTGTCTTATGGGTCTGTGCAATCTCTAGCTGAAGGGTGAACCTCAGGAGGGACTTTATTACTGAGCTGAAAGGGTGTCTGGGGGCCCTACTCTCAGGGTTTCTCCAGTCTCTGTCAATCCAGCAAGTCTGGTCTTTCTTTGTGAATTAGAATTTTTTTCTACAATTTTCTCCAGCCCTATCCAGGGCCCTCTCTTGTGTTCCCTGTCAGAGCGGTCAGTGGTGGTCGGCGGGCACCGTCTTCTTGTACTGAATTCAGTCTGCTGGAGGCCCTCTATAGCTCATTTGTAAATAACATTCTGTCATTTGATGTCAACTTAAAGGACAAAGAGTCCCACGGTGGTGCAAACAATTAACATGCTTCATAGCTACTGAAAGTTGGGAGGTTGGAGTCCACCCAGAGGCAACTCAAAAGAAAGGCCTGGCACTCTACTTCTCAGAAAAATCAGCCACTGAAGATCTTATGGAGCACAGTTCTCCCGTGACACTTACAGGTTTGGCATGAGTCAGAGTCAATTCTACAGCAACTGTTAATTAGTAAAGACAAGAACGAGCTTTGAGATTATCACTGAGTTTATCTTTGGGAAATTAAAGGTTAATTAATAAAGAAAAGATAGGCAGCTCTAGAGAACAGAAGAACCATCAGCATTTAAGGAGTTCGCATTCAGTTGACTGTGGCTATGTTTAGCCTACCTAAGAAACAGTTATAATTCTGTTTCCCTACTTTTTACCCTCAGCTACATCTTCTCAGGAAGGGGCTACAACAACACCAAGAGGTCAAGGAAGAGAAAAAAAAATAAAACTTGTTTCTTCCGTCCAGAATTTAGCTTTCTATTCCTCCTACTTTAGAATCATAGGAAAGGACATTTTTGTGAAGCAAGTTATACTTCGTAGGTTTTTTTTAAAGTTTCTTTTTCCCTAGAAGTTAAACAAACTTTGCATTTGCTTTGATTTGCTAGCAAGTTCTTGAGAATTTGAAAATAAATGCAAAAATTCTTAACAAATTGCTAGCAAATCAAATCCAGCAACATATAAAAAGAATTATACACCCCAAACAAGTGAGAGTTATCCCAGAAATACGAAGTTTGACTTCTGAAAATCAGCTAACATAATAGCACCATATTAATAGAATAAAGGACCAAAACAACAACAACAACAACAACAATCCCACCTAAGACGAATAACTTGCTTCACAAACATGTTCTATTTCCTTTCCTAAGGTCCTAGGGTATGAAGAGAGTAGCAATGCAAATACTGCACAGAAGCATCCTATATTCATAATGGAAACCCTGTTTGCATAGTGGTTAGGTGCTACCGCTGCTAATCAAAAGGTTAGCAGTTCAAATCTGCCATGCAGTCCTTGAAAACTCCATGGGGCGGTTCTACTCTGTCCTATAGGGTTGCTCTGAGCCAGAATTGACTCGAAGGCAGTGGATTTGGATTTTGATTTATATTCACAATGGGTATTGGTCTGATATTGTACAGCCCACAAGCTAAGAATAGTTTTTACATTTTTAAATGATTTAAAAAAATCAAATGAAAAGTAGTATTTCTTGACATGAGAAAATCATAAGAAACTCAAATTTCAGTGTCCATGCATACACCAAGTTTTACTGAAACACAACCAGACTCCTACTCATTACCTGCTGTCTACGGCTGCATTTGCATTGCAGTGCTCAAGTTGAGTAACTACTGTACAGACTACACAGCCTGCAGAGCCTAAAACAGGACTTGGTCCTTCACTGAAAACATCTGCTAACCTCTGCTCTAGATTTTGGTCACCTTCCACAGCTTCTTTGCATCTGAAATAATTTTTTATTAATTGCTGGATATCCTGGATATAGGTTGTATGGATTCTGGATGATGGCATCATCCTCAAAAGGCTATTTTTACTCTAGAAGGCAGCTGAAACACTAGCACATCTTCATCATCTTGGGATTTGGTTTTAGGCTGTGTTATGGAATGTTTATTTTTTTGCCTTTATTTCTAGGGCAAAACTTTGCTGCTACGACATGGTCTTTATACTTGAAAAACAAAAACAAAAACAAAAAAGTCACCAGTTGCTGTCAAGTGAAATTTAACTCATAACAGCCCAGTGTAGAGTTCTTGGGTGGTGCAAATGATTAGTGCACTTGGCTCCTAGGTGGAAGGTTGGATGTAGAGGCCTATCCAGGGGGCCTTGGAAGAAAGGCCTGAATTCTGACAAGCTTCTGAAAGTCCTAAGGAGCACAGTTCTTTATATTTATTATTTGGCCTTTGTCATGTCTCATCCAAATGTTTGGGAGTTCACAAAGTGCCCTCTGCCACGTCTGAGTGAAACACCACCCTCTGTCCCTTCCTGCACTGTGCTGCCTTTTAAGTCTCTGCTCAGCTTTCAAGCTTCCCAGCAGCTTTCTTTACCTGGCCTCCCAGAGTTTTGCCTGGTACATTTAGCTTAGGATATTAGTTCTAGAAGAAATTTTATGTGGCCTTTGAGGACTTTTCTCTTGAGTCCCTCCTTTCTGGAACTCAACCTACCAAATGCCTGTTTCCTTTGTGGCTCTGAACTCTGGTCTCTGTCTTTTCAACCCAGTGAGGCATCATTCTCTGCCTGGGTACTATTTCCTTGCATTTAGGTTTGGAAAACACCCTCAGGATAAAATCTGGAATGAACATGAGGAAACCTGAAATGAATCATTTAACGTGTTTCATTTCTTAGTTCTTGCTCTCAAAGATCATAGCTTCTACATTGTCTATCATCCAATATTTTATGCAGCTTTTAGAATTGTTTATGGGGGAAGAGTTATTTCAGTATGTGCACACGACCCAGTAATTACATGCCTGGGTATATACCATAGAAACAATCATTTTAGAACTTTCATTTATGTGCATACATATGTGTATATATATATGCATATATAGGTATATTCATATACTTATATGTAATTGATAATCCGTATACCTATCCTGATAGATAATCCATATACCTGTCCCTATTTTTAGTGATTAGGAAACTGAGACATAGAAAGTTTAAGGAAGTTGCCTAAAATCATCTTAGCCAGTCAGTAATAGAACTGGAACTGGAACTAGGATTTCTTTGGCTTCAGTTTCTACAGCAGTATGCTATTTACTGAGAAGTCAGTGTATAAATTCCACACTAGAGTCACTAAAATTTTACCCCAAGATTTTGAAGTAATATTTTTGGTGATGAAAATATTTAGAGGGAAAGAATATCAAAGTCATTGGTTAAACATCCCAACTGTCATTTACAAGGGTTTTGTTCCCCTATTCACAGATGATTTATAACTGACTATTTAAAATAGCAAGAGTTTCTGAAATGTCATTAAAAGTTTTCCAGCTTATATCTTAGGATATGAAAATAATCCTGATCTGTTTAGTGGAGACTGATGCTATTAAAATCAGTGTGTAGGGAAAGCATTTGTTGATAGAGGCTTTCTCTGCTTTTGGAAACAGAACAATTTACAAATAATATTAAGAAGTTGTAAACCTATCAAAATGTTGTCTGACCCTGCAAAGTCTTATTCACAACTAATGACAATAATCTCCTTCTCTGTTTTTCTCAGCAACAGTTGACATATAAACCTACAGTGTCCTGAGTTTCTTCCAAAGGGATTATTTTCCAAAATGCAAAATTTAAAAGTTACTGAAATAAGTAGAAAAGAGAAGTAGAATGTATGAACAGTCTTTGGGATCTATGTCCTATTATCTGTTTCTCTGCTTTCTCTGTATTTTTTATGTTACTGAGGTAGTTTGCAGCCTGCTCTTTACTGAGGAGACATGCTCACAGAAGTCCTGCACTTTGATCTTCTCATTGTTTTATGCATTCCTTGGAGAAGGTCTACCCATTCAACTTCTCTTTGCTTCCCCCTCTCCACAGATTTTCCACTAGCCTTGCTTTCTTCTCTCTTGTATGAATTCAAATATGTGGATCAAAATGGTCAACTCTCCCAGATGCCATGCATATAGTATAGTGTGCTGAGAAGATTCAACCAAGCCGAGGAGAGTAAGAAAAAGATCAAGGGACTGACATAAGGAAAACATATGGGCCACTGGGCATTTGCAGTAGCACCAGAAACTCCAGCCAACTGTTTAGCAGTTTGGGGAGGATCATCAGTCACTTTTCAAGCATGACTCTGAAGCTTTTATCTAATGCAATATACAGGTGCAGTCTATTCTAAACAGATTAGTCAGAGTGTATGGTGACTCTGAGTTCCAGCCAAATCCACAATTCCCCACCTGAGTGGAGATGTCTTCGAAATGAACAACACTCAAGAAGGTGTTATGGAGAACTAACTTTTGCTTCCTGAAGAAATTTATAAACAGAACTAGAGTGTGTCTTAAGAGAGAAGCTCTAGAGTTGTCATGGCAAGAATGGTAGAATTCTTTGTAGAGTGACAGTTCTGTAATAGCATTGTGCCACTAACCACTATTGACCCAGTAGTGATAAACTGTGCAGTGAGTGAGACCCTGAAACAATGAACTGTGTACAGAACCCCTACTTGCTGCTTGTACCTGCCATCCTTTAGGGTAGAGTTACAGCATGGATTCTGAGGCCAAGACGACAGACAAGGCTCCAACAGTGGGAAAAGGAAACAGGCTTTCTCCACCTCCTACTTCTGTTGAAGTCCATGTCGGACACTCCCTGTGACACCTGCTTTTATGACAGTTGTTTCTCTACTTCTAATGCTACTCAGCTGCCTTTTAGGGGATGAGCATGGAGCACAGAATCAGGGGCTACGAAGGGTTCTGATGCTGCATTCCCTCTATGATGTATAATGACCAAGACATAAGGCATGAGACCGGATTGAAGCCTTTTCCACCAGCAGGACTAACATCTTATGTTTCTCATCTGTTTTCTCTCATCTTGGTTTTTTCCTTTCCTGACTCAATGGAGATTTAGATCATCTACATTCAATGGTCCCTCTAGAGAAATGACCAGAAGCAAACAGACATCTGAAAGGAAGCAAGCCAAATGTGAAGAGAGCACTGAAGCCACCAGTCATTCCAGTGAGATACCTGAAATGACCATAAATGTTTAATAGAGAGACTCCTACCAGGACACGCTGCCAGGTTCAACTGACGTGCATTTATTCATGTCTCCTACATTTGGTGGGTACCTCTAAGGCAAAGTCATTGTGAACTATTGGAATTTCGATGCCTATAAGGTCATAAGCCTTTATTCTGTTTGTCACAATTCTTCAGAGTGTCCTATGAAACTTCAAGGTGGAAAATGCTGGGATGAAAAGTTTGTTGCAAAAGAGTGGGACAATGTGTTCATTACAAAACGAAACATGTTCTAATTTGGACTTTGTTTTTGTACAGAAAGACTTCAGGAATATTTCAGGTAGTGATCAAATTTAAATAAGATGAAATACAAATTGGAGAGGTTTTTTGGATATTTGTTTTCTCAGGTTTTTGACGGTAACAAACAAATACAAACAGACTCCCAACACTGTTTAAAGGGGATGTGAGCTTACTGCTTAACTGAGGAGTGAATCCACCCTCCTTTTATCCTCTATTCCCTTTCTCCTCTCTGTTGATCATAGTCCAGTCTTTTCCTGAGTATTATTTTCTTCCCAAGCCCCACGTCCGGTTGTAAATTCTACCATGAGTGTTTTTATTTGTGTTTTCCTAGTGCATTTGGATTAAGTGGTAGTATTAGGATGATTTTCTGTAAACAAACCTACCTATGACACATACTCAGGACACTGAAATGGGAAAATTTTAAAGTGCACATGATTTTTCATTGCCCTGTCCAAGCAAAGTAAAGGAAAATGTGAAAAATGTATTTCAGTTATTAATTGGTCTTTGGATCAATAGGTATAGGATTTAGCTGAGACAGAGTTAGTTCCTTTGGTAGAAATGTGGTCTTGTTCAGGTCTAAGACTTCTAAGATTTCTGATTCAGAGACATAGGGCTTTCTTTCTCTCTAGGAAACGGAAGACATCTGGTCATAAGCATCATTGGAAGTAATGTCAGGTCCTCCTCCTGCATGACTTACCTCAGATAACTTACACAACAGTCGCAAGAGAGACACGATTAGCTCCACTGCACAGAGGAGAATGCATCTCAGTAAACTTCTTAGGGTCACTGTGATGATAAGTTCCAGACACGCATTGGAACTCGAGTCTATGTTCCTTTTGTGGTGTTACATTGCCCTAGGGACGTTTTGAGTAGGTACGGTTATGCTTTTTTTGGTTCCCCAAATAAATTCTTTATCAGTTGTTTCTTCTCCCACTTCCTCCAAGCCCATACGACATTTAGGACACTGGACTTAGGTTTTCTAGTCAAGGCCAGCGTTTGCTCAGGAGTCCTGCCGCTGTCCAAGGCAGGTGGTGCTGGATTCTAAGGCGCCTCGCAAGAGCGAGAAATTCCCTTCCAACTTCGGAGGGAGAATCTGTCTCCAGTTTGCTGAATTTAAAAAAGAAAAGAAGAAGAAGAAAAAATCATCATCTAAACCCAGATGGCGGGCTTCCCTGTCTGCGGACTAGTAAGGAGAGGGTAGGGACACTGAGGGGTCCCGTGAGCGCCCTCTGGCGAGAGCAGAGCTCGCGCGTCCTCCCGCCCTCTCCCCCTTCGCCGCCGCCACGGCGCCCCCGCCCGGCTCTCAGGGTTCACTCTCGGTCTCTCACTCCGTCAGACACAGACGGCAGTTTTCCGAGCGAGCGAGCGAGCGAGCGTGCCGGGTATAGGCTGAGGTGGCGCCAACACAACTGCCGCTCGCCAGAGGAGACCTAAGCATCGGGAGAGAAGAACCTCCCATTCCTTTTCTTTTCCCCTCAGGGGTCCCTCGAACAGACAGACTACCCCGCGCCCCCGCTCGACTCCCTCCGCAGCGACTTCGCGGGGGCGTGTCAGGACTTGGGGACGCAGCTTGGGAAACGCCAGGGCGGGAGGCGGCGGCCCCGGCGTGAAGGTGCCCGCACTGCTGCCGGCGGGGAGTGAGTGGCCGGCTGGGCGGCGGTGGCGGCAACAGTAGCGGCGGGAAACCTCCCCGCCTCGCCCGCTCCCCGGGCCGCGGCCGCCCGGCCGGGTCCTCTGCGCGTTCCCGGGCCCGGAGCCGGCGCAGGATGCGCCCGGCTGCGTTCTGATCGCCGCCGCGCCACCGCCTCTGCCGCGATGATCCCCCCCGAGCAGCCGCAGCAGCCGCTGCAGTCGCCGCCGCCAGCCCCGCCGAACCATGTGGTGACCACCATCGAGAACCTGCCCGCTGAGGGCAGCGGCGGCGGCGGGAGCCTCTCTGCCTCCTCCCGGGTCAGCGTGCGCCAGAGGATCCGCAAAGTGCTGAACAGGTGAGCGGGGCTGTGCGGAGCCGGGGCGCGGGGGGACCCAGTCTGCGGGGCACCCGGCCCAGGCTACCAGCGTCCCCAGGGCGGTCCCGGAGGCCCTTTGGGACAGGGTCGTGCAGAAGAAGAAGAGGCCAGACATAGACTGGATCTGCGCTCGGTCGTACCCACGCTGGCCGTGGGAGCTTTGTCCCTGTGCGCGGAGCCCCCGAGCTGGGGCTGGTCCGAGGCGGGAGTTGGGAGAGAGGCGGGGTTTTCAGTACACATTTGCCCAGTGTGTTCGCACTCACGCCCTAGAACAAGCGGTCCGCCTCACTTCCTTTGCCCACTCTCACTCGAGATTTCTGAGCCGGGCCAAGGTGGAGGCGGGAAGGCGCTGGGCTGCGGAGATGGCGTGGAGTCAACCAGCCTCGCACTGCCGCCCACCCACTCCACTCCAGCCCTTCCGACCCCCTTTCCCAGCGTTGGGTTGGGCTGGTGGGTGCCCAGCTCCTGTGGTACCTCCGAATCATCCCGGCTGGAAGTGGGGCAGGAGAGGCTAGAGGCCTGGATCAGACCCATGCAAAGTGTAAAACATTCCGGGAAGGGTGTGAGAAGGAGGCTGGTCATTCCAAAGCGGGCTAAAGCCAGAGACGATGAACACTGATCTCCAGCGCCTCCTGTGTTGGAATCCGCGCAGTAGATGGATCAAAGACCAGGGCGTTTTAGGATGAGGACTTGGGTTAATGTGAAGATAGGGGCTTCCCTGCAGACCCTGGCTAGTCTCTGATGTGAAAGGAACTTCTACTTAGTAACTTGAAATGATGAAGGGGCTGCCATTAAAAAAGAAAAACAAATCACACAGAGAATTGATTTTGTGTTTTTATTTGGGTGCTTGGGTGCTTGTGTGCTCTTGGGGGCGTCTGTAGGGTAGCCCTTCCAGACGTTCTGCTACTACTGGCTTCTGGGTGGTACTGCTCTGGGTAGCTGAGCTTCCCCAGGGAATTCACCTGCAGCTGTCTGTGGCTGGAAGCCCCCATAGAAGTACTAACCATGTGCAAAAGTAGAAGCTTGAAAAGTGTCTTTGTTTAGGGAGTATGGTTTAGTTTAGTTATATCAAAACCTAAACCATTCCAGAAAACAATGTGTATTAGCTTACTGTGGGCATCTTTGTATGTTCTACCTATTAAACAGGAAGAAATTCACTCTGTGAGACATAAGTTGGCAACACAACGTCAAACCTTTACTACTTTCCTTTGATTTGTAGCAGGAAACAGCGTCTTCCAAAATACTGTATAGCATTTGCAAGATAATGAACAGAGTAAGTCAAGAAGATGCTGGCTGGAGTGGGTCACCTAGTTATGAACACCTGCTTTTTTTTTTAATGTTTTGGTATTGGCTGTTTAATTTTTCAAGCAGAATATATTAATTATTAATTTTCCTCATTAAACTAGAAAAAAACATGCAGTAGTTCGTTTATCTTTCACTGGTTGTAAATTATTATTGATTCCATGAAAGTTATTTCATCACATGTAATGAATCTTAAGAGTCCAAGATAACAAGATTATGGTACTAGGGATGAGGAGATGTGGTTTGTTATTCATCATTCCTCTGCCACTGGCTAGCCATGTTGCTTGGGGCAGAGCTCACCATTTCCTGGGGTCTCCGGTTCCTCATTTTGTAAAATGTGTTTTATCACAGTTGTTGTACCTCCTTTACCATGGTTTTGTGATTTTGATAATATTGAGAAAAATTCTTAGGAAAATAGAACACTCTTTAAAACTCATTTATCCAACTTGTTTTTGTTTTGTTATGTGTATTTGGGTTTGTGAGAGCAACTCCGGGAAATAAAGTGAAGTCATAGTGTGTAGAGGGTAGAATTTTGTGCTTTGCTAAGAACTCTGATTTGTGACATGAAATACACTATTCCTCATTCATAGAAGAGAAACTTGGGCTCACAGATTGTACTAATGACACTGAATCAGAGGTACATTTAATAATATTTATAGTCTTTAGACATAAACTAAAACAGATTTCTTAGTTTTTCAACATTGTTCAGAATTTTCAATGTAATATCTTGTATTGAGTAAATGACTTTTCCTTATCCTTAAAGGGCAGGAAGAAAACATTTCTTTTGAGAAAAAGGATCGCTAGTAAGAAGAGTGAAGAAAAAAATCAGAATAAATTAAAAAATCTAGATGGAATAATTCCTTCAGTATGTTGATGGGTATGGCTTTTGTGCTGTGATTCTGCCAACAGGAGACAGCATTAGTAGTGGTTACCAAGCGAGAGGACTCTAAGAGTGTAAAGCAAAAGCATGGGGGAAAGTGGAATTTTAGAGATGCTGTGGTGCAGTAGTTAAGAGCTCAGCAGCTAACCAAAATGTTAACAGTTCAGATTGACCTGCTGCTCCTTGGAAACCCTATGGAACAGCCCTGCTGAGTCCTGTAGGGTCTATGAATCAGAATTGACTAGATAGTTACAAGTTTTGTTTCTTTTTGGTTTGGTGCTAGTACTCGGTGTGGCTTCCCTTGTGTTTTAATTGCCATGATGTGTTGTACTAGTATTTAGCTGCTAGCACCAACTACTTGGCAATCTGGAATCCAGGAGCCAATCGGAAACTATCCTTCCAGCTTTTGACATGCAGATACATTTCTGTGAGCTGTTGGGGTGGCATCTCTGTTGGTTTTTGGCATCTCTGTGGGACAAAGGGCATTGCTGAGAATTTGAGGGTAATGCAGTGGGGCTAGGAGTGTTAAAATGGGAGCAAACCTGGTCAAGTGTCTGCCATCGGTCACAGTGTATAACCACTGCTGGAGAGGCTTGGTGGTGCAGTGGTTAAGCACCCAGCTGCTAATGCAAGGGTCAGAGAGGTTCAGACGCACCGGAGGCTCCACATGAGAAAAGACCTGATGATCTGCTCCTGTAAAGATTTACAGCCTATGGAGCCCTACAGGGCAGTTGGGTGAATCAACTTCACAGTGCACAGTGACAGTACCTGTCAAGTCAGAGTAAAAAATATGAAGATGTACTCTAGCTATATGTATGTGTAATTTCTAGGTGACATGAATGGTTACGTGCTTGGCAACATACTGAAAGACTGGCAGTTCTCATTTACCTATAGGTACCTCAGAAGGAGGGCCTGGCAGTCTACCTTTGAAAGATCACAGCCACTGAAAATCCTGTGGAGCAATGTTCTAGTAAAAAACACATCAGGTTGTTAAGATTAGGAATTACTTGATGGCAGCTGGTTTTAAGCATTTATATCCTGTCTATTGAGGAATAAAGGATACTGATTAATAATTAAAAGTACTTGCTTTCAAGGGTCTTGGAATCAAAATGCACTATCACCATAAAGAAACCAACTTTATGGTATCTTGCAACATTTCTTTTCCTCAGGATAGCTTGGTGTCCTTTCCCCATACTTTAAAGACTTGTAGAGTTGGATTGCTGAATTTTGTTCATAACAATCAGGGCATCTCACTGATTGGCTATTCAATTTCTGTAAAGCAGTTAGAGAAGAATATAATAGTGTACAAGACTTTGGTCAAAGAGGAGGTGCTAGAAAATTTTTTTCAACCAATTAATGGATTGTTTCATGTCCTCTCCCTGTTCCCTGTCCTATTTTAAAGTTTTTTGGCAATGGGGTGCAAGACATGCAGCAATAATGATTACTTCTTTAATTTCCAAAGATTTGGAAAATGATGGCAAACTCTTCTTCTCTTGTTTCTTAGTGTTGAATAATATTTATTACTCTGTCATGGTAAGCAAGATATGACAAAAATAAGATATTTCCAGGGCAAACAATTGATAACTCCCCTCTCAGAAAATGTTGAGACAAGGAAATTTGTTAGAAACATAGAGGAGTTGATACCGAGTAGATACCGATGATTTTCTCCTCTAAAATTATTACTTAATAAAATGTTTTACAAAAATGAATAAGAGCTTGTTTTGTGCCTTGGTGCTTTTACTTAGTTTTTCCCACTTGAATTTTATTTTCAGTTATGAAAAAAAACCCATGAATTTCTGGTTTCAGATCTACTTTTGTCCCAATAAGAGATACATTGGATTGTCTCAAGTTACAAAGGGTTTTCTGTCGTTTTGAGTCATTTGTTGTTATTGTCATTAGGTGCTATCAGGTTGGTTCCACCTCATAGCGATGACGTGTGTGATGCAGCAAACACTGCCTGGTCCTGTGCCAATCTCAGAGCTGTTGCTAGGTTTGGGATTGTTGTTGCAGCCACCGTGTCAGTCCATTTCATTGAGGGTTGTCTTCTTTTTTCCTGACCCTCTGCTTTATGAAGCCTGACATCCTTCTTCAGGGACTAGTCCCTTCTGACGACAAGTCCAGAGTACCTGAAATGAAGTTCTTAACTATCCTTGCATCTGAGGAGCATTCTGGTTGTACTTCTTCCGGGACAGATTTGTTTATTCTTCTGAGGATATTTAATTGGTATAGTAGAACCACTAGTGACCCTGTGTCAGAACTAACTTACTTTTAGATTCATTTTATTCATTTTCAAAGAGTCTTGGTGTCATAGTACCTGCTGAATGTTTAACTGTTTGAACCCACCGAGTGGCTCTGGTGGAGAGAGACCTGGGAGGCTGCTTCCATTAAGAAGACAGCTACAAAAACCCTATGGGGCAGTTCTGCCTGTCTCATGGGGTCA
Source organism: Heterohyrax brucei (assembly GCA_028571685.1). NCBI lineage: Eukaryota > Metazoa > Chordata > Mammalia > Hyracoidea > Procaviidae > Heterohyrax > Heterohyrax brucei. The sequence continues at coordinate 140,210,183 of CM053144.1, forward strand.
CTCAAGTTAGAATCCACTCGATAGTGTCCAATACGCATATATATTTTTGAAAAAAATTTTTTTATTAAATAAAAAATGAAAGTGTACATACTCTGTGCTTACAATACTGGGTTAAGAGAGGAGGAGTACACAAGTTGTGTCGAAGTCCCAGTAATAATACACATATTTTTACACATTAATTTAAAAATTTCTGAAAATAGTTTGAATTCTAAACCAAGGAACTATTAAGGAAGATACATTGGAGAGTTAGTAGCAAAACCTTCATAAAAATCATTGTTGAAGCAGGTAGGTGTTATATAAGATGGGATGATGTGTCATTAAATAAGATAGAAGATGGAGAACCACTGGAGTAGCTGCCAAGGAACAGGATTATGTTTAAATTAGATATCAGATCCAGCTGATGAAGACATGTATTATAATTTTGATGATCTTTTCTAATCAAGTGAGAAGGCTTTTGTGAAGAAATTAGTGGTGAGGCTCTTTCTCAGTCTGCTCCTTCTAACAGATGTCAAAATGAAAAAGGGAAGATCAGCCCGTAATGAGGATAATTGATGCAAAATACCCTAAACCGCATGGTCAGATTCAAAACAGACATTTTTAAGATCAGTAGTAAATACAAATGTCTGAAGGATGCATTTATTTTTATCTGGAATACCAAAATTATAAAAATAAAAGATCCTGCCGTACACTTCTATTTATGCACAGTGCTTGGAGTCATGAATGTTCACAGTAAGGGACCGTTTAGTTTACCTCAGATAAAGATGGTGCATTTCCCAGTAATTAACACATGATAAAAATTTTATCTAGGTGTAAGTCTTCTATGACTTCTACTATTTGAGCATCCTTCAGTACCTCAGGCCATCATAATAGATGTCCATTTTTCTCTAGGTGTAGATGGTATAAGAAATTGAGCTGGCTACTGAAGTTTACTTGATGCAACACCTAACTTATTACTTAGTTGCCATTTTTCATTAGAGTAGAATATGACAGTACTACTACTGAGTTTAGTTTTCTCATTCATTTCAGTTCAGCTAATGAGCATTTACAGTACATTGTTTAAACACATTAATATTTGATTATGCTTCTAAAGATGTATGTTTAGGAAGTCGAACTCTGCTAGATGTGTGGAAAAGGAATCCATAAATATTTGGCATATTTCTTCACAGTGGCATGAACATTCACAAGTATGCGTTCGTTTATTCTTAAGCAGTTGCTGTGTGTGAGCCCTCTTCTGGAGGATGCGTACATATGACAAACTGAAAAAACACTGCTTGTCTCTGCCTGTCCATCAAGACCTGTATGATCTTAAGTACTATTTTGCAACTTCTGAGATTAAACCAAAATCAAACCTACTGCCATTAAGTCCATTCCTTCTGAGATTATGAGTCACCAATTCCTGTGATTTTAAACAAATTGATTATGGAAACTTACTTAAAGAAATTATAAAATGTTTTTTAAACCAAATCATGCTAATTATATCCAGATTTAGAGTAACAGAGCTACAGTGAAACACAAAGTGCTCTGATTCATTGTGTAAGAGACTGTGTAAGAGGCCCCTTCTCTGATGTTCCTTTGCCTTCATTCATGAGTTCACACAGTGACTTATTCAGCAACTATTTATTGAGTAACTACCATGTGTTGGGTACTGACTGGGTCACCGTGGTGAACCAGACAGCCATTAGGCTGGTATGGCCTGCTGGGTGATACTAGTAGTGCAGCAGTTTCTAACTTTTATTACCCTTTCAGTGTAACCCATGGAAGGACAATTTAAAACAAACTCAAAATAATTTAAAACAAAGCAACATAGACCAGTGCACACACACACACAAGTCTCCATGATGGAGATTTTTCACCTTTGAGAAAAGTGCTCAAGAGAAAGACAATCCACAGTAACAATGCTTGATAAGTATGCAAAGTCAAGCAGCAGGTCTTTTTTTTTTTTTAATGAATACTAGAAAATTTTTTTTCAATTTAAGGATTACCAAAAAAAAAAAAAAGGAAAAAAGAGCCATAAATGTTTATCTAACTTCATAGTAAAAGAGCAAAAGAAGAGATTTGAAACCCATCCTGCCATCTCATGATCAGCCTATCAAGGTCATTGCTATATAAGCTGAGAAAATGGAGTTTACTGAAAGTATTAACGTATGACAATGCGTAAGTAGCTCCTAGGGGGCTTAGGCACATGTTTGTGAATTGAGAGAGCTATAAATATGACAACAGCATGAGGATGTGTTGGTGGAAGGACTTGATATTATATTATGATACTATACAACCTAATGAGAGTGTATGAGTTAAAATTAGCATTTAGACAGTGGCTCAAACATTATAATCTTTAAATTTACATTATACAAACATGGTACTATATGTTAGTCTCATAATAACGAATGTTATTAAAACATTTGCATTGTTGTCTTTTGTATAGATGAGGAAAGTAATTTATGTAGTCACAGCCAAGTGCTTTTATAAGACCCCAGAATAGAGAAAACGTGCACTAGATGCAGATGTGACAGAGGGACTGGAGATGATATTTGCCCTTGGCATTGACAGATGGGCATGCTAGGAACGTGAGGGTGAGGTGAGAAAAAGAATGAACCAAATATGGAGCTAAGAGTGTGGGAGAGGATTTAGTGTTCAGTTTTATAAGATTGTAGGATGTATAGGTATAAACATGAAGAAAACAAAAAGCGTCACAACTGGACTGATAAGCTACATTGTGATAAATAGCGAAGCAACTGAAATTGTCAACTACTTCATTATACTGGGACAACAATCAACATCCTGTGGAGACCAGAGTCAAGAAATCACACAACATATTGCGCTGGGCAAATCTGCTTTGAAAGACTTATTTAAAGTTTTAGCAAAGAAGTCAGCTACTTTGATGACTAGGTAGATGCACCTGACACGAGCCATGGTCCTTTTAGTCACCTCCTATTCATGTGAAAACTGCTTAATGAAAAGTGAAGACAGAACAGAATTGATGCATTGGAATTGTGGTGCTGGAAGAACATATTAGTGTATCTTGGAGTGCCAGAAGAATAAACAAAATCTACCTGAGAAGAAGACAACCAGAATGCTCCTTAGAAGTAAGAATGGTGTGACTTCAACTTGCTTTACTTTGGATACATCATTAGACAAGGCCAGTGGTTAGAAAAGCCCATCATGTCTGGGAAAGCAGAGGGCCAACAAAAGTAAAGTGAGCCTTTAGTGAGATGAATTGATAATAATAGCCACAACAGTGAGCCAAAACGAACCAAAGACTGGGAAGATGTACAGGATTTGGTTGTGTTTTGTGCTGTTATTACATAAGGTCATCATGGATCAGAGCCCACTTGGTGGTGACCAAAAACAGCAGCACCAGATATGAAGAATAGTAAAATGTAGTAAGGCTTATATAGGATGGAGCTAGGTAGTGGAAGGCCTTAGATACTTGGATAAGGCTTGTGACTTCATTCTAACTAATGATAATGGGTTGTTATCACTGCAGGTTCTTAAGTAGAGAAACAACATGATCAGAGATGTGCCCCAAGACAGTTTTCTGGACAAAATCAGTTAGAAAGCTACTGCAGTCATGTAGGGGAAAGAAATTTGGAATCTGAATGAAGTGGGACACAGCCAGAATAGAGAGAAAAGTGTTAGGATTTTAAAGACTTTGAACTAGGGTCAAGGAGAGGAAGATTAGGTTATTCTGGGAAAGCATCTAACAGTGCTTGGAACGTAGTGGAGATCTCAGGGTGTATCCATTTTTATTCTGGTGTTTCCAGTGAGACTCAGCTTTGTGAGCTCCATCACAGCTATTACTGGTGGTGGCCAGGCACCATCCAGTTCTTCCGGTCACAAGTCGATGTAGTTGCCTGCTCACGTGGGTCTATCTTCTGAGTTCTCTTTCCCCCATATCGTTTTGTCCTTGTGATCATCCATTCCTGCTAAATTAGGACCATTTGCTGTACCCTCGGATGGCAGCTTGGCAGCTTTTAAGATCCTGCACGCCACTCACCAATGTGGAGTACAGAAGGCTGTCTTAGCAAAACGATAGTTGTGCCCATTGGCCTCGGTTTCCTTTGAGAGCATGGTCTCTGGTCCCCCACCCCAGCTACTCTGTCCTTGTAATATTAGATTAAGATGGGAGGAGTAATCATGTTGTGTTGAAGTCCAGTTAATATTAATCTTCTTCTTTCTAATGTGTGCTGTCACAGATTTCACCCAAACACATTTCTATCAACTGTCTAATCTAAACCCTCCCCCCTACTTGTGCTCCCTCCCTCTCCACCTTTGTAGCTGTCAAAGAGTCTTTTCTTCTGTGCATGAGTCTGTTTTTAAGTTCTTATTGTAGGGGTCTCATACAATATTGTCATTTTGTCGCTGACTACTTTCACTCAACATAATATCCTCCATTTGAAACCAGGTTATGAGATGTTTCCTAAATCATCGTTGTTCTTTATCATTGCATAGTGTTCCATTGAGTATATAGTTTACCCATCCATTTCTCTGTTGTTGGGCATCTGGGTCAGTTCCATCGTTTTGCTATTGTGGACTGTGCTGCAGGGAGCATTTGTGTGCATGTGTCAGTTGGTGTGAATGGCCTTGATTCTGCAGGATATATTCTGAGCAGTGGAATTACTGAGTCAAATGGTATGTCTAGATCTAGCTTTTTAAGAAAGTGCTGGATTACTTTCCAAAGAGGTTGCACCATTTTGCAATCCTACCAACAGTGTAAAAGAGTTCCAATTTCTCCACATCCTCTCCAGCACTTGTTGTTTTGCAGTTTTGGATCATGGCCGACTTTGTTGGGGTGAGATGGTATCTCACTGTAGTTTTGATTTGAATTTCTTTAATAGATAATGATCGTTGAGTGTGTCCGCATGTGTTTTTTTGGCTGCCTGGATCTTGTCTTTAGAGAAATGTCTGTCCATCTCCTTTGCCCAGTGCTTGATTGGATGATTTATCTTTTTCTTATTGCTAATTTGTAGTACCTTATAGAGTATGGATATCAGGTGTTGGTCTGACATACAGTTGCCAACTATTTTTTCCCATTCTATAGGTGGCCTTTTAATTCTATTAATACAAAGTCTTTGGATGAGCAGAAGTGTTTGATTCTTAATAGTTCCCATTTATCTATTTTTTCTTCTGTTGTTTGTGGTTTGTTTGACAGATTTTGAAGTTTGTCTATGTTGTGTATTAAAACTTCCATTGTTGTTCCTACTTTTTCTTGGATGAGCTTTATTGTTTTAGAATTGATATTTAGGTCTTTTACCCAGTTTGAGTTGGTTTTTGTATAGCCAAGTAAGGTTTTTGTATAAGGTGTAAGATATGGGTCTTGTTTCAATTTATTGCAGATGGGTATCCAAATTTGTGAGCACCATTTGTTGAAGAGATTTTTTTCCCCCAGCCTAATATCTTAGGGCCTTTGTCAAATATCAGCTGTTCATAGGAAGATGGTGTCATCTCTGGAGTCTCAATTCTGTTTCATTGAGCTATCTGTCTCTTTCTACACCAGTACCAGACTGTTTTGGCTACTGTGGTAGTTAATAGGTTCTAAAGTTGGGTAGTGAGAGGCCTCCCAGTGTGTTCTTCTTCAGTAGTGCTTTACTTATCTGGGGCTTCTTCCCTTTCTGAACAAAGTTGGTAATTTGTTTCTCCATCTCGTTGAAAAATGTCTCTGGAATTTGTATTGGGGTTGCATTACATAAGTAGATTGCTTTGGGCAAAACAGATATTTTCACAATGTTAAGTCTTCTTATCCAAGAGCAGGGTAGGTTTCTCCATTTATGTAAGTCTCTCTTAGTTTCTTGTAGTAAGGGCTTGTAGTTCTCTTTGTAAAGGTCTGTTATTTCTCAGGTTAGATTTATTCCTAGATACTGTATCTTCTTAGGGGCTGTAGTAAATGGTATTGATTTGGAGATTTCTTTGTTAATAATCTCATTGTTGGTATAAAGGAATCCTACTGATTTACTAATGTTTACTTTGTATCCTGAGACTTTGCTGTACTCTTCTTTCAGTTTGAGAAGTTTACTTATATATTCTTTAGGGTTCTTTGTGTATACAATCATGTCATCTGCAAATAGGGAGATTTTTACTTCTTTGCTAGTGCAGATACCCTTTGTTTCTTGGTCTTGTCTGATTGCTCTGACTAGAACTTCTGGTACAGTGTTGAATAGGAGAGGTGTGAGTGGGCATCCTTGTCCAGTTCCTGTTCTCAAAGAAAACTGTATCAATCTCTCTCCATTCAGGATAATGTAGGCAGTTGGCTTTGTATAAATGGCCCTTATTGCACTGAGGAATTTGCCGTCTATTTCTGTTTTGCTGAGTTTTTAGTATGAATGTGTGTTGGACTTTATCAAATGCCTTTTCTGTATCAATAAACGAAATCAGGTGATTCTTGTCTTTTGTGGTATTTATGTGGTTGATTACATTAATTGTTTTTCTGATGTTGAACCAGCCTTGCATCCCTCGTATGACTCCAACTTGGTCATGATGGATTATTTTTTTGATATGTTGTTATATTCTGTTGGCAAGAATTTTGCATCTAGATGCGTGAGTGATTATCATTCTGTAGTTTCCTTTTGTTGAGTCTTTCCCTGGCTTTGGTACCATAGTTATGCTGACTTCATAGAATGAACTTGGGACTATTCCATCCCTTCCTATACTGTTAAATAGTCTCAGTAGTATTGGAGATAACTCTTCTCTAAAAGCTTGGTAGAATTCTGCAGTGAAAGTCATCTGGGCCTAGGCTTTTTTTCGTTGGTAGTTTTTTGATGACTTTTTCAATCTCTTCCTTTGTGATATATTTATTATGTTGTTCTGCTTCAGGTTGTGATAATTTTGGCAGATGATATGAATCAAGGAATTTGTCCATTTCCTCTAGGTTTTCAGATATGTTAGAGTGCAGTCTTTCGTAGTATTCTGTTATGATAGTTGATTTCTTTAGGATCTGTTATGACAACTTCCTATTTGGGTTATTTGTTTCCTTTCCTGTTTTTCTTTAGTAAGTTTAGCCAGTGGTTTGTCAATGTTGTTAATCTTTTCAAAAAAATGGCTTTTGGTCTTTTCAGTTTTTTCAGTTGTTCTTCTGTTCTCTAATTCATTTAGTTCTCCTCTAATCTTTATGATCTGTTTTCTTCTGTTGCCTGAGAGGTTCCTCTATTGTTCTCTCTCTGCTTGCTGAAGCTGTAGGGTTAGTTCTTTGATTTGGTTTCTTTCTTCCTTCCAGATGTGTGCATTTATGGAGATAAACTGACCTCTGGGCACTTCTTTGGCTGTATCCCATAGGTTCTGGTAGGAAGTGTTTTCATTCTCATTGGAATCCATAAATTTCTTGATTTCTTCTGTAACCCATGTTTTTTTTTTTTGAGCAAGATGTTGTTTAGTTTCCATGAGTTCCACTTTATGTCTAAGTTTTTTCTGCTATTAGTTTAGACTTTTATGGCTTTATGATCTGAGAAGCCAGCCAAGTGCTGTCAATGCTTTGCATTAATTCAGTGGTGTGGATTTTGTTGAGAATTGCTTTATGTCCTAACACATGGTCTATTCTGGAGAATGTTCATGTGCACTGGAGAAGAAGGTGTGGTTGTCCACAGATGGGTAGAAAGTTCTGTATATATTGATGAGATCTAGTCGGTTAATTGTGGCAATAAGGTCTTCTGTGTCTTTTCACAGCTTTTTCCCAGATGATCTGTCCAATATTGAGAGTGGAGTGTTGATGTTTCCCACTATTGTTGTGGAGTGATGTATCTCATTTTTGAGTGTAGTCAGTGTTTCTTTGATGTATTTAGGTGCCCTAATATTAGGTGCATAAGTATTTAATATTCTTAAGTCCTGTTTGTGTATTGAAACTTTGAGAAATAAATAGTGTCCATCCTTGTCCTTGATGGTGGATTTTACATTACAATCTATTTTGCCTGAGGTTATAGTTGCCACACCTACTCTTCTTTAATTTTCTGTTTGTTCATATCTTTAAGTCTTAGGTGGGTTTCTTGTAGACAATGTATGGATGGGTCATGTCTTTTGATCCAAGATGTCACTCAATGTCTCTTTAGTGGAGCATTCAGTCCATTCACATTCAATGTGATTATTGATAGGTGTGTGTTCAGTGCTGCCATTGTGATATGTTTATTTTTGTGCTGATGTTTTCTCTGTTGTTCTTATTAGTCTGTTTTGGGACATTCTTTTTTGTGAGTTGATTTTTCACCTTTTTTAGAGCTGGTTTTGTAGTTGTTGAGACTCCTGTGTTATATTTCTTGAAATTAACAGCCCTGTGCTGCATCCTAGGGCTCACTAGGTGTCCAGAAGGCTCTGTTTAGTTATTAGTTCAGGTCTTGGTTTCTAGAGGGCTTTAGGGAGACGTGTGTTTAGTCAGACATCTTGACTCCACCTCCGCCTTTTCTCTGAGTTTTATTCTTAGCATGATGGTACTCAACTAGAAGGCTTTAAGTAGAATAGTAATCTGGTTAGCAGTTTGAAAAGACCTCTCTGGCTGGTGTTGGAGAGTGGATGTGGAGGAAGATGGGTGGTTAGTAGAAGAAAAAACTGTTGGTGGATTAAACTGAAGGAGAGCAATGGAGACGGTGGGAAATGGTTGTTTTGGGGGCTAATCTGAATTGGGAAAGTATAGAGTCTCTGAGGGTGGATGAGTGATTTGATGAAGTGGTTGAGAGCCACAAATGAGTAAAATTTCTCAGGTTTTATAGGGCTTGAACTAATTGGTGTGATATTCTAAGTGGGAGAAGCGGGGAAAGGAGCATGTTTGTTGGTAGAGTGTTAAGAGTTTACTTCTGGCTGGTGAAGTTTAAAATGTCCAGTGGAAATGTCAAATGACAACTCAAGTATGGAATTATGGGGAGAAATCAGGGCTTTGGATTTGTGTCTGAACATTGTCAGGATGGGCCTGGATAAGACTGCCTAGAGATAATGCATAAATACCAGAGAAAAGGGATGCCTAGCCCAACCGCAGATGTCTTAGTTACCCAATTTTGCCACGACAGAAATACTGCAAATGGGTGACTTCAAGGAAGAGAAAATTCTTTTCTCACATTTCAGGAGACTGGAAGTCTGAATTTAGGGTGTGGCTCTTGAGAGAGATCCTTCCTTGTCTGGTTTAGTTTCTAGTAGCTGCCAGCAGTCCTGATATTCTCTGGAGTTCCTTGGTGTCTGTCTTCCTGTGAGGTATGCTCTTTACATAATTCAGAAGGGATAGAGTTTAGGATCCACCCTGTTCTGATCTGATCTCATTAACATGACAAGAGAAAAATGCTATTTCCAAGCAGGGTCATGTTTCTTAGCGGGTTGCAATTTATTCCATAAAACTAGGAGCTCCACCAACCTGTACAGTCAAGCAGAGGAGGAGGACCCAGAAAAGGAATTGGAGAAGACAAGGTCTTGGAGGCAAGAGAGAAACTAGGAGAGTATGGTGTCTAGAAGACAAGAGAAAGAAAAAGGAAAGTATATTCAGAAGGAGGAGATAAGCAGTCATCTATGTGAGAATAATTAAGAGAAGGGTAGAGAGGTGATGAGGGGTTTGTTAACATGAAGAACCTTGGAAACTTGATGAGCACAGACTTGGAGGAGTGGTGAGGACAGAGGCTTAATGAAATGGTATGAGGCAGGAATGTGAGGTAAAGGGGATCAGAAGGTGACTTTTGAGGAGTCTTGTTCTGACGAGGAGCAGCATAAAGGGGGAGTGTTATCCTGGAGGAGTTAGACAGCAGGACTAGGTGCTGATGGAAGAATATAGTGGAGAAGGAGAAATGCATATGTGGGAGAGGATGGGGATAAAAGGAAGAGGGAAGTACTTGAGAAGCCTAAGGATGGTGGGATCCAACACCCTGGGGGAGAGCTTGGCATTTGAGAGGAGCTAGAATAGAAGATCAAAAAAAAAAAAAAATAACGCCTTTGAATTATGATATTGGCAAAAGATATTGCGTATACCACAGTCTGCCAAAAGAATGAACAAATCTGACTTGGAAGAAATACAACCAGAATGCTGCTTAGAAGCAAGGATGGCAAGGCTACATTTCATGTATTTTGGACATGTCATCAGGAGGTACCAGTTCTTGGAGAAGGACATAATGCCTGGTAAAGTAGCGGGTCTGGGGGGGCGGGAATGAAGACCCTCAGCTAGGTGGATTGTCACAGTAGATACAACAATGGGCTCAAGCATAACAAAGATTGTGAGCATGGTGCAAGACTGGGCAGTGTTTTGTCCTGTTGTATTTCAGGTTGGTATGAGTCCGGTTTGACTCGATGGCAACGGACAACAACTGCAACTACAGGATACTGTCTGTAGTACGGAGAGATGACAGAGAGTGTAATTTGGTAGATTTAGTGGCAGAATGAAAGGAAATTCCTTTCTGGTTACTTCCTTTTCTCAGTGAACTCTGAGGACACAAGAGCCAGGTGGTGGGGAGGAGTTCCTGGGTAGTGCAAAGGATTAACATGTTCAACTGCTACCCGAAAGACTGGAGGTTCCAGTTCACCTAGCGGTGCCTGGGAGGATAGGCTTGGTGCTCTCCTTCCAAAAGCCATCCACTGAAAATCCTACCAAGCACAGATCTGTTCTGATGTACTTGGGGTTGCCATGAGTTGGGAATGACTCTAGGGCAACATTTTTCTTTCTTTCTTTTTTTTGAGGTCATGAGGAGGAGTGTGGGATGTTTGTAGAAAGCGAAGTGGGAAGTAGTGATTTTGAAGTGTAAGAAATGTAGTAAGATTTAAGGGAAGTGTTATATGCTTATTTGAACAGTCATTCAGTGCTCGGCTGCTAACAGGAAGGTCAGAAGTTCCACCCCACCAGCCACTCCATAGGAAAAAGATGCAACTGTCTACTTCCTTAAAGGTTACTGTGTTGGAAACGCTATGGGGGAGTTCTCCTCCATCCTGTAGGGTTGCTATGAGCTGGAATCAGCTGAATTGCAGCAGGCTTTTGGTTTTGTGTGCATATTTGACACTTGTGGTGGTGGTGGTGATAGAAGGTGTGATGGGCAATAAGAAGATGATGCTGTATAGAATCTGCCTTGGAAGGAGTTAAATCAGAAACAGATCTGGGCAGCAAGCAAGAACCGTCAGTGAATTTGGTGATGAAAAGGCTATCATGACAGGCATATTTAAGGGTGCTGAATGGGACTTGGGTCCTCATGGTGTTTGGGAATGAAGTGCTGGAGAAGAGGCACCTAGAGGTCATTTAGCAATTTGGTATCTGGGTGACTGGAGTGATGGTATTCTCTTTAGAAAGTGATGTTTTCTGTCTTGGGCAAGTGACTTAACTGTTCGGAGCCTCAGTTTTCCCTTTGTAAACCAATACAGTACTCTTAGATCTTCAGTTGCTATTGCATTTGTGGGATTTTCATGTGAAATAATATCTGAGAGATGGCTTGGGAAACTGCCAAGGTCTATGTTACTGTTATCCTGGTCACAAAATTAAAAAGAAAGCCTGGATTTTCTTGGGTCTTAGCTGCTGCCAGGCCTGTGATCAGTGCTGAACTGCCTCCTCTGCACAGGGAAACTTAGGTACTAGACACTGCATGACCTTGCTCATTTCTCACGAGCACCTGCCTGTCAGTCAGAGCCTTATCCAAATGTATCAGTTAACAAGACAAAAGTCTGTTTATATCACTCTGTTCTTTTCGAAAGCTAGATGTATTTGATTGTTTCTCTCTCTCTCTCTCTCTCTATGTGTGTGTGTGTGTGTGTGTGTGTGCGCGCGTGTGTTCAGTGTATGCTTGTCTGTGTTTTAAAGAAAGCCTCTTCTTGGGAAGACCAGTTTGGCATAAGGCATATGTTCTGCTGTCTAATTGGGCCGCTCAGAGCTCTCGTGCTTTGATGGTACCTGTGGTTTTGTAAAGGAGATTTTGACAGGCTTTGGGAAAGGGTTTCTGCCTCTTGAACTGGGGAGGTTTCAGAATGAGTATAGGCCTAAAAGGCTCCACAGAGCTTGCAGAGGGAAGGGACAGAGCAGCTTTAATGTGCTAATGAGGGGAGCCCAGATGCCAGCGGAATCAGAGGAGTTCTTTGTGGCTCTGGGTTCCTGGGGAATGGCTGGAGCTTCTGTCTGAATCTGGAGCTCGCTGCAGTCAGGGGAAACACTACACACTCAGAGAGGTGCCTGTTATTCAACAAGCAGCCCTACAGCCCTCTCCCAACACTGATTGGTGTTCCAGCATCCTAGGATGGGGTGACTGCTTGCAAATGGGGAGGCTGTGAGGCAAGGGATGTGTGGGGGAGGACAGAGGCTGGTGTGGCCAGGGCACCAATGTCTGCAGGTGCTGAGGAAGCACGTCAGCATTTATCACAGGCCTGGCAGCAACACAGACCCGAGAAAATCCAGACTTTCCTTTTAATTTTGTGACCAGGATTAAGAATTGCTTAGTGAGGAAGGGGAGATCTGTTCTGAAGGCTGTTGTGTAGTGAGAAGGCACTGGAAAGGACATTGCAGCTTCTTGAAATTAACTGTTTGTTTTCTAGTCCTGTCAAGGTTGATGAGCAGTGTTCAAGCCTATAGAAAGGAGATAATCGGTCCTGGAATACAGTACAAGTCGGTTTTTAGCTAGATCTGGGATTTCTTATTTGCCTAGTGCTGCTACAACAAATACCAAAAGTGGTTGGTTTTAAACAAAGAGAAATTTATTTTCTCACTGTCTCGTAGGCTAGAAGTCCAAATTCAGGGCATCAGCTCTAGGAAAGGCTTTTTATTTCTGCTGGCTCTGAAGAAAGATCCTTCTCATCAGTCTTCCCCTGGACTGAGAATTTCTGTGCACAGGATCCCCATGTCCAGAAGATGAGCTCTGCTCTTGGTACATCTTCCTTGGTGGTATGAGATCCCCTTTCTGATTTCTTCCTTTTCCTTTTATCTCTTGAAAGGTAAAAGGTAGTACAGGCCACACTCCAGGGGAACTCCCTTTACATTGGATCAGGGAAGCAACTTTAATAAGAGTGTTACAATGCTGCCCAATCCTCTTTAACATAAAATTACAATCACAAAAGGAGGACAACTACACAATACTGTGATTCTTGTCCTAACCAAACAAACACACCAAAAAACCAAACTCAGTGATGCTGAGTCAAGTCTTAACTAATAACAACCCTATGTGACAGAGTAGAATTGCCCCATAGAGTTTTCAAGGAGTGCCTGGGGACTTGAACTGCACACCTTTTGGTTAACAGATGTAGCACTTAACCACTGTACTATCAAGGTGTCCAACCAAGTGGGCACATATTTTGAGGGGACACAGTTCAATCCATGAAACAAAGTAAGCCTGAAATGTCTGAAATGAAACAAAAACTGCCACCACCTGGTGAATGCCCAAGTGAAATCCTTATTCCAGTTACTTGTTTCATTCAGTGCTGGCTCTGTAATTGCTAGATGGGAGGGGTTAGAAGCACCCATTTGTTTGGAAGCAGGATTGGAGAGCTTTCCTTGAATCTGTGTTCACGTAGCAATAGCAGAGTATTTACAAAGGTTGTACATTTACTTGCGCGGACCCTATCTGCTGATGGAGAGATGGGATGACCAATACATCCCAGCCACCCGTCATGCTGCCTCTAGATTTTATCAGGAAGTCCGGGGTCATTATTATCTCTGCAAGTATCATGAGTCCCTAGATAAGATACACAGATGAAGATGATTATTCCATGATACCTTGAACTTTACCTCGTGTTTTTCCTTTCCGGATATATCTGGGGATATATGAATATGATGTTCATATAAATGTTGTCATTAGTTGCTGTCTAGTGGTCGCTATGAGTCGGCATTGACTCAGTGGCACTGGGTTTGTTTTATTATTTTTTTAGTTGATTGGAACTCATGGTGATCTCATGTGTGCAGAGCAGAGCTGCTCTGTAGTTTGCAGTTTTCAAGAAGTGTTCTGCTTCTCTTGTAAGGGGCAGATGGCCAGGCCTGTCTGTCAACACACCTCTAGGAGAGTTGAGACTGCCCACCTTTAATCTAGTAGTTGAGTACTTAACTGTTTGTGCCACCCAGGGGTTTTTCGTAATATGTAATAAATATTATAGGTATGTGGTCGCCCAAGTGTGATAAACTAGATATTATTTGTAATCAATCTTTGCCTATCTACCTGTCAGTCTGTGTCTGCTGTCTGTCTGTCTTTTATCCATCTCTCTGTCACATATACCTACACTTGGACCTATAGGTAGAGAATAGTTTTGCATTTGGAGATATTTGTTTTCCTCATTTGACAATGAGAGTCCCGGGGTGGCACAGATGGTTAAATGCTTGGCTACTAACCCAAAGATTGGTGGTTGCAGCTCACTGAGAGGCCCGTCAGAAGAAGGGCCTGGCAATCTGCTTCTGAAAGACTCTAGTCTTGAAATCCCTATGGAACAGTTCTACTCTGCAACACATGGGATTGCCAGGAGTCAGAATTGACTTGATGGTAACTTGTTTGGTTTTGGCTTATTTAGCAATAGTCCCCAAATTTCCTTTCTTTTTTTTTTTTGGCGTAGAGTTGGTTCAAGAAGAATGCTTCATTTTGAATGTGTTTTGTTTTTATCTTGGAACCACACTGAATTGGTGTTACCTGAGATTATAAAAATGTTCAGTAAGAAATTACGTATGAGCTAGCAGTATCTAAAAGTGTGAATGCACCAATAGAACAGACATCCCAGAAAGACTCCCTTCTCCCCATCTTCCTGAGCCATATATGGTTTCAGTATAAGACTTCAGCTCCTGTCAGGAGGCAATGATGTGATGCCTCAGCTTTAAAATTGTACTCTCTTTACTTCCCCAAGATAGTTTTCATAATTTTACTGCCTTTCAGGGAAAGAGTCTTCTTAAAATGATTTTTTTTTCCTTTTCTTGAATCTTCTCATTTATATCCTGCCCCTAATGGACTGCCTACATTTTGTATTGACCTTCTCTAGTGAAAACCAGAGTTCTCTCAAGCCTAAAGAATTATAGGCAATAAGGTGGTTTCTTGTCCTCGTTTTAGAAAATTGATCATTTGCAGCTCTGATACTGATAAATGGACTCATTTGCACCCAGCGCAAAGAGACCATATTATTACCTCTTCTAGCCCCAAAGTTAATTGCAACCTGAGAGCATGCTTTCCATGATGACAGTGGGAAAGCACTGTTCAAAGCATTCATAGCAGTGGCTATTGGATTGCTCATTTTGGATATCAGTTTGTCAAAGAAAACAGTGATTGTGGAATGTATGCAAATAGCAGTGTATGCAGAATGGACCAGTGTACCAGGATTGTAATGTGTTGAGCTATGGGTTGGAAAATTAGAAGACAAAATAAGATTTTTTAGTAGAGTTTTTAGCTGAATTGTTATCTTCTGCTTTTCTTTGTCATCATTGGAAAGCAGTTCATTGGATTTGGGAACCTGAGAAACTTTTTCCTCTTTAGTTGTTGTTAGGCAAAGGGTGGTTGGGGAACACGAGAAGTATACAAGAAATGGAGGAGTTTTAAAGTATTTAAGGAAATATAGTACTGACAGACAAAGCCTTGCAGAGAACTAGCCATATGTTTTAATATTGTTTCACTGTTTTAGTCATTGAAGTGATTGATTTCATGGTACGTATAATGTTAAGTTCTAGCCCCTATAAGGCAAATCTTATCAACTACTCAAATGAAGAGAGAGGGAGTAGATGACATGTGACATGTTACTGAATCAAATGCACCCTCATTCTGTGTCACAGTTCTCATTTTGGTTCATTATTAATTTATCCTTTGGTGATATTTTGACCTTAAGAAATGGATAAAGTTAAGCAGTAATTAAGAAGGACTGATGGTGTAATGGTTTAGAGCTCTGCTGCTAACTGAAAGATTGATGGTTTAGACCTAAACCTACCCACTAGGTCCATGGGAGAAAGTCCTGGCCATGTGTTCCCATAACGATTACAGCCTAGAAAAGCCTCTGGGGGCAGTTCAGTTCTACACAGGGTTGCTGTGAGTCAAGAATCATCTTCATGGCACCTAACAACAACAACAAAGCAATGAATGGTATTATAAAATCCTGGTTTTTAATTTTAAGGTGTCATTAGGCAGCACTATGAATGCCTGAAGCATAATCTGAAGATAAACTGATCTAGAAGCTCAATCCATGTAATTTTGCAATTTTTACCTCAAACATGAAGGCATAGGTGGATCTGAAATCTTCTTGACTCCCCAACTCTAAGTCTGGGTTAGGTACCCTAGTCCATGTACTCACTACATATTATTATATGCCCATTGCTGTTGGGTCAATTCTAACTCATAGCAATCCTATAGGACAGAATAGAACTTCCCTCACATAATTTCTAAGGAGCACCTGGTAGATTCAAACTGCTGACCTTTTGGTTAGACACTGAACTGTTAACTCTTAACCACAATGCAACCAGGGTTTCCATTTTATTATTATTAGTAACAGGTAAAAAACCCAGAAAAAAATACTGAAGAAGGAAACTGATTGCTGAGAAAAAACAAATGAAGTCTATGTCTGTCTTATTGCCTTCTGCCAGGGCCCAGCATAGTGTTTGAACATAATAGATGTTGACTATACTTTTTTAATGAATTAATGATGTACTTATGGTGGGCCAGGGGGCCCTGGTGGGAGGTACAGTGGTGAAGTGCTCAGCTGTTAACCTAAAAGTTGGCAATTTGACCTCACTAGACTATCCACAGGAGAAAGATGTGGAGGTCTGCTTCCTTAAAGATTAAGCCTTCAAAAACCTATGGGGCAGTTCTGCTCTGTTCTATAGGGTCACTGTGAGTCAAAATCAACTTGATGGTAATGGGCTGTGGTGGGCTGGGGGAAAAGAAAAGTTAGAAGCTTACATGATAATTAGAAATCCAAGTCCAAAGTAAGGATGGAGAAGGAAGAACAGTTTATTTTTGTTTTCCATAAATACCTTCCTAAACAATTTTCCACCTGTTAGAAATTAATTTGAGTTAAATTTCTTCTTTAAATTCATTACCCTGGGAGAATTAAACAAATTAAATTTGTATCCATTGCGTGTCTGCTTTAGGAAAACATAATCCTAAATGTGGCTTCGAGAAGCAAACACATCACTGCTATCAAGAATATTTTAATCTAGAGAATTAAACAAATTAAATTTGTATCCGTTGCGTGTCTGCTTTAGGAAAACGTAGTCCTAAATGTGATTTCGGAAGCAAACACATAAGGTTAGATCACTGCAATCAAGAATATTTTAATCTAGTTAATCAACAACGAGTCAGTTAGCTTGCTTTTCTCCTAAGAGCTTAAATCAGTTACCAGGAAGGACAGAATCGTTGCTTGAAGGGTTCTCTGAAACAGGGGACATTAGTTATGAGTACAGGTCTGGCTGGAGTTTTACAATAGGGAAAGTTGTATTAGTAGAGAGCTTGAAGCATTTGGGGCTAGGGGAGGTCAGCACACAAACATGGGCGAGCGAGAGAGGTCAGCTTAGCTGTCTCTGAAGTATTGCCAGGACCCTTGACCGGTGGGATCAGCTATCACTGGCAATCAGAAGATTTTCAGAGGCTTGCTGCTCAGTAAATATTTGAGAATACATCTGTACAACAGCTATGAGAATTTTCACAAGTCATTTGAAATACGTGATCAATAAATCCCTTTCTAGTTCTTCTTGTCAGCTGTCGAGTCAATTCTGACTCCTAGCAACCCCATGCACAAGGAAACGCTGCCTAATCCTGCATCATCCTCACAATTGTTGCTGTGCTTCAGCCAATTGTTGTAGCCACTGTGTCAATCCATCTTGTCAGGGGTCTTTCTCTTTTTCATGGACCCTCTGCTTTACCAAGCATGATGTCATGGATTGAATAGTGTCCGCCCCAAAATGTACACAACAATTTAGCTAGGCCATGATACCTGGTCTTGTGTGATGTTCCTATATAAATCCCACCTCTGATGTTAATGGGGGAGGGTGGGCAGTGGTTGTGTTGGTGGGGCAGGACTCAATGTGTAAGATTGTCTTGTGCCTTGAGGCAATCTTTTGGGATATAAAGGAAAGGGAAGCAAGCAGAGAGTTGGGGGCCTCATACCATCAGAAAACAAGCTGTGCTGGGAGCAAAGCGTGTCATTTGACCAGGGATCCTGTGCTTCAGAAGTTCGCAGGCCAGAGGAAGATGGATGACAAGGACTTTCCTCCAGAGCCAACAGAGAAAGCCTTCAGCTGATGCTCTGAATTTGGACTTGTGACCTACTGGACTGTAACAGAATAAACTTTTCTTTGTTAAAACTATTCACTTGTATTTTTGTTGGAGTAGTACTAGGTGACTAAGACAATGTCTTTCTCAAGGGACTTAAAATTTATTAGACATCAGATGAGATATATCTCTAAATTGGTAAAACACTTATGTAGTGTTTGTGCTTCATGTAATAGAATCTCAATGAAATCACAATGCAGCCCTTAAAGGAGTAGTTGATATGTGCTTGTGTCCCGCAGGCAAACACCTTATGCAGAGATTTAGAAGTTAAAGATCCCATGTGGTAGATTAGCACTCCAACCAGGGAATTATTAGATATTTCATAATGTTTACATGAACCCTACAAAGGGGAACTCAACTTAATTTGACAAGTTAGCTGCACTAGGGTGGAATGAAAATTAGCGCCCTCTTTTCCTTGATGTGTCAATTAACTTAGTTGGCTTTAGACTCTCTGCGCCAGAAAACACAAATGTGACGCCTTGTAGATTTGTGGACTGTGACAGCTTTTCCTTTCCTGCCTTCAGCCTTTGCTGCATCTCTGAGGTAGAGTGTTTTATCCAGTGCGGAGTGATGGGAATGCCTGCTTTATAATATTACCAAAGATCTGCCTATATAAAAAAGAGCAATGAAGCCATTTGGCTTACATTCCTGATATCATTTGTATTGCCCCTGTGCAGGGCTGAGTGAAGCAGTTTCTATAGCTGCTGTAAGCAATAAACCTCTAGATGTTGTATGGTGACTCACCATAAGTGTGTCTGCAAAGGAAGATGATTAACTTGAAGAGAAGCTAGCATCAGCAAGAAGAAATACAACTGCACATTCAAAAGGAATATATAGTATTTACATGTGATATCTTCAGGAGTCATCTCAAATACAAGCCATGACTGAGTTGGATGGAAGTAAGTTTACCCTTTTCTTTCTATTATTGACATTGGAGATTTTGTGTTCCATAGTCTTTTGTTGGTTTTTTAGTCTAGTGCTTCCATGTCAACCAAGATGACTAGTGCAAATCAGTTGGTTCATGCCATTCTCCTGGACTGCAGGGTCTGGAGATTGTCACTGATACGAGTGGGCATAGGTTTTTCATTGTCTCAACCAGACAGAAGGGAAGAACTTACATTTGGTGGTGCAGGAAAAGAATTTTCTTTTTCTTGCTGGATTTGAACAGAGAAACAACCGTCTTGGTACTGACTTATGACCATGAAGGAAACCAGCCTTAGGATGTCGCTGATGCTAAGTGCAGCAGGCTGAAAAGGGCACATGTATCTGGGATCCTGAAGATATTATTGAACAACTAGATGTGATGCTACATGGCTGGAGCTTGCCCTATTGCTAGACTTTAATTATGTGGGGTAATTAATGTTCTGACAGTTTAAGCCAGTTTCAGTGGGTATTTAGTTTACTTGCAGCTGAGTACTTCCTTAACTGATACACCCAGCTCTCATTTTACTCTGAAGCTGATTGTCAAAGGGTTTTTCGTCTCTTTGTTTGGGCATTTCTGGCAAAGAAGAGCAAAGGCAAGCTTCCTCTAGTCTGTGGTGTGGAAGGTTAATTTACCCAGGATGTGGGTTTACAGAATGAATGGGCTGTTGTTACTTGTTGTATCCTTGTGTGATGTGTGTCTATACCCTTCTGTGGCACCAGAAGTCACCTCTGATAATACTGAACTGGTCTGGATTTGACAGATACTCTGAAGACCTTAGAGTGCTGGGTGTTAGGTTTCTCCACATGTTCACTCACTTATTCATTTGTTTTATAGGCATTTACTTCAAATGTTTGTGCCAGATTGGTGCTAGGTGGTGGATATGTGAATGATTTCATACAGTATTGCGGGAATAGTGGGTCTGAGGAGTTGGAGAAGGCATCTGCATGTGTGCGAGCTAAGCTGATGCCTGAAGAATGAGGAAGACTTAGCTAGAGTAAAGGGACGTGAGAGAAAGGCTGTGAGCACAACAGTAATGAGACTTGTACTTCTTGAAGATATGGCTGCCTACTGTGTAGACAGTGACTTGGAGGACTGCAGCATTGATTCTAAGGAGCCCAGTTAGGGGAGAAATGAAGAGCTATAATGTATTCAGCCTCACCTTTCTGAAACCATGGGCCTTGATTTGTAATGAATACGTAAGAGCAAGGTGAACTGGATTTAATGGTAGTCAACTTTGGGTTTCATTTAGTTTACCACCTGAGGAGACTCAGTTTCATCATCTGTAAAATTACAGTAAGAACACCTACCTCATGAGGTTATTGAAACAGATTAAAAAAGATAATTCATGTATATCTCTTGGTAGTGTGCCTGAAACATGTTAGCCATTATAATTGTTAATATTTGGCTTGGTCAGTGTGTAAAGAAGGGGCACAAGAACAAAGGCAGAGAGGCAGAGCCTCTTTCTAGCTGAGATTCTGCATATCCGAATTAAGATTTATTTGATGATATGAGGCAAGAATACCTATTCGGCCATCATATTTTCTTTAGGAATAGGATATGCATTTATAGTGTAGGCAACAATATTCCACTAATCCTTGTTCCTGGAAAGAGTAGAAGTAGAAATCAGAGCAAAAATGATAAACAGAAGGTGTACTTGTTTTTGGCCAAGAAGAGGTCTTGAATGCATAGGATAGGGAAAGAAGGAACCTTAGACCCGGGAGATGCTGAGATCAGAAACTTCCAAAAGACTTAATGGCTTTCTGCAGTGATGCCTTCTGCAGAGACACACCTGGAAGCTTGAGATGAAAGCAGGTGTACTTCAAGAGCAAGACCTTTAGTCTGTGTCTCACCCTCCATCACTGAGAAGAGTACTTGCTGTATAGTAGATACTGTACTCCACAAATAGTTGTTGAATGAATGAAAGAGTGAATGGATGATATACTTCCACTAAGCTTAGAGTTCTGGGGGCAGAACTTCTGCCTGGCCATTGGCACACTGGGCAAGGTTAGACGAATCCCTGCATTTGCTGTCTGCAAAGCGGCCTTGTATTTTCTATTGAAGTCATTACAGAAGTTAATCGGAGAAGCTAGTCAATGGCTGATGAACTGATTCACTGAGATACATTTCTCAAGCCCGAATTTGAAAGAAAAATACGATTTCTTTCTCTAGGCTGTGTTAAAGGCTATTTTTAGTCACCAGGTATTTCAGCTTTTAAGAGGCTTTTGGCAGGATTTCCCTCTACTCCCATTTCATCAAAATATGTAACTTTTCATCTCTCCCATTCCAGAAGCATGCTGCTTTGTGAATGTTTTCTGAGAGGAGAAGGGGATTGTGGGAAGAATAATCAAGAAAAAATATATAAAGTGCTTAGTCCGGATCTGGGGCTTCTGGTAAATAGGTAATAAATAAGCATGAAGAAAGAAATGTGATTCTCTGAGTGTGGGTGCAGGAAGGGGATGGCAGGTAGACACTGCTCCCTGCTGAACATGGAGAAAATTTGTCTGCATCAGTGGAGATACTGTGTGCTTTCAGATTCCTTGGTTTGAATCAATTCCTGTACCTGGATCCATGGCTTAATAATTTTCTATGTCAATGCTTCTTACTTAGGGAAGACCAATCAGCTTTTCTGTGTGCATTGCTTGAAAACAAACAAGCTGTCTCCAAATCAGTCAGCAAAAATGCAGTCACTTAATGCTTTGAAAAGGAGGTCCTTTGATGATTAGTTTGATGTGCAGTTCTGATATGAGAATGGAGCTTTCAGAAGTTATTTCCCATGATGAGTTTTTAATCATAATTTAGACCTATGCAAGAGGTTGACAGAGTGTAAACCATACACATCTGTTTGCTCTGTGTTCATATGCTCCACTGTGAGATACCAGACACATATGTCTTTGAAGAAGATAGCGTGGACATTCTTGCTTCTTGGAGAACTGTTGTGAAAGTCAATCCAGTACACTAGTAACTTGTTTCAGCAGCCTGTAGACAGCCTGCTGTTAAGAATCACATGCTGATTGGTTCTGTAAGGGGGGGTGGGCAATAGCTAAACAGTCATAATGATAGTAATGGTGATGTGGGTAAGCTCTCAGAGGTCCTGCCATTAGTATGTATCACTCACTGTGCTAAAAAAATCTCCCTGAACAATGTCATATTTTTATTTCCATTTTAAAGATGACAATACTGAGTCAGAAAAGTCTGCTAAATTGTCTAAAATCATATAGATACTGAGTGGCATTGCTAGAGCTTGAACCTATTTGGTTCTGAAGTCCGTTCTCTTGTTCATCATTCAATAGAACAGTTACTGCTTTTGATGTATGTTAGTGAGTCAATTCCAACTCACAGCGACCCTATAGGGCCCAGTAGAACTGCCCTGTAGGGTTTCTAAGGCTGTAATCTTTACGGAAGCAAATTGCCGTATCTTTCTCCCACAGAGTTGCTGGTGAGTTCCAGCCGCTGATGTTTCATTAAGCAGTTGAGTGCTTAACCGCTGTACCACTAGGGCTCTCTGAGCAAGTGTTAGTTGGTACCATTTTGTTGCCTCCCGGTGACAGAAAGCTAACTCATGCTGGACTGAGCAAACATGCAATTTATTGTGTTACCTCCTTGGGAAGTTCAAGGTGACTAGCTGTAGGAGTGACTGGATCCAGGGGCTAAAAGGAGGCTGCTCAGCTCTGGCTTTTGTTTCATCTTGTCTCTACTTATTTCATCACTT
The DNA here is from genome assembly GCA_028571685.1 of Heterohyrax brucei. Taxonomy (NCBI): domain Eukaryota; kingdom Metazoa; phylum Chordata; class Mammalia; order Hyracoidea; family Procaviidae; genus Heterohyrax; species Heterohyrax brucei. Next base: position 140,232,954 of record CM053144.1, read on the forward strand.
GGAAGGCAGGCCTTACATCCTCTGATTCAGCAAGAATGGGAGAAATGGGCTTTGCTCTTTCATAGCCATAAAGCAGTTCTGGAAAAGGACTTGGGCCTTGCTTGGATTTTGTGCTTTCTCCTGGTCTGTTTCCCAGGTCCAAGGCATGCAGCTCTGTGGCTGGCCGATTTTAAGACTGGGCTCCATCTTTTGGATGGAATTGAATGAGGGATCTGGAGCCTGGGCATCATGACTGAAAGACCCACTAGGACAGAGAGAGGGACAGAGAGCATTGCCACACTCAGGCCTCCCCTACTGACAGCTCCTAGTGGACACCGCCTTGGAGGAGAATGTCCCAAGTGGATGCTACCTTGGACTGGACCCAGCATGTCAATTTGACATTTTCCCAGTAGATGGAAGTACTCTGAAGCCGTTTTGTGGAAACACAGTTCTAAGTGTCTGGCCTATTTGAAACGAACACCCTAAACTGTTTGTAATTTAAGCATGGAACTTCAATATTTTTTCCCTCTGAATCAAAGCACAGGATCTTTACAGATTCCCTTTTCTAAGTCTTAATGCTAAATTAGTTTCGCAGTCCCTATCTAACAGCAAGACACAGGGTAAGGAAAGGTAATGGTACAACCTAATGCTCATATTGCTATATTCTTTCTAACTGCTGATCACAGACTACCTTGCAATGTTGTTGTTTGTTTTCCAGTCTTATTTTCCTACTAGACTGTGAGCTTTTGGGGGGCAAAACGCAATCTTATCTCCCTTAATAACTCTCTGCAGTTTCTAGCACAGATTTCTGTTGCAGCAGACACTCAGGAAATGCTTTTGAGCAAGTCAATGAATCTGAGTCATTATGGAGTAAAATACTCCATTGTGTGCTGCCCTCAGAGACTTTTTCAGGGTCATTTCCTAAAGAGGCACAGCACAAAATAGGGATGAAGGGCACTGGCTTTGGGGCAAACTGCCTGGGTTTGAATCCTTTACCCTTCTAAACCTTATATGCTCCTCTATCAAATAAAGATTATAATAGTATCTGCCTCACAGAGATCGTAGGAGGTTATATTGTAAGCAGATAGCCCATAGTTAGCACTTAGTATCACTATCATAGTTAATGCTCTTATTTGCTTGAAAACCCTGGTAATGTAGTGGTTCAGTGCTATGGCTGCTAACCAAAAGGTCAGCAGTTCAAATCTACCGGGTGCTCCTTGGAAACTCTATGGGTAAGTTCTGCTCTGTCTGTAGGGTCTCTGTGAGTTGGAATTGACTCAACAACAATGGGTTTGGGTTGTTTTTGTTACAGAAAGTCAAATGGCCTTGTTTGAGCCTGGCAAACATTGAATTTAGTTGTGCTCATAATTGTGTCTCTTACCACCCATCAGAATGTAGACCTTTTCTTGCTTACATTGCAAAAGGATGTTGTTCAGAGAACAATTTACTTCTTTCTCTTATTAAATCAGTACTAGTGTATATCTTAGTAGAATTGTTAGAAAAGTAAGCTAAAAACAATACTGGTATACAGGTGGGGTTTTTTCTGTGACTCCCCATCTGAGGAATTCGACAGAATGAAGCTACAGCTAACTCATCTGTGTGATTCCTAAAGATGTTCTTTTTTCATTTGCCTAATCTCTTTTCACTGTGAGTGACACCCATTTCTCTTTAAGCTGATGGTTGATGGATGGCTTAAGCCCTCTCATGTTCATTCTCTTACGGCTCACTCACTTCCTAGCATATCTGTTGGCAATCCTTATTTTCCAAATGTTTTCAAGTCACCCAGAAGGATTTTTCACTTTGTAGGTGACTTGAAAACATTTGAAATATAAGGACCTCTGTTTGGAAACTCCAGGAGGCAGTTCTTCTCTGTTCTATAGGGTTGTTAGAACTTTGAATTAACTCAGTGGCAGTGGGTTTGGTTTTTTGGTTTGTTCTCTCTTAAGCACTTCTTTTTAAAGAAGATACACTACGCTCCTAGTATTTCTGAGTAAGTGTAGATGTCTTGTAATGTAGTGGTTGCTGTAATAATTTATACTTCCCCAAAAGAATACTTAAGAATATAAATTCACATAAATTACTCAGAACACTAATTACACTAGATAGAATTGTCCCCTGGGCACATTGGTTTTGGAGAAAAAAATAGGATGTTTTCTGCTTTTTCTTTTAGGAAAAGAGGGATAGAGAAAGCTGCTTTTGTGCTCTGACTGCCCAGCTCTCTCCTTTCCAATTGGCGGGTGCCAGAAGGCTGAGCAGTATCAGGCGGGCCCTGTACTGGACAGAGAGGGCATGCTGGAGTCTGTCCCTTTGTGAACATTTGTCCTTCAGATTCTAAATAGCCAGTCCACTTTCTGGGATCCCACAAAGAAATCAGAGCTCAGTGCTCACCACTCTGGCATATGCCCTCGTGCTTTTCTTGACCCATGTCTCATTTCAAATTCAACTGGAATTTACCACCAATTCCTATTCAAAAGGAGTAACAAAAGTGGAAATTATTTTGAAGGTTAACGGTTGAGCAGGGGTCTGATAAGACAGAGCAACACATTGTGGAAAGAAATTCATGAACTTCTGAAAAAGAACTCAACAGAGAGTGACCAGTTTAAGGGTGATCTCAGAAATTGAAACTGTGTTGAACAGTCACCATTTGGCACCAAGGACACAGTTCATCTTCTTCATGATTCCTTGTAGGTCAAAACCGACTGTTTCCGATTCTTTTAAAGACAGTCTGTGTCCTTCAGAAATGGGGTGTACTTCCCTTGGCTGGCATGCAAAGTCATTCCTGCTTGAAAGAAAAGTTAAGGGAAGTAGTTGAATATTTTGGAGGTGTTTTTAGTTAGGACAGTTTTGGTGTGTCATATTAAGGTATTCTAGGACAGTATTGGGGGATAAATTTGATAAGAGGATGTCTGATGTTTATTAAGGACACAATTTTGGGTATAATTTGTAGTTATAAACGGAAGCCTCAATAATTCAACTGCAGGTTTATCTCACTTTGTAGGAGATACATTTTTTTTTTACTTTTTTATTTTTCTATTATGATTGAGTGAAAATGTACATTCCCATATAAATTTGCAGCTCCCACTGCTCTCCCTGCCTGGTGGCAGCACACTCTTTTCTGTTCAGTGGCAGTGGGTTTGGTTTTTTTGGTTTGTTCCCTCTTAAGCACTTATTTTTAAAGAAGGTATACTCTCTGCTCCATACATGCCTTACCCTCCCAGCAATCTCTTATACCCTCCTCTCCACCCACTCCCCCACCTCCAGTAAGAGGTCAGCAGGATGACATCCTGTGGATGCACAGAACAATGCAGTGTACATGTGATATGGTCACTGTGTGTTGCCAAGTCCAATCCATTGCTGTCCGAGGAGTTGACCTTCATTATGATTTATGGACAGGGACAGAATCAGGGCCAGCGGCCATGCTCCCAAGGGAACTCTGAGGCCCCTGGACCATCACTTGCAGTTTTATAGTGGATATCTCAGGGTGTACCCTTTTTATTCTTGTGTTGCCAGTGAGACTCAACTTTGTAAGCTCCATCACGGCTATCACTGGTGGTGGCCGGGCACCATCCAGTTCTTCCGGTCACAAGTTGATGTAGTAAACCACTCACATGGGTCTGTCTGTCTTCTGGGTTCTCTTTCTCCCATGTTGTTTTGGTCCTTGGTGATCATCTTTTCCTGCTGAGCTGGGACCATCTGCTGTACCCTCGGATGGCAGCTTGGCAGCTTTTAACACCCTAGATGCCACTCACCAATGATGGGTGCAGAAGGTTCTCTTAGTAAAATGCTAGTTGTGCCAATTTGGCCTTGATTTCCCCTGAGAGCATGATCTCTGGCCCCTGCCTCAGGTACTCTGTCCTTTCAATATTGGGTTAAGATGGGAGGAGTAATCATGTTATGTTGAAGTCCGATTAATATTGATCTTGTTTCTAATGTGTGCTGTCACAGATTTCACCCAACGAAATTTGTATCAACTATCTAATCTGAACCCTACCCCCTTGCCCTCCCTCCTTTCCCACCTTTGAAGCTGTCAAAGAGTCTTTTCTTCTATTCATGAGTCTGTTTTTAAGTTCTTATCATAGGGGTCTTATACAATATTTGTCCTTTTGTTGCTGACTACTTTCACTGAGCATTATGTCCTCCAGTTGAAACTAGGTTATGAGATGTTTGCTAAAATCATTGTTCTCTATGATTGCATAGTGTTCCATTGAGTCTACATGCCATAGTTTACCTATCCACTGCTCTATTGTTGGGCATCTGGGTTGATTCCATCTTTTTGCTATTGTAGACTGTGCTGCAGTAAACATTTGTGTGCATGTATCTGTTGATGTGAATGGCCTTGATTCTGTAGGATATATTCTGAGCAATGGAATTACTGGGTCAAATGGTATATCTATGTCCAGCTTTTTAAGGAAGTGCTAGATTGCTTTCCAAAGAGGTTGCACCATTTTGCAATTCCACCAGCAGTGTAGGAGAGTTCCAATTTCTCCACAGCCTCTCCAGCATTTGTTGTTTTGCATTTTTTGGACCATGGCCAACCTTATTGGGGTAAGGTGGTATCTCATTGTAGTTTTGATTTGAATTTCTTTAATAGCTAGTGATCGTGAGCATGTCCGCATGTGTTTTTTGGCTGCCTGGATCTCCTCTTTAGAGAAGTGTTTGTCCATCTCCTTTACCCATCACTTAATTAGATGGTTTATCTTTTTCTTATTGCTATTTTGTAGTACCTTATAGATTATGGAGATCAGGCATCTGTCTGACATAGAGTTGCCAAATATTTTTCCCATTGTATAGGTGGCCTTTTAATTCTATTAGTAAAGTCTTTGGATGAGCAAAAGTGATTGATTCTTAGTAGTTCCCATTTATCTGTTTTCTGTTCTGTTGTTTGTGGTTTGTTTGACAGATTTTGAAGTCTGTGTTGTGTATTAAAGCTTCCATTGTTGTTCTTAGTTTTTCTTGGATGAGCTTTGAGTTTAACTTGGTTTTTGTATAAGATGTGAGATATGGGTTTTGTTTCAATTTCAGATGGATATCCAATTTTGCCAGCATCAGTTGTTGAAGAGACTGTTTTTACCCCAGGACCTTTGTCAAATATCAACTGTTCGTAGGTAGATGGTGTCATCTCTGGGGTCTCAGTTCTGTTTCATTGATCTATCTGTCTCTTTTTGTAGCAGTCCCAGGCTGTTTTGACTACTGTAGAAGTGTAATAGGTTCTAAAGTTGGGTAGTGAGAGGACTTCCAGTATTGTTCTTCTTAGGTAGTGCTTTTCTTCTCCGAGGCTTCTTCCCTTTCCGAACAAAGTGGGTGATTTGTTTCTCCATCTCATTAAAAAATGTGATTGGAATTTGTAGTGGGATTGCATTATATAAGTAGATTGCTTTGGGTAAAAGAGATGTTTTCACAATGTTGTCTTCCTATCCATGAGCAGGGTAGCTTTCTCCATTTATGTAAGTCTGTCTTAGTTTCTTGTAGTAAGGACTTCTAGTTCTCTTTGTAAAGGTTTCTTCCTTTCTCTGGTTAGATTTATTCCTATGTACCTTATCTTCTTAGGGGCTATAGTAAATGGTACTGATTTGGTGATTTTTTCCTTAACAATCTCGTTGTTGGTATAAAGGAATCCTACTGATTTACTTATTTTTATTTTGTATCCTGAGACTGTGCTGAACTCTTCTATCAGTTTGAGTAAGGTTACATGTGGATTCTTTAGGATTCTCTGTGTATACAGTCATATCATCTGCAGATAGGGACATTTTATCTTCTTCTTTGCTGATGCAAATGCCCTTTATTTCTTGGTCTTGTTTAATTGCTCTGGCTACAACTTCTAGTGAAGTGTTGAGTAGGAGAGGTGAGAGTGGGCATCCTTGTCCAGTTCCCATTCTCAAGGGAAATTGTTTCAGTCTCTCTCTGTTCAGGATGATGTAGGCACTTGGCTTTTTATAAATGGCCCCTTATTGCATTAAGGAATTTGCCTTCTTTTCCTATTTTGTTGAAAGTTTTTAGCAGGAATGGCTGTTGGACTTTATCAAATGCCTTTTCTGAATCAACAGACAAAAATCAAATGATTCTTGTCTTTTGTGTTATTTCTGTGATTGATCACATTAATTGTTTTTCTGATGTTGAATCAGCTGCATCCCTGGTATGAATCCAACTTGGTCACGATGGATTATTTTTTTGATATGTTGTTGTATTCTATTGGCAAGAATTTGTTGAAAATTTGTACATCTAGATTCATGAGTGATAGTGGTCTGTAGTTCTCCTTTTTGTTTGGGTCTTTCCCTGCCTTTGGTACCAGGGTTATGCTGGCTTCATAGAATGAATTTGGGAGTATTCCATCCTTTTCTATACTGTGAAATATATACTCAGTAGTATTGGAGATAACTCTTCTCTAAAAGTTTGGTAGAATTCTGTGAGGAAGCCATCTGGGCCTGGGCTTTTTTTGGTTGGTAGTTTCTGGATGGCTTTTTCAACCTCTTCCTTTGTGATGGTTTTATTACGTTGTTCTGCTTCAGCTTGTGATAGTTTTTGCAGGTGATATGAATCAAGGAATTTGTCCATTTCCTCCAGGTTTTCAAATTTGTTAGAGTACAGGTTTTTATAGTATTCTGTTATGATACTTTGGATTTCTGTTGAATCTGTAATGACCACTCCTCTCTCATTGCTTATTTGGGTTATTTGTTTCCTTTCCTGTTTTTCTTTAGTAAGTTCAGCCAATGGTTTGTCAATGTTATTGATCTTTTCAGAAACTAGCTTTTGGTCTTTTCAGTTTTTCAACTGTTGGTCTATTTTCTAATTTGTTTAGTTATGCTCTGATCTTTATGATCAGTTTTCTTTCGGTGCATGAAGGGTTCCTGTGTTGTTCTGTCTCTTCTTGTTCAAGCTGTAGGGTTAGTTCTTTGATTTGGTTTCTTTCTTCCTTCCAGAGGTGTGCATTTATGGAGATAAACTGACCTCTGAGCACCTCTTTGGCTGTATCCCATAGGTTCTGATAGGAAGTGCTTTCATTCTCGTTGGAATCCATAAATTTCTTGATTTCATCCTTGGTTTGTTCTGTAACCCATGTTTTTTTGAGCAAGATGTTGCTTAGTTTCCATGAGTGCCACTTTCTATCTATGTTTTTTTCTGCTGTTGATTTCAACTATTATGGCTTTATGATTTGAGAAGATACTTTGCATTAATTCAGTGGTGTGGATTTTGTTGAGAACTGCTTTATGTCCTAACACATGATCTATTCTGGAGAATGTTCCATGTGCACTGGAGAAGAAGATATAGTTGTCTACTGATGGGTAGAAAATTCTGTATATGTCAATGAGGCCTAGTTGGTTAATTGTGGCAGTAAGATCTTCTGTGTCTTTACTGAGCTTTTTTCTAGACGATCTGTCCAATTTTGAGAGTGGAGTGTTGAAGTCTCCCACTATTATTGTGGCATGATCTATGTCATTTTTGAGTGTAGTCAGTGTTTCTTTGATGTATTTAGGTGCTCTAATATTAGGTGCATAAATATTTAATATTGTTAAGTCCTGCTTATGTATTGAACCTTTCACCAATCAGTAGTGTCCATCCTTGTCCTTGATGGTGGATTTTACATTAAAATCAATATTATCTGAGATTAGAATTGTCACCCCTGCTCTTCTTTGTTCATTGGTAGCTTGATATATATTCTTCCATCCTTTAATTTTCGATTTGTTTCTGTCTTTAAGTCTACGTTGAGTTTCTTGTAGGGAACATATGGATGGGTCATGTCTTTTGATCCAAGATGTCACTTTACTGAAGCATTCAGTCCATTCACATTCAGTGTGATTATTGATAGGTATGTGTTCAGTGCTGCCATTGTGATATGTTTATTTTTGTGTTGATGTTTTCTCTGTTCTTATTAATCTGTTCTGGGACATTGTTCTTTGTGAGTTGATTTTTCACTGTTTTCAAGGTTGGTTTTGTGGTTGCCGAGACTCCTATATTACGTTTCTTGATTTGATATGTTGTATCTTTATTGTGCTTTACAGCAGCCCATAAGATCCTCCTTAATAAACTATGTATAAACCCAGTTTTAATTACTATCAGTCTTATTAACTTCCTTGCCATCTGGAAAGACTATAACGACTGTAGTGTATCCCTCTTTTCAATATGATGACATCATCGTTTTCATTATATGATCACTGGATAATTTCTTTCACTATTATAGCTTTCACTGAGTTTAGAATCTTCCCTAACTGAGTAGGATCCTGGGTGATGTGTCCTGAACTTGCTTCAAAAATATAAAGTTAGTGGTTTTGTTTTTCTAAGCCAAGAGATTCTTTTCAGAATTTCTTATATCTTTGGTTTGGTTTTTACAAAGTCTCTGAGTTTCTGTTTATTTGTGAATGTCTTAATTTCATTTTCATATTTGAAAGATAGTTTTGCAGGATATATAATTCTTGGTTCGAAGTTCTTCTCCTTCAAGGCTTTCAGTGTGTCATGCCACTGTCTCTGTGCCAGCATTGTTTTGGCTGAGAAATCTGACAAAAGCCTACAGAGTTTCCCTCTGAATGTTAGCTTTGCTTTGAGTCTTGCTGCCTTTAAGAGTTTCTGCTTATGTTTCATTTTGTTAGGCTTGATTATAATATGTCTTGGAGTCTTTCTTTTGAAATCTATATTGTGGCATTTGATATGCATCTTGGATATCTATATTCTCTTCTTTCATAATTTCTGGTAAGTTTTCTGCTGGCAGCTCAGAAAAAATATTCTCTGTGTTCTCAAGTGTTTTACCCTGTTCAGAAACTCCAGTTAATCATAGACTGTTCCTCTTAATAGAGTCCTAGATGTTTCTTAAAACTTCTTCATTTTTCTTGTTTCTTTCTTATGATTACTCCTCATAGATGCTAGTGTCAGTAACTCTGTCTTTCAAATCAGAAAGTCAGTTTTCCGTTTGTTCCGTTCTGTTTTCTTGGCTGTAAATTGAAGTGTCAGTGTCTTTGATCTGTTGGATTTCAGAGTATTGATGTTCTACCAGATTGAACAGCTTGCTTAATTTTTCATTTTGCTTTGCTGCATTTTGTATAAGGTCTAGGAGGGCTCTCTATATAATCCTTTTGTATTCACCTTCAGGTAGTTTCAGAAAGGTTCTTCATCTGGGAAGTTCTTTGGTTGTGTTTTTTGGGGGGCCTTGTGAAGTCATGGATGATTTCTTAGTTACACTTTTCTCCAGAGTTTGTTGCTTTTGGGGTATCATGTGCGTCAGTAGAGGCTGGGAGAGATGCTGTGAGGATTGACTGCAGTTGTTTCTCTAGGCCATCTTAAAATGGAAGATAAAAGGTATCTGAGAACTTCCAACGTCAATCAGGTTTTAAGGTGTACAGGTCCCTCTTCCCAACTGGCAAAGTAAACACTTATGTATCGAACCCCAGATGTTATAAACTAGTTCAAAATACAGAAGCGCTACTGCCCTGCTTGCCTTTGCTGTTGGGCCCCAGTTGTAGGTGACACTGTGTAGAATACTGCTTTTCTGCCTGAAAAGTGCTCTCTTCCGGGGAAGCGCTGCCTCCCAGCCTAGGAATTAGGTCCAGGTGAGGCCTCCGTATAGATATCTCTGCCTCCCGGTGGAACAAGGTGGCATCCCACACAAGCTCTCTGCCCACCTTGGTACAGGTTACTCAGTGGTCGAGGTGGAAAGAGAGGCCAAAGGGGCCAAGATGCACAGAGTCCAAAGCCAGGCTCTCAAAATGTGGCAATTTTGCCCACCGATCCCACCAGCTGAGCATCTCAGATTAGCTGCTAGTCACATCTCAGCTGTGCCCACTGGCTAAGACAGAGAAAAAAAAGTTAAAATGGCCGAATTACCTTCGGTCTGTGAAAGCCAACACTCTCCAAGAGTGGGGGAGGACAAAAGAGAGGAGGTTTTCCATTCACTGGCATGAAGTCCAAATTAACAGCCCTGCGCTGTGTCCTAAGGCTCACCAGGTGTCTAGAAGACTCCATTTAATTATCAGTTCAGGCCTTGATTTCCAGAGGGATTTAAGGAGATGTGTGTTTAGTCGCCAACTTGACTCCACCCCATTGTAGGAGATATTTTTAAAAGTCATTTGCAGCAAAAATTCTGCTGTCTGTAAATGTAAAGTTGCTTTTGGTTGAGTTCAGTTTACAATTATGAAATCTATAATTTATTTTTTTGAATAATATTTGGCCTTAAGATGTAAATAGCAAACATATGGGAAAATAAACATTTATATATCACCAGCCAAGCCAAGTACCTTTGAGTATGAATTTTCAAAATATTTTGTCCCCAGAATGTCAAAATATGAAATTTTTTGGTGATTGTCATAACTTGTCATTTTTTGGTGAATGTCATAACTTCATAAAGCCCCTTAGTATGAAAACTTACTTAGCCTCTTTCATATACCTTTCACAGAAATTTTACATCACAAAAACCTGTTACTCTATAGTGTTAAACTGATTTTGTTCTTGTTATTATTAGTTGCTGTTGAGCTGGTTCTGACTCATGGCAATCCTCTGTACTACAGAATGAAACATTGCCTGGTCCTGTGCCATGCCCCCTGCCATTTTTAGACTTAAGCCCATCATTTCAGCCACTATGTCAGTCCATCTTGTTAAGGGTCTTTCTCTTTTTCACTGATCGTCTACTTTACCAAGTGTAATGTCTTTCTCCAGGGATTGGTCCCTCCTGACAACATGTCCAAAGTATGTAAGATACAGTCTTACCATCTTTGCTTTCAAGGGGCACTCTGGTTGTTCTTCTCCCAGAACATATCTGTTTGTTCTTTTGTACATTCAATATTCTTCTCCAACACCATAATTTAAATGCATTAATTCTGTCTTCTTTGTTCATGGTCCATTTTTTGTATGTACATGGTGTGATTGAGAATACCATGGCTTGGATCAGATGCACTTTAGTCTTCAAGGTGACATCTTTGCTTTTCGATACTTTGAAGAAGTCTGTTGCAGCAGATTTTCCCAGTGCAATACATCTTTTGATTTCTTGACTGCTGCTTCTGTGGGTCAAGTTGATGGAAGACTGATTTTACTCTCTGGCAGTTATCATGACTATTTTCATACCTCATTTCAGTATCTCTTGCATTAAACATGAAACTCTGGTGGTGCAGTAGTTAAAAGCTACAGCTGCTAACCAGAGGTCAGCAGTTCAAATATGCCAGGAGCTTCTTGGAAACACTATGTGGTAGGCAGTTCTACTCTGTTCTGTAGTCAGAATTGACTCAACAGTGATGGTTTCTGTGTATTTTCTTTTTGGTTTGTATTAAACAAGTGTGAATGTGAGACTTGTTATTTTTCAGTGTTTTAATCAACGCTGAAACTTTTAACCATAGTTATGATGAAACGGACTGTCAGGATTAGACCAATAGCAAAAAGAGAGATTTAAGATCAGTTATAACTGTAGTATTTCAGATCAAGGCAGTGTAATTAAATTTTATTTCATCTGTGTGAATAATGATCTCCTTTAGGAAGGAGTGGAAACCCTAGTGTTATAGTGGTTAAAGGTCAGCAGTTTGAATCTGCCAGGTGCTCCTTGACAAGTCTATGGAGCAGTTTTTACTCTGTCCTATAGGGTCTCTATGAGGAGGAATTTACTTGATGTCAGTGGGAATTTTTTTGATTAGTAGGAAGGGGACACACCCTCAGTTGATTATTGTGCAAATAGACTGTTTAATATATACCACTGCAGAGTTAGCCAGACCATTGTGACTTCTTCATTCCTCATAATTCTCTTTTAACCTTGCCACCAGTGGAGATGATGTGGTTGGAATACAAGAATTTATACTTTGTGACCATCTACCATGTGCTGGGTACTTTACATTTCAATCTGCACAGTAGCCTTCTAGGTTAGCCATTTCAACTCCATTTCAGCACAGGAGGAAGCCAAGAGATGTTCAGAGATGTTCTTTAAGTTGTTGAAGCTGATGTGGACAATACCATAGTTGAGACTCAAATCAAGGTCTATTTTAAAACAAAGCAATCACTCCTTCCTTGTCCAGTAATTTTCATTTCTTCTTTTTGTGCTAAATGATAATTTTGCCTGCAACAACTGTGTATCCAACTGTTAGAAGCAATGACTGAGTACCTCAGATATGTTAGGTCTTTGTTGTTTGGTGAAAAATGTATCTTCTTGGTGTGTCATCTTGGAGCGTTAGCATCTGGGACCCAGTGTGAAACCACTGAGTGGGTTGCCTGCGTAGCCCAGAGCAATGCTAGTATTAAGTATCCAGGAGACTGTGCACTAACAAACCACGTTTTTCTTAAATGAGTCTGAAAAGAGGCCTGTAAATTGGCTGCATGTGCAATAAGGTAGCAGATCCTTCTGACTAATTTCTAATAAAAGTAGTCGTTTCTGTGATATAGCATAAATGTACATAGCACAGGGGAAATAGGGCTCAGTAGAGCACACCAATTTTATTTTTACCATGCTTTCTCAGCTGGTGATTGGTTTTTCTTATTAATACTTCCTATTTTGACTTAAACAATTTTTGCAGTTTTTTGGCAAAGTGTATCAACTGTCCAGTCAATTTTAGGACAGGATCGTAACTGTTTCAGTGTTAGTTGCATTCAAGTTAGGTTAGAGAGGTGAGGTGGGGTGAGCATAAAATCGGTAGTGAGGAATTCTAAGTGACTTTCCAAATTGCTACTTGGACTTCGGGAAAATCATTTAGGACATTTAGGATTGTGACTTTAGCGTGATGGGACAATATAGTTTCCCTTTAACTCTTTGCTTCTCTTTTTGTCTCCCAACTCCCAGCCTCCTTCATGAATCTGTGAAATTCTGGAATTTCAAAACATTGTTTTTACAAAGGAGGGAAGAATCTGTTTCCCAGGGGTGACCCTGTCAGTAGATTCCATGAAATGTCTTACCCCAGGAGTAACAGTGGTTTTGAATTTTCTTTGGTCTTTGTTTATTAAGTTCCGCATCTCCTGCCCCCGTCTCACAGCCTATTGGGCATGTCACTGTTTTGCGGTCTCCATTTAAGCAAATGTTAAGTGGTAATCAAAGAAGTCAGTAAAACTTTAGATTTATGTCTAAATAATTATTTGGAAAAGTATATTCTCAATAATGATCAAGTTATGTTCTGTGAGTTCCTTGTGAATTTATTTGTTTCATTACACTAGTAACTGTTTTAGAGGGGACATATGTGTGCATAAGTGGTTAAGTACAATGTCTGCTAAGCAAAAGGTCAGCAATTCAAGTTCACCACATGCTCCTTGGAAACTCTATGGAGTAGTTCCACTCTGTCCTATAGGGTCACCAGAACTGACTTGATGGCAGTGGATTTATATGTGTGCTAAGTTTGCAGAGTCCTTGCATTTAAAAAAATTAGCCTTCTTTCTTTGAATGTTAGTTTAGCTGAGTATAGGTTTTAATGCTCAAATTTTATTTTCCATCAGAACTTTTAAGATATTAGTCCCATTTCCTTTTGCATCCAGTGTTGACAATGAGAAATCTCAGCTTAAGTTGAATCTTCTCCCTTTGTAGGGAGAAGAGTTTTTTCTCTCGAAGTTTCAATGGTCCTCTATTTTTGGCATTCTGAAATTTCTCCACAATGTATGCACATGTGAACACTTCAAATTTGATCTGCTGAACATTTGGTAGGCTCTTGCAATTTGAAAACATGTCTTTCTTTAATTCTGAGGAATTGTCTCCATCTTCTCTCTTGACTCTGAAATCCTTACTAGGCTTCTGTATCTTGTTTACAACTGTAAACTTTTCTTACATATTTGCAAAAGTTTTTTGTTCATTTATGATGCTTTTGGGAATATTTCTGTGTTTTTCTAACTTGATACTTTATTGTGGAGCTAGTGTCTTATTTTTGCTCACCTCTCCCCATCGGTCAGCTTGTTGTATCGTGGTGGTTTGGATGTTACTATGATACTGGAAACTATACCACCAGTATTTCAAACAGCAGTAAGGTCATCCATGGTGGACAGATTTCAGCAAAGCTTCCAAACTAAGAAAGATTAGGAAGAAAGGTCTGGTAATCTACTGCCAAAAGTGAGCCAGTGAAAATCCCATGGATTGTAGAACACTGTCCTAGACTTCCACTTGCTTATTTTGGATGTGCCATCAGGAGAACCAAACATCAGAGCAAAACATTGTGTTTGGTAAAGTAGAAGGCTGGTGAAGCTGAGGGAAATTGTCAGTGACAGGGACTGACACAGTGGCCACAATAATGGACTCAGAAACATACCAATGATCATGAAGATGGTGCAGAACTGGCCAGTGTTTCTGTCTGTTACTAATGAGATTGCCAGGAGTCAAGGCAACTGACAACAATAAAATTTGGTTGTCAGATTGCTGCAATCGTGTATTTATTTCCGTAGAATCTCAAATCATTTTAACTTTTTAATAACAACTTATTCTTGGGTGCAAGAGCTTTTTCCTCTAAGGATATTAATTTTACTTCTTTTAAAGTCACCATCTATTTCTTCTATTTTGTCTGTTTATATAGATACTGGCTGTTTTCGTTTATTGAATTTGGCATTCTCTCATGGTTTTCTTGAAATGTTTGATGATTCTCTTGTGTACCTATCTTGATATTTGAGACTTCTTGTTTATGTGTCTGCAGATGTTTCTGTTTACTATAATCTTCTCTGACAGAGTGAGAGAGCTGAAATGTGATGCCAGGCAAAGTGTTCGAATTCTCTTGCAAATGTGAGGACTGTCTATTTCTTTTGAGCATTTACAATCTAAGTGCCTTCCCAGGCTATTGACTATACATGGTGCCTAAGCCAAGGGGCAGATGCCACTGCTATTGCTGTTTGCTGGTAGGGCTTGTACAAGACAGGTGTTTACCAGCCTGTCATCTTTAAGTTTTGACTGACCCAAAATTGCTGTCATCTTTGCAGCTTGGTTCTGCCAGTCGTTCTTTCTGATAAAACTTCAGAATTTCTGTTCATCAATTCCACTCATGTTTGCTTCCCAGCACTATTGTGAATTAATTTTTTCTTTTTAAAAACAGATTTTCTGGTATATTTTGGGAATTGAAGTGGGAGTAGAGAGGCTTCAAAGCTTAGTATTTCATTTTGAACTAATTCTTTACTTTTTAATTAGGAAGAAAAAAAAATAGAGTTCTCTGAAAGCATCTTTAATTTTTTAAATGTCCCAGACAAAAATATTCTAATGCTTAGATCAGTCTGCATCCACATAAAAATCTGGAAGATGTGCAATGCACTGTGAAATTAGATCTATATTGTAGGAACTGTGTGGTAAACATGTAAGCATATGCTTCAGCCTTCTGTTATTGTGTTCTTCATGTTAGAATGAATAGCTGTTTGAGACTTCATCTTTCCAGAGCACATTAATGATCAATTTAGTGTCATTATCAACCATTAAAAATTCCTTTCCAATTTAAGGCATAGTAATCAAATATTTACTTAAGAAAAATTTTGCTCTCCGTAGGGCTTTTCAGTTTGAATAAATAGATAATAAATCAAGGAATATTGTACACAGCAGGCCTCTAACGAAGAATAGCTCAAAAAATTGTCCCAACATCTATGTCTTAAAAACATAGAAGAGTTACTAATGATTGGATTCAAATGGGAAAATAAAAAACTTCTGCTTCCATCTACAGAATCATCTACAGAGATGCTGAGTACATTGAGCAAAAAGCAAGATGGCCCTGCCTTCTACCTTCTTTGTTTTGAGCCCGTCAAGTTCAGAATGAACTCAAGGAAAATTTCCTGGTCTGATGCTATGTGGATGCCACAGTCTATTCTCTCTTGACTCCTGCAGTTTCTGATTGATCTTGCAGGAGAGAAGAATTAGGCTAATGCTCTCTTTGAATTTACACCTTCTTCCCCTATGACAACTCATATTTACACTTTGGTGGCATAATTTCCTCTCTGTGGAACACAGAGTACTGAGTCACTGTTAGGGCCTAGTCCAATTATTTTTAACATAAAAACTAAATATAAGCATATGGGAATCAGGGAAGTCCAGGGATATTCAAGCCTATGTATCCCATGGCTTCCCTAACTCTTCACTTTTGGGGGGCATGGAGAGGCAGTATTGAAGGTGATTTATTGAAATCCAGGAGTTCTTATCTCTGCCAAATTTAGTTGTTAATTTGTTAGTCTTCTGAGAACCATTATATAGAAATTAACCTGGCAAATTTGTTTCACAGGACAAGAAAAAAAATCAATGTTCCTAATTTTTGTTAATGGATTGAGTTATGTTCCCCCAAAAATGTGTGTAGAAATTTGGCTGGGCCGGGATTCTCAGTATTATGTGTGCTGTAAACCCTGCTTCTGTGATGCTGATGAGGGAGGATGGTCCACAGTTGAGTTGGTGGAGCAGGGATTGTATTGTGGCTTGGGCAGCCTCTTGGGATGTAAAAGAGAGGAAAGCAAGCTGAGATTTCAGGACTTTATACCACTAAGAAGGCAGTGCCAGAAGCTGAGCACATCCTTTGGATAGGACCTGGGTTCCCTGCTTGAGAGAAGATTCTAGTCCAAGGGAAGAATGACAAGGACCTTCCTCCAGAGCCAGTAGAGAAAGCCTTCCCCTGGAGCTGATACCCCTGAATGTGGACTTTTAGCCTACTGGGTTGTGACGAGATAAAATTTCTCTCTTTAACGCCATCTGCTTGTGGTATCTCTGTTAAAGCAGTACTAGGTGACAAGACACACACCAGTATTATATCATTTTACATTAAACATACATTCCCTGTTTCTATGGAAGCTCCAGTGTCTCCTACTAAGCTTTTGAGAGTTGTCTTGTATGCCTCACACATTGGTTAGTAATCCCCTAGTTATTACTCTTCTCATCTGTTCCTGTTCCTGACTGCCTTTGTGCAGGTGAAGGTGCGGATCTCTGCTGAACCCTTCAAACTTCTGATAAATGTCAATCTCACAAGCTCCCATAGCTTGATCAGTTCTTGGAATGTGGGGAGGATGTTTCTTCTTTCTTGGTAATAATCAGCTTAGAGGGTGGCAGAACAAGGGCTCTTTGGCCCAGACTTTGGTGTAGAGTTTAATATCCTGGCTTTGCCAGGTTAGTTGTAGTCCTTGTCCTCCCTGGGATATCTACAAATCACATGGCAGCTTTATCTGAGTAGATTTAAGTTCCAAATTAAATTCTGTGTTCACATGTCCTGTACTTGATCCTCAGGCCCCTTGGTTTGGTGTGTTAAACAACATCTACACTTATACTGGATTTTCTCTTGTTGGCAGTGCCCGCTTGTTTTCCCTGCACCCTGGTCTGTCCCAATCCTTTCACCTCCGAAGTTTTACCAGCCATACTGGTAAATGTGTAGACCCTCAGTGAAAGCATAATTCAGATGTTCCCTCCCCTAAGAAACTCTCTCAGCCCTAATGTAAATCAGCTGGTACTAGTAAGTACTTTTAGAATAAGCATCACTTGACTTCACTTTCCCGATAGATCTAGCCTCACTTGGGCCCAGCCAAGTACTGCTTGTAATTTTTACATTTATTTCTTTTCCTTGGGAGCTCTTCCTTTGATATTTTTATATTTAGACAGCAGGTGAAGAAATGCTCAGGTTATGTGGCCACTCTGGGCCTTGATCTTCCACTACTTTGAGCAACAATAGCTGATCTTTGAAGTTTTTTTGACACTCACTACTCAAGATTGCTAAAAAAGTTTGAAGTCAGCTGGAATCCAGAGTGCTTTTATCCCAGTGGTTTTCTGAATGGACCTAAAGAATGTAAACTTGGAAAGATAACAAAGAGAGCCTACCACAGAATTTGTGGAAGAAGGAAACTATGGAGGATGTGATTTATTTAAATAACTGAAAGATTGTGTCTATGTTCACATTTTCCTTTATAAGTAGCCCAGAGAGACAAGGCCAAGGAAGCGGAACAGGTACAATTCATTGCATCTGGGTTGCTTTGGTAGATCAGAGGGAAAAGGGGACTTCAGATTCCTGTTTCCCAGTCCCTTAGCCACAGGGCCCAGCCCAAGATGAAAGAAAAGAGGAGAAAGAAGAAAAGTCATGTGTGATCTCAGTTGTCCTCATGTCAGACCAGGAGCACCCAATGAGTACTCTTTTAGTTCAGCCTTTATCCCCTACAGAAACCTTGGGGGCAGAACATTGTTTCAATAAAGTTTGTTTTGCGAGTTGATCTAGATGTCCCCAGAAACCAGGGTCCCCAGATCCCCAGCCCTGCTACTTTATCTGTCTCTTTTTTTTTATTATGATTGAATGAAAATGAACATTCCCATATAAATTTGCATGCTGATCTACATACAGCTTCCACTGCTGTCCCTGCACAGTGACAGCACATTCCTCCTCTCTGCTCCATACATGTCTTACCTTCCCAACAGTCTCCTGTCCTCTCCTCTCCACCCAGTCACCTTCTTCCAGTGGAAGGTCAACAGGACAACTTCCTGTAGATGCCTAGAACCATAAAGTGCCCACACAATATGGTCACTCTGCATCACCAAGTCCAATCCATTGCTCTCTGAAAAGTTGACCTTCAATATGATTTATGGACGGGGCAGCATCAGGGCCAAGGGCCCCGCTTCCAGGAGAACTTCGAGGCCCCTGGACCATTAACTGTGGTCTTTTAGTGGAGATCTCAGGGTGCACCCCCTATTTATACTTGTGTTGCCAGTGAGACTCAACTTTGTGAGCTCCATCATGGCTATCACTGGTGGTAGATGGGGACTATCTAATCCTTCCAGTCACAGGTTGATGTAGACATCCACTCGTGTGGGTCTTTCTGCCTTCTGGATTCTTTCCCCCATGTTGTTATGGACATTGCTGATCATCTGTTCCTGCCAAGTTGGGACCATTTGCTGTACCCTCAGATAGCAGCTTGGCAGCTTTTAAGACCCCAGACGCCACTCACCAATGTGGGATGTGGAGAGACCTCATTAGCAAAATGCTAGTTGTGCCAATTGGCCTCGATTTCCCCTGAGAGCACTGTCCCCGGCCCCCTGCCTCAGCTACTCTGTCCTTGCAATATTGGGTTAAGATGGGAAGAGCACACAAGTTGTGTTGAAGTCCTGTTAATATTGATCTTACTAATGTGTGCCGTCACCAATTTCACCCAACCAGATTTCTAACAACTATCTAATCTAACCCTACCCCCTCAGCCTCCCTCCCTCCTCACCCTTGTGGCCATCAAAGCATCTTCTGTTATGCATGAGTCTGCTTTTACGTTCTTACTGTAGGGGTCTCATTATTTGTCCTTCTGTCGCTGACTGCTTTGACTCAACATAATGTCCTCCAGTTGAAACCAGGTTAAGAGATATTTCCTGCTATCATCGTTGTTCTTTATCATTGCATAGTGTTTCACTGAGTCTATATACCATAGTTTACCTATCCACTGCTCTGTTGTTGGGCATCTGGGTTGATTCCATCATTGTGCTGTTGTGGACTGTGCTGCGATGAACATTTGTGTGTATGTATCCGTTGGTGTGAATGGCCTTGATTCTGTAGGATATATTCCAAGCAGTGAAATTACCAGGTCAAACAGTATATCTATATCCATTATTTTAAGGTAGTGCCAGATTGCTTTCCAAAGAGTTTGCACCATTTTGCAATCCCACCAACAGTGTAGGAGAGTTCCGGTCTCTCCACAGCCTCTCCAGCATTTATTGTTTTGTGTTTTTTGGACCATGGCCAACCTTGTTGGGGTGAGATGGTATCTCATTGTCATTTTGATTTGAATTTCTTAAATAGCTAATGATTGTGAGCATGTCTGCATGTGTTTTTTCGCTACCTGGATCTCCTGTTTAGAGAAGTGTCAGTCCATCTCCTTTGCCCATCGCTTAATTGGATGATTTATCTTTTTCTTGTTGATATTTTGTAGGATGGAGATCAGGCATTGGTCTGACATAGAGTTGACAAATATTTTTTCCCGTTCTGTAAGTGGCCTCTTAATTCTATTATTAAAGTCTTTGGATGAGCAAAAGTGATTGATTCTTAGTAGTTCCCATTTATCTATTTTCTGTTCTGTTGTTTGTGGTTTGTTTGACAGATTTTGAAGTCTGTCTACGTTGTGTGTTAAAACTTCCATTGTTGTTCCTACTTTTTCTTGGATGAGCTTTATCGTTTTAGATTTGTTATTTAGGTCTTTTATCCACTTTGAGTTGGTTTTTGTATAAGGTGTAAGATATGGGTCTTGTTTTAGTTTAGTGCAGATGAACATCCAATTTTGCCAGCACCATTTGTTGAAGAAATTGTTTTTGTTTTCCCCCAGTTTAATGTCTTAAGGCTTTTGTTGAATATCAGCTGTTCATAGGCATAGGCATAGGGATCTCGATTCTGTTCCACTGATCTATCTGTCTGTTTTTGTAGCAGTACCAGGCTTTTTTGACTACTGTGGCAATGTAATAGATTCTAAGGTGGGGTAATGAGAGGCCTCCCAGTGTGTTCTTCTTTAGTAATGCTTTACTTATCCGGGGCTTTTTCCCTTTCCAGACAAAGTTGGTAATTTGTTCCTCCATCTCGTTAAAAAATGTCACTGGAACTTGTATTGGGATTGCATTATATAAGTAGATTGGGTAAAATAGACATTTTTACAATGTTAAGTCTTCCTATCCTTGAGCAGGGTATGTTTCTCCTTTTATGTAACTCTCTCTTAGTATCTTGTAGTAGGACTTGTTATAGTCAGCCTGGGCTGCTCTAACAGAAATACCACAGAGTGGATGGCTTTAACAAAGGAAGGTTTATTCTTACACAGTCTGGTAGGTTGCAAGTCCATATTCAGGCTGTCTGCTCCAGGGGAAGGCTTTCCCCTTGTCGGCTCTGGAAGAAAGTCTGGTATTGCATCAGTCTTTGTCCAGGGAGCATCTTGGTGCAGGAACCTCAGGTCTAAAGGACACGCTCTTCTCCCGGTACTGCTTTCTTGATGGTAACAAGGTTCCCATTCTCTGCTTGCTTCTCTTTCCTTTTATCTCTTGCAGGCTGAAAGGATTAAGGGTGGGGCAAGCCATCCTCCAGGGAAACTCCATTTACTGCAGAGCAGGGAAGTAATCCTATGTAGGAATTTACAGCCCCCCTGTAATCCTTTAACATACAGTTTAGGGAAACCACAAAATGGAGAACAGGCACAAGATACTGGGAATCATGGCCCAGCCACATGACTACACATATTTTTGGGGGGACACAATTCAACCCATGACAGGGCTTGTAGTTCTCTTTGTAAAGGTCTGTTATTTCTCTGGTTAGATTAACTCCTAGGTACTTTACCTTCTTAGGGGTTATAGTAAATGATATTGACTTGGTGATTTCTTCCTTAATAATCTTGTTGTTGGTATAAAGGAATCCTACTGATTCGCTTATGTTTATCTTGTATCCTGAGACTGTACTGAATTCTTCTGTCAGTTTGAGTAGGTTACATATGGATTCTTTAGGATTCTCTGCATAGACAATCACATCATCTGCAAATAGGGAGATTTTAAGTTCTTTGCCAGTGCAGATGCCCTTTATTTCTTGATCTTGTCTAATTGCTCTGGCTACAACTTCTAGTACAATGTTGAATAGGAGAGGTGAAAGTGGGCATCTTTGTCTAGTTCTTGTTCTGAAGGGAAACTGTGTCAGTCTCTCTCCATTCAGGATACTGTAGGCAGTTAGCCTTGTATAAAAGGCCCTTATTGCATTGAGGAATTGGCCATCTATTCCTATTTAGCTGAGAGTTTTTAGCATGAATAGCTGTTGGACTTTATCAAATGCCTTTTGTTCATCGATAGACAAGATCAGGTGATTCTTGTCTTTTGTGATATTTATGTGGTTAATCACATTAATTGTTTTTCTGAAGCTGAACCAGCCTTGCATCCCTGGTATGAATCCAGAGTGGTCATAATGGATTGTTTTTTTTTTTTGATATGTTGTTGAATTCTATTGGCAAAAATTTTGTTGAAGATTTTTGCATCTAGATTGATGAGTGATAAGTGGTCTGTAGTTCTCCTTTTTGGTTGGGTCTTTCCCTGGTTTTGGTATCAGAGTTATGCTGGTTTCATAGAATTAGTTTGGGGGTACTCTGTCCCCTTTTGTACTTGGAAATAGTCTCAGTAGTATTGGAGATAACTCTTCTCTAAAAGCTTGGTAGAATTCTGCAGTGAAGCCATCTGGGCCTGGACTTTTTTTGGCTGGCAGTTTTTTGATTACTTTTTCAATCTCTTCTTTTGTGATGACTTTATTAAGCTGTTCTGTGTCACCTTATGATAATTTTGATAGGTGATATGAATCAAGGAATTTCTCCATTTCCTCTAGGTTTTCAAATTTGTTAGAATAACAGTCGTTCATAGTATCCAGCTATGATATTTTTGATTTCTGCTGGATCTGTTGTGACAACTCCCCTCTCCTTTGTAATTTGGGCTATTTGTTTCCTTTCCTGTTTTTCTTTAGTAAGTTTAGCCAGTGTTGTCAATGTTGTTGATCTTGTCAAAAATCCGGTTTTTCGTCTTTTCAGTTTTTTCAGTTGTTCTTCTATTTTCTAATTCATTTAGTTCTGCTCTGATCTTTATGATCTGTTTTCTTCTGGTGCCTGAGGGGTTCCTCTGTTGTTCTCTCTCTACTTGTTGAAGCTGTAGGGTTAGTTCTTTGATTTGGTTTCTTTCTTCCTTCCAGAGGTGTGCATTTATGGAGATAAACTGACCTCTGAGCTCTTCTTTGGCTGTATCCCATAGGTTCTGGTAGGAAGTGTTTTCATTCTCATTGGAATCCATGAATTTCTTGATTTCATCCTTGATTTCTTCTATAACCCATTTTTTTGAGCAAAATGTTGTTGAGTTTCCATGAGTTCCTCTTTCTATGTTTTTTCTGCTATTGATTTAGACTTTTATGGCTTTATGATCTGTGAAGATGCTTTGCATTGATTCAATGGTATTGATTTTGTTGAGAATTGCTTTATGTCCTAACACATGGTCTATTCTGGAGAATATTCCATGTGTACTGGAGAAGAAGGTATAGTTGTCCGCTGATGGGTAGAAAGTTCTGTATATGTCGATGAGATCTAGATGGTTAATTGCGGCAATAAGGTCTTCTGTGTCTTTACTGGGCTTTTTTCTAGATGATTTGTCCAATATTGAGAGTGGAGTGTGGAAGTTTCCTACTGTTATTGTGGAGTGATCTATCTTCGTTTCGAATGTAGTCAGTGTTTCTTTGACATATTTAGGTGCTCTAATGTTAGATGCATAAATATTTAATATTGTTAAGTTCTGCTTGTGTATCGAACCTTTCAGCAATGAATAGTGTCCATCCTTGTCCATGATGGATTTTACATTAAAATCAATTTTATCTGAGATTAGAATTGCCACACCTGCTCTTCATTGTGTATTGTTAGCTTGATATATATTCTTCCATCCTTTGATTTTCAGTTTGTTCCTATCTTTAGGTCTAAGGTGAGTTTCTTGTGGGCACCATATAGATGGGTCATGTCTTTTGATCCAAGGTGTCACTCAGTGTCTCTTTACTGGAGCATTCGGTCCATTCACATTCAATGTAATTATTGATAGATATGTGTTCAGTGGCTGCTATTGTGATATGTTTATTTTTGTGTTGATGTTTTCTCTGTTGTTCTTATTAATCTGTTCTGTGACCTTCCTGTTTGAGAGTTGATTCTTCACCTTTTTCAGGGTTGGTTTTGTGGTTGTTGAGATTCCTGTATTACATTTTTTGATATGGTATGTTGCTTCCTTATTATGCTTTACGGCTGCCCCTGTGATCCCACTTAATAAACTATATACAACCCCAATTTTGATTGCTACTGGTCTTGTCAACTTCCTCTCCATCTGGAAGGACTATAGCAACTGTAGTACAACCCTCTTTTTCATATGATGATCTCATGGTTTACATGATATGATCACTTGATTGTTTCTTTCACTATTGTAGCTTTGATTGTGCTTGGAGCCTTCCCTAATGGAGTAGGATTCTGGATAATGTGTCCTTCTAAAATAGAAAGTTAGTGGTTTTGTTCTTCCAAACCAAGAGATTCAGTATTTCTTGTAGCTTTGGTTTGGTTTTTATAAAACCTCTGAGTTTCTGTTTATCTGTGAATGTCTTGATTTCATTTTTGTATTTGAAAGACAGCTTTGCAGGATATATAATTCTTGGCTGGAAGTTCTTCTCCTTAAGGCTCTGAATGTGTCATCCCACTGTCTCCATGCCAGCATCGTTTCTGCTGAGAAATACAACAAAAGCCTACAGGATTTCCCTCTGAATGTTAGCTTTTCTTTGAGTCTTGCTGCCTTCAAGAGTTTCTGCTTATGTTTCATTTTGTTAAGCTTGATTATAGTATGTCTTGGTGTCTTTCTTTTGAGATCTATGTTCAGCGGTGTTTGAGAATGTATCTTGGATATTTATATTCTCTTCTTTCATAATTTCTGGGAAGTTTTCTGTCAGCAGCTCAGCCACAATAGTCTCTGTGTTCTCAGGTGTCTTGTCCTGTTCAGGAACTCTAATCAGTCGTAGATTGTTCTTCTTAATAGAGTCCCACATGCTTCTTAATGCTTCTTCATTTTTCTTGTTTCTTTTTTCCAATTTCTTCTCATAGATGCTGGAGTCAGTGGCTCAGTCTACCAGATCAGAAATTCTCTTTTCCATTTGTTCCATTCTGTTTTCTTGGCTTTGATTTGAAGTTTCTATGTCTTTGATTTTGTTCTTGATCTGTTGGATTTCAGAATACTGGTGTTCCATCAGATCAAACAGCTTGCTTAATTTTTCATTTTGCTCTGCTTCACCTTATATAAGATCTAGTACAACTCTCTATATAATCCTTTTGTGTTCATCTTCTGATAGTTTCAGAAAAGCTTCTTCATCTCGGAAGTTCTGAGGTGGTTTCTTTTGGGGGCCTTGTGATGCCATGAGTGATTTCCTGGACACGGTTGTTTCCAGAGTTTGTTGCTTTTTGGGCTTCATGTGGATTAATAGAGAGTCGGCAAGATGCTGTGAGGATGGACCACAGCTGTTTCTTTAGGCTGTGTTAAAATGAGAAGTAAAATATGTTCCACAACTTCCAAAATCAATCAGGTTTTCAGGTGTATAGGTCCCTCTTCACAGCTGGCAAAGTAAGCAACTCTATATTGAACCCCATATATTGTAAACTAGCTCAAAATACAGAAAGGCTACTGGCCTGCTGGCCTCTGCTGTCAGGCCCCAGCTGTAGGCTATACTGTGTAGAATACTGCTTTTCTGCCAGAAAAGCGGTCTCTTCTGGGCAGGCACTACCTCCCAGCCCAAGAATTAGGTCCAGCTGAGGCTTCCGTATTGATGACCCCACCTCCCAGCAAAACAAGACGGCGTCCTGCGTGAGCTCGCCAGCTGGCCAAGAGTGCTGAAATGCCCAGAGTCCACAGCTTCCACTGCTGGGCCCTGGCCCCAGGTGACACTGTGCAAAACACCACCTCCCTGCTAGAAAATCTCTCTCCTCCCTGCCGGAGCTGCATCCCAGCCTAAGAACCAAGTCTGGCCAGAGCCTCTGCCAGGGCTTCTCCATTTCCCAGTAGGCCAGAGGAGCTGAGGTGTATAGAGTCCAAAGCCAGGCTCCCTGAACCTGGCAGTTGCGCTTGCCGGTCCCACCAGCAGTGCCTCCGAGGCCAGCAGCTAGTCAAGTCCCGGTTCTGCCTGCTGGCCAAGACTGAAGAAAAAAAATTGAAATGGTGAGTTATTTTCGGTCTGTGCAAGCCTGTGCTCGCTGAGAGCGGAGTCAGAGTAAAAGAGGTTTTATGTTCAGTGGTATGAAGTCCAAATTAACAGCCCTGTGCTGCATCCCAGGGCTCACTAGGTGTCCAGAAGGCTCCGTTTAACTATCATATCAGGTCTTGGTTTCCAGAGGGATTTAGGGAGACGTGTGTTTAGTGTGCCATCTTGACTCCTCCCCCTACTTTATCTCTTGAAGTGTGTGGGTGTATTCAGGAAACTTCTTAGCTTTTGGTTTACCCCAGTTGTACTGATTTTTCCTGTATTGTGTGTTGTCCTTCCCTTTACCTAAGATAATTCTTATGTACTATCTAGTTGATGGAATTCCTGGTGGCATAGTGGTTAAGTACTATGTCTGCTAACCAAAAGGTCTGCAGTTAGAGTGTGCCAGGTGCTCCTTGGAAACTCGGTGGAACAGTTCTACTCTGTCCTATAGGGTTGCTATGAGGAATTGACTCAGTGGCAGTGAGTTTGGTTTGATACCTAGTTATTAGATTTGCCTTTATCTACTATATAGTTAGTAGATTTGCCCATTTCTCCTCAGCATGTTTCCCAGTTATTGTTTTCTCATGAGAATGTAGTTATACAAGAATAAGCTGCTCCCAGTCTTCATTCAGTCATAGTGGCCATTTTCTTCTCTGTACGATTCACTGTTTCCAGGTGTTACTGGTTTCCTGCTTTTCTAGATTTTAAACAGTAAATAACGCCTTTACAGTAAGGAATAATGCACTGTAGGGGTACTTTTCAAGAGACTTGAACTCATGTAAGTTATTCTTATCCTTCATTCAGTGATAGGGCCCAGTTGTTGCTTCCATGTGCAGCAGGTGGAATGAACTTTGTGCTCTTTTGCAAAATTCCGGGACAGCCGTTTCTGCTTCTTTGCTGATAGTACTGTTTTTGTTATAATGAATATGTAGTAGTGGTAATTTTCCTGAGGTTTGACTTCCTTTAGTTTTATTTATTTGGTCAGTACTGCTTTTGCAGTAATGAAAAATGTGTTGTAGTGGTACTTTTCCTGAGATAAAATATCTTGTGATTACTTGGTCTGTAAGTACTGTGTTTTTTTTTAGTTGTATTTTAGATGAAGGCTTATGAAACAAACTAGTCAATTATTAGACAACTAATACACATATGGTTTTATGATATTGGGTGCCTGCCCATGGCATGTCAGCTCTCTCCCCCTTTTGACCTTGGGTTCCTATTACCAGCTTTCCCCTCTCCTGTCTTCTTTTACTTGCTCCTGGGCTGGTGTGTCCATTTAGTCTTATTTTGTTTTATGGAGTTGTCTAGTCTTCGACTGCAGGCTAAACCTCAGGAGTGTTTTTAGTATTGAGTTAAAAGAGTGTCCGGAGGCCATACTTTAAGGGTTTCTCTGGTCTCTGTCAGACCAGTAAATCTGATCTTTTTTTGTGAGTTAGAATTTTGTTCTGCGCTTTTCTGTATCGGTGTCCAGGATTCTCTGTTGTGATCCCTGTCAGAGCATTCAGTGGTGGTAGCTGGGCACCATCCCATTGTGCTAGACTCAGCCTGGTGGAGGCTGGGATAATTGTGATCCCTTAGTCCTCTGGACTAAGCTTTCCCTTGTGTCTTTGGTTTTCTTCATTCTCCCTTGCTTCAGATGGAGTGGAGCTAGTGGAGTATCTTAGATAGCTGCTCATGAGTTTTTAAGATCCGAGATGCTACTCACCCAAGTAGGATGTAGAATATTTTCTTTCAAATTGTTCTATGCCAGTTGAGCTGGAAGTTCCCTTACACCATGATTCCCGGTCCTTATAGCTCAGTAATTTGGTCTCTCAGAGAGTTTGAATGTGTCTATGAAGATTCCCTGACCTTGCCTTGCTTTTTAAGTCAGAAAGAGTGATTTATGATGGGAGTTTTGTAGAGATTAAAAAAAAAAAATCCCTTGACTATTTATTTGGGCTGTAGGTGCTGCTTTTGTGCTAAGGAAGAATGCATTGTACCATGTTTTGAAAAGTTTCCTGAAAAATAATAAAAAGGTTGAAATATTTGTGCAGTCATTGCCAGGTGCTTTTATGTTTTTACCTCATGTTTAGAAATTTTCAATGAAAGAACAAGCAGTTGTATCCTTGTTTCATATCTGTAGGATTTATTACATCCACAGGTCCACTGGGACAAATAGGATCCCAGATAGTGGGTATCAAACTCCATAACTCATAACAAAAATTTGAGTTGGTCCTTTAATACGTTTGCCTTCCATTAGTGAAAATACATGGTATCAATAAAAAAGTTTAAAGGAGAAAACAGTTGGATCACTAAAGAGATAAATCAATTTAAGGGACCAAAAAAAAAAAAAAAAAAAAAAAAGACATTACCTCTATTAGCTACCAGAAGAAGGCACTAAGTGTGTTCCGCTGCAGTGCTGATGGAGGATGAGTTTTATCTTTGAGGTCATCTGGGGCATTTCATCTATATTAAAACTCTCTGTACTTACTGCATTTGTGTATTTTTAGGTTATGTCTCAGCATCTGTAAGCTTTTCTTAGAAGTATAATAATGGTAACTGGCATTTGTACCCATATGATGCTTACAGACGAGAAGATAGGCATCAAATGGGATCTCTGGTCACGGTGTCTCTCCTTCTTTGGTCTTTGAAAACATGCTGTCAACATGTTGGCTGTATTGCTTACATTTGGTCTTAAGGATTTTGAATAACTTTCTGATTTATAAATCCCAAATTAGAATATTTCTTAAAGCAGTGTGAAAGCTCCAGTACCTCTTGAGAAAATCTATATTTAGAATCAATTATTTTTAGACTTCTATGCCTTCAGATAGAAAATGTATTGGGAAGGTCTTTTGCTATTTTTAAGTCTTTGGAGCCCTGGTGATGCAGTGGTTAAGAACTTGGCTTCTGCTCACCAAGCTGGCAGTTCAGATCCACCAGCTGCTCCTTGGAAACCCAGAGGGGCAGTTCTACTCTGTTTCTATAGGTTTATTATGAACCTAAATTTACTCAGTGGCACCAGTTTGGGGTTTATGAGTTCTGATTTATAAATCCCATATTAGGGAGTTTCCTAAAGTAAAATGAAAGCTCTAGTATGTCTTGAGAAAATCCACATTTGGAATAAATTATTTTTAGACATCTATGCTTCAGATGAGAAAACATATTGGGAAGATTTTCTGCTATTTTAAAATGTTTAGAAGCAAATTATTTTCATCACATTGTTTACATTCAAGATAAAGCTCTGTTTGCATTCTTCTATTTATATCATCAAGGCAGAAAGGTTTACAGAGTAGTGGTAGCTCATTCTTAGATGAAAGCCAACAATCAAAACCAATCAATAGCAACAGCAAAACCAATAACAAAGAGTACAACAACCTACCCTTCAAGTAAACCAACAGTCATAGAGATGGCAAGGGCCACTCATCTAGTTATGGCCTACCAGCTTCCAATTAAGCCAGTGGCTTCCGTTCTTTCCTTCCATACCATGTTCTGTGGGCCTTTGAAAATCCTTGTTTCTGTTGCTGATGATGCAACAGATTAGAGTTAATTCAGAGGCAAGTTCATTTGATTCAGTTATTCAAATACCACTAAAGATTTGACTCTATACTTTAACAACCTTATATATCTGCTTATGTTGATTTTTAACATGAGACTTCTCTGAATGAAAACAGACTTTCACATCTGGGGAACAGCCATTCATATCTAGAAATCACTGATAAACAAAACAGTCATTTTTGTGTATCACTGAGGAGGTAACTGAGTGTCTTCTTTGTTGTCCTACCAGCATTAACGTGTTGTTGCTGTCAGGAGCTATCAAGTTGGTTCTGACTCATGGTGACCATGTGCACAACTGAACGAAACTGTGCCCAGTTCTGTGCTGGCCTCACAGTCGTTGCTGTGTTTGAGCCCATTGATGTAGCCACGTGTCAGTCCATCTTACTGAGGGTCTTCCCTCTTTTTGGTAGCTCTGTGCTTTACTAGGCTTGATTCCTCTCTCCAGAGACTGAGCCCTCCTAATAGTCCATCCAAAGTTCATGAGAGGAAGTCTTGCCATCCTTGCTTCTAAGGAACATTCTGGGTATAGTTGGAAATATATTAACATAAATACCTTATACTGAATATCTGCTTTCAGGAACAAGTATCACTTAGCTTTATTTCCCAGTCAGTCTCACTTCAGCCTAGTACATACAACATGTAACTTTTACTTTTCTTTCTTTTTCTCGGGAGCCCTTCATCTGCTATTTGTATGTTTAAACAGCGGGTTAAGAGATGCTAAGATTATGTGAACTTTCTGGGCCTTAATCTTTCATAACCCTCAGCAACAGTAGCTCATTTCTGAATTTTTTTTCTTTTTTTTTGCTTTATGATAAGCAGGTGTGTCACAACTCGGTGCGCTGCCCTTGCCATCTTTGTGACTCGGTTTACTTGAAGGGTCAGGGGTAGTAGTAGCTGTTACTGGTGTTGCTGTTCCTAGTGAAGGAGCCTGGTGGTGCAGTGTTTAAGTGCTGAGCTGGTGATGGAAAAGTTGGCAGATCAAACCCACCTGCTGCTCCCTGGGAGAAAAGACCTGGCAATTTGTTCATGTAAGAACTTCAGCCTTGGAAAACCTATGGGGCAGTTCTACTCTGTCCTGTAGTGTTGCTGTGAGTTGGAATTGACTTGATGGCTCACCCCAACCATGGCTATTGATTAGTTTCTGCATAGGATTGCTACTGATTGGTTTCTCCTCTATGCCACGCATACCTCTTTTCCAGGGTTATCAGCACTGTTATTAAGGACGGGAGTAAGTGACAGAAAAGCCGATAAATGTGTATTTCATAAAAATTACCACTGAGTCCTGTCAGTAATCCTTTGAGGTACTGTATATTTTTACAGGCATTGGTGCTTTGCCCAGTAGTACCTCAGTCCCTCATTTAAGGTGATACAGCATGTGAGTGGTACAGTGGGGAACTGAACTGAAGTCTTGATGACCAAGTCTGTGTTCTCATTCTGGAATTTAAAGTGCATTCTGTTGTTGTCACAGAATACAAGTATACAATGTGAATTACGCTGTCACTGTACAATGACACAATAGGATCGCTGTGAGTTGGGACTGACCCGACAGCAGTGGATTTTTTGATTTTTGGATGCACTTACACAGAGTCCAGGTGGTGCAGTGATTATGAGTTTGGCTGCCAACCAAAAGGTCAACAGTTCGGCGGTCACTCCTTGGAAAACCTCTGGGTCAGTGCTGCTGTGTTCCATGGGATCACTATGAGTCTGCATTGACTTGGTGGCAGTGGGTATGCACCAAGGAGCTCTGGTCATGCAGTCTGTGGGGAAACATTCAGCTGCTAGCCAAAAAGGTTGGCAGTTTGAACTCACCAGCCGTTCCATGGGAGAAAGATATGATAGTCTGCTTCTAGGAAGATTTACAGCCCTAGAAGCCCTATGGAGAACCTCCATTCTGTCCTACAGTGTTGCTGTGAGTCAGAGTCAACTTGAGAGATGTTGACATGATTGAATTTTTCCAAGATTTAATATTTAATTTTTCCGTCAGTGGCTAGTCGTAGACAGTTTTGGGTTGATTCTTTCTACTAAGTCTAATTTTCCAAGTTCGTTATGTAGTTGTCATTGTTATTAGCAAGATAATATGTGTAGTTTGGGCTCTAACAAGTCTTATGCTACTTATTTCTACTAGTAATACATTTTTTAAAGAATTAATTTAGAATGAATGAACAAGTTTTTAATTCTTAGCCAGTCTGTGAGAAAATTATGATCAGTTTTTTTCAGTCCATGATTTATTCTTTGTCAAAATTCCATGCTAGCCAGAAATTCTTTCAGTTCTAACACAGTTGAGGTACCTGTGAAACAACTTTCACAGTAAAATTCACCATTTTTTAAAATTATTTTTAGTTTTTTTCAAATTCACCAATCTTTTTACTGATTCATTTTGCATTGAGTCAGCAGCAACAGATTTAGTTTTTTATTTCAAATTCCGTTTGAATGTGCTATGTATCTGGAACCAAACTGTTAAGAGATTAGACTGTTAATAGTAGTCACAAAAACCACATTTTCTCCCTGCATCAGTTTCAGAAGGGTGGTAGTTTTTCTGGAGTCCCTAGTTGGTGCAAAAGACTAATAATGAGCTTGACTGATAACTGAAAGGTTGATGGTTCGAGTCCACCCAGAGGCTCCCTGGAAGAAAGCCTTGGGAGATTTGCTTTCTAAAAACCAGCTATTTGAAACCTTGTGGAGCAGTTTTAATCTGACACACACAAGGACACCATAGGTCAGAGTCAACTTGATGGCGACTGATAGGTTGGCAGTTTTTCTAATGCACTAACTACTAAGATATCCGGCAGAGCCCTGATTTAAAAATTGAAAGTGAGGCAAATGACATATCTCCACTCCAACTTTCACTGGATTAAAAAATATCTGCAAAACTTAATGTCAGAGAAAGCTGAACAGATTGAATTAATGCCACTTGTTAAGACTACGGATGCTGACGTCAGTGTGAAATTTTATGTGAAGTTCTTAATGGCTTTAAATATACATCAGTGGCTGATCAGAGAAAATTGAAATAGTATAGCAATGGAAATGAACTGTGTCTTTGCCAAAAGAGTTGTCTTGATTTTACATGTTCTATGACTCGACGGCACTTGGCTGGCTTGGCATGAAGGAGAAGGCTTTTTGCTTGATTGCTGTGGTGAACACACACGGGGACACCACTGGCCCAAAATAACACTTTCACATTTTTATTGGTCTGAAAATGTTCTTAAACTTTGGTTTATGTTAAAATGATTGGTTCTACTGGTGCTAGAAGATGTAGGTTTAGTTTTATATGCTTTTTGCTCATCATGTCTGCTGTCAGTTGTGTTCCGTTTACTTCCCTCTCCTGTGATCTGATAAACGTTAGTCTGAATTAAAGGTGGTACCTTAAATGTCATAAGCATCATTCGTGCCAGCATGAACTCTGGCAGTAATACTTCCATGAGAATCTTTTTTCTCTTTATGGAGATGTGAAATCCTAGTTTTGAAGGTGTGTGAAATACACTAAAAAAACTGATGCTTTTGTTGGCATTTATTTTTGAAAAGCAGAATAAGTGGCCATCTCAGGTAATTTTCTGCAATTATAGTTGATACTCTAGTTGTGGTATTTCTACTTGCTATTTAGAAAGAGGAAACCCTGGTGGTGTAGTGGTTAAGTGCTACAGCTGCTATACAGAAGACTAGCAGTTCAAATCTCCCAGGCACTCCTTGGAAACTCTGTGGGGCAAGTTCTACTCTGTCCTGCAGGATTGCTGTGAGTTGGAATGGACTCAATGGCACTGGGTTTGTTTTTGGCTTTATTTAGAAAGAATACGTAAACAATTATTTCTGCAATTGAACTTACTGGTCCAGTTCTTTTGTCTGTGTCCTGTCACTTTGTTTACCATGTGCTAACTGTATGCATAGACAACTCAAAGACCATCAGTGTAGAAAGGATCAAGAATCTGGCTGGGTTCAGAGAAGAGATGAATTATTTCTGAGATCAAAGTTAAGAGGTCAGACTATCCTCCTTCATTACCAAACATAGTTTAAATTCTGTTGTTGGGCTCAGAATTCATTCATGCTAGAAGTGGAAAACACTGTGAATGGCTGAAAGTTATTCACTGACCCTGTCCTTTACCAAACATGGTGGCCTCCTCCACCAATTGAACCCTCCTGATAGCATCCAAACCAAGTGAGTGAGACAGTGTTCTGTTGTGGCCCATAAAGTTATCATTGGAATTTTGGAATTGATCGTCAGTTGCCATGGGGTTAGTTCTGACTTGTGGTGACCTCAGGTGTCTTAGAGCAGAACTGTGTGTATAGGATTTTCAGTTGCTGATTTTTTGGAAGTAGCTTGGCGGATCTCTCTTCTGAGGCACCTTTGGCTAGAAGCAACGTTGAGTAAATTTATTATGCCGACAAGCTAGTTGTTATTATTTTGTTTAGTTTCCTTTAAAAAAGTTTTCAGCTTTGTTTTTTGAGACCTACCTCCTTAACACACACCCATACACAGGCACGTGCACACAGACACACACACATGCAAAGTAGGAGTGTGTTCTAAATGCAAGCACGTAATAAGTATTTGCTGATCTGTTACTGCTTACTTAACTACCGTCTTTATGGATGCATCTGCTTTGTAGCAAGAATGCCTACATACAAACAAGGGAAATGTAACTAAACTTTACAGGATTCCAGTTTTAAAGAGTAGTTTGTAAGCAGTATTTAAGATCTGATTCTTATTTCTGCAGGAACCATTCTTATTTTTAGTTTCAATTATGCTAAATGGGAGTGTTTTTACTATTCTCCCAAATGGTCTAGAATGTTTCAAAAATATAGCTGGATACAATTTCATCAGGGTAAGGCAGCTTTTCAGGTTGGAGGGCAGAGCTGGGGAATCCCTCTTGGCAAGACATTTGGGCAAGCTGCTGGGGTTGCAATGGGCCAGCACTGTTCCTAACCACAGGTCATTGGGCAGTTGCTCAGTTGCTCCCTAATGCTGTCTGATCATTTGGGATGTACTACCTGCTATTCTCAAGTTATATGTATAAGCAGGGTTGACCTTATTTGGAAAGATCTGCTACAGGGGAGAGCATGTTTGTCCTTGCTTGAAGTTTCTTTTTGTTTATAGCCGTGTGTATGTTGTTAGTCGCCATTGAGTCACTTCTTACTCATGGCAATCCTGTGTGCAGCAGAACAAAATGCTGCCTATCTTGCATCATCCTCATGATTGCTGGCATGTTTGAACCCATCGTTTTGGCCACTGTACCAGCCCATCTCACCAGGGTCGTTTTCACCTTCACTGACCCTGTCCTTTACCAAACATGATGGCCTCCTCCAATAGTTGAACCCTCCTGATGGCATCCAAACCAAGTAAGTAAGGCAGTGTTCTATTGTGGCCCATAAAGGTTATCACTGGAATTTTGGAATTGATCATCAGACCTTTCTTCCTGGACTGCCTTAGTCAGAAAGCTCTGCTGAAACCTGTCCAGCTGTACAGTGGCATAGCTTCCAGGATCATAGCAACAAGTGCACCACCATGGTAGACAAACTAGTGGATGGATGGTGGTGTCACATATTTACCACCCTTTGTTCAGCACTTGGAGACACTGGTGGTGTAGTGGTTAGGTGCTGTACCTGCTAACCAAAAGGTCAGCATTTCACAACTGTGAGGCACTTCTTGGAAACTCCATGGAGCAGTTCTGCTCTCTTTATAGGATCACTGTGATTTGGGATCAACTGGATGGCAGTGGATTTTTGGTTTAGATTTCACACTTGCTGCATACACTGTGCCATCTAATCCTCATATCATCCTGGAAAGTATTTGTTACATGATTTTACAGATAAGACTATTACTTAGGAAGAGTAACTTGTATTTATCCTTTAGTCCCATTCTCTTTTAATGGTGGGTGATATTCTTCCTCCTTTTTTCTGAAAAATAAAATTTAACTGCTTATGATAATTGTTTTAAAGAGAATTGCAAGTGTTTAAAACAATCACTTCTGAAAAATTAGGACCAGCCTGCTTTTACCTGTTGACTAGTTTCTGAACCAGCACTCAAGAATTATGGGAAATCTCCACTGTCATCTCAACACTGGTGCTGTGTCATAGTGGGGTTGTCTTATGGTTTCACAGCAGGATTATAATAAAACCGCTTCTCCTCTGGATAGTAATAAATTTTTCCTTTTACTTCGGAGGGACATTTTGAATTTTGAAGAAAAAGAAGAGAAAAGTTACTCAGTGTTATGGTTCCCTAGAAAGAACTTTTAGCTTTAGATCTCAGAAGAGAGAAAGACAGAAACAACCCAACCAATGTCCTAAGAGAAAATGATAGTTGTTAAAATGATAAGCCTTTCTGAGGAGCTGCAAAGAGTTCTGAAAGGAATTGCAGTTGATGTTTTTCTGTTGGTCGAGCTGAATGCCAAAAACTCGTACTCTTTCTTTGTGCTTCATTACTGAGACCACACTTTGGTGTAGGAATAAAGGAAAAGTGAGCTGAGTGGTTTCTCCAATGACACCCATTTCCCTCTATTCTCCTCACACCTGACTTCCAACTCCTGATGGTGGCTCCTTCCCAGCTCATTTCTAGGCTTTTCTGGTAAAAATTTGAGCAGGAGAAGGAGATAGCCTGAATGGGTTGCCATGTACTACAGAAAAATGAATTTAAAAGTTGCTGTTTAAATAATGACATAAATACAAATGAAATGATTATCAAAGCAATTTATAAGTTACCATTTACATATAATTCTCACTGAATGACAGAAGCATTGATTTTATGCTTTGTAATTCAACTAATGAAACCCTGGTGGCATAGTGGTTAAGTCCTTTGTCTGCTAACCTAAAGGTGGGCAGTTCAAGTCCACCAGGTACTCCTTGGAAACTCTGTGGCACAGTTCTACTGTGTCCTGTAGTGTCTCTGTGAGTTGGAATCAACTTGATAGCAGTGGGAAGTGGCTATTTCAACTAAGAGTCAACTAAGATTTTGAGAGATTGAAGGCTATGTTCATAGCCATGTTAAGGGGTGGGCCTGGGATAAGAACTCAGGTCACATGATGTTCAGTGTTGTCTTCTCGGTTCACTATGTTACTTTCCATTTTAAGCTAAACTTTTTATCATGAGTATGAAAGACTATGCAATGTGTTCTTCTTTAAGTGACTATAGCATGTCCGTTTTAACCTTCATATGACTTCTTTTAAGTGGTTTGACTTTCAGGGAAACCAATACTAGCTAAACAGAAACTTTGAATTTTGTGGCAGTACCAAAGAACCAGGGATCACTGTCCTCAAAAAAACATTGACTTTTTTGGGCATAAGATTATCGAGTCCAACCAGTTAGTGAATTACAGCATTATAGACATTTTCATCAGTTATAGAACAGTATCATCTGTTTTAATTTCAAAAAGCAGAAAGGTTTCCAGTAGGAAAACTACTTAGCTGGTTCATTTGTTCATTTAACAGTTATTTATTGAGTGTCTACTAGATGACAAGTGTGTATTTACATTCTGGAGAAACAACAGTGGATAAAATAGAGAAATATCTTTGTTTTCATAGTGCTTACATCTCACCTGGGAAGACAGACAATAAAATAAAAAAGTAAAATGTATGGTAAGTTAGGCTGAGGTAAGGGCCAGGGGATAGCGAATGCAATGTGGAAGGCTAGTATGAAGTATGAAGGAAGTGATGAAGTTTTAGATAAGGTGATCAGGGGCGATCTCATTTATGATTTTGAGTAAAGAACTGAAAGGCATGACAGAAGCAACTGTGTGGTTATCTGAGGAAGAGTTGTCTAGGCATAGGGAACAATAAGTCCAAATGCCTCTAGTTGGTTCACTGAACAGCCCAGAGGCCCAGGGGACTGGAGAGGATTGAGCAGGTGGTAGGTTAGAGACTCATCTTTGGAGGAAGTTCCTGTAGATCGCTGTAAGGATTTTGACTTTTACTGTGAGTGAGACGAGAGCTGTTTGGGAATTTTTAGCAAAGGAATAATATGATCTGCTTTATAAGAATTGTCTTATAAGGAATAACTCTGCTGGGTTGAGATAACACAGTCGTAGGTGGGCAAGAGTAGAATTAGGGAGATTAGTTAGAAAGTGGTATCAGGAGTTCAGGCAGTAATGGTGGCAGCAGTACAGGAAGTAAAAAGTGATAGGATTCTAGAGATTTTTTTGAAGGCAGAGCCGTTAGAACTCCTGGGCTGATTAATGTGGGGTATGAAAGAAGAGCACTTAATGATGATGTCAGAGTCTTTGGACTGTACAGCTGGGAGAGTGTAGGTATAATCCACTACAGTAGGAAGGGTTGCAGTGAGCTAGGGTGAGGGGCAGGGGAGATAAGCAGTTCAGTGTCGTATTTGAATAGACAGTTGGCAATAGGATTCCAGAGCTAGAGAGAGGGTTGGTTGGGTGTATATGTTTGACAGTCATCATAGTTGGTATTTAAAACCATGGTAATGGATAGAATCTCCAGTGGAGTGAGTATAGGTGAAAAGGAGTAGAAGACCAAAGACGAAAGACTGAGCTTTAAGATTCTTCTACATTAAGAGCTCTAGGAGACAAAGGAAAAAAAAAAAAAAAAAAAAAACCCAGCAAAGAATCTGGTTCAGGGTCTAAGAACCAGCAGACAATGAGGTAGGATAAATAAACATTTTGTGATTATTAGAGTAATTAATGAATTAATGTTTGTATATTTCTTGTGATGAAGCAAATAACAGTAGAAGAATCTGAGAAAAAGTGGCCAGTATGGTAGGGAATAACTGGGGTGTTCATAAATGGCAGGGCTTTAATTAAACTAAATCTTGACTATGGTAAGTTGCAGAACTAAGTCATCATGGAGGCCAGAAATGAAGAACTAATATCAGTTCTGTTCTTTTTGCAGCCATTG
The DNA here is from genome assembly GCA_028571685.1 of Heterohyrax brucei. NCBI lineage: Eukaryota > Metazoa > Chordata > Mammalia > Hyracoidea > Procaviidae > Heterohyrax > Heterohyrax brucei. The sequence continues at coordinate 140,270,881 of CM053144.1, forward strand.
CCATTGATTTATTGTTGTTTCTAAGTTGTTGTGAAGTGAATCCCAACTGATGGCCACTGAAAGCATACAAATTATAATTACTTTGGATTTGACTTCGTATTGAAAGATGATTTAGGCTGTGTTATCGTAGATACTGAGTAAACTGCATCTCCACTCTTGTCTTCTACTGCTGTCCAGACTGTTTTCATATACTTGAGGAAGGATTTCTTAAGGTTCATATCTGATTTGAAGGTTTGTATCTGATTTCATTTTTCCTGATGCTTGATAGTGACACCGTGCTGAGTACTGTTGAGGGGCTAGCTTTATCATCCTAGTCATTTATTTTATTTAGCAAGAATTTTTCAGAATCTAATACATATCAGCCATTGTACTTGACATGATTTTGAGGACACAAGTATAACACAAACACACTCTGTGGACTGAAAGAGCTCCCATTCTAGTGTGAATGAACTGTGCTGTAATGTACTATGCTGTGTGCTGTAGTGGAGAGGTATGTGTTAGAGAAGGGAGATCACAAGGGTTGAAGAGTGCTCTGTGGAAGAGGTAACACTCATCTTAGTCTTGAAGGATCAATAAGAGTTTTCCAGGGAATAAGAAGGCAAAGGACATTTGAAGGAGGGGAAAGTTGTATGAAAGAGGAGCAATGGTGTGTAGAAGGTGTATAGGAGAAGTCCTAGTAAGGTCTGAAACAATGACAAGAACTGGGTTATGGAGATCATTTTACGCCATGTGTTAGACACTTATTAGCACTTAATGTATGTTCACTCGTAGAAATGATGTAACATTAACTCCACTTTTGCAAATGAGGGTCCCAAGGCATGGGGAGATTGAGTGGTTTGCTCAGAATCACAGAGCTACTAAGTAGAAGAACTATAATATGTGCATCTGATGTTAACAGCGTTAGCTGGTTAATGTTAACATTTTTTCTCATTATTCTCGGAATTATTAGGAACCTCCTCCATAAAACTCATAAAAAACAACAACCCCCCCCCCACAAAACCCAAGCCCATTGCTATTGAGTTGATTCTGACTGATAGTAACCCTGTAGGACACAGTAGAACTGCACCATAGGGTTTCCAAGGAGTGGCTGGTGGATTTGAACTGCCAACCCTTTGGTTAGCAGCTGAGCTCTTAACCCCTGTGTCATTCTCCTCCATGGCGTGTTTGCTGTCCTCCATCATACTGGATTTTGTAAGGGGTTTAATTTGTTACTATTTATTTACTTTTCCTCTCCTTCCCCAAATTTGACTTTAAAATATTTTTATCAGATAGGCAATTCTCCTGCCAAGCCTTGGTTTTGTGAGATGTCCTTTGCCCTTTACCCTTTGCCTGGAGCTCGTGTTCCTGGTGTTATGAACAATGGGTCAGTAAAACCATCCAGCCTTCAACACCATGTGAGAAGCTTCCTGTGAATGTCTAATGTGCTCATTTCCCTCATGTAATTATTGCCTTCAGCTTGAACACTGTTTGAAAATATCACCTATGTCTCTGAGGCTTTTGGTTTCCTAACTGGTCCTCCTTGGCTCCCAACTATCCCTATACTGAATGCATTGTGAATGAGTAGTGTGGGTCTCGTGGTGCAAACCTCTCATTTCTCAAGACACCATGTCCAAGAAGATGGTGCACTTGCCAGTGAGTCACTGGCTATTTACATTTATCACTCTTTAGTGACATATGTCTCTCACTGGGCAGATAATGGGAGTATCTGTCGGAGATCAGAGATATCTCCAACGAACATGGGTGGAGGAGAGGCAGCACCGAGACTTAAGAAAAGACAGACATAAAACAGTTATGGGATCAGGGGCTCATGGCAATCGTCAGCCAAGAGCTCAGAGCAAAAGTTTATTAGAGTATTTATACCCTTTTGGTAACTTAGGGTACAAGGAAATGAAACACAAGTAACTAAGCAAGTTGTTTACAGTTTCAGTCATACATTGTTTCACATGTTCGGGCCAAGGGCCTGGAAGTATTCCCAGGCCGTCTCTAGGTTCCAGTATACAAACGTCATAGGAGGTTACACAGAGTTAAAGTAACGGTTCAGCATCCAAGAAGGCTTCACTTATGTCCAGAGTGTTTACCATGATTTCCTTCCTTTCCCCCTTTTTTATTTAATAAAAAAATGAAGCTGAAGTGTTCAGTGGAATCATGGCCAGGACAACTGTTTGTCATGTCTCAGTTATTTGAGTTTCCAATTACAAGTACAGGGCAATATCCTCTTGGTGACTGGGCCTGTCTTAGGTTGTCCCCTTCTGGGGGTCTTACCCGTCTTTGGCTCACCAGCCCCTGGCGACTCCGCCTAACTTAGGTCGCCCCTCCTCTTGAGGGGTCTTACCCATCACTGACTGACCAGCCAAGCACTGGGGATCACGAGGCTATAGATGAGATGTTACAGAGATGTTATATTTCTTTTGTAACCCATTCTGGGTTTCAGGGAGATCCAATTTTTCTTAATTGAATACATGACATCTATTCCCTAGAGGTACCAGCCTCCACATGGCCAGAACACTTATTCAGGGGAACAAACTTATACATCAACTAATAACTCAACTCACATTACAAGAAAAGGCGAGAGCCACGAGACTGTCACGAACACGTGAGGCGGGATTTTCTCCCTCCACGTTGTCTCTTCTGTCTTGATCTTCGTCTTCGTTGTTGTGTTCTTGTACGTGTGAAGGGTTATCCTGATCCTCGTCCTTGTTAGTGAGTTCTATCCTCGGACGGGTAAATGTGTCATGTCTCAGACGAATTCTGCGTGACGGAATCCAAACTGGTTCCATTTCAGGACCTGGAGAGACACAAGCAAAACACTTTCCCCACATAATTATCTCTCCCTTTTGCCAGGTATTAATTAACATGTCCTTCCACCAGACAGGTTGTCTGGGACTTTGTTGAGAACCATATACATGAGACCAATGGGTCTCAGCGACTGTCATTTTAGAATTTGGAGGAATATTCAAAAAATTAAGCATATATAGTACTTGCTGTAAAACTGTCGCAAGAGGGTAGGTATCTCTCCCTTTTTTATTTAATTTTTGAATATATGTCTTAAGTGTAGAGTGAGTATGTTCAACAATGGCTTGGCCTTGAGGGGTTATATGGAATACCTGAAACATGCTGAATATGCCATTGTATAAAGAAATCTTCCATTGATTTGCTCATATATACAGGAGCATTATCAGTTTTAATTTTGGATGGCATACTCATGGCTGTAAAGTAGGAAAAAAGATGTTGTTTTACCTGCTTGGCAGATTCTCCACTTCTTGCAGTTGCCAAGACAACATTAGAAAATGTATCTACACATACATGGACATAAGAAAGCTTACCAGAACAAGGTACATGAGTAACATCCATCTGGCATAAATTATTAGGCCTATCTCCTGTTGGATTCTGGCCTGAAGGAAAATGAGTTGTTACAAACTGCTGACAGATTGGACAGGTACTTACTATATGTTGAGCTTGTCAGTTAGTTATTTCAAACTTTTTCTGTACCTTTTGCATTGACATGAGTAAAAGAATGAAACTCTTGAGCCTCTTGAAAAACTGTAACTACTAATGAATCAATGGTGGCATTTCCTTCTGACAGTGGTCGTGGAAGACCAGTGTGTGCCCTTATGTGCGTGATGTAAAAACAATAAGTACGATTTCAAACAGCATTAAACATTAACAATGCCCTTTGCTGTGAAGTTGATTCTGACTCATAGCAACCCTTAAGGACTGGGTAGACACATGCCATAGGGCTTCCAAGGAGCAGCTGGTGAATTTGAGCTGCTGACCTTTTGGTTGGAAGTGAAGCCCTAAAGTACTGCACCACCAGGGCTTGCAAAACATTATCGATAGACAGAATCAAAACCTTAAATTGTAACATTTGCTTTGTTGGAAATTACAGTTTTCTAAACTGAAGTGAAAATGCAGAAAGAAGCAGGTGTTGAGACATCAGTGTTGATAAATAAGGGACTTCTAAATAGTCTAAGTCTTTCCTAAGAAATGACAAGAATTTTTTCAAGTTCTTTAATATATAGTCAAAGAATATTAAATATTTTTAAACTAAAATAAAAATCACAGAAATGCAACACTAAATGGATTCTTTTTCTATTCACTTATTTCTGGATGCCCTATTCTTAGACCCAAATGGGAGCATTTCTTTTCATGAAGATTTGTTTGAACAGCACGAAGGTGATCTATGAGAAAGAAGATGTTTTTTAAGTTTTGTACCAAGTCCAGAATTCTTCCATAAAAGACTGAGGATGCTTTGGAGGAAAGATGGAAAAGGAGAGGACTTAGGAGTGAAACCCAGTGCCTAGAAAGAAGGTCCAAATATACTGTTTCTCAGGAACAAAATCAACAAGGAAAGAAATAAAGGCAGAAACAATAGAGAGTTTTTGTTGGGATTGAGGTTGAAAGACTTAATTATATGGCTTCATTGTCATACGTAAATTTGGGAAGTAAAACTGCTCTAGAAATTAAAAAAATATTGAAGATTTACGAGTGTGCTCTTGTATGTTATGAAGAAAAAAAAGAAATTTAGTAGAATTTAATAATGTGGGGGAAATTGGGAGTCTGTATAAAATACAGTAGGAAATAATAAAAGAAACACAAAAATGGCCCCAAAGTAAAAGCAAACTTTTTTTTTTAAGGTGAAGACATGATTTAAATTTTTCTTTTAAATTTCTGGTTTCTTTGAAAGACTAATTAAGCAGCTTGCTTCGTACTCTACAGGATAAGGTCTATGCTAGGCAGAAGAGACGGGAAGAGACCTCTGTTCCACCCTGGGCCAGTGCTCAGGAGCCTTCTACCAAGGCTTTTTAAGCAGAAGCCATATAATGGCAGGGGTGCAAGTAGGGTGAGCAGGATGCAAGGCCAGATGAGATGCAGATGGATCCAGGACTGATTGCCGGTGGCCTGTTCCTAATATTGCCCATTAAACCCAAGGAGTTGCCTGCAAAGTGTCTGCCAGTGGAATGCAGAGCTTCTGAAAGGAACCTCCAAGTGCAGCTGAGAGTGAACGTTGCCTGGGCCGTGGTTGCCAGCCGGTGGCCTGCCTCAAGCTGCGCTCTTCTGCAGAGCAGCCATCTGCTGCTGCTTTAGTGAATGAATCCCTCTCATTCTCTCATTGTTTTTTTTTTTTTAACAGAACAATGGCTTGTCTGGTGTGATCTACATTCTGGTGAACTGAGTTCTTTCCTCATGCCACTGTGTGTATGTGGATGTATGTTTGTTTCTGTGAATGTGTTTACATGGGTGAGAGAGTTGTAGGTGAAAGGGGAAGAGAAGGTGTGTTTGCTGCAGTGCTCTCAGGTGGGGAGATGGTGAATGCTGCTAAGAAGTTTAATGTTTTAAGTTTCTTTTTAACTGAAATGCTTAATCACCTTTTCTTCTGGAGACCTCTTCAGTTTACGTATCTGTTGTTCCACTTTCCGCAGTTTGTTTTCCCCTGAACTCTGACGGATTCACTTCTTTTGGGAAATGCTAGTGAAGTACAGGTCTATGAAAGAAAATATTTAAAAAGATTCTTTGGGGGGAGGGGTTCAACATTAATTTGGGTTGATTAATCCCTTTCTATTCCTACTGCCTTAGCTGGTATCTTTATATCCATCTGGCTGACTTGAAAGCACACTGGGGGGATACTTCGGTAACAACTGCCAAATCTCTCTTCCCCGTGGTGTTCCTCAAACAGGTAGTTTCTTCTTAATTACAAAAGAGTGAAAGAAGTACCTCAGATGACAAGTCAAAAACTTTGCTAGGAGAAGATTGATTTGGTCTCTGTTTAGTCCTTCTTAGAAACAGAGGAAATCCTGTTTTCCTGTCAGTAATGGTCTTGTGGAAATCATTGTTAGCAGAATGGAAAGTCTGAAAAGAAAAATAAAAAACCTATTGCCATCAAGTCAGTTCTGACTCACAGTGACTCTGTAGTACAGAGTAGACCTGCCTCATGGAGTCTACAAGGGGCGCCTAGGGGATTTGAACTGCTGACTTTCTGGATAGCAGCCATAGTTCTTAACCATTATGCCACCAGGGTATCCTAACAAAACTGAAGTAGAAGCTAATTGGGGGAAGAACTTTTGAAGACTAGTTGTTAAACTCTAAAAGATCATTTGATTTCTAGAGTTCAAAAGAAAAAAAATATTTGAAGTACAATTTTACTCAGAATCTTCACCTGTGAAAAACATACAGTTGTAGCTGCTGTAGCTGAGGCGGAGAGCAGTGGGCAGGAGCGAGAGACACTCCTGCTGGCTCCCTGACAGTGTTTGTTTTCAGTTAGGATTCTGCTAAAACCACAGTAGTGATTATTTACTTGTATTATTGTTGTTATGAGTTGGAATCGACTCAACAGTCGTGGGTTTAATTTGGTTTTTGGTTGTTATCCTGCCTTTTAACTGTTAGCAGAAAGGATATTTTATAACTTTCACTGATAACCCCCTCTCTCATCAATTTGGACTGCATTAGACAGAGAATGGAGCAGATGGAAACTAAAATTTTCTTCCATTCTAAAGTTGTGTGGCAAAATACCTTTTTTTTTACTTGTCAAACATATGCTGAAATTTTCTTACATAGTTACTGTCATGGATTGAATTATGTTGCCCAAAAATATGTGTCAACTCGAATAGTCTGTGATTCCCAGTATTGTGAAATTGTCTTCCATGTTGTGATCTGATGCAGTTTTCCTATATGATATAAATCCTAATCTCTGCTTGTAGTAAAATGAGGCAAGATTGTGTTATGTTAAAGAGGAGTAGGGTGGGATGCAGCACCCTTAGTCAAGTCACAGCTCTGATGTGATATAGAGGGAATTTCCCTGGAGTGTTGCGTGCATCACTTTTTATCTTACAAGAAGTAAATAGGGAGAGCAGCAAGCAGAGAGGAAGGGCCCTCATGCTGCCAAGGAAGAAATGCCTGCAGTTGACTCTTTCCTTTGGACCCGGGATCACTATACTGAGCAGCTCCTAGACAGAGGGGAAGACTGATGACAAGCACCTTCCCCTAGAGTCACCAGGAGAGAAAGTCTTCCCTGGAGCTGGTACCCTGAATTTGGACTCCTAGCTTCCTAAACTGTGACTGAATTAATTTCTGTTTGTTGTCTAGCAACACTAGATGACTAAGACAGTTGTCTTACGACAGCCTTACCGTTAGATGTTCGTTATTGCAAGACCCATACTTTCAATTTTTTTAAATCTCTGTTTTATGTATGTATTTATTTATAGACGTACATATCTACACATGTGTATACAAGTATTATTGTTGTTAGTGGCCGCTGAGTTATCTCTGACTCACAGTGACTTTATGTACAACTGAACTGGTCCTGTGTCATCTTTGTGGTATTGGCATGTTTGAGTCTGTTGTTGTGGCTGTCATATACTGACTTCTAATCTAGGGGGCTCGTCTTCCAATACTGTTCTGGACAATATTCTGTTGTGATTCTTAGGATTTTCATTTGCTAATTTCTTTCTGGTTTATGGGGACTGACAATTAAGTTCATCAACTCATCTGGAAAAAATGCTACATACCTCACTGCTGAATATCACTATGGTCACCCTAAAAGTTCTCTCTTTGGGAAGCTATGCCCCAACCACAGTCTTAGTCCACTCTTCAGAGCAATTTTAGAACTCTTTTTCTGGAATTTTTCTGAATTCAGGGTGGCGATTATAGGAGAAGGGTTTCTATTTATCAGCTCTGGGGAAGATCCTTGTCCCTTTTCAGCTTCTATTCGTGAGTTCCTTGATAATCTTCATGTGGCATGGAACTTCCTCCATTTTTGCTTATTTTTCATTGTATAATCTACTTTTTATATCTCAAAAGTGATTGGTTTATCCATTCCTGAAATCAACTCTTCAGATAAAAATTGGACTGGACTGTAAGACATCAAATGATACTGGCAAAGGGTATTCTTCTTGGCTCAAGTATATACCTGAAGCTAACTGGGCATCTTCTGTGCAGAGGTGAGATGAGAGAGAGGAGGGGGACAGGAACTGGTTGAATGGACATGGGGAATACAGGGTAGAAAGGAGACTTGTACTAACTCAGGGTATGGAAAGCAGCTAGCGTTACACAGCAGTGTGAGTGCAAAGTTTTGTGTGACAAATTGGTTTAAATTGTAAACCTCATTTAAACCAAGACAGAAGATTTTTTTTGTGAGTGGTTTAAGACATACCCTACACTGACATGTTGTCATCAACATAGCAAAGATAGTTATATTCCCAAATACATTACATCCACAGATGGAGGAGTTTAGGATTTACACCACATATTTTTGGTGAACACAATTCATCCCATAGCAATTTGTACCTTTCATATGTAAATGTTTCAGAGTCCATGCTTCAGGGAAACATAAGGCAGATTAATTTATTATGGAAACTGTTAGTTTTGAGGTGCTGGAACAATAGGTATTAACCAGGTGATGCTGTCACCCTAGTAACAGTTCTAGCTATCTCCTAAGCCTCTGTGGGTGAAAGGTATCTTCAGCCTCACAGATTTTAAAGTATAGCTTTACATTATATAAGGAACTAAAGTGGAAAAAATCTTGTTGTTGTTGATAGGTGCTATTGAATCAATTCTGACTTGCACAGATCCATATGAACTCTGCCTGGTCATGATCTATCCTCAACATTGTTATGCTTGAGCCCATTGTTGCAGCCACTGCATCAGTCTATCTCATTAAGTGTCTTCCTCTTTTTTGGTGACCCTCTGTTTTACCATGTATGTGTCCTTCTCCAGGGACTGGTCTCTCCTGATAACATTTTCAAAGTACTTGAGATAAAGCTTCGCCATCTCTGCTTCTAAGGAGCGTTCTGGCTGTACTTCTTCCAAAACAAATTTGTTCATTCTTCTGGAAGTCCATGGTATGTGTATTCAGTATTCTTCACCGACACAATAATTCAAAGCAATAATTCTGTGATCTTCCTTATTCATTGCCCAGCTTGTGTATGCACATGAGGCAGTTGAAAATGCCGTGGCTAGAGTTGGGCACAACTAAATCCTCAAAGTGAGGATTTTTTTTTTTTTAACACTTTAAAGAGGCCTTCTACAGCAAATTTGACCAGTGAAGTCTGTTGTTTCATTTATTGACTACTGCTTCCATGGATATTGATTGTAGATCCAAGTAAATCCTTGAAGAATTTCAATCTTGTTTCCATTTATGATGTTGCTTATGGGTCGAGGGGAAAAAAAAAACTTACAACTCAAGAAAATGAAAATTACGTGAATTTTGTTAAAATGTCCTATGGTAATCTTAGTAAGTTGTAGTGGCTTCATTGTGGTTATGACTTATAAAAGTGGTCTGACGAGACTGTTGTTGAATGTGGTGGCCGAGAGGGATTTTGGAGAGTCCTAAGAGATAATGTTGGTCAGGCTAAGTATACAGAATTAAATGATCACAAGTTGAGAAGTAGTGGAGATGGATGGTTAATATGGGAAGTTTGGAACATTTCATCAGCTGGAAGTTTTTTTTGCTGGATCTCAATGTCTAAGTGTATGGGAATATAGAGACACACAAGTTTCATATGATGACTTTTGATCCAGACTTTGGATTTGGAAGGTCCATTGCTGTATTAGTGCATTAAAACCCTTTCTGTGGCTGAGTTTCCTTGTTTCTGGAAATGGCTAGATATAAAAGAAATATAACAATGACCGCAATGTTTTCCTAAACATTGAATATTCAAATATGTTTGGTATAAAATTTGGAATCTTAAGCCTATATTATTCTGTTGCAATTCTCTGAAAATATAAACTCATGTATAATTCATTTGGACTCTCCATTACCTTTAATATTAAGTTTTATAGTCCATTTTTTACATTAGTCCATGTACCTGGGAGCTAATGCTTTATTTTTAAAATGATTGTGGCAAACTTATAGCTTATGCATATTTTTTCATTAATTTGACTAGCATTTGAACATGACATTTATGCCATTTTTTTCTGTCATAGAATCATTGTGCTATTTTATATCTTAGGACTTATGACTTTTAAATGATTTTGAAAATTGTCTTTGCTAGAAAGAACACATTCTGCCAACTGCAAACAAAATTAATATTTGAATAGCATTTTATAATAGTTACTTCCAAAACTTGATGAACCTTATTTCCAAAGCCAAAATTTGAAACGTATTGTTCAATGCATGGTCTGACAAGGGGTCTGAAAAATTGACTGTGTGTTAGGAATCAGGACTGCCCTAGCCTGCAGTTACCCTACCCAGAGCAGCTGACATACATTTTGTGTGTTGTAGAAGCTTACTGAAACTTTCAGAGAGCATGAAGGTATTGCTTCTGGCTTTACATTCTGGGCAGCTCCTTTGGATTCCAAGAGGAGGCTTGATGCTTCCTTGTCAACAGTTATGGACAAAACAATCAAGTTCTCAATGTTGTTCCAAGAATTTTCCCCCATCTGAGTTCATCAGAGACTGAAAGTAGAAAGAAAGACACTAGAGTAATCAGGAGATTAAAAGGACAGCCCAATGAGGGGAACTATATTATGACTAATGTTTGGTGGAGTTTTGTTCTGATCCGATATTAATTGCTCTGTCCCATTCTGCACTGCCTTTGTTCAACTGAACATTTAGTATTAGAACTCAGGTACTGTATCCCTAAGGGTACCCTGTCCTACCTGAAGGTGTTCTAAGATAGACAAAATTGGAAATAACAGGATAGAATTAAGGACTGAAACATGTGTCTGCTGGCATGTTATAACCAGGGAAATCCATCTGTCAGTTGAATAATCTTTGAGGAAGATGGCATGAACGACCAAAGCTGTGCTTGTGGAAACTGGTGTGCTGTGCTCTGGCCTGTGGGGAGAGCTGTATTTTGTCACTTGGGAGGTATATATAAGCTGTTTTATAGGAATATAGGGGACCTCCAAGCGAAACTACACAGATGGTTCCTGTTTCTAAATTCATTATCACGTGTGCTTTCTGCAGCTGTTTTTGATGCCTCACGGTAGTTCCTAGATGCCTGTCCTTCAGTTCACAAACACATACCAGCCTGGAAGAAAATGAATGGCAGGGTGTTTTCCTGGCAAACACAATGGAGCCCCTCAAGTTCTTTGTCCACAGTCAGTGACTGACATGAGTGACCGCCCTCCTGGACAGTGGTGAATTGGGGCACTGTGGGCATCAGGCTTCCCCAGGAGGTGAGCAAGCCCTGGTCCTTTTGCCTTGCCCAGCTGGAGAGAACATATATGGAGCAGTGCAGAGTGATGGTGCTATGTCTTTTGATGTGCTGCTGGGCTGCCTTGTGCAGGATGCTGGCCCCTCCATTGTGGATGTGAAACTGTGATTAAACTAGCTCTCAATGAGCATTCTTTTACTAGGCAACCAGGGAACAGTGCCTGGAATCTAGTCAGTTCATTGATAAAACTGGAGGTTGAAAGCATGACTATTCCTTTGTGTAAGTGCATCCAGGCCCATTAATGGGCTACTGCCAAACTCTGCTGTCTGATTCAGCCACCGACTAATCGGAGGCATTGCAAAGGCCATTTTAAAGCGCCTACAAGTGAAGCTTTGAAAATCTCAGGACTCGCCAAATGTCATGAGGCCCCTGTTGGTAGGTTAGGAATTTCAGCAGATCTTGGAGAGGGTACGGAAATGCCGTCCTTGGTGCACACAGTTTCGGTATTTTCTTCAGACAAATATCCAACTTTAAACCAGGGATGTGTGATAATTGTGACCATCAAAGTGAAAGCTGTAAACAGGAAGAAGATGAATGAGGACATCTATTTTCCCTGCTTTTTGTCTGTGGAGCAATATTCTAATTCCATGGGGATGGCTGCCTTCTTGGCAGTGGTTTGGGCAGTTTTTCTTTAAAGATGTGTTTGGTGAGCATCTCTCCTCTTCACTCTGTCCTGAATGATTCATGGTCTGCCTCTGCATCTACAGCATCATCGTTTTTAATTCCATCTCCTCCAGATGTATTTCTAGGTAAAATGAATATTTATCAAAAGAAAGAGTGACCCTGATCACCCATGTGAGCATTTTAATATTTTTTGGATCTGACTTCTTTTTTAACTTCTCTTCATGTCTCATAGAAAAATGCTTTTGTTCCACTCAGTTTACACAGGTTAGTGACTATTACTCTGTGTTTCGGAGATGCCACAAGACATAAATTAAAAATGGGAGCATTTTAAGTGAAAAGTGTAATAATGGCATTTAATATTTATTAGAATGTTCAGAGGAAACCCTGATGGTGCAGTCGGTTAAGTGCTATGTCTGCTAACTAAAAGGTCAGCAGTTCAAATCTGCCAGGCACTCCTTGGAAACTCTGCGGAGCCATTCTACTCTGTGCTGTAGGGTCGCTAGGAGTCGGAATTGACTTGATGGCCCTGGGTTTGTTTTGTTTTCGTTAGAGTGTTCAAAATAGCTTTTACTATTTTAAGCATTCCTCAAAATTTGGATTTTAGATGTGAGCTCCTTGAATACTCTTGGGGTCAGTTCTACCCTGGCCCCTAGGGTCGCCATGAGTCGGATCTGACTCGATGGCACTTGGCTTGGCTTGGCTTTGTTAGAAACACCTGAAAAATAGTCTTATTATATACTCCACTATCCCTTTGGGATATTTGCTGAGAAATCTAAAAGGTTCAATGGTTAGTAAAAATTTATATAGGGATATGAGTTTTTTATGTTGATGGTTAAAAGTATATCTTTTTCTATTGTTCAGAGAGTAGCGCTTACTTTTTTCCTCACTTGTTGGACAATTGCTAGTTAGAGATGAAAAATGTTTCAGTGAAAGACGATAGTAAAACATGCATTTACTTATTAGGGATTCTGTGTTCTGAGAATTTCTCCATCCCTAACTGGCTGTTCTGTGATTGTGGAATTCATACCCTGGACAGGTAGTTAGTGGAATTGTTGAGGATATGGGCTTCAGAGACAAGCTAATTTGTTTAGACCCTGACTTTTCCACTTACTTGTATGATCGTGAATAAATCACTTAAACTCTCTACAATTGCTTCTTCCTCCATGAAACAGGAATACTCATAGGGCTGTCGAACTGATCTAAAAAGGTGTGTAGAAAAGTGCCTGTCACACAGCAAGTACTACATTAGGGTTCACTGTTTCCTAATGTTGTAAGTCCTTGAGTAATGCTCAGTAACCAGGATGGGAATTGTAGGTCAAGGAGACTGAAGCAGCCTCATAGCTTCTTTACTAGGGATGTACTAGAGAGCTGAGTAGAGTACCTGGATGCTGTAAATTGTTAACATGCTTAACTACCAACCAAAAGGTTGGAGGTTTGAGTCTACCAAAGGCACCTTGTAAGAAAGGTCTGGTGATCTACTTCCAAAAAATCAGCCCTTAAAAATACTTTGGAGCATAGTTCTACTCTGACACATATGGGGTCACCGTGAGTTAGAATTGACTGAACATGAGTGGGTTTGATTTTAAGAGTTGATGATCCTGCCCTTTTAAGCATGCTTTAACCAGCATTGTCCTAACAGGTGAGACTTCCATGAATCAAAGGCCGTTTGAACCTCTCTGTGAGGTTCAAGGCAAAGTTCCCTGGTGGTCCAAAGTGTTAGACAACAGAGAATTTTCCATGTAGATTGCAGTGTGTCGCATCTAAGAGAAAAGAAAAAAATTCGGGCATCCAGAAATAGACATACTTTGCCATACTCGAGATGTAGGAAAAATAAATAAAAAATATTTTTATGTAAGTAAATAGACATAAAAATGGAACTCAATAAAGTTTTTTATAAATAGTGCCTGGCATAAGAAAAGAAAAAAAAACTATAGCCTCTGAAGTTTCTCTCTTCTAAGTCCAGTTGAAGAACAGCCTGCTGAACCAAGAGTTTTCTATGGATAAATTCAAAGTATGTAAAGATTCTGACAAAGATAACTTCATAAATAATACTTATAAATTAAAATGATAAAAAAAATGATGATGATCAAGCCTCTGGATCATGTGGCCCTTTTTGTCTCTTGCATTCATTTTCCTTATGTCCTCCATTCTTCTCTGGTCCAGGTAGGCTGGGACCACTTAATGCTTCTTAGATAGCTGCTTGCTAGGTTTTGGACCCAGTTGCCACTCATCAAAGTGGGATGCAGAACTTTTTTCTCTAAAACTTTGTTATGCCGGTTAACCTAGAGGTCCCCTGAAACCATGGTTTCCTAGATCCCTGCCCTTCCTGCTCTGTCCTTCGAAGTATTTGGTTGTGTGTAGGAAAATTCTTAGCTTTTGGTTTATTCCAGTTGTGCAGACTTCTCTACTGTGTGTTGTCCTCCCTTTACCTAACTTGATTTTTATCTACTGTCTAGTTTATAAGTACCCTCTCCCTGCCTCTCCATCCTTGTACGCATCAAAGACTATTTTCTTAACATATTTAAACTGTTGGAGTCTTCATGAGTAGTCTCTTACAATATTTGTCCATTTGCAGTTGACTAATTTCATTCAGCATAATGCCTTCCAGATTCTTCCATGTTAGTAGGTGTTTCTCAAATTCGTCATTGTTCCTTATCATTGCATAGTATTCCACTGTGTGACTATACCATAGTTTGCTTATGCATTCATTTGCTGGTAGGCATCTAGGTTGAGCCTGTCTTTTTGCTGTTGTGAACAGTACTGCAGTGAAAATTTATGTATCTATTCATGTGACAACCCTTATTCCCTGTGATATATTCCAACAAGTGGGATTGCTAGATCTGATGGTATTTACATATTGCTGTCTTTTTAAGAAAATGCCAAATTGATTTCCAAAGTGGTTGGACCATTTTACATTCCCATTGGCAGTCTATAAGTGTTCTAGTCTCTCCACAGCCTATCTAACATTTATTATTTTTTGTTTTTTTTGGACTAATGTCATCTTTGTTGGAATGAGTTCTGATTTGGATTCTCTAATGGGTAATTATCATGAGCATTTCCTCATGTATCTATTAGCTGCCTGAATGTCTTTTTTGGTGGAGTGCCAATTCATATTCTCTGCCTACTTTTTAAATCAGTTATTGATTTTTTTTTGTTGAAGTTTTGCAGTATCTTTTAGATTTTAGAGGTTAGATGCTGATTAGATTTGTTGTGTAGTCAGATAGGTTGTAGATTGTCTATAAGTTGTCTTTTTACTCTTTTGGTGAAATCTTGAATGAATACATAAGTGTTTACTTTTTAGAAGTTCCTAGTTATCTGTTTTCTTTTCTAGTGTTTGTGCATTATTAGTAATGTTTTGTGTTCTGTTTATGCTGTTTAGGGCTCCAAGCATTGCCCCTATTTTCTCTCCCATGATCTTTATACTTTTAGACTTGATATTTAGGTCCTTGATCCATTTTGAGTTAGTTTATGTGCATGGTGTGAGATATGAGTCTTGTTTCTTTCTTCTTTTTTTTTCCTGCAGATGGATATGCAGTTATGCCAACAGCACTTGTTAAAGAGACTGTCATTTCTCCCAATTTACAGGCTTTGGGTTTTTGTCAAATATTTAGCTGCCCATAGGTGGACAATTTTATGTTTGGATTTTCCATTCTCTTCCATTGATCTGAGTATCTCTTGTTATATCAGTACCAGGCTGTTTTGACTACCATGTTGATATAGTAAGTTCTAAAGTCAGGTATTGTGAAGCCTCCCACTTTGTTGTTCATCTTCAGTTATGCTTTACTTATCTGGGGCCTTTTCCTTTTCCATATGAAGTTGGTAATTTGTTTCTCTATCTCATTAAAAAATGCCATTGAAATTTGTATCAGGATTGCATTGTGTCTATAAGTTGCTTTGGGTAGAATAGACATTTTCACAATGTTGACTTTTCTTATTCATGAGTATGGTAGGTTGCTCCACTTATATAGATCTCTTTTGGTTTCTTACAATAGTGTTTTGTAGTTTTCTTTGTGTAGGTCTTTTTCGCCTCTGGTTAAATTTATTCCTAAGTATTTTACCTTCTTAGGGACTATTGTCGTTGGTGTTGATTCAGTGATTTCCTCTTTGAGTTCTCTTTATTGGTGTAGAGGGATTGAACTGATTTTTGTATGTTTATCTTATATTCTGATCCTTTACTGAACTCTTCTACCAGTTCCAGTAGATTGTTTTTATGGATTTTTTAGGGTTTTCTGTGTATAAGTTTATATTATCTGCAAATAGAGAACTTTTAGTTCTTTCTTACTAATTTGGATGCCCTTTAATTCTTCCTGCCTGTTTGCTCAGGCTAGAACCAACAGCCAGCCAAAGCCAAGTGCCGTCTTGAATAAAAGTGGTGACAAAGGGCATCCTTGTCTGGTTCCTGTTTTCAAGGCAAGTGCTTTCAGACTCTCTCCAGTTAGGATCATGTTGGCTGTTGGCTTTGTATAGATGCCTTTTATTATGTTGAAGAATTTCCTTTCTTTCCTATTTTGATGAGAATTTTTAACATGAATGGATGTTGAATGTTGTCAAATGCCTTTTCTGTGTTAAATGACAAAATTAAGTGAATCTTGTCTTGTTTTATTTATGTGGTTGATTATATTGATTGCTTTTCTCATGCTGAACTGTTCCTGCACCCTGGTATGTGTCCCACTTGGTCATGGTGAATTATTTGGAAATGATAATTTTTGACTACTTGTTACTGCTGCCATCAAGTCAATTCTGACTCACTACAAAGGTTCCTCAGTTAATATTTTGCATAGGTATGTGGATACATATTATCGTTTTCATTCTTAGAGAGAAGAAAAATGAAGGTATGAGAGATTCACTTGAAGGTATAAGCAACTAGTCACTGATGAGGCAGCTTTCAAATCTAGAAAGTCAGACTTTGAATCCACACATTTTTCATTATAATCTTGTTGTCTTTAAAGAATAATTTAGTTAAGCCTAATAAAAAACTAACCAAACACTTATTGCATGGAGGGCATTGAGGCTGGGGATACAAGATCCTGGGGATACAAAGCAAGCCATATTAACTCACTCCCTGTCTTCAAGAAATAGACAGTTTAGAGGAATAAAATATATTGTTACTGTTAGCTACTATTGAGTTGGCCCCAGTTCTTGGCAACTGCATGTAAAATGGAACAAAATGTTGCCCAGTCCTATGCCATCCCCATGTTCGGTTATGGATCAGATTGTTGTGATCGATAGGATTTTTACTGGCTGATTTTTGGAAGTAGATCACCAGGCTTTTTTCTTTAGTTTATCTTGTCTGGAAGCTCTGCTAAAACCTGGTCAGCATGGTAGCAACACACAAGCTTCCATTTACATATGGTGGTGACTGTGCATGGAGTGTCTGGGCCAGAGATCAAACCCTAGTCTCCTCCATGGAAAGTGAGAATACTGCCATCGAACCACCAGTGCTTGTGATAAATATTGGAAACTGTTGATATTTGCTTCTCTCTATCTCTGCATTCTAGATATGTGGGTTCAGACACTGCCAATACCTCGAATACAGTTTAGGCGGTTTCTAAGCCATTGTTTTCCCTTGTAGGTAGTATTTTTATGTGTTTTATTTGGCCCCCTCCAAAAGTGTATATGTTAAATTTTTGTCCGTGATTATTTAACATTGCCACTTGACATAATACTTTATTGACTAGATTGTATATTATAGGCTTACTGTCTATTTGGCTGCTTTGAAGGATCAGTGGGATGATTATAATTTAACAAGTTATAATATAGTAGAAAAAATACAATCAGAGTGTGTCTTAGAAAGGAGGATGACAAGACATTGTCTTGGTTATTTTGAACCTGTTATCAGGAAAGACCATTTGCTAGAAAAAGGCATCATGCTTGGTGTTTCAGTCATCTGGTACTGTTCTAACAGAAATACCACGAGTGGATGGCTTTAACAAAGAAAAGTTTGTTCACAGTCCCGTAGGTTGGAAATCCTAATTCAGGGTGTCTGCTCCAGAGGAACACATTCTGTCTCTCCTGTCTCTGGAGAAAGGTTCTTGTGTTATATCAGTCTTTGGTCTGAGAACGTCTTAACATAGGAACCTCAGGTCCAGGGGACAAGCTGTGCTCTTGGTGCTGCTTTTTTGATGGTATGAGGTCTCCAACTCTCTGCTTTTTTCCCTCCCCTTTGCTCCCCTTATCTTTATTTTCCATCTCTTGTAGGATCAAAGGATGAAAAGTGGTGCAAGCCACACTCCAGGTGTCATGGATTGACTTGTGTCCACCCCAAAATATGTGTAGCCATGTGGCTGGGCCATGATTCCCAGTATCTTGTGACTGTCCTGCATTTTGTGGTTTTCCTATGCTGTACATTAAAGGATTAGGATAGGACTGTAAATCCCTTTATAAGATCACCTCCCTGCTCCACTGTAAAGGGAGTTGCCCTGGAAACTCTCCTATGAGAAATAAAAGGACAGAGAAGCAGGCAGAGAATTGGGAACCTCGTACCATCAAGCGAGCAGCACTGGGAGAAGAGCACGCCCTTCAGACCGGAGGTTCCTGTGCCAAGATGCTCCCTGGGCAAAGAGTGATGCAATACTGGACTTTCCTCCAGAGCTGACAAGGGAGAAAGCCTTCCCCTGGAGTGGACACCCTGACTTTGGACTTGTAGCCTACTGGACTGTGTAAGAATAAACGTTCCTTTGTTAAAGCGATCTACTCTGTAGTATTTCTGTTAGAGCAGCACTAGCTGACTAAAACACCAGGGAAACTCCCTTTACATTGGAGCAGGGAGTTGACCTTAAAAGGATGGTACAGCCCCACCCTAATCCTCTTTAACTTAATCCAGTCTGTTGCCACAGGCAGAAATTAGAATTTGCAGTATAAAAAAAATCACAAAATGGAGGACAGTCACGTAATACTGGGAATCATAGCCCAGCCAAATTACTACACATGTTTTTTAGCGGATACAGTTCAATCGATGACACCTGATAAAGTGGAGGCTCGGTGAAAATAAGGAAAGGCCTGGTGGAATGGATTGACACAGTAGCCAAAATAGTGGATTCAAAGATACCATTGATCATAGATTTGATACAAAACCAAATAACATTTTGTGCTGTTATTCATAAGGTCAGTGTAGATTGGAATCAACTCAAAGCCAGCTAACAACAACATAATCTATTTCATGTTTTCTTACTCTTAACATGACACAAGTAAAGCTGAAAAACAGCTGTCCTCATATTGTGGAGCTCTCAGTGAAAGGGGAAAGGAGAAGCAGGAAAGCAGTCTCTTTAGTATTTCCCCAAAGAAAATGAATAGGGCATGGGAGAAGTAATTTTTCTGCAGAAAGAAAAATTGTGTGTCAGCTGATGCTTACTGAAGAAGGGGCAATTATTAGCACAGGAATGAAAGCCCAAGAAACCAAACCTGTTGCCATTGACTAGATTACAGTTCATAGCTATCCTACTGGACAAAATAGAACTGCCCCATCGGGTTCCCAGGAGCACCTGGTGTACTGGAACTCCCAACTTTTTGCTTAGTAGTTGTAGCTCTTCTCCACTATGCCACCAGGGCTTCTGTACAACTATTAGAGGGACAAGAGTCAAGTCACCAAAGTAGCAGGGAGAAAATGCAGTATAGTGAGGTGAGTTAGAGTTTATTTTGGGAAAGATCGTATCATTTGTGCTATGCTTAAGAGTCAGGAGGAGAAAGAGTATGCCATATGACAACCTGGTCTAAGTCAACCATTCGTCTTTGACTGACTTGGCACCATGCCATATAGCATTACAACATTGCTTCAGGGCTACAGTCCTAAAAAAAAAAAAAAAAGATCATGGAAAGAGAATCAGAATGTGTTACATTTCTTTTAGGTTCTTTTAGGTGGAGTGTGGATTTCGTTTAGGTCTAGTGTGTTTTCCTTTTATTCTACCCTGAATATTTGGGTGGTTGCATATTTATAGCGGGAAACCCTGTAAGGAACTCTAGGAAAATCTTGTAAATGAGACAATTAAATCTCCGTGAATGAATAACGAAAGAATCTCTTGGAGATTCCGTTACTTTGACACCATTTTTTATTCTGCTTTATCACTGAATCTATTTAGAAATCCAGAACAGTTGCAGGCAGGATACCAAGATCTTTGGTCATCTCAGGATGAGGACATTTAATAAAACCAAATGGAAAACTTAGGGTCTCTTCCTTCTCAGCAGACACTTGGGCAATCTGGACAAAGGACTGTTTAATAGGAGGGAGCTCAGTTTCAAGCTCTGGAGTTGTTTGGTTGAGTCTGGAAGGGAAGTAATTTTCAGGCTATTCAATTCTGTGTCTGTGTCAGGACTGTTCATTTCCCACTCTTCCTCTCCATTGCCCTTTGTATTTAGTTCACATATGGCCCTGACATGCAGTGTTTCCTGAAGGACTTCACTGTCCTATTTCTTAATTCCACCATTGATTTCTTTATTCTAAATACTAGTCCATTTTGAAGTCTCTTGTTAGGCATACAATCCAGCATATGCAAATTTCATCTTTGCTAGTAATCTCCTGTAAAATAAGAGACTTCTTTCCAGTGTTGAACATGCTGATGTGTGACTTGTTTCTCTAATTCTGGTTCATCACAACTAAATCAATAGCCACTCTCGTGATACCTAGTCTGTAATGCCACGCCTTTGGACTATAGATAAATACATGTGGAGAAGCACCTTGAACAGAATAAAATAAATAAGTTATGGCAGAAAACAATTTGCAAATAAAATAGATGCCTGTAGTGATTGTTGTTCAGGTATGTGAAGATCAGTGCCTGGAGATGCTATTGAGAATGCTTTAATTGTGTTTCCAACATCTGTATATGTTCAGTTTCTTGCATTATGGACTTGATTTCTCAGTTCCCATTTAGGGATCTGGAGTCCTTGAGATATAGCATTTCTATACAATTTGGAATCAGTCCCATGCCAAGCTAGCGTGTGACCGCATGCAAGAGGTGAAACAAGCAGGTGCTTCATTTTCTTCTCCTGTCTGCTAATCTCCATCCTTCACTGCTGTGTATGCATGAGGAAGCAGCACAGCTCATGAAATACTCCCCCGCATTGTAATACAGATAAAGCAAGACCCCAGGTGTTAGGTTTTGTAAGTCAATGAAAATTATTTATTTTTGTTCATGTATTAAAATTTGTCCATCTTTCTGTAGATTGTGTAGCATATCTACATTTTGAAACGTCCCTCTCCTTGCTTTTTAAAAATGCAAGTCCTTGAACACTGGCACACACACCAACATACCAACATTTTTAAGATTCACTCTTCTTTGATGTAAAACCATGGAGTCTTGTGTAATCGTCTGCTTACCCGGAGAGCAGATGCTGCTGCCTTTTGTGTCAAACAAAGCTTGGCTGAAAAGGGCAGCGATGCAGGGAAGCTGTTAATGCCCACTGCTCATCTCCTACAAATGGGCCCCGGCCTGCCGGCAGAGCCTGCCAGCTCCTATCAGCTGCAAGACATAGGTCTTCATGAGTGATCAAAGATGAAAATGTCATTGGAGTAGAGTGTTCTGGGAAGAAATGTTGAAAAATGCTGACAGCATGAAACTCTCGAGCAGCTTGGGGCTCTTCTTCATTGTGATAGGCTGCTCTGCCCACTTTTCATAATACGAGAAGCATAGATGTATATAGAAAGCCCAGTCGGTGAGAGAGAGCCTGAGCTCTGGGACCGGAGATACCTGAGTTCAAAGCTTGTCTCCATCACTTTCTAGCTTTGTGATCTGAGCAAGTTTCTTAACTTCATTAAGCCTCAGTTTCCCTATGATGTGGTGTGTTGGTAAACAAGTTTTCTGAGAAAAGGCAAAAATGATTCGTAGCTGTTGCCAGTTTCTGTATTGTAATTACTTCCAGTGTGTGATTTCAAGCTACCAATTATGGTGGCTGGAAACATTCCTAAATATTTAGCAAAAGACTGCTTAGCTGGCTCAAACACGTTATTACTGATCTGTAAAATGGACATAACTGAATTCATGGTACAAGGTTGTGGAACTAATGGAGACAATGTGGAATTAATGAAGGAATTAATGAGACAATGTATGTGAAATGTATAGCCAGAATCCAAGTTCTGGCATATGGTAAATACTTAATGAACAATTCATTGTTTTGGGTTACATACCGCATTTGGAGAGTCTTTGTGCCACTAACCTCAGAATATTCCATGTTACAAAATGTGTTGAGGTTTAAAAAAAGATTCTGAGGATAAAGTTAATTTTAACATATTTTAATTCTTAAAATGTCAGTCTTTAGAGGAGAAAAAGAATATAAAAATGTGAAAGTATGTATTTCCAAAGAAACTGTTAACTGATGCTTCTTAAACTCCTGAAGTCTTTCTTAAATTTTTTTTTTTAAATTTCTTGGTATTTTTTTATATTTAAAATGTGTGTGTGTGTGTGTGTGTGTGTGTGTGTGTGTATGTGCACTTAATGACTGACCCTGTGTCCTGTTTATTGAGGATCCTCCCTTTGGCTGGGGACAAACATGACTTTTCCTGTTTACCTGTGTTCTATTCCATTCTCCTTACCTTGTCGTCCCTTCCTGACATCATGGGAACATCCCTACCGTTTCTGGATGCTCTTGCTTTTTAACAGTTTAGCCCATCCAGTTCATATTTGATTCAAAGCTTTGTCTTCCTATTCCTTTGTTCTTCTAGTGTTAGGTTCAAGAAGAGGATGAGGAGAAAGATAGTGTTTTATCACTTCCCTGAATGAGGCCCAGGTCTCTCCTTTGCTTTTCCTTTGGCTGACAGTGACTGGCCATGGAGCTGTGCTGGAGTGGTTAGAATTCAGATGTGGTCTCTCCTGTACAGCATGTAAATACTTTGGAGGACACTGAGAAGCCTCACAGTTCCATTTCCCCTCATGTTAAGTTCTCACTTTACCAACTTCTCCCCATTTATTTCCACTCACCAGCTGCCTACCCCATAGCATGTCTGGTGGAATACCACCAATACAGTGCAAGTCTAATAGCTTTCAGTGAAGTACACTCACTCCATGGATGGTTCACCACTCTTTCCTATGCCAGGCTGTAGAAGCATACATTAAGCCACCAACAAGCTGTTTTACAACCTTACCATCTCTCTTCAATTCCCACGAACCCTGATTTCCATGATCAGATGGGCAGATCCAAACAATGTGGCTTCCAAAGTAGACATCAAGTTAGGGAACAAAATATTGGTTTCTTCTTGTGTATACGTCAGTGGTTCTGAATGAGTATCTTAGGGACCCTTCCACTAGTATTAGGTAAAGAAAGCACCCTCCATATCTCAGTGGAATTCTTGCTTCTCTGCCCACAGAACCAAGGACTCCTACAATTCCATCTTCCCAGCCAGGGTGTTTGGTGGTAGGTAGGCTTGATCTGCTGCCCTGTAGGAAGTGTGAACTACCCCAGGGAGCTCACTGATGCTTCTCTTCAATAACTGTGATATTTTTGGTTACCTGTAGCTTGGGTGGTGTCTTCCAATTCTGAAATGACAGCATTGTCAAAAGACTCATTCACAACTCTGTCCTCTAGAACTATAAATGGCTAATGCTGGATACTTCAAAGTCTTTACTTAAATGTCATCCAAATAGAGGATGGAAATATAAACCGTACAGGAATAGGAAATTATTGGAGCACATAGCAGGAGGAATCAGAGAGAACATAAAGGAAAAATTGACTTTTAAACTGAGGAAACAACTGGAGGAAGAGAGAGAAGATAAAGGACAAATGGAAAGTTAAAAAAATTTATTTTGAGACCATGGAAGAAAACCTATACCAGATTTCTAGAAAATGTTCTCTGAGAACAAATAAAAATTACAGTTAGAAAACTCCTCCAGAGACAGTTTTTTTTACAAATTTAAGTAATACCAGTCAGTGCTACTGGTACTACTTTATGAGAGCAGTGGATTCCACCAGCTGGACATACATTCTATGGTTAACTAATGCTTTGACTTTTGTGGGGGCACTTAACACTTCATGATTATATTTGTTCAAGTTAACAAAATGATACATTGTGCCACTGTTTACTCTTGTCTCTAAAGCAAGTTATTGGGTTTTCAGCAACTTCTGAGTTCTAAGGATCATTCATGTTCACTTAAATAAACAAGCCATTGAGAACAAAAGAATGAGCCTGGCCATCTACAGTGGTGAATGAGTTAATGAAAGTTAACATAATAAATCTGCTTCTTGGTGGATATTGGTACCAAAAGCTGAGTGGCCCTCAGCTACATAAGGAAAACAACTAAGAGCAGATCTGGGGAGACATTTGAATCCGGTATGAACATAATAACAAAATAAAAATTTGCCTTTATTTCAAAACTGTCTTTGGTTTTAATTCATTTCTTTAGAATTCTTAATTATAGTGAGAGAGTGAGTTGAGATGGATGTGTATGTGAACTTTTGTATGTGTGAGAGAAATAATGAAATACTGTAAAAATTGGAGGGATTAATACTATTTCTCCTCTAATAT
The DNA here is from genome assembly GCA_028571685.1 of Heterohyrax brucei. Classification (NCBI taxonomy): domain Eukaryota; kingdom Metazoa; phylum Chordata; class Mammalia; order Hyracoidea; family Procaviidae; genus Heterohyrax; species Heterohyrax brucei. Next base: position 140,295,106 of record CM053144.1, read on the forward strand.
CTGAAATGGCTGAGAAATTAACATAATTTCTGTTGATCATCCCAACTTAAGGTGTTTATGTGAATAGATAGAGTACTTAAATTCTCTAACTTACTGACTCTTCTTTGTTTAGGATACTGTAGACCTACATAAGTATATACATACATACACATACACACACACATATGTATGTGTATATAAATGTATACTTCTTTCATTCCTCTTCTGGATAACATTTCTATTTTTCTGTGAAAAATGGGCATCCTATTTTAATTTTTCGAGGTAAGATGTTATTGGAGTTTCTTGCAAAGGACAAATTTCCATATTAGGGCTCCTGTAACAGTGAATTTTATTTGTGCTTTCTTAGGTTGGAAAGAAGACCTTGTTTTGTAGTATCAGAAGTTACAATGTTTTGGATACTTTATAAAATTTTAGATATATTCTAAAATTACAATTTTTAGACAATTCAAATTGCTTAGACAAATAGTATGTGGACAAATTTAATATGAAAAGTTGTTCATAATTAAGATATCTTTTGGATGGTGAGGAGTGGTAGTAGAGAGGAGAAGTTAGAAGGAAGTAAAAACGTACTTGAAGAAGATTTGGGAAATGCCAAAACTCTGTCAACATTTCATTCCAATGTAACCCTGATGGCATAATGGTTAAGAGGTATGCCTGTGAACCAAATGGTCACAGTTCGATTCCATCACTTGTCCCTCAATGGGATAGCTCTGCTGTGTCCTATGGGGTTGCTCCAAGTTGAAATAGACTCAACAGCAATTGATTTGGTTTGGCTTCAGTTACTGATATGAAAATTGTCTGTTGAAGTAACTAGAGAAGTGAATTTTCCTTATTCGTATACATCTAGTGAAATTTGACTCTGTGTATTCTTTCCATCTTCTTTTGATACTTCATGTATCAGTTAACATTTTCTCTGTAGAAATCTTCACTACTGCATCTCCAGGCTTCAAATTTTTCTTTAGTTTTTCCAGATTGACAAATGCTGAGCATGTTCTTCTCTTTTGGTTTTTTATTTCCAGGTCTTTGTGTTTGTCATTATAATAGTTACTTTGTCTTCTCAAGCCGCCTTTTGAAGTCTGCTGTTGAGCTCCTTTGCTGCATCATTTCTTCCTTTGACTTTACCTACGTGATGTTTCAAGAGCAAATTTTAGAGTCTTTTCTGACATACCTTTAGATTATTTCTTTCTTTCTTGTGTTTTAAATGACCTTTTCTTCATATATGATGTCCTCGATGTCATTCCTCAGCTCAGCTGAAACCTGTCTGCTCTAGGTCATCTTGCTGATATTTGAATACTGGTGGCATAGCTTCCAGCATCACAGCCACACACAAGCCCCCACAGAATGGCAAACTGACAGGCACATGGAAGCATCGAAAGAAGGCAGAAGAAATACGCAGAGATACAAAACAAAAATAATTGGTCAGTGTTCAACCATTTCAGAAGGTAGCATGTAATCAGGAACTAATATTACTGAAGGAAGAAGTCCCATGTGCACTGAAATCATTGGTGAAAAACAAAACACCAGGAGTTGGTGAAATCCTAATTGAGACATTTCAACAAATGGGTGTGGCACTGTAAGCGCTCACTCATCTGTGCTGAGAAATTGGGAAGACAGCTACCTGGCCAACCATCTGGAAGGCCCATATTTATGCCTATCTCCAAGAAAGGTGATCCAAGCAAATATAAAAATTATTGAAAAATACCATTAATATCACATGCAAGTAAAATTTTGCTGGAGATCATTCAAAAGTGACTGCAACAGTATACTGACAGGGAACTGCCAGAAATTCAAGCCAGATTCAGAAGAGGACTTAGAGGCAGTTATATCATTGCTGATGTCAGATGGATCGTGCCTGATACCAGATGCGGTACTGATGAAGAATGTTGACTACGCCATGGACTTTTAGAAGAAGGAACAAATTAGTCTCAGGGAAAGCACAGCACAGCCAGAATACTTCTTAGAAACAAGGAGGGCACACTTCTGTCTTGCTTATTTTGTACACATTGTCATGAAAGACCAATCACTAGAAAAGAATTGATTGTCTGGTAAAGTTGAGGGGGGAAGGAAAATCAGAGAAACTTTCCATGGGATGACTTGGCTCAGTGGCTGCAACAATGGGTTCAACATACCAGCAGTGTGAGAACAGCTTAGGACTGTGCAATGCTTTCTTCTGTTACAAGGTCACTGTGAGTGAGGGCTGTCTCAGTGGCAGCTAACAGCAGCAGAAACAACATAGCTGGAAAAATTTTGGAAATCGAATCATCAGTCTTTTCTGAATTTTAATAACTTAAAAAAAATTGCCCTACTGTCTACCTGCATCAAAAACAACTAGGGTACTTGATGAAAGTATTGTTCTTGGACTCCTGAGATTCTGATTCAGATGGCACAGTGGTTTAGCGCTGAGCTGCTAACCGAACATATCAGATGCCCTGCCAGAGAAAAGACTCAGAGATCTCCTCCTGTAAGGATTTATAGCCTAGAAAACCTTATAGGCAGTTGTCCCATAGTTTGTCCCATAGTGTTGTTACAAGTAGAAACTGACCCCAGGGCTTACAACAACACAACAACATAGTGGCATTCAAGGACTTGTATTTTTGGTAGTGGGCTTCCCAGAAGAGTCTGAAGCACATAGAAGTCTGAAAACCACTGTTTCAGCCATAGCTCTGCCCAGAAAACTCATTTTGGCAGCAGTGATATCTGCTTCCCTATTAATTTCTTTTTCCGTTCTTCTGTTAGGTAAGTTTGCCAGTTACCTGTTTTGCTTCAGAGAAGGGTAGGTGATCGTTCTTTTATGTAGTTAGACTGTATTGCCCGGGAAATGTTTCTTCATAGCACACAGTTACCTCATAATTTTCAGTACAAAAGTATGTTTCTCATGTGACTTTTAGTCTTGGATAGAAGTGTTTCATCTGACAGAAACAAACTCAGAGAGAGGGTCTCTTCTGAAGAGAGAAACAAAGACTTCAGTGGTTGCATTTTCACATGTATTTCTCGGCTGTATAGCTTGAAATTTCTACCTATTGGCTGAAACAACTTTGTGTTTAGATGAAAAGTATTCTTTGGTTTTGTTCTTATTTACAAAAAGACACACTGAGACAGGAAGGTACTCAGAGATTTTCCTCCATTTATGATAAAAATGACAGTGACATGGGAAATCTTATAAAAGAGAATTTTTTTTTTTAATTTGCTAATTTATAGAAGTAACATGTGGTCATTGTGGAACTCCTGATATATAACAAAAGGACAAAAAGGAATGAAAACCGTCTGTATCAAGGGTTGAATTGTGTCTTCCCCCAAAAATGTGTGTAGCAGTTTGACTAGGCCTTGACTCCTGGCATGGTGTGATGCTCCTATGTACTGTAAATCCTGCCTCTGTGATGTTAATGAGGGAGGGTGGGCGGCAGTTTTGCTGGTGAGGCAGGCTTCAAGGTACAAGGTTGTGTTGTTCCCTGAGGTAATCTCCTGGGATCTAAAGGAAAGGGAAGCAGGCAGTGAGTTGGGGACCTTAATTATCAGGAAAGACGACATGCCTGGGACAAAGTGTGCCTCTTGGATCGGGGTTCCTGTGCTGCAGAAGCACCAAGTCCAAGGAAGGACTGACAACAAAGACCTCCCAGTAGAGCCGACAGAGAAAGACTTCGCCTGCAGCTGACGCCCTGACTTTTGACTTTTAGCCTACTTGACTCTCAGGAAATAAATTTCTCTTTGTTAAAAAACTATCCACTTAATGATATTTCTGTTATAGCAGCATTAGATGACTAAGACAACTTGCAATTTCATAACTCATACAAAAGCCTTTTTACCACTTTTGGTGTATTATTTCATTTCTAACACATACATTGTTGTGGTTGCTGTCCTCTCAGCTCTGATTCATGTTGACCCCTCACACAACTGACAAAACTTTGCCCAGTGCTGTGCCATCTTCACGATTGATGGGATGCTTGAGTCCATTGCCGTGGGTACTGTGTATGTTGAGTGCTTTCCAACCTCATCTTCCAGCTATGTAGGGTAAGATTCTGTTGTGATCCATAGGGTTTTCATTGGTTAATCTTTGAAAGCTAATGCCAGGCAATTTTTCTTAGTTTGTCTTCATCTGGAAGCTGTGTGGACACTTGTCTGCCATCGGTGTCCCTGCTGGTATTTGAAATCCTGATGGCATAACTTCCAGAGTCATAGCAACGTGCCAGTCACCACAACAGGAAAAACTCACAGTCGTGTAATGGGAAAGTAGGCCTAACTGTTTATGTTACACGTAAATCTGACTGCATTCCTGATCATTCTTTTAGGATAAACAACTGGAAGTGGGGAAAAAAAGACGACATTTTTAGGGCTTTTGATGTGTATTGCCAAATTCCTTTCCAGAAAAGTTGTACTAATTGGCATACTAACAGTTAGTTGGATAATTAGAGTTCACTTGTTCAAATAGAGTTTTGTTTTCTTAACTTGCAAGACAGACAGTCTCCATTTTCAGGAAGTTCATACATTTGTAGTGATTTTGTCTGAGCGTTATGACTTCAGTCTTACTATTTGATGCTAAAGTTGGTGTAATCAGTGAATTGGATTGACTAGTGTCTTGATTTCCTAGGCTACCACAGTGAAATGGCACAAGATGGATGGCTTCAAAGAACAGAAACTGGTCTCTTCATGTTTCTGAAGTCTAGAAGTCCAGGACATTAGTAGGACTGTGTTTTTTCTGTCAGTTCTAGGGAAGATTCTTGGTGGTCTCTTTCAGTTTTGGGAGCCACAGACATTTGGTTTTCCTTGGTTTATAGAGCGATTGTCATATGCCATATTCCTCCTGTATGCGACCTATGTTTTATGATGTTCCTCTCAGAGGGGCTTAAGACACCCCCTGTTCCAGTATGACTTCATTTAACTGGTGACACTGCAAAGAAAAAAACCTCTTTCTCCAAATGAGCACCTTCAACAGTGCAGGTGTTAGGGCTTCAGTATATCTTATTGGTGGGTACAGTTCACTGTATAACAAGTAGTATAATGAGCAGTGCCTTCTGCCATGCTAGCGCCTCTGCTAGCTGCAGTGTCTGAACTGGAACACGTTGCTCACAGAGTTGACCTAATAATGCCCAGTCTAGTCCACTGTCTCTCTAAGCAGCTTTCCTGTCTGTAATGACAGTAAGAGTCACTATCATTGGCATTGCACACTGCATCTCAAAGCTACCAGGCATGGACTCCTTGTCCCTCATGAGGATACCTTAGCTGGAGAAGGCATACCCGCTTACAGCATTCTAGAATGTTATAGACATGCATGATCTCTAACTTCTGTAGGTGCGTTTTGATCTTATTTTGTACAGTGGTGGTTTTCCTCAGCTTTTTCTTTTCAGCTCCTGAGAACAAGGCAGGTTGATGACAGCTATTAAGTCCACTACAGAGCCACTTGTATGTGCGAAGAATAGCTAGGGAAAGGGATAGTAAAAGGATTAGTAAAAGGTAAAAGGTGGCAATGAAAGTGGAAGGCCTTCTGTAAACAATGGACAGTTATTGCTCCCTATTTAGCCTGTTCTAGATTTCCTGAGGCCAGAGAATAGCCTTTCTTCTTTTACTCCTCTTAAATCACTTAACAAAATTCTAGGTTTCTTCAGAGGGCAATCATCTCTTCCTAAACTACATACTTTACCTCTCTCAGTAGGTATTACATCCATTAGCAGCTAGGGAGACTGTGAACAGACATTTGTAATATAGCACACCTATGCATCCCGGCACTCTTTTTTTTTTTTTAAAATGCATCGAGCAATAATTTTGCAAGTTACCTGTAATACTGGTTCAGTAGAGGACAGCTGGATTTGCATCTCTGCTTTTGCATCAACCTATTGTAAAACTTACATGGTACACTTACAAGATAATGAGAGTGAAAAAGGCAAATAATGTTTTAGCCTGATTATGAAAACAGGACTGTGTGGACCTCCTGAAATGATTTTAGGGGCACCCAAGAGTACCTGACCACCCTCGGAGGGATACTAATCTAAATGTTGTCCCCTGTAAATTCACAACTTCACAGCTTTGGCGCTTCTCTGTTTTCTAGCACTTACAAGGTGAAGAGCAGGAGATATTTACTTCCTTTCTTCAGTGTATGCAAACAAGTTGGCTAAAATAATTTTCCAATGCCATTTATATACAGACCCTTCAGAGATAGTGCCCATCCTCAAAATAAATGAGAACATTAAGTATCTATGAAATATTACAGTTATTTGACAAAACAAGAAATATTGATTAGAATTAACCAATTAAGCATTTATAAATGCGAAAAGGCAGCTTACTGCCTTTGTCAGATTTTGAGCTCCGTAGCTAGATGTGCTGATTAAGCTTTGATGTGGAATTGGCTGGTTTCATCCCAGGAAAGTTCATGCAGAATAATTAAGACACAGACATAGGATGTCTCATCTTTGGGCATTCTTTTCATCTTCATTTTTTCCTGCTGACCTGCCTAACAGTCACATGTGGCATTGCTATAATCAAAAAGCCAAGTCCACTGCTGTCGGATTGATTCTAACTCATGGTGACCCTATAGGATAGAGTAGAACTGCCCCATAGAATTTCTAAGGAGCACCTAGTGGATTTGAACTGCCAACATTTCAGTTAGCAGTCGTAGCACTTAACCACCACACCACCAGACTTTCCTATGTTACTGTAACCAAAACCAAACCCACTACCATCCAGTTGATTTTGACCCATAGTGACCTTTGGGAAGAGTAGAACTACCCTGTAGAGGTTCCAAGGAGTACTGATGGATTTGAATGGCTGATCTTTTGGTTAGCAGCCATAGCACTTAACCACTATGCCACCAGGCTTTCTGGTATTACCATAGTAAGATACAATACATAACCATCAGATTAGTGTGACAGGAAATTCAGTTCTTTTTGTTTTTGGTAGCTGCTGTTATTTCATTAAGGAGGTCTGGCAGCAGAACAGTTAAGCACTTGGCTGCTAAGCAGAAAACTGGTGGTTTGAACCCGCCCAGCAGCTCCATGGGAAAAAGACCCAGTGATCAGTTTTTAGTGAAGGTCTCAGCATGGAAAAGCCAGTAGGGAAGTTTTGTGCTTTCGCATGGGGTCATTGTGAGTGAGAATGGACTCGATGGCACCTAACAACAACATTGTAGTAGTAAGGGAGATTCATTCTATCCTTCAGATCCTTTATATTGTGCCAAAGATGACCTAGTCAATGCCATATTTCCTGTAAGGTAGATTTTCTTCCTCACTGAAACAAGTTGTTTTTTTATTATTTTTTAAGTATTAATTCATAAATCTTTACATTAAAAATTTGCAAAAGTGTTTTCTATCATTTCAGGAAGGCTTCACTGCTTTTTTGGAAATTATTATCCTTTATGCGAGCACGATAATATCTGTATTTGCAGCAGAGGAGATTATTCTGTCCACCGTGATGGCCCTGTCTAGCAGGGCAGTAACACAAGAGAACATTCCGGTTGATGCTCCTGAATTTTAAGACAAGCTAACGCTATTAAATGGAGCTTGGTGGCATGGTGATTAAGCACTTGGAAGCCCTGTGGGACAACTTTGTTCTTTCCCTTGGGATTGTCATGAGTCAGAGTAGACTCCACAGAATTTTTTTTTTTACAAACTATTGAATGACACATACTTTCTCATTCAAATGTGTTTTATATGCTGAAAACCTAAATAATCAGGATTTTGGAGGGACTTTACTTTGAAGAGCGTAGACGTCTCTGTCTAGAGATCACAATGTGTGTTTTCCTCCATCTTGAAATAACATTGACGTCCCTGTCAGTGCCAAGTATATTTTGAAAATTTCATCCCATGCTCACAAGAGGGCGCTAATTCATATTCATGCCAAAAGTGGCAATAGAATCAATTTATTCAAGTGCCCTGTGCCTTGACCATAGGAAAATTGCTAGCTGGTTTCCTTTTCTTTTAGCAGAATAATTTCAAATTTCACCATTTGAAGTTGTTAAAAACCAAATAGAAAACATCACACATCAAATAATATAGCAAACTCAGTTTTGAGGAAGAACAATAAATTTGGAGAGCAGGGATTTTATTTGTTCAGTGTAATTCTTGTTCATTTTTTTTATGTGTTCTTTGGTTGATGATAAAAAGTTTCAGAGAAAAGGGAATTTATAAATGTAAATGTTTAAATAATTATTAAATACCAAGGTATACAGACTTCAGCCTTGTGCATAGTCTCAGCTTAACCCATGTTTTTAATTTTCCTTGTTAAAACTTTTAAACTAAAGTCAGTGCTGGCTGTGTTTTCTTCTGATTGCACAAGTAGGGCACATTTATTGTAGAAAACTCAGAGAACACAGGAAGTTTTTCTTTTAAAGGAAATAATCATTGTTCATAATTGCACAACGCATTTAATCACAGGTATTTCAGATATTTTGCAGTTCTCAAGCACGGTGGTGACTATATTACATATAGATATTTATACAGAGTTTTGTGTTCTACTTTGAAGAACTTTTAATATTAAACAAACTGTGACCAGAGGTCAGTTGAATTGGTTTGCATGAAATTTTACTGGCTGCCTAACGGTTCATTGGAACCATTCTGCTGTTCCTGAGTGTAGAGGCAGCGGTGGTTCAGCGCTAAGACTGTTGCCTTCTGCGCAGGAAGACTGCGTTGGATTCTGGGCCCGCGGACCCCACCTACAGCCACCACCTGTCCATCAGTGGAGGCTTGTGTGTTATGGTGACGCGGAGTAGGTTTCACTGGAGGGTTCAGACTAAAGTGGACTGAGAATAAAGGGCTGGCAATCTATTTCTGAAAAATCAACTAAATAAAACTTTATGGGTCACAAATGCCTCATCCATGCTGCGCACAGCAATGGCACGGGACATGAATTATTTTGTTCCGTTGTGCTTGGGGCTGTCATCAGTAAGGGACCAACTTGATGGCACCTAACAGCAACAAATGTATGAATATGTGTGTATGCGTTTGTTTTCTATTATAATGGAGCCCTGGTGGTGCCGTTGTTGAAGTGCTTGCCTGCTAAACGATGGTAAAATGAACATCCTTGTTTTGAAATCTTTTGAGAAGACATCTGATGACTTCTTTAGGATGCATTCCTACAAGTAGAGTTGGCAGGTGACAGAATATGGTTGTTTTTAATTAAAGACATTGACATATACTGCTACATTACTTTCTAGAACGTTTTAAACAATTTATACAATAGGAGAGTGCCCAACTTATGATGATTTGTTTTTACTTTCATTAACAATGAATATTTTAAATTACCTGTTCATGACTTTTTTTTTTCATTTTTCTACTTGTTGTGGAAGCTTTTCTTATCATTTTAAATGAGCCCTTAATAGCATAAGAGTAATATATCTTTATATTTCTCAGTTTGTACTTTGCCATTTAATTGCTTATGGCTTTTAAATACATACATACATATGTATTTGTATAATATGTGCATACTTATGTACTTATGTACATATAATAGCAGTTTAAAATTTTTACATATTTTAATCCTTTGAATACATTTATGGTTCTGTCCTTGATTTTTCTTTCTACTGCATAGAACATCCAGGTGATTCTTTATGAAAATATAATTTATGGTAGAAAAAGATTTTCATAGGCTGTCACTTTACATTTTAGTTTCATTTAAGAAAAGATTTCCAAAAGAAACAAGCAGTTGAAATAATAGAGATTGAGGGGAAAATAATGCCCCCGAAAAGCTGCTGCCTGATCATCTCCCTGTCCTGACCCACCCAGGCTTGGCCTCATTTCTTTACTTTTGTTATTTTTAATTCTCTTATATAGAGTCATTTTCCAACTTACCCTGTTATTTATTGCCTGAGACTTGTGTTAGTAGCTACCATTGTGGTTGGTTTAGGTGGAAACGCACCAGGAGCAGAAGCCACACTCACACCTGAACACTTTCCTTCCTTGGACATCACCTCCTGAGTCACAAAGCTTAAATAGTTCTAATTCTCAAAGCTAGTTGTGGAGCCAGGACTGAGGTAGGTATTGCCCCTCTGTTATTCCATTAGAAGATTTCCTTATGAGGCAGGTGTTAGTTTCTGGTCCCTTGAAAACTATTAAGAAAATGTAATAGTGTGTTACAGCACATGCCAGGAGACACAGGATTGGTGTTGCTTGACAATGATTTTCCTAATAGAAGTAGATTTCAGATGCTTTAATCTCACCTTACCTGGATTGTGTACCATCAAACTGATTCTGACTCATAACCACCCTACATAACAGAGTAGAACTGCCCAGTAGAGTTTCTCTGTGCTGTCATCCTTATGGAAGCATCCCTAGAGGATAAGCAATTAGCTGTTCACCAAAAGGATGGCAATTTGAACCACAAGCTTTTCCACGGCAGAAAGATGTGATGTAGCTAGTAAGTTCTACCCTGTTGTATATGGTGGTAGTGAGTCAGAATTGACTCCATAGCACTGGGTTTGGCTTGTTTTAAAACCTTTATGGGCACAAGTCACCATGTCTTTTCTCTTCTGAAGCCATTTGGTGGGTTCAGACCTTTTTGGTTAACAGCTGCATGCCTAACCACTCTGCCACCAGGGCACCTTTACCTGCATCTAGAAAGTATTAATAGCTCTTTTTCTTTCTTTGAAGGAGAAGAGACATGGCTGGCTGTTTCTGTAAAGATTACAGTCTAGGAAACCCTATGGGGGCAGTTCTGTCACGTGGTGTCACTTTAAAGTCAAAAATTGACTCCATGGCCCCTAACTTTTATCGCACTAATAGCTTGCTCTCTAGCAATCAGCATACTAGTATATGAGTATTCTCTATCGTGCCATGTCCTGCCTTTACATCCAAAAGATAAAAACTTGTGTAAAGCACTCTTTGAAGCATAAACCCAAACACAGAGACACTAAAATTCTGTCATTGTGTCTTCCTTTGCTTCTTTAGGCTTGTAGCCCGAAGAGAGTCTGAGATAGCAGAGCAGGAAAGACAACCCAGTTCCATTTCTGCCAGGACATACTGCATGGTCATAACTGTCACTGTCCTTCAACTTGTAATCCAGTGGACCCAGCTGATGCAGGTTCCAATATTGGACCCTTTTATTTCCCAGCACAATGGGATGATGGAAGCTTTTGTATATCTTGGCAGGAATATTTGATTTCATATTTCTCTTAGCTCTGCTAGCAAAAATTACTGTATCAAGTTGTTTTTTCTTTTTTCCTCTTTTCTTTCTCTGTCATAGCAAATTGCCTTTAGCACAGTCTGGAATTCCTTTTTTCCCTCTACAGAGATAGGGGTCTCAGATCCCTTTTCACCTCCCTAGAGGTTTCTGTTGCTGTTTGTAAACGGCAGCCTGTAGAGCCACTTGCCCTGGGTAGTTATCTAAAGGCTCCTGCCTGAGATTGCAGTGGCAAGGCAAGAAAACGCAAGCAAACAAACAAGAGACCCCAAACTAGTTGTGGTCCATATTGACTCTGACTCATGATGACAGAATGAGTATCAGAGTGGACCTGTCCTCTGCAGGGTTTTTGATGGCTTATTTTTTTGAAGTAAGTCACTAGACCTTACTGCTGAGGTGCCTCTAGCTGGACTTAAACTTTCCTGTTAACGGTTGAGAGCATTAACCATTTGTACCACCCAGAGGCAAGGCAGGGTTAGCTTATACCCACTCAACACTTTTGTTGATTTTGAAAAAAATTGTGATGAGAGACTCCAGAAACTTGCACAACTAAACCTCCCCACAAAAGTAGAGGTAGTTAGACGGGCTTTTGGCTGGGTGACCTCTAATCCCCCTTGAAGTGGAGGATTCTAGGAAATACATCATTGTGCTTTGGCTAACCAAGCCTAATTACTCTCCTTTCACAAAACACTGATAATCTGCTGGAAGCAGAAGAATTGGGTCGACCATTCCATTCTGATGTTATGTATATTGAGGTGTGTGATTAACTATTATATACCTCAGTGGAGGGTATTAAACTTTCTATAAACATCACAAGTGGAATTCAGGAAAAGGCAAAAATGGAACAGGAAGGAGTTTCTCTTTTATTTTGCTTATTGAATGTTTGTTGACTACCTTCCATGCCAGACATGTGGTGGTGGTTGGGCTTGCAATGCCACTTACTTAAGGAGCTCAAAGATTAAAGGAGACAAATGTGGAAAGTGCAGAGTATATTGTGATAAAGTCTCACTAGAAAAATTTATGAAGTATCATGAGTGTTAAAGAGCCAGTGATGGAGAATCAATTAATTTTGCATGGAGACCATTTAGTTTTTAAAGTAGAGGACATTTTAGTTTAATGCAGATAAATGTGTTTCACCAAGTGGTCCTAGAGAGGTCCTAGGGAGGTATGTGAATGAAGACACTGGTATAGCTGAGGTTTTTTTATTTTTAAACATTCCTAATGTATTTAGTGTTCACTTTTGGTTGTGTGGAACTCTGGGTGATTTTAGGAATAAAGTGACCTCATCAGTTCTAATGTTGGCAATAAAAACTGAGACATTTGTGTAATGGCCTATGTAAAAGGAAGAAATGCCAAGCCAAGTGCCGTCATAGGATCAGACATAGTAGGAAAGGAGAAGCCAGAAAACCAAACCCATTGCCACTGAGTCACTGCTGACTCAAGGTGACCCTATAGGACAGAGTGAAACTGCCCCATAGGTTTTCCAGGTAGCACCTGGTGGATCCAAGCTGCTGATCTTTTGGCTAGTAGTCATAGCAGTTAGCCATTACGCCACCAGGTTTTCCTGGGAAAAGAGAGAAAAGAAGTGAATTTGAGAAAGCTTTGGCTGTAAGAGAAGAGGAGGGCTTCCATTCCAATGTCTAGCTATTTTAGGTTGCTGTGAAATAAGACAGGAAATCGAGAAGAAAACATTTTGGGAGGAGGAGAAAGCAGCACATATATTATACTATATTGTATTATGTTATATTAATTAACATTATGATATATTACACTATTCTGTGGTGATCCTAGGATTTTCATTGGCTAATTTTTGGAAGTGAATCACCAGATCTTACCCACTGCTCTTTCTTAATCTGGAAGCTCTGTTGAAGTATGTCCATCATGGGTGACTCTGCTGGCATTTAAAATACTTACAGCTTATTGTAGCATCCTAGCAGTATGCAGACTACCACTATAGTTCAGCAAATTTACAGATGATGAATGTGTTGAGATACTTCTGTGTGGTCCTATTCCCAGATATCTCCAGAGGGATGCTGGGTGTACTTAAGGGAAATGAACTCTGTGGCTACTAGTTTTTCTTAACAGTGAGGAAAAAGAAAATAGGCTAACTGAATGGATCATGGTTATTGGCTAATGTTCTATTGTTATATGCTAAACTTTAAATTTCCTAAATTCTGCTCAAGGATATGGCAGTGGTTGAATAAATGTTGTATATCCATGCATCACTCCCTATACCGTGCCCTGATGAATCTTTAGTGTGATTGTCAGCATAGTTTCTACATTGCTTCTTTATCTCACCCACTTTCTCTCTTTTTTTTTGCCAGGAGATCACTTTGAGGCAGCTAGAAATTCTTTGTAGAATCTGTAGAACCTTGTACTGCCTGATCAATGTTAAGAAATACTGATGAGAATATGACAACCTATGAGTTACACTATCTGTATATTTCAGCATCATATCTTCATGCTTGTGCTTTTAAAATATAATGAAATACCAAATTCATATTTAAGCTATGATCTGTTACAACTCCTAGACCTGCTTTTCTCCAATTTCTATTTAAAATATATGTATTCAAGATTTCTATTTTCCTTTCTGAATGAATTAGCTTCTAATTTCTCCTCACATTGATGTCATCTATCTTTTAAGAATCAGTTATAGGAAAGGAAGTTATTTTGACTCCCACTTTACTTGGTGTGTTTCTGACATATATTTCTTGTTAGAAATACTCTGGATATTTTTGGAAGTTAGTGAAATACAAAATCTAGAAAAAGAGACCAAGATGTCAATATTTAATGAGGATCTGAGTTAGTTTTGAAACCTTCGTCTTAAATAAATAAAAACTCTGGTGGTTTCAGAGAACAGTAGGTTCTGTCTCTCCGGCTTTCACACTTCATTTCCCAACCCTTAAAACATTATGAAAATAAGAAAGGTAGAAGCTATTTCCCATTTGCCCTGACAACAGCACCTAAAATATTGTCTGTGGTGAAAATGTGGGATGATGAGTTGACATTTAATAGGAAGAGAACTCACGGTTTGGATGGGCAAGGGAATCCTCTATAGTACGTAGACCTCAGAGTAAGTTCCTGTCTGATTGGAAGGCACTGCCAGCTTAAAGCTGACTATTATCATAAGGACCTCTCAGAAGGGAAAGCAGCTGAGATATGGTCTAGCACTTGGAGTGCTTGAGCTCAGAGAGAATGAATATGGATCTGAAACTAAAACCCATGGAAAATGGATATGGAACTGAAATGAAAACCCACGTATTTTTTTCTCCAAGTTTTTTTTTTCTGCCTCATCTCTCATTTAAGAACGTCAGCACTTAGCCATTCTAATTTTGAGATATTACCTTGGGAGACTGGCTACCAATAAATTGCCAAACCTTTCTGTAGCATCAGGTTCTCAGCTTTATGATCCCCTTGGTTATTGAGCATTATCTTCTGATGGGTGTCTTGTTGAGGTGGTGGTGTTTAAGCCTCACCTGTCCCTCCAGCTCTCTTCCTTTCTTGATTCTCTTTATTGCACTGAAGAGACTTGGGCTGGGCCACTTGTTGTGGCATAAAAAGAGTACATGATTTTACACCTTACTGCAGTTTTGGCTAGGAGCTCTGGTGCTGTCAAGATTAGGTGCTGGGCTGCTAACCAAACAGTCGATGATTTGAACCTCCTCCTTGGCTCTGTGGGAGAAAAGACCTGGTAACCTGATCTAAAGATTACAGCCTAAAAAATCCTATGGGGCATTTCTTCTCTGTTGCATAGGGCACTAAAAGGTTGGAACTGACTCTATAACAACCATCAACAATAGAATTTCTATCAGCACACTTGTAATTGTATTCCCTTGGTCTCAAAGGGCAGTTAGCAACAGAACAGTGATGGATGAAGCGAAGGCTTAGCAAACCAACCCTGAGCACACGTCTTTAGATAGACAGCTGGTGTTTAATGGATGAAGAGCTGACAGATTTTAATTGCAAATCTGAGTTGTGCTCATTCAACCCGGTAAAGCATTTTTAAAAGTGGATTTCCTTACATCCCAGTTGGTAGCTTGGATTAGCTGTCATAGAAAATTCAGGAACAGCAGTAAATCCATGGCTGTGCTTGTAGAGAAGCAGTGGAATAATTTCTAGTTCAGAAAACTTTCACCATTTTGACCTCACCAATGAACTGGGTGTGTCTGTATAGATGAAGTTGGAAAAACCATTTATTGTGAAGACGAGAAGGTAAAAAAGAACAGGTCATTGCTCTTTTTCTTTAAACAAACTCTAAGCTAATGCATTTTTTTTTTTTTTATCATAGTTGGCTTTATTTTTGTTTTTTA
Source organism: Heterohyrax brucei (assembly GCA_028571685.1). Classification (NCBI taxonomy): domain Eukaryota; kingdom Metazoa; phylum Chordata; class Mammalia; order Hyracoidea; family Procaviidae; genus Heterohyrax; species Heterohyrax brucei. The sequence continues at coordinate 140,310,516 of CM053144.1, forward strand.
AGCGTTAGAAGTGTTGTTAGGTGCTGTTGAGTTGGATCCAACTCATAGTGACCTTATGCATAACAGAACAAACCATTGCCTGCTTCTCTGCCTCCTCATAATTGTTGCTATATTTGGCACATTACTGTAGCTAGTGTGTCAACCCATCTGTTTATTTTGTCGTTTGTTGTTCCAAATGGGTAGCTGCATCTAAACTTGTATATCTAGGTTATCATGTAGAGTTGAGCTAGCTGAAGTTGGTCATTACAAAGAATATTTGACCCTGAAAGCCTAAAACACTTACTGTCTGATCTTTTGGAAGAAGGTGCCTTGGAAAACAGACTTGGCTATCTACTTCAAAGAAATCAGACTTTGGAAATTCTCTGGAGTGCAATTCTCTAACACACATGGAATCACCATGTGTCAGAGTTGACTCAATGGCAACTCCAGACCAGCTGCTTTACATCCTTGAGTTTATGTAATCCTCACAACAGTGTTAATTCGGTATGTCCTTTTATTGTCCTCATTTGACAGATGTAATCTTGACCTGAGAGAGGAGTGAAACAACTATGAGTGACAGAGCTGGGAGAGAGGCCCATGTCTCTCTGGTATGGAAGCCCAAGCCTTTCCTTATTACACTACATTGCTGTTTCGGTTGGCAAACAACTCAGTCCATGTCTGCAACTGTGTTTCTGTGTTCAGCACTGATTGTGGGTTTTTTTAAAATTAATTATTATTTTTTTTATTATGACTGAGTGAAAATGTACATTCCCATATAAATTTACATGTCCACCTATATGCAGCTTCCACTGCTCTCCCTGCCCCGTGATAGCACACTCTTCCTCTCTGCTCCATCCATGTCTCATCCTCCCAACAGTCTCCTTTCCCCTCCTCTTCACCCACTCCCCTTACTCTAGCCAGAGGTCCACAGGATGATATCCTGTAGATGCACAGAACCATAAAGTGCATCCAGTATATGGTCACTCTGGATTGCCAAGTCTAATCCATTCCTGTCTGAAGAGTGGACCTTCATTATGATCTATGGGCAAGGGCAGCATCAGGGCCAGGGGCCATGCTCCCAGGGCAACCCCAAAGCCCCTGGACCGTCAATTGTGGTCTTTTAGTGGAGATCCCAGGGTGAACCCCTTTTTATTTTTATGTTGCCAGTGAGACTCAACTTAGTGAGCTCCATCACGGCTATCACTGGTGGTAGCCAGGCACCATCTGGTTCTTCCGGTCCCAGGTCTATGCAGGCACCCACTCATGTGGGTCTCTCTATCTTTTGGGTTGTCTTTCCCCCATGTCATTTTGGTCCTCAGTGAGCATCTGTTCCTGCTGAGTTGGGACCATTTGCTGTGTCCTCAGATGGCAGCCAGGCAGCTTTTAAGACCCCAGGTGCTACTCACCAATGTGAGGTGCAGAGAGCCCTCTTAGCAAAATGCTAGTTGTGCCAATTGGCCTCGATCTCACCTAAGAGTATGGTCCCCTGGCACCTGCCCCAGCTACTCAATCATTGCAATATTGGGTTAAGATGGAAGGAATATTCAACTTATGTTGAAGTCCACTTAATATTGTTCTTATTTCTAATGTGTGCTATCACCGATTTCACCCAACCAAATTTCTACCAACTATCTAGTCTAAACCCTCCCCCCTCGCCCTCCCTTTCTCCCCTCCATTGCAGCCATCACAGTCTTTTCTTCTATGCAAAAGTCTGTTTTTGAGATCTTATTGCAGAGATCTCATACAATATTTGTCTTTTTGTTGCTGACTACTTTCACTCAACATAATGTCTTCCAATTGAAACCAGGTTATGAGATCTTTCCTGGAATCATCATTATTCTTTATCATTGCATAGTGCTCCATTAAGTATATATACCATAGTTTACCTATCCATTCCTCTATTGTTGGGCATCTGGGTTAATTCCATCTTTTTGCTATCTTGGACTGTGCTGCAATAAACATTCTTGTGCATGTGTCCATTGGTGTGAATGGCCTTGATTCTGTAGGATATATTCCAAGTAGTGGAATTACTGGGTAAAATGGTGTATCTATATTCATTTTCTTAAGGAAGCACCAGATTGCTTTCCAAAGAGGATGGACCATTTTGCAACCCCAACAACAGTGCAGGAGAGTTCCACTTTCTCCACAGCCTCTCCAGCATTTGTTGTTTTGTGTTTTTTGGATCATGGTCAGCCTTGGTTTGAGATGGTATCTCATTGTCGTTTTGATTTGAACTTCTTTAATAACTAAAGATCGTGAACATGTCTGCCTGTGTTTTTTAGCTGCCTGGATCTCCTGTTTAGAGAAATGTGTGTCCATCTCCTTAGCCCATTGCTTAATTGGATGAGTTATCTTCTTCTTATTGATATTTTGTAGTACCTTATAGATTATTGAGATCAGGTATCGGTCTGACGTAGAATTGCCAAATATTTTTTCTGATTCTCTAGGTGGCCTTTTAATTCTATTAATAAAGTCTTTGGATGAGCAAAAGTGTTTGATTCTTAATAGTTCCCATTTATCTATTTTCTCTTCTGTTGATTGTGGTTTGTTTGACAGATTTTGAAGTCTGTCTACGTTGTATATTAAAACTTCCATTGTTCCTACCTTTTCTAGGATGAGCTTATTGTTTTAGATTGATATTTAAGTCTTTTATCTAGTTTGAGTTGGTTTTTGTATAAAGTGTAAGATAGGGATCTTGTTTCAGTTTCTTGCAGATGGATATCCACTTTTGCCAACACCATTTGTTGCAGATACTGTTTTTACCCCAGTTTAATGTCTTAGGGAGTTTGTCGAATATCAGCTGTCCTAGGCAGATGTTGTCATCTCAGGGGTCTCAATTTTGTTCCGTTGATTGATCTGCCTGTTCTTGTACCAGTACCAGGCTGTTTTGACCACTGTGGCAGTGTAGTGTGTTCTAAGGTCAGGTAATGAGAGGCCTCCTGGTGTGTTCTTCTTTTTTTGTAGTACCTCATTATCTGGGGCTTCTTCCCTTTCCAAACAAAATTGGTGATTTGTTTCTCCGTCTCATTAAAAAATGATGCTGGAAGTTGTATTGGGATTGCATTATACAAGTAGGTTGCTTTGGGCAGAATAGACATTTTCACAATGTTAAGTCTTCCTATCCATGAGCAGGGTAGGTTTCTCCATTTATGTAAGTCTCTCTTAGTTTCTTGTAGTAAGGGCTTGTAGTTCTCTTTGTAAAGGTCTGTTATTTCTCTGGTTAGATTAATTCCTAGGTACTTTATCTTCTTAGGGGCTATAGTAAATGGTATTGATTTGATGATTTCTTCATTAACAGTCTTCGCTAACAGTTGTTGGTATAAAGGAATCCTACTGATTTACTTAGGTTTATCTTGTATCCTGAGACTGCTGAACTCTTCTATCAGTTTGAGTAGTTTACTTATAGATTCTTTGGGATTCTCTGCATATACAATCATATCATCAGCAAACAGGGAGATTTTTAGTTCTTCTTTGCTGATGCAGATGCCCTTTATTTCTTGATCTTGTCTAATTGCTCTGGCTACAACTTCTAGTACAATGTTGAATAGGAGAGGTGAGAGTGGACATCCTTGTCTAGTTCCTGTTCTCAAGGGAAAGTCCTTCAGTCTCCCTCCATTCAGGATGATGTAGGCAGTTGGCTTTGTATAAATGGCCCTTATTGCATTGAGGAATTTTCTGTCTATACCTATTTTGCTGAGAGTTTTTAGCATGAATGGGTGTTGGACTTTATCAAATGCCTTTTCTGCATCTATGGACAAAATCAGATGATTCTTGTCTTTTGTGATATTTATGTTGTTAATCACATTAACTGTTTTTCTGATGTTGAACCAGCCTTGCATCCCAGGTATGAATCCAATTTGGCCATGATGGATTATTTTTTTGATATGTTGTTGTATTCTTTTGGGAAGAATTTTGTTGAACATTTTTGCATCTAGATTCATGAGTGATATTGCTCTGCAATTCTCCTTTGTGGTTGGGTCTTTCTCTGGCTTAGGTATCAGAATTATGCTGGCTTCATAGAATCAGTTTGGGAGTATTCCATCCCTTTCTATACTGTGAAGTAGTCTCAGTACTATTGGAGATAACTCTTCTCTAAAAGCTTGGTAGAATTCTGCAGTGAAGCCATCTGGGCCCAGGCATTTTTTGGTTGGCAACTTTTTTAATGACATTTTCAGTCTCTTCCTTTGTGATGGATTTATTAAGTTGATCTGCTTCACGTTGTGATAATTTGGGTAGGTGGTGTCAGTTGAGGAATTTGTCCATTTCCTCTAGGTTTTCAAAGTTGTTAGAATACAGTCTTTCATAGTACTCTGTTATGATATTTTTGATTTCTGTTGGATCTGTTGTGACAACTCCCCACTCATTTCTGATTTGGGTTATTTGTTTCCTTTCCTGTTTTTCTTTAGTAAGTGTAGCCAGCAGTTTGTCAATTTTGTTGATTTTTTCAAAAAACCAGCTTTTGGTCTTTTCAGTTTTTTCAATTTGTTTTTCTAGTCTCTAATTCGTTTAGCTCTGCTCTAATCTTTATCATCTGATTTCTTCTGGTGCCTGAGGGGTTCCTCTGTTGGTCTCTCTCTGGTTGTTCAAGCTGTAGGGTTAGTTCCTTGATTTGGTTTCTTTCTTCCTTCCAGATGTGTGCATTTATGGAGATAAACTGACCTCTGAGCACTGCTTTGGCTGTATCCCATAGGTTCTGCTAGGAAGTGTATTTTCATTTTCATTGGAATCCATGAATTTCTTTATTTCCTCCTTGATTTCTTCTATAACCCATGATTTTTTGAGCAAGATGTTGTTCAGTTTCCGTGAGTTTCACTTTCTGTCTATGTTTTTTCTGTTATTGATTTCAAATTTTATGGCTTTATGATATGAGAAGATGCTTTGCAGTAATTCCATGGTATGGATCTTGTTGAGAATTGCGTTATGTCCTAATATGTGGTCAATTCTGGAGAATGTTCCATGTGCATTGGAGAAGAAGATGTAGTTGTCCGCTGATGGGTAGAAAGTTCTGTATATATCGATGAGGTTTAATTGGTTAATTGTGGCGGTAAGGTCTTGTGTATCTTTATTGAGCTTTTTTCTAGATGATCTATCCAGTATTGAAAGTGGAGTGTTGAAGTTGCCCACTATTACTGTGGAGTAACCTAACTCTTTTTTGACAGTAGTCAGTGTTTCTTCAATGTATTTAGGTGCTCTGTTATTAGGTGCATAGATATTTAATATAGTTAAGTCTTGCTTGTTTACTGAACCTTTCAGCAATAGATAGTGTCCATCTTTGTCCATCATGGTGGATTTTACATTAAAATTGATTTTGTCTGAGATTAGAATTGCCACCCATTCTCTTCTTTGTTCATTGTTAGCTTGATATATGTTCTTCCATCCTTTAATTTTCAGTTTTTTCCTATCTTTAAGTCTCAAGTGAGTTTCTTGTAGACAACATATGGATGGATCATGTCTTTTGATCCAAGATGTCAAGATGTCACTCAGTGTCTCTTTACTGGAGCATTCAGTTCATTCACATTCAGTGTAATTATTGATAGGTATGTGTTTAGTACTGCCATTGTGATATGTTTAATTTTGTGTTGATGTTTTCTCTGTTGTTCTTATTTGTGTGTTCTGGGGCATTCTTTTTTGTAAGTTGATTTTTGACATTTTTCAGAGCTGTTTTTGTAGTTGTTGAGACTCTTGTGTTACATGTCTTGATGTGGTATGTTACATCTTTGTTGTGCTTTATTGCTGCCCCTATGATCCCCTGTAATAAACTATATATAAACCCAATTTGAATTACTACCAGTCTTGTCATCTTCCTCTCCATCTGGAAGGACTATAACGAGTGTAGTACATCCCTCTTTTTAATATGATGGCACCATAGTTTTCATGATAATCAGTGGATTGCTTCTTTCAGTATTAAAGCTGTCATTGAATTTGGAGCCTTCCCTAACTGAGGAAGAATTGTGAGTAATGTGTCATTTTAAAATATAAAGTTAGTGATTTTGTTCTTCTAAACCAAAGCTTTCAGTATTTCTTATAGTTTTGGTTTGGTTTTTACAAAGTCTCTGAATTTCTGTTTATCTGGGAAAGATAGTTTTGCAGGATATAGAATTCTTGGTTGGAAGCTCTTCTCCTTCAGGGCTTTGAATGTGTCATGCCACTGTCTCCGTGCCAGCATGGTTTCTGCTGAGAAATCTGATGAAAGCCTACAGGGTTTCCCTCTGAATGTTAGCTTTACTTTGAGTCTTGCTGCCTTTAAGAGTTTCTGCTTATGTTTCATTTTGTTAAGCTTGATTAGAATATGTCTTGGAGCCTTTCTTTTGAGATCTATATTGGGTGGCATACGATATGCATCTGGGATATCTTTATTCTCTTCCTTCATGATTTCTGGGAAGTTTTCTGTCAGCAGCTCAGCAACTATACTCTCCGTGTTCTCAGGTATCTCATCCTGTTCAGGGATTCCAATTAATCAAAGGTGGTTCCTCTTAATGGAGTCCCATATGCTTCTTAATGCTTCTTCATTTTTCTTTTTTCTGATTTCTGCTCATAGACACTGGCGTCAGTGGTTCTGTCTTCCAAGTCGGAAATTCGTTTTTCTGTTTGTTGCATTCTGTTTTCTTGACTTTGAATGGAAGTTTCTATGTGCTCGATTTGCTTCTTGACCTGTTGGATTTCAGACTATTGGTGTTCCATCATATCGAACAGCTTGCTTAATTTTCTCCTTTTGTTCTGCTGCATTTTGTATAAGGTCTAGAAAAGCTCTGTATATAATCATTTTGTATTCACCTTCTGATGATTTCAGAAAAGCTTCTTCATCTGGAAAACTCCTTGGTTGTTTTGTTTGTAAGCCTTCTGAAGCCATCAGTGATTTCTTGTATGCCACAAGCATCTGTTGTTTTTTGGGTTCCATGTGAGTAAGTAAAGACTGGGAGAGATACTGTGAGGATGGACTGCAGATGTTTCTCTAGGCTGTCTTAAAATGTAAAACAAAAGGTATCTGATCACTTCCCAAGTCAGTCAGGTTTTCAGGTGTAGACGTCCCTCTTCCCAACTGGCAAAGTAAGTACCTCTGTATCCAACCCCAGATGATACAAACTAGTTCAGAATGCAGCAATGCTACTGCCCTGTTGGCCTCTACTGACAGAGCCCAGCCTTAGGCAACACTGTGTAAACTACTGGTTTGCTGGTAGAAAAGTGCTCTCCTGTGGGCAGGCTCTGGCTCCCAAGCTAAGGAATAGGTCCAGCTATGGCCACCATATATAAGACGGTGCCCTCCACACAGTCAGCAGATAGAGTGGCTAAAGGTGCTGAGAGTCCGCCTCCTCTGTTGCTGGGCCCCCACCATAGGCAGCACTGTGTAAACTACTGCTTTTCTGTTGGAGTAGTGCTGTCCTGTCTGCAGGCACTGGCTCCCAGGATAAGAATTAGTTCCCACTGAACTCTCCGTATCCAGCATGGTGTCCCGCACACAGTCACTGCAGTTCCGTATAAACCACGCTGTGGCAGTGATAAAAAGACAGGCCCCAAGTGGCTGGATGAACACAGTCCTAAGCCTGGCTGTCAAAATATGACAATTTTGCCTGCCTATCCCCCCAGCAGTGTGTCTGAGTGTAGCTGCTGGGCAAGACCCAGCTCCACCCACTGGCCAAGACAGAGGAAAAAAAAAGTCAAAATGATGCGTTTACCTTTAGTCCATGAGAGCCAGGGCTAGCCAGGAGCAGGAGGCAGCAAAAGAAAGATTTTTCATTCAGTGGTATGAAGTCCAAATTAACAGCCCTGTGCCACATCCTGGGGGCTCACTAGGTGACCAAAATGCTCCATTATGTTATCACTTCAGGTCTTGGTTTCCAGAGGGATATAAGGAGACGTGTGCTTAGTCCGCCATATTCTCTGCCCCCACACTGATTGTTAATTCCTTCTGTCTCCATTAAGCTGAAAAGTCAATGAATGTACACTATTGCCTAGTAAAGCTGAACAGAATGTAAACTATATATAAACCCCATTTTAATTACTACCAGTCTTTTCATCTTCCTCTCAATCTGGAAGGACTGTAACAACTGTAGTACATCCCTCTTTTTATTATGACGACACCATAGTTTTCATGATGATCACTGGATTGCTTCTTTCTGTATCAAAGCTGTGATTGACTTTGGAGCCTTCCCTAAAAGAGTATTCAGTAGTGTGTCATTCTAAAATATAAAGTTAGTGGTTTTGTTATTCTAAGCCAGAGCCAAGAACTTTCTTTCAAAGTAAGTGCCACTATATCCAACCCCAGATGATAACAAACTAGTTCAGAATACAGCAATGCTACTGCCCTGTTGGCTTCTGCTGACAGGTCCTAGCCTTAGCCGCCACTGTGTCGAGTACTGCTTCTGTGATAGAAAAGGGCTCTCTTGTGGGCAGGCTCTGGCTCCCGAGCTAAGAATTAGGTACAGCTGTGGCCACCGTATCCAAGATGGCGTCCTCCACACAGGCAGCAGACAGAGGGGCTAAAGGTGCCGAAAGGTAGTGATCCCTCTGCTTCTGTTGCAGGGCCTGCAACGTAGGTGGCACTGGCAAAATTACTGCTTTTCTTTTGGAGAAGCGCTGTCCTGTTTGCAGGTGCTGGCTCCCAGGCTAAGAATGAGGTCCCGCTAAAATCACGGTACCAACATGGCGTCCCGCACCCTGACTGCGGAATTCTGTTCAAACCCTGCTGACACAGATATAAAATGAAAGGCTCAAATTGGCTAGATTAACAGAGTCTTAAGCCTGGCTCTCAGAATATGGGAATTTCACCTGCCTATCTCCCCAGCAGCGAGTCTGAGTCTAGCCGCTAGGCCAGACCCAGCTCCGCCTGCAGGCCAAGACAGAGAAAAAAAAGTCAAACTCGTGCGTTTACCTTCTGTCCGTGAGAGCCGGGGCTAGCCAGGAGCGGGAGTCAGCGAAAGAGAGGAGGTTTTTTGCTGAGTGGTATGAAGTCCCAATTAACAGCCCTGTGCCGTGTCCTGAGGCTGATTAGGTGATCAGAAGGCTCCGTTTGATTATCAGTTCAGGTCTTGGTTTCCAGAGGGATGTAAGGAGATGTGTGCTTAGTCCGCCAGCTTGACTCCGCCCCCCTGAACATAACATAGATCATAATATTACATAGCTTTTCCTTAACAGATTAATGAGCTGTCAAACTCTACGGTTGACTGAATGTCTGGTACTCTATATGTGAGAATAGCGTAGTGTGTTGTACCTGTTCCCTGATACATAGATGGTGATCTTCCTGTAGTAAATGATGAGTGAAGAAACTGATGTGTGTACGGGCTATAACTGAAAGAAAGATTGAATCTCCAAATGGTAGCTTGAGTAAAATTAGTGCTTTGAATTTGGTAGCTGTAACTTGAACTTCGTAAATGAGCAATGACTGTAGTCATTTAAGTTTTCTCTACCATTAATGGTAATCCTCTGCTAAAAGGAAACATTAAGCAAGACACAGTTCATTTGTAGTGGACACTTGAGGGGAGAAAGTGCTTGAGAAACACTATCCAAATTTGTAATTCAACTTGTATGCAGAGTTGTTTGTCATGTAGAAGAATGAAACAAATAGTCATTACATTATGTATTTAAAATTGAAGCCTTTTAATTGGCTGATTAAACAACACAAGGAACGTCTGAGGCCATGGACTACCTGTAGCTGAGTGGTATAATTACCTATAAATACATCCTTTTAAGCCATATGCTCCATATGTTGTCAAAATATCTTCAAGGAAACTGAGAATAGTATTCTATCCTTTAACTCATTTTTTTCATGACTTGTAAGTCTTTCAATTATTGAGAGAAGAAAAATGGTTTCTAAAATTACTTAAATTGTATTAATATAGCTTTACATTTTTAGAAAAATTAAAATAAATATGCATCCAGTTAAATTGGGTGTATATCTTACAGTTATATCTAACTCATTTCCAAGTAACTGAAGATATTGCTAGCTTGAATGAATGGGGGATATTTATTGTGAAAATAAATGTGAGACAAGGGTATCTCAAGGAATTGAAAGTCAATTAATGTGATGGGGAATCACAGTGGACTGAGGAGGCCTAGAAATGTTTGGAAGACAAGCAGCTATATTTTAGTCTCAGGCCATATGGTTGCATATTTCAGATTCTCTGACATCTGCTTAAATCTTCTCTTCCTGCAGACTAGCTTCTGCTTCTCCATTCACATGTTGGAACATGGCCTCTCATAGCTCACTAGAGACTAATCAACATCTTTGTGTTCCAAACCCCACTTCCTGGGAGAATCTCTTTGGCTAGCTTGGATCAGGTGGCTGCTCCAGGGCCAGTTATCTGTGGCCAGGGATAGAAGTCTCACTTCAAACATGGCCCAAATTTTTATTAAAGAGAAGTGGTAGGCTGAGCAGATTATCAGAAGAGTATCTACCATACTATTCCGGTTCCCCATGTCAGACCTCAAAAGAACTGACTACTTATTTATTAGTTTTACTTTTCTTGCTTAACTCAGACTTACTGAGACTGTATTTTTGGGTTTTTGTATATTCTGTTTATTTCTTACAAGAGCTGGAGTTTCCTGAGATGTTCACATGTTTGGAAAGCTTACTAATTGGTTTACGTCCAAGCTCTTTCCATCACCACATCCACCATGAGGCATCTGATGATAAGTTACCTCTGCATGGTCAGCCCTCACCTCTGCCCAACATGTTTGATCTTGCAGCTTCATTAGTTGGAAACTGCTAACTCATCCCTTCCCCTTGAGAGTTATGAAAGATGATACGGAACGTCTATGTTTACACCAGTTGTTAAAAGTGACACAAAGGGTCAAATCCTTCTGAGGTGTCATTATTTTCCCCAGCAGCTCTAAAGAGCTCTTGCTCTTGACAACAATGGCAACTTGTCGTACTGGAAAAATGAAGTCTTGATACAGGCTACAGCATGGAGGGGGCTTCAAGATGTTATGTGCATGAAATAAGCCAATCACAAAGGATGAATGTTGTGTGACCAAATATTATATAAAAAGGAACAGGCAAAATGTATACAGACTAGAGTTTATCAGTGGCTACCAAGTGTGGGAGGAAGGGAAAAAGGAGGAGTTATTGCTTATGGAGCACTGAATTTCACTTTGTTGTTTTTAGGTGCTGTCAAGTTGATTCTGACTCATAGCGACCCTATGCATAACAGAATGAAACACTGCTCCGTGTTGTGTCATGTCCACAATCGCTTTTATGCTTAAGCCTGTTTCTGCGGCCACTATGTCATTCCATCTTGTCGAGGGTCTTCCTCTTTTTCACTGACCCTCCACTCTACCAAGTGTGATGTCCTTCTCCGGGGAACGATCCTTCCTAACAACATGTCCGAAGTATGCAAAATGCAGTCTTGCCACCTTGGCTTCCAAGGAGAACTCTGGTTGTATTTCCAGAATAGATCTGCTTGTTTTGTTGGCATTCCATGATACATTCGATGTTCTTCTCCAATACCACAGTTCAAAGGCATCAATTCTTCTTCCATCTTTGTTCATTGTCCAGCTTTCGTGTGCATATGATGTCATTGAGAATATCATGGTCAGGTGTACTTTAGTCTTCTAAGTGCATAGCATCAAGGTGCATGACATATACCAGTTCATCAGTGTACTCATGTACAGTTCAATGACACTCAATACAGTCTTCAACCACAGTGTCTTCAAGTTTCAGTTTACAGTAATGGAAAAATTGCATTGATCACAGATATGGTTGTACAGCTGATTAATGTAATTGCTGTCAATAAGATGTACACTTGTTGTACTGGATTGTTCTGTGCATTTATGGGATGCTGTCCTACTGGTCTTTTTCTAGATGAGAGAAGAGTGTGGGGAGGAGGGGACAGATGCTTGTTGAAAGGATATGACAAATATAGAATGAAAAGGAGGAGTGTGGTGTCACCGGGCAAGGAGAGCAGAAGGAGCTGCAGATAAGTGAGCATGCAAAATTAATTTGGACTGCATACTTAATCACAACAGTAATAATAATAATAATGATAAAGATGTACACTTCTAAAAATTGAGTTGGCAAAAATTGTATGACAGACATATCTACTACAAAAAGAGCAGGTGCTGGGGCTGCTTTTGTACAATCAAACAACTCATGGGATTTGGTTTCTTGGTTTAGAGATTTAGGGTTAGGGTTTCATGCAACATACCAGTCAGTTGGCCTAATATCATGTTTAGTATTTCTGTTCTATCACCAAGTTCATTGTGTAGTACCTGCGGTCTAAAAGCTTTCAAGTAGCCATCTGAGGTACAATAATTAGTCGCTTATTTACGTAGAGCCACAGAAGAAGAATGAGGGTTGGGAACAAAACAGACAGACAAAACAGAAAAACCAGTTGCCATCGGGTTGATTCCAACTCTTAATGACCCTGTAGGACAGAGTACAGCTGCCCCCTAGGATTTCCAAGGAGCAGCTGGTAGATTTGAACTGCCAGCCTTTTTGTTAGCAGCTATAGTTCTTACCTACCCACTGGGCCTCCAGTTTGCCAGGAACAGGAGAAAGAAGTGACACTTGTGGCTAATTGCCTCTGTGAACAACTGCCTCCTTTGACATAATACCAGAAGACTGAACATTTTGATTAAAGATTCTGAAAAATGCAAAGGAGAACAACCAAAACAGAAATAATGAGAAAAAATATGCAAGCATAGTGAAGAATGTAATCAATGTTACTGAATAATTTGTGGAGAAGTTGTTGAATGAAAACTTAAATTCCTATGTAAACCTTTACTGAAAACACAGTAAAACAGTAGTTTAAAAAACGAATGTGGGAGAAAATGCAGAATACAATTTCAAATTTTTATGGGTCCTTGACTTTCTAGAACCATAGAAGATAAGTTAACTGCTGACACTATTGCCCTGAGACAGTCTTTAAACTTTATACCAAAAATATCCCCTGAAGTCTTCTTACAACCAAACACTAATTTAGCTCAACTGGTAAAGAATGTTTGCCTTGAGCACTTTGCTCTTTTAAGATCTATGTGTATGGGATCAAAGTGACAACAGCAACCACAAAGATTAGATAGGAAACTCAGAAGGCAGTGAGTTTATGTTAGTGGAGGAGGACCAACTGAATAAAAGAAGGTAAGAACGGTTGCGCAACTTGACAAATAAATATATTGGGTGTCCCTGAATTGTACTTGTGGAAATTGTTGAATTGGTGTTATGTTATGCTGTGTAGTCTCGACAACAACAACAACAAAAAATTAATTATCAAGATTAAAAAGAAGAGTTGATATCCACAGTTAGGTGAGTATACCACTGCCACTGCTGTTGAGTCAATTCTAACTCCTAGTGACCGTGTGGGTCAGACTAGAACTGCCTCCTAGAGTTTCCAAGGAGTGCCTGGCAGATTTGAACTGCCAGGCTTTTGGTTAGCAGAGGTAGCGTTAATACTACACCACTGGGTTTCCTGGGTAGGTATAATGATTAAGAAATACACACAGCATGGTAAAGGAACACCCAGGAAGGACATAGAGTGCTACCTCTTTATTAGGAAAGTTATGTTAAAGGAGTAACCTGTGCCTCACACCCAGCTGATTCTCAGTGTTGTTTTCTTCTAACAATTGACAGCTGCTTAGTCAGGTGTGCCCTGAAGCCAGCACATATTCCTGGCTTCTTGCAAGGCTTAGTGCAAGTTTTTGGACTCTTGAAGGCTTTTTCCCAAGGGTGCAATGAAGAGACTCTTATGTTCCACCTTGAGTATTCAGGCTCTGTAAATCAAGAGCTTATCGTCAGTTCCATCCCTTTCACATGTCCTCCATAAGCAAAACCTTCTGTGCTAATTATATCTCAAAAGGGGCCACAAGTATCACATTATGGTGCTGGAGTTCATATACTTGTGAGTATGAAAAAGAAAATGATGGTTCTCATGCAGAGATTCTCTTCAAATCTTGTTTTTTTTTCCATAAATATTTCCCAGCTCCTTTTTCTTCTTTCCATCTTCTCTCACACCACAGTGTACAGGAAGCTAATCTCATCTGTAGTCTAGACTCCTGTTGTTCGTACAACCTCAGGTCTCTGGTCTGACAGCAAGAGGGAAAACAAGGATGCTGCAGAAGTCTGAAGGGAATACACTCCCTGGAACATATTTTTAGGTCTTACATTGATTGGCATTTCTGTTGATACCAGTCAGCATCCTTCTCATTGGTAGTGCTATTCATTTAGTTCTAAAACTTCGCTGTTACCAGCTCTTGATGCTCCTTGTAAATCCTATGATTCTGTCCCATCTTATAGGATTGCTGAGTTGGACTTGACTCCATAGAAATGGATTTGGTTGTTTTTGTTGGAGCATCATTAGAGGATCTTGAGATGGTCAGATAAACACAAAGGCAGGCCAACACATAGGAAGATATTGTAATATGAATCTTTATTGTCTTTAAATAGGCTCTGTCAGTAAGTATTCCACCTCTCATCCTTATAAGCTGATGTGAAATTCAGCTAGAAAAGTCCTTTTCCCCCAAGGCTGTGCAAAGGAACTGAAAGGCTTTGTTTTAGAGATCTAGGGGTACTATTACAGAAGTACCACAAGTGAATGACTTTAACAAAGAGAAATTTATTTGCTCCTAATTTAGTAGGCTAGAAGTCCAAGTTCAGCGTGGCCAGCTCCAGGGGAAGGCCTTCTCTCTGCTGGCTCCAGAGAAATGTCCTTGTTCGCAGTTTCCCCTGGGCTAGGAGCTTCGCCTCACGGGAGCACTGAGTCCAAAGCACATACTCTGCTCTTGGCACTGCTTTCTGGGTGGTAGGAGGTTCCCAATTCTCTTTGCTTCCCTTTCCTTTTATCTCTTGTAAAATAAAAAGTGGTTCAGGCCACACTGTAGGCAAACTCCCTTTATATTAGATCAGGAATGTGACCTGAGCAAGGGCATTGCATCCCACTAATCTGTTTTAGCCACAGGCAGAGATTGTGATTTTAACATACAGTAACATACAGGAAAATCACAGAATGGAAGACAACTACACCATACCAGGAATCATGGCCTAACCAAGTGACACACATTTATGGGACACAATTCAATCTATGACAGCCTTAATAGAACAAATGCATTCAAGAGACCCCTCAGGTCGTGTTCTCAGTTTCCAAGAAGTATCTTAGTGGAATTTTCGTTGTGATTGCTTAAGTGAAAGTATACAGTCCAAGTCAATTTTGCATGCCTGCTTCTTTATGACTCTACCTGCTCTCCCCACTCTGTGACAGCACACTCCTGCTTTTAACTCTTTACTACTGGTATCCTACCAACAAACACCAGTCCCCTCTTCTCCATCCTTTCCTCTCTGCTCTAGAAAGAAACCAGTAGGACAGCCTTCTATAAATGTATAAAACCGTAAAGTACACACATCACATGCTCACTCTGTGTACCTGAGTCGAATCCTTTCTTAGTCTGAAGTGTTGACCTCAGTGGTGGTTTCAGGTCTGGAGCAGCAGCAAGTCTAGAAGCCATGTTCCCAGGGGAACCTCCAGGTTGTCAGACCATCAGTTCTGGTCTTTTAGTAGAGCTTTTGATCTGCACACATCTTTTTCAGGGACTCCACATTGTGTCCCCTATCAGGGCTATCTTTGGTGGTGGCCAGGCACCATCTGGTTTTTCTGGTCTACAATAGTGATTCTTTTAATCTGGGAATAAGATATTTAGATCTTGAAATTCTTTCAATAAAATTATTTAGTTTTTAGTACTAGAGTCTTGATTATTGTTTGTTAGATTTATTCCCTGGCAGTTGATGGTTTTGATACCATTGTAAGTGATAGCTTTGTTAAACTTTAATTTTTTGCCCATATAAAGTAAAGCATAATTATTTTGTGTCTTGATCTATAGCTGTTAGCCTTGCTAAATTCACATTAAAATTTTTTGTTCTGATTTAGGAAAAAGTTTACAGTGCAGATTAGTTTCTTAATCAAAAATTTATACATAAATTGTTTTGTGAGAGTGATTGTAATCCCTGCCACGTGTCAGCACTCTTCTTCTTTCCACCCCAGGTTTGCCATGTCAGTTTGTCTAGTTCTCCTATCTCTTCCTGCTTTCCTCTTTGCTTTTGGGCAGATACTACCCATTTTATCTTTTATACTTGATTGAACTAAGAAATATGTTCCTCACACGTTATTATTTGTTTTATAGCCCTGTTTAATTTTTGGCTAAAAGATAGACTTTTTGAGTGGCTTCAGTTCTGAGTTATCAGGGTACCCAGGGGCCGCAGTCTTGGGGCTTCCTCCACTCTCTGTCAGAACAGTTAATCTAGTCTGTGTGTGTGTGTGTGTGTGTGTGTGTATGAATGAATTTCAGTTTCGTTCTACATTTTCATTCTGTTCTGTCCAGACCCCTCTCTTGTGATCCCTGTCGAAGCAGTTGATAGTGGTAGCTGAGCACAGTCTGCTTCTTCTGGGTTCAGGTTGATCTAGCCCTTCGGACTAGTGTAGTCCTTTGGATTAGTATTTTCCTTGTGTCTTTGATTTTCTTTGTTCTCCTGTGCTCTAAACATGATGGAACCAGTAGGTGTATCTTAGATGGCTGCTCATAAGCTTTTAAGACCAAGATACTATTCACCAAAGTAGGATGTAGAACCTTTTCTTTATGATCTATGTTATGCTAATTGATTTAGATGTCCCCTGAGACTATAATCCCAGCCCTTGGCTCCAGTAACTTGGTCCGTCAAGATGTTTAGGTGTGTCAAGGAAGCTTCGATGACTTTGGTTTGGTCAAGTTGTGCTGACTTTACTTTTATTGTGTGTTGTCTTTCCCTTCACCACAGTTGACACCTGTCTATTATGTAGTTAATAATTTCTCTTCCTCACTTCAACCCTCTCTTATAACCATCAAAGATTGTTTTTCTCTGTGTGTAAACCTTTTCATGAGTTTTTATAATAGTGGTCTCATGCAATATTTGTCTGTTTGTGGTTGACTTGTTTCACTGAGCATAATGCCCTCCAGAGATATTTCATAGATTCATCATCATTCTTTATTGTTGAGTAGCATTCCGTTGTGTGTATGTATTATAAATTGTTTATCCATTTATCGGTTGATGAGCACTTAGTTTATGTTCAATTATTAATTCCATTAATTTCTTACTAGGATTCTTTTGGATTTTATTCTTATGTTGCCGGTGAGACTCAACTTTGTGAGCTCCATTGTGGCTGTCACAGGTGGTGGCTGGGCACCGTCTAGTTCTTCTGGTCCCAAGTCGGTGTAGGCACCCACTCATATGGGTCTCTCTGTCTTCTGGGTTGTCTTTCCCCCATGTCGTTTTGGTCCTCAGTGAACATCCGTTCCTGCTGAGTTGGGACCATTTGCTGTGCCCTCGGACAGCAGCTTGGCAACTTTTAAGACCCCCAGATGCCACTCAACAATGTGGGGTGTAGAGAGCCGTCTTAGCAAAACGCTAGTTGTGCCAATTGGCCTCGATTTCGCCTAAGAACATGGTCCCCGTATACAGGGTATTCTTGTCTTATAAATCGGATTGAAAAGTATCTTCTTATTTTGTCTGGAAGAATTTATGGATAATCGGTATCCTTTTTTCTTTATGTATTGGTAAAGTTCACTGGTAAAATCATCTAAACTGGGAAGCTTATTGATGTATTCTATTTTTTCAGTAAATATGAAGAGTCTGCAAATTATTTTTTCCTTGTGTCATATTGGTGTTTATTTCATCTGTATTGCTCAATTAATTTTCATAAGTTCTCAGTGGTATCTTTATTATTGTTTTAATAGTTGAAGAATCTGTACTGATTTTCTCTTTTTCATAACTGATTTTTTATTTGCAGTCTGCTTTCTGGTCATCTTTGCAGCTAATTTATGAAATTTATTAGTGCTTTCAAAGCAACAGTTTTTGCATTGTTGATATTTTTTCTGTTGTACATTTCTCTAATTTCTGCTCATATATTAATTTTTTCCCTCTTTTGGGCTTTGGTTTTTTTTTTTTGTTCTTTCTTGTGATTAATGTTTGCATAATATATTTTTTCATCCCTTTACATTTCAACTTGTATATTTCATTATTTGGAAATATGTCTCTTGAAAAGAGCATATATTTGAGTTTTCATTTTAATTTTTAGGAAAGAATTTTAAATATTTTAGAAGAAACAACAGTTTTAGAAAACACATAGGCATGTAATTTCATTTTTAAAACATTTTATATTTATAATTTTGATGAAAACATACTCAGATTTTATACAACTAGAATACAATTTTAATTTTAAATTACTAGATATTTGAGAATCATTTTAACTTGAGTTTATGCTTGAAAGGGCAAATACAAAAACAGCTCAGAGGGGAATGCTGAAAAAATGATAGAAAAGTCTTTACTAGGTGGTCTGCTTACATTAAAAAGTTGAAGCAGTGCAAGTGAGAAAACTTTATTGAGCATAATCCACATAAAATTCAAGAATAAGACATAAAACATTAAAAAAGTAAAGATCCAGATACTGATTAAAACAATGAAAATGACCAAGAAAATTACTCTTGTCAAAGTCATGACTTGAACCAATCAGATGACATTTCTGAGACTTCTTATTTTTTACCTGGTGAAGATTTATTTACTGTTTGTTCTCCTGACCAGACAGAGTTTCTAAGATTCCCTAATGCTGTCTGTGCCCACTCTGCTGCTTCCTAGAAGTGCTGAGGTTGCCTTCTAGATGTCTACCCAGAGCAGGGTCTGCGTAAATGTAGGGTTTGGCCACAGCCTTTGAATTGGACCTTGTTCTTCTTCCCAGTCTGCCAAGCAAGGCACTGCAGAACTTGACTGGCTGCTTAAAAACGGGTAGCAGTGGGACAGAAAGAGCAAAGACAAATGAATACTTAGTAATTATTGTACCCCTAGGATAGGCTTCTCTTAGACAGTGAAGTGAAGTGCTGTTTTCTCCTGAGAGGAATCATTTTATGGCAGGGCAGTTCTCCAAAGAATGTTATTTTAGATCATTTAAATAACTGATGATTTTCACTGGAAATACGAACTTTTCAATTGTGCAGCTCAGCCAGTACACTTTCTAAAGCTGAAAAGATAGTTTTTATTTCAGGATGCATGAAGTAAGGGGTGCAGAGTCAGCACCCAGTAGTGATGGGACATTCAGAAACAAAGAGCTGAGGTTCTCAGACTCACAGAGAGGGGACCCCTGTAAGCTTCTGTCACCCCATTCTTCTACATCCTTTCTATCATCCTTGGGGACGCATGTTGTTCCCTGAGAGCTCCTAAAGCCAGAAATCTCTTGGTCACTGCAGAGTCCTAGCCTCTAGCAAGTGCAGGACTCAGCAGCAAGTGCCTAATTACATTTACTATATGAATTAAATAGGTATAAAGCAATTAGTATTTAGTTTGAATCACTGAGTGACGTTATGTATTCAACCATGGAAAGCAAAGAAGGTGGAGCTTCTGCTTCTAGTGAGTTCACCTCTATCCCAGAATAGCAAGTCCATCTAGAGGAATATAATGTCATAACCCACTTCACATTTCTTCATTTAGTTCAAACTAGAAATTCAAAGATCTCTCTGAGCTATAGAAGGACCTCCCTGAAGAGAGAACCTGAAGGAAAGCCTGTTTAGAATATACCTAAATTCACAAATCTCCAAGGTCTGCTTGTTGTTGTGTGACTTAAATGAACTGATGTGATGCTTCTTTGGACAGGAGCTTGGTGTGTGCAAGTTGTTTCAGTGATGTTACAGACTATGACAGATGGGTGTGACTACTTATTGATATTGTCCAGTCTGACCACAGCCTGTTCAGTTTGTTTTATGATTTTGAGAAGTGTGCTCTCACAAAAAGGTTTCCGTTAAAGAAGATAAACACTATGTTTTCATACTTGAGTGGGGGGAGGGGGAAGCAGATATGTTAGTGTTTATTATTAGAGTCCTGTTTCATCAGTTTTTGAGAGTGGCATATTTCAAAGCAGTTACTGTTATTTCTAAGCAAGATGGGTAGAGGAAAGCTGGCAGTACCACGGGAGCCAACTTGGACTCACGTCACAGAAGATTTATGGCCAGGTGAACCTTTGTAGGTCATCTCTTTAAGAGTTACTGCATTTATGAACCTCCCACACTGCCTGCCCACTCCCCAACCCCAGCAACACCAGGTTGCCTTGTGGAAAATAACAGGTCTCTGACTCTGGACAGAGCAGTTACACAGGCAGCATTCTTGTGCCATTTTTAGCTGAACACATTTTCGTTCTTTCTCTGTTCCCAGACAGGAAAGCTTCTCTGTAATGTCAGACTAGTGCATTGTACTTTCCGAGACCATCAGCAGTGGGGAAGTGCTTTCTGCTTGTAGCCTGTCAGATGATTTGGGATTCTTCTGTGTTTCATGTGGCATGTCTGGGAGAAAAGTCCTCCTACTCAGTAAATCATTTTGGTCTGGTAATGTGGTTTTAACTTGAGGAGATTTTTTTCTTAGATACCCTTGGGGCATTCTAAAGCCCTTTGATTCACTGAGTTAATTAAAAAAAATGGAAATTAGATAGTAATTTCTGACCTTACAAATGATTTGTTTGCTTATTAGTTACAAGTTAAAATAGAAAAAGAGGTACAGTAAGAATATTGAATATACTTGGACTGCGAGAAGAACAAACAAATCAGTCTCACAAGAAATATAACCAGAATCCTCCTCTGAAGTCAGGATAGTGAGATATTGGCTTTCTTATTTTGAACACATCAGCAGGGAAAGCCAGATACTAGGGAAGTAATCGTGTTTGGGGGTCAGTGAGAATTTGGGAAGCCCTCAGTAAGATGCATTGACCAACAGCTGCAAGAATGGGCTGAAACATACCCAGTGATGGTGAAGATGGGGCAGGACCAAGCAAGACTTTGTTCTATTTTACACGGTCACCACATGTCACAACTGGAGTGACTACAACTAACAACAGCAGAATTCTGAAACTGAGAGTGCTTACTAAACTTAATGTTGAATTTGATTTATTCAGTTTAATTATTTCCATGAATATGGGCATATGAGGACTGCCCATTAAGTTTGTAAACATCCCTCATTGCTGACTATCCCTACAGTCACTTTCAAAGTATTCCCCTCGGGAAGCTCCTCACAGACACCGGCACTTAGTCCACCCTTGAAAGCAGTTTTGGAACTCTTTTTTCCAGAATGCCCATCAGAGCTGTCATCGTATTATTCTTGATGTCCTGAATGTCATCAAAATGTCTTCCTTGCAATATGTCCTTTCTCTTCTGGTAAAGAAAAAGTCATTGGGGGCCAGATCAGGGGATTAGGAAGGGTGTTCCAATGTAGTTACTAGTGAAAAACTCCCTCACAGATAACTATATATACAGTTAAGATCATAAACTTGCCACTGCACCACGTACACAATGGCCATTCCAGAAGGAGTTCCAAAATTGCTTTGAAGAGTGGTCTAGGCACTGACACTGGTGCCTAGCTTCCCAAGGGGAGTACTTTGAAGGTGGCTGTAGTGATACTCAGCAATAAGCTATGTAGCACTTAAGCAATTAAATTCATGGACTTAATTGTGGGTCTTGTACATTTGCAGGTATGGGTTACAAGAAAAATGAAGTGAAACAACAAATATTAACAAAACTAATAAAGCTGTATGTGCTTTGAAAAACAAGATGGATTGATGCAGTGGCTGCAGTGATACACTTAAGCATAAAAATGACTGTGGACGTAGTGCAGGACCAGACAGAGTTTTGCTCTGTTGTGTATGGGGTCCCCAGGAGTCAGAACCAACTCGATGGGACCTAATGACAAACAGCAGCATGTTCTGAGAGACGAAGGAAATGAACACAACCTTAAAACAAAGCCTCCAGCTAAATTTTCTCTCAGAGTTCTCATGATGTTCATTTGGTCTGACAAATGATGATTTTTTTTTTCATTTTGCAAGCTATTTTTCTCTACCTGTATGTTGTGTGTGTGTGTGTGTGTGTGTGTGTGTGTGTAGCAGAGCTGAGTCTAATTTAGCATATGCTTGTGACAGTGAAGCACTTAAATTCTAAATTTTCTCCTGCTTGAATCTGATTCAGAGTGGCAGCTGAAATTGTTCATTTCTCTTGGTTAAAACTGATTAAGTGGGATAGCTTCCATTTTAAAGACACCTGAATCTTTTAGAAAAAATAAACATTCTTTATCCTGTTATACTACTTCATATTTTTAGTGCAGGACTAGAATCTTGAATCCTGGACATTGCAGTGGATGTTATTTTCTCAGCTAGACCTCTGTACTTCTGAACCGTGTCACTCTGAAGGTAGAGGGCGTTGTGAAGTTCAGGTAGTCTTAGAGGAGAATCTTACACCTATGCTGAGTTTGCGTCATACGCTCTTCCTCCCCTTTCTCAGGGGTCTGGTTTGTCTAGCAGTAAATTTCCTTGCTCCTTAGAAGTCAGAATGGCAAGACTTTGTCTTGGGCGTGCTATCAGAATGAACCAGGCCCTAGAGAAGGATATTATACTTGGCACAATAGAGGGTAAGCCAAAAAAGAGGAGGACCCTCCTGGGGTGGATTGACAAAGTGGCTAGGGACAGCAATGGGCTGACACACAGCAACGACTGTGAGGATGGTGTAGGACCAGGGAAGTCTTTCATTTCTGTTGTCCACAGGGTCAGTGTGAATCAGAACCCACCTGACAGTGCTGAATAACAACAACAAATTTCTAACAGAAATAGCTAGGTAACTGAGGAACTGTACTTTTTTTGATTGCTTCAAAAATCACAAAAGAAATGAGACATTCTGTCATACATTCTGTTGCTTGCCTCATCAATTGCTTATTGACTGCACTGTCACAATTGGCAGTTTATCGAGTCCTTACATGTACATCAGCTCATTTAGTTCTTCTAAGTACCCTGTGATCAAGTGTACTATGTGCCAAGCCCTGTGCCAGGCACCATAGGGCGTATAAAAGAAGGTGGAGAGACGGCCTTTGTCTTTTAAAAACTCTTTTTGCTTTTTATGAAGCATTAGGGGTATTAATACAGGGTAGGAGCAGGTCTGTACCAAGCTGGAGTAGCTGGTGTCTCTGTATTGATGGAAACTGGGATGCAGCCTCACCTACCCAGTCTACTGCTGGTTCTGCTGCTGATTTTTAATAAAGTACTAAGGTATGGTAAGATTTGGCCAACTTATAAGGACTGATGATATTGACTCTCAAATATCAAAAATAAAGTGTGAGTTTGTAAAGGGAGTAGTTTGGTGATTCTTAGTATTTTTTTCTGATTAGGAAACTAATTGGACATTCTGATTGCAGAAATTATTGAAAAGGTAAGAAAATGTAAAGAAAAACTTGAAAATCATTTGTAAGCAGGACCAGATTAAGATATTTAGTGGTATTAAAGAACAGAAGAGTATCACTCCCTTAACTCATGTTTGTACTTCAAAATTAAGACAATATTAAACTGTACAGTAATGGTGACAAAGTCCAACCATGTTGTGATTTTTCACATCATTAATTTGCTGTTTTCTTTAATCATGTAGTTTGTTCAGAAACGAAAACTGTTTGTGCCTCTAGTCTGTTGCATCACACCATTTGAGTGGTCTAGTGCCACCTCTCCCTCCTTCAACCGAAGAGAATCAGTGCTCCTATTTGGGTGTGTGTTCTTCAAAGTTTTCTTACATACATCAATGTCTTAGTCATCTAGCTCTGCTGTAACAGAAATACCACCAGTGGGTGGCTTTAAAAAAAGAAATTTTATTTTGTCACAGTCAAGTAGTCTACAAGTCAAAATTTAGGGCTGTAGTTCTAAGGGAAGACTTTCTCTGTTGGCTCTGGAGGGAGGTTCTTGTTATCAGTCTTCCCCTGGACTGGGAACTTCTGAGGCACAGGGCCCCCAGATCCTTTGCAAAGCATGTGCTCTGCTTCTAGCACTGTTTTTTGGTGGTATGAAGTCCCCCACTTTCTCTGCTTTCTTTTGTATCCCAAGAGATTGCCTGAGGGTACAATACGATCATACACATTGAATTATGCCTCACCAACACAGCTACCACCCATCCTCCCTCATTAACATCATAGAAGCAGAGTTTACAACATATAGGAACATCACACAGTACTAGGAATCATAGCCTAGCCAAATTATTGCATATATCTTTGTGGGGACACAATTCAATCCAATTTTTTTTAATAATTACCTTTGAGCACTGAACATGTCATTTTTCTTTCTTTTTTGAAATCTTGAGTTTTTAATTACTATTGCATGTAGACATTCTTATGCCATTAAGGAGTCTTTGAAAATACTTTTAATGGCTGAACTATGATGATGTTTAACCAGGCTCTGAATATGCTAACATAAAGTTATAGATATAACCTACTGTATATGTCATTTAATCTGTTCTTGATTCTTGTTTGTGATAGTTTACCTGGATCTGGATACATGCCCACCAGTAAGTCTGTTTCTCTGTACTTCTGATGATCTGCCACTGCTGCTAATTTTTGAAATTTATTTGTTGGTTATTTTTTCATTTGCTTTTATTTATGTCCACTGAGCATTATTCTGTCATGATACCAGCATTTCTGTAAGTAATTTGTTATCTAAGATATCAAACTTTTTCTTGTGTATTTGTTGGAAATATTTTTCCCTGTTTTTCTTTATCTTCTAATTTTATGACATGATATAGAAAGATTTAAGTTAATGTAGTTAAATTTATCAATACGTATGTTTCAATTTGTTTATTAACCTAGAAAGCACTCTATGTCCTGAGATCTGACAATCAAGTAGATTTTCTTCTAGGCTTTTTTCAGAAAAATATTTTTTCTTCTTTTAAATTTCCTGTGTACTCTGACTCATATTTTTTGTTGTACATAGAGATTACTTACTTTCTGTTTCCAGTTTGTTTGCCATTATTGTTCAAGTGCTGAGTTCTTGAGATTGGATGACAAAGGCTAGTCCAGAAAGTAGACCAGAAGTCTCATTATTCTGTGTCCTCTTTTAATGTTCTGAAAACTTTTTCTGTGAATTGGAGTAGATATGAACTTTCCAGCCACCCCTTTAACAATTCCCTCGTTCTGTTTCCTTCCTATGCATTTATTTCCCTCTTCACTTCTTTTCCCAGTTATCATTTGATCAATGTAAAAATCTGTCCTTTGTTCCCTCATCTAGGCATGATGACTTTGGTCGCAGAGAAGTCAATTGAGAAAATCTACTTCTCAGGGCGTGATATGGCTTCCTGGCTGAGAGAAATTTATGATTGTTATGTTATGCTCTTTCTGGCTGAGCTCTGTTTATTTTTCTGAGATATTTTTTAATGGAACACCTTAAAATTGATTTTTAAATGCATGAAGAACTGACCAGGAGTGGAAGATTTTTAAAGGTAGGATAGTGCAGAGAGAAGTTCAATTTCTTATTCTGAGACTAACAGATAGTCTTTCCGGAAGTCATCAGTATCTCCACAGAGCAGTTTAGTTTCTGTAGCCTCACCCCATTAACAAGCTATATCAGAAAGATAAGAGTTTTGCAGATGGCGGGGGACCATGCTTCATTTCTGGTCAAATCACACCATGATGATGCTGCTCACTCATCCATAAAAGCTTGTGGAAGTGCACCAAACATCTGCAAATAATGCAGCCATTCACGCAAAGAAAATCAAGGACCTTGTTTAATCACAGGGCTTCAGCGAGCTCTCTCTTCTTTCTCATTTGGCCTTCGCAGTTTCAATGGCCTTGGGAGAGAAGAGCCAACAGCCCATTATCCTGATGAGCTGATACATAGATACATGCACTCTCTGCCCTTATAATGCCTAGCCTGAGCTGGGGTCCAGCCAACGTGCATTTAATTCTTCTGCAGCCTGAACAGCAACATCTTCTTTAACCCCACAGGTACGGCTTAGACCGATGACTTCCTGTGGTACTATTAACCCTACACTGTGTGTCCTATATAATCTTTCATCAAAGCAATTTTGATTTTTTTGAAATTATGGCAAGTCCTTAGGTAGATGTTGGTATAGAGGTACACATTCAATGAAAAGATAACAGTGGCTCCCTGTTTCCAGTCGTTCTAGATCTCTCTTCATTTGTCCAGTTCCGGTTTTTATGAAGCACCTACTGCATACTAGGGACTGCAGATATAGTAGTGAGCAAAGAAGACATAGTTATTTTATGTCCTTCAGCACAATTCAATTACTGGAAAAAAAAAGAAAAGATGACTTCCTTGAGGACATTTATTATTTTCCCAGAAGACAATTCCTCTTTCACTTGCTCATAATTATATCATAATTTAGATCACAGCCTAATGAAAGCTTATGATATCTGAGCAGTCTCACTTCTGACACTTGTTCTCACCTTGTCTTTAAATAGCTTTCTTGTCTCTTCAGCTGAAATGTATTTTAATTTTACCCATAACACATACTTCTCAGTGCACAGTTGCTGCAGATAGTAGGCAGTTCCAGTCTTTGAATAAGACCAAGTACAAGCATGGATTTTTGTGTTGGTATTCTGTCACTGCCATTACCAATTTTCACGTATTTAGTGGTTTAAGATAACACACATTTACTCTCCTAGTTCTGTAGGTCAGAAGCCTGTGTAGGGTTGGCTGGTTTCTCTGCTTGGGTCTCAGAAAGCTGAAGACATGGTATCAGATGGTTTGGACAGTTCTCTGGAGACTGTACAAGACAGTTGGTCCAGGTTCATTCAGTTGTTGGCAGAATTCAGTTCCTTGCGGTTGTGGAGCTGAGGTGGCTGTTTCTCTTATGGTTGTCAAGAGCCTCTCTCAGCTTAAGGCCCCCTGCATTCCTTGTCACATTGCCTGTCCTTCATATCAGCTGTGTCACATTGCTTTGAACCTTTATTAGTAACAAGTTTAATAAATTTTAAAGTTAAGTTTCATCAGAATACTTAAGGATCCTCAGAAAACCTAAAACAGTGAGAAATATATGCATCTTCTATCTTCTTAAATACCTATGTTCTGCATCAGAAATTTGCATTCCTTATTCTTTTTAATTTTCTGGCAAAGCAGCTAATGTAACTTAAAATGTTGTTATGAAATGAATATCAGTATCTTAAACCAGTTGCTGCCAAGTTGATTCTAACTCATGGCAACTCCATGTGTTTCAGATTATTAATATGTTTGGCACCTCAATAGATATTCTAGTCAGAATGTCAAATTTGACATCTCCATTCTTTGAGTTAGATGAATCTCAGAGGTCATCTCTCCTGCCTTTCCCCCTAATGTCAGAATCTCTGTTGCAATATTTCTGACCCTGCATCCTCATTCAGCTTGAGTTTTCTCTTGCTGCTAGAATGCTTGGAAACCCTGGTTGCATAGTGGATTATAAGTGCTACATCTGCTAAACAAAAGATTGGTAGTTCAAATCTGCCAGGTGCTCCTTGGAAACATAGATCTGTGGGCAGTTCTACTCAGACCTGCAGGGTCACTATGAATTGGACCCGACTCGATGACAGCGAGTTTGGTTTCTTTGTTTTGGTTTACTAGAATGCTTACAGTGTCACAGTGTTGACTTTTGCAACCATTTTTACTGGTGAATAGATGTAATACCATTTCTTCTTTCATTGAATTAAAATCTTGTTTCTACCATTTTCCACCACTGGTATTTATGGTAAAATTTAAGAGAAATTCCAAATGTATTTTCCTATTAGGAAGGTAAAATGGCTAATTATACCCAAATATTTTGCTGAATACACATGAGGGTGTTTGAGAATTTGGGACATTCCACTGAAATTTAAGTTCTATGAAAGGAGGGAAATTGTCTTGTACATCTTGTGCCTAGACCACACACAAAGCAGGTGCCAAGTAAATATTTAAGAAATAAATGAAGCAACATACATAACAGGGCAAACACTTTAGAGTTTGGTTTAAGAAATGGCCACAGCCAGCCAAGTGCCGTCGAGTCGGATCTGACTCATGGTGACCACGTTCCATAAACATTTAGATGCATTGGATGGATTCCATTATAAACCATAACATTGTTTGAGAGTGTGTGGGCGAGAAAAAGGAGCCCTGAGAAGAAATGGTTAAGCACTGAGGTGCTAACCGAGAGGCTGGAGGTTCCAATTCATCAGATGCTCCATGGGAGAAAGATGTGGCAGTCTGTTTCTGGGAAGGTCACAGTCTCAGAAACCCTGTGGGGCAGTTCTGCTGTGCTCTGTGAGTTGGAATCAGCTTGATGGCAGTGAGTTTGTTTTTGTGTGTGTGTGTGTGTGTGTGTGTAAGGGTGATAAGACAAGAAAGTGCATACTTCCTACTTTAAATATTTTCTATTTTTTGTCAAGATTAGAGAAAAAACTGTTGCATAAATTCAAAATGAAATAAAGTAATTGGGAGTAGGGACCCCTTAATGTCATTTCCCATCCTTGAAGAAACGAGTGTTCTCCATAGTGGAGTGAATGTTATAAAAGCTGTCATGCATGTTTAGTTTTTGTATTTTTAGTTTATGATTGACTCTATCCACCATGATATTTTTCTCTGAAACTCTCACATTTAAGAGTCTGAACGTATAGAAGAAACATTCAAAAGACGCATTTTAGTGTTAAAATTCTGCAGTGACTTTAACATAACACCAGAGAAGCCTGTTTTTCAATTCAAGGACATTAGATGAGTACCAAAGCAAAAACCTGCATGGTTGCACTGAGCAGGAGAATTTCAAACTTTCTAGTTTAAATAATGGTTTTCCAAAGTCATATTAGACCTCATGTTAGGTGCTGGCACTATTTCCTGTCAGAAAGGATAGATAGACATATGCAAAAATTTAACTTTTTTCATATGAGAACTTCTAATTGGTCTGGAAGAAAAGGCCTAAGAGATAAGAAAAAAAATGATATTATAAAGAATAAACTCAAAGTTATTTTAGAGAATCAAACAAAAATTTGGCAGTCATTCCTATAACCTCAAACCTACTAGTATTATTACATCAGTTTTTTATTTTCCATTTTGTGTGTATTTTCAAAGGTTACTTTATCTCTTAATATTTCTCCACGACTATGAAGACGGTCTTAGGCAATACTACTACCTTGGTATACAGTAGCCAGATTCTGCTCAGGAAAGCAGCTGGCATAAATATTTCACTAGTTCATTTAGAAAGAAACAGAACCATGTCTGAACTGTCAGTGGGGCTGAATTGAATGGCACTCAGAGAAGTTTAATTATAAAATATCAGGTGAATCGCAGTATAAAATAGTTTGGGAGGCATGATCTTTTAAGCCTCAGTCATGTCAGAATTCTGTTTGCTTTTAGCATGGTGAAGTCCTTGTGTGTGTGTGTGTGTGTGTGTGTGTATGTGTGTATGTATGTGGGGGGGCGGGGTTTAGGACTATCTGAGGAGGTTAAAATAACTTTCCTGATAAACATAGTATGATAAAGGGGATTGTTTCTGAGATGCTGAAGGCATGGTTAAACTCTTCAGTTATCACTGATAGTATCATGAAACTAAGTGCAAAATATTCTGGGAAGTTGTGGATCCTGGCTCCTACAGTGACTTACAGGCTGTAGCGTTTGGACAAATCTTGTCATGAAGTTGGGTGAGCCAGGTAGTTATGCTTCATGTAATGCTACCGTGATTAGAGATCTGGGGCCTGGCATGCTTGTCAAGGGTGTGTGGTTCAGATGTTGAGCTAAACTGTCAGGAAGAACCAAAAAGCAAACCCAGTGCCATGAGTGGATTGCAGTTCAGAGTAGAACTCCCTATAGCGTTTCCAATGATTTAAATTTTTATGGAAGCAGACTGCCATAGCTTCCCTGGTGAGTGGCCAGTGGGTCCAAACCATTGAACTTTTAGTTAGCCACCAAGCTCTTTAATCACTGTGCCACCAGGGCTCTGTCTCTTAAGAAGAGAGAGCCTAAAATATAACTCAGTTTTTTCATCTGTAAAATGGACATAGTCGTGTTGCCTGGTACATGAGTTTGTTATAAAAATTAAATAAATTTATGTAAAACCCATATAGTGACACTGCATACCTAATTTTATTACTAATTTTACATTCTTTTTCTCAAAGAGGCACTCCTGTTTATATAAAGCTTCACATCTCACAAAACCCAGAGATGATGGCAAGCAGTAAAAACAAAAAGAAAGTTTGAAAGGAGAGCAGAGCTACTGGTCCCAACCAGGAGATGAGGCAAGACAGGTTCTGGACTTATTCAGCCTGAGTATTTTTACCCTTTAAACCTTGAAGTCATAGTGTTTAATTGCTGTGGCTGCTAAACATAAAGGTGGCAGTTCACATCTGCCAGGCAGTCTTTGGAAACTCTATTGGCAGCTCTGCTCTGTCTGTGGGGTTGCTATGTGTCAGAATGGACTGGATGGCAGTGGTTATTCTTACCCTCAAAATGTGAATAGTGAATCTTGGTGACCTCACAGTACTATTGGGAAGCTCACATGAAAAGTTTATGTGAAAGTAACTTAAAAATTTAAATCAGTAAGATGTTATTTCTATTATTATGTAGCACTATTTGTATGTAGTTTCTGTATTTTGCAACTACAGTAAGCAATCTGGATAAACATGCACCAGGTCACCTTCAATTTGTTATGTTTTAGCTAAGCATTTGTTTCTTCTTGAAAGTTGATGATTGCGTATAATAATTTAAGTATCTGGAGAGTTCTATTTTGAAGTTTTTACTTTTGTTCATTTCAAATACTGAAATTGAATAATCTCACTAGATTTTCTTATGGAGATAATATCAGCAAAAGGCTTTTGGGGCTCCATTTAGCCTCTAGAGTTTCTGTTTTTATCATGAAGAGTTATAGCAAGGGTTGAAAGTGCTTAGTTAAATTGTGGATTGCTTACTTGTTCAAAACTTAAGTCCTTGTAAAATATGCTAACCACCAGTTTGGAAATGAAAACTTCTAAATCATACTAGATTCTGGTCTGCCGTCACCTAAAGTTTAGGAAAACTCAACTGAAAAATCATTTAATGAATATTTATTGTCTGCTGTGGGTTAGAGATAGTTCTAGTTGCTAAGCATACAAAGTCTGACAATTAAGTCTGCAAACTTAACTGTTCTAAGTGCTACATACCTCATTACTGAATATCACTACGGTCACCTTCAAAGTACTCCCCTTGGAAAGCTACATACCAATGTCAGCACCTAGTCCACCCTTCAGTGCAGTTTTGGAAGTCTGTCTGTGCACAGTGGCATGGTGGCAAGTTTGGGAACTTAATTGTGTAGTTGTCTCTGAGGGAGTTTTTAGCCAGTAAACAAATAACTGCATTGGAACACCCTCCCTACTCACCTGCTCTGGCTCCCAATGACTTTTTTCTTTGCCTGAAGACAGAGGAAATACTGAAAGGAAGACATTTTGATGACATTCAGGACATCAAGGGTAATACTGTGAGTGCTCTGATGGTCATTCCAAAATTGCTTTAAAGGGTGAACTAGGCGTTGGCATTGGTGTGTAGCTTCCCAAGGAGAGTACTTCAGAGGTGACCGTAGTGATATGTAGCAGTGAGGGGTGTAGCACTTTTTCTGGGGTCAGTAAGTGAGCATAATTGTTGTACCTCAAACAAAACCAAGTAAAATATGATCATTACTCTTACAGAGTAAACAATACAGTGGGTAGGCTCAGACAAATAAATAAAAATTAGGCATTCCTATGAATGTGGTGACAAAGGTATCACAGGGCATCAGGAAATCACAATAAAAAGCTCATTGGAGGTGACAGAGAGACGGTTTGAAAATGACTGGCAGATAGCTGGACAAGGAAAATAAAGCATTCCGGAGTAGCAAGTGGGAAGACTGGGGATGTGGAACTGCCTGGTACAAACAGAAAACTGCTAGTGTGATCTGTGAGTGTGTGCTGCATAGTCTCAGATCACAGAGAGTAGGAAAAACAGGGACCAAGTAACAAGAAGTCTTCAGTGTGACATGTTAGAGAAAATGAGGCGGCCAGTGAACAGTGTCCTCTCTGTTTTTGCTAATGCAGGCACCTTCCTCTCAATCACACAGATTTGAAACCGTGATGCTTCCTTTATTTTTTCCTGCGATGTTCCTCAAGTTCTTTAACAAGTATCCTTTCAACTTGTCACTATTAGATTAATGGAATACTAGCCACCTTTTGTGCCTCTGGACCTCAGAAGTCAGGTGTTATTCTGGTTCTAATGCATTTAACATCTTGGTGAGTGAATCCCTTTTGAAATGTGTGAGGCTCAGCAGACTGGAGTTGGAGCCTCATTATTTGCAAGTTGAACGTTCTACTAGGTGATGCTTCCTGGATGTGTTTTGTAAACTTTGCTTTTTCCTCTTTATTTCTGTGAGATAAAGATTACAAGCATGCTAATGGCTTTCCTGTGTGACGTTTAGGGAGGCCCGATGGATGTGTTTTGGTTTCTCTGTGTTGCATTTGGAAAACCAGAGGTTCCCTGTGTAGCATAATGTTGTAAATTATGTAGCTCTCACTGGTGTATTGTCATACCACAGATTGGTGGTGCCGCAGTGCCACTCACCTCATTGGGTGCCTTATACTACCAGATTTTTCAGAATCCATATTACTAACCAAAAATGTAAACATAATTAGTGAACATGCACTGTGATACTGAAAACATAACCCATCAAAAAAACAAAGGAAGGAAAAAAAGGAAGGAGGGAGAGGGAGGGAAGGAAGGAAGGAAGGAAATAAATGACAAATAAATTCATCCTTGATGGTGTCTCTTGACAGTCCCTATTCTTCCCTGTGTTACTATTTCCGTCCTGTGTTTAGATGTTCACCCTCCTCATGCCTGGACCACTGCCTCTCCATCTCTTCTCCTCCAGCATGTTCTGCTTGTCCCTTTCATTGCTTGATGCCTTGTGTTTCCATGCCAAGTATAATTTTAGATGTTCAAGGACCATCAGCCATTGTAAACTGGGACCCATCCTTTCTCAGAATGGGTATTAAATTTAGCTCTCTTTATTACTCCTACTAATCACATGATGTCATAATGCACTCATCACTCTCTTTACCTGTTGCACTAGATTTCTGTGCAACAATTAGTGGTGTAACAAATGACCACAAGCTTAAGGACTTAAAACAGAACCAATTTTGTATCTCATAGTTTCCCTGGGTCAGAAGTCTGAGCATGAATTAGCTGGGCCCTTTTTTTAGGACCCCACCAGTTTGGGTGGCTGTTCTCATCTGGAGTTTGTGGTCCTATTCTCAGTCAGTCAGCCTGGCTGTTGTAGGACTGAGAAGCATGTTTTCTTGCTAGCTGTTGGCCACTCTTCACAACTAGAAGCTGCCTGCAGTTCCTGTGGGTTCCATAGCCCTTCTCCCAATGTGATGCTTGCTTTCTTGTAAGCCAGCACTAGTGTGTGTCTGAGAATTCCAATATGCTATGACAGAGTCTTATGTAATTATAATCTAACTGAGGCAATGGGTGTCCCATTATTTTTAGAGATTCTGTCCACCCCCTCAAGGGTATTAAACAGAGCGTGTACACCAGGGAGCAGGAAATTGTAGACCGTATTAGAATTCTGTCTACCACACCCACGTGACATAGTCCCACTTTGGGGTCAATATTTAAGTTAATTTCAGGCTTGACACTTAGAAGAACAGACAATCTTTACTAGTTAAGCTAAACTTTTTGTTTGATTTTATGAAGACTGTAGGGGTATTTTTGATTTAATATTTAAAGATCATCTTAGAGCAATAGTTTTGGAGATTCATCTAGCCTCCATGGCTTCAAAAAGTCTGGATTCCATGAGAATTTGAAATTCTGTTCTGCATTTCTCCTCTTTTGATCAAAGATTCTTCTACAGAAGATTCTTCTGCAGATTTTTCTACAGAATCTTTGATCAAAATATTCAGTAATGGTAGCTGGACACCATCCAGTTTTTGTGGTGTCACGGCAAAGGAGGCAGTTGTTCATGAGGAATGTTACCCACATATTTTATTTTCTCTTCTCATTGACTCTCTTTCCTCTGTTATTCCATGTAACAGAGGTCTGTTACCTTCTTTGTTGAATCCTGAGCACAGTGCCTGGTACATGACATGTATTTGGTAAGTATTTGTTGAATAAATGAATAGGTCTAGGCATCATCATAGTCACAGTATGTCTCTTTCAACTGACATATTGATCATCCATACAGAACATGATAAATGCTCTTTTAAAATTTACCTATGTGGGATCAGATTGGCTCCAGCAACTCAAAAAATTAGATAGGAACTTCTAGGGGCAATGAGTTTATGTTAGTGGAGAAGTAATAATTGAGAATGATTGCACAACTCAAAGAGTATAATCAGTGTCACTGAATTGTACATGTAGAAACTTGAATTGATGTGTTTTTGCTGTGTATGTGCTCAACAACAATGACAAAAATTATCAAAAACACGAAGCAAAGGCCAGATCGTGAGCAGTTTGCTACAAGAGGCAAAGTGGTGGCTGCCATTCTCACTTGGAACTGAGAAAATGTTGAACATGGGCCATGGAGTTGACTCTACAGAGAACTTGAATGTTTTTGCTACAGTAGACTGAGGCTGGAAATTCAGCTTACAGTTCAG
Organism: Heterohyrax brucei; assembly: GCA_028571685.1. Classification (NCBI taxonomy): domain Eukaryota; kingdom Metazoa; phylum Chordata; class Mammalia; order Hyracoidea; family Procaviidae; genus Heterohyrax; species Heterohyrax brucei. The sequence goes on from CM053144.1 coordinate 140,344,825, forward strand.
AAAGACTAACACAGGAGAGTAGTCCTGGTGTAACAGTGGTTAAGTTTGGATGCTGATCAAGAGGTTGGCAGTTTAAACCCACCAGCTGCTCCTCAGGAACTCTGTAGAGCAGTTCTGCTTTGTCCTACAGGGTCGCTATGTGTTAGAAACAGTTCAACAGCAATAAATTGGGTTATTAGGATAAGAGAATGTCTTCTGGATTTCTGCTTGGAGGAACAGAATTTAAACTTATATGCAATGCCAATGACAGACCAGATTAGACCTAAGCAGATGGTCAGTGACAACTGCAGATGATGACATGCTTAGTTTAAAACATCTTGCTGCAGGGAATGATAGTCTTTAATATTTTGCTTCCACTGTTGAAATTCACTCTGGAGTTGCTTTCTTTGTACTTTTCCTCAGAATCTGGTTCTTCAAGTCATGTTTTTATTTCTGTTAGCAAGAACTAAAGACCTACATGAAGAATTTCATATGACACTTCTATAATTACTAAACGTACCAGATTGGGAAACTTAAAATACTGACAGCCCTTGCACGTGTTTATTTTCTGTTTCTCCTTTGGCATTTATGCACTGTCTGAAAGTGCGACTTGTCATGTTCTGTATGGATGACCAACAAGTCAGTTGAAAGAGACATACTGTGACTATGTTGATGCCTAGACCTATTCATTTATTCAACAAATATTTACCAAGCATGTGTCATGTACCAGACAGTGTGCTCAGGATTCAACAAAGAAGCGGACATACGTGACTCCTTGCCTTAAGAATAGGTACGAAGGAGATTTAAAAATCTTTTTGTTCCCTAAAATTAAGCATGAGTTCACTTTCTTGTTGTCAGGTTCTGTGGAGTAGATTCCAAGTCACAGTGAGCCCATGTAACAGTAGAACTGTCCCATGGGGTTTTCTAGGCTGTAGTCTTTTCAGCAGCAGATCACTAGGTCTTTTTCTTGAGGAATCTCGAGTGAGTTTGAGCCACCTACTTTTTAGTTAGCAGGTGAATGCTTAATGCTCAAGCACTGCTTTGGGTGGTTAAATGACATCACAGAAAGAAATCAAGGATACGTGAGGTCAGACTATGTGCAGAGTTACCTTAATAATGAAATTTCACTGTGCCCAGCAGTCCAGGCCATCATGCCCTCTCCCCATTTTTAAATCCAAGGAAGATTAAGTAGGACTGGTTTGAGAAACAGGGATGGAGAAAGTTTGAAATCACTGACCTGCACCTTACCTTCTGGTTTCAGTGCCCCATGTTAATTCAATGTGGGCAGTTTTTCCCAGGATGAAAGAGCCAATTAGAGACAAGAGATGATTTGAACTGGGCACTTAGACCTCTACATCCAATTATCTTTTGGCTACAGTTCCGTGAAATACTTTTAACACCTTCTATTCTTTTGTCCTTTGTTATCATGTTCAGGTTTGCATATAATTATCTTCTGGGTAAAATTATTTTAAAGTGACAACTTCAGTTCTTCAGTATAAATTTTATTCCAGTTTTCGTAATGATTTTAGGAAGTAGATACGTGTATTTGAGGGTAAATTTTCCTGCTGTCAGGCATCTAGCTTTCAGACAAAGGAATATTATCATTATATTTATAGGAAAATTTGAGTACTAGGGAAGTCATGACTTCAAAATTTACTGACTGCCTATTTTCCAGTTGATCCCTGAGGATAGAAATCATGTGTGTAGGTAATGTTTATATTGTTATTTGAGATTCTTTAAAAAAAGAAAATATCCTCTTATAGGTGGAGTTGACTTAAAAATCTTTCTAAAATACATTTTGTTTTGATAGCACATAGAGGAAGTTTAGTATTCAAAGTGTTGATTCTGGATACGGTCAATTTTCCTTGGTATTCAAAAAGGGAGACCCTGGTGGCTTAGTGGTTAAGTTCAACAAGATCTCTATATCCTGATGTTAAGTCTCTAGATCCAGAATTACTGATGCTTTGACAAGTATTCTATTCATAAGCCACTTTTTAGTTCGTGTTACTTCAGAACAGTGTCACTTGTTTTTATATCTGTCTCCCCCTTAAGAGATGATGACAATGCCTTCCATGTTGGTTCTCTGCCTAGATTAATTAGTTGCTTGAAATACACTTTGAATAAGTTTCCAGTACTGGCTAATACATCTCTGTGATATAGGCAAGGGAAGAATAAAAGTTGTTCATATTTCAGGAGGAATTCTTACTCTTAATGCTATTTTTTTAACCATTATGTTAAGCCATACCAGTAAATGAACTCCAAAAAATGTTGGTTTGCTAACACATAGAAAAGGTAGAAAATGCAACTTGGTTCTGCTAAGCTCAGTCCACTCATGTTGTATAAACATATAGTTGTCAATGCCTTTATTAGTCTTTTAGGGGCTATATTTTTCTCCACAAAACTTTCATTCCTTTAGCCAGTCTTGTGGTGTTCACAACAATTCTCTCAAGACTGGTATGAGGTGAGTAGCCATTATTAAAGAAAATAATCACTTACCTCATTGATTCCCAGATTCACTCATGCTTTAACAATGCTATACACAAGACTTAAAACACCCTACTGCTTTCTGCATCTCACACAAACGTAGATAGCTAGCCGGTATGATTAGAAGGTGGCTCTTAACCAGGGCTAACTTTGCCCCACAGGAAATATAGCCATGTCTGGAAACATTTTTGGTTGTCACAACTTGAGGGAGGGGGTCTTATTGGCATCTGCAATATACAACACAGAATTATCCCATTCAAATTGTCAAGTTGTGTTTCTTGTCGACAGCATATTAATGGATCCTGTGGGTTTTTTTTTTTTAATTGTTTATTCCATTCTGTTGCTCTCGGTCTGTTTATGGATACATTTAGGCCATTTAGGTTTAGTACAATTGTTAAGAGGTGTGAGTTTGTGTGTGTCATATTGTAGTGCCTTTGTGTGTGTGTGTGTGTGTGTGTTTGGTGGTGCTGACATTTTCTTTGCTCTTACTCTGTGCTAAATTCCTTGTTCATGGATTGATCTTTTTCATTCCTTTGTTTAGATTTTATGTTTATCAAGACTTTATGGTTTTCTTCTTTATTTTAACAAGTAGGTTTGTTAACTTTCTTTGTGGTTACCATAAAATTTACCTTGCATTCCTAAGTTTGAACTAGTCTTTTATTACTTGGTTTCACTTTACCTTTCTCTTCATTTGGAAGTACTGCATCTACACTGTTTATTCCCTGTTTTATTGTTCTGATGTTGCTGTCATCTACAGATTAACCTCTCTGGTTCTGTATTGTACATCTTGTAGTTTTGATTAATCCTGGCGAGCTTATTACCTAGGTTGAATTCTGACTGATGCACTCTTGTGTCTTGGATTCAGGCTGTCATTGGATGTTGTTTGTTTTCAAACTGAAGACGTCCTTTTAGTAGTTCTTATAGGTTTGGTTTTTATATATACCGTTAATTTCTCTTTCTCTGGAAATATTCTAATTCCACCATCATATTTGAGTGAGAGTTCTGCAGAATATATTATTCTTGGTTGGCAGTTTTTTCTTTTAAGGTTTTATGTATGTCATCCCATTACCTTTCTGCCTGCATGGATTCTGCCAAGTAATCAGAGCTTAGTCTTATTGTTTCCCCTCTATATGTGACTTTTTGTTTTTCTTGAGCTGCTCTCAGTATTTTTTCCTTGTCTAGGTTTTAGTGAATGTGATAGTGATATGCTGTGACAGTTTTCTTTTAGAGTCTGTCGTGTGTGGGGTTCACTGGACTTCTTGGATGGTCAGCTTTTCATCTTTTGTAATATTAGGGAAGTTTTCTGTCAGCAATTTTTTAAAGGTTCTCTTTGTGATTTCCAGTTTTTCCACCTGTTCTGAAACTTCAGTCACTTGTAGACTTTTACTTTTGATTTCATCTCACATTGTTCTCAAACGTTCTTCATTGTTCTTCATTCTTTTCTCTGAGTTTACCTCAAACAAGGTGGTATCCAAATATTTGTCTTCAGTTTTGCTAATCCTGTCTTCCATTGTTTCAGACTTTCTTCTCAGACTTTCTGTGACACTGTCCATGTCTAAAATCTTGTTTTTCTTTTGGATTTCTAATTTCTGTTTTTGTATGATTTCTAGTTATGAGTTTATTTTGACATTTACGTTTCTGAAGTCCTCCATTATTTTGTCTGTCTTTCCCATGATTATGTCTGCCTTTTCTATGATTATGTCTATTTTTCTCCTTGCTTTTAAATTCTTATTTAGGACACATACTGTAGCCATTCTGTCCAATTTTTTGAAACATGTTTTGGTGTTCTCTGCTGTCTTCAGCACATACAGTAGTGATTTTCTTTATTAACTGTAAGTTTGTTCATTTCATCCTGATTTTTAAAAAAATTTTATTTAGTGATGTCTGAGCAGGTGTTCTGGGTATTCTTTGTTGCTTTCTTGTCTGTGGGCATGATGCTTTTTACCATCTTGCCCAATGGACAAGGCCAGTCACTCAGCTATGGTGCAGGAAGGCAGATCTAGCAGAAGAGGAGAGGTTGGGCTGTGTTGTTTATGGCATGTCCTGTGGCTAACCAAGTGGGGCTGGTGCTCAGTGCAGGGCAGTTATAGTAGACCATGCTTGTGCTTCTTGGGGTGTGATGTTCAACACATGGTGCAGATAGGTAGGAGGCAGGGAGGAGGTTGTTATGTGTGGAGATAAGCAGGTGTGGAAAAGAAGGGAAAGAGGAGAAATAGGAGCCAGAACAACAACAAGTACTGAAGGAGGCTGCCATTAGAGTGACTCAGACCTAAGGAAGTTGTGTGCTGGTGGCGTTCTAGCAGGTGGTAGCCCATCAAGCTAGGCAGGTAAGAGAAAGGAAAGGAGAGAGAGGTTAAGAAACTAGATTGGAAAAAAAAAAAGAAAGGCACATGTGGCTAGGTATGAAAGGGATGGGAAGAACACAGAGAAAGATAAGAAGCCACAAGAAACAAAAAAGAAAGAAAGAAAAACAGGAAGGTGCCAGGTAGTTAAGAGAAGGGAAGCAAAGGGAAGTGGAGAGAACTAATAAATAGGAAAAACAAAAAAAGAAGAAGAAAGGAGGAAAAAAAGAAAATGCCCTAAGGGAGTCTACTGAAAGCAGGTACTGAGCTGAGCACTGCTATATAGCTCCTCCAGAAGGACTGGAGATGGTACACAGAACCAGTTATTCAGGAGTAGGGGAAGGAAGGAAGGAGCATAGAGGAAGGCAAGAAATTGAAAAGAAAAGGGAAGGGGAAGAAAAAGTGATGCCCTGAGGGAGCCTGTTGGTGTGGTTGGACAAGACTAGAGAAATGGCTTCCTGATCACATGGCACTGCATAGCCCATCTAGAAAGAACAGAAATGGCACACATAGTCAGGAGTTCAGGAGAGAAGAAGTAAAATATGTTAGAGACAAGAAATCAAAAAAAGAAAAAAAAATCCCCCTTGAGAGCCCACTGGTTTGGTGGCTTAGGCCAGGGAAGTGGTTCCCAACCCACTAGGCACTACACAGCTTGTCAGGAAGGGGCAGACATGGCCCATAGCACCGAGTATACAGGACACTGGAAAAGGAGGAAAGTAGAGAGAGGTGAGAAACTGAGAAATGAATAAAAACTAAAAAAGGAAAAAAAGAAACCAAAAATCAGGGATCTCACTGGTATGGTGCTACGGAGCAGGGCAATAGTTGCCCAACCCAGCAGTGCCTCACAGCCTGTCAAGAAGAAGCTGAGATGGCACACAGAGCCCAGATGTTTGCGAGAAATGAGGAAGAGGTGCAAGAGAGAGAAGAAACTCAAAAGCAGCCAAAAAAAAAAAAAAAGAAAAAAAGTGACAAAACAATGGCAATGAAGGAGCTGGCCAGTGCAGGTGAGGTGAATCCAAGTGGCAGGGAGCCATGTGTCCTGGGCCAAGCCAGTGCAGCCTGCTAGGAAGCAACAGAGGTGGCTGAGCAAGAGAAAACGGGTGGAGGTGGGAAAGCACTATCACTGGTTTTGGGGTTCTCTGTGTCCTACTGGGAGCTCTCTGAAACTGTTTCCTACTCCTTGTCCACTACTGTTGGTGGCTAAGGAATCCAAAACGGGGAATCTATTATATTAGCTGACAGGGGATCTCCACTTCTGTTTCTCCTTGCTGTCTGTTCTCTTTCAGTTTCTTATTCTACTGGGTGAGTTCTTTATTTCTTCTTTGACACTTATATTCCAGGATGAACATTTGACTCTGTTCAACTTAGATTTTATGGGTATTTGCTATGGAGGGATGGTGTGGTACTTCTGTCTACAGTGCTGTGTTGGCTTCACCTTATCTGTTTCTTGTAGGCCAATTAAAACCAAAAGCCAAACCTGTTGCTGTTGAGTTGCTTTCTATTCACAGTGACCCTGCTAACCCTTTTAGGCCAAGATGTACACCCCTGACCAGTTCAGTCTTTGTCTGAGGATTTGGCTTCTGGCATGGTTTCAGTTCTGGACTAATAGAGAGTCTGGGAGGTATGTATTCCAGGGACTCTACAGTCTATCAGACCATCGAGTCTGGTCTCTTTACTGGAGTTTGAGTTCAGCACCCCACATTTTTCCTGCTCTGTCAGGGATTTTTTGTTGAGTTCCCTGTATTGGCAGGCACTGTTGATAGCTGGACACCAGTTAGTTATTCTGGTCTCGTGCTGATGTAGTCTTAGGTTTATGTGGCCGTTTCTGTCTCTTGGGCTCATGTTTTCCTTGTGTCTTTGCTGCTCTTCAGTCTCCTTTGCTACAAGTGGGCTGAGGGCAATTGATGGTCGCTTGCTAGCTTGTAAGACTCCAGATGTCACTCAACAAAGTGGGATGTAGAACATTTTCTTAACAAACTTTGTTATGACAGTTGACCCAGATGTCCCCTGAAACTATGGTCCCTAGAACCATACTTGTGCTACTCAGGCCCCTGAGGTATTTGGTTGTATTTTAAAAACTTCATATATTTTGGCTTGGTCCAGTTGTGCTGACTTCTTCTCTACTGTTTGTTGCCCCTCCCTTTACCTAAAATAATTCTAGTCCATTATCTAATTAGTGAATTACTGCCTCGTTCCCTCTCCCCCAACTATCAAACACTGTTTTCTTCTCTGTGTAAGCCTTTTCTCAAGTCCTTAAAATAGTGATCTCATACAATATTTGTCCTTTTGCAACCAGCTAACTTCAGTCACCATAATGCCTTACAGCTTTCTCCGTGTTGTGTTCCCAAATTCATCCTTGTTCTTTAGCATTGCATTGTAGGAATATACCATAGTTTGTTTATTCTACCACCGATGGACACCTAAATTGATTCCATCTTTTTGCTAGTGTGGACAGTGCTGAACAAACATTAGTGTGAAGTATTTGTTGTGTGGCAACTTTTATTTCTCTAGGATACATTCCAAGAAGTAGAACTGCTGAATGGTGTGGTATTTCAATTTCTAGCTTTTTAAGAAAGTGGCGGATCAATTTCCAAAATGGTTGTACTGTTTTACATTCTCACTAGCACTGTGTAACTGTTCTAGTCTCTCTACAGCCTAACACTTATTACTTTGTGCTTTTTGCACTAATGCCAGCCTTTTTGGGGTGAAATGGTGTCTCATTTGTGTTTTGATTTGGGTTTCTCTAATGGCTGATCTTCCTGAGCATTTGCTCATGTATTCATAGCTGCCTGAATGGCTTCTTTGGTGAAGTGCCTATTCATATCCTTTGCCCATTTTGCAGTTGGGCTACTGATCTTTTTTTGCAGAGATTTTGCACTGTTTTGTGAATTTTAGAGAGTAGATGCTAATCAGAATTGTTGTAGCCTTTGCAGTTGGGCTACTGATCTTTTTTTGCAGAGATTTTGCACTGTTTTGTGAATTTTAGAGATTAGATGCTAATCAGAATTGTTGTAGCCAAAAAATGTTTTCCCCTTCTGTAGGCTTGCGTTGTCGTCTTTGGTTGAGCATAACTGTTAGATTTTTAGGAGTTCCTAGTTACCTATTTTGTCTTCTGATGTATGTACATTGTTAGTAATTGTTCTATATGTTGCTTATGCCAGGAATTGGGACTCCTAGCATTGTCCCTAAATGATCTTTATTGTTTTAGATTTTATACTTAGGTTTTGGTTTTTTGAGTAGTTTTTGTGCATGGTGTCAGATATGGGTCTTGTGTCATTTTTTTTGCAGATGGATATCCAGGTATGCTAACAGCATTTGTTAAAGAGACTGTCTCCCGATTTACAGATTTTGATTTTTTTCTCAAATATCAGCTGCTTATAGATGGATGATTTTTTTAATCTGCATTCTCAGTTCTGTTCCATTAATCTGTGTCTTTGTTGTTGTACCAGTACCAGACTGTTCTGACTGCTGTGACAGTGTGATAGGTTATAAAGTCAGGCTGTGTGAGGCCTCCCACTTTGTTCTTTTTCTTCAGTAATGCTTTACTTATCCAGGGCTCTTTCGCTTTCTATCTAAAGTTAGCAGTTTCTTTCTACATCTCATTAAAAAATGCCATGGGAATTTGTATTGCTAGTGCATTATATCTATAGATTGCTTGAGTAGAACAGACAGTTCCACAGCTGAGTCTTCCTATCAATGAACAAGGTAGGTTTCTCCACTTATGTAGGTTTCTTGCAGTAGTGTCTTGCAGTTTTCTTTGTATAGGCCTTTGAAGTCTCTGGTTAGATTTATTCTTGGGGGCTGTTATAAATGGCATGATTTGGTATTTTCCTTTTTAATAGTCTCTTTGTTGGTGTAGAGGAATCCAAGTGATTTTTGCGTGTTTATCTTGTATCCTAGTTATTTGCTGAACTCTTCTGTTAGTTGCAGTTGTGTGTGTGTGTGTGTGTGTGTGTGTGTGTGTGTGTGTAGGTGGGTGGGTGGATTTTTTAGAGTTTTTTGTGTGTAAGATCATATCCTCTGTGAATAAATATACTTCTACTTCTTCCTTGCCAGTTTGAATGCCTTTTATTTCCTTTTCTATTCTGATTTCTCTGGCTGGAACCTCCATCAGAATGCTGAATAAAAATAATTACAAAGGGCATCCTTGTCTGGTTCTTATTCTGAGGGCTGATGCTTTCAGACTCTCTCCATTAAGGATGATGATGGCTGTTGGTTTTGTATAAATGCCCCTTATTATGTGAGGAATTCGCCTTCTATTCTTATTTTGATGAGAGTTTTTATCATGAATTGGTGTTGATCTTTATCAAATGCTCTTTCTGCCTCTATTGATAACATCAAGTGGTTCTTGTGTTTCGTTTTATTTATGTGGTTAATTATATTGATTGTTTTTCTGATATTGAACCAATCCTGCATCACTGGTATAAACCCTATTTAGACTTTGTGAATTATTTTTTTGATAAATTGTTGAATTCTGTTGGTTAGAATTTTGTCAAGGATGTTTTACATCTAACTTTATGGTAGATGTTGGTCTGTAAGTTTCCTTTTTTGTGATGTCTTTACCTGGTTTTGGTATGAGGGTTACTCTGCCTTCATAGAATGAGATTGGGAGTATTCTATCCTTTCTGCACTCTGAAATAACTTTAGAAACAGTGGTGTTAACTCTTCTCTGAAAGTTGGATAGAATTCTCCAGTGAAGCTGTCAGGGTCAGGGCTTTTTTGTTGTTGAAAGTCTTTAATTACCTTTTCAATTCTTTCTTTTGTTACAGGTTTATTTAGTTGTTCTACCTCTGTTTGTATTAGTTTAGGTAATTAGTGTGTTTCTAGCTTAAGCAGTTAGTTTCTAGTGTAGGTAGTTGGTATGTTTTTGTCCGTTTCCTTTAGGCTTTCAGATTTGTTAGAGTAAAATTTTTCATAGTATTCTGTTATGATTTTTTAAATTTCAGTTGGTTCTGTTATAATGTCACCCATCTCACTTTGTTTTGGAGTTATATGCTTTCTCTACTTTTTTTTTTTTTGGTCAGTTTGTCTACTGGTTTGTTGATTTTGTTGAACTTTTCAAAGAACAAGCTTTTGGTCTTGTTAACTCTTTCAATCATTTTTCTATTCTCTAATTCATTTAGTTGTCCTCTAATTTTTATTATTTGCTTTATTCTGGTGCCAAGGCATTCTTTAACTGATCTCTTTAAAGTCTGTTAAAGTTGTAATGTTAATACATTGATTTGGTCTCTTCTTTTTGGGAGTATGTATTTATTGAAATAAATTAACCTTTAAGTGCTGTGTTTTTGCTATGTCTCAGGGGTTCTCATATTGTCATTCTCATTTGATTCTGTGAATTTCTTTATTCAATCCCTGATTTCTCCTGTAGGTTCTGTTCAGTTTCAATGTGCTTGATTTTTTTTTCCCTTGCTTTTTGTTATTGATTTCTATTTTTATGGCTTTATGGTCTACAAATAGGCTTTAGAGTATTTGATGCTTTGGATTTTGCTAAGGTTTGGTTTGTGACCTAGTATACATTCTGTTCTGGAGAATGTTCCATGTTCATTGGGTAATAAATTATACTTCGCTGCTGTTGGGTAGAGTGATGTGTATGTATCTATGAGGTGAGTTTGGCTGATTGTGACATTTAGATCTTATGTGTCTTCATTGAGCTTCTTTCTGGATATTTTCTCCATCATCAAAAAGTAGTATATTGAAGTCTTCTGTTATTGTTGTGGAACTATTTATTTCTTTTCTCAGTGTTGTTTGATTTTGTCTTATATATTCAGGAACCCTTTTTTGGTTTGGGTTATCATTGGATGCGTAAATATTCAGTATGGTTATATTCTCTTGATGTATTAACCCTTTGGTTTTTATGTAGTGTCTTTCCTTGTCCATTGCAGTGGATTTCACTTTATAGTCTGTGTTTTATCAGGAAATAATATTGTCACTCCTGCTTTTTTGTGAATGTTATTTACTTGATATATTTTTTCTGATCCTTTGAGTTAAATTTTGTTTGTATCTTTAAGTATAAGCTGTATCTCTTTTAGGCAGCATATAGATGAATCATATTTTTTAATACATTTTGCCACTCTTGGTCTCACTATTGGTGCATTTTACACATTTACATTTAGCATAATTATTGATAGGTATGAGTCTAGTGCTGTCATTTTGATGCCTTTTTTTGTGCAGTTTTTGCAGTTTCTTTGTTCCACACAATTTTCTGTCATGAGTCATTTTCTTTGTATGTTTTCTTTTCATCTTTTTCATTGTTGTTTTGTATTTGCTGAGACTTCATGTTTTTCTTGTTTTTTTATTTGATGTGTAGGATTGTTAATTTTGCTTGTGGTTACCTTAATATTTACCCCTAGTTTTCTGAATTTAAACTCATTTTTTAATTTCTCTGTATTGCCTTGACTTCCTCTCCATGTGAAAAATCTGTGACTATGTTTTTTAATTGCTCTTTTTTATTACAATATGGTCATCTTTTACATACTGACATCTCTGTTTCCTTATTTTCAGTGTTTTAGCTTTAATTTATCTTTGTCATTTGCCTATTTGGATAGATAGCTGGTTGCTCTGTCCTGTGTTCTAATCTTGATTTGTTATCCAATGTTATTGATTTTCTAACCAAACAACTCCCTTTAGTATGTCTTGTGATTTTGGTTTAGTTTTTACAAATTCCCTGGAATTTTTCTGGAAAGCCCTAATTTTGCCATTGTATTTGATAAAAAGTTTTGCTAGGTATATAATTCTCAGCTGGCATTTTTTTCCTTCAGGATTTTTTATATGTCATTCTATTGCCTTCTTCCCTACATGGCTTCTGCTGACTGTTCCATGCTTAGTGTTATTGATTCTCTTTTGTAGATTATTTTTTGTTTATCATTTTTAAAATTTTCTCCTAATGTTTAACTTTGGCAAGTTTGATTATAATATGCCTTGATGTCTTTATTGTATGATCTACTTTATGTAGAAGATAGAAGATATCTAACTTACATAGTTTCTCATCTTTTGTGATATCAGGCAAGTTTTCTGTCAACAAATCTTCAACAATTCTCTCTGTATTTGCTGTCATCCCTCCATTCAGGTACTTCCATCACTAATAGATTATTATTCTTGTTGGATTTCCACATGATTCTTAGTGCTTCAGTATTTTTAAAAATTATTTTATTTGATTTTTCCTCAAATATTATGGTGTCCAGTGCTTATCTTTAGTCTCACTTGAGTTTCATTGTCTCAGTTATACTCATTTGACTTTCTATTGAGTTGTCTAATTTCCTAACTTTATTATTAATCTTCTGACTTTCTTCTTACTGTCTCTCTGTGATTTCTTGGAGCCTGTTCAATTTGTCATTATCCTCTATTGTGTTTTGCCTGATCTCCTTGCTGATCTCTTGGGGAGTTATATGTATCAATCTTTTGTATTGCACTTCTGATAATTCCAGAAAATTCTGTTCATATGGAAATTTTCTTGATTCTCTGTTTTGGGAGCTTTCTGAAGCCATTGTAGTCTGCCCCTTTATGTAATTTCAAATTGACTGATGTCTGTGAGCCATCGGTAAATTGTTTTCTTTATTTTATTTTTTTTACTGTGTTGTAGCTTGCTTCATTTGTAACGCCCACATAAGCTGGTAAGATGAACTAGTTTGATTATTGGCACCGTTGAGGCTGTAATGTCCTGTCACCAGATGGTTAGAGCCTTTACTAGGCATTTGAGTCTAGGCATCTGTTTATTTTTCTTGCATGTAGTCAGCACAGGTGCCCAGGTAGTTTTTTTTACAAAATATGTGGTTTCTTTCCTACCATCCTAGATAGTGTAGGGTGATTGGTTCAGACACAGGTATCTTGCTACACATGCTGGGACAGACAGTAGTTGACTACTGTCTGTGAGAGTTTGTGAGAAAGAGATGTCCTGTTGCTCAAAGCTCATAGGTAGGTAAGTTTTCTTCAGGATTATGGATGCTCAATGTGCTATGCAGAACTGAGAGGCATTTAAGGTCCCTGGACCCCTTATTCCTGTGCCTGGGCAAAGAAACTATTTCTGTCCAAAGTCTCTGACTTAGGGCAGCTGGCAGACTATTTTTTTATTTACGTATTTTTTCACCACCCCCCCATTTGTTAAATTGTTCGCTATCTAAGTCTGGAAGAATGGCTCAAGATGTGTTGGGGGGGCGGCTAGTTCGTGCCCAGGGAATGCATCAGTCTCTGGAGCTGGGAAAAGTGACTGAAAGGAAAAGCACTGGAGCAAGAAGGAGAAATTTATCCCAAAGGAAAGATTTAAATCCATGTGCAGTGGGTTAGACACAAGCCACTTAGCTTTTAACAGTAGAATGATTCTAGAGGGAAGAGGGTTCTCCCACTATGAAAAACACTCTCCAAATGTTACTGCTCCTCTTACCACATTTGTGCCTCTGATCCACCAGCAGGGTGCCAGCCAGTTCCAGTCAGGTCAGATCTGGCCAGTCCTGGATACTTCTGGACCTACTCTTCCTTCCCTGTTTCTCAGTCCAGTTTTTCATGTTTCCCTTTGATGTTCAAGGCTCCTAGAATGTTGTATATAATCAATTCATTTGTTTTTTGGGATCTTTGTTGTTGGATGGTTCACCGAAAGCATCTGACTATTGCACCATCTTAGCCCCACTCCTAGCATCTGAAGTCTTAGCCCCTGTACCAACAGGGCTACACTGGCCAATTAGGGGTAAAAAGGATACTTAGAAGTCTCAGAAAGAATATCTGATATGTATCACAGGACTTCTAAGAAGTAATGTTAGTATCTCTCCTGTTGTTAACAACAGCGTTAATAGCATGTATAGACCTGTAAGTAAAAGAAAGAACTCTGGAAAGAAAAGATTAGGAAAACATCTTTTGTTACGTCTCAATATTTTCAAAAGTGGTAGTCTCTTAACTTGTTTCATCTGTGAGCAATATGATAAGAAAAGAGAAGCAAATGTCCAAAGAAAACGTAAACAGATAGGGAAATGTGTAACCGTTTATTTAACTGGACTTAACTTTTTCCCTTTTAATAAACTTAGCCAATCATTTGATCCATTTTTGTTCCTGAAATTAGAATTATCACAAGAAACATCATGGAGTGAGAATAAATGTCTAGAGAAAGAAAAGAAAATAAGCTAAATAGGAAGAAAAAACCCTGTAGGCACATTACTATGGAGCCTTGATGGTGACAACAGCAGGAAGAAGCAGTAAGCTGCTGTCCTATGTCTTAGGAGTTTCATCTTGATTTGGGAACCTGGGCAGAGATGCTGTGCTTGGTGTGTTGGCTGGTGTTAATTCAAGGATCCTGCTGTTCTGTCTTCATTTAGACTTGCTAACTTGCTAAATGCCTCCTGGAAAATCACTTAACCTCCTTGAAGTGAGAATAAACTTCACTTTATTTGCTTTCTGTAGCTCAATGAGAATAATAAGATATAGCATGAGCTCTGAGTCTGGAGATGTGTGCCACTTTACAGGTATCATTACTTCAACCTCATTATTCACTAATAATGTTCAACATGTTTAGCAGCCATGGAAACCTATGCTACTATTATACACTGCTAAGCATACTTCTTGGATCTAAAATCTTTTATGTTTCTGTGTAATACCTGCAGTTTCTGTGAGCATCAGGTTTTGCAAAAAGTAGCTCTCTGTTGCAATTCCTTGGAATTTGAGTATAAGCTTTTTTTTTTTGCCTTTAGAGCAATTTGTTCATTAGTGCAGCAGTAAGCATGAAAATAGGTCAGAGCTCTCTTAGAGTTGGACTCTTATGCACCCCCCCCCCCAGAGAACAGCACTTAAATATTAATAGCGTCACTGGGAAAACACGGCAGCTATTTCCCTGTCTTTTTTTTTTTTTTTTTGCAGCTCAATGAAGAGCTGTTCAATGTGGACCCCAGAGCTCTCCCCTCGTGAATGGATGTGATTGTAAGGAAACCATCTCCTACTAAGCAAGACGTGGCACTGTGAACAAAGGGTGGTTTTTAGCCTGATGTGATGAGCTCACCCCAGCGCCCATGTGGGGACTTTGATGCTCATCCAGGTGCCAGCTTTCTGTGTATATGACATTCTCATGGGAGCTTAGGTGACTGGGCAGCAGGCCTTTAAACACTGATCTACAGTGTGTGAATTACAAGGTCATATGGGGTAAGATATCATCGTTTCTCTTTAGCATAAATTTCCCTCAGAGGTGACATATTTTCTTACTCTGAGTGGAAGGAAACTGCAATATTTTTAATTCAAGTGCAAAACCAATATAATAAGAGATTTTTAAAAGTAAATTTATATCATTATTTTCTAGGGTGGATATGTCTGTAAATGAAAAAATGCGTTTTCCTTTTTTAATACCTATCATACTGTTTGTGAGACTGTGCTTAAATGCTTAAGGAGAAATACAACCAGGAATCCAGGCCTGGTATAACCCACAAACCAAACTCACTACTGTTGATTCAATTCTGATCCATGGAGACTCTATAGGGCACAGTAGAACTGCCCCATAGAGTTTCCGAGGCACATCTAGTGAATCTGAACTACTGATTTTTTGACTAGCAGCAGTAGCAATTAACCACTACAGCACCGGGACTGTACTATACAGTTGAAATGAGAAAGCCTCATAGAGTCAGTTTTTGATTCACGTGAAGTCTTGAAACCTCTTTGCTGTTATTTTTTCCTCACAGAAGTGACTGATTTGATTATTTTGTCATGCTGTAGTCATAGCTTATTTTATCAGGCATCTGGAGACCCATCCAGCTATTTGTGGATCAAAATAAAATTAAATGGTACTAGTTTCCCCCACGTCTTACATAAAACATTTCCAGTCTTAGTATATAATGTGTGTACATATATTTAATTAGGCACCACAATATTTGATGTTGTGATCTAATTTAGAACAAGAGGAATTTACAGTCTGGACTTGTAAGATAACATGCCAAAGCCAAGTGCCTGGAGTATAATCTAAGTCTGCTACTGCTGCACAGTGAGAAAAATAACAGCTTTTGAATCAGACTTGGGCTTGAAACAGCATCTATTAGCCAAATTATTTTAGGCAAGCAGGTTGGCCTCTGAGTGTCATTTTCCTGATTTGTGAAATGAGTGTGATAATAATACCTGTAAGCATATAATCAGGTAAAATGAGATTCTGTATACAGAATACTCAGGCAAAGTGGACACTCAATTCATTTTACTTTACTAAAGGTACCCTTTAGTGTGAAGGCTTTCCAGGTTCAGAGCAGGTTATGCCCTTGGTGAGCCGGAGTGATTTGGGAAGAATGCTTCATAGGAATGAATCGTAAGCGGG
The DNA here is from genome assembly GCA_028571685.1 of Heterohyrax brucei. Taxonomy (NCBI): domain Eukaryota; kingdom Metazoa; phylum Chordata; class Mammalia; order Hyracoidea; family Procaviidae; genus Heterohyrax; species Heterohyrax brucei. Next base: position 140,360,896 of record CM053144.1, read on the forward strand.
GCTCTTAATGACCCGAGAGAAGTGGTAGGCATGAGTGGTTAGGTGCTTGGCTACTAACTGAAAGGCTGGCAGATCAAATTTACCCATAGGTGCTTTGGAAGAAAGTGCTGGCCATCTGCTTCCCCTTAGAAACATAGGAGGTAACTATGAGTTGGAATTGACTTCACAGAAACTTTTATTTTTTTCAAATGAAAAGAAATCCACAAATGATGCTAGGATGTATCAACTGTGACAGCATTTTGAAAATAAGAAGTAAACCCAGAAACTGCATCTTGGGAATACAGTTTAATGTTCAGATCTTGAAATCCACACTCACATTTATCACTTGTAATGTAATCTTCTTAAAACTTGTACTAATCAGGTGATGTAGTCATGATAGGAAACAATGGTGGATTTCTCATGCGAGAGCCTGAAGGGCTCTGGGAACAGAAGATGAAGAGAAAATCAAATCTGAAGGAGAAAGTTGACGTCTACCTCTTGGGAAAATTCATAGAAATACCAAATCTGCAGGAAGCAGAAGTGGGAACATAGATAGCAGCCACAGAGCAAATGTTCAGATCACAGACACAATAAAGGTTGACTGAAAGCAGGCATCCTGGAGCCCTTGAGCACTAGCTGTCCTCTGAGGCTCACCATAGGGGCTGACAGGTAGAAGATAATTAGGTGAATCAGGCTGCTTTAAGGAGCCAGCAACAGGACACTTAAGCAGAACTTTCTGTTTCCCAAGACATTTCATGTCCTGGTTGCTTTCCAGGCTGACTTGCCACCTTTCTCTCTCCATACTTCTTCTCACCCATCCTATTCTCCAGTTAAGCTAATGTACTGGATGTAATACAGTTTCTGAAAGTCACATCTTTTCTTTATGTCTGAGCTCAGTCTTCAGAACCAGCCCAACTGAAAAGTTCTTTTCTTTCCTAGAAGGAAATAATCAGACCCTTAGATTCTTTAAGGATCATTTACACATTTTTTCTTTTTAAATCACTTACAACACACACATGTGCATGCATACATGTACACTCACATGCATATACACACACATGTGCATGCATACATGTACACTCACATGCATACACACACATATGTGCTTCAGTTAGTCTACAGCTTTCCTGAAGGTAACAGTTTCTCAGACATGCTCAACATTTCTCATGGTATCCTAGACAGAAAAGAAATCCAATTATTGTTTGTTAAATAAATCTGTGTGTTCTCTTGGAAGATGATTTATAAAATTAAAGCAGTTCTCTAGAATGAGAAATATTTCTCAAGGAAACTGTCAAACATGGTTAATCACAAGTGCGTTTTGAGACATAACTTACTTCAAACGTGTGTACCCATTCCCAGTTTCCTAGTCTCTGGGTTCCTGTCTAAAGGTCAAGCCTTTCCTTTCTGTTTCCCATACCTTGACACTGGAATCAGTCTGCTCTGCTCTACAGCTTCCTTCTCTAACCTGAGCATCAAAGCGTTTTCCTGTGGAATGTTTTCAGGTCAACCTCGGGGGCTCAGGTGACACACGAAGCTGCAGGCCCAGTCCTTTGTGTTTTGGGCGAGCATTTCTGAGCTACAGCCACTACCTATCATGCTGCTTTTGTGTCATTTCAAACTTTGGGGTAAATGATGTTCCAGATATTTAATGTCCTATACTGAATGCAGTGATGTGTGTGTGTGTGTTTATGTGTGTGTGTGCACGTGCAACCGAAAACCAAACCTGTTGCCTGTAATTCCAACTCACAGAGATGCTATGGAACAGAATAAAACTGCTCCATGTTGTTTCTAAGGAGAGCCTGCTGGATTCCAACTGCCAGCCTTTTGGTTAGCAGCCGTTGTCTCTTAACTGCTATGCCACCAGGGTTTCCATATATATGTATATAGTTGTGTTTTCCACAGAAATACTAATTTTAAAAGGCTAAGAAATTGGAATTTTGTAAGCTGTTTATACATTAAAGAAATTATTTTGTCTAGCATAGTTCATCAGCAAGGTGAAAGGGGATATAGCCTGATTTATGTCCTATTTTAAACTGAATAGAATTCATTTCTTAAATCAACAGTTAAGGGCTAAGCTGCAAATATTCTTTGTTCAAAAACTTTCATTTTTGAAAAATGCCTTTGGTTTGTAACTATTGTGAGAAAATGATTCTGTGGAATTAGTGCCTCCAACGTGTCTGTTAGTTAATATTTGCTCAATGCTTGAATAAATCAGTACTGGATTCTTTGCTGGTGTCCTGGGTTCTTTTCACCCAAGTGATTTCTTTAGTGACATAGTAGCGTTTTTGAGGTTAAAAGGCATGGCGTCTCATGAATATTTTCAAAAGGAGAAGGCTCTGAACCATCTGTCCACTTCTCCCAATTCCCACTCAAAATTCCCGCTACCACAAACATTAACAACAACATCCAAAATCCCTCCAATCCCAAAACTATTCATTTTGTGATGAAATTTCACGTTTGGATTTTTTTTTTCCCCACCCTTTGAAACGAGCTTAAGATATGAACGGGAATGCAGCCTTTATGGTCTGCTGACCTATGCTAAATTCTGGAAGCACACATATGCATGTTGGAGCTTGCCTGGAGAATAGGACTGTTCCTGGAAGATTCTAGGAAAAATTATAGTTGCTTTGATAGCCAATCCAGGAGAAGAACAGGTCCAATGTTTTGATAAGTTTAGCTCATTGTGAATGAAGTAAATTGGTGGTGTTTTAAATGCCTCACAGAAGTACAGACTCTGTCTACTGGTGATACCAGAGCTAATCCCTTGTGTGTCCCCTGAACCTGGGCTGAAACTGCAAGCAAGAGTGCTTTCTGAGGTGTGGAAATGAGGGGCAAACATTTCCTTGCTGTGTCAGGTGCCTTTATGTCAGTGTTAAATTTCCAAAGGAAGAAATAACTCATACTCCTTTGTCTTTTTTTGTCACACTGTAGAGACCAAGGCACCTCAAACTAAGAATGTAGTTTTCCATTAAAGATTTCTCAGCAGTGCTTGGTACTGGCTGAGTTATCAGCTAATGAAATCCCCTGGAATTCACAGCAGGATCATCTGCTCTGGGGCCACCATTCTTCAGGTTCTGCTGACTGTGATACTGAGCAGGTATCAAAAGCTCAACTTGAACTAGAGAGAGTTCCTCTAAATAATAGCAACTTGGCAACTGCATGAGCTCATACTAATTATGTTTCTGTCACTCATCTGTGGTAGATCTTTTGTGGCTCTTGTATGAAATAGCTCCAGGGTATTATTTTGACACACTTATGTAAGCTCTGCTCATTAAATAAAGTGCTCAAAGTTAAGTTGCCTTTTAATTTTGTTTTCTAAGATCATCATAATAAGAAAGGGATTGAACTGGAGTGAGTCCTTTTTGTAGAATGGTTAACAGAAAGTAGATATAAAATCAAGTTTTAAAAATACACAAAGAAGTCAATGGGCCTTATCATTACTTTACACTTGGTTTTTAAAGTCTCCTGCATTAGCCCGAAGTGCCAGACTCACAGTGCGTATGGTGCTTCATAAGTAGTCGTTTTCTGAATCTGAGTTCTCTGAGTGGAAGGAGTTACAAGTATTAGAGTTGGAATCAAAGAATGAGCTTTATCTCTGCCACTTAGTAGCTGCATAAGTTCGAAGATGTCTTTGAACATCTTTTTTGTGATTTTTGAACTTCTTTTTTATTATTTTGAACATCTTTTTTTATTATTCAGATATAGGCATCATAACCCCTAACTTTCAGGGTTATTATGAGCTTAAATGGTTGATTATTTTATATATGTTGATTCCTTTATGAATGTCCAAATCACTTTGCAGACTGGCAGATTATACACATCTTTGCTATTATTAAAGCCAAATTGAGTTAGGTAAGGATATTTTAAACATGCCTTTCATGGAACTCATGGCAACCCTAGGGGCCAGGGTAGAACCGGGCTTTTTGGCTTTCATGGAAAGGCACTTTAGCATTAGCAATGTTTTGCGTAATTTACCAATCTACAAAGTGATTTGGAGGGTTCTGTACTTTGGGATCTAGACAGAAAACTTTATATAAGGTTTAGAGATTTTTGAATATTTCTGTTAATAAGAATGATAATGAGCAATACTATACAGTAAAATCTCGTCAAATGAATGCCATGCTGTGTTACTGACCCCATGGGGCTTGCTGACTCCATCTGGCTAATTGGACCCATCACCACTGCATGGTGTCTAAATTTGTGTTGTTAGGCCGCACTATGCACACTCTTGCGTTGACTAACCTTTACTGGCTCTGCCTAAACTTCGGCAGTTTTAAAAATTTCCGGCTCACATGCCACAACCGAAAACTCCAGTTTGCTTTGTGACTGACAATAGTGCTTTGAGGAGGACTGTCTCCGTAGACTTAAAATTAAAACAGTTTCAGCTGTTTCAGTTGAATATGTCGGTTTAAACAAGTTCAATGAAGTTGCAGCCTCCATATATCTTTTCTTTTATCCAGAAAGATAATAATTTTAAACTTTTGCCTATATACATTTTTAACAGGGTTTCTGTGGTAGGCAACTAAGTTCTGGTTCTCCCTAGCAGTAGACTTGAACATAGGTCTAATATTAGAATAAGTATATTGTGGTATATTACCTTGTCAATACATCATTTTATCTATCTATAAATACATAAATTATTACTTGATATTTTCAGTGGAAGGTAGTGAAACAATGCCTATAGTGTAGGCATTTAGATGCATCCTCTGTGTGCGTGTGAATGCAGAGTAATAAGATGCTAATATAGGAACTGAGAGTTGAAGTTAAAAGATTTCTTTTTACTGTATATACATAAGCTCTGTTAGCACTATTAGATGATATTTATTACCAACTAGGAATGTACGGTTAAGTGCTACAACAGCTAGCCAAAAGGTCAGCGCTTCACATCTGCTAGGTGCTCCTTAGAGAGTCTGTGGGGCACTTCTGCTCTGTCTGTAGGGTCACTATGAGTCAGAATTGACTCAATGGCAGTTTTTTTTTTTTTTTGGTAGCAATGTAAATGTCTTCTAGTTTTAATGTGGACTGGAGAAAAAGAAGAAGGGAGAAAAACTTATAAAAATTTAATTTTAGGAATAGATAATCTCTATATGTCTGTCTAACTGTTCCATTGTTCATATTTCAGATTATACACTGCAACAGAATAATATATTATCCTAAGTGACTATAACCTCACTCATTTAGCACCCCTATTTCAGATTGAACCCCTTGAGCAATGCTAGTGAGAAAAATGTGGGGCTATTTTTATGTAATTGTTAGATGGTTGGGATATTGTTTGATTCAGTTGCTATTTGTCTTCACTGGAGAGTCATTTTCACAAACACTTATGGCATTATATTGCACCCTTTATTTTATCATAAGGAATCTAATTCATCATAATGGATTTTTTTTTTTTAATGAGGACTTTTCTTGAAAGTGTTAGATAAATGTCACAGGATTTGTAACAATAGCAGAGGCTGACCTCTGGCGTATTTGAAAATTTGATAAAAACAGACATTATGTTTTGTCCTCTTTTAAACTGGCCATCATGAGTCCTTTGTAGTGTCCTCATTTCCTCTCCCTTTCTCTGAGACATTAGAAATTATAATGTAGTACTTATTATATAGCATTCAAATTCAACACCAGCTACCTTCCACGGGCTACATAGATCAAGTGATAAGTGTTTATAACCACTAATTTGTAAGTTAGAATCTTCTGGCTGCTGATTATGTGCTAAGTGTCACAGGGTCACCTGAGTGAAATATCACTGGGATTCTACCTCAGAAAATGTACTTGATGATTGGCTAAGGAAAGAAAATGACCACAAAAGGAGTATTCAGAGCACAAGTATTTTTTTGAGATTGGGGAGTGGGAGACAGTGGAGTATGCCAGCGATCATAAGGAGAGACCAGGAGGAAAGGGCTTGATCTGAAATGGAGACTTGGACAAATACTTGAATTCTCAAAGTTTGCATTGGAAGGATCAATTGCCTTAGAGTACAGACACAGAAACTGAAGTAAGTCAATACTACTCAGGGTGAAGTGAGGATGACCATAATGTCTCTGATTTAAGATTCAGTACTTTATGGTGGTAAGAGCCATAGTGGCTTAGTGGTTGAGCATGAGGCTGCTAACTGAAAGTGGGTCTGAACCACTTTTAGACCCACTCAGTAGCTCGGTGGGGAAAACACCTGATGACCTACTTTCATAAAGATTACCCAAGGGAAAACTGAAAACCACTGCCATCGAACAAATTCTGACTCATAGTAACCCTGTAAGACATGGTAGAACTGTCCCCACAGGGTCTCCAGGGAGCCCTGGTGGATCCGAACTGCTGACCTGTAGGGTAGCAGTTGTAGCTCTTAACCACTATGCCACAGGATTTCCATAAACAATACAACCTAGAAAATCCTGTGGGGTAGTTCCACTCTGTCACATGGGGTCCCTAGAATTTGAAAGTGACTCTCTGATACCTAATACAACAAGTTTATGAAGGAGGAGGGACTTTAGCTGGTTGCGGAAGGATGGATTAGAGGGCAAAGCATAGATGAAGGAATGCATACTCATGGTCAACTGAGGGCGTGGAGATAGGATTGAACACATTCAATAGCTGAGAAAAGAGGACTGGTGTGGTGAGGAGGGTGAATACAAAGGAATACTGGGGAATAGGTTTGGATAGGGAATTTTTAGACTTTACATGTGGCAGGAATAGAAAGGAGCTTGTTAAGAAGATTAGTCTGAATGATATTCTTGAAATGTTTGAAGGACACAGGACTAGCGCATGGAGATCAGCAAAGGAATTGTTACTTGTAATCTGGTCAGAGACCTAGACTGGGGGAGTAGATGGCACTGTAGATTGAGGAGAAAGAATAAATAAAAGACATTTGAAATCAGTAGACAGTCATGGGATTTTTGAAATATGAAAGATAAAGTGGGGAAAGTGTCAAAAATAATTCGTGGAGTCTTAGACTGGGGTGCTTTTAGTGATTCATTGAAAAGATGTTTTGGAAATTAGTGAACAAGTAACCTTTTGTTAATATTTTGATTATGCATGGAAGAAATCTTCCAGCAGACAGTGCAGAGCATCTCAAGTGAGGTCAGACTTTCTGCATAGTGTGATTGTCAGCACCGTATAGGTGACCACAGGCCTGTCCTTGGAGGAGCCTGTCCTTGGAGGAGCCTGTCCTGGGAGGAGCCTGTCCTGGGAGGAGCCTGTCCTGGGAGGAGCCTGTCCTGGGAGGAGCCTGTCCTGGGAGGGCCTGTAATAACACTATCACAGTGAATACCAAATGGGAACAGAACATGAGACTTGTGCTGTTCTGATGGAAGATGATGGTCTATTTGATATGCAGAAGCAAACTGCACTTGCTAAGGATGTTTGGTATCTGGGATAACCCACTTGAAGATGATACCTTCATTTATACCCCCAATGGTACTCAGTACACACTCTGTTACCTGTTGTGACCTGACATACTATCTCAAAGCACAGTGGATAAAACAGCAGTTTCATTTGCTCATAATTTTGTCGGTCAGCAATTTGCTCTAAGTTCAACTAAGCAATTCTTCAAGTTTTTCCCAGGACCACTGGCTGCAGTCTTTCATTGTTATTAGGTGTTGTGGAGTTGTATCTGACTCAGAACAACAGAAGGAAACACTGTCAGGCCCGGCACCATCCTCAGGATCATTGTTATGCTTGAGCCCATGGTTGCAGCCACTGTCAGTCCATCTCACTGAGAGTCTTCCCTCTACTAAAGCCTAGTGTCCTTCTCCTGGGACTGATCCCTCCTAATAACAAGTCCAAAGTATGTCAGATGAAGTCTCACCATCTTCACTTTTAAGGAGCATTCTTGCTGTACTTCTTCCAAGACAGATATGTTTATTCTTTTGGCAGTCTATGGTATATTCACTATTCTTTACCAACACTGTAATTCAACGACATCAGCTCTTCTTCAGTCTTCTTTGTCATCCCTCATCTGTCTTAGTCACCTGGTACTGCTCTAACAGAAAATACCACGAGTGGAAGCTTTCATGAGGAGAAGCTTTTACTGTCACAGTCTGGTCAGCCACAAATCCATTCCTAAGCTACAAGTCCATTCAATATGAAAAAATCATCACAGTCCAGTAGGCTGAGTCCACATCCAGTGAGAGCATCTCAGCACAGGAACCTCGCGTACAAGGGACGTGCTGTGCTCTTGGTGCTTCTCTCTTGGTGGTATGAGGTTCCCACCTTCCTCAGCTCACTTCTCTCCCTTGTATTCCACAAGCTTGGCTTCTGCTTCACTAACACAGCTGCAAACCATTCTCCATCATGAATATCACAGAGGCAGGATTCACAATACATGGGAGGAAGGGCACTATATTGGAACTCCTCAAATCAACACATACATTTTTGGAGGGACGCAGTTCAATCCATGACACCATCTTTCATATGCATATAAGGGGATTGAAAACACCACGACTTGGGTGTTTTCACTTAGTCCTTGAAGTGATATCTTTGTTTTTCAACACTTCAAAGAGGGCTTTTGTAGCAGCAGTGCCCACGATAATACTGTTGTTTGATTTCTTAACTGCAGTCTTTTAGTGGCTCAGAAATGGCTTAGAGTTTCTCAGTCTAATCAATTATCTCAAATGGTTTCTCTTCCATGTCTGATAGGCAGTAAGGACTGTTATATGGGCCTCATTCTTCAGGACAGTGACAACAGAGAACGGTGAAGGAGGAGTGGGGGGAGAAGGAAACTGCAAGGACTCTGGAAGCCCAAGTTCAGGACTCTTGCAGTATCACTTCTGCCACGTTCTTTTTGGTCAAAGCAAGTCACAAGGTTAGTTTCTGATGAAAAGGGAAAAAGTCTTCATGATGCGAGTATTACGAAAAATTGCGTTGTAGGAGGTGGGGACAAGATGGCAGACTAGACACATATCTTCTCAATTCCCTCTGAGAACTAAGGCATGGAATGTTAACTGAACCGAGCAGTGGACATCCAGGTAGCCTAGGATCTGGCACAATATTGTCAGACTTGACTAAGCACCAGTAACGGACTAAACTATACCCCCCCCAAAGATAAGCCAGCAGCCACTGACCCCAGTGCCTTCTGACTCAGTGTTTCAGAGGACTGCAGATACTGATGCCTTCTTTGTTATCTGGGAGGTGGGGACTGGGCATTAGCTGGCAAATATGCCAAACTTCAGTGCTTAAGTAAACAGCATATAGCACAGCAGAGAGACAGTGCGTGGGATAGCGGCGCATTGAGAGCCTGGCTGATGACTGAGGGCACCACTGCCCCTCCACCTTCTCTTTTCTGAGCTGTGCCATAGATTCTTCTGTTTCATGGCAGGAAGGACAGCTTGGCCAGGATGCCATCTTGGTCCTCTGAGAGGTGAAATCACCCAGCCGGGGGCCTTAGCCATGGCTGATATGCAAGTGGAGCAGCAGCCCATCTGACAAGTGCTTCTCCATCAGAAAAGTGGTGTTTGAGACAATTCATGTTTAGATTGATGGGTGGAGCTTGTCAGAGGATGACTGGAAGGCCCTAACCTCTCCCTAATTTGTACCACATCATAGCATCTGGGGATAGCCTATGAGTTACTTTCATTATCAGCTGGAAGGCCTGACACCCTGAGGGCCTGACTGCTTTTGGCAGAAGTTGGACAGCTCCCAGCTTAGAAGTAAAGTACCCTTTTAAATAAGACCACCAGAGAACTGCTGAGAGGCTCAGCAGCACCTCCTCCACCCTTCATTGATCCACATGATAGGGTCAGTCAGCTGATGCCATCCCAGTGACTCAGTAAGTAGGGTGCCAACTTTGCCAGTTAAGAGGCAGAGCCTGCCACCCAACAGAGCCCAGCTGAGGCCAGTCACTAGAGTACATAAAGACAGCTGGTGACCAACTCCCCTCTTAAGACTGTGCCTCAGCTCCTGTTGAGGTAACACCAGAGAAATCAAATAGCTTCTAGATGGCACACAGACAACAGACCATTGCTAACCATTTAAAGAAGCAGTGGCTTTGGAAAATTCCCAAAATAAAGAACCAAAAAATTTGGCAGTTGAAGAAGCTTTTCTGAGGTCATTTGGCATAATTAACCCTTTGTCAAGAGAGTCTTCTACACTCCATATTGGTGAGTGGTGTCTGGGATCTTAAAAGCTAGCAAGTTGCTATCTGAGGTACACCAAATGGTCCCAGCTCACCTGGAACAGATAATCATTGGGAATACCAAAGACATGAGAGAAAAAGAGCCCAGGAGACAGAAGGACCCATGTAAATAGGAGACTGTATCAACATGTGACCAGAAGAACTAGATGGTGCCTGGCCATTACCAAAGACAGCCGTGATGGGGCACACAATGTTGAGTCCCTGTGGCAACACAAGAAAAAGAGGGGTGCAGCTCAAGAACTCTACTAAAAGACCCTATTGATCGTCTGACGGTCTGGGGGATCCTCTGGGAGCAGGGCCCCTAGACTTGTCTAGAAAACACTACTGAGGTCAACTCTTCAGACAAAAATGGGCTGGACTCGGGGATACATGTGACTGTATGGTGGGTGTACTTATGGTTCTATGCATTTATAGGAGGCTGTCCTGCTTGTCTGTTTCTAGATGGGAGAGAAGAGGGTGGAGAGGAGGGGGTAGTGGCTTGTTAAGAGGATATGACAAGTGTAAAATGAAAAGGAGGATTGTGCTGTCATGGGGCAAGGAGAGCAGAAGAGCTGTAGATAGGTGGGCATGCAAAATTGGATTGTATATGTTCACTGAATCATAATAAAAAACTGCATTGTAGAGGAGTATATTTGTACAGGGATGGAAGAATCTGTGACTTTTTTGTTAATATGTTACAGAATATGATCAGCTTTTTTATTATAAAATCCTATGACTACAGGAGGAATTTGAATTTGAAAAATTTGGAGAAAAATTTTAGACTAGAAACATGTGGACTAATTCCTAAGTTACTATAGTAATGTATGATTGTAATTGTGAATGTATTAATTAGATCAATGGCAAAGGAGATGGACAGTTGTGAACAGATTTAAAGAAATAGTGAGATAGCAAAGCAATTTCAAGGGAAAGATCAAGGATGCCCACCAAGCTTCTTACCTGGACAAGTAGGGATGAAAAGTGATGACATTCGCCAGAACAGGGGATACTGAATGAGGAGCAGGCTTAGATGCGAAAGTGAGGACTGCTGTTTGAGTGATGTTGAGGCTGGGAGGCTTGTAGAACGTTCATGGAGAAAAGGACAAGGTTCAGTTCTTACCTGAAAGTGAGAGGGAAGGTGACGGGGGTTTAAGGAAACTGGTCAAATAACTGTCATCAGGGATAGAGGAGACAGGTGACTGGTAAATGTGTGTTTGTGAACAGTGTTGACCACTTGGTAAAGAGTAGAAATCATGAATGTGGGATGTCTCCAAGCTAGAGAGTTTGGCAGTAATTTCCACTTAACTCTCAACCACCTGTTATCAAGGCATAAAGGATGGAATGGATTGATCTTGACATTTAATAGGTGCTCAGTAAAGTTTCTTTGCTGAATATAAGGAAAAGAAATATGGGTAGAGATTTCTGAAAGTTGAAACAAGGTATTTTAAAAAGCAATGGGGAGAAAGGTCTAAATTTGCTGGGCACAATAAGAATTGAGTATGTGTGGCCTCTTGTTAGAAAATTATTACACAGTTCAAGACAGCAACAGCAGACCATGAAACCAAGTGTGAGGCCCTTCTGAGTGCAGGGCCCTGGGCAACTACTGGTCCTGGCAACAGGGAAATCATTTGCAGCCTGGGGAGAATGTAATCACTGAGCAAAAATTTGAATCTTTTCCTCTGAGCATCGCTTTCCTTCCTCCTCTCCTTTTGTCAACCATAAATAATGAAAACAATAAAAATGATGGATGCTAGTATAAAAGCGGTAGTGGAAGAAATGCGGTGGTATGATATATTTAAGGGCTGCCCCTCTGTGCCTATTTAAATTGCAACACAGATCTCTCTGGCCTCAGGTTGTATATCATCTGCCCCATGACTGCTGTGGTGAGTTTCTGAACAATATTGACACCATGGTGATCTTATTAAGTGTGATTTTGCTAAAATTTTTGGTTTTCTTACAAAGATGTGGAGCCTTCCTCTTCATCCTTTTCCTTTCTGTTGAATCTACCTGAATGATGACTTCTTTGTGTGGTAAAATATGAGGTTTCTCTCCTGCTTGTTAAGGGCTATTCCTAGAAGCAAAAAGAAGAATCAAAATTTGAAATCAAAGTTGAGTTAGGTCTCCAGTTGGGTTAGGTCCCAATGAGTTATATCTTTTGCAGTATGATTTCTATTGCAGAAACATAAACTCCCATCCCAATGCCCATTAATTTTAAAGACCTCCTACACTTGAGTGATTGAGGGTTTAGTGGGGAATCATTGCTTGCTGTACTTATTTCAAAAGCAAATGGGAAATTATACTCAAACTTAAGAATTCCATTGCCAGAAAGAATTTAGAGATTAATGATTATGAATCACAATCTTTTCATTTTATAAATGAGAAATCTGAAATCCAGAGTTGTGATTTGCTTCTGGTCAGTGAGCTAGACAGGGATAAGTGAAGAGACTCCATGAATCTCTCTCATGGCATCCAAATGTGCTCTGCAGTCTCCCATCCTAAAAATACCAACCAACTGAATAAAAACCAATCATCTCCAAGTTCTATCTTCAGTTTTTTGAGCATAGATATAATCCTTGAAAAGAAGTTCATTAAGAGCAAAGGAAAGCTTGTTATTATAGTGACACAAAATGTCTAAGATCTTGAAAAAACAAAAACTTCTCTGCCATTGAGTCAATTCTGATTTATAGTGACTCTGCAGAGCAGAGTAGAACTGCCACAAAGAATTTTAAGGGGCACCTGGTTGATTTGAACCACTGACCTTTTGGTAAGCAGCTGTAGCACTCAACCACTGTGCTACTGGAGTTTCCTCTAAGATCTTAGCACTATCACATTTATTTCCAACTTGTTTTGGAAGGATGGTTGTGAAAATCAAGACCACAAAGACTTTTTTTTTTCTAATAGCAAAATATAATTGTAAGAAGAGGAACAAAAGAAAAACCAGTCATTTCTTCAAGTAAAATTCATTTTAGATAAAGTTGATAAAAAAAATTTTCTGTAAATTAACTCATACATTTTTCAATGAGTTTTAGTATAAAATTGTATTACCTCTTTATGAGATTTAGATAAAGGAAATTACATGCAAGAATGGACCAAATAATTTAAAGTGTATATTTAATGACAATAATTTTAGGATACATGGTAAAGTTAAGCAGTTTAGTTGTATTCTGAAACTTAATGTGAAACTATCACTAGGGGAATAGAGTCTCAGGATACTGAAGTATGTCCAGGGAGACATGTTTCTCTCTATAAGGAAAATATCAAATTTAATCTTTATTTCCTAGAAAAAATTTATGTTTCAGTGTAAATATTTAACATTTGAAATTTGTGTGTTTAAAAAAAAATATTTTGGGCAGTTTTAAATTTCCAAGAAAATTACACTGATAGTACAGAGTTCTCATGCTCTCCATACCCTGTTGTTACTATTTTACATAGTAAGGTACAGTTGTTACCAAACCCCAAATCTAAACCTATTGCCATCACATTGATTCTGGCTCTTTTGGACGGAGCAGAACTGCCTCATAGGGTTTTCAAGGGGTGGCTGAAGGATTTGAACTGCCAACCTTTTGGTTAGCAGCTGAGCTCTTAAACACTGCACCACTGGGGCTCAGATGAACCTGTAGTGATGCATTAATAGTAACTGCTCTTCATATTTTTATTATTATTTTATTCAGATTTTTTCTTTTTTCTCTTTTCCTTCCTTTTTTTTATTATTATGATTGAATGAAAATGTACATTCCCTTATAAATTGCATGCCCACCTATATGCAGCTCCCACTGTTCCCTCCAGCTGGTGACAGCATACTTCCCCTCTGTACTCCATACCCGTCCTATCCTCTCAGCAATCTGTCATCCCCCCCCCCCCGCCACTCACTCCCCCTCCAGCAAGAGGTCGGCAGGACCTCATCCCATAGATGTATAGAACCATAATGTGCACACATGACACGGTTACCATGTGTCACCAAGTCCAATCCATTCCCATCCGAGAGCTGACCTCAATCATGATCCATGGACAGGGGCAGCATCAGGGCCAGGGGCCACGCCCCCAGGGGAACCTGGAGGCCTGTGGACCATCTACTGCGGTCCCTCAATGGAGCTCTCAGAGTGCACCCCCCCTCCATTCATGCGTTGCCAGTGAGACTCAACCCTGCAAGCTCCATCACGACCACCACTGATGGTGACCGGGTATTATCCGGCTCTCTCGACCACAAGTCGATGTGGTCACCCACCCGTGTGGGTCTCTCTGTCCTCTGGGCTCTCCCTCCCCTATGTCATCTTGGTCCTTGGTGATCATCCGTTCATGCTAAACCGGGACCGTTTGCTGTACCCTCAGATGGCAGCTTGGCAGCTTTTCAGACCCCAGATGCCACTTACCAATGTGGGGTGCAGAGGACTGTCTAAGCAAAACGCTAGTTGTGCCAGTTGGCCTCGGTTTCCCCTGAGAGCATAGTCCCCGGCCCCACACCCCAGCTACTTTGTCCTTGTAATATTGGATTAAGATGGGAGGAGTAAACATATTATGTTGAAGTCCAGTTAATATTGATCATCTTTCTAATGTGTGCTGTCCCATTATTCAGATTTCATTAACTTTTCCATGATGTCTTTTTCCTGTTCCAAGATCCTATTCAGCATACCACATTGCGTTTAATAGTCATTTCCCCTCAGGCTTCTCTTGGATGACTTTCTGTGTTTTAAATGACCTTGAAAATGTTGTGGAGTAATGGGTCAAGTGTTCTGAGAATGTCCTTCAATTGGAATTCATGTGACATTTTTCTCAGGGTTAGACTGAAGTTATGTAGTTGGGGAGGAAAAGGGCCGTTCTAATCACATACGTAAATAGTACACACTATTAAAGAAATTTATCATTGCTAATGTTAACCTTGATCACCTGGCACTTGTCAGATTTCTCCACGGTGAAGTTACCTTTCCATAACTCCACCCTTTTTCCTATTGTACCCTTTGGAAGAAGTCACTGCGCATAGCCCAAACTTAAGGACTAGGGGGTTATGTCCCACTTCCTTGAGGACAGAGTATTCACATAAATTATTTGAAATTCTTATGCATTGGAGATTTGTCTCTACTTCTCACTTATTTGTTTATTCATTCATTTATGTAACTTTAGTAAGGGTGGGGCTTGAGTCATGTCCTTCTGGAAGGCTTCAACCCAAGACATACCGTGTACTACTCCTGCCTCATCAACATGTAAAGGTCAGGATCTACAACATACAAAATGGGGAAAAACCACACAATACTGGAATCATGGCCCAGACAGGTTAACCCCAACCACTAGAGGTTCCATATACCTCATTTGCATAGTCTTACTCAGTCACTGTGTGTGAATCACAAAGACTGTGGCCAGAAGGGCTGTATTAAGTAATTCATTGCACTGCAGTGACTGTTCTTCATTTATAGATGTACTTCAATTTTAACTTGTGATTGTATACTTTTTAAATGAGAAAAAAAATCATTGTGGTTCTAAAATGTGTTAATAGGCATACTGACATCACTCTTGGTGTTCTGCTTTAGTTCTTGTTTTCTTAATATTTTGTATGTTATTCCTTAAATTGCTAACATTTGCAGTGTGAAATTTTGTTCCTATTTCATTTGCAGCAGGAAACTTTTAGACCTAATGCTAACTTTGTCTTGATAATTAGAAAGATTTACAAGGTTGTCGTTAGGTTGGTATTGTGAAATCTGTTTTCATTATGAGGAAGTTTGAGGATGAAGCTAACAAGGAGATGGATTATTGAGGCATAATTTACATGAAATGAAACACCTTTTTTAGGTATAAAATTGAGTGAGTTTTGACTAAGGCATTTAATCTTATCTATCACCAAAATTAAGAGATTTGAAACATTTCTATCATTCCAAAAATGCTCTTACTGCTCTTAGGATTTTTGTCAATCCTTTGCCAGTTGTAATTTCTGGTGCTATAGTTCTGCCTTTTCCAGAATGCCATATAAATAGACTCACACAGTATGTAGCCTTTTGCATGTGGCTTTTCTTACTTAGCATAATACTTTGAGATTCATTCTTATTGATGCATGTGTCAGCAGTCCATTCCTTTTATCACTAAATGATTCCATTTTATTTGTTTATCCATTCACCAGTTGATGGGCATTTGGACTGTTTTCGGCTTTTGTCAGTTATGAAAAAGCTGCTGTAAACATTCATGTACAAGTCTTTCAATAGGCATGTATTTGAATGTCTCTGTAAAATACCTACAGGTGGGATTGCTGTGTTATATGGTAAATATATGTTTGCATTTACGACTTACTTATATTTAACTTCTTAAGAAACTGCTAAACTGTGTCCCACAATGGCAATACCCTTTTGCATTCTCACCAGCAGTGTATGCGAGCTCCAGTTCCTTCACATTCTCATCAGTACTTAGTATGGTTAGTCTTTAGCCCTTTTACTAGGGTGCGTTATTGTAGTTTTTGTTAGTGTTTCCCTAAATAACAATGGACTCAAACATACCAAAGATGGTAAAGGTGGCGGAGGATCACGCAACAGTTTGTTCTGTTGTACCTGGGGTACCCATGAGTTGGCACTAACTGGATGGCAACTAACAATGACAACGACTATTGGCCAACTTCATCATTTCTTTGGTGAAGTGGCATATTCAAATCTTGTGGTCCTTATGTATTTTTTAAAAAGGGGTGGTTTATCATTTTATTCTTCAAAAGTTCTTCATGTGTTCTAAAAACAGTTGCTTCATGAGTACACACTTTATAATTTTTCTGTGGCTTTCCTTCTTATTCTGTTAATGTCTCTCAAAGAGATTTTTTTTTATTTTGTTGAAGTCCAATTTATATATATTTTTTCTTTTATAGTTCATACTTTTGTATCTTATTTAAGAATTCTTTGCCTAACTCAAAGTCACAAAGATACTCTCCTTGGTTTTCTTATGCAAGATTTAAATTTAACTCTGATCCACTGTGAGTTACTTTTTTAAAAGATGGTGCAAGTTAAATTTTTAAAAGATGGTTTGTTTTTCAAAGCTTAATTTTCATATTTCATATTTAAATGCAAAGTTCAAAGTGTATATCTGAGTATTTATTTCTTTGTATATTCTACCCATTGCTATCAAGTTGATTCTGACTCATAATGACCCTATAGGACAGAATAGAACTGACCCATAGAGTTTCCAAGGAGCACCTGGTGTATTTGAACTGCTGACCTTTTGGTCACCAGCGTTTCCCTTGTATACAATAGTTTGCTTTATTTCGCTTCTGCACATAATAGGCAGTAGACTGCAATGTAAAAATGGGGACCAACTTCTTAAGAGAGAAATTGTGTTTCCTCTGTCTCTTGTTACTTATTTATTCGACTCCACTGTAGTGAACATCCATGAGACTTTTCTCATTTTCAAAAGACTAGAATGCTGCCAAGAGGGTTGCGTGAGATTGGGAAGATACTTAGATGAAAAGAGAGTACAGGCTATGTGGGAAATGGAGATGATTAATACAGAGTGTAAACAGGTAAATGAGGGAGTGACACACTTTAAAAAAACTGGCTTACATATACAGGACAACTTAAGAAGGATGAATGACTGGTAGCAGATGTAGCACACTAAGGCAGGGTATGTGCAGTATTGGTTGTTACATTTCACAGGTGGAAGAAAAAATACGTGATGGAGAGGGATACAAAGGAAAAAAACGCAATATTTGAGAGAATGTGGAAAGCATGAGAGAATACTGCATGATGGGTGTAGGGAGAGGATAAAGAGAAAGAAAAAGCGATGTTGAAGATAATTCCAAGATTTCAAGTTTTGTGGATATTGAAAGTGGTATGTCCAGTGGCAGAAATGAGTTCAGTCTGGGATGGAAAGCCAGTTTAAGAGAAGGAGGATTTATTTATTTATTTATTTAACATAACTGAGTGAAAATGTACATTCACATGTAAATTTACATGCCCCCCTATATGCAGCTTCCACTGCTCTCCCTGTCCGGTGTCTGCACACTGTTCCTCTCTGCTCCATATATGTCTCATCCTCCCAACAGTCTCCTTTCCCCTCCTCTCCGTCCACTCCCGAGAAGGAGGATTTTTTAAAAAAGATAAGTTCTTTTTACAAAAGATAGCTGTTGACCCTTTCTAATTTGTTCTCTGTAAATATCGTTCTGAGTTTTGGTTAGAGTCACGGAAATCACTTATAAAAGTGAAAGTTAAAAATATAAGATTAGACTCTCCAAAGATAAGAAAAGTGAAAGAGGAAAAGTAGGATAAGAATTTAGCTTTTGGCCAAGCCAAGCCAAGTGCCGTCGAGTTGGATCCGAGTCATGGCGACCCTAGTTACAAATTAAACGGAAGATAAAAATCTTAAAGGACTCAAAGAGAAAGAGTGTTCAGAGATAGCAGTAGAGAAAAGGTAGGTGGTAGTATTGTTCTTAGGTGACTTGGAATCAATTTGGAATCATATCGAGTCCAGACCCACTGCAGTCAAGTTGATTCTGACTCATAGCAGCTCTACAAGACAGAGTAGAAATGGCCCATGGAGTTTCCAGGGAACAGTTGGTGTATCCAAAGTGCCAACCTTTTGGTTAGCAGCCATAGTGCTTAATCACTATGCCACTATGCCACCAGAATTTCCATAGCAACAGTATATATAACAGAATAAAACATTGCCTGGCCCTGCACTATTTTCATGATCATTGGTAGCTTTGAGTCCATTGTTTCAGTTGTGTCAATCCGTCTCATTACTGGTTGCTGACATTTTTTTGATTCTCTACTAACCATGAAGTCTTTTTCTAGGAGTTGGTCTTTCCTGATGACTTGACCAAACCAAGCAAGCCAGACTGTCACCATTCTCACTTCTAAGCATTCTAGTTGTATTTTTTCTAACACTAATTTGTTTGTTCATCTGGGAGTCTAGCGTATATTCAGAATTCTTTTCCAGTATCACAGCTGGAATGCATTAATTCTTCTTCTGCCTTCATTTTACTTGTCCAGCTATCATGTGAATATGAGGCAATTGAAAAGATCACGGTGTGGGTCATGTGCATCTTCTTCATCAAAATAACATCTTTTCTTTTTCAAAACTTTGCACAGAATAAATAGGTAGTGGCGTGTAAATAAATGGAGAACCTTATGAAGCAATCTCTGACTTTCTAGATATACAGAATAGAGGCCTAGAAGAGGAAGGTCCCAGAAAGTCTATTGTTGTGGTGGTTAGATGCCTTCAAATCAGTTTATAGTGGCCCTCTGTATAATAGAATGAAACACTGCCTAATCCTGCGTCATCTTTACAGTTCTTGTTATGCTTGATCCCATTATTGGAGACACTGTGTTGATATATCTCATTAAGGATCTTCCTCTTTTGCACTGATCCCTTACCAAGCATGATGTCCTTCTCCAGGGACTGATCCCTGCTGATGGTATTTCCAAACTATGTGAGACTTAGTTTTGCCATCTTTGCTTCTAAGGAACATTCTAACTGCATTTCTTTCAAGACGGATTTTTTTTTTCATTCTTTTGGCAACCCGTGGTATATTCAGTATTCTTTGCCAACACCACAACTCAGAGGCATTAATTCTTCTGTCTTCCTCATTCATCATCCAGTGTCCACATACATGTATGAAGCAAGTGTAAACACCATGGCTTGGATCAGGTGCCCTGTAGTCTTCAAAGTGACATTTTTGCTTTTCAACACTTCAAAGAGGCCTTTTTATTGCAGATTTGCCCAGTACAATGCATCTTTTGATTTTCTGACTGCTGCTTCCATGAATGTTGATTATGGATCCAAGTAAAATGAAATCCTTGACAACTTCCATCTTTTTTCTGTTCATCATGATGTTGTTTATTGGTCCATTTGTGAAGATTTTTTTTTTTTTTTTTATGTTGTGGTGCAGTCCATACTGGGTTTGATCTACATCAGTAAGTGCTTCACATTATTCTTCACTTTCAGCAAGCAAGATTATGTCATTTGCATGATGCAGGTTGTTAATGTGTCTTCCTCCACTGTTTGTGCTGTGATCTTCAGATAGTGCAGCTTCTTGGGTTATTTACTCAGCATGCAGGTTAAATTGATATGATGAAAGGATACAACCCTGATGATTACCTTTCCAGACTTTAAACCATGAAATATCCCCTTGTTTTATTCAAAGGACTGTCTCTTGATCTGTGTACAGGCTCTTCATGAGTACAATCAAGTGTTTTGGAATTCACATTCTTTACACTATTTATTGTCCATAATTTGTTGTGATCCACATAGTCGAATACCTTTGCATAGTCAGGAAAACACAAGTGAACATCTTTCTGTTATTCTTTGCTTTTGGCTAAGATTCATCTGACATCAGCAATGGTATTCCTGATTCCACATTCTCTTCTGAATCTGGCCTGAATTTCTAGAAGTTTCCTGTCAGTATACTACTGCAGCTGCTTTTGAATGGTCTTCAACAAAATTGTGCTTGTGTGTAATACTAATGATATTGTTCAATAATTCTGTATTCAGCTGGACCATCTTTCTTGGAAATAGGCATAAATTTGGCTCTGTTCCAGTACTTTGGCCAAATAGCTGTCTTCCAAATTTCTTGGCATAGATGAGTGAGCATTTCTAATACTGCATTTGTTTTGTTGGAATGTCTCAGTTGGCATCCTGTCATTTCCTGGAGTCTTGCTTTTTGCTAGTCATGAGGAACAAATTTTCTAACTACTGATTTTTCTTCTTGGTTTCTAACTTCTGCCTTCCAATCACCAGTGATTATCAATGCATTCTGATTACATTTTTTATCAATTTAAGACTGCAGAAGTTGGTAAAAATCTTCAGTTTCTCCGTCTTTGAACCTTAGTGGTTGATTTGTAAATTTGAATAGTAGTTGTATTAATTAAGTTTTCCCTATAGGGTCGCCATGAGTCAGAATCAACTCGACACCAGTGGGTTTGTTTTTTTGTAGGTGTCATGGAATGCATTGTGTTCCCCCAAAATGTGTGGATAGATTTGGCTGGGCCATGAGCCCCAATGTTGAGTCATTCCTATGTGCTGTGAATCCTGCCTCTGTGGTGTTGATGAGGCAGAATGGGCAGCAGTTGTGTTGGTGAGGCAGGACTCAAGCTACAAGCTTGTGGGATATAAAAGAGAAAGGTGAGCAGAGAGTCAGGAAGCTCATACCACAAAGAAAACAGCACTGAGAACAGAGCATGTCCTTTGGATCTGAGGTTCCTGAACCAGAATGCTCTCATACTGCATATGGACTCTTAGTCTGCCAGACTGTGATAATTTCTTATATTGAGTTTGGATTTGTAGCTTACCAGACTTTCTCATTCTCAGAAGTTTCTTGTCATGAAGCCATTCTAACCATGGTATTTTCTGTTAGAGCAACACCAGGTAACTGAGACAGAATTTGGTACTAAGAGAGTAGGGTGATGCTCTAACAAATACCTAAAATGTGGAAGCAGTTTTGAAACTGTATGATAGGAATGGATGTGGGCACAAGGCCCAGACTATGAGGCCATAGGAAGCAGAAGCTAAAGGGACAAAGTAGAGGAGAAGCTGAGCTGCTTCAGTCTCAAAAGGTATGGCTGTGACCTCAGGTGTTCCTAAGGGTGGGGCCATGGCCTCTGTGGCTTCAAAGAGTGGGGCGCCTACAGCCACAAGGGTTAATGTGTTCTATTAATTTTCTTAGTATATGTTATGCATTTCCTTGCAATTTTTCTCGCTTGTAATGAAAGTGTGTAACTTGTACCTGCCTGTTCTGCCACTGTGTTTTGGAAAGATAGCATGTATTCTGGATTTCACAGTTGAAGAGGAATTTTTGGATTTGGACTTGCACTTTGAGATGAGTACAATTTGTATGTTTCAAGGGTATGATTTTGGAGGGGCAAAAGTTGGAGTGTCATGGATTGCATGTGTCCCCCCAAAAATGTGTATATAGATTTTGCTAGGCCATGATACCAAGTGTTAAGTCATTGTTCCCATGTGTTGTAAAACCTACCTCCGTGATGTTGATGAGGGAGAATGAGCAGCAGTTGTGTTGGTGAAGGAGGACTCAAGTTACAAGCTTGTGGGGTATAAAAGAGAAGGGTAAGCAGAGAGTTGGGATCCTCATACCAGCAGAAAGCAACACTGAGGGGAGAGCGTGTCCTTTTGACCTGAGTTTCCTGTGTCAGGGGACTCTCACATTGCATATCGACTCTCAGCCTACCAGACTGTGATAATTTCTTATATTGAATTTGGATTTGTAGCCTTACCAGACTGAGACAATAAAGTTTCTCTTCATGAAGCCATTTTCTGTTACAACAGCACCAGGTGACTGAGATGGTAGGTATATAGATGTTATCCTATTACTGATAGCATTGTACTTCAGGATATACCTTGAAATGTTCTTTTTGATGATGAATGCAATGCCATGCTTCTTCAGTTTTTCATTTCCAGCACAGTGGATTGTCTGATTCAAAATTAACAATACTAGTCCATTTCAGGTCACTAATGCCTAGGATGGAGTCTCTGGTGGTGTAGTGGTTAAGTGCTACATCTGCTAACCAAAAGCTTGGCAGTTCAAATTTACCAGGAGCTTCTTAGAAACTCTATGGAGCCGTTCTCTTCTGTCCTGTAGGGTCGCTATGAGTCAGAATCAACTCAACAGCAGCGGGCTGGGTTAATGCCTAGGATATTGATGTTTATGTATTCCATTTCACTTTTGATGATTTCAAGTTTTCCTAGATTCATACTTTGTGCATCCTGTGTTCCAGTTATTAATGAATTTGCAGCAATTTCTTCTCATTTTGAGTCATCCCACATCAGCAAATCCTGAAAGCTTGACTCTTCCACATGATTAAAGTCAATTCTACTTTCAAGAGACAGTTCTTCCTTGGTTGTATTTTGGGTGCCTTCTGATCTGAGGGGCTCATCTTCAAGCACTATATCGAAGAATATTCTATTGCTATTCATAAGATTTTCATTGATTAATTTTTTTCAGAAATAGACTGCAGGTCTTTCTTCTGAGTCTTAGCTAGAAACTCAGCTGAAACTTGTCAGCCCTGGGTGACCCTGCTAGTATTTGAATGCTGATAGCATAGCTTCTGGCATCACAGCAACATGCAAGCCCCCACAGTTTTACAAAGTGTATGACACATGGGTGAGGGGAAGACAGTTAAGGAAAGTGTTCTACATTCTACTTCAGAGAGTAAAATCGGGGATAGTAAAATCTTATGAGTGGCCTTTTAAGATGTTGTACTCATCCTGCCCCATCTGGAGCAAGGAAGAATGAAGGCAACCATAGACTCAAGGGAATGATGAGTTGAAGGAATTACTGGACCACAGCTACCATAGCCTCTACCAGGTTGAGTCCAGCACAACTAGATGATACCTGGCTACCACCAACAACTGCTCTGACAGGTATCACAATAGAGAGTTCTGGACAGAGATGGAGAAAAATGTAGAATAAAATTCAAACTCATACACACAAAAGACCAGACTTAATGGTCTCACAGAGATTGGAGAAACCCTGAGAATATGGTCCCCAGACACTTTTTTAACTCAGTACTGAGATCATTCCTGAGGTTCACCCTTTAGCCAAAGATTAGATAGGCCCACAAAACAAACAATAATACCTGTAGCTCAACCATGTATATGCAACTAACTGGGCATACCAGCCCAAGGACAATGGGCACACCAGCCCAGGGACAAGAACAACAAAGCATGTAGAGAGGACAGGGACACTGGATGAATGGAAACAAAAACTCAAGGCTGAGAAAGGGAGTGTTAACACATCGTGGGGTTGGCAACCAATGTCACAAAACAATGTATGAAATGAATTTGCTCTGTAAACTTGCACCTAAAGCACAATAAAAAAAGGAAAGGAAAGACAGTGAGAGTTGTTTAGAAGTATGTCCTTATTGACCTTGAGAAACAGTGGGAAAAAAGAAAAAACAATACAGGAGATAAGTAACAGGGACACTCTCTTAGCAGAGCTTCCCAAAGTGTGTGTACTGACAGATACTAATAAATAGTATAAAATTAAATATTCTATTTACAAAAGTTAATAAAGTGAAAAAAATTCTTCACTGAAGAAGTTAAAATGGTTTCTTTTCTGAAACACTTGGCAGAGCCTTTGGTATGCTAATATGAATTATTAGTCTCTAAAGGGAGAGACTTTTAATATGCAGCATTTCCTACTTACTGGACTTTTTTATCACTCTACCTCCTTTTACTGAGAGTGTCTTCCTGGAGATTATGTTCCAGTGGGGGAAGATATAAATAAGCAATTACGTTAGTAAAGTGCAAAAAATATACATTAAGTGTGATCTGACAAGTACTATGTGTAAATTAAAGCAGAAAACAGTGATGGAAGTGTTATGGACATCTCTGTGAAAAGTGGTAGGGAAAGATGGTATGTTAATGACTTGAAGGAGCTGAGGAAGCAAGTCCTGCTTCCCTTCTGGGGAATTGTGTTCCAGGTACAAAGTTACTGAGGCTAGAGCAGCGTAGTGTATTGAGGAGGCAGAAGGGACAGTAAGGTGGGGGAAGAAAAAGAGATGAGGTCAGAGGTATGTCCCAGATTGTTCTGGCAGTACTTCAACAGTCTGTGTGCCCTGACACTGAAACACATGTCCTGGGATCATCTGGAGTGGACTTTTGGTTTCCTATCTGTGACAGCACATCATTACCTTTCGTTGCTGCTTCTCATTACTTTGGCTGATGACTCATTGACACAAGAGGACGCTTGGCCAGAGGTTTCTGCTCTTACCTATCGTGGAAGAGCAGAACATGATTTTGTGTAGTTTTGAAGAAACACATAGAAGCCAAGTAGAGCATAGCACAAGCTAGTTAGGGCTCTCAGATGGACAAGCCAATTGCTGAGACCCTCAGTGAAATAGATTGCCGCAGGGGCGATAATAATGGGTTCAAACATAGAAGCAATTACGAGGATGGCACAGAACTCGGCTATGTGTTCCTTCTGTTGTACGTAGGGTTACCATGAGTTGCAACCATTGTGATGGCACCTGACGAGAACAAAAACACATGGGTATTTGGGAACAATAGAGGAAAAATATGAAGGTCTTCAGAGTGGTGAGGAAGAAGAAGAGATGGAAAAAACCATCACCCCCCATGTTTGTGAGTTTCACACCAAACAATCAAATATGGATTTATTGAAGGCCCTTATGTCTGGGGTGGTCTCAAAGGTGATTATAAAATTAGAGATCACTGGAGCTTCATAACTGTTCTCAACTTGAGGCTTTCTTAGTATCTGTATTTGAAGAAGACCCTGAGTGGCACAGGCACTTTGCCCTGGACTATTAATTGAAAGGTTGGCAGTTTGAGAAGTTCAGCAATCAGTCTCTGTAAGCATTACAGCCAAGAAAACCTTGTACAGCAATTCTGCTCCGTAACATATAGAGTCCCCATGAGTCTGAATGGATTCTAAGACAATGTGTTATTACGATTATAATTTTAATTAATAGTCTGTTGTTATTTTTTTACTTTGTCTTTAAAATTGTGCTTTGGTGAAAGTTCACAGCCCAAATTAATTTGGCGTACAAAAATTTATGTGTATATTGTTGTGTCACTGTAGTCGTGATCCCCCTTCCCACTCTAGCTTTCCTATGACCATCCAGCCAGCTCCTGTCCCTTCCTGCTTTCTCATGCTGCCTCGGAACAGGAGCCACTCATTTGGTCTCCCTTATCTGCTTGAACCAAGAAGTACACTCTTCACAATTGTTGTTTTATGCTTCATAGTCCTCTCTAATCTTTGTCTGAAGAGTGGGCTTCAGGAATGGTTTTAGTTCTGGATTAACAAAGCACTGGTGACATGGCTTTAGGGGTTCCTCCAGTCACAGTCAGATGATGGAGTCTGGTCTTTTTTATGTGACTTTGAGTGCTGCTTCATACCTTTCTTCTGTTCCATCAGGAATAGTCTGTTATTTTTGACAGCAGGGAATCATTTCACATCTCTGCCACACTCTTTTCTGTAAAGCACATAAAATTCCCTAGTTCTTGGAATTTATTTTTAAATAAAATGAAATTAAAAGTGGAAAATCAGGATCATTTTGAGGCAGGTATGATTTATAATGTGCCTGTTCATTATTAGTATTTTTAAAAAATAGAAATTTCATTAGTTTGTTCCTTATATCCAAAACTTAGCAGTGATTTTTAAGTTAGTGTCTGTCTTACACTGTATATTGTCTCTGCATCAAATATTACTTTTCAGGTGAGGTGTGAGGTTTATTGTAATTTTAGCTAATTTATAGGTAATTCATTCTAGCAAATGGATCATGCAGCTCTGAGATGGAGACAACTCCAGATTCTGCATTATTTAGATGGACCTGCTGGGAGGTTTTGCTGGAGGCGAGGATTATTACAGCAACTTGTTAGACTGAGGCCTGCTTCAAATGGGTACATGATGCATGAATACTGTAAAACCATATAGCAAATACAAGTGAAACATGGCTGGAGTTCTTACCCAGATTGCCATTTAAGAGGAAGTATTTTTATGTGATTGGAAAATACTTCACAGCATTTTTTATGATTAGCTCCGTAAACTCAAAGACATTTTCTCTGTTTGGCTATTCATCTTTGTAGTCTATCTAAAAATATTTTTTAATTTGTTATTTTCAAGTTTGATTTTTATAGTCACTGAATTTTTAACACAGGAAGAATTAAAAAAGAAATGTTGAAAACAGAGTTAGGTTACAGCTTTAACCATGCAGAGCAAAGTGCAGATTTGTAAATTTCTCATTAATTTGATTGACATATTCATTTTGCAGAGCCCTAGTGGCGCAGTGGTTAAGAGCTCTGCTGCTAACCACAAGGTCAGCAGTTTGAATCCACCAGCTGCTCCTTGGAAACCCTATAGAATGGTTCTGCTCTGTCCTCTAGGGTCACTGGGAGTTGGCTTGACAGCAATGGGATCAATCTTGCAAACTTTGGTTAATTATCTACATACGGCAAGCACTGTGCTCTGAGTTGAAAATGTGAGTAAATACATCACAGTCTCTGCCCTCAGGGAGGTAGAGCGTGTGTAGCTGTCTCCACCTAAAACATCGAGACTCCCTCTCATTTCACTCCCTGCCTTTCTTATTCTTTGAGAATAGAAGTAATCATAGGAGTCAGACCTTCAACAGTTTATATACAATGTAGATTGTTTCCCTTTCAGCCTGACTTAACTGTTACAAGTGATCTCAGTGTAATAAAAGTGATTATTAAAAACTGGGTGGTATTCTTAAAAGCTATTTGGTAATTATTTGATATATTCCTTAGGCTGTAATTTGTCATCATACTCTCCTATAACAGAGTAGCTGTTGGTTTTCAAGGTCTTTACTTATTAAATACCTTTCATGAGCTAGCTCAGTTTCTTGATCAGGATTCCTTCGATTTATGTAAGAGATTTTAAAAATCCCTCACTTTCAACTGAGGTCTTTGGTCTTACAATCATTCCTGTTTAGCTTTTCTCACCTTTCTCCTGGGAACTGAGGCCTGCAGGGTGATTTGCTTTATAATTCTGTATCTTTTGTATTTTTTATGGCATCTTTTCAGCAGCTCCAAATAATTCAGGTTGTTTTGGCCACTTTGTTGCCTTAAAAATGTGTCAGACATACCAGTGACGGCGAATATGGTACAGGACCAGGCAGCATTTTATTCTGTGACACCTGAGGTTGCCATGGCTCTGAGCTGACACAAGGGCAACTAACAACCACAGCACTGCAGAATGAATAAGTTGAGTGAGGATCAATAGGAGGAAGAACTTAAGTGGAGGCAGAAGGACAGGAGAGATGGTAGGTGTCCCAGTTCTGAGCATTTTGCATACCTACTCCTCCTGAGATTAGAACAGTAAATCACTTAATGTCATATATTTACAGTTAATCAAAGGAACAGAAACCTTCTTGTTTTAAAGCCCAGATAGTAACTTTTGGAGGTTTTGTGGGCCACATATAGTCACTGTCACTTTTTTTTTTTAAACACTTTAAATATGTAACAAATGATTCGTAGTCAGTAGGCAATATAAGACATGCCTGGGCTAGATGTGGACTGTGGACTGTAGTTTTCAGACTTCGGCTGTAAAAAATTATTAGAAAATTACCTGTGGAGTACACGTTGTGAGTTTCTCTTGAGGTTGTTTTTTAACTGGGTCATTCCTGACTTTTCTGTACCTGACATTGTTTGTGTATGGGCCAAGATTTTTCAGAAGGGCACATAATAATGGGGCTCTTTTTTAAATAAGTCTTCTTTCACATAGGTTATAGTGTTAAGCTTTGGTGTTGGGTTATGCTGACCTTGTAAAACTAGTTCATCCATGTCTACTCTTTTTCTATTTTCTGAAAAAATTTGTGTAAGATGGTATTATTTCTTCCTTGAATCTTTGATAGAACTTACTGGTGAACCTGATTAGTCCTGGAATTTCTTTCGGGAATAATTTTTCACGGGAAATTTAATTTCTTTAATAGATGGAGGGCTACTCGGTTTTGTTTCTTCTCCTGGCAGTTTTGCCAACTTGCATTCTTCAAGAGACTTGTCCACTTATCTAAGTTGTCAAACTGTTTGTCTTAAAAGTGTTTCCTGCCCCCCAGAAATGTCTGTGAACTTGGCTAGGCCATGATTCCCAGTATTGTGAGGTTGTCCATCATTTTATCATCTGATGTGATTTTCCTAAGTATTGTAAATCCTGTCTGTGATGTTTGTGAGATAGGATTTCTGGCAATTATGTTAATGAGGCGGGACTCAATCTACAAGACAGTGCTAAACACAGTTTTAAGGCAAACTGATAACTTAGATGAGTGCCCTAAAGAAATTTCAGAACAAAACACTGCCCAGTCCTGTGCCATCCTGTGATGGTTGTTAAGCTTCAGCCCATTGTTGCAGCCACTTTGTCATCCCATGGACGTCTTCCGTTTTTTTTTTCTTTTGCTGACCCTCTGCTTTACTGAACATGATGTACTTTCTCAGCTACTTGTACCTCCTGACAACATGTCCAAAGTACGTAAGATGTAGTCTTGGCATCCTTGTTTGTACAAATCCTTGAGCATTTAGGTTATACCTCTTTCAGGACAGATTTGTTTATCCTTTTGGCAATCACTGGTATATTCAGTGTTTTTCTCTAACACCACAGTTTCAAGACATCAGTTCTTCAGTCTTCTCTTTTATTCATTGTGCAGCTTTCACATGCATATAATGTGACTGAAAATACCATGGCTTGTTATCAGTCATACCCCTGGGTCTAGGAGTTTCTAAGCACAGGAACTTTGAGTCTAAAGGACATGCTCCCCTCTCAGCTTTTCTTTCTTGGTGGTAGGAAGTCTCATACCTCTCTGCTTACTTCTTTCTTTTGTATCTCAAAAGAGATTGATTCAAGATAAACCTAATCCTACAGATTATGTCCTACTTCATTAATATAAATGTCTCTAATCTTGTTTCATTAGCTAACATCATAAAAACCCTTTGTTGTGGAATTGATTCCAACTCACAAGCACACATAACCAAGTAGAACTGCCTCAGCTCACAGGGACTCTATATAACTGAGTAGAACTTCCCTGCAGGGTTTCCAAAGAGCAGCTGGTGGATTTAAACTGCCAACATTTTGGTTAGTAGCTGAGTTCTTCACCAGCGTGCCTCCAGGGCTGTGTTGACTTCTAGAGGTTAGGATATATAATACATAGCATAATTACATCAGACTGAAATATGGAGGACAATCGCACAATACTGGGAGTCATGGCATATCCAAATTGACACACATTTTAGGGGAACATAATTCAATCCATGACAGTTAAAAATATTTTCTATTTTTCCTTCCTTGTGCTTATGATCCATGTATTATTTAGAAGCATATTTTTAAATTTCCAAGTATTTAGGGTTTTCTTAGATATCTTAATTTCTAATAAAATTCCATTAGAGTAAAAGCTTCTGCAATTTTTTGTTTTTCTTTTCTCCTTTTAAAAAATTGTGATAAAAATATGCACAGCATAACGTATTTTAATTCAACAGTTTCTACCTGTATAATTCAAAGAGATTGCTTGTATTCTTCAAGTGGTACACCCATCTCACTATCTTTTTCCAAATTATTCTACCTGTTAACATAAGCTCACTGTCTCCCAAGCAAAAGCATCCTTTTCTCTTTCTCTCCCACTAATAATCTTTGGTTTCTGTACAGTTGCTTATTTCATATAAATACAGTATTTTCTGTTTGCAGCTGACACATTGTGCTGCACATACTGTTTTCAAAGTTCAGGTTGTGTTGTGTATCAGAACTTTCTCTTTATGTAGTTTTCCATTGTATGTATGGGCCACATTTTATTTATTCAGAATGAGTAGTATCTGACTCAATGGCATGTGGCTTTGGCAATCTGTTGGTGGACATTTCAGTTGTTTTTACATTTTTTTTTCAAATTGTGAAAAGTGCTACAGTGAACATTGGTGTACAGGTCAAATGCTGTATGATTTTAAGTGGCTCAGTTTTATGAAGACTTTAAAACCCCAACCTGTGGTCTTAGTGAATGCCTGTGTGCTCTTGAAAAGAGTGAACACTCTGCAGTTGTAGGAGGTACTATTCTGTACATATCAGTTAGGTCAGGCAGTTGACAATTTTCTTCAGATCTTTTGTTTTTTTTCTGGTTTTTTTTTGGTCCAGTTATTGTGTCTATTGCTAAGAAAAAGTTGCATTTTTGGGTTTTCCATTTTTAGTGTAATAGAAATATAAATGATTTTTATTAATGTTTTATTCTAAGCCTTACTGAAATCATTTATTTAACCCAATCTCTCTCTCTCTCTTTTTTGATGAGTTCTTAGTACTTTCCAGACAATTTCTTTATTTGGCCTTTTTTCCAGAATGAGTGTTTTCTAGATATAAAATTATATGTCAACAGTTTTCTTTCAGCACTTTAGAAGATCTTATTGTACTGTCTTCTGACCTACATGGTTTCTGATGAGAACTGTGAATATTGAAATGTTTATTCTCGTAAATGTAACATCATTTTTCTCATGTTCATTTCAAGATTTTTTAGTTTTCAGAAGTTTTATTGATGTATCCAAACATGGTTTACTTTGAATTTATTCTATTTGGGGCTGAGTTCCATAGTTCTGCAGATCTGTGTACTTTTGTTTGGTGTTTTAAACTAATTTGGGGTATGCTCAGCCATTATTCCTTCAACTTTCTTTTTTCCTGTCTCAGTGGCTTTCTACTTTAGTTTTTGGTCTTTAATTCCAAGTAATGTACATCATTTGTATTGTTCCAAATGTCTTTGAGGCTTTTCTTTTTTCTGTTTTTCCCGTTTTCTCTAGTCTCCAATCCTCTGGATGATTTCCATTTATATATTTTCATGTTCTCTGCCTTTATCCTCTATCATTTCCATTCTGCCATTTCCAGATATTATATTTTAAATTTAAAAATATCTGTTGTTGTTTTTTATAGTTTTGTATATCTGATAGCATTTTTTTTTTCTGTTCAAGTATATTTGCCTTTAACTCATATGCATAGTTATAATAACTGTTTTGGAATCCTCAGTAATTCTAACATCTGAGTCATTTCAGAGTTGGCTTTTATTGATTGAGTTTATTGATTGTCCTTTTACTTCAGGCTGGTTTACTACTTTTTGTTTGTCAGTTATGGAGTCAGTTATACCCTGGACATTGTGAATGTTATATTGCATAGGCTTTGAGTTCTGTTATAGTGTTTTGAAGAATGTTGTTTTAGTTTTAGTAGGCAATCAACTTGGGTAAGATTAGGCCATAACTTCTGGTTTGCCTCCTGTTGGCTGTAATTCAAATGCCAGTTCAGTGTTGTGAGCTTTTTGTATGTTGCATTTTGTCTGTCCTGTGCATACATAGCTGAGAAGTTAGACAGAGTCTGTATGTGAACCTTACACAGAACTGGAGGTTTACTTCTCTATTCCTACCTTTTGTAGGACCCCTCCACCCCCAGGTATGAGGGCATTTTCCCCTGTACACTGGGCTAGAAAAATGGCAAGGTTACTGTCAACATTTTAGCTGCTTACATACATTGCAGATCTCCTGTGACTGGGGCCCACCCTCAGGGTAAAGTAAAAGAAAACAATAACTAGAAAGCTAAACCCCATCCTGGTTGCTTTTCCAAGTTTTGGCTGTTCTTGTTTATGTTTATGTTTCAGGGTCTTCCACAGGTTTTTTTTCCCCTCCCTTTATTTCTTCCAGGGTTTGTAGTATTAGCCAGTGGGATGGGATGAACTGTAGGGTTCTTAATTGCAATGGCAGACCGGAATCCAGCATCCTTTTATTATTGAAGAAAGAAATGTAAAGAACAAGGGAATGATGAGGTAGCTTGAAGACCAAACATACTCTTAAAAGCATTTAAGTATCTCTGACTTTCAGTGGAGATAATGATTTTATAGTTAAACTGCTTACTCTAGGCATCTCCACAGGATAGTACCTTAGATAGCTAGGGATAGAAAGACTTTCAAGGTAATTAATATAACCTCATAATTTTACACATCACACCCAAAGTGAAATTTATGACCCAAGTAAGCTCTTTCCACATGAATCATATTACTACCGTGTATGCCATACTACATCCATATAGGTGCATGTCCTGAAGTCCAGGGTTTGTGTTGGTAATGTGAGTGTTACTTCATTTTCCCAACCCATAATCTAAAAATTATACTCGGTTATACGAAATAAGGAACTCAAAGCACTTCTAAACCCCAAACCATATCTGGATATAAACTTTTATTGCACAGAATTTAACCACTTAGGTGTATTTTAAATTCCATTTATTTTGGTTCAGGGACATAAATATAAATTAGGATTTAATGGATGCAATTCTGACTTCCTTAGTGTTTTAAGAACTATGAAAAGACTAAATGAGTATCTTTTGTGCCTTTGTAAGACTGTTAGTTTACCAAGTGATATATTGAAGCTGACTCAGCAGCAACTAACATATCAATCTAAAGTTAAAAACAAACACACAAGAAAAACCAAACAATGAGTAGTATCTTAATACAGCATCTTTAAAACTTGATGCTGGTTGTGGTAGGAGAAGTAATAAAACACAACTAAATTGGATATTTAAAAATACTTGTTTTTAGAAGGTGATTTAAATATGCAAGATTAAAAAAGTAGGTCAAATGCTTAGTTTCTCAGCATCCTTTTTCAATATCCCCCTGTCTTGAATGTATTTTGATATGTTATCTAAAATTATTGTAAACATATTTACCTTTGCTATTGTTACTTCTCTACCACATAAGATTTGTGTCAGAGCCTGCCACTCCCTTGTCAACTCTGATTCCTAAGCCTCATCTAACAACTTGGTTATTCAGATACTATTTATTGAACACCTACTATGTGTCAGGCAGTATTCTAGGTACACAGTAGTGGTGATGGGAGAGATTTTGACCAGAATCAAGTAAATGTTTCAAAGAGCAGAGGCTGGCATGAAGGAATAGAGTAGGGTTTCTGATAGAGAAGATAAACCTAAGCAACCTTAGAGGGTAGCAAAAAAAGCCCCTTTGAACAGATCACGTTTCGACTCAACCTCTGTTCTCTTTAGAGGATCTTTCTGGCAGAGGGACCAGCAATAGGAAGAGGTTTCCAATTAGAAACAAGCTTGATGTGTCAAAAAGGCAGAATTAAGGCTAGAGGGGAGTCAGGGGTTCGGTGGGCTGTGGGTTAGAGAAGTAATCAGTGATGAGCAGTAGGGAGCTTTATCAGCTATGATGAGGACTTCAGGTTTTAGTCAGTCATTCACTCCAGGGCTCTGTCCCTCTATCTTTTTTTCTAATTACCTCTACTTAAACTTCTGTTCTTCTGCTTACACAGTTATCCCCACATGGACACTCTCTGCCTCATTTCTTCTCATCCAACTCATAGCCCATTTTAAAAAGTCAAACTCAAATCCAGTATCATTTATAAAGTCTTTCTTGACTGGGCTGCTGTGATGTATCTTGTTCTTTTTTCTATTTGTTATTCATTCATTCTTTGAAACTCAGTTATTCAATGAGAGCTTGTCTAGTTCCCAGCACTGTGCTGGGCATTAGGTATACAAAGATTAATAAAATATGAATTGTCTCTGCCCATTATTGGGTGAAGAACATAACCATATGAGCGGATAATTGTAATTCAGCATAATAAATGCCCTAAGCAATGAAAAATAAAGCATGCCTATCCAGATCACAGAAGAAACAACAATTATGTTTCCCTGAGGGAATTATGAACCCATCTGTAACTGAATCTCAGAGGATGAGTAGGAGTTTGCTGTGTGAGGAAGGCCATTAAAGATCATGGATCTAAATATATACAAAGATATAAAGACATGAGTGGACATTGAGATTTTGAGTGATGGTGGAAATTCCAGAATGATCCAGAGAAACTAGAACATTAAGCTGTAAGTTGTATCAGGTTATACGAGGCATTCCTTGTCTAGTTAAGGAATTTGGACTTAATGGGTAGCAGGGAATGGAAATGTAGAATATCACCTGGTAGTAGTGTAGAGGATATTCTGATGTAGGGAAAGAAGGAGGATAAGTGTCCCAGGGTTCTTTGAAGAAACAGAACCGATAATACACAGATACATATGTGTAGAGAGAGAGATTGATTTTATGGAATTGACTCATGGAATTATAGGGGTGACAGTTCCAAAATTTGTAGGTCTAGCAACAGACTGGAAACTTCAGCAATCTCATGCCTCAAATAGGTAGGCCAGGCAATGGGATAGAAATTACAGCAGAGTATTTATTTATATTTTTAGGTAGAGTCATTCTGCCTGAGGTTTTGATCTTTAGGCCATTGATTTAAATGTTAATCACATTATCTTCCTAGTAACCACTAGACCAAACTACTGGACACTATAACTTAGCCAAGCTGACATAAAATTAACCATCACAGGAGGTCGCAGAGGAATAGTCTAAGTGAATTATGATGAAGACCTGAATTTGGGGTATGGCAGTGAATGAACAAGAGAGGCTGGATTTAAGGGACAGTTCTGCAGTAGAAACTACCAGTTCTGGTGACTAGTTGAATGTCGACCATATAGGACAAAGAGCCTTTGAGGGGATAACTGCGAAAGATGGTGAATGGTACAGCTAGTAACTGAGATAGGAAACAGAGGAGGAGGGGCATGGTTAAAGGAAAAATAATTAGTTCCATTTTTGAACAGGTTATGTTGGAAGTTCCTGCAGCGTACCCAGGACATCTATTTTACTCACTGAGTTTACACCTCATCTGGTACTTAGCAGCTGCTGCTGTGTATCCTGGGTGGTTAGTGTTCTGTTTAAAAGGATGACTTTTACAATATGAGAAAAGAAATATGCATTGTACTTCTTCATATGCTCCTTATCAGTATATACATATCTGTCCTTACTGGATGCTCAGTCAATACACATGAAAGAATAAATCAATGACATTTTAGTATTGATGATTGTTTTTTATAACTCATTTGACTGCTATTTTGGGCCTCCATGCACTAATAGGACATTAACTAAGATCACTGGTTCAGGGCCTACTTGGCTTTTTATTTGTGATCATTTGTCCCAGCTACTTTTATCCTTTGAGTTGGGAATAGCTATCCACTGTTTTATTTGTTGAATGGTGGTGCTTGTCTGTAGTAACTGTGATGGTTAACAGTGGTAGAGAGGTATCAGCAATGCTTCTATAACAAGACTGACTAGGGAGAAAGGCCTCGTGATCTACTTCCAAGAATTAACTAGTGAAAATGTTATAGATTACAGAACATTTTCCCAGACTTTGACTTGGCTACTTTGGACATGTCATTAGCAGAGACCGATCCCTGGAAAAGCCATGTCATGTTCAATAAAGGGCTAAGGAGGATGAGGGAAGCTCACAAGGAGATATACAGACAAGGTCCTGTAACACTGAACTCATACCAACAGTCATGAAGATGGTGCAGGACTGGGCAGTATTTTGTTATGTTGTTCATAAGGGTGCTGTGAGATGGAGCTGACTAGACAGCAGCTCGGACAGCCACCACCCACCCTTGAGTGAGTATGCCTGATCAGATCTTTCACCAGAGGAGAACTTTTAATACAACTATATGTTTTCCTCAATCTGACCCTTTCGGCTGTTGATACAGCAGAAGCTGCTGGGGTTTTCTAGCACATCAGTGGTATGTTTCCAAGGTTCCAGATAGAAGGGGGAGGACGACATCTCTTTTATTTTCAACTGTTAACCTAGCATCTGGATTTGCAATTGATAACATGGAAACAGTTCAATAAATATCTAACGTGTGAATGAATGAATATAGATTTCCCCATGCTTTTATATTTCATTGATTACTTCCATGCAAATTTGGGATCAAGACAGTTAAACACATTCCCTCGCATGCTGAAGTCTTTTTTTCATTCTTAAAATACTTTAAATGTGTTGTACAGTTCTGTGGTTTAGAGAATTGAACTTTTTGACCTTTGTCCACTTTATCTGGCAAGTAATGCACAGAAATGTCTTAAGTCCTTTGTTCAAACCTACAGGGAAAAATAGTTTTTCCCTCTGTCACTGCTTTTAGAATTGCTTTTAAATCAGGCCCTTCAGGGGAATCTGATTTTCTCTTTTGTATGTACAGGATACGACCTGTTCCCCTTGGCTTGGACGAGTCCATGATGATCACTCATAGAGGGCAGCATAAAGAACCGCCAGTGGATCTCTTGACTGACCCCAAAGCAGTGAGCTGACAGTGCTCTGACACTTTGCAGGATGCCCTCCTGCTGGGCACAGGTCAGGGCTGCTGCTGGGTGTGAGGGAAAGCACATGTGCAGCCACAAAGTGCATGCCTCCTTGTTGCAGCAGTAGGTGACAAAGACAGACATGTTCTCTGCCAATTCTGTACATATATCTGCCATCACCCTTTCCTGCTGCTTGATTCTCCCTTCTTCTATTCTACAGTCAAACAGGTCTTTCCTGTCTTTAATTTTCTTCACTTCTTTGGACTTTCTCCTTGTTGTTAGACATCTAGTCAATTTTTAATGAAGAGTAATTCAGTGGGACAGAGGAGAGCTTCCCCATAAGATTCCGTAGGCTTTAATATTAAATGATGTGGGAAGCATCAAAAGAAGATGGATGGAATACACAGAGTCATTTTACCAAAAATAATTGGTCAATGTTGAACCATTTGAAGAGGTAGCATATGATCAGGAATCGATGGTACTGATGGAAGCAGTTCCAGCTGCCCTGAAAGCATTGACAAAAACAAGGCTTTCAAAATTGTTGGAATAGCAGTTGAGATGTTTTAACGAATGGGTACAGGACTGGAAGGGCTTGCTCAAATATGCTAAGAAATCTGGACTATAGCTACCTATCTAACCAACTGGAAGTGATACATATTTGTAACTATTCTCAAGAAAGGTGATCTAACCTAATGCAGAAATTATCAAACAATACCATTAATATCACATAGAAGTACAGTATTGCTGAAGATCCTTCAAAAGTGGCTGTAGCAGTATGTCAACAGAAGACTTCCAGAAATTCAAACTGGGTTCAGAAGAGAATGTGGAACCAGTGATATCATTGCTGATGTTAAGTGACTGCTTGCTAAAGGCAGAGAATGCCAGAAAGATGTTGTCTTAGTCATCTAGTGCAGATATACCAGAAATACCATGAGTAGATAGCTGTAACAAAGAGAAGTTGATTCTCTCACAGTCCAGAGGGCTGGAAGCCCAAATTTAGGGCGCCAGCTCCAGGGGAGGGCTTTCTTTCTCTGGAGGCTGTGGATGAAGGTCTTTGTGATGTATCAGTCTGTTCTTGCTCTGGGAGCATCTCATCCCAGAAATTCAGGTCTAAAGGATACCCTGTGCTCCAGGTGCTGCTTTCTTACTGGTCTGAAGTCTCCCTCTCTGTTTATCTTTTGAGAGATAAAAGGTACTGCAAACTACACCCTAGGAAAACTTCATTTGTGTTGGATCAGGGGATGTGACCCAGGTAAGGCTGTTACAATCCCACTCTAATCCTCATCAACATAATTCAATCTTGCATCATTAACAACAGGCAGAGATTAGGATTGACAGCATATAAGAAAATCAAGCACAAAATGAAGCACAGACACACAGTACTGGGAATTGTGGCCTAACTAGATTGATACACACATTTTTAGGAGGACATATTTCAATCCATGTGTTTTATTGGTTATGCAAAGGCATTCTACTGTGTGAACTATAAGAAATTATGGGTAACATTGCAGAGAATGGAAATTCCAGAATACACTTAACTGTGTTCGTTAGGAACCTGTACATAGATCAAGCGGCAGTCATGCAAACAGAATGAGGGGATGCTATGTGGTTTAAAATCAGGAAAGGTGTGCATTCAGGGTTGTATCTTTTTACCACACCTATTCAATCTGTATGATGAACAAATAATCCAAGAAGCCAGACTTGGGAAAGAAGCTGGACTTGAAGACAAATGGGGCATCAAATATGAAGGAAAACTCATTAATAACCTGTGTTATGCAGATGATAACAACCTTGCTCACTGAAAGTAAAGGGGATTTGAAGCATGAAAGACCAAAGACTACAGCTTTAAACACAGATTACACCTTAACATAAAACAGAAACCCTCACAACTTGACCAATAATGATAAATGGAGAACAGAGGGGCGTCAAGGATTTCATGGTTCTTGCATCCACAATCAACATTCACAGAAGCAGCAGTCAGAAAATCAAAAGATGCATTGTACTGGGCAAATTGATTGCAATATATTTCTGTAAAGTGTTGAAAAGTGAAGCTGTCACCTTGAAGACTAAGCTACAGATGTGTAGAACTGCCCCACAGGGTGTACCGGGAGCACCTGGCAGATCTGAAGTGACCTTCTGGTTAGTAGAAGTAGCACTAAGCCGCCAGGGCTCCCTCCTGATTTTACCAACCCCACTGCCACTGAGTCGATTCCAACTCATAGCAAACCTATAGGGAGAACAACAACAAAAAAAGAGCTCGGCAGCTATTTTTTGAAAGATCAGCCGTTGGCATCCATGAGCTGCTCCTTGGATGCTTTATGGAGCAGTTCTGTTCTGTCTTATAGGGTTTCTGTGAGTCAGAGTCAACTACATGGAATAGATTTTGGCGACAAGATACAATCTTTCTAACTTAGAAAGGGGAGGAGAATTAAAAGATGTGGGCAAAAGGAGAATTTGTAAACAGCGGTGATAATTTTATACTATATTATAGTGCAAAAATCTGTTTTAAAGAAGTACTTCAAGAGGCAATTTTGCATGTACTGATACACGTGAAGAGAATTTTTCAAGAATTTTTTCCCTTAGGTTACACCATTTATTTCAAAAGCAAAATAATGCACTTGCAGGAAACTAACTGCTTGTTTGACAAATTTACTCTTAAAAGGCTGATTTTGTGATGCCAGAATTGTTGACATTTCTAATTCTACAGTTGTGGCTTCCATCAAAGGCTGCGTCACTTACAGTGAAGAGATTTTGAAATTAGACATATTTTGTACCAGAAAAAAATATACAAGAAAGTGTTTCTAGGCTGCTAGCTATGAACATAAGGAGTCATTGAGTTGTCTGTTTCAAGAAGGTGTCTGAAATCAAGTTAACTAGACATATGCTCTGTGTGTGTAGTTTCAAGGGCAAGGCGTAGAGCCTGGCTGATAGGAAGCTCTTGATGAATGTTTGATGAGCTGAACTGACAGAATTCCTGATTTCCAGAACTTTACTTTCGGACATTTAACTCCCCAGCTCTTTGTCTTAATTTCTAACCTTGCATCTCACATTTCTTCTTCTCTTCCCTGTCAGATGCACACAGCCCTCATACCTGACTCACATGCCTTTGAGATTTACTAGGCATAGTTGGCCTATGAGTGTTTAAGATCGTGAGCTTCTGAAAACGAAGGTGCCAAGGGCCAGTGTGTAAATAACATAGGGCTTAACCCAGCACCTTCAATTAAAACTAAACAAAAGCATCACGTTGATTCTGGCTCATGGTGATCCCTTGTTTCACAGTACAGCTCTACTACCTGGAATTTTCAATGGTTGTGACCTTTCTTCCAAAGTGCCTCTGGGTAGGTTAGAAACACCAACCTTTGAGGCAGTAAGGAGTGCTTACTTGTTTGTGCTACCCAAGGGCACTTAACAGCTTTGATTAGCAACCTTTGGTGGTTAAGTGCTACAACTGCTAAAAAGGTCTGCAGTTTGAATCTACCAGGTACTACTTGGAAGCTCTATGGGGCAGTTCTGCTCTGTCCTGTTGGGTTGCTATGAGTCAGAATTGCCGTGATGGCAGTGGGTGTCTTAGGGGTTTTCTGGGTGGATTAGACCCACCAGCCTTTCTGTTACCTGAGCACTTAACTGTTGTTACTTGGGACTTTTAGCAGCTTTAACTAGTCTCTTATACATGCTTTTAGATGATGCTGATGATTTCATGCTAAGGGAGATGTTTATAGAGGGGATGGGAGAAGGATGGTATAATAATAATCTAGCCAGCTGGCTGTATTTTTGTGTCTTTACCACTGTCACCATTTGCCCATTTTTCTAGATATTGCTTATATTTTGGATTGACTATGATACCAGTTGAGTAAAGAAGAAAGAAGATAGACAGGCAGAATATCTTACTTGTGAAATTGTGATGCAACCAGATGGATGTAACCCTGTTGTATTATATATCATTTTTACACAAATAATGTGCTTATTCTATGTCTATTTGCCAACCATGCCCACCCCTTGTGAGGTGTTTTATAAGTACTGATATGCCAATATTTTTTTTACATGTTGCAGCCCGAAAATTAGCATAGTGTGCTCATGAAAATATGGGGAGGGGGGAATGTGCAGCTGGCAAACAAACATAGAAGGTGGGTGTAACTCGCATAAAATTATGGGAGTACTCTGATTACTTGAAGCCAAAATAGTTTAAATTTAAATGCAGAGGCATTTAGAGAAATCTGCCAATACTTTTCTAAAATAATGCAAGGATTTTATAGATACTTGGGCTTTTGGAGGAAACCCTGGTGGTATAATAGTTGAGAGTTATAGCCACTAACCAAAGGCAGTGTAATAGTTGAGAATTATAGCTGCTAACCAAAAGGTCAGCAGTTTGAATCTACCAGGCGCTCCCTGGGAACCCAATGAGGCAATTCTACCCAGTCCTATAGGGTTGCTATGAGTTGGAGAATCAACTTGACAGTGGTAGGGTTTGTTTGGTTTTTTTGTTCCTTGGGAAAGTAAATTGGCTTTGTAAACAAAGTCTGATGTCTTTAAAATTAAGCTAATGGCTTAAACCCTGGTGATATAGTGGTTCAGTGCTGTGGCTGCTAACCAAAATGTCAGCAGTTCAAATCTGCTGCTTACTACTTCTGTTCTGTCCTATGGGGTCACTGTGAGTTGGCGTCGACTCAATGGCACTAGGTGGTTTTTTAAGTAATGGTTGTGTATACTTTTCAGTATGAAGTAAAATTTGGTTAAAGCCTCAGATCTGACCATATTGAAAATTCAATGACCAGTGCCATACCACCAATAGTCTTCCCATGTGCTGAGAAAAGCCAGTATCAACTCTGTTATTGAGACCCCTTTACATATTAGTCTATTTTGTCTTTTCTGGAAATAAGAAATACATTAGATGATGCTTAAAATGTAAGTGTGTAACGCTTGTACTTTTTGCAAAGAGTAATGTATTGGTTTAGGTTCGGACTTTGCCTTTCAGTTTTCAGATTTCTTGTCAGTATGAATGTAACTTAGGTCCTAAGCTTCTCAAATTTCAGTTACTTCATCTGAAAAACTGAAATAGTAACAACCAATCTTAAAGTGTGAGAATCACATGATAAAATATAGGTAAATCTTCTAGCACCATGCTTGGAATATTTTAAGTACTTCATATATGTCAACTGTTAGAAACATGGAAACCTTAGAGGCCTGGTGGTTAAGAGCTCTGGCTGCTAATCAGATGGTCAGTGGTTTGAATCCACCATGTACTCCTTGGAAACTTGAGTTTCTACTCAGTCCTATAGCATCTCTGTGAGTCAGTTCTTCTGTATCCTATAAGGTCTCTGTGAGTCAGAAACAACTCAATGGTCATGTGTATGACAAACATTACATTCTTTAATCTTAACAGCAACAGAGTGGTACAGATTTTTTTTAAAAAAAGCTGTTGCCATTGAGTTGATTCCTACTCATAGCAATCCTATGGGTCAGAGTGGAACTACCCCCTAGTTTCAAGGAGCACCTTGGTGCATTCAAGCAGCCATAATGCTTAACTACTATGCCACCAGGTTTTCAGGACAGATAAAGCAGGAATTATTATTATACCCACTTACCAGAAGAGGAAATAAAGTCCCAGGGAGTTAAGGAACTTGACCAGGTTTACACTGCAATTTACTGAGGTAGTGAAACTGGGACTCCAGCTTGTTTCCTGAATCAAGCTTCACAGTTTTAAGACACATCAATTGATTTTTATCCACAGTTTTCAATTACAAATGGATTTTTGAGATAGCAAATAAATAAATAAATAAAAATAAGTCAGGTTTGGTCTTCTAAGCCAGCCAAGTGCCGTCGAGTCGGATCCGACTCATGGCGACCCTTGGGGCCAGGGTAGAACTGTTCTAATGTCATTGCAAATAATTTCCTTCCTTCTCCCCAAGTTCACAGAGCTGAATTCAGCCTGGTCTCTCTGCACTGTCTCTGGGATCCACCTACTCAGATCCTGCTGTTTTCTTCTGCTTCTAATCAGCAGCTTCCCCTCAGGGCACGCTAGGCAGGGCCTAGGTGTGTCTGTGTGTGCTGAACAGAGAACTCCTTCCTGCTGCCTTTTAGCTTGGTAGCTTTCAGTTTCTGTCAGGGAATCTCAG
This sequence comes from Heterohyrax brucei, assembly GCA_028571685.1. Taxonomy (NCBI): domain Eukaryota; kingdom Metazoa; phylum Chordata; class Mammalia; order Hyracoidea; family Procaviidae; genus Heterohyrax; species Heterohyrax brucei. The sequence continues at coordinate 140,403,654 of CM053144.1, forward strand.
GCCTTGCTTCCTGAAGTGCAAGTACACAGGAAGATGGTGGAATGAGGGGGAAACTAGGAAATAGGTGGGAACTTCAGCCTAAGGAAATCATGGGACAAGTGGCATCTACCTCAGTGAAAATTAGGGATCTTTTGGTTGTTAATAGTTGCTATCCAGTGGACTTTGACTCCTGGTGGCCCTCGTAGAACAGACTAAAACCTTGTCTGGTCTTGTGCCGTCTTCACGATCACGGATTTACTCAAGCCCATTGTTGTTCTGAGTGCCTTCCAGTCTCTGGAGGGGGAGTTTACCTTTCAGCCCTATATTGGATAGTATTCCTTTGGGATCCACAGCTCCTTCGCTAGTTTACGGAAGGAAATGGAAAAACCATTCTTTCTAGTGTGTCTCAGTCTGCAGACTAGACCTGTCCATCATAGGTGGCCCCTCTGTTCTTTGAAATACTGCGGCATAACTTTTAGTATCATAACAATGTTAAAACCATCACAGTAGCACCCACTGACAGATGGGTGGTTGAGGCACTGTTTACTACCTCTTTGTAAAGAAACCCTGGTGGGGTAGCAGTTAAGTGCTACGTCTGTTAACAAAAATGTTGGTGGTTCAAATCTCTCAAGCTCTCTTTGGAAACTCTATGGAGCAGTTGTATACTGACTAGGAGTTGGAGTTGACTCAACAGCAGTGGGTTTTCGGCTTTTTGTTTTGTACAGAGACCTGATCTTGCTTGGGTAGAGGCAAGGTAGCTTAGTGGAAAGACTGCTAGACAAGAAGTTATGAAATTTGGGTTCTAACTAGGCTGAACATCTGTCTAATTAGGCAAGTCATTGTTCTTGTTAGTGCTCAGTGGTTTCCTTCATAAAATTCAGAGGGTTGGCCTTTCTCACGGATCGTAAACTCCAAAGCCCATAAGGCAGGCGGGTAAATTGAACACAGTGGGCTGCGGAAAAGTGCTTGTGCAGACATGAGATGAATGGTGGGGTTTGTGGGGAGCTGGAAAACTCCATATACTCAACTACAGGCAGATACTAACCCAGGGGATACAGCAGTGATCCCCTAAAGGCAGATCCTGAAACAAGAATTTTGGTAATGGCAATTTATTTAGAAGTTGGTCCCAGGAAGCACTGAGGGAGAGGGAAGTAAGCCTGGGGAGGAATGAAAGTCACTAGTGGTTTTTTTTTTTAAATGAGTGTAGAGCCCTTGGATGGTACAAACAGTTAAATGTGGGGCCACTAACAGAAAGACTGGTGATTCAAATTCATTCAGAGCTGCCACAGAAGAAAAGCCTGGCAATCTACTTCTGAAAAGTCTTTGAAAACCTCACAGACAGCTCTAGTCTGGCACACAGAGGTTCTCTAAAAGTTAGAATTGATTTTAGAGCAGTGAGGTGATGAGTTTGGACAGCTGGGGCTTAATCACCCTTGAAAGCCTTCTGAGAAACTGCTTAGACCACATCCCAGAATCCTACTCAGCGGGGCTGGGAATCAACTAGAGTTGTTCTCATCTCATGCTGATGTAGTCTGTAGATTATGTGGCTCTTTCTTGAAAATCATTTTTCTCTGATAATATTTTTAGGTTCAGAATTTCACTCATGCTAGAGCAACTGCAACCTAGGGGAAAAGTAATATTCTAAATTAAGTCCACTCTCTGGAATCTTGGAAATGTTTTTCTAAGTATGAGATCTGACAATTCAGTTCACGAACTCGTCCTAGAAGAAGTGCTAGATACATACCTTGTTGCTGAATGTCACTGTGGTTACCTTCGAAGTACTCCCCTTGGGAAGCTATGCACCGATGCCAGAGCATTTTCTACCCTTCAGAGAAATTTTGGAAGTCTTTTTCTGGAATGTCTATCAGAGCTGTTGTTGCATTACCCTTGATGTCCTGAATGTCATCAAAATGTCTTGCTTTCAATATTGCCTTTATCTTCAGGTAAAGACGAAAGTCACTGGGGGCCAGATCTGAGGAGTAGGAGTAGCAGAATAATCGTTTGTTTTCTGGCTAAAAACTCCTTCACAAATGACTATACAGTGAAGTGCATGAAGTGACCATCTGGCCACCATGCAATGGCCATTCTAGCAAGAGTTCCAAAATTGCTCTGAAGGATGGGCTATGCTCTGGCATCAGTGCATAGCTTTCCAAGGGAAGTACTTGGAAGGTAACCATAGTGATATTTAGCATTAAGGTACATAGCACTTAGAACAATTAAGTTTGCAGACTTAACTGGCAAACCTTATAAGCTTGTATTAAGACAGGATAAGATATAGTCACGGAAAGGGCATTAGTTCTTGTACATTTTTTTTCCCAACTAAAAACAGCCAAAGCCAAGTGCCGTCGAGTCGGATCTGACTCATGGCAACCCAGGAAGACAAGAAACTTATGTGGAAAAAATGTTTTAGTTATTCATACTGTCTGCTGTTTTGCTCCCCATCAACTCAGATCTATTGGTAATTCTGTTGTAGACATATCAAGGTTATTTGTTGCAATTTTTCCTTTGTTGTTCTTTTCTTTACAAATGTTAGGTGCAAAGAATTTATAACATCCTCTCCAAATTCAAAAGGGAATTATGTTTGTTGATATAAAATCCAGTGCATTCATGTCTCATGTTCGGTGTCTTCCATGTAGATGGTGAGTCCTTGAGGGATGGCTACAATTACTGTTTCTGGAATATTAACTTTCATTTGAAACGTTTGAACATTTTATAGTAGATATGAACTTTCTGTAGTCAGCTGTATGCTGTATTGGATAAAGAATAAAGTTGGCGAACAAACTTCATGAAGCGTTTCTTCAAAGACTGAGCTCTCTGAAATCAAATGTTTCTTTTTTTCCCTTGGATTTTATCAGCAAATTTACATAGCGGCTTCCATTATACCATCCCTGTTTGCAATAATGTGAGTTTACTTACTTTATGCCCTTATCTTCAGGAAATTCTACTGACCAGAATATATAACAGGCACTGGAAATGTTAGCAATAAACAAAGTGATACATACCTACCTTTAAGATAGTGCCTCCACTAAGGGGTTTCCTACTTAGTGGGGACATAAAATAAAGCAAACAAAAAACTTGATTGCAGCCAATGCAATCGTAGAAGTCTAGAGACAATGAGAGTCCGAAAAAGGGACAGCTAACCTGTGGGGAGACACAGGACCAGAGAAAAATTTCTGAGCAGCAATTATCCAGGCAAAGGAAATAAGGGGAGGAAGAGTTTCAGGCAAAGGGAACAGCATGCATAAATCCTGGAAAAGATAGAGCACAGGGCTTGAGGCATTGAAGGAAATTCACTGTTGCCTCCTAGGCTGGAAAGCTAAAGCTGAAGAAGGTGGGATCAGATCATGCCCAGCTTTGTTGGACCATGTTTAAGAAGACTGGTTCTTATTCTAAGAAGACTAAGTAGCCACTAAAATAATTATACTGTAGGCAAAGTATAATTTCTGTTATTCCTTAGCTGTTGACCTTGACTGGAGAGTGAAGATGTGGAAACATGGAGGAAGAACGTTCAATGTGTAGGGGTCTCCTGGTAGCTTTAGGGTAGAGAAAATGTCGTGAGCAGATGACCCTCTATGAATAGAGTGCCCAAAACATTGTGAGTAGATAAACCTCTATAAACTGAGTGCCCCTAGTACACATCTAATTTTAAAGAAGATTGCATCGACACCCAGAAATGTTTTTCTCTTCTACTTTCAAATACAATTTAAATAAAAATTGTCCATTTCATTAAAGCACTCATTTATAATGAGAATTTATGCTTTCCAGATTAAAAACTTATCTCCAAAATCAATTTCTAAGTTCTCTGCATTGTCAACTTCTTACCATTTATAAAGCATCAGCTATTTAAAAATTGTAAGTAATTGTCCTTCTAAATGCATTTCCTTTAGAAACGTATCATCTAATTTTTTAAAAAAGAAGTTTGAACTATGTTTTCTTTTGTTCCCTTGTTCAATATGCATCAATTCTTCCCAAGTTCCCATTGTAAAGCTGGCAATGTTGACAGCTTTGCACTTGACTGTTGCTCAGTGCTTCACTGAATAATTGAATAATCCCCTAATTATATATTGTAATAAGTGTGATGCTTGTGTGTGTTTTTAAGAAAAGATAACTAAGTGAGTTTCCAAATGTTGTAGTTAGGAGGAAAATAATAATAAATACAAATTTCTGACTCACATTGTACAAATCTCTTGGCAAATAAAAAAAACGTAAAATGCATAATATTCCCTGAGGATTTGTACTGTAGGTGAGGAAAGAAATCATACCCAGAAAAAAAAGGAATAATACGTGACAAATAAATTATAATTGAAACCACAAAGCGCAATAAGGGTGCAGAGAAGGAGGATCCCAGTATGAACCAGAATAATTAAGTGAGGCTTCTTGTTGGAAGGATGGCTGGAGGCTGAGTTGCAAAACCTTTGGAGGTTAACAGCTTGTCTTGTTGGACCACAGAGAACTAAAACAGTGATGACAAAGAACTGCACAAGCTTAACATCTTTGTTTTCTAGGACTAAGCCCTGAAGTCAAGTTACGGCTTTGCATGGATAGCTCTCCATGATTTCATTCCAAACTGCCTTCTTGGTTTTATCAAGACCTTGTCATTCCCATGCTTTCATTGAATCTGCCATATCTTACGACCCCAGGAGATAAATCCTACTGCTGCTTATACTTCTCCTTGGGTCATTTGCCCAGCAGAGAATCCCTTCTTTACTCTGGATGTGACTTCCCCCCACCACCATCATTTTGCTTAAAAACATCTGGTAGCCATCACTACGTATAAATAGCACATTACAGATGCAGAAGCTTTATCTCCCCAGGTGACAGCCACAGACATTCTGAAGCCACTTTAAAAAGAAGGGGGGGGGGACAAAAAACATTGCCTTCAAATTGATTTCCCACTCCTAATGACCCTCCTGAGCAGAACAGAACTGCCCCATGGAGTTTCCAAGGAGGACCTGGTAGACTCAAACTAGTCCTCTATGCACAGTTTATAAATAGATGTGATAGCTACAGTTTATTTAGGTACCATGTTAGTGATTGAGAGCTCAGATGGTAACCCAAAGGGTCAGCAGTTTGTATCCACCAGCTGCTCATCAGAAGCCCTATTGGGCAGTTCTGCTTTGTCCAATAGCATTACACTGGGAAAATTTGCTGCAAAGGACTTCTTTAAAGTATTCAAAAGTAAAGATGTCATCTTGAAGACTAAAATGCACCTAACCCAAGCCATGATATTTTCAGACGCATCATATGCATGTGAAAGCTGGACCATGAACAAAGAAGACAAAAGAAGAGTTAATGCCGTTGAACTATGGTGTTGGAGAAGAATGTTGAATGTACTTGGACCTCCAAAAGAACAAACAGATGTATTCTGGAAGAAGTACAACCAGCGTGCTCCTTGGAAGCAAAGATGGCAAGACTGCATCTTACATGCTTTGGGCATGTTGTCAGGAAGGATCAGTTCCTGGAGAAGGACATCATGCTTGGTAGAGTGGAGGGTCAGCAAGAAAGAGGAAGACCTTCAATGAAATGGATTAACACAGTGGCCGCAACAATGAGTTTAAGCATAGAAACAATTGTAGACATGGCTGGGCAGTGTTTTGTTGTGTTGTTCATAGGGTTGCTATGAGTCGGAACCAACTCAGCGTCACCTAACAGCAACAACTTGAAAGCAACTGTTACTATGGCTCAGGGGCACTCCAAAGCAAAGTTACAGAGGAGAAAGTGTTTGAAACAAAATGAATTTAAAGGAAATCTTATGGATACAAACTAAGTGGAAACTAGACCACAGTTCTATTGAGTTATTAGCTAGCATTATCAGACATAATGATCTTTTCAAATCACTTTAGTTTCTGACTAGTAAGAAAAGGGAAAATACAATGCAGTTTAGGAACACCAAAGTTTGTCATCAGCAGTGAATTGTATCAATTTCTGTTTCTATTTCTATACATTACTTTTTCTGATTTAAGATAAAAGCACTTAGTTATGAAAAATAGGGGGACAAAATATGTTCTTTTCATCATAGAATAAAAATTTACATTTTATTAGAAAATAGTTAATCCTGGGTTAGCAGAAAATCAGTAAACATCTTTTCTGGAGAATTTAGAGATTCTTTTCCTATTGTGTAATTATAATAAGTTTCTCAGGAACTAAGTATTTAAATAAACAGAAAATTTAGTGGCAGTATTTTCCATAAACTGCTTATTAAATTACAGAAGTGTTTGTCCTTCTCTCAAAACAGCCTGTCTGCATGAGTGGTACACATGAATAGTTACTATCAAATTTGGTATCACATTCAGATTGATCAGGCAATGTGAAAGATTTAAATCAATAGTGTAGAGCAACTACATTTTGCAAAGCAAATTTATCTGATAAGGAAATTTGCTTTAAGAAGAAGATTTCATTTAAGGACCCCAAACAGATGGAAATATAGTTAACTGCAGAGTTTTTAGGGACTTACAATCTAGTTTATGATATTTCACTGCTGTCTTGCATTCATAAGAGAGGATACATTATTTTACTACAAGACATGCTAAGATTTGAGAAAGAAATCTGCATTGTTGTCTAGCCCAGTACTCACAGTGTCACAGTGATGACTAAAACACAATACTAGCCTTCAAGAACATAGCTGACATGCCTGGGAAGGGAAAAAAAAAGTCATTCTTATCCCACTAAATTTTATTTTAAATTGTAAAAATAGTATTATGGCACCATTAAATGAAGCCATGTTAAACCTACTCATCTGATTATATTTAACAGTATTTCTCCTTCGAGTTTTTGTCCATATCCATAGATATATACACCTATAATAATCATACTGGGCATACAGTTCAATATTTTTCACATAATAGTGTATTATTAGCATTTCCCATGTATTTTTATAGTTTTCGTATTTGCAGTTTTTAAAGGCTGTGTAATATTTTCTTGAACTGAAATACTACCATTTATGCAAACCTTCTCCTGTTTTTAATATTTTGTTTATCTATTATAGGCATTTATGTAATAAACATTTTTGTGCCTATATTGTTTTTGTGCTTGAGAATATTTTTAGGATAAGTTTTACAATTACCAAGTGAAAGAGAAAGAACATTTTTGTAATTCTGGGCACCTCTTGCTGTGCATATTACACTTCAGAAGAGTGAAATCAACTCATTGCACCATGATCAGCAATGGAATTCTGTGCTGTGCTGCATTTGTAGCACTGAGGAATTTAATTATTTTTTCTAATTTAACAAGTGCTCAATGATAATTTATTGTTGTTGTAATATGCATTTATCTGGCAGTTACTAAGACTAATGACTACTCCCCGTGTTTACTGAATATCTATCCTTCCTTTTGTGGTGATTGTTTATGTGATTCAACCACTTACTTTTATTAGAGTCTTGATTTTTTTCTTGTGGTCATCAAACTTTTTGCAGTTGGTTAGCAATGAGCAAAGCTTTTTGGGCAGAGGAAGTGCTTTCTGAACAATGAAGCATTCAGAGAGCCTGAGCCCTGGGAGCAGAATTAATTTGGCTAGAGTGAGATGACTTGGTAATAGATTTCTCTCCTATAAATGTCTGTTCATTGTCTAATGGAAATAAAAATGATCCTGTCTTAGTCATATATCATACTGCAATTTCATGAGTCTTCAAGAATGCTTTTCACTTAGTTGAATTAAATGCTTACCTTGTGATACCATATAAAGATTATTTTCTATCTAGGAATGTAATGCCCTGCTCTTGACACAAATCACAACCTGGAATGAGAGGAGCTCATTTTTCAGGCTCTTGTAGTCTCCATATGCCGTTTGGGCACCAAAGGTCATGTGGGTTTGCAGTTGTTCCCTAGGCATATCTGTTATTTTACATCACCTGTCACCTCATTCCCTCTCGAGCACTGATTTAGCTCTTTTGGTTGGAGCTGATTATTAGTAGATTTGACATACTCTGTTTCCCCCAGTGTGTGAGAGAAGCAAGCCTGCTGCTAGATTGATTGTGACTTTGGATTTTTAATAACTCGTGAATATATTTGAGTATTCAGTGTTTGTGTGTTAATAGCTAATTTATAATATTAGTAATGTTACTTTTCTCAGTATTTGAAAATTTGTGAGTGATTTGGGGTCTAAAGTTTACATAATAGCTGGATCCTTGAGGTGGTTGCATTTAAACAATAAATTATCAAGCATCTTACTGTAGTTCTGATTGATTTAATCAGTGCCTTCGATGACTAAATATTTACAGTGTAGGTATTCCAAAAGAGCAAAATCAAGTTGCTGGATTTATAATACAGATTATTGTACAATACACATTGTTTTTTATTCTTGGTACTTTTTTATTAAGTCAGATTTGATTTGAGGAAGCTGGCTTTGATAGTGTAGTTAACATTTGGAAGAAAAGCCTCTTTGATGTTGAATTTTTCTGAAAGGCATTGTTGGTGACCTCTAAAGTGTGCTCAAAGAGAAGCTTTTCATTGTAGAAATGAATCTGTTTTCAAAGAGGTGATTTTTTTTTTCTTTTTTTTTTAATTATTTGGCAGTCACAGCATGACCCATCATCATGCTTGGTTATCTTGTGAAAAGGCTGCAAGAGCTCTTCAATCCTATAAATTATTCTGGGAGAAGTTGCCTTTCTCTAGCCTGGGTAGAAAAGCATCAGAGTGCCAGATGTCTGAACCAGAGCTACAGATTGCCGGGTTATGGCTGAAATGAGATGCACAGGCAAGGTGAGAGGCAAATCATGGACAAAGCTTGAGCAAAAAAGTGTGTTTGAATGGGAAGTCCTCTGGAGGAGGGCAGTTGCTTGGTCACTGACCCATAGCCATGAACATACCAGACAAGCTGAGGAGTGGTCATGTCAGGGTCAAGTTGGACTTTGTGTTCCTGCTGGCCTGGGCTGGTCAGTAGTCAGGGCCAGAGACTTGCCAATTAGTGACTATTTCTGTGGCTCCCCGCAGAGAAATTTGTGTATGTTTTTCCCTCTGGGATAGCTCAGTTCTTCCTCAATTAGCCCTATCCCTGGAATTGTCCTTGACATTAAGGATCTCAAGACGGGCCGTACACTCCAGGTGTTTAGCTGGGTTCTCAGTTGTTCAAACCTTTTCATTTCTGTCTGAAGACTCTAAAAAGTGAGCTTAGGAGCAATGTTTGGTTGGGGACAAGGCAAAGAAATCAAAGACATGCCATCAAGTCAGTTCTGACACATAGTCAACCCTCTAGGTCAGAGTTGTACTAGAGTTTTTACTAGTTCTAGCTGGTGGATTTGAACTGCTGATCTTTTGATTAAGAGGTGTAGAACTTAACCACAATTCTACTGGGGTTTCCATTTGGGGACAAGGAAAGATTCTGTCTTCCTTTTCTTACGTAGTTTGCAGAATGAGGAGGTGGAGTAGATCAGGAAACTAGCTCAGGAGAAGAGCCCCCAATAGCAAATGAGGCAGAACTGAAGTGCTACTGTGAAGGATGGAAGATAGATACGAGAACAGAGCAAGAGCTCCTGGAACATTCAGGGACAGGTGGAGGCTGGAGAAATTCTCTGAGGTGCTGACTCAAGGACAGTTTTAAGGAGGTATCAGTGCTTTACCTTTGTTTGAAAGACAATGTTAGAGATTTTGAGTCAGTCCAGACAATGTCAGATAGTACTGATCTATCTTCCAAGAATTTCAGAGATGGTTCATTTTAGAGGTTTGCTTCTCATGAGGACTGCCAAAGGTAGATTCTTTGATGATTCTTTATTCACTGGGCTGGAGCTCCTAACTCAGGCCTAACAGAGGAGTTTTCTTTTTCCTAAACCTAATCTGGTATCTCAGGATCTGCTATGATTGGGCTTCTCAGAGGAGGAGAGCACATTTTGTTTCCAAGCAAGAGAAAAGGAGAAATCCAAAGGTGACTCTAAAATGGCCCTAAGGATAGGCCCAACATAAATTTTAATATAGCTGCAAGGAAGTAGAAAATCTGCACTCCTGTGAGTGAGCTCCAATTATATTTGCTAACGAACCTGGTTCAGTCAGTGTCTTGGAACCCGCCCAAGGAGATCGGTAATTCCTCCCTGGTAGGAGTGTAAGGAGGGCTTTGAGGAAAGGAACAGAAATCATCCCCTCATCCTCTCCCTGTAGCTAACATCTTGGAAAGAGATGTGTTTGTTACCTATGTCTTACCTACCTATTCAACAATTACAGATTTATTCTTGTTATGAGTGATGAGTTTATCAACCAGCCAGACAAGTGCCGTCGGATAAGAGAGTTAAAATTGGAAGTAGTCAATAACTTACTGGAACCATGTAGGAAGCTTTTCTAAAGTGTTTATATTGCCTCAAGTACTATACAATTCGAAGTCCTTTTTTTCCTGTATCTTTTACCTCTAGTATATGAAATTGAATATATCAATTAATCTTTCTGTTTATTTTAAAGTGCCTTTTGCATAAAATGTAATTTAGACATCTGATTTGAATTTATAAAACATTCTTTAAAACACTGATGTTAGTTCATTTTATATCGTTTTGACTATAACAGCTTTCTACTTTCATTAAAAATCATGACTCATTGTGGGCAGACCGATACATATCTCAAAAGCAGTGCTAGTCTGTCTCATAACTTATTATTAAGGATACGTAAAAGAAGATATTTTGATACAGTAGTTCAACTGATCACAAGTTTCCAGGGGAAGGCAGTCCTCTTGCACATTCTGGATAATGCTTGAAACTAGAAATACTCAACCAACATTAAATCAGTCGATATAGGCTTGTTAGAGGCCGGACAGTTTTGCAACTCAAATCTAGTTGCATTCTCCTTCAGACAAAGTAACCACAGTAAACACTTCCATAATAAATGGTGAAGTTGCTGCCTTGTATTCTCCTTCAAGTGAACCTTTGGAGACCATGTGTATTCAAGTGCAGAAAGGAAAAATGGCGTGTATTTATGCAAAGACATTTGATGGGAATTCCCTTGAGCTTGATAATCACTAATTAATGTTTGGGAGAGCAAAGAACTGGTCTTCATAATTAATCTTTATGTTTATTTTAAAGTGCCTTTTGCTTAAAATGTAATTTTGAATGAAATTACAAAGAAAAAAATATTAAGAAAGATTTTTTTCAGGAATCTTCTATTTTGCTTGTTAGATCGTCTTGTTTGGCAGTCCTGACAAACCATACAACTTTTTCCTTTTTAGCTTGTAAAAGTTGCTTACTCAGATAATAAGAAATTTAAAGGTGAAAAGGGTACTCGTTTTAATTTAGTTCTCTACATATAGATTTGGTAATAATGAGATAATTGCATTTGGAAGTGATTACCTCTGAGCCTTATAAATTTAAACTCATGGGTCTGTGAGGCAGCTGTCTTTAAGGTTGCCATATCACCTGAATCCTTTAGCAGGGGCAAATGAAATTAAGCACTGAATTAGTCTGATTACTGTTTACCATACTGTTGCAACAAGGTTATGCTAGAGATATTTACAACTTACTATTCAAAGGCTTTAATATGGTCTCTACTAGTGCAATGAGATGAAAGTCTTGCATGGGCAGGAGATCCTACCAGGACTGAGAAATACTTCCACCAATCCCAGATGAGTTTTCTGATGGCCTCCGTGAGACTTGATGGTCCCAGGTGGGAAGGTCTGGGGATTGCATTGGACACTATAGGGTTCTTGCAGATGAGTTGTACAGCAGAAATTTTTAGACAGTATAAATTAACCATTGAAGAAAATGTAGCAAAAGCAAAAAACAAAACAACAACAACAAAATGTGTTTCCAAATATGAGAGATTAGCCGGCCCAAATGATATTGCTTTCATCTTTGGCCTCTATATTTTGTTTAATGGGATTTTAAATGCACTGAGAATTTGCTATGGTGGAAGTTAAAATACTGGGAAAATTCTGATTCATGAGAAGGTTCTGAAACACATCAAGAGTGGAAGAAGTATGGTTCTTATACCTAGTGAATTGTGTGGAGAGACAGATCATTCATAGGAAAAACTTTGAGAAATGGAGACAACTGGATACAAAAGAAGGAAAGGCCATCTGAAGTATGGCTTTCCATTGTTTGGAGACAGGAGACTTGTGTAAGACAGCTTCCTCTGCTAAATGTGTGAAGGCTTTAGGCCCAAAAGTCAGGCAGATGTGTTTGGGAAGTGTGAGAGAAGAGATTGTTCATCAGCGGGAAATCTGTGGTTAGTTGCCATAGAGGTAATTCAGAGTCATGGTGACTCTGTGTATAAGAGAAAGTAATACGTCTGATCCTGTGCCATCTTCCACTGCTGTATCAGTGTTCTGTTATGATCTGTAAAGCTTTTATTAGTTGATTTTTAGAAGTAGATCACCAGGCCTTTCTTCCTAGTCTGTCTTCCTCATCTACTGTGAGTGAGTCTACTTGTAGCTTCATAGCAACATACAAGTAGATAAACTGATAAATGGCTGGTGGGTCATACTATGATGGGAGTGATATGAAAATAATACTAGAGGTGTAAGATTAAAGTATTACAACTGTGACTATTGTGCCTTTTTTCTGTGTGTTTCTAGTGTATATGACATATTAAAAATTAAAAATCTTTTAATTTTTAAAAAATTTTTAATTTTTAATTTTTTAATTAAAAATTAAAAATCTTTTGCCATTAGTTGATTCCAAGTCATAGTGACTGCCCCTTCAAGACAGAGCAGAACAGCCCCATAGACTTTCCAAAGAACAGATGGTGGATTTGAACTGCCAACCTTTCAGTTAGCAACCATATCTCTTGATGAATCACCATGCCACCAGGGGTTCTATATTGACACAGATTTAAAGGTATACAACTTATGAAGAGATAAAGAAACGTACAGAACAGTGTATTTTCATTTTTTTTTTTTAACAAATCGGTAAAGAACCTTAAAGAGTTCAGAGGTCCAGGGCTCCTGCCCTTTTCCTCAAATAACTTATCCTGGACTCCCCAGAGACATTCTATAAATGAGGGGGCCAATAAGCTGTTTTGTTGTCTTTATGTAAGACCTGTGCATCTTGTAAATTATTTTCAACTTATGAACTGAGGTTATCCCTGACTGTGTGTTATTTTCAGATCTTTATTTTTTATCGGTTAGATTTCCTCATTTTAATAATCCCATCACTCTGTATGCATTCCTGCAGATGGCTGTGAGATTTTTAAGGAACAAATTTGGGTGTATATAAGTGAAGTTGAAAGTGCTTAGAGAATACATTATTCATTAAGCTATTAGGACTTACCAAAGTAACTTAATAGTTGGTAAGTGGATATTTCTATTGTGGGAGCTCTAGGTAGCTTGAACAAATGCACTTATTAAAAGTGATACTTGTCTTGGTTTTTCTTTCTAATAAATCTTTACTTTGCTGTTTTTATATTAGCCTCTAATGTTACAGTAAGTTGGAATTGTGAGAACAGTTCTTAAAATAGAATACAATTCTTTTTCTGTGATAAGATCAGCTTTAATTTAATCTTGGTATGATGAAAATACAATAAAAATCTGAACTTTAAAACATAAAACCTGGAGAAATTGGCTGTCAATGCCAAGAGCTATTCAGAACATTTTCGTGATACAACAGAATACTTCATTTCCCGAAGTAGATTCTTTGAGATGATTTTCTTGCAGTTCATCATTATGTGAGTAATTTAATTAGTTATTCAGGACATGGAAAGGCATTCACCACAATGTTTAATCACCGAGCCCAGTAAAAATACATTTCACTCATTGAAGTTACTTCTCATATTCACTGTAACACAATAGCACTTTAGCTGGTACTTGGGATGATCTTGGATGCACTTTCAAGAAAATACACATCAAGTCATGTTACTTAGCCTGCTGAGTACAGTAAGCGAGTGGCTGCTCTGCTGTGTCTAGTGCAGCTCCTCACTCTCCCCCAATTCATGCCTGGATAGCACAAAGAAGAAAAACGTAAAAGAATGTGATTTAAGGAAGATAAAGTCTAATTTTGTGGGGCATCACCTTATGAATTACTATGAAATGGCATAAAAAAGTTTATTTTCCTGATTCTCTTAAAGAAGCTGGCCTTTATAATGTTAACTTAGAACTTTAAGATAAATAACTTACTGACTAGATTGTAAGAATCTGTAGCAGTCAGTACAAATTAGATTATACTGTGGTAATAAATCCCAAATCTCAGTGGCTTACAAATCCATGTTTGTATTTAACCCACTCTACATGTTTATTGCAAGTCACCATGGTAATTACTCAGGAACACAGTGTGGAGGTGCTGTCTCCAACTATTGATTTTACAATTGCTAAGATAGGATAGGAAACCCTGGTGGTATAGTGGTTAAGTGCTATGTCTGCTAAACAAAAGGTCGGCAGTTCAGATCCACCAGGTGCTCCTTGGAAACTCCATGGAGCAGTTCTGCTCTGTCCTATTAGGGTAGCTATGAGTCAGAACTGACCCAGTGGCAGTAGGTTTTGGTAAGTTAGAATAAAGAGAACATGGAGAATCATTGGTGGTTCTAAAAGTTTCTATCAGTAGTAACATTAATCTTGTCCAGTTATGATCACACTAATTTCAAGGGAGCAGGAGAATTCTAAAATTTTATCACATAATCAAACAGATCCAAAGTTTGTTAGTAGTTCTAATAGTGATCACAGAGGCCGCTGGTTGAAAGATGCTCTGATCCAATGATAGCATTGTGGAGAGGTGGGAGAAGAAACACTATGTTGAGTACCCAGAAGTTTTATAAACTGCGCTTTGTTGTTGAGTGCTGCTGAGTGGATGCCAACTCATAGCAACCATGTATGACAGAGTAGAACTGCTCCTTAGGGTTTCTGAGGCTATAATCTTATTTGTACCTTCAAATAACTTGCAGTCTAAGAGTAGAAGTAAGGCAGTATTAATATATGAACTTAAACCATGGTATCTGGTTAGAGGAGAAATAAATTATAAGGGCCTATAAAAGAAGGATAAACCTAACAAACAAGGAAGAACATGTACTTTGGAACTAGACTTGATCTTGTACACTTTCCCCTCCTTAGTAGCTTAGTTGCTCTCTTTGTCTGCAAACAGGGCATACTAGTATTTGTACCCCTGAGTTATTGTGGTGATTAATTAGATGACAGATAGTAATTCCACATAGTAGGCACTTAATTAATCAATGATTATGATTATTTTTAGATCACTTCAGGCTACAGAATATTATTTTAACCTAATAAACATGTATGTAAGCATTTACTATATGAGTTTGGTTGGTCAAATATGATGAGTGTTAATTCCTAGTGAACATAAATCCATATGACTGGTGACATTATTTTTTTTCTCCCAAGGACAAATTCAGTGATAATCTGTTTTAAAAAACAGTTTATATATTTTCTTATTTCATTGCAACATGAAGGATAACCATATTCCTGCTACACTACTTTGTCATGTCTGGTGTTAAAAGCTCCTGGTGGGGGCAATGCTAACATGTCTAGCTGCTTACCAGAGGCACCTTTGAAGAAAGACCTGGTGATGCTTGGCTCTGCAAAGTCCCCATTAAAAACCCTATTCCACTCTGACTTATGCCCAAGAGTCAGAATTGACTTCATGGCAATGGGGTTTTGTTTTGTTTTGTTGGCACGTAGTTAACAACTAGAATTGTTCAAAAACATTCAGAAACTCTGATATTAAGGTGACATGATGCAATGTTACTTTCATACGTAATAGAAGCTTTAAAATACAAAGTTAGGCAATGCACAGTGGATGAATGAATGAAAAGACTGCTATATACAGGAAAAAAGTGGCTGGATTTCTGTGAAATGGGACATGATTCTATATGATTTTGTCAGTTGAGGATAGAGATAATAGCTAGCATGTGTTAGTTCACTTAGTTCTTACAAGATAGGGCTGTCTCCCCCATTTTACAGATGCATGCACTGAGATTTATAGAAACTGAGTACTTGTCTGTGGTTGCACAGGTAGTAAGAGATGGAGGGAGGCAGACTTCAAACCAGGCAGTGTGGTCCTAAAGCCCAAGCACCATAGCCCTGTCACTTACTTTTTCATTCATTGTCTTTCTCTAGTAAAATCACTTCACAATTCCGAATGTACTTTGGATCCTCTTGATAAGCTTACTGATGAGCTGGGGCCAAGTGACACAGAATGGATACTTATTTGTAGTCTCAACTGCTTCCCATACTAGGAAGAACATAAAACGGAGCAGAATGGACGTTCCACTCCCCAGAGAAGCTGGAGGCCACCGTCATGGACTTGAAATTGCTTTTTACATGCATCAATTGAAATGGCCTCCACATAGCAATTAGATTTAATGAAGGGAAGCTGCTGATAACTTAGACAGGCTGCCAGACCTTCTGTTGGTTATTTTTAGAGGAAATAGATTGTACAACTTGTTTGGCCCCAATTTCAGCCCCACTAAAATTGTTTTGTTTTGATGTATTTGTTTCTTTTTCTGAATTCACAAAAAAGATTGAACTTCTAAAATTATTTTTTGATAGATTGCAACAAACATTATCATCAAAACACTAGAAATATGGTTTCTGTTAAGATCTATAGCAAATATAGGTATTAAAAAAGAAAACACTGCCGTTGAATTGATTGTGACTCACGGCAACAACACTACAGTACAGAGTAAAACTATCCCAGAGGGTTTCCAAGGAGTGACTGATGGATTTGAACTGCTGACCTTTTGATCAGCAGTCAAGCTTTTAAACCATCAAGCCACCAGGGCCCCAGGTATAGGTACATGCATTTTATATACATACATACTTAGATGTATGCAAGTATCTTTGTGTATATAAAATGTTACTATTAGTGAATATATGTTTAGTATATTAAATCTTTATACTTAAATATAGGTATAGTTTTTCTCTGTATAGTTTAAATCTCTAATCCATTTTGTGATAAATACTAAATTTTTCTTATTTTTAGGAAAGTGAGTACAAGGGGTGTCATTTCTACAACATTCAGAGTGTTTCTCATGACTGAGTTTCCTACAGATGACTAAACGTCAGCAAAATCTGTTTCTGGGAAAATGACCAAATTTCTGTTAAAAGACCTTCATGGTTCTACGAAGGCAAACCTGTTGTCAGAGTTAACAATGCTTTGTTACACATCAACTATTATTCCTGGGGTCACATATTTTCAAAATAGAACGATAAAGAGACAAACAAATGCCCTTTATTTGCATCTATTTCAAGTATCTCCCCTAAAGAACTGCTAAAATGACTGCAGTGAGCTAGGAAATTACTCATGTGTCCTTTAAAAAATAAGGACAAAAACTTAACATACAGTCCTTGAACATTTAAGGAAGATCTTTTTCCTCCGAATGAGAAATAGAAGGGTATTTTTCAGTGCATGAAAATAAATATAATTTTGAAGTAAACACAGTAGTTCTAAATGAAAATATCTTAAAATACAGTAAAAGAAAAACCTCACCTTATAAAAATTACATAAATAAGCTTGATGTTAATTAGAAGATAAATTTGATTGTTCATGCTGTTCAAATAATGGGCTAACAAGTTAAAAAATCTACTAAAACTTGAAATTTTTACTAGATAGACGTCAGTAGGCATTTTCATTAAAGTATTATTTTTCAGGATTACAGAAAGATGGAAATTTTTTAGGGGATGAGAGATTTTTTTTAAAACTATATTTTGCTTACCCCCTTAATGGCTTTTATGGATTGGCATTGACTCGGTATCCACACATTTGATTTTTTGCTTTATGTGCTGTATGAATGCAGGAATCCCTGGGTGGCAAGAATATTACCAAGCACACTGCAATGACTGACAGATTGGCACTTTGAATCTACCCAGAGGCTAATCGAAAGAGAGACGTGGTGCTCCGCCACTGAAAACCCTGTAGAGTGCAGTCCAACTCAAAAACACGTGAGCCGAAATTGACAGCAATTGGTTGGTTTATGTGCCATATACATTTTTTGTGCTTGCTTGTTTGTGTAACAGAACAAAAGCAGCTAAAGTTTTTATCTTGTGTGGCCATGAGAAAACTAGTGAACTGCGGTCTATAATCAGAAAAGGAGAAACAGAATCTGTATTAGGTGAAATGTTCCATAAATTTCCTGTATTTAATTCAGCATCAGATTTCCACAGCAATATCCTATGTTTTTTCACTGTCAAATAAATGTCTTTCATACAAATTTTGAGGACAAAGAAGAGAAAATCTTAATTGGCAAAAAATATTTCATTTCTTTCTGTAGGTGCTGCAGTTGTCACTGTGGTCTGATACCTCTCAGCCTACCTGGAAATGTTCTGAGGTTAAGGACTCAGAACCGGACAAGCAGGCAAAAAATGATGCAGCTAGACTCCAGAGTCTCTAAAGGAAATGATCGTACTCATTTTGTGCTGCCATAACAAAAATGCCACAAGTAGATGGCTTTAACAAAGAAGTTGATTTCCTCATGGTAAAGTAGGCTAGAACTTCTGAATTCAGGGCACCAGTTCTAGGAGAAGTCTCTCTTTGTTGGCTCTGGAGGGAGATACTACTCATCCACCTTCTCCTGGTCAAGGAGCTTCTCAGGCACAGGGACTCTGGATCCAAAGGACACACTCAGCTCCTGGTGCTTCTTGTCTCATTTTATGAATCCCTTACTCTGTACTCAATTTCCTTTCCTTTTGTCTTGTGAGGTATAAAAGGTGGTACCGGCCACACCCCAGAGAAACTCCCTTTACGTTGCATCAGGGACATGACCAGTTTTAGGGTATTTCAGTCCTGCACTGATTCTCTTCAACATACAGTTACAATCACAAAATAGAGGATAATCATGTAACACTGGGAATTGTGACCTAGTTAGCCAAATTGAGAGACACAGTTTTGGGGGGATATAATTCAATTTGTGACAGAAATTATGCAATATGTAAGCATGTTTTCTCCATATTTTTATTGACATGCTTATAGTTAGTACTCAATGTATAAAAAGGCTGATTGTTTCTGAAATGCACCCTGACATCCCATATCAAAGATTTGTGTATAACTTGGCCCAGCATTCTTACATAGTGAAGTTGTTTTAATTCTCTATGATCATTCAAGGTTGATTGTGACTATTTCAAATAACTGAGCACATAACCGTCTTTCAAAATTTCATCCAAGATAAGGGTCATAACCCATTGCTTCCAGTGTTATTGATCCCACTTGGAAGAATTAGCTAGCCTAACAATATTTTTAATAAATGCCTTAAAAAAAACTTCAAAATGATTTTGGAATAGTTTCAGTGAAAACTTAGTATCAACTCTATTATTGTTGTTTGTGTTTTAATCACAATGAAGATGTAATAATACACAGTAAGTGACATGGTCAATCATGTAAAGAAAATGTCTACGTGGGCTACAGGGGGAAAACTCATGGTCCTAGCTACTTGGCAGGTTGCAGTCATTTTAGTTTAATAGCACTCAACGAATTGGGCGTTATTTTCATATCATAACCTGACATTAGTAATAGCTCATGCATTCAAAATCACAGCACACTTAATGTTAATCATCACACCTTGCAATACCCCCTTAGTATTGCCTAGAGTACTGACCTGTTTGAATGCAGTAATCGGTGGTACAAGTGACAATATGACAACAGGAAGTCCAACCTGAGTGAGCTGAGTTGGACTTCGGTGGATCCAATGGATATGTCATCAGTGTTTTTGTTAGGAAGTCTCAGATCATTTGGATTCTGCCAGCAACCTATGGTACCTAGAAGCTTCAGATCTAATTCTCTGTGAATAACAAATAATAAAACCAGAATTCTGAGCTTGTACTCTGAACTTTGTAACTGCCCTGAGGAGTTGATCACTCTGTATTATATACCACATGCATATTAGTTATTTGTGGTCATGCCTTTTCTCTTTCTGTTAAGGGCCATTGTCTTGTATATATGTTCATTATCCTCACCATCTTGTACTTATTGGCTATGCTGTAGAAGTACACGGAATTGAATAACCCAGAGCACAGGAAACCAATGCAAAGGTTACACTCCCATTTGTTGTATTAGGAAACAAACACTCAGCTAATGTAGGTAATTTGGGATAGAGGTGGTGAGGGAGGTCTCTACAGTTACCTGAATTAACTCAATTTACCATGGGGAAGAACCCTGAATCACTGAACGGTCCTCCACTAGATGCAGATAATGGGTACAGAGTGACAGGAGGAAAATCATGTCCTTCCTGCATCTAAATTCATCCTATCTCCATTAAATGGGTTCACATAGACTTTCACAGGTAGGCAGAGTAGAAAAAGAAATCTTATTTGCACATATTTTAGTGCAGGATGGTAAAAAAAGAATGGGAATCCATATCCCAATAGTCTCTAGTCAGCTTTCTGCAAAAGCAAAGAGATGCTCAAAGATAGGGCTGGGTTTGTTTTTAAAATGATTTTACTAATTTTTCTCTTTTTCTTCACCGATTGTTGGTCACTGGTTGACTAATGCTTGTGATGCTGCCTCAGTCCGGCAGGATTACAAGATAAGGCATTTTTAATATGAAATAGAAAACTATGAAAATAAAAGTATTGCTGTTAAGTGACAAAAAGATTGAACTGGTTTCTTATTGGAAGATTTACATAAAAGTGGCTGTTTTTAGTAAATTTAATAGAATTTTATTGCTACAGTGCAGATTAATTCATAAAAATACAGTAATTATCTATCACCAAGGAATGTGTTAGATTCATAAAATTATGCTGTTTGTGTGAACTACTCACTGTTGTATAATTTAGAAAGTAAATAAGTTATCACTAGGGTACTCAAAGGATGTTTTCCTTTTGTATAATTTTTCATCTCTGTCCAAGGTTTTGTTTACAATCACAAAATAACACATTTAAACTTACAGTGTTTATTTTTCATTATAGTTTGTGGAGCATTGGTTACCAAAGTGTAATCTTTAGGTTATATGAATTAGATTCAGCTGAGGAACTTGTTGCCGCCCTGGTGGTGTAGGGGTTAAGAGCTTGGATGCTAACCAGAAGGTTGGCAGTTTGAATCCACCAGCAGCTCCTTGGAAACCCTGTGAGGTAGCTCTGCTCTGTCCTGTAGGATAGTGGTGAGACAGAATTGATGACCTCACAGCAGTGAGTTTTTTTTTTTTTTTTTAGGGGTTCTTGTTAAAATACAAATCACTGACTCTTAAATTTGGAGATGGAGCTCCAGAATTTGGACTTTCAACAAGCATACCTTGAGATTCTCATACAGTGTCACAGAGTTTAGAAATGCTTTTTATTTGATGTTAAGAGAATTCATTTATTGCAACACTGAGTGTTGACCTATTTCTAATACTTAAATCATTTAAATACTATAAAACTCAGTTAAAATATCATCAGATTCATAGCATCCTCAAAAATCAAGTCCCTGTTATTTGAAGTACACGAAACATTTTAAAGGAGAAGGCAAAATTTGCTGTTATTCTATTATATGTAAAAGACGTGACAGGAACTTAAGCAGCCGCTAGGGCCTCAGCACAAATTCCATCAAGTGAACAGGAAGCAGTTTATCTTCAGTCCTACAAGGACATGAATTCTGGATGAACGTGTAAGTGAATTCTTCCCTAGTTGAGCCTCCAGATGAGCATGCAGCTTGGTCAGCACCTTGATTGCAATGGGACCCTGAATAGAGGACCCAGCTAAGTTGGTCCTGGCATAGTGACCCATAGAAACTGAGATAATACATTTGTGTTGTTTTTTAAGCAAATGAACTACTGGTGATTTGTTATGAAGGAGGAGAAAGTTGAATACAAAAAACCAAAAAACAAAGTTCAGGTCAGCAGTGAAAACTGAACTGTGACCTTATAGAGCAAAGTAGAGCTGCTTCATTGGGTTTCCGAAATCATTATAGGAGCACTTCACCAGATCTTTTTCTTCCACAGAGGGGCTAGTGTGTTCCAGCCTCTGACCTTTTGGAGATGAGTGCTTAAACATTGCAACATCAGGGTTCTTTGCCTTAAGATGATAACTCTTAAAATTTGCTAGCATAAAAATTTACTAGGCTATTTACTTAAAATGCAGATTTCCAGGTCCCCAGCCAAAAGAATGATTCAACTGAGTCTAGTATAAGTCCCACTAACTTCTTAAAATTATTTTACATACACCAAGTGGTCCCAACTCAGCAGGAACAGATGATCACCAAGGAACAAAATGACACGGGGGAAAGAGAACCCAGAAGACAGAAAGACCCACGTGAATGGGTGATTACATCAACATGTGACCAGAAGAACCAGCTGGCATCCGGCCGCCACCAGTTACTGCTGTGATGGGGCTCACAAAGTTGAGTCTTAGTGGCAACATGAGAAAAAAAGGGTGCACCCTGAGAACTCCGCTAAAAGACCACAACTGATGGTCTGAAGGCCTTGGGGTTCCCCTGGGAGCATGGCCTCTAGACCTGATGCTGCCCCTGTCCATAAGTTATTACTGAGGTCATTGCCTTGGACAGGAATAGATTGGACTTGGTGACACAGAGTGGCCACATTGTGTGTGCACTTTATGGATCTGTGCATCTATAGGATGTCGTCCTACTGGCCTCTTACTAGAGGGGAGTGGAGAGGGTGGAGAAGAGGGGACAGGATTGTTAGGAGGATATCACTTGTATGGAACAGAAAGGAGAGCAGCAGAAGCTGCACATAGGTGGGCATGCGAGTTTAAATTGGATTGTACACAGTCACTCAGTCACAATAAATAAATAAAAGGCTGAGAAAAGAAAAAGAAGAAAAAATTATTTTACAACTACCTGCTAACAGCCAAAAGCCAAGTGCCGTTGAGTTGGAAACAAATAAAAAAAATTAAAATATGACTCAGAATTTCTATCTTCCAATATAAAAAAAGCCCACTGCCTTCGAATTGCTTCTGACTCATAGTCACCCTAGAGGTCAGAGTAGAACTGCCTGATAGAGTTTCCAAGAAGCACCTGGAGGATTTGAGCTGCTTACCCTTTGGTTAGCAGGCATAGGACTTAACTCACTATGCCACCAGGGTTTCCAATACAAAAGGAAGCTTCATTTTCAACACATTCTTTTAAAAATTCTTACATTTTGGAACCCTGGAATAAAGATCACCTTTATTAAACTGGAACACAAAGTTAAGAACTCAAAATCAGTTAGGATATCTGTTAAGATGTTATTATTCACAAGTCAACCCAACCCAAAATGGCATAATTGATAAAAATATTTATTGTGTCCAAAAGAAGATTTGAGATCAACAGTTTCAGGTGTATTAAATTCGGCACATCTGAGACAGTAGAGGCTCAGGGTGTGGTGCTCCTCTTGACTGGAAGCCATGCCAGGCCTTATGTTCCTAACAGTATCCAAAGACTCAAGTGGAAAATCACTGTCTTGTGATTCTTTTTTAAACGAAGGAAAACTTTCCCAGAAGAATCTTTTCTTTAACATCTGTTTCCCTGCCAACCCCAAACCAAACCAAACCCATTTCTGTGGAGTTGCTTCCCACTCATAGTAAACCTACAGGACAGAGTAGAACTTTTCCATATAGTTTCCACAGAGAAGCTGGTGGATTCAAGCTGCCAGCCTTTTGGTTAACAGCCAAATGCGTAACTACCACATGCTTTGTGTGTTGGTCCGGGTATCTGACCCTTCGGTCTCAGCTTGACACCTAAACCAGTCCCTGGTAAGGAGAATGAGATCAATGTCTATTGGGTTAGGCTAGTGGTTCTCAACCTCAGCTCTTCTTTTTCAGAAATATCAGTGCCTAGGTACCACCCAGAATGATTAAATCAGACTCTTTGGGTGATGGTAATCAAGCAGTGGCATTTTCAAAGTTTTTCAGTGATACAGTGGGCAGCATGAATTAAAAATAATTGAGTTACTAGTGGTTCCCAAAAGCACAGATGGTTGAGTCCAATCTTCAAAGTGTCTAATTCAGTGGAGGGTGGTATGATGGATTGAATTGTGCCCTTCCCCCCTGAAATGTATGTAGCCATTTGGATGGGTCATTTTTTTCCAATATTTTGCTATTGCCCTCCATTTTGTAATTTTTTTTTTTTTTTTTATGGCTGTGAATCCTAATCTCTGTCTGTGGTTAACAGAATGGATTATGTTAAGAGAGGATTGGGGTGAGACTGTAACATCCTTCCTACGGTTCCTCCAAGCTCCAATGTGAAGAGAGTTTCCCAGGAATGTGGCTTGCACCACTTTTTACGCTTTCATCCTAACATAAAAAAGGAAAACCCCAGAGCCATCAAGTAGATTACAACACACAGCAACCCTACAGGGCTGAGTAGAACTGCTCCATAGCGTTTCCAAGGAGCACCTGGCAGATTTGAACTGCCGACCTTTTGGTAGCACTTGTAACACTTAACTACACTTAACCAGTATGCTCCCAGAGTTTTGTCTTTTCATTCTACCAGAGGTAAAAAGAAAGGGAAGCAAGCAGAGAGTTGGGAACCTCACACCATCAGGAAAGCAGCCCTGGGAGTAGAGTGCATCCTTCAGACCTGAGGTTACTGTGCCAAGATGCTCTCTGATCAAAGACTGTTGCAACACAAGGGCTTTCCTCCAGAGCTGACAAAGAGGGAAAGCCTTTTCCCTGGTGCAGACATCCTGAATTTGGACTTGAAGCTTACTGGGCTGTGTAAGAATAAACTTCTCTATTTTTAAAGCCATTTGCTTGTGTTTCTGCTAAAGCAGTACCAGATGGCTAAAGCAGTTGGAAAAGACGGAAGGCACAAGAATTTGTGTTTGTAACCGATTTCCATGTAATGTTGCTGCTGGTGGTAAGAAATCACATTTTGAGACCACTTGGGAACCCTGGGGAAAACTCCAGTGGTATAGTGGTTAACTGCTATGGCTGCTAAACAAAAGCTCATCAGTTCAAGTCCTCCAGGTGCTCCTTGGAAACTCTGTGGGGAGGCTACTATGCCTGTAGGTTAACTATGAGTCAGCATTGACTTGACAGCCCTGGGTTTTTTTTTTTTTTTTTTGGTGGGAACCCTGGTGACATAGTAATTAAGTGCTGTGGCTGCTAACCAAAAGGTAGGCTACTGAAATCTACCAGATGCTCCTTGGCAAACTATGGGGCAGTTCGACTCTGTCCTTTAGGGTTACTATGAGTTGGAATTGACTCAGTGGCAATGGTTAGAGTTGGAGGTTTATGATGAGTCAGAATCAACTTGATGGCAATGAATTTGTTTGTTTCCTTTTGGTTAGGGTTGGAGAAAGGAGTCTTAGGCACCATGAATAAGTGTGTGGCTGCTAATTACAAGGTCAGTGTTTCAAACCCATCCATTGGCTCTGATGGGGAAAAGATCTGATAATCTGCTCCTGTAAAGATTACAGACTAGGACATCCTGTAGGGCATTTCCACTCTGTCACATGACGTCACTATGAGTCGAAATGAGCTTGATGGTACCTAGTAACAACAGAGTTGGCAAGGGTACTAAAGCATGTGGCTGCCCAGTACTGGGAGAAAAAAAGTCAGGTTTCTCTTAGCAAGAATGGGCAGCAGAAGGCTGGAAGGGCAACCAGCAGTGTCTGTCTCCATTATCCAAGTTATTCTAACATTCTACCAAAGGAAGACAAGATTTCAGTTCTGTTTCCTTAAAGGAAGTTAAATTTGCCTAAAGAAAAATCTTGTCATAGAGTCTAGCTTTGGTCCCAAATATTCAAGTTCCAGAATATAACACAAGAGAGACTTTGAAAGTAAATATGAACTGGCCATAGCCAACCATCTCTGCTGGCAAAATAAAGAAAGTGTTTGTCTGACCACTGGAGCGTTTAAAGCAGCCTTTTTGTCTTATAGGAGGCTGCATGTACATGTGTATACATGTAATTGTCAGAAAGGAGTCACTGGGTGGTGTAGACTGTTAAGTGTTTAAGTGTTTCAGTACTATTTGAAAGTTTGACAGTCTGGAACCCAACCAGAGGGGTCTCTGAAGACAGGCCTTGTGATCGTCTTTCAAATCTCATTGCTGATGTATCAGCTGCAAGTTGTAGTGACTCTCTAGAACAGAGCTGAACTGCCCCATAGGGTTTTGGAGGCTGTAAATCTTTATAGAAGTAGACTGTGACATCTTTCTCCTGAGGAGCAGTTGGTGAGCTTGAACTTCTGACAATTCACTTAGCAGCAGAGCGCTTTAACCACTGCACCACCAGAGCTCTTTTCTAAAAGGTCACAGCCTTGAAAGTTCTATGGAGCAATTCTACTCTGCACACATGGGGTTGCCATGAATTGCAATAGACTCAAGAGAAACTAACCACAAAATCATACTTTAGAAAGGCAGAAACCAGTGACCCCAGAATTCAGAAGAAAAAGAGAGGTTTAAATGAAGATATGAGTTTTACAGAACATCTGTTTGAGAGAGAAGGAGAGAAGGTAGGGCATGAAAATGAGAGTCAAAGAAGTGGTAGAAGGAGATACTTAGATTTAGGATCTTCTCCTTATCTCTTCCTCTTGTCCTTTTTGCATCAAAGATTTTCATGCTTTTCTTTCAGGCAAATAATGGTAAGGCTGTCACTGCAGTCTAGTCACTTTAAGATTAGGTGTGCAGAAGAGGAACACAGTCCTTTTACCTTCATCTCAGAGAGAACAGAAGAGAATTCTAAGAGAGGTGCGTGGTGATGGAGATGGGAGTTCGCTCTCTGATTTGTGAAAGGAAAATGCACCTTCGTCTTAACTGCTTTACAACTTGTCAAATACAGTTGTTAAATAATACCAACTAAAAAACCAGTAGCATTATTTTTGCCCTTAGAATAGGGCTAAGTCAGTGTTTAAGTTATGTAAATTAATATGGGAATGTACATTTTCACTCAGTCATATTAAATAAAAAAAAAGTTAAAAAAATCAAATAATGATAGACGAAAGTCATAAATATACTGGAGTGACTGAAGTTTGGTAAAGAGTCAGGAAACTATTTGACTCCTTGTGTAGAACTGAGGCAATAAAGAGTGTAAAGATGGTATAAAGTGATTTCCATTTAATGAGGTATTAGTCATGACTTCAAGTACCACAGTCATGCAGCAGCCATACTGACTTTTTAAAAACTTGCATATATTAATTACCCAGCTCATTTGCATAGCATACAACTCTTCCTCCTGATTCCATTCATTCATTTTACTTTTGATAGCTTCCCCAGTGAGCCAAGACAACATTAAATTCTCCTTGCAGGATAGATCAAATCTGGAGTCTCAATATTATCTTCAAAGTCCATCTTGAGGATGGCCAAGGGTATCATGACTTTTTTGTCTTTCCATCTGAAGACCAACATTTCCTTAAATATGTGTATGAAAGATAAAGAAAGGAATGGGGAGAGAGACAGATTAAAAAGAATCAGGCATCTTATTTAAAATCTTTTTTGCCAAGCTCCTTACCCCTGGAATAAAGAGATAAGATGTTTTCTACTAAAATTCTCTTTCAACTAAAATTCTTGAGGCTAGTAGAGTTGTTTTCTAAAAGCTCCAGTTTGCTACTCAACTTTGACAACTCTGAAATGCATACAAAAATCAATTGTCATAGCAATGACAGACACATCTACCATTGGCTTCTCTAATTAATATCTAGCTATTGAACTGTTCTTTCCAACAGGATAATTACACTGATTTACTAGTTTCGAACGATTGGGAAAGTACAGTTTATATGATGTAAAGTACTTAAATAAGAATTCTGTGCCTTCTGTATCTGAAAGAACAGAGACTTCTAGTGCACAGTTACTTACACAAAATGATTTTTGCAAGAATGTTCCTTTAATTAAAGGTAATTTAACTGATGAATAATGCATTATGCTGCAAAGACTGCAGGAAGTATACCTGAGGTAGGGTAAAAAGGCAAACTGCTTCTCTTGTCTACCTTTAGATAGAAGGACGAATTAAATTTCAAAGAAATAATAACCTGCACTCAATCCCCTGTAGTGAGTTTTCATTCCAAATGGCATTTATGTTTCTTCTGTAGCAGAATGTGAGAATATGTCTTGCAGCAAGGCTGGAAACTGAAATATACTTTAAACAATTGCAGTTCAATTCTAAATTCTTGGAGAGTAGTAATACACAGAAAATGTAGAAATCTTGGAAGAAGTAATACATACACACCAAACATACGTATTTAAAAATTAAATATTAAATTTTTGTATGCAAAATAATTCCCTCATATCATATCACCACCCAGCCCCACTTCCTAAGTAATTATTTTAAACACTTGAAGCTGTTTCTTTTGGTTGTTGTTCAGTGTTGTTGAATTATTTCTGACTCATGGTGATTCTGTGTATAACAAGACGAAACATTGCCTGGTCCTGTGCCAACTTCACAATCATTGTTGTTTAAATGAGGTCATCATGGCAGCCACTGTGTTAATTTAATTGAGTCTTTCTTTATGTGGCCCTCTGCTTTACCAAGCATAATGTCCTTCTCCAGGATCTGGGTCCATCCTGCTAATATGTCCAAAGTGTGTGAGACAAAGTCACGTCATACTTGGTTCAGAGAGGCATTCTGGTTGTACTTCTTCCAAGACAGACATGTTCAGTCTCCTGGCGGTACATGGCATATTCAATATTCTTCACCAATACCACAATTCAAAGGTATTAGTAATTCTTTGGTTTTCTTTATTCATTGTCTACCTTTACATGTACATGAGGAAATTAAAAATACCATGGCTTGGGTCAGGTATGCTTTAGTCATCACAGTGATATTTTTTTAACACTTTAAAGAGGTCTTTTGCAGGAGATTTGCTCAATGCTAATACATCATTTGATTGTTTGCACCTTCCAAGAGCAATGATTTTGGATCCGAGTGCAATGGTATCCTTTATAAATCCAATATTTTCTTTCTCTTGATTTGCTTATTGTTTCAGTTGTGGCAACTTTTGTTTTCTTTACATTAAGTTATAATCCATACTGTAGGCTGTGGTCTTTGATCTTCATCTGTAAGTGCTTCCAGTCCCCTTCACCTTTTGCAAGCAAGGTTGTGTTGCCTATATATTGCAGGTGGTTAATGAATCTTCCTTCAGTCCTGATACTGTGTTTTACTTCATGTAGTTTCTTTTCTCAGATTACTTGCTCAGCATACAGGACAAATAAGATGATGGACAGATACGATCTGACACACATCTTTCCCGATTTTAAGCTGTACAGTATCCTCTTATTCTATCTGAATGACTGCTACTTGGTCTTTGTACAGGTAACTTCCTGAGCACCATTGCATTCTGGAGTTCCCAGGTGTTGACAAGTTACCTGTAATTTGTTATCATCCACTCGGTCAAATGCCTTTGTGTAGTCAATAAAACACAGGTAAGCATCTTTCTGGTGTTCTCTGCTTTCAGCCAGGACACATCTGACATCAGCAATGGTATCACTGGTTTCCCATCCTATACTCAGTCTGGCTTGACTTTTTGGCAGCTCACTGTCTGTGTACTGCTGCAACCACTTTTGAATGATCTTCAGCAAAATTTTATTTGAATACGACTTTAATGATATTATTTAATAATTTCTGCATCTGTTGGGTCACTTTTTTCAGACTGGGAACAAATAGAGATCTCTTCCAGTCAGTTGGACAGGTAGTTATCTTCCAAATTTCTTGGCATAAACCAGTGAACACCTCTAGCACTGCCTTAGTTTGTTGAAACATCTTAGTTTGTGTTAGGTCAGTTCCTGCAGCCTTGTTATTTTCCCAGTGCCTTCAGTACAGCTTGGACTTCTTCCCTCAGTGCCACATGCTTGATTATATCCTATGTCCTTAAATGTTTGAACTTCAACCAGTGCTTTTTTGTACAATGACTGTATATGAGAACTGCCAATAAAGTTTGCAAACGTGCTAGAAAAAGTGCTATATTCCTCATTGCTGAGTATCACGATGGTCACCTTTGAAGTACTCCCTTTGGGAAGCTGTGCAAAAATGCCAGTGCCTAGTCCACCCTTCAAAGCAATTTTGGAATTCTTTTGCTGGAATGGCCATCAGAGCTGTCATTGCAGTACCCTTGATGTCTTGAATGTCGTCAAAATGTCTTCCTTTCAGTATTTATATTTAGATAAAGAAAAAAGTCACTAGGGGTCAGATCGGGTGAGCAGGGAGGATGCTCCAATAAAATTACTCATTTACCAGCTAAAAACTCCCTCACATACAACTATGCAGTTAAGTTTGCAAACTTGCCACCATGCTCCTGTGTATAACAGCCATTCCAGAAAGAGTTCTGAAATTGCTATGAAGGGTGCGCTAGTTGCTGACATCAGTGTATAGCTTCCCAAAGGGAGTACTTGGAAGGTAACCATAGTGGTATTCAGCAACGAGGTATGTAGCATTTAAAATAATTAAGTTTGCACACTTGTCAGACCTCATAACTTTGCAAACTTGCTACTGTGCGCTTACATTGCAGCACTGTACAAACAGCTTGGTAAGGTTTCATAACCTTGGTATACTATGTCTCATAGTTTTGTTAATGTTGATGTGTGGTGGGGTCTTGCCAAGTGGTGTTCATTATTGTTGTTGGGTGTTTTTATGTGCCATCATGAGAATGTCAGAGATTGAATTAGAGAAAGGAATGAACGTTAGCTTTCGTGTTAAGCTTGGCAAGAGTGGGAGTGAAGTGAGGGACACGTTAATCCAAGTTTATGGGGATAATACCATGAAGAAAGGGGCAGTGTACAATGCATTAAACATTTTTCTGAGGCGAGAGAGTGTCACTGATGAAGAGAGGTCAGGACAGTCAGTAACAAGAAGGACTGATGAAAATATTGCAAAAATTCACAAGTTGTGCATCAAAATCATCAGCTGACTGTGAGAAACCATGCAAACCAAATAAATATCGATAGAGAAACAGAAAAATCTTACTTGAAAATCTTGGCATGAGAAAGGTGTGTGCAAAAATAGTCCCAAAGGACCTCATCAGTGAACAATTTGAAAGAGAGTCAAAGTTTGCCAAGACTCTTCATAGAGGCAAGATGATGTTTTGGGCTGTGTTGTCACTGATGAAATGTGGGTCTACTAATATGACCCTGAAATAAAGTGCACAATGGAAGTCAGCCAATTCTGGTGACCAAAAGGTTTCATCAGTCCATATCAGGAGTCAAAATGATGTTGCTAACCTTTTTTCTTGCTATCAGAAAGGATTGTTCATCATTAATTTGTACCAACTGGACAAACAATTAACCAAGTTTACTATTTGGAAGTGCTGAAAAAGTTGCATGAAAAGTTAGATGAAAATGACCTGAACTTTTTGCCAACAACTCATGACAGTGCACCAGCACACATGACACTATCTGTGAGGGAGTTTTTAGCCAGTAAGCAAACAATTATATTAGAGCATCCTATCTACTCATCTGGCATGACTCCCAGTGACTTTTTTCTTTACCTGAAGATAAAGGCAATACTGAAAGAGAGACATTTGGATGACATTTAGGACATTAAGGGTAATACGATAACAACTCTGATGGTCATTCCAGAAAAACAATTCCAAAATTGTTTTGAAGGGTGGACTAGGTGTGGCCTTGGTTCATAGCTTCTCAAGGGAAGAACTTCAATGGAATGATGTTTGTAGCCTTTTTTCTAGGATGAGTTTGCAAACTTAATTGTGAGACTTCGTATTCCTTCTATCTTTTTTTGATGCTTCTTGCATCAATATTTTGCCCATAACTCCACTTGATGCCGTTGAGTTGACTGTGACTCATAACAACTCTGTTAGACAATGTAGAACTGCCCTATAGTATCTCCAAGGAGGGGCTGGTGGATTCGAACTGACAACCTTTTGATTAGCAACTGCAGCTCTCCATGGCATTTAACCACTGCATCACCAGAGCTACAGCAATTTTCCCAGTGAATCTTTCAAAATTCCAGCTTGAGGCTGGAGTGTTTTCTTGAATTCTTTTAGCTTGAGAAATACCAACTGTATTCTTGTCTTTTGGTTTTGCAAATTACATTGTAGTACTCTACTTTGTCTTTTTGAGTTGCCCTTTGAAATATTCTTTTCAATCCTTTAGCTTATAATTTTATCCATTTGCTTTGGCTACTCAGCTTTCCAGGGCAAGTTTCAGAGTCTCTTATGACATCCATTCTGGTCTTTTGTTTCCTTCCACCTTTTTAGTGACCTCTTGCTTTTTTCATGTGTGATATCCTTAATGTCATCATATAATTCATCTGGCCTTCAGTCTTTAGTATTCAGTGTGTCGAATCTGTTCTTGAGATGGTATCTGAATTTAGGTGGGATATGTTGTCTCATGACTTGTTTTAATTTTCCTCAATTTCAACTGCGTATGAGCAATTAACTGATGGTCTCTTCCACAGGTGGCCCCTCGCCTTGTCCTGACTGGTTATACTGAGTTTCTTCATCTTCTCTTTCCACATATGTAGCTGATTTGATCCCTGTGTATTCCATGTGATGAGGTCCATGTCTGTAGTGCCCGTTTATGGTGTTGAAAAAAGGTATTTGTGATGAATATGTCATTGGTATTGCCAAATTCTGTCAAGCAATCTTCAGATTATTTCCATCACTGAGGCCTTATTTTTCAACTACAGAGCCTTCTTTATTTCCAAATCTTGCATTCCAGGCATCAGTAATTATCTTGAATGCGTGCTTACCAGTATCAGACCATCAACTTGATAAAGATCTTCAATGTCTTCATCGTTGGTATTAGTATTTGATGTGTAAATTTGAGTAACGGTCGTATTAATGGTTCTTCCTTGCAAGTGTATGAATATTATCCCATCACTGACAGTGTTATACTCCACGATATATCTCAGAATACTCTTTTTGACAGTGAATACAACACCCTTCCTTTCATTCTGTCATTCCCAGCGTAGCAGATCATGTGATTGTCTGATTCAAAATGGGCCTTACCAGTCCATTTAATCTCACTAATGTCTAGTATATATTGGTCTTTATGTATTCCATTTCATTTTTGATGACTTCCAATTTTCTAGATTCATATTTCATACATTCCAGTTTCAGATTATTAATGACGGTTGTAGCTGTCTTTTCTCATT
Organism: Heterohyrax brucei; assembly: GCA_028571685.1. Classification (NCBI taxonomy): domain Eukaryota; kingdom Metazoa; phylum Chordata; class Mammalia; order Hyracoidea; family Procaviidae; genus Heterohyrax; species Heterohyrax brucei. The sequence continues at coordinate 140,436,432 of CM053144.1, forward strand.
TTTGAGTCATGCCTTATGAAAAATTTCAGGTCTCGAAAGCTTGATTCCATTCATGTATTAAGGGTATCTCTACTTTGAGGAGAAGCCCTAGTGGTACAGCTCTTCCTCAGTTTTATTCTGAATGTCTTCCAACTTGAGGGGCTCATCTTCTATTAGTATATCAGACAGTAGTCTGCTATTAATAAGGTTTTCATTGACCAGTTTTTCAGAAGTAAGCTGCCAGGACCATCTTCCTAGTCTGTCTTAGTCTGGAAGCTCCACTGAAATTTGGATGACCTTCTTGGTATTTGAAATACTGATGGCATAGCTTCCAGCATCACAACGTGCAAGCCACCAAAGCATGCCAAAGTGACAGATACATGTTGGTTCCTCAGTACCTCTTAATAATACAGGCTTGGCTTCCTTCTATTTGCTTTAATGCTAGCTCTCTTTCTTCGTCCAAATTCCTGGTGTATTACCATTTTTATTTGAATTGATTATTGTGGCTTACGCTATTGACTGTAAATATTATCCACCCTGTAGTAGACTGTGGGAGCTCTGATGGTGCAGTGGTTAAGCATAGCATTTAACCAAAAGGTCGACAGTTTGAATCCACCTGTGGAACAGTTCTACTTTGTCTTGGAGGATCACTGTGAGTCAGAATTGACTCAAGGTTAGCAGGTTTGTTTGGAGTAGATTGATAATATTTTTTTTCTGTACAGCCCTTAGAAACCCTGATGGCATAGTGGGTTAAGTGCTATGTCTACTAACCAAAACGTTGGCAGTTCAAATCCACCAGGTGCTCCTTAGAAACTCTATAGGGCAGTTCTACTCTGACCTCTAGGGTTGCGTGAGTTGGACCCAACTTAACAGCAGTAGGTTTGGTGTTTTTCTTTTGGTGCAACTGTTTGCTTTTCCTGGAGTTTCTAATTGCTGTCTCTTTTTATTTTTCTAACCCATTTGGGCACTGTTTGTCTGTGCGTTCTCCCCAAAAGCTTCATCATATCAGATGTTCTATCAACAGTCCTTTTATTTTTTTTCCTACAACTCACAGCTTCAGTCAAGTTAGTTCTTCTCTAGTCTCTGCTGTATTGCTGCCGTCCTTAAAACTTCCTCATTCATCTCCTGGATTACATCCAGAAGCCTTGATCTTGTATCTTTCTCTTCTACTGTGGTTTAGTCCCTTATTTTCCTGGACTACATCTGTACTAAAGAGGTTCATTTCTATGACTCCTCCCATGGCTAAAGATGTCTTTATTTTACACTTAAAATTGATGATTATGGTTGTATATAGGATTATGTAGTAAGCATCATTTTCCCCACTAATATTTAAAGGAAGTTCTCTGTTGTCTCTTAAGGATCTGTTTTGTAGAGAAGTCTGATTTCATTTTGGTTTGCATTCCATTTTGGTATTCAGTTTTTGTTTTTGTCCCCTCTTTACCTCCCTCCCAAAGTATGTTGTATCTTCTCTTTTGTCCAGAGGTTGTAGAACTTTGCAGTGATGGCACTAGCTGTAGGCCCTCCCTTCATTTATTGCTCTGGGCCCTTGTGTACCCTTTCATTATGGAGGTTAATTTGCTTTGGCTCTTTAGCATTAGAAAACTCACAGGGAACTCTGTATATGTAGATTGAAAGTATTGATTAGGGGACTTTTGTTTCAGGTATTTGGGCTCAGAGTTGACTGTTTCACTGAATACCAGAATCCCAGAATATGGTCTTTGTGTTGCCCACTATGACCGCTGATTTTCTCTTCAGAAGAAATCTTGCCTGGGATGGGTGAATGAGGCATCCTTTGCATGGAGATGGCAGAGAGAGGATGTAGGTTCTGTATCTTCTGAACTTTAAAGCTTTCTCTGATCTGCTATTGCAGTAACTACTCCTCTGTATACTATCTCTTTCAGAAATTCAGTAATATCCCAAATGCACTAATGGACAGTCTTCTGTTTGTTTTGATATGGCTTTATACCCCTTATGACCCCATAGGATGGAGAAGTGCCCTGTAAGATTTCCAAGAAGTAGCTAGTAGATTCACACTGCTGAACTTCTGGTGAGCAGCTGAGCTCTTACGCAGTTTGCTACCTACTGCCAAAGCTTAATCTTTCCCATGCATTACTGATGCAGCCTTTTTCTATATGTATGTGGTCTGAATTAATGATGATAAAGTTATGTTTCATTTTACAGCATGGTGCTTGTTTAGTGGAAATTTTGGATCATCAAAGAAGTTTATTTAAATCAGCCCTTTAAATTCTCTTTGAACTTGCAGTCAGGATCTTATTTATGCTGGTCACAATATGAATGGTCATAAATAAAACCTGGGACTCAGAACATTTCTCACTTCCAATTATACTTTAGATGATTTTTAATTTCTTTAGTGGTTTTGCATTAATTGTCACAGTACATCAATAGCATTGCAATAAGTATTCAAATTTACATGATAAATGAAAAACAGTGTTACTTCCAAAAGAAAACCTGCTATTAATTTTATATTGGCATCCTTTCAGGATTATTAAATAGTTCCTTAGATCTTGTGGTCACACATCCAGAGTTTCCCTCCCAGAACCATTTCATAACTGCAAACCAAGATGCACTGGGAGCTTAATGCAAAGATTAAAATGACAAACATTGTAATTAGATGTGCAAACAGCAGTAAAGCCTAGGCTAATACAGTATTTAAAGGCACATTTGTATTTTTGTTTGCTCATTAGTCTTTGAGGTACAGGACATCTTGACAATACAAATGCAATATTTTTGATATATTGTTGCTTTATTTTTAGAAACAACTTGATTTCTGTTCGGAGCTGATTGTGGGACTTAATGTATGCATATTTATGTGTTTATTTTCTTAGGGCTTTGTAAGTTGGAGAGAATAAAGATTATTTTGTCAAATCGATCAGTACTTTCTTTCAAGGAAACTCATTAGTTGAATCAGTAGATTTTTCTTTGCCACATTTCGTGTTTATTATTTGTCTTTGAAGCCAGCCTTTAAAACTGGCTTTTTTAAAAAGTGTGAACAGTCTGTTAACTCAGCTTTTATTTTCATACATAGCTGTCCCTGTAGATGGGGTGGGTGATTATCAGGTCTGCACAGTGCCCCCTCATCGCTTATTTCTACCCAGTGTCACCTTCACTACTAGCAGCTGTTGGAAAAACCAGAATTCTTTTACCCCATCTGAGAATTACTCATCTGTGTTATCTGGTAGGCCTCTGAGTTTATGATTCCTGCTTTTTATAGCATTAGCTTTCTGTGTCATGGTTAAAAAAACTCCTTACTCTCAAATTATATAAATAGCCATATATATTTACCTATAACATTCCTTTGCTTTATTTTTATATTTAAGTGTTTAATACATTAAGAATTTACCTTTAATCTAAGATATGAGTTGGGAAGCTTTGTTTAGACAATTGTTCCTAATGAATCTAAAATATTGTCTTTATTGTGGACTAAATTACTATGTGCAATCATGTATGCCATTTCTGTAGGTTAGAATTGATTTTTACACCCTTGTTACACCATGTTAATCTTTATAAGGTTTATCATCTTTGTCAGACATACAGATGGCTCTCTTTTTCTCTTTCTCAAAACTTACTTGCCTATTTTGGTGCAGTTATATCCTAGATTTACTTCTGAATGATTTTCCAAGCTCCTTTCTCCACTTCCAGCTATCTGCAGTTCCCAACTACTGTGTTGCCTTAATCAAAATGGAAATTTTACTGAGTTGATGGACTAACCTTTGGAGTGTTGATTAAAAACCTTCCAGTTTTGAATATTTGTAAGCAGAGTGTCAACATGTTCTTTATTGTAAATGAAAAAGCAATACTAACAAGATGAGCACTCAAAAGCATCCAGGTACAAAGTACAGTGTGAAACAGAGCAAGCGAGAGCCCCCCTTAGCCAGGAATGCTCAGCAGAGGCTCAGCAAAGAGGCCTAAGGGTACATAAGAACACATGCTGAGTCTACAGGATTCATGCAAACTCCAGAACTCTATTGTCATGTCATCGTTTTCCAACAAGTCACCTTTCCAGATACAAAGATGGACCTAACTATTTGAATGGTCTATAAGCAGGACAGGGAAATGCTCCTTGAGAAAGTAAGTTGAAAGTTGGTAATTATTCATTGCTGATAATGGCATGGATGAGAAAGTTCAGTTGGCCTTATAGTAAGACTTCTGGGGATTTTAGTGGACTCACAATAAGCATAGGAAGTGGTACTTAATATTATACTTCAGCAATGCAATAGTGTATATAAATGCTGGATAGCAGGTTGGAGATTTAAAGTAGTTTTATTTGGAGGCTTTGTCAGCATATTGAAACCAATACAGAACATGCAGCTGCTCCTGGAGGTTCCTATGACGGGCAGAATCAGCAGACTGAGGAATAAATTAAGTCCATTTAGTATAAGGGGAAAGAATTCCCAGAAAACTCTGAAACAGCAAGAAATTACAGCCCAAAGACCTTCACATCCAGCCATAAATGTATTACTTAAACCATTTTTCATCTAGTCTAGCTGCATTTTAATTTTCTGGCTCACTAAGTTTTTCTCTGTAGAGGGTTAGGCTTGCTATTGGTCATCAATTTAAGTTCTACTTCTTGGAATTAAAGAAAATGTCAGAAGACATGTGCCTCTCTAATTGATGGTCTGCAAAGACAAAAGCATTGGAACCTTTTTTTTTTAATGGCATTTCATTTCACTTATGCCACCCCAAAGACCTGGTGCAGTTGGTAGAGTAATTTTCATTACTACTTAAATCTATGGATGAGAGTAATAGTCAAAGTTCATTCTTTCTATCCAAGGTTTATAGAAAGAATGTAAGGTGCGGAGTGTGTTCCTTCATGGAGACAGCTCAGCCTAAGTGCAGTGAAAGAGCAAAGGGATGAGAAACCTTGCAGGCTTCAAATAAAAACAAGAGTGATGCCATTTTGGAGCAGCAGTTCAGACACAAGGACAGATTCACTTGTTCTGTCTTTATTGTGTACTCTGTGAAAATTCTTTAAGAAGACACGTCCACAGGAACAAACATAAAGCAGTGTATACTCTATCAGCACGACACACTGAGGGCCGAGCACCTTTACAGTCATGCACTAGTCTGGGTAGAGAAGTGGAACTTACCTAGAAGAATTAAAGAGCAAACATTATACAACTGATCTCATTTTGTCCTCAAAACTTTATTCCCGTGATGGTGGAATACATTTTGATTTTCATCTGTAATACAATTCCAGTTAAAACTTTTGCCAGTTAAGGATAATTAGTCAGTTCAGAGTTTAGTTTCTCTGATGGAGCTCTTCTTTTCCTATTCATGAAGTCTCCACGATGACATCAGGGCATGGGAGGAAACTTGTGTGTGCTTTCCCTCTCTGTGCCTTTCTGGCCCTTGTGCTGTTTTTTAAGCTTCGACTAGTCTGTAGAAGTGTCCCTCAACCTGTCTAAACACTTCATGTCCTCAGCCACAGCTGCTTGAGACTGTTTTTTTTGCATAGACTGTGGACCTTGCTGTCATCTTTGGATATTGTGTAGCCTCCTGGTCCTTCCACCAGGCCACTAGAGGTCTACTTTTTATGTTAGACATTTTTGGTACCCCACAGGAGGCCTAAGAATTTGAGGTCGCTTACTCCATACTTCACAAAAGTGCATAAGGACGTTGTGAGGCTGTCTCGAGTCTATTTCCTTTGACATTTTCTGGAGCTTTTCCTCAGTCACTTCTCAGCTGTGCTGGCTGAATGTGGGGCTTACAGGTGGCTGAGTTGCTCTTAGGACAAAGGAACAATTTCATTTGCCCTTTGATTCTCTCAAATCTGTGGTTTGAGGTTTCAGCTCTGAGAAGGGGTGAACATGGACATAACACATCTGACCACTTGGGTCTCATATCCTCTGTTTTGTTTCCTCCACCAGTAGCAGAGGAACTTTCTACTGCCTGCTTGTCAGGAATCTTACTTGCACCATACCCCCTCGCCTTCTCTGCTAAGGCTGGTAGTAATGCATGCTCAGAACTACAGTTTTTGTCTTTTAATGTGAGGAACTCTTTTGAGATTTGTAAAGCTTCTTGTGTTTAACACAGTCAGACTTTTCATTAAATAAAAATTAACTTGAAATTCAAACTAAGCACTAACTTCTTTATTCATAGATGGTATCCACCAACCCTAGAAGTAATAAGTGCTATCATATTCAAAAAATGGTGAACTTCAGGGCAGGCAGAAAACACATTAGTGTAACGTATCAAAACTATTGTCCTCATTACTTTAAGAACAGTGTTTATTTGGGCAATTTCTGGTCAGCTTCTCTTCTTTGTCACATTCCTATGTCCCAGAAACTCAGCTCTGATTTTGAGGAATCCAAACTGTGGAGTACCAGGAAGAGCGTATTTGGCTTGATCAGTTCAGGAGAGGAGGCTTAAGTGTTTCTTAATAGCATATGCATGTGAAATTATTTGGGTCTGTTTTCAGATAAGGTATTGTCAAATCAGAACACATCCAGACTAATGCACATCTTAATATTATGATAAAGGTAACCAAAACAAAAACAAACTGACTGCTATCAAGTCAGTTTGGGCTCATAGTGACCCTATAGGACAGGCTAGAACAGCCCAATAGAGTTTCCAAGGAGAACCTGGTGGATCTGAACTGCCAACATTTTGGTTAGCAGCCATAGCTCTTAACTACTATGCCACCAGGGCTGATGAAGGTAAAGAATGGTAAATAGGCTACAAAGAAAACTGCAGATGTTAAGGATACTATTTTATGTGATTATTGATTAGTAATGGCTTTGCTGTGACTTTAATTGCACTATTAAAGGCTAAGCCAGGTTCGAAATAAAATGAAAGTGCTTGTAGCATATGTAAGAAATCTTCTGGGTTGATTGAAATAGTGATTGGGAAGACAGTGGGAGTCCTTCCTAATGTGCTTGGGTTCCTAATGGCTACAGAGCTAAAATGCATCATCACCTTGCAGAGAAAAAGTGAGCTCTCCAGTGCAGTGTTTATACTGCTTTTTAGCCTGGTGAGTAAGGCAGGAAAAGCTGTTATCAGAGTGGGGAGAAAAACCTAATGAAGAAATCAGTGGTGTTCTTCGTAACACGTTGGTGCCACACCTTCTGCTTTCACCATTGTCTGCCTCAGAATAATAACTTCCAGACCCTTTAACCCCTTTGTGTCTGTATTGGTGTACTTCAGAGCAGAATCTTTGTCTAAACCTGAAAAGTTGGCCAGCCAAGCTCCTCTGCTCTGTGTCTTAATCCTGGTTAATTATAGAAGTTCATAGCTTCAGATGGAATACTTTCTTCAATTCTCTCATTTTGTTTATTCTCATTTACCCCCATTTGCTCCTGCGGTGCTCAATGAATTGTTCAGAGATAAGAAAACAAATTTCTCATTTATATAGCTTTTTTTTTTTAAGACAAATTTTGTGTAGTTGTTAGAGCAGTTCTTGTGCACACATAGTGAATACAGACAGAAGAAAACCCAGGATGATTAAACTTAGTAATTGTGAATGCTTACTACCTTTTTATTTATGTTTCCTTTAAGATTGTCTTATCTGTTCTTGATTTGTGTGAGTGTGGACTGGCCCATTCTTTCAACCTGATTTATCCATGCTGGGTGCGTATCACTGTACATTAAAACCCAAATAAAAATCAACCCCTTTGCTACTGAGTCAATTCCAACTGACAGTGACCCTTGAGATTTAGAGACAGCTCATCAAGGGTGGGATCTAGGCAATTGTGAATCACTTAGGGGGTAGGTGAGTGTAATTCACACCTAATCCCGGATGGAACTCATTGATCCAAACCATTCGTCAGAGATAAGGAAAAAGCAGAATTTTAAAGCTGCTCAAGGAAGATGTCTTAACTTAAACTATTGTGTATCGTTATTATGGAAATACTAGTGGCATAGTTTTTTCTCCTCCTTCCTTCCCTCCCTTCATTTCTTCTTTCTTTCTTTTTCTATCTTTCTTATGAAGGAGAAGACCAAAAGTTGAGACTAAAGTTACAGCTGAATTCAGAAACACAAAAATAGTAGGGATCTGTCTCTTTATCTTTAAACTGTTTTTCTCTTTGTCTTGGCTTCAACCTCCAGCTAACTATATCTAGTGGTTACGAAAAAGGTGACCACTCACAGCTGCTAGCTACTCCCCTAAGCAATACAAAAAGAAAACAGTTCCTGTCTCTGGTAGTATCCAAATGCCAAGTCACAAGGAAAGACCTGATTCATCTGTCTAAATTATCGCAGTGGCCTGGGGAAGGAGGGCTCTGAATGGGAAACCTGGGTGGCGCACACAACTCCCTTTGGAGCTGAGAACACCAGAATCTTCACCAGGACCAGCTGTGGGTAGAGTAGTGTGGCTTCCCAAAGGAACCAGAGAAGAACTGCTGCTCAGCAAAAATCAACAGCTGTCCTCTGCACATTAAAAGAACAAGTTGAGTGATTTTACTTTTCTTGCCTAAAACTCTATTCTGTTAAACTTTGTAATCTGTGGGGAGTCACACATTAAACATTTCTGGGGTAAGGAGAATAAATCTCTTGTCTGGCTGTGTTTTTAATGGCCCATTGGGAAGGATGTGTGACAAATGGAAACTAAATTTTCCCTCATTTAATATAATTGTGTGGAACTGAAGAAGTAAACAAAAGCGTTGACTCAAGGCGTTTTATAAACCTCGCTGAGATAAGTGGACTGAATTAAGGGATAAAATAATAAAGATGATGCTATCCCAATATATTTGTATGCAGATGTGATCCTGCACTGAGAGTATGACCTTGGCCATCCACAGCTTCCTGACATCTGGTAGTGACACTTCTGAGAAAGGAAATAATGAGGAAATGTTAAGGCAATATATATATATATATATATATATATATATATATATATAATGTAACTCAAAAAATCATTAAAATTATCCCCAAAGTACTTCCCTCCCACATATTGAAAGCCAATAATTAAAGGAATCCATTTGACTAAATGCAGTGATATTTTCATCTCACTGTTACAAAGTGAAGGTCAAAAGCTAATTTATTACTTGATTTCTTCTGTTCTCTGAGGTGCCTTTTTAATGTGCTGTGAGGGATCATCATTGGTGTTCAGCAATATGGTATATGTTAAAACTAAAGGTTAGCTTCTGGCTGCAAATAGTGGTTTTCAATTTAGCTATTCTTAATTGGAGGCTTGGTGGTGCAGTGTTTAAGAGCTCGGATGTCAACCAAAATGTCAGCAGTTTTAGTCTGCTAAGCTACTCTTGAAAACCCTATGGGGCAGTTCTGCTCTGTCCTGTAGGATTGCAACAAGTTGGAATTGACTCAATAGTAATGGATTTGTTTGTTTTGCTGTTTATTATGAGGACTGCTAATTAAGGTCACAAACTGATCCTAGAAAAAGTGCCATGTACCTTACTGCTCAGAATCACTATAGTCACCTTTGAAATACTCTCCTTGGGAAGTTATGCACTGATGCCAGCATCTAGTCCACCCCTCAAAGCAGTTTTGAAACTGTTTTTTTTGGAATGGCCATCAGAGCTGTCATTGTATTACCCTTGATATCCTGAATGTCATCCAGATGTCTTCCTTTCAATATTTCGTTTCTCTTCAGTTAAGAAAACAGTCATTGGGGGCCAGATCAGGTGAGTAGGTAGGGAGTTCCAATACAGTTACTTGACTAAGCACTCCCTCACAGACAACTATACAATGAAGTTCACAAACTTGCCACCTTGCCACCATGTGCAAAGGCCATTCCTGAAAGAGTTCCAGAATTGCTTTGAAGAGTGGACTAGGTGCTGGTGTTGGTGCATAGCTTCCCAAGGAGAATACTTTGAAGGTGACCTTAGTGATTTTCAGCAGTGAGGTACATAGCACTTAGAACAATTAAGTTTGTGGATTTAATTGTCAGACCTCATATTATTAATTAGCATCATTCAAGGGCAGTCTTACCACTTCGTGAAAAACGTTTTTTTCCAGCTTCACAAATGTTAACCCTCTTTGCTGTCCTCGGCATTTCACCATGTACACTGAAATCATTTGAATGGAATTTTGAGCCTTGTCTATGCTATTGCCACTGCACCATAAACACCTAATTGTAATCTTTTTTGGGTACTGACTGTGATAGATACTATTTTGAACTCTTTGCTTGTGTATTTTGCTTAAGTCTCATGACAGCCATATGAAATAGATCCTTCGATTTTTCTACTTTGCATCTAAGGAAGTTGAGTCTTAAGAAGGCTTATGTAACTCACTCAAAGTCAAATGGTTAATAAGACTTGGCGATAGGATGACAACCTAGTTCCATCCAGCTTCAAAGCCTGAACTCCTGATCCCTGTTTCTCTTCCAGGAAGCCCTAGTGGCACTGTGGTTAAATGCGGTATCTGTTGACTAAAAGAGCAGCAGTTCAGATCTGCCAGGTGCTGCTTGGAAACTCTATGGAGCAGTTCTACTCTTGTCCTATAAAGGTTGCTGTGAGTTGGGCTTGACTTCATGGCAGTGGGCTTCATTTTTTTTTTTTTTTTTGATGTTACCTCTCTTCCTGAGTCCCTGGTGGTGTACAAGTTTAACATGATTGGCTGCTAACCAAAGGACTGGAGATTCAAGTCTACCCAGAGACTCAACAGAAGAAACATCTGGTGACTTTAGAAAACTCAGCCATCAAAAACCTGATGGAACACAGTTGTATGCTGAGACACATGGGTCAGAATTGACTGGGTGGTAACAGATACTGATAGTCCCCTGCGCTCTTCCTCTCACCCATGGCTTGATAAGACAAACTGCCCCAAGAACAAGTGTCAGTCTCTTAAATGAAGAACTCCAACCACGTATTCTCCTCCCATTTGATCATTTTGCGTATTTAGCTGGAATCGATATTTTAAGAGCTGTTTATAAATGGTACTCCTCATTTTAGCTCTAGCTTTACAGATACACATTCACAGATATGTCTAAAAATTTCTAAACAACATGGGGCTATTTTTTAATTTCTCTTATTCCCACTTTGTATGCTAATGTATTACAAGCAATACAGAATGATTTCAACACAATATCTGCCTATGAATGATTTACCTCCCAGTGAGGAAGATAAGGCACATATAGAAATAGCTAGAAATAACTAGTAAGAAGTGGTAGTGGGCTTCAAGTGAAGCTAAAGAAGTGGTAACCACCACTAGTTGCTGTCAAGTAAATTAGACCCAGAGTAGAGCTGTGTCGGAGTAGAATTGTGCTCCACAGACTTCTCAATGCTGATTTTTCAGTAGTAGATCCCTGGGCCTTTCTCCTGAAGTGTGCCAGGATTACTCTGAACCTCCAGTCTTCTGCTTAACTGCCCAAGGCGTTAACTGTTTGCGCCACACAGGAACTTTGAAGTAGTACCATCCATGTAAAAATAAGGGCCTTCTGTGATAAGTTGCTCCTGTATCTGGTTTGAATGATTAGGAAAGCCAAATGCAGAAGTCATTTAAAGGAAGAGTAAATTATTAAAAGACAGATTTAGAGCAGGGATTGAGGTAGGCACAGTGCTGGGAGAGATGGGCAATCTTTCTTCTTACTCCAGCTGTCACTTCTTTCAATGCAGTGATCTCCTGGGTGCAGGGAATTTTGCAGCTCCCAATTCCTAGGGATCTCTCTTGTACTAATTAAAAGAAAAGGCATCCTTTGCACAGATCTGTCAGTTAATCTTCTTTCATGATTGCATCACTTCTGTCCCTGATTTTATTTGCCGTATTTGCTGTTTCATGTCTTATTTTTCTTAACCGTTTGTGGAGCAGCACATCCCTCCCCCACTCTAACCTAGTGAGGTGTGAAGAGGAGCTAATAAGAATGATCGTAACAGAAAATATAAATTTGAAATTGTATACTTGGAAAATGGTAAAAACAAAAAAACCTGATAAAGCTTTATCCTTTCTTCTGTCCTTAGCCTGGGAGCTCTGGTGGCATGGTGGTGAAGTGTTCGGCTGCTAACCAAAAAGTCAGCAGGAGGAAAGACTGGTGATCTGCTCCCATAAAGATTATAAATGAAAAACTCCTGTGAAGCAATTCAAGTCTGTCCTGTAGGTTGCTAGGAATTAGGATTAACTCAAAGGCAAGGGGTTTATCCTCAGCCAGTATTGCATTAATGAGGAGGCATTGACTTAGCATCTTTATACTTTGTTTAGTCAGTTCCTTTGCCAATGATAAGAGCCCCCAAGGTGGTACAAACGGGAAACGTGCCCCACTGCTTACTGAAAGGTTGGAGGTTCAAATCTACCCTGACTTGCCTTAGAGCAAGGCTTCGAGATCTACTACCAAAAAACGAGTCAGCCATTGAAATCCTGTCAGAGTGTAGTTCAAATCTGGCACACATGGAGTTGCCATGGGAAAGAACCAACTTAATGGCAACTGGTATGTCCAACTGTAGGCAACCTGAGAGACGGGGTGGGAGTATGTAGGGGTTCATGGATCAGGCAGACAACTAGCCTGAGCTGCCAGTTACCAGAAAGTAAACTCCTTACTGTCTCTATACCCAACACATCCAAACCCTGTTTACTCAGGAGTCAGCAAGACTTTCCAGGAGTTTGGGTCCACATCAGAAGGATCCTTAGGAATTTGTTTCCCTTTGGAGGAGGACTTGTCTGGTCTAGAATAGTCCTAGACAAAGCTTTGGCTTAGGTGGCCTACACCCAGGACTGCCAGCTGGTTCTGACATATTTAGGGCCTGCCAGTTCTACTTTGGATTAAATTCCAAACTGGAATCTCTCTGATGCTAATTAAAATAAAAACCATCCTTTGCACAGTGCTGCTAGTTAATGCTTTTTGTGAAAGCGTATTTCAACTAGTTACAAATTTAGCTAAGTGTGCAATCATCCAGCCTGTAATTTTCTAACTTATCTTCCGATACGCTCTGCTGAATGCTAATATACTGAGCTTACAACTTGCTCTAGATGAGGTAATATGATTCTATCTAAGGTGAATGAGTAGTCTTGAAAGGTAATGAATTTCTCACTGCTGGGGGTGTTCAAATGCAAGCTGTGTTACAAAGTTGTGGAGATTTAAGGATGTGATAGACTTGGGGTCTATATTGCCCTGAAGAACCCTCCAATCCTGAAATTCTATAATTTTTCAACGTGTATCTACACTACTTCTAATAATCAAATTTCCCCTTCTTAATTTACCCATTTGAGAATCGTTCTTGGGACTGCTGTCAAACTGCCTGTTTTATAGTTTGTAGACTCTTCTTTCTTTCTTTTGGTGGAAATCAGGTTAGCATAGGCTCATCTACTATCTTCTCTGCCTCTCCCATTTCTTGTGCTTTCTCCAATGTCAGTATCAGCAGTTCTACTCATTTGCAACTTCTGCAGTTACCTGGAAATGTGATTTATCAAGGTCAGCATACTTGACCTCACTTAGAGCAGCCCTACACTCTTCTATAACCCTTCACCTCCCCTGCGTGTCGGTTCTCTCTTCCCAAGGCTCACTCCTCCCTCTTGGTTCTGAATATCCTTTTCAATAATAAAGCTGGAAGCGAAAGAGCAATGGAGGGTTTTGCTTTGGGGCCGTTGTCTGGGCACGTTAGAGTATCTGCCCCAGCTCAGGCTTCAGAGGATCCAGGTCTTGGAGCATCAGTTCTAACATAAACCAGTTGTCTTCAGGTCAGCTCTGACTCGTGGCAACCCCTTGTGTTTCTGTAGGGTTTTCAGTGGCTGGATTTTTTAAAGTAAATCACCAGGGTTTTCTTCTAAAGTACCTCTGGGTGGACTTGAACCTTCTCTCTGTTGGTTAGCAGCTGAGAGTGTTAACCGTTTGTACCACCCAGAGACTCCAGGCTCTAATGTAGGAAGCTCTCATCACTCTCCTGTGTATTCTTTTATGAATCAACATACACTGTGGTCTTTAGTTTTCCTGAGATTTCTGACTAACTTGTATTTGTCTTCTCCATATTTTGTGCATATGTTTTAAGATCTAGACTTAGTAGTGAGTTTCCTTTTGCAAGTTGACTTGATTTAGTGCTACTGTAAGAGAAATACCCCAGGTAGATGAACTTAACAAAGAGAAATTTATCTCTCACAGTTCAGGATGGTAGAAATCTGAATTCAGGGTGTCAGCTCCAGGGGAAGGCTTTCTCTTTCAGCTTTCCCTATTGGCAGTAGGAAAGGTCCTGGTGACCAGCCTTCCCTTGATTTAGGAGATTCTCAGCACAGGGACTTTGTGTCTCAAGGTCACTCCTGGTGCTTCTTTCTTGGTGACATGAGGTCCCTCTCTTCTCTGTTTGGTCTCTTTTATATCTCAAAAGAGATTGATTCAAGATACAGCCTAATTCTGTAGACTGAGCCCTGCCTCATTAACATAATTGCTTCTAATCCTACCTCATTAACATTGTAGAATTAGGATTTACAACACAAAGATAACCACTTTAGGTCTCAAAATGGGAATCACCCAAGCTGACACACATTTTTGAGGGACAGTTTTTCAATCCATAACACAGGTCTTTTAGTTTCTCCTTTGTTCTTCCTCATTAGGCTCATCAGAATTACATTACCTAGGGAAGTGCATTCTGCCTGCCTTTACTATGAGTTTTCGCCTGTGATTCTGAAGCCTGGTGTACTTCTCTATTGCCCTCCATTCACTCCATCCCTGGGAACTCTTTGATGCTAAGGCCCCTTGCTCCAGGACTCCCATTTCTACTTTAGCTACTGGTATTAGGTCTACTATAACATATTTGTTTACCTTTTAGAGATGAAATGTTAATATGTAATTAAGATCTGCTCTTGGCTGGTGTCAGCTCAGTGTTCCAGAACTGAGTTCATTTGGCTATTCTCTGCCTACCTCTCTAGAATACAGCTCAAATTGATGCTTTCCAGGCCTTTGTCCCAACTCCTTCTTTCAAATCCTACCCGTCCATCAAGCTCAATTTAAATGCCTCCCATTGATTTCCTGGTCTATGTTATCATAGAACTCTATATTAGACTACACTGTTTTCTATTGTGTTATGTTCTTTCTATTTGCCCCACCTTGTTCATGTAAGATAGTAAGCACCTTGTGGAAAGATTTTGCTATCTTGTTCACTTTTATTCACCTTAAAGTACCAAGTACTTGTTTGGTACCTAGCAAGCACTCAACAAGTATTAAATCGGTGAGAGTCTTGTCATAGACTTAGAGTCACAAAGTAATAAGCATTTATATTGTATTTTATACTTACACATATCCTTAAAAGTACTCTGTAACAAATCATTGGTACGATTAGTATAATCACCAGATTATTTCAAGTTAGTTTTAAGAATTATTTGAATTATTTAACCCAATTAAAAGATACATCTTTTTATGTATTTTTTTTTCAAGGTGGTCTCACCTCCTGAATTCCCAAAGCGCTGTTATTTCTTAGCATCAGTTTAATACTTCTTATTCATGGTGAAGTATTATTTTGTCTGTTTTTTCTAGTCTCTTACATAGAAATATAATCTCTTGGTGAACAGAAGCTATGGTTTATAAATGTTGTCCTTCCTAGCACCCATGTAGTAAATAAAAGGTAAGGCAAGGCCGACTATAGAAGGTTGCTGTGACTTGAGGTAGGCAGGGTTACTGTCTTAGTCATCTAGTGCTGTTATAACAGAAACACCACAAATGAATGACTTTAAAAAGAAAAGTTTTATTTTGTCACAGTCTGGTAGGCTAAAAGTCCAGCTCCAGGGGAAGATTTTCTATGCTGGCTCTAGAAGAAGATCCTTGTCAATGTTCCTGTGGACTGGGAGTTTCTGAGATACAGATAACCCTGGTTCTTTCCAAAGGATGTGCTATGCTCCTGGCACTGCTATCTTGGTGCCATGAAGTTCCCAAATTTCTCTGCTGGTTTCTTTCTTTTATGTCTCAAGAGATTGCCTCATGGCACAGAACAGCCTCACACTGAGTCCTGCCCCACCAACACAGCCACCACCCATCCTCTCTTATTAACACGATAGAGACAGGATTTACAGCGTACAGGAACATCACAAGTACTGGGAATGACAGCCCAGCCAAATTGCTACACACATTTCTGGGGGGACACAATTCAATCATGACAGTTGCCATCTGACCATGGCCACAAGATTAGTTTATTTCGAAGAATCTTACTTGAAAGAAGAGTTGGATCTCACAGTGAGGTAGCTTGCCCCTTCATTTTCTCTCTCAGCATCTGACCCCCTCCATGCCTCATTCATGGCCAAAGCCAAAAGCCACTGCCACCAGTTACTGATTCTGACTCAGTAGTGACCCTGTAGAAGAGAGTCAAACTGCTCCATAGGGTGTCCAAGAAACACTTGGTGGATTCAAACTGCTGACCTTTTTGGTTAGCAGGTGTAGCGTGTAACCACTATACCACCAGTGTATGTTAAATATTCATCCATACTTTTTTTTTCATGTAAAGCAATTTAATCAGCACCACTTGTGATAAATCGTATTATAGGAACAGTGTATCCTGAAAGTGAATAACAGACTGGAGAAGGGACCAAGGGTGCTGTTTGGTGGAGCAGGTTGTACACAGAACAAGGGCCTCCAGCCAAAGGAGTGATGGATCTAAAACCAGCTTATTCAAGCTCTGTCTGGTCATGCATCCTGATATACATTTGCCTTAGCTTGGAGAAAGGAATGGTTTTTCTAAATAGCATAAAGAAACTGTATTTATGAGGACAATGTACTCACCCACATTGCACTCTGCAGTGTATCCACCCAGAGAAGGCTTCTTTTTGTAATTTACATAGAGACATCTTGTGGGTCAGCAGCAACCCTGGGATTAGGGAGAGGTGGACTCACCACACATTGCATGGTTGCAGGGATGGTGCAGTTTACAAAGTTCACTCAGTAAACTATGGCAGAAACTCAGGAAAAATGTTGTGCTTGGGACAGAGTAGTGGTAGTAGAGAGAGAACTGACACAGGACCTGAGGATTGGAAATGCTGGTGGCAGCGTGTTTAAGTGCTATGGCTGCTAATTTAAAAGTTGACAGTGTGAATACACCAGACGCTGCTTTGGAAACTCTGTAGGGCACTTCTGCACTGTCTTATAGAGTCACTACAAATTGGAATCAACACAACAGCAGTGGGTTTAGTTTGGGGTTTTGGTGGATGGATTGGATACAAGAGGAGACAGAAGAATACAAAGTGACGCTAAAACTCTGGCCTGAGTATTTGATGTTTGTTGTCATTTACTAAAATGGGAAGAAGAAGGGAAAGCCAAAAGAGACCAAAGACATTCAAGAGTTCTGTTTTGAAGAATCTCACTGTAGGTGCTGCTTGAAGATTTCCCACTTTAAACATCTTTTGAGTCACGTGCCACAGCACTGAACAGGCTTGTTTTTCTGTGTGCCTAAACCCTAAAAAAAAAACCAAAGAGCCTGGTCTGATATTTAGGAAAGTCGTGCAGCATCTGTGGGCTTATTTACCAAAAGAATTAGATTTCTAAAATCCTTTCATTTTATAAAACACTACAGTTAACTTCTGTTTTCTTTTGCTTCTATCTGTGATACTCCTTTTGCAAGGTGCAGCTCAGAAAGGAAGGGTGGCATTGATGGCCAGAAGTAAACTAAGGCAGATTTGCCAAGCTCAAAAACAAAACAAAAAAGTCAGTAACAAGCACAAAGAGGCTTCAAGCTGCTACCTAACATAGTGTTGCACTGGTGCTGGCTCCTCTTGGAAGGCCATGTGGATCTGTTTTTGTGCCTAAATTGCCAGTGAAAGTTCACTTTGTCACCATGGCTTTGGATCCCAGGGTGTCTGTGGACCACAGTGTTTTCTATTAACAGCTCTCTTCTAGATGACCATTAACCTGCAATTTGACTTTTCAAAACCAGAAGCAAAGTCCTACTTTCATAAGCCAGTTTCACAAAACAAAAAACAATGCCTCAGTTCTTGACTTAGAGCCTAAAAACTGTAAGTAATCATCCTGTAAATGATTAAAACAGCAGCTGGTAATGTCTTGGAAACAGATTGATCAGTTGGAATGCCTTAGAAATCTGTCTAAATTCTGTTTGCCTTTGAGCTATGAACTAACTGATGTAAGCCTAAGAGTGGGTGTTTAGAACCTAAAGATGTCAAGATAATTATGAAAACTCTGGCAGAGACTACATCTCTCTAGGGCAACTGCTAGCATATATTAACATTCAAAGGTGAGGTATAAATTCTGGAAAAATTTTGGCATGTGAAAACTTCATGGTGACCCTTGTTTCACTGGCAAGGATGCTGCAAAGTCATATCTCCTACTACTATCATTTACTCTTACATATACCCAATGGATTTTACTAATTATTCATCATGGGGATGCAGCAGTGGATGAAACAGATTTCTTGCTGTCACTGAGCTTATGTCATACTGGAAAGAATAGCTAATGACCTGTTAAATAATAAGAACAAGAAAACCTAAAACCCTTTACTGCCAAGTCCATTCCAACTCATGGCAAGCCTATGTGTTGTAGCATAGAACTGCTGCATAGATTTATAGGAGCAGATCACCAGGACTTTCTTCAGTGGAGCCACTGAATGGATTTGAACCACCAAGATGTGGGCTATTAGTTGAGGGCAAACTACTTGTATCACCCAGCCTCCTCTTAAATAAAAAAATCTATGTGTATTTGCATAGTAATAGAAGTCGTATTGGAAATAATGCTCAAGTGCTTATATGCTGCTTTAAATTGAGATACAGACAGTCTCTAGGTTACAAACAAGATCTGCACCCAAGTGTGTCTTTAAGAACATATCGGTAAGTTGGGATGGGTACCTGTGGTTCTTATTTAGCCTTACTTTAGTGCAAGAAGAGGTTTAGAGCCTTTTCAATGATTTAAAAGCTGCATAAGAAAAAAGTGAAGGTGATTGTGATGAAGAATTTGTTACAAAGTAAGGGTTGGTTCAGCTGTTTCAAAGTGAGAGTGCAACATTAAAAGGTAAGTACCATTTGTCCTGGAAACACTGGTGGCATAGTTTTTAAGAGCTATGGCTGCTAACCAAAAGCTCAGCAGTTTGAATCCACCACACGCTCCTTGGAAACTCTCTGGGACAGTTCTACTCTTCGTATAGTGTCACTATGAGTCTGAATTGACCCAATGGCAGTGGGTTTTTTGTTTACCATTTGTCTTAGAAATCCCGTAGGGTAGTTTTATTCTGTCCTGTAGGGTCTCTGTGAGTTGAATCAACTCACTGGCAATGAGTTTGGTTTTGGAGGCTGTAAGCAAGATGTTTGTCACTCCATGACTGCCTGTATCAGGAAAGGCCTCTTCAAAGAGGTGACATCTGAGCAGAGACTTGAGTGACTTGATGAGAAGGAAGAGACTTACAACACGAATACCTATGGAAAAGCCTTCCTGCTAGCAGAAACTATACATGTAAAGGTTTTGAGGTGAGAATGGGCTTAGAATAGATGAATTAGAACAAGAAGGCAGATGGAGTGGGGGTCTGGTGAGTGAGGAGAAGAATATCAGGGGATAAGTTAAAAAAAATAAAAAATTAGCAGAATCCAGGTGAAATAGTTTCTTCTGGCTTGTAAGGAACAGGGTGTCATTCTACGGGGAATCATTGGGGAGTTTTAAATGAGGGAAATGTAAAAGAAGAATAGAATGTGACTGAATTAATATTTTACAAAACATCCTTTTACCTGCTTTATGGAGAGTGAACTGTGGGGGGCATAAATAGAAAGAAGAATACTAAACCAGAAACTTTTGCAGTCATCCAGGCAAACGAAGGTGGTAGGCTTGCACTAGGGTGGAAGTGGAAGTTCTGATCAGAAGTGGTTAGAAATGAGATAATAGTCTGAAGGAAGAACTGATTGGACTGTCAGTGGATTGGATTTGGGAGGTAAGGTAATGACAGGATAACACTTGAATTCTTGACCTAAGCAACTAGGTGAATGTTAGGGTCTCAGCTGAAGTGAGGAAGTCTAGAAAAGGAATAAATTTGGTTGGAGGTGGAGATGGAGGAGGAATTCAGAATTTAGATTTGTTAATGTGGGATGCCTATTAGACAGCTTAGTAGTGATACCTAGTGAGTTGTTAGAGCTCATGGAATGAGATTGCTAAGGCACTGACATAATTAATAAATTTTAAGGACCAGATCCTAGGATCATTCTACCTTCAGTGAGTGTAGAAGAGTGGCTAGTGAAGTTTGAGGAAAACCAGCAGAGTATGGTGTTCCGGAAGCCAAAGGGAAGAGAATTCACAAAATGAGAACTTTTCAGTTCTATCAAATGCTGCCAAGAGTATGAGTGCAAAGAAGTTACAGCTATCCTTGACAAGAGAACTTTTGGTGGAGAGGTGGGGGATGAAAGCCTGAAGTAGATGCATGAAGTATAGACAAATGTTTGAAGTTTTCTATTGAGGGGTACAGTCACATTGGGTGATAGCTTGGAGACAGTGGGCTCTTCATTTCTTTTTTTAAGGTGGCAGTTACAGTACTGTCCTGTTGAGGATGATTCAGAGGAAAATTGAGATAAAAAAAATGATCACAGATACTTCCATGAGTGAAATCTGTTAGTGAATGAGAGGAGATGAGATCTTGGGTCATAGGTCAGAGCAGGGAATGTTCTTCTATTGAATTGTTACGGAAGATGGAGTATATGGGACCAGGAAAAGTATGTGATAAGTAAATTATGTAGGTCTCACAAAACTTCTTCCATTTTTCAGTGAAATATGAAGCAAAGATTATCAGCTGAGAATGATAAAGGCAAAAGAAATGGTATTGAATGTTTAAGGAGAGAGAGAATACAAATTTTCCAAGGAAATTAGAGTAGGGTTGCAGGGCAGTACTTAATACCCTTGAGAAGTCTGTAGTCATTAATCTGAGTTTGTGCTCTTTCTTTAAGACAGATGTTAACATTCAATACCTTAGTGAGGAGCAAGTATGATGCTAAGCAAAAGGCATGGAATAGAGACTGGAGAACTGGTCACAAGCCTCTTAGAATGTAGAGAATTTGTATTTTTAGTTGTGTAACTTGGAACATGTGGTACAATTTTCAGTCTCTCTTTATCTGTGAAGTGGGAACCATATTTTCTTTCAGACAGAATGGTTGTATGTACCAAATTGTTGTTGTTAGGTGTTGTGACCCTATGCACAACAGAACAAAACATTGCGTGGTCTGGCATCCCACATGCTTCTTCATTTTTCTTGTTTCTTTTTTTCTGATTTGTTCTCACAGATTCTGGAATCAATAGCTCTGTCTTCCAATTCAGAAAGTCTATTTTCCATTTGTTCTATTCTGTTTTCTTGGCTTTGAATTGAAATTTCTGTGTCTTTGATTTTGTTCTTGATCTGTTGGATTTGAGAATACTGGTGTTCCGTCAGATCAAACAGCTTGCTTAATTTTTCATTTTGCTCTGCTACATTTTATATAAGGTCTAGGAGAGCTCTCTGTATGGTCCTTTTGTGTTCACCTTCTGATAGTTTCAGAAAAGCTTCTTCGTCTGGGAAGTTCTGAGGTAGTTTCTTTTTGGGGCCCTCTGAAGTCATGGGTGATTTCTTGGTTATGGTTTTCTCCAGAGTTTGTTGCTTTTGGGGCATCATGTGAGTCAACAGAGGCTGGGAGAGATGCTGTGAGGGTGGACTGCAGTTGTTTCTCTAGGCCATCTTAAAATGAGAGGTGAACAGTATCTGACAACTTTCAAAGTCAGTCAGGTTTTCCGGTGTATGGGTCCCTCTTCCCAGCAAGCAAAGTAAGCACCTCTGTATTGTACCCCAGATATTATAATCTAGCTCAAAATATAGAAAGGCTACTGGCCTTTCGGCTTCTGCTGTCGGGCCCCAGCTATATGAGACACCGTGTAGCATTCTGCTTTTCTGCTGGAAAAGCACTCCCTTCTGGGCAGATTCTGCCTCCCAGCCCAAGAATTAGGTCCAACTGAGGCTTCCATACAGGTATATCTGCCTCCCAGTGGAACAAAATGGTGTCTCACACTAGCTCTCCGCCTGGCTGGGACCAGGCTACTAGTGGAAAGGGAGGCCAAAGGTGCCAAGATGCTCAGAGTCCACAGCCTCTTTTGCTGGGCCCCAGCCACAGGCGATGCAGTGCAAAACACCACCTCTCTGCCAGAAAAGCACTCTCCCCCTGGCAGGTGCTGCCTCCCAGCATAGGAACGAAGTCCAGCTGGGGCCTCCATATGGGTGTGTCTGTCTCCCAATGGATCAAGATGGCATCCTGCACAAGGTTGCCACTGTCTGTGTACAGCTTCTATATGGTGGAGGTAGAAAGATATGCCAAAGGTCCTGAGATACAGAGAGTCCAAAGCTGGGCTCTCAGAATATGGCAGTTGTGCTTGCTGATCCCAGCAGCACTGCATCTGAGATTAGTGGCTAGTTACATCCTAGCTCCTTCCACCAGCTAAGACAAAGGAAAAAAAATTAAAAGGGTGAATTACCCTTGGCCTGTGCAAGCCTGTGCTCTCTGAGAGTGGGGTCAGTGAAAGAGAGGAGGTTTTGCATTGAGTGGTGTGAAGTCCAAATTAACAGCCTATGCCTCACACTAGGGCTGACTAGGTGTCCAGAAGGCTCTGTTTAATTATCAATTCAGGTCTTGGTTCCAGAGAAATTTAGGGAGACGTGTTTAGTCCAGCATCTTGACTCCAGCCTCTTTTTTCAATGACCTTGTATCTACCAAACTTGATGTTCTCCAGGAACTGGTTTCTCCTAACAGTGTGTCCAAAGTATATCAAATGTAATCTCACTATGCTTGTTTTGAAGGAGCATTCTGGTTGTGATTCTTCAAAGACAGATTTGTTCATCCTTTTGGTAGTCCATAGTATATTGAATATTATTTGCCAACACTACAACTTAACATCATCAGTTCTTCTTCAGTTTTCCTTACACATTGTCCAGCTTTTGCACACATATGAGGTGACTGAAAATACCATGGCTTGTGTCAGGTGCGCCTTCAATTTAGACAACATATTTAATGTTTTTGTTTGTTGTCAATAAGAAAAACTTGCCATCAGTCCTCTGCAGCCTGCTTGTCATTAAATAACTAGCTGTGAGGATCCATGCTTGCTTAGTCTATTCTGTAAGGGTTCAATATGTGGCCTGAAGCAAATCTGAAACCTCAGTATTTGTGAAAAAAGAACATCGGATCATTCTGTGCTCAAATAAGACAGATAATGAACACCCAGGGGCCCAAGAAGTGGTGTCTGAGATGATGTATGGATGGAGCTTGAGTCAGAAAGAAGCAACTAGGGAAGAAAGGAGTGAATAAAAGCAAAAAAAAAACCAAGGGTAGAGATCCATGAATGGTGAAAGGGGGTCATAAACTAGAGGAAGGTCATGCACACACACAGTTCAATGTTTCTGTTAAGGTTCAGAAGGTTCCTTTGGCCCTCTTTGTTATTACCAACTTAATGCCAAGTTCTGGACCTGGATACCCAATTTATAGATTTTACTTTTGACAGAAGAAGGGCTGAAAGAATGTGAGCCAGTTGAGAGGGGAGATTTATCTCTTTGGAAGTGAGGAAAAGGGAGAAATCAAGTCAGTGAAAGATTGCCATGGTACTGCTACACGCTGTTCTGTAGCTGGGACTTCCTCTGTCCCAGTCTCCACCTCTTCCTTCTCTCAGGCAAGCTGTAGATTCAGGGCTGAACTTACCATTGACAAAGAGTGAATAAATAAAATAAGGAAACACAAATACTTTTTACAAATATGGTCACTGAGCTATTTGTGAGTAAACCTTGGTGCCACTTGACCTAGAAATTTGTCAGCCGTAGCTGACTCCCTGTGTTTCTTTTAGTTAAGTCTTAGCAAAAGCCTGTAAATGTGAGTTGTAAAGGCTACAACCACATGTGAAGCAAATCTTTGTAGACACACTGTCTCTTTTAACTCCATCAAATCTTTTTTGGAAATGGTCTGGCTATAAATAATCATAGTTCTCTTAGCTCAGTGACTGGGCACTCAGTGTTCTCTGGCTACACACTGAGCAGCCCCTTCTAATGTACAATGGATGTGCCTTCATTATTTTTCAAAAACCCAGGAGTTTACTGTCAAGGATTACACTGTATCTCTTGTTCTCTTCAGTCTGGGGCTTTCCTATTGAGAAACTTTCAATGAGCTAAAACACATACACCACTCATCTTCCTTCTGGACCATTTATTCATAAAATGTGTAACTGTAGACATGAAGTTACACTGTGGGAAAATGTAGAACCAGGAGGGGAAGCATTTTCTGTTGTTTATACTATTCTTTCCTGCCCTTAATCTGTAACTTTTTTCACTATGTCAATATTCTGTACCTTAGTTGAAGCAGGACGTTTGCTCTCCCTTTTTATACAAACAGAACTGATCATGAAATACTGTCAGTTCTAACTCTTTAGCATTTACATAGATCTGTCCCCTCTTCTTCATCTTCTCTGCCTCCTTTGGTATCTCAGAAGTTTGTCATAGTCATGGCTTAACTGGCATCTTTTTCTCCTTTTTAACCTGCTTGCATTGTTTTCCTTTTGCAAGTCAAAGCTATCATTTCCCTCATTAAAATCTATTCATTTCTAACTCCAAGTTGTCTGTTTTTGTTGTTGACTGACATAAAGTCAGCCTGCAATTCCTGGTAATCCCAAGGAGTTTTCACTTTCAGTTTGAGAAGTAGGTCATCAGGCCTTTCTTCCTACTCTGCTGAAAACAGTTCAACATCATAGCAACGTGCAAGCCTCTGTTAACAGACAAATGGTGGCTGTGCTTGACTTGTATTGGTAAGAAATCCAATCTGTGTCTCCAGCTTGATGACAGTGGAGACTTTGGTTTTTAATCTTTAGGAAGCAAATCACCAGGTCTCTTTTCCCGCAGAGCCACTGGGTGGATTTGAGCTGCCAACTTTTGGTTAGCAGCCAAGTGCTTAGTCATTGCACACCAGGATCTCCTTCCCAAAACTACAGAGACAGTAAAAAAAATGAGTGGTTGTCAAGGGAGCAGAGGAGGAAGGAGAGGAGTGGATGGGTGAAGTGCAGGGCATTTTTAGGGAAGTCAAATTACTCTATATGCTACTATAATGGTGGACACATGGCTATGCATTGGTCAAAATGTATTTGACTGCACAGTAGTCAACCCTGATGTAAACTATGAACTTTAGGTTGTAATAGATATGAATTTTGGTTTATAAATGGCACCAAATATACCATAGGAATGCAAGATACTAAAAATATGAGAAAAGATATGCAGGAGTGGGAGGTATAGGGAAACTCTATATACTTTCTACATAATTTTTTCCTAAACCTACTATAAAAATAAAGACTTTAAAAAAAAAATCCACTGCCTTGAGTATAGTCCTCTTTTAAGATCTTTCTGTATGGGATCAAATTGACAACAGCTATATATTTAAGTGTATTTAAGTTTATTTAAGGCAGTGTATTTAAGTGAACGGGGGAGGAACAATTTGGAAAAGGAGAGTGGGAATGATTACACAACTTGAAGAATTTAATTATTGTCACTGAATTATACATGTAGAAATTGTTGAAATAGGGTATGTTCTACTGTTTATATTCTCAACAACAACAACTAAAGCTCCATTGAACTGCTTCCAAACTTTGAAACTAACTTGTATGTTTCTCCTTTGTTGTACCACCACCTGCTGTGCTGGTGTCCTACTTGTTGACCTTCTATTTGTCCTATGCCCAAGTGACAATGATTATCATTGCTGTGGTTGAGTGCACTGCAGCAACTATGTCAGTCCATCTCATTGAAGGTCTTCGTCTTTTTCACTGACACTCTACCTTACCAAGCATGATGTGCTTCTTTGGGAGTAATCCCTCCTGATAACATGTCTGAAGTATGTGAGATGAAGTCTTTCCATCCTTGCTGCTAAGGAACACTCTGGCTATACTTCTTCCAAGACAGACTTGTTTGTTCTTCTGGCAATCCATAGTATATACAGTATTCTTCACCAACACAGAATTCAAAGCCATCAATTCTTCTTTAGTCTTCCTTATTCATTGTCTGACTTTTGCATGCAAATAAGACAGCTGGAAATACCATGGTGTTGTAGACTGAGTTGGGTCCATGATATAAATGTGTGTCAGTTTGGCTAGATCATGATTCCCAGTATTGTGTGATTATCCACCACTTTGTCATCTGATGGAATTTCCCTACATGTTGTAAATCCTACCTGCATGATGTTAATGGGGATAGGATTAGAGGTAGTTATGTTAATGAGACAGGACTTAATCTATAAGATTGGGTTGTGTTTTAAGTCAATCTCTTTTAAGATATAAAAAAGAGGAATAAGCAGAAATAAGGACCACATTACCACCAAGCAAGAAGAGCTAGGAGTCATGTCCTTTGGACTCAGGATCCCTGCACTGAAAAGCTCCTAGACCATGGGAAGATTGATGACAAGGACCTTCCCCTAGAGCCAATAATTAAGAGAAAGTCTTCCCCTAGATCTGGCACCCTAAATTTGGATTTCTAGCTTCCTAAATTATGGGAAAGTAAATTTTTCTTTGTTAAAGCCATACACTGTGACATTTCTGTCATGGCAGCACTAGATAACAAGAAATATGGAATGGGTCAGGTACACCTTAGTTCTCAAAGAGACATCTTTGCTTTTTGACACTTGAAAGAGATCTTTTGTGGCAGATTTGCCCCATGCAACATGCTGTTTGATTTCTTCACTACTACTTCTGTGTTTACCAATTGCAAATAATCTGAGAAGCTAGACTGTATCTTATAGAACAAGGGGTCAGGATTGGAGGAAGCCTAGCAATGTGCATTATGCAGATGACCCAACCTTGCTTGCTGAAAATGAAGAGGACTTGAAGCCCTTATTGGTGAAGATTGAAGACTACAGCTTCAGTATGGATTGCGTGTTAACTTAAGGAAAACAAAAATCCTCAGAACTGACCCAGTAATCAACAACATGACAAACAGAAAAGATTGAAGTTATTAGATTTCATTTTACAGTGTCCACAATCAATGGTACCTCCAGTGCAGCTTAGTAAATGCTATTGAATAAATGAATGCCTGCTTCCCAGGGGACAAGGGACCATTGTTCTTCCTTCTCAAATGCTTTTGCTTCAGCTGTCCTATGAGGCCTGAACCTCTGTGTTGAGCCAGAGAATTTAAAGCCTTGGTTTTCCTTCTTTTTCAGGTTCCATTAGCTATGTCTTGGGCCATGTTGGTTTATCTGTGTCCTTCTTCCTGTTGAACCCAGAGGGTGACGAAAGCCACTTTAGTTTAAATATCAGGGCCACTAATGGAAGTTTGAGTATATAGCTAGAGCCTGTCCTGACAATGTGATATTTTTCTGTGAAAATTACACAAGAAATGGTATTCAAATCATAAATTGCATTTAAAGAATTATTTTTTCTGTCAACACCAGCTGCAAATGGCTGCTGATGCCACAATGGTTGTACTTTGTGCTCATGAAACAGTACATTTTAAAAAAAACAACAAAAACAACCCCTCTGCTCAGGTCAATTCCAACTCACAGTGACCCTTTAGGACAGAGTAGAACTGCCCCACACAGTTTCCGTGGAGTGACGTGCAATTCAAACTGCTAACCTTTGTGGTTAGCCATAGCGTTTAATCATTATACCACCAGCATTTCCAAACACAGTACAGTAATCTGTTAAAAATAACATTGTGTTTAAATCGATAATAATCATCCCAAACAATTGCCGGTTATCTAATAATTATTCCAGAGTGAGTGTTTCAGTCTTGCTAAGTGAGTAGGTGTGGTTTAGGTTTTCCTTAATCCTCTCACATTTAATTATAAATAGGTTTTATTTCTAGGTGCTAAGTCTCCTTTTTGGAAGCAAATCTGCTATATATCTCTTGTGCACTGTGTTCTCATACAGTCTGAGTAGAAAATTCATGCTGACACTGATACTTTTAAGTAATAAGAATACTTTGATTCATTCAATAAATATGTACTGAGTATCTGCTATGTGCCAGCATAGCTCTGGATGCTGAGAATACAGTTAGCAAACCAGTGGAAATGTCTATGCTCATGGGGCTTATTATTTCACAGTTGTTCAGAAATTTGCAAAGCACTTTCCTATGCATGCCTAGTTTTGATCTTTCACAATAACCTTGTGAGATAGGTGGGGCAAGAATTATTACCCTCCTTCTATAGGGTTGCTATGAGTAGGAATTGACTTAGTGGCACTGGGTTTATTTTCGTTTAAGAGGTGTCCCTGGGGTGGTGCAAAGGACTAAGCACTTGGCTGCTAACTGAAAGGTTGACAGTTCGTATTCATTCACAGGCACCTCGGAGGAAACACCTGAAGGTCTGCTTACAAAAGTTACAGCCTTTAGGAACCCCTATGAAATACAGCTTGGAGAAAACATGGGGTTGTTGTGAATTGGAATCAACCCCTAGGGTCGCCATGAGTCGGATCCGACTCGACAGCACTTGGCTGGCTTGGCTTGGCAGATGGTAATTGATTTGATTTTACAAGAAGACCTGAACTTAGAATGGGAAACCCTGGTGGTGTAATGGTTAAGTACTACGACTGCTGATCAAAAAGATAGCAGTTCAAAGCCACCAGGCACTTCCTGGAAGCCGTATAAGGGAGTTCGACTCTGTCCCACATGGTCCCTAAGAGTCAGAATTGACTTGAGGGCAATGGGTTTGGTTTTTTATGGATTAAACTCAGAGTAAAGCCCTGGTAGCTTGGTGATTAAGAGTTTAGCTGCCAAATGAAGGATCAACAACTTGAATGCATCGATTGCCTCCTAAAAACCCTGTGTGGCAGTTCTTTCTTGCATAGGACTGCTATGAGTCAAAACTGCCTCTCCAGCAATGGGTTTGGTTTGAGTTCTTTTTAAAGCTCAGAATGGGAGCCCTGGTAGTCCAGTAGTTACGAGTTCAGCTGTAACCAAAATGTTGGCAGTTCCAATCCACCAGCTATTCTATAGAAGCCCTGTGAGGCGATTCAACTCTGTTCTGTAGGGTTGCTGTGAGTCAGAGCTGATGGCAACTGATCTGGTTTTGTTTTAAGTTCAGAATGTCCTGATGCCTTACACAAGAACATATAACCAGTATCTAGTGGTAGATCTAGGACCTGAAGCAAGATGCCGAAGTGTGTGTGCAGTGCTGTTTTTGCTGTACCATTTTCCAATGACAGGTCATTTCCTCGAATTAGAAAGCCACATGCAGTGTGCAGGGGAGTGAAGACGTCTGAAAACACTCCACCATGACGACTTGTTCTAGTCTTCTGTCAACTTTTTCTTTGTAATTCTGATACTTTTTTCCTTCTGTTTTTGACTCTTGTGTTTCTGTCATCCTTAACTGGATCAAAATAACACCACTTGCTTCATTGTATCCAGATAACAGTCTTAAAAAACTTGCCTCTGTTCTCTTGAATCTACCTGGAGGTGTCTCAGGAGAAAGGCCTGGTGACCTGTTTTCAAAAAATCATTGTTGAAAACTCTATGAAGCGTAGTTCTACTCTGACACACATGGGGTTGCCATGAGTCAGAATTGACTCTATAGCAGCTGATTTTCTCCCATCCATTCCATATTGGATCATTGACTTATACAAATCCACCAGGCACTCCTTGGATACTCCATGGGGCAGTTCTACTCTGGCCACTAGTGTTGCCATGAGTCGGACCCGACTTGACGGCACTGTGTTTATGTAATGATATGCCCTTGGGTAAAATAACTAGTGGTAGAATTTAGTTGTAAAAATCTTAAGAAAGGGTGTTGGGAATAGAACAGCATGAAACGGGCAGAGACACACCAGTCTGAGAGTCCAGTGAAGTTTATTCAAAGAGAAAGAAAGTGAGATCTGAACCAAGATGTGGTTCAGCCACCCAATAGCCAATAGGTAATGCTTTTATAGTTTTAAAGTTTCATTGAAGAAGTGAGGAATGACTGATGTAAACGTTATTTATGGTTTTATAGAGGAAAGCTCTCATAAGGAAGTGGAGGTGGCTGACGCAAAAGTTATTTATGGTTTTCTGGTTATACCAGGTGGGGCGCACCACACTGTTTTGGGTCATACATAACAGGAGTGTGCATACTGGGCTGTTTTCAGCTAATGGTGGGGTCTGATCATTGGATAAGAGGGCCTCCCTGAATTCCAGGGACAGAGTTGCCTCAAAGAGTACTGTTAATGTGGAAAAAATAAGACTTTTGATATGTTTATCATTGTTTTATTAACAATACGCATGAAGAAAAGAAGAAGAAAGTGATTCCATGTCTCCATTCAGTGTGTTCCTCCCTGGTTTATTTCATTTTCTTACTACTGAGTTTAGCTTATTTTATATGGAATCTAGCAGCCCCTAGGACTGTCTATAAATGATAAATGATGGCATTAAGTGGGCACAGATCAAAGGCAGAAAACAGCATTAGGAAATGTATTGCTGCTAGGGATGTTACTTAAAGGAGGAGAGTTTGTAGAATTTATGCTCGTCCCATGAGGAACAGACATGTATCATTTGTAGATTGCAGAGGACCGTGAGATTCAGTAGGATGGTGGTGTGGGTGGCAGCTCCTTGAACCAGGCTGAGATTTTCCTACCTGATAGCAACCTTTTTGGCTGAGACAAAGTCAGAGGCTCTCAGATTTCAGCGTCACCTGGAGGGCTTGTTAAAATGGATTGCTGGGCACCATGCTCACAGAAGTTTCTGACTGAGTGGGTCTGTTTTGCTAGTGAGGAGCCCTGCTGATACAGTGGTTAGGATCTCAACTGCTAATCAAAACGTAGGTAGCTCAAATCCACCAGGCACTAACCTTATAGTGCAGCATATACACGCTTCCTATAGGGTTGCTGTGAGTCAGGCTTCATGGCAACAATATTGTTTTTTGACTGCTGTTAGATGGGGGAACTCACTTTGAGAACTACTAATTTAGGTGCTACAGCTGGTCCTTCACTGGTACAAATGGTTGAGTGCTTGGAATCTCATGGAAAAGTTGGTGGTTTAAGCCTGCCCCAAAGCACCAGGCCATAGTCTCACTGTCACAGAAAGGGGATTAATATTTTCCTGGAATTTCAGCAAGTAATCAGCCCTCAGTAATAAAAGGGGCTCTGGTGGGGCAGTCGTTGAGTGTTTGGTTGCTAACCAAAAGGTCATCAGTTCAAATCCACCAACTGCTCCTTGGAAGTCCTAGGGGGCAGTTCTACCCTGATCTCTAGGGTGGTTGTTATACGTCTGATTTGACGCAATGACAACAGGTTTTTTGTTGTTGTTGTTGTTTTTAAGTTGGGAAAAATAATGTTGGAGAAAGTGTGTAAATTCGGGAGGAAGCTAGAGAGCACAGCATGGTGACAGAAGCTAGGGAGGACAGACAGCCCAGCAGTGATTTGCCATACGCTCTTACGTTAGCAAAGCAGAAACAGCCCAGTCCTTGCTGTACCAAGTGTGAGTATCTGCTGTGT
This sequence comes from Heterohyrax brucei, assembly GCA_028571685.1. Lineage (NCBI taxonomy): Eukaryota > Metazoa > Chordata > Mammalia > Hyracoidea > Procaviidae > Heterohyrax > Heterohyrax brucei. Next base: position 140,467,645 of record CM053144.1, read on the forward strand.
GAACTGAGGGCCACAGAACTCTGTGTTGTAAAGCCTTTATGCACTCAACATGTAAATTACAGTGCTTGTGAATTGGGCCTGGTTCACATGTAAATGAGAAGATGCTTGAGTTAACCGAGTGAGCTCCTGAAAAGAATGAATATCTAGGAACGAAGGGCTGTACTGAGGGACTTGCAAATAATAGGCAGGGAGAGCAAGCTGTTCTAATTCCACAGGACTTCTAGAATGAAAAATAATGAGGGGTGGGATGGAGAAGGGGGAGCGTAAAACATCAGAAGAAGCAATCTTCCATGAAAATCTGTCTGTGTGCCATTAATGTATGTCTTTCCAAATAAGAGCAAGCACATGAGAAAATAGAAAGGAGGCATAAATAGAGACTGTGGTGAGCTGCAGGTTATGCATGGAGTGAGCCTTTTATCTTAAAGGGCTGGCTGCTATAAAAACATGTGCATTACATACTCGTGTTTATAATTCACTCAAAACATGAGATTTTCTATTATGTTCAGGTCCTCTTTTCTCTGATGAATTTAATCAGGATTTCTGGTATAAAAGAGGAAGAGGTGAAAGAATGCCTAATTTGGCCTGACCAAGCAACTGAATACCTTGGATGTTTGCAAAATTGATTAGCTTTGCCTTCTCATTTGCATGCTGCCTTTGCTCTTCACTCGCTCTCCAGAAGTCTGAGTGTGATGGTGTCTTTATGACGGCTAGGTAAGCATTTTACACTCCCCCACTTTAGATCCAGTGTTTTTGTTGTTGATAGGTGCTGTCAGATCAGTTCTGACTCATAGTGGCTCCCCTGTGACAGAGTAGAACTGCCCCATAGAGTTTTCTTGGTTGTAGTTTCTACCGAAGCAGATCCCCAGAAGGTTAGCAGCTAAGCACCTAACCACTGTGCCACCAGGGCTACTATAGGTCTGCCACTATTGACTTAGGCGTCACAAACTGGTACACAGAGCAGTTTATAGCAAGGACGTTTTCTTCCTTCCATTTCTTTTAAAGAAACCAAGATGGTTAATACTCAGGTGCTACAACCAGCCGTGCTTTTAATATGTCAGCCCCAGGTAATGGGGGGTTAACAGTGTTCACAGATGCTCCGTGACACTTTGTCATGGCACCGCAGCCTTTGCTTTGAAATCAGTCACTTCAAATATGGAAAAAGCAGTCACTTATGAGACTTTGAGAACCTGCGTTCTGAGACTTAATTGCTCTTGTCCTCTCTGAATTCTTCCTTCATTTATCTGTCCTCATCAGCCAGAGGCAAAACCAGGGGTCAACAGGAAGAAAGAAATCTTAGGAGGTACATGTCTCATTCCAGAAGGAAAGCTATAAAGAAAGCTGTAGAGAAATCTATTTAAGGCAACGTGATAGGATTCCAGGAAACCCTGGTGACATAGTGGTTAAGTGCTCCATCTGCTAACCAGTTAGCAGTTTGAATCTGCCAGGTGTTCCCTGGAACTCTATGAAACAATTCTACTCTGTCCTGTAGGGTCACTATGAATCAGAATCGACTTGTCAAGTTAGGGGGAGATTTGATTCTAAGTATTTAGGGAAGAGACTCCCTGGGTAGTAAAATTAGTTAACAGCAGCTACTAAATGAAAGGTTGGAAGTTACAATAAACCTAGAGATGCCTCATAAGAATGGCCTGGTGACCTTCTTTCAAAAAATGAGCCACTGAAAACCCTATGGAGCTCCATCCTACTTCAGTACACATGATGTCACTGAGAGTTCAGATTGACTCAGCAGCAACTATTGATTTGTATCTGAACAGATCTAAATTTACACTCTTGCATCATACTTAATAATCTGAAGAAAGTTACTTCACTTCTTAGCCTCCACTTACCCATCTCTAAAACTTAGATGATTACTATGTCGTCTTCACAGGGTTGTCTGGTTGTCTGAAATAAGTGAACACATCTGTTATTCCTAGAGTAGGTATCTGCATCCACCCTCAAACAGTAGTACATTGAATACCAAGTAAATATATTTCTAAAGCAAAATTGAAGCAAGTAGTTGATTTTCATTTATTTTAAAAGTTGATGCCTTTTTATCTTTTGAGCAATTAACTTAGTGATCTGCTGTTTCCAGGATTCTTAGGTATATTTTAGAACATTTATGCATTACTACATAGTCCTTATATTAAGACCAGTTAATACAACTGTTATCAAAATTTACATACCTACCACTGAAGCCACAGATGAAGAAATTGAAAATTTTGATCAGTTTCTGCAGTATGAAATTGATCAAACATGCAGTCAAAATGTGCTGATAATTACTGGTGGTTGGAATGTGAAAGCTGGAAACCAAGAAGAAGGATCTGTAATTGGAAAATATGGCCTTGGTGATAGAAATGATGTCAGCGATCCAATGACAGAATTTTGGAAGATTGATGACTTCTTTACTGCAAATATTTTTTTTACCAACATAAATGGTGGCTATATGCATGGACCTCACCTGATGGAATACGTAAGAATAAAATTGAGTACATTTGTGGGAAGAGATGATGGAAAAGCTCTATACTGTCAGAATGAGTCCAGGGGCCAACTATGGAACAGACCATCCAATTGTTCATCTGCAAGTTCAAATTGAAGCTGAAGAGAATTAAAATAAGTTCATGAATATCCCGCCTAAATTTAGAGACCATCTCAGAATAGATTTGACACACTGAGCACTGATGACCAAGGACCAGATGAGATGTAGAATGACAACAAGGATGGCGTATATGAAGAAAGCAGGAAGTCATTAAAAAGAGAGGAGATAAAGAAAAGATCAAAATGGATGTCAGAAGAGATTCTGAAACTTGCTCTTGAACATCCAGTAGCTAAAGTGAATGGAAAAATGATGAAGTAAAAGAGCTGAATGGAACATGTCAAAGGGCAGTTCCAGAAGACAAAGGATTATAATGGCATGTACAAAATCATGGAGTTAGAAAACCAAACAAAAAGAACATTCATAAGTTCCTCAGGCTAAAAGAACTAAAGAAAAAAATAAACTTTAAGTTGCAGTATTGAAGGATTCTGTGGACAAAATACTGAACAATGCAGGAAGCATCAAAAGATGAGCAGACTACACAAAGTCACTACACTAAAAAGAGTTAGTTGACGTTCAGTAATTTCAGGAGACAGCATGTGATCAAGAACCAATGATACTGAAGGAAGAAGTCTAAGCTGCATGGAAAACATCAATGAAAAACAAGGCTTGAGTAATTCAAGGACTACCAGTTGAAATGTTTCAACAAACAGATGCAGTATTAGAAGTGCTCACTTATCATCTATGCCTGGAAATTTGGAAGACAGCTGTCTAGCCAACCAATTGGAGAGATCCATATTTATGTCTATCCCAAAGAAAGATAATCTAACTGAATGCAGAAATCACAGAACAGTATCATTAATATGACACCCAAGTAAAATTTTGCTTAAGATCATTCAAAAGCAGTTGCACAGTACAGCAGAGAACTATCAAAAATTCAAGCCAGATTCAGAAGAGGGCTTGGAATAAGGACCATCATTATTGATGCTAGATGGATCTTGACTGAAAGCAGAGAATACCAGGAAGATGTTTGACTAAGCAAAGTCACTCGAATTTGTGGATCGTAATGATTATGGATAACATTACGAAGAACAGCAATTTCAGAACATTTAATTGTGCTCATGAGGAAACTGTTCATAGGTTAAGAGGCAGTCCTTTGAGCAGAATAAGGAGATACTGCATGGTTTAAAGTCAGGAAAAGTATGTGTCAGGGTTGTATCTTTTTGATATGCTTATTCCATCTGTATGCTGAACAAATAATCCAGGAAGCTGGACTATGTGAAGAAGAATGGAGTACTAGGATTGGAGGAACACTCGTTAACAACTTGCAGTATGCAGATGACACAATCTTTCTTGCAGAAAGTGAACAGGACTTGAAGCACTTAGTGGTGAAAATCAAAGACCACAGGCTTCAATATCAATTATAACTCACTGTAAAGAAAACGAAAATCCTCACAACTGGACTAATATATAACATCATGTTAAATGGAGAAAGATTAAAGTTGTCAACGGTTTCATTTTACTTGGATATACAATTAACACCATGGAAGGAACAGTCAAGAAATCAAAAGATGCATTATATTGGAGAAATCTGCTGTAAAGGTCCTCCTTAAAGTGTTAAAAAGCAAAGATGGCGTTTTGAAAACTAAGGTGCAGCTGACTCAAGTCTTGGTGTTTTCAGTTGCCTCATATGCATGTGAAAGCTAGACAAGGAATAAGGAAGACAGGAAGGGAAGTAATGGCTTTGAATTGTGCTGCTGGCGAATAATATTAAATATACCATGGGGTGTCAGAATAACGATAAAATCTGTCTTGGAAGAAGTACAGCCAGAATGCTCCTTAGAAAAAAGGTTGACATAATTTTGTCTCACATACTTTTGGACATGGATCTGTGCAGTGCCTATGCCCACTCCAGCCATTCTCTCAGGGCCCACGCAGGGGAGCCTGAAGGGATGCATTCAGTTTACCTGTCAAACACTCTGCCCTAGAAATGGCAAGGGAGCCAGCCACCTGGTGCTGAATAAACCTGAGTGCATTTGCAGATGTATGAAGATGCCAGCACCTCTAACAGGGCAGGAGGCTTGACTAGAGCACTCTGAATGTCTTGCTTTCCTCTGCTTCCCTTCCCCTTTGCAGGAGCCCAGCTAACAGCTAATGGGTTAGCCCAGCTAACCCATTACTTCTTCTGAAGTAATGGGTTTTATTCCAACTGTTCTTGGTTTGCTTTGTGTAGTTTGTCCAAGCTCAGGCAATTGTTCTCACAGCCTTGAAATGTTTTTTCGATTTACCATTTTTAGCTTTCCATCCTGTGATTCTGCTGTCAGTTATTTTTAACCCACAATGCCACCTATAAAAGTCTCAGCATTTGAGGTAAATTACTGTATTTTATTGGCAGATGCCACCTACTGAACTTACACCTAAAAAGTAAACATACTGCGGTACTGCATATTCACTCACAGCACTGCTGTGTAGCATTTAAAGATTACGCATACCAACTCAGGGTTTCTTCTTCCTTCCCTCTTTCCTTTTGTCCTCCCTCTTTTTCTCCCCTCCTCCCTGCCTTTCTAATTGTTTTAAAATTTAAACAAGATCATTCCATTGCTCTGTGAAAAACTCTGTAATACCTTTCTATTGTGATTAAAACACAGCTCAAAGTTCTTTTAGAGGCTTGTGGGCTATGTTCTTCTTTACGATTTTGTTGTCTACCGTTTTCCATCGTTTACCACAACCACTGGCTGTCATTCAGCTCTTTTGATGCACCCAGTGATGTGTTCCTGCCTCATAGTTCTTTCTGCTAGAAATATTCTTTCCTCATACTGTTCCTGACAGGCTCCATCTCATCATCTCAGTTTCACTTGTGATGTCACACCCTCATAGAGGCCTTTTCCAACCACTGTCCATAAATAACACCCCTCCTGAACATTAAGTTGAATTATTTTCTTCACAGCATTTATTACCAGTTGAAATGAATCTTTCTTACTTGTTTTCTGTTTCCCTCAATTAGATGTCAAGCAGAGTAAGGGTGGGGATCTGATGTGTTGTCCTTGTTGCTTTTCTTCAGAGCTGAGAACAATGCTTAATACAGAGTAGATGCTCAAGAAATATTGGCCAAACAAAAGAATGGATTAAAAAAAAAACTGTACCTTTTGCATCAATATTTAAAATTGTTTAAGTCTGTGGCTTCTTGAAGGGGTAGGGGGAAAACAATTAAGTTAAAGAAACATTTTTCTTTTCTAACAATTCCCATCAGTCACTGCTCCATATTCTGTTCGTGTCTCACATCCAGCTTTCATAATCTAAATTCCTTTCTTGCTGCTGCTTGTTGTTTGAGCTCCAAATGAGCTCATTTCCACCTTTCAGTAGAATTGGGAAGCACAGGCAAATATTTATTTTTCCTCATCTATTTGTCCTTCAGGTGGAATGCTGACAGATCTAATAATATATCATATATCACAAAAGGTCTTGGTCATTGCTCAACAAAGCTATAAAAATGAACACATCGCCCGTCAGTGTTGGACTCTGTCTTTTCCCATGGGAAAACATTTTAGTTGGATCCTGGGTCTAAGGAGAATGAGATCAGAATTAAGACGGCACTTGGCTTTGGCATTCTGCATTCCAGAAAATAAATAAATAAATAATCTTTGAGGTAATCTTGGGACTTCTTGCCAAAATGGTGCCATAGACATAAGCTCTATGCTATCTAGCTACAACAAAGACCTGAAAAACTAAGTAAAACAGAGACAAACATCAGTCCTGGAACATGTAGTGTCAAATCAAGAGATAAAGATCTCAGACAAAAACTAAATGGAATAAGAAGTGGACAGAAAATGAGAAGAAACATGAGAGCAAGTTGCCTATCAGCTAACCCAGCAAAGATTTCCCATCTGGGATGCCTGGTGAAGATCGGCAGGTGGGCAGCAAGGGAGAGCCAGTTTACCAAGGTCTCAGCAGACGATAGAGTACCCAGTGGCGAGCAAGGCATGCTTTCCAACCCTTTGTCTTCTCCCCAGTGCTGTACATCTGATACCTCCTGCTCAGCTGCATTAGCTAAGCTAGTCAGGAAGTATAGCATCCATTCTTGGATTCACCACACCTACACCAGAGATCTGAAGACACAAGTACCTGAAAGCATCTTCAGGACCTTCTACCCTGCTTCACTATGGCTGAGTGACTGATCCTGCCAGTTGGACCAGGAGATGAAAAATATTGGGATCACAGAAAAGCAAACAACAAAGACTCATCTGTCTGCTGTGACCTAACCAAACACAGCAAAAAATCAGGAGAAAACAAACAGATCTATATTCAGTAAACAAAGGAAGTAACTACTAAATAACCCAAAGACAGCAGACAATATCAAAGTGTATTTAAAAAACAGGGCAGATGACTTCCCAGTAGAAGGCACTAGACTTACCTGATGGGGAATTCAAATCTCTAATATTCAGAGCTATTTGAGAACTAAAGCAAAAAAAACAGATAAAAATGAGGGAAAATAGACAAATTCATGGAAGAATAAATGAAAATAGTACAGAAACAAAATGTCAAAATAAATTCACAACTAGAAATCATGCAAAACAACAGTTAGAAATCCAAAAGACAAACAAGATTTCAGAAATGGATAGTGTCATATAAGGGGTGAAGAGGAAATTTGAAATTATGGAACGCAGGATCAGTGAATTTGAAGATAAACACTTGGGCACATACCTGTTTGAGGAAAAATTAGAAAAAAGAATGAAGAAAAATGAAGAAACGCTGAGAATTGTGTGAGATACAATTAAAAGCAGAAATTTGCAAATGATCAGAGTTCCAGAATAGGGGGAGAAAACAGAAAACACAGATAGGATTATTGAAGAATTGCTGACAGAAAACTTTCCTAGTATCATGAAAGATGAAAAGCTGACCATCTAAGAAGCTCAGCAGACCCCCACATTGATAAACCCTAAAAGAAAATCACCAAGGTATATCCTAATTATACTTGGCTAAAAACAGAAGAAATTCTGAGAGCAGCTTGAGAAAAACAAAAGTCACATACAGAGGAGAACAATAAGACTAAACCCTGACTACTCAGCAGAAACCACACAGACAAGAAGGCAATAGGATGATATATATAAAACTTTGAAAGAAAAGAATTGCCAACCAAGAATAATATGTCCATCAAAACTCTCATTCAAATATGATGGTGAAATTAGGACATTTCCAGATAAACAGAAATTATGGGAATAGATAAAAACCAAACAAAACTTACAGGAATTATTAAAGAGAGTCCTTAAGTATGAGAACAAACAGTATCAGACCACAGCCTGAATCTAGGACACAAGATTGTATCAGCCAGATACAAACCTAGGAAATGAACTCTCAAGAACTATCCAAAACAAAAAGAATTACAGCAGGGAACCAGGAAGGTTAATCTGCCAACAACAAAAATATCAGAACAACAGAAGAGGGAATAAGTAGTGTACATATGGGACTCTCTAAGTTGAAGGCAACAGATGACCAAGTAACATAGGCTGGTTCAAACCTAGGAAGACAAGGGTAAATTTCAAGAAAACTACAAGCTAATAGACCAACTCATAAAAATAAAGAAGGAAAACATAAAGTCGTAATAAAAACAAAGTCTCCAAAAACAAAATAAAGGAAGAGTAGATACACAAAGCAGAGGAATTCAACACAAGAGAGTAAGAAGAACAAAGCAAATGTCAGCACCACAAAATAAAGCGCTACAAAATGACAGCAGTAAACTCACATGTGTCCACAATTACGCTGAAGGTAAATGACCTAAATGCATTCATGAAGAGACAAAATGGCTAAAAAGAAAAACCAAATAACGCAGGATGCATCAATATACTGTTTACAAGATACTTAGAAACAAAGATACCTGGTACTAGTACAATAATAGATACATTGACCAATGGAGCAGAATTGAAAACCTAGATGTAAAGCTACCCAATATGGTCACCTGATCTTCAGAAAGGGCCCAAAGTCCATCAAAGGGAGAAAAGGACACTCTTTTTAGCAGATCATGCTGAGAAAACTTGATGTCATCTCATAACATGGAGCAAAATAGAGGGCATTATGCTGAGAGAAATAAGTCAGTAACAGATGGACAGGTGTTGTGTGAGACCTCTGCAATGAAAATTTGTGGAAAGATTTACACGGGGTAGGGGGATACAAAAAATCTTGGATACTTTTAGAACTTGCTTATATGTTAGAAATGTGCATCTGCCTATATGGGCAAGATGTGTGTTGTGTGTGTGTGTGTAATCCAAATTCTCTGTGGGAATGATCAATGGGGATAGTAGTGTGAATGCTTTTGGGGATCAGGGGAGGGCTGTAGACATTTTCAAGGTCAAACAAATCTCTCAGCGTTCTTTCAAACTGCAACTGATTTCTGTGTTTCCTGGAGCAGTATCAATAAGAGACCTTTTCTGGTCCCTAGTGTCAGTACTTCTCCAGCACAATAAGAGCTCCAGATTCTTACCCAAGATACCTCCATGGGCTGATATAGTTCCTGAATCATTTCAGAAACAATAAGCAGTGTAAATTTTCTTATAAAGTCTAGAGCTCCTTTGAAGACTGATCGCCTGGGCTACACTGGAAGTCTATCTATCTCATCTATTTGATTCACAAAAAAGCTCAGCTGCTGCCAAGTAACAAATAAGTCATTGTTTTTCCAGACCAAGCTACTACTCCCTAGAATGTGATGTTTAAGTTTTCAAGTTTGCTAGTTCTATAATTCCTCTGTATTCAAAGTGGACATGTGTCATAGTCAAGATTTATTTTACACAGGTACCTTGTTGATGCCATTGTCTAATTAAGTGATTTCTAGATAAATTTCCTTAAGAATCTGAAAGACTTGCCATAGATTTTTAAATGGTGATTTATCACTGTTTTAGGTCCTGGGGCAATCTGCTTGTATTTCCAGAGTCTCCTATAGGAATCATCAGAAAGTTTGTGAAGAAATGGAGGATGCTCAAAAACCATTAAAAGTGCCAGGAGGTCTTTGCTTGCAGATATAAAACCAAAGCCAAGCTTGTTGCCGTCAAGTCGGTTCTGACTCATAGCAACCCTAGAAAACAGAGTACAGATTCTCTGGAGGGTTTCCAAGGCTATGAATCTTTATAGAAGCAGACTGCCACATCTTTTACATGTATGAAAGCACCTTGAATGTGTGATTAAAGGAAAAGAGTTAGTTCCGTAAAATAACTTGTCTGTTGTTGCACTGCGTTCTCATAAGAGCATAGGCTGGGGAATTGTTTTGGACCTTGTTTATACTGTGTTTTCCCCTGCTGAAAACTGTCAATCAGCTACTACCCATTAAATTGTTTTCTTATCAAACTATTGATGGAAAAGTGAGTTTAACTTCTTATGGCACAGTGGCATTTTATGGGTATCTTATTTTCTCACACCAGGAAAATCCAACTTTTCCTAAGATTAAATTGCATTACTCATTACTTTTCTTTGTTTCGAAGCATTCTGTAGTTCTCTATGCCTGTGCTTTTTTGAAGGCATTTCTGCTGGGTAAATTACAACATGCAAGCTGAAGAAACTGGGAAAAACACAGTGAAAGTTTATGAAGAAGAGCATCAAAGGAGCATTAAGTTAAAAGTGGAACTTCACATATAGTGGCAACTTCTTCATTCAGAATCATAGTAAAGGCTAGATGAGAGTCAGAGGACACAGATAAGAAAAAGTAAGCCAAGCCAGCCAAGTGCTGTCGAGTTGAATCTGACTCATGGCGACCCTAGGGGCTAGAAGGCAGAGTCTTATAGTAAAGCGTGAGGGTTTGAAGTAATCGGATTTAAGACGGTCACCAGCTTAGAGCTGAAATTGAGTGATGTAAATGGATGTAGTGTGTTACAGATTCAAAGGTGTTCCCCCAAAATACATGTTAGAGTCCTAATCCCTCTATCTTTGGGTGTAATTCTGTTTGGAAGTAGTTTGTGAGTTATTTTTAGTGAGACCAATATTGTGTGTGCCCTAAACCTAGGCACCCTGAATTGTAGAAACAGATTAGATATACACACCCACAGCAGTGAGGGGGATGACAGAGGCCATGTAACGATCATCAACAAGCCAAGATCCAAGAATCTTCTGGAACTATCTCAATGATCTCAACCAAGGAATCAACTTGGTTGAGATCCTCACATGCACTTTTAGCCTCCAGGCTGTGGGAAAATAAACCCTGTTCTTTAAAGCTACCCTCTTGTGATATTTCTGTCAGAGCAGCATTCAGAAACTAAGACGTAGTTAACATGGGGTCGCTCAGAGGTTTGCTATTGTTTCAGCTCACTGATCACAATCAAGCTGACTGGGACTCAAGTGACTTTGGGAATTCTATCAGGATTCCAAAGCTTTGACTGATCCATCCAGGGGATTTTCCTTAACCACCCTTGTCTTTATTCTTTTCAGTGTCAGAAGAAGAGGAAAATAGATTACTATTGCTGTTAACAGCTAGCTGTTCAAGACTCACATGTAGACTTTCTCTACTAATTACCTGAAAAAAAAAAGGTTTTTTTTTTTTTTTTAAATTATGTTTTATGTGAAGGTTTATGGAGCATATTAACTTCTCATTAAAAAATTAATACACATAATTGTTTTGTGACATTAGTTGCCATCCCTGAACTGCATCAACACTCTTCTCTACTTGGCCTTGGGGTCACCATTTCCATTCATCCAGCAAAGCATCATATTCTTAGTCAACAATAGTCAGGATTCACATCAAATTGGATACTGAGGTTTTGTTAGGGTTCCAACATCTAACATTTAGAATGTAAGACCTTACAGAATATGCAAACTTTTATTGGATAAAAACAAAATCTGAAGTAGAATCAATGCCTTACAAGCAATGTTTGATAAAAAGAAGAATTTTGAGTTGCCTGTCTTGTCATAAGACTAAATCATATATAGTATAAAGATCCGTAATATATTATTATGAAATAGAACATGAACGCCCCTCACATAGTAGATGTTTAGCAACTATTTGTTGAATGAATGAAGACAATAATTCTGAAACATAAAAGACTCTTGAAACATAACAGAACTTCAGTCTTTATGGGGATAAAAAGTGTACATATTTTTTAGTCTGTGTGAGAAAATGCAGTGGTGGTCAAGATATCCTGGAAGAAGGTACACAAAGAGCAGAATGAGAGCTTGTGGGGAACACTGAGAGACTGCCTGGTCCATTTTCTCACCTTCACACTGGCCAGCTTGGAACCAAGCTAGATACACTAGGAGTTAACTGCTTTTAAGTACCTATGGAAAGGAAGTTTTGCCACCTGGCTTAGTGACCTGGTCTAGAGCTTTGGTAGCCTTCAGAATACCCATCTTTATTTCTAGCATTTACTCTTGATTTTTAATCCAGCATTCAATCAATAATTATTAAGGACCTTCTGTCAGAGACTGTGCTGGATACTGGAGATCCATTGGAAAGCAAAAGTGAACCTTATGAACCTATAACTTAGTGAAATGACCTTATGCAGGTAACCCACAAACAAATGCAAAATTGTATAATGACGAATCCCACAAAGAAAAATACCCAGTGCTTTTAAAATTCTGAGCAGTTGAAGATAGCCAGTATCTCAGCTATGCCACAGAGCCCATGATAGTGGTTTTTTAGTGCCTTCTCAGTATTTTCCCTTTCAGCTATGATTTCAGTTTCTTTTATTTTTCCTCCTAGGTTCTATTATCTAGGCTACTAATTATGCTTCAAACTTCACTCTCCAAACTCTTGATATTTTAGACACACCATTTTTTTTAAAAAAGTCCCTTAGTAGTACAGATATGCAGTGTACTTGACTACTAACTAAAAGATTAGAGGTTTGAATCTACCCTTAGGTATCTTGGACCAAAGGCTTGGAAATACCCTTTAGAAAGGTCAGCTATTGAAAGCTCTGCGGAGCCCAATTCTACTCTGATACCTGTGGTCGCCATTTTGACTTGGTGGCATAAAAAAAAAATTAGAAGTAATTGTCTAAAACCACTTCATAATGCTGTGCATGTTTATTTGATTAAAATTTATTTGTGCCTTTTTTTTATGCTGTGACTGTTAATGTATTTGCCAGTACAAGTGCCACCTTTTTAAATGATGCCTATACTGTCAGTAGAAGCACTCATGGCCTAGAAGTGAAGTGTGACAGCTGCTAACTGAAAGGTCAGCAGTTTGAATTCACTTGGTGCTCCTTAGAAGTCCTATGGGATAGTTCTGCTGTGTCTTACAGGGTCACTATGAATCTGAATTGACTCGATGGCAATGGATATACTGTTCCAATGACTTGTTTGTTTTTCTTCTACTTTGTTGTATGCTGTTGAGTCAGTTCTAACTCATAATGACCCTGTAATGAAGGAATAGAACTGCTCCATGGGGTATAGGGTCACTGTGGTTCGGAGTTGACTCAGTGGCAGTGGGTTTGGTTTCTTTGGTTTACTCTTTATGGGAGTGTATCATCAGGTGTTTTGTCCTGTCAGCAATGCTGGATGTGTTTGAATCACCAACCGTTCAGTTAGCAGCCAGGTACTTAACCATTGTACCACCAGGGTTCCTATCTTCTACTTAGCATAGTATCATATGTAATACTAAAAATAGTGAAGCAGAAGTGCTATTAGCTCATTAAGGCTTTCTGCCATTTAGTTTTCATAAGAGATAAGCACTACACTGAAACCTGTGAGAGCCGCAACACAAAGAGACTGCCTTATTTTTCCAGGTCTTAAAAATTTTCCACCTTTAACAGGGTGCAGTCTTCTATCACTCATTTTAGTGAAGAAATTTGAGTTTTACTTATCATTCAGGTTTCTGCCTTTCACAGGTTCAGCTTTCATGGATTTTACAGTATTATCCCTGTTTTACTGATGGAGAAACCAAGCATTAGAGAAGCTGTGGAATTTAGTTAAGGCTGTGAGTTTAAATGGTAGAGTCATGGCTTCAGCTCTGCTGTGTGGGACTCCAAAGCCCAAATACTTAAGCACTATCCTTCACAAGGAAATGCTGGTGGTGGTATGGTTAAGTGCTAAGACTGCTAACCAAAGGGTCAGTGGTTCAAATCCACCAGGTGCTCCTTGGAAACTCAATGGAGCAGTTCTACTCTGCCTCATAGGGCTTCTATGAGTCAAATGCAGCTCAACCACACTGTTTTCCACACACACACCCCATCCCCCATCATTCCTTACCTCCTCTTTTTATAAAGATGCTGCTATTTCATAATAATGTTCCAGTTTGATATCCTACATCTGGTCCGTGTTCTTGGATTATTTTAGCTCCCAAGTGAATGACTAGTCTCTTACATTCTACATTAAAGGTATTTATGTTCTTCAACACCACCTTAAAGACATTTGGCTTCTTAAGTTTTATTCCACTGGTTCAAAATCACATCCCTTGTGGCTTAAGTAGCAGCCCCACACCAAGAAAGAATTTCCTTATTGCCTCTCACTTTCTTTCTGTGTCTCACAAGGTTTAAATTGAGAAGAGAACTATCTTGTTATGTCAGGTTGGAATCCTGGACCATACAAGGAGACAGTTTAGTCAAAATATCTGATGTTTTCATTGGATATAAGCAAATTGTTAATACTCCTTTTACAAGAATAGTTTAAGAGATTTGTCATTTGCACACTTAAATGCACATCTAATATTGAGGATATGTGGAAGCACTTCACACAGAAATACTTGTTTTAGATACTTCTAATGTGGTATCCAGACAGTTCTTCCCAAGCAGATGCATTAGTTATTACTTAACTTTTAAATTCATAGTTCTCTTTTAGGGACTGTCTCAGCTCTGGCCTCAGATAATGCTGTCCATCAACCACCTGATTTTATTGCCAGCAGGGTTCTGCCATGATGTTAAATCAGGAACTAATAATATTTACAATATGTGATTTTTTCTGGCAGGTGCATTGCTAATGTCTTCTTATCAAGTAATGGATTACAACTGGAAATGTATTTCTGTATAATTGTAGCACACTGTAGGTGCCACTATAGGGTTTCCAAGTAACTGTTCAGAGAAGCATATCTAGGATATTATTCCTTTTGTAGAATTGCAGAATGTCACCAATTAAAGAAGTTAGTCTTGTCCTTAAGCATTGCCATCAAGGTCACTATCCATTTTTTGCAGAAACAGCTTTGTTTCAAATCTTGCAGCTGGTTTCATGTGCAACTTTATCCATAATTCCTCACTGACAGTATTGTCACAAGATCCTGGGAAGAATAATTACTGCTTGGTATGTCAAAGCTAGCCATCACCTCTATGTACAGACAGTGAATAAAAGGAAGATTTGCAGAGGAGGAGAGGGTTCTACAACTAGAAAGGAGAATGATGCAGTGGCCAGATAGCAGATGTGCAGTGAGCCTTTTCAGTTGGCTGCTAGAAGGAAAATAACAGTACCAAAGAGAACAAACAGTGTCAACAAGGAGACGCTGTCAAGGAGCAGTCAAAGGTGGGCTGCTTTTCTTAATTACTATATTTGTTCTCTTTATTCTAAAATAAAAATACTGATAGCATTTTACAGTGCACATAACAGTTTAACACCTTAGTGGTTTCTTTGGGGGTGTCACCTCCCGACTGTAAGACCGACAGAGCATACGCTGCTGTTCCATGTGCTGGCACTGGCCTTTTCATTACTTCAGTCTTCTGATCAAATCACGTGCTGCTTTGAACATGAAACTTCTGCAGAACCATAAGGGATAATCAATTAGTTCTTCATCTTACTCTGGAATTTTCTTTCCATATATTCCCCCAAATTCACAATGTAGCTCTGTTAGGTTTATATCAATCACATCAATAGTAAAAAATGAATAAATAAGCAGAGTATATATTGACAGAATGATAGCAAGTAGACTTTGACTCAAGTAAAAGTGAGTCTAAATTTATCATATATGATGAATACTTGACTAAAGTTAGTAAAAGTGTTAATAGTAAAACAGTTGAAAAAAGTTAATAAAATGTTTCTTGTTCAAGTCAGACAAGAAAGAAAATATAAACTACCAACATACTTCTAGTATTTCTTTTTTTAATTTGAAAACTGAATGTTAATCTGTTAGAGATAAACCTGGAAATTTACATTTACTCTGTAATATTTCCAGTATGCAACTGAGATACCAGGTTGGTGTCTCCATAAAAAGAAGAATTTGCAAACACATTATTTTAAATAATCCTTTTGTTTAGTAACCTCAAGTACTACTTTCACCCCAGGGCTCTCTGGTTGCCATGGTGAGATTTAGGATTGGTGGGAGGTATGTCTTTCTTTTGTGAAAGTGGGAGAAAGGATACTATGAAAGAGAGATGAGAAGGGAGAGCTGGTGTCATACTTAACCACAGGTTATTGGGCAGATCAATTTAGGAAAATATACACAGGTGTGAAGGAAAAGATTTAACTTTATCTGTAGAGTTAGACCTTTGTGCTTAGTTCCTGAAAAATACCCTCTAAAACTTAGGAATTTCTCCAGTTATTGAAATGTCTTTGAAGAGAATTGCAGATCACACCTGAGGGTTCCTGACTCATGTTGCATGGGGCCTATGACCGAAAGACTTAAGATAGCAACCTCATGTTATTAACTGACCTTAGAGGGAAGGGGCTGGAGTTTGAATTATGTAATGAGACTCTCAACAAAAGCTCTGGACTCTGGACTCCTGGCTGGTGATACACATTGATGGATGAGGGAGGGTAGCCTAACTCCTTTTGGGACATGGGAGCTCTGCATTGAGAATCCTCCCAGGCCTCGCCCTATACATCTCTTCCTCCTGGTCCTGAGTTGTATCCTTTTTACTGTGATAAAACTGTGATCATAAGTGTAGTATTTTCCATGAGTTCTGTTAGTTGTTTTAGCAGTTTATCAAACCCAACGGAATAATGGGAGGCAGCAGGTCAAAAATAAAGGGAAGCCCTAGGAATCCCTGGGCTTGAAGCTGGCATCCTAAATGAGTTAGTGGGAAAACCCCAAATTTGTAGCCAGCAGGTCAAAAGTGAAAGTGTTAGGGAGATGCCTGAGCTTGCAGCCAGCATCTGAGGTGGCAGGCAGACTGGACAGTAGCCAAGTGGTGAGGGTCAGAGGAAGAAGTGGTACATGTGGAGGTGATGTCAAAATGAAAGTGGAGCAAAAAGGAAAAAAATTGATTTGCTTTCCATTGTAATAGGTCCTTAGTCATCTAGTGCCACTATAACAGAAATACCACAAGTAGATGGCTTTAACAAAGAAAAATTTATTTCTGTCACAGTCCAGTAGACTACAAGTCGCAATTCAGAGCGTCAGATCCCGGGGAAGTCTTTCTCTGTTGGCTTTGGAGGAAGGTCCTTGTTATCAGTCTTCCTCTGGATTAAGAGCTTCTGAGCCAGAGGGACCTTGAGCCCTTTCCAAAGGATGTGCTCTGTTCCTGGCACTGCTGCTTTCTGGGTCTGAGGTCCCCTAATCTCTCTGCTAGCTGATTTTGTATCTCAAGGGATTGCCTCAAGGCACAGTGCTGTCTCACACCCTGAGCCCAGCCCTACCATCCCAGCTGCTGCCCCGCCCCCTCATTAACATCAAAGAGGCAGGTTTACAACCTACAGGAACCTTGGGATGCCAGGAATCATGGCCTAGTCAAATGGCTACACACATTTTGGGGAGGAGGGAGGACACAATTCAATACATGACAGTCCTTATAGTTTGATGTGAGAAGTGTGATTTGATTTTTTTTTCCAGCAACAAGTAAATTGGCATATTGTTTTGGAAACAGGTTGTCTTCTATGTGACCAGGCTTGTAAACCTTTGCAAAATCTCTGTGGTACATAGAGCCCCAGTTTGAGGACCACTGGATTATAGAAGCCTTATCAACATTTTACAGCTTGAAGTAAATGAAAATATTGATGGCATTTATAGAAATTAAGTTCTTATTCTGTTGTTTTCGTAAGGTGCTATCAAGTCAGTTCTGACTCATAGAAAGCCTATATACAGCAGAATGAAACATTGCCTGGTGCTGCACCACGCTCACAAATGTTGTTATGCTCGAGCCCATTGTCGCAGCCACTGTGTCAGTCCATCTCATTGAGGGTCTTCCTCCTTTTCCTTAACCCCTTTACTTTACCAAGCATGATGTCCTTCTCCAGGGACTGGTCCCTCGTAACACATCTAAAGTAAATTTATGAAAGAGCAAGTCTCATCATCTTTGCTTCTAAGGAGACTTCTGATTGTGTTTCTTCCATGGCAGATTTATTCATTCTTTTGGCTCTGTGGTATATTCAGTATTCTACGACACTATAATTCAAAGGTGACAGATGTTCTTTAGTATTTGATAATTGTCCAGTTTTAGCATGAGTATGAGGCCGTTGAAAACAGCATGACTTGACTCATGTGCACTGGAGTCTTCAAGATGACATCTGGAAGGAGGTCTTTTGTAGCAGATTTATCTAATGCAGTGTGTTCTGTGATCTCTTAACTGCTGCTTCCATGGGTGTTCATTTTGGATCCAAGTGAAATGAAATCCTTGACAACTTCAATTTTTTCTCTGTTTATCATAATGGCTTATTCGTCCAGTTGTGTGGCATTTTGCTTTCTTTGTCTTGAGGTGTAATCCGTACTAGTCATCTCAGTAAGTGCTTCAAGTCCTTGGTGCTTTCAGCAAGCAAGGTTGTATCTTCTGCATAACACAGGTGTTAACGAGTCTTCCTCCAATCCTGATGCCACGTTCTTCTTCAAGTAGTCCTGCTTCTCCAATTATTTGCTCAGCATACAGAATGAATGAGTATAGTGAAAGCGTATAACCCTGATGTACACGTTTCCTGATTTTAAACCAGATCGTATTCCCTTGTTCTGTGTGAACAACTGCCTCTTGATCCAACAGGTTCCTCATGAGCACGATTGTTACAGAATTCCCATCCTTCTCAGTGTTATTTGTAATCTGTTAATGATCCACACAGTCAAAGGCCTTTGCGTAATCAATAACATACAGATAAACATCTTTCTGTTATTCTCTGTTTTCAACCAAGATCCTTCTGATGTCATTAGTAATGATATCCTTCATTCATGTCTTCATCTGAATTCAGCTTGAATTTCTGGCAGATCCCTGTTGATATACTGCTGCAGCCACTTTTGAATGCTCTTCAGCAAAATTTTACTTGCTTCTGAGGATATATGTATTAATGGAATACAATGCTATATTGGTAATTTAATTCAGATACATTTTACTAAAATCTGCTACCATCTGAGATGCCTAAAATAATATATAGACAGCAAAATCAAAGAGACACAATGATGTATATTACTTAAGTAATGCTTTAACGTCTACTTTATGGTAAATGCGGAAGGTAAATACATCACTATATTAATCTCTTCCAAACTGTGAGTTTGTTAGATCTTTGAGGAGTAATTGTATTTAAAAACAATAAAACACACTGCTGTCAAGTTGATTGCATCTCACAGTGATCCTGTAGACAGAGTAGAACTGCCCCATAGAGTTTTCAAGAAGTGCCTGGTGTGGATTTGAACTGCTGACTTTCTGCGTAGCAGCCAGAAGAGAAATGACAAATTGGATCATACAGTATAGTGCAAAAATACAACAAATGAAAAGACTAAAGATCCAAAACATGGATGTGATGATTTATGTATTATAGAAGAACAGCAACTTGAGGTCTTTGATTCCTTTGTGTTTCAGTGGTTTTCAAGCTGTTTCACAGCACAGTTTTCCTTCTAGGACTTCTGCTACCTCTTTCTCTGATTCATTTTTATTTATTGTGTATCTACTGTGTGCTGGATAATTTTCTGGATGCTGAAGACATGGTGGGGAACCCCTGTTGGGAGAAGACTTCCCTTCTCTCCCATCCCATCCCTTATACTGGTTATACTGGTTTTTAAACACAGAAAAGACAGTAGAGTAAAAGGGAAGAAAGCAGAATTGTTTGCTATTAGAAGATACGGTTCACATGCAGCCTTACTTTGAGGCTTGGGACCTACTAGAAGTTTCTTATTGTGTCTAAGCTTCAGTTTGTAAGTCTGAAGACAATTGTTGCAGCAGTTTAGTAAAATAGTATCTATCTGTAAATTGCTTGGTAAAACCCCATTAGATGTTGGTTATTGTTGAGATTGTTCACTTTCTCCTTCTTCAGCAAAGCCTCTAAATATCTTCTACTTCACCCACGTTATTAAACCTTCCTGGATTTTCTAGGTCTTCAAAATTTGTTGGTGATGCTGTTTTCCACAGCTAGATTTATCTCTCCTCTTTGATCTTTAGATGAGACTGGACTAAACTGTATTTCCACCCCTAGAACACCTGCACTGCTTTCTTTGTCTTTGAGCTGTCAAGGGAGACACAGAACATGTGAGTAACTCATCCAAGATGTCCAACTTTATGTCAGCACTTGTATCTGCTCAGACATGCTCTCTCTCATTTTGTGCCTTTGAAACTTTAGTCTCATCTTCTCTCCTTGTGTTACAGAAAATTTCCTTCCCACGTTATTAAAAAGGTAGTTGTCCCTGGGCTTTACTTCACAGGCAGGAAGCTGTACTAAATTTATATATTTTCTTTTCCTTTCTGTCACTTTAGTTTTTACTTTTCAACTTCCTTCCTCCCTGTGGTCTTCAGAATTTACATTTTTAAAAAAAGAGGGGTGGGTTTCCTTAGATGCTGTTAGAACTTATGACACACACCACTATATTCTTATTTTCTTTCTGTTCTTTGTGGTCAGCTTTTCAAACTTGTTCCTATAAGCTCTCTATGACTCATTCCCTTTGGAGTCTAGATTTTGACTCATGACTTTGCAGAAATGGCAAATGAGACGGTCACTACTGACTCAATCAAATGCCAGAATTCCAGTGTCGAGCAAGACCTTGGAGATCATGCTGTCTCACCTTTTAGCTGATGCTGGGATAACATCTGTGACATTTGCACAAGTGTTTATTCAACCTCTGCTTCATTATCTCTGGTGAGGGGAGGCTCACTGTTTTACCAGGCAGTCCATTCTAATTTTAAACACTCATAGACTTCAGACATTCTATCTTTGTATATGTACAATCCTTATAGCTTTCTCAGGGAAACTACTGGCATAGTGCTGTATTTATACTGTGGAATACTAACCTCAAGAATAAAAATCTGTGAAATATTAATATATGCAATAACATGAATAAATCTCAAAGAGATTATGCTAAATGCAAGAGGGCAAACAGAAAACAGACTGTACTGTGTAACTCCATTTCACTGAAAAGAAAAAACCATAATACAGAAGGTAGATCAGTGGCTGCCTGTCTGTGGCTATGAACTAAAAGATTGGCAGTTTAAGTCCACCAGGCACTCCTTGGAAATTCTGTAGGGCATTCTACTCTGTCCTACAGGGTCACTATGAGTCAGAATCAACTCGACAGCAACAGGTTATATAGCTTCCTCAGAGAACCCTAGTTCCACTGAGGATTCATGTAGGTCTCACTCTTTCGACTGAAATGAAATTATTTATCTGAGATCTTCAGTAAGAGGTTAGTGATTTAAAACTGGCCACATGGACAACCCTATTTGTATGTTTGATCTCAAATATCAGTACATTTATCAATGTAAACGTTTCCAAAGAGAATTTTAAAAACACTTCTGACTACATTTTTTCTAAGTGGAGACACACACGTTTCTGGGAAGCAGCTTATACCTTCAATGGCAATGTGCTTACTACTTTTGTGGATTCTTACAGCAACTAAAATAATTCTCGCCTTCTGAAGGCAAAAATAGAGGAAAAAGGAATGTATGTTTCGTAGAAAAAATTGTGGAGGAGGTCAACTTCTGAAAGGATCACCATTAATTTTCTTGGTAATGAAGATCAATTTAGAGTCAATTTTATGACTATTAATTAGAATGAGTTAAAACTAGAGTTCAGAATATTTAACTTTTTAAGTTAAAGTATTATTGACATTCAGTATATTTACCAGTATTAAATGAACAGTTTGAATAATTTTAGCAATTGTATACAATCATACAACAACTACCAAAATCAAGATACAGAAGGGGCCGCTATGAGTCGGATCCGACTTGACAGCACTTGACTTTTGGCTAAAAAGATTTCTGATACCACTTTGTGGTGCATCTCACCACCTGCATCACAGACTCAGGTAGCCACTGATCTACCTTCTGTTACTGCAGTTTTTCTAGAATTTGACAGAAATAGAGTTATATAGTACATTCTCTTCTGTGTTTACCTTTTTTCTTTTAGCATAGTCTTTTTGAGATTTATTCATGTTATTACATGTATTAATATTTCGTAAGTTTTTACTCTTGAAGTTAGTGTCCTGTAGTATAAATATAGCACAATTTGTTCATCCCTTCACCAGTTGAGAGATATTCAGGTTGCTTCTAGTTTGTGGCTGTTATGAATAATACTATCATGAATATTTGCCTTTATGTTTTTGTGGGGGAAATATGTTTAATTCTTATTGGGTTAATATCTAGAAGTGAAAATTGCTGAGTCACATGGAAAGTACATGCTTACAAGTTTTCCAAAGTGGCTGTCAATTTACAATCCCACCAGCAATGTATGAAAGTTCTAGTTTCTTTACATGCTTGTCAATACTTGGTGTTGTCATTCTTTCTGACTTCAGTCATTCTAGTGGGCATGTAGTGGTGTCTCATTGTTCCATTTTGCATTTCCCTGATGACTAGTGATATAGAAAATCTTTTCCTGTGCTTGTGAACCATTCTTCTGCCTTGTGAGGAATGTGTTTAAATCTTTTGTCAATTTTTTGTTGGGTTATTTGTCTTCAAAACAGATTTTTGAAAGTATCCAGGAATCTTTGGATTCTCATGATTATCTTTCATATGTGGAAGAAGTTAAGAAATCTGATTGGTAAACAGAAAAGAACTTCTTTGCAGGAAGGGACAGAGCTTGGAGCTGCTGAGCCTTTTCTACCCCAGTACAGCATAATGGTCTATTGATATGCACTGTGCACCAACGATACACTGACAGCTATGGCAAGATGCAAATCAGAGCACCCTGTGATGAAAACAGCAGCTTCTAGGGGAGAAATATGCTGTTTGTTTTCTTTAGAATCTGTGGATTTTCTTCTTGAAATAAGAGATAATAAACTTTTCTTTCTTTTTTTCAAAAATAGAAGTTTCCCAAAATGGTGTAAGGAACCTTAGATTTAGGTTGAAGTGTAGCTGTTGATACAGCTGCTGTGACTATAGACCCTAAAGCGAACAGTGACTTGAAGTAAGGTCAATATTTCTCGGTAGTCCTTACATCTTATAAGACAAAATGTGCCATAGGTATTCTGTTTTTTAAAATTTAAAATTGAATGCTTGTATACAAGATGACATAAAATAGTTGAGTACCAATTTGTTCTTATTTTGGAGAGCAAAAAGATTAACACATTATTGGTTAATTTATAAAATACTGTCTAATATACAATAATGTTATACTAAGAAGCCATTATTGTGTTTTTCTTTCTTTCTTTTTTTTTGTTTTTTTAGCACCATTGTGTGTGTTGTGAAGGACTCATTAGAATTACCCAAGATAATCATCCTGGAAGTTTACCTAACCTAAGTAGGAATTACATGATGTGCTCATTTTTACAGGATGAAATAACAATCACACATATTTTGAGAAATGTGGGACTACTATAGCTTCTCTTTTTTAAGTGTCTAATTCAGGTTACATAAGTAACTTACATTTTGCCCTGCTGCTGCATAATAAATTGATCATTTAATAGAGAGACAAGAGATAAAATGAGTTAGGAATTCAAACATGATGAAAGTCTTTGTGAGTATAATAAGGTTCTATATTGAGAAGCATAATCTTCAAAATAGAAATCAGAAAAGTAAAATGACATTAAAAAAAGTTTCTGGCTACAACACAAAGAAACACTTGAGGCTCTAGGATCAAATTGGGATAGAATGAAGCCCTAATTCAAGAGCATCCCTAATTTCTCTGGGGCTCAATTGACTGTCAGTAATAACACACAGCTGATTTCTTGCAATGCATTGTGCTTGGCATGGAGTAGGTGGTTGGTACAGTTTGGTGAGCTTCATTGAAATACTGAAGAACTCTAAGAATTGTATTCAGACCAAAACCTCTTATTTTTTCCTCTCTCTCTGTCTCTCTCATTCTTTTATATCTAGTCATAAGCAATAATTCTATCTATAATTGAGTTAGTGCAGTTGAGACTGCACTAGCATGCTTAGTGCAGGTGACACAGAACTAGCTCATGTTGAGCTAGTCAGATATCTTCTGAAAATTCACTGGCTTTTGTACAAATATCCCTGTGGTAATTAAGACTGTGTTAACTTGGCAACTCCATGTTTGGCTGCTGTATCAAGTGGCAGGGGTAGGACCTGTGGTGGCTTCCCGCCCCTTGGCTCTCATCCCTCTGCCTTCCATCACCTACTTTCTGTCTGCTCATGTTGCCAGCAGCTCTTGCTCTTTTTTTGTGTCTGGTTCTTCGTTCCTGAACTAGTAGCTGTTGGATTCATCAACCCTTACAGCCAGTGAGTGAAAGCCCTGTTCTCTGACTTGCTGATCCTGAGTTCACCAGCCCCTGCAGCTCCATGAGTCAGCAGAGACCTCACCTGCCAGCTTGGGATCCACCAACCCACACAACTGTTGATCTAGAACTCGGGTCTCTGACCTGCCAACCTTGGGTCCACCAGCTCCCATGGCCACATGAGGCTTGTACCCGGATTTGGGACATTCAGCTTCTACAAGTGTATAAGCAGCTTCCTCCATATAAATCTTTCCTTGAACATATATGTGTTAACTGGTTTTGCTTCTCTAGAAAACCCAGCCTAAGACAGTTTAGTACCAACAGAGGGGGGTGCAGCTCTGACAGATAACTAAAATGTGGATTCTGTTTTGAAACTGTGAATCAGTGAAGACTCAGAAGAGGAAAACTGTTAACACCGAAGAAAATGCAGATGGTGAGAAACAGCAGAGGACCAACAGCAGCAGAACTAGAGCAGCACCAGAGAGTTGAATGCCTGTGCCCAGAGGTTTCTCGGCAGAGTGAGGTGCCTCTGGGCACTTGAATCAATGGAGCTAGAGTTGTTGAGTCATGCAGCAGGAGAGCTGAGTGCCCATGTGCAGTAGGCCATGCAGCAGAGTAGGCCTCCAGGCACTTGAATTGGTAGAGCTACAGAGCTTTGGAACAATTACCCCAGCAGATGCAGGCCTGAGGCCTGGGCCATGAGGCCATAGGAAGCAGAAGCTGAAGAGACAAAAAGCATGAGAAATTGAGCTGCCTCAGTGTCACAAGGTATGGCTGTGACCTTGGGAGTTTGAAAGGGTGGAACCAGGGCTTTCTGTGTTTGTGAAAGTGGAATTGCTACTCAGCTGGGGAGACATAGGTGTTATTGAAGTGGGCCTAGAAGGCAGAGTTGTAGCACAGGGCTGGGGGTCTACATTAAGAGAGTATGACCAATTCCTAGAGTCTGGAGGGCAAGAGTAATGTTTAAATTGTCTCAGAGAACAGGGGATTATTTTCAGAGCCTTGAGGGCTAATGTAATGTGTTTTGCTGACTTGTTTGTTACCTGTTTTGCCTTCTTTCTCCATTTGTGATGGAAATGTCTAACTTGTGCCTGTTCTGCCATTGAACCTATGGAAGCAAATAAGTGTATTCTAGGTTTCACAGATGTTAGAAGAGTTTTTGTATTTTGGACTTGGAAGTAATTTAAGACTTCTATCATATGGGGTGGACATGTTTTTGTTATGACTTTTGCTATGATGGGATGAATGTGTTACCCAGTGCCATCAAATGAATGCGTTACATGCTTCAAAAGTGTGATTTATGGTAAGCTGAAGGGTGGAATATCATGGGTTGAATTGTGTCCCCCAGTAGTAATTTGGGAGGGCCAGGATTCCCTGTATTCTGTGATTGCCGTCCATTTTGTGATTTCCTGATGCTGTAAATCCTAATCTCTGCCTGTGGCTGTAGATAGGATGATTATGTCAAAAGAGGATTAAGTTGGGACTGCCACACCCTTGCTAAGGGAATTTCTCTGGAATGTGGCTTGTGCCACCTTTTATCCTTTCATACTATGGGAGATTAAAAAAGAGGGAAGCAAGCAGAGAATCAGGAACGTCATTTCATCAAGAAAGCAGCACTGAGAGCAGAGTGCATCCTTTGGACCTGAGGCTCTTGTGCTAAGATGCTCTCTTTGAATTTGGACTCAGCCTACTAGACTGTGAAAATTTCACTTATTGAATGGACTTGTAACTCGTAAATGGATTTGTGGCTTACTGGACTGTGACAATAACTTTTTTCTTCTTGAAACCATCCACTTGTGATATTTTCTGTTGGAGCAGCACTAGCTGACTAAAACAATCACTTTCTTAAGGATCATATCAGCCAAACACTCACATGTCATTTAGAATCACGTTTCTGTTTTCCTAAGTATAAATAGGAAACCCTGATTGCATAGTGGTTAAGTGCTACATCTGCTAACCAAAAGTTTGGCATTTAGAATCCTCCAGGTGCTCCTTGGAAACTCTATGGAGCAATTCTACTCTGTCCTACAGCATCACTATGAGTCAGAATGAACTCTGTGGCAGTGTCTTTTTTTTGTTTTTAAAGAATAAATAATAATGGGGGCAGTGGTGGTTCAGTCGTAGAATTCTTGCCTTCTGTACAGGAGACCAGATTCAATTCCTGAGCACTGCACCTCTTCCTCAGCCACTGCCCATCTATCAGTGGAGGCTTGTGTGTTGCTGCGATGCTGAACAGCTTTCATGAGAGCTTCCAGACCAAGAAAAATTAGAGAGACCTTGTCATGGATTGAACTGTGTCCTCCCCCAAAATGTGTGTAGCCATTTGGCCAAACCATGATTCTTGACATTGTGTGATGTTCCTATATGCTGTAAACCTCTCCTCTGTGGTCTTAATGAGGGAGGAGGGACAGCAGTTGTGTTGGTAAAGCAGGACTCAATGTGTAAATTGTATTGTACCTTGAGGCAACTTCTTGGGATATGGAGGAAAGGAAAGCAAGCTGAGCATTGAGGGCCTTATACCATCAGGAAAACAGTGCTGGGAACAGAGTACATCCTTTGGAAATGACTTGGGGTCTCTGCTCCCCAGAAGCTCCTGGTCTAGGGGAAGATTGAGAACAAGGACATTCTTTGAGAGCCAACAGAGAAAGACTTCCCCTGTAGATGATGCTTGTAGCATCATCTGTGACAGAATAAAATTTCACTATTTAAAGCCATCTGCCTTGTGGTATTTCTTTTATAGCAGCACTGGATGACTAAGACGGGCCTAGTGGTCTAGTTCTGAAATGCAACTATTAAAAATATAAAGCACAGTTCTACTCTGACACACATGAAGTTACCATGAGGCAAGATCAGCTTAACAGCAACTGGTTTGAGAGTAAATGAGAACTTGTTTTGTTGTCACAGATAGCACGACAATTCACAGTTCTCTCATTGATAGAAGATTCCTTTTATACCTAAATATGTACAACAGAGGGAAAACCTTAGCCATGTAATTTTTACAGTATATCAGCCTTCTATCCTGCATTTCAAACCTTGTGAATATGAGTTTGTTGGTCTATATTTTCTGCTGACATGTTTAATTGCCACCTTTTCTCAAGATAATTCAAAATAAAGACTTAAACATTAAATTCATTACACACTGTAAATGAAGAACTGGAGACCCACTGATGATGGAGTATAATCAGTGAGTTGAAGTCCCAGGCAAGACTCAGCAGACCGTTGGTAGATTCTACATACAAGGTGACACAGGCAGAATTAACTCCATCAAGGGTCTTAAAACATTTAAAATAATTTTGCCTTTGCTGCCAGGACTCTCAGAGTTAACTTAGCCTCAACTGTAGTAACTGAAGGATTACCTCCAACTCCTGGTAAGGTGGATCTGTTTTTACTGCTGTTCTTCAGACTCTTTTTTTCGTTTAAATTTTAACACTTCTGCCAGAGGTACTCCCATATGTATGTCAGTTTGTGGTACTGTGGGGGCTTGCATGTTGATGTGATGCTGGAAGCTATGCCACCAGTCTTCACATGGCAGCAGGATCACCCGAGGCAGAAAGGTTTCTTCCTAAGACTAGGAAGAAAGATCTCTTTAAAGCATTGGAAAGCAAGATGTTGCCTTGAAGACTAAGATGCACCAGATCTAAGCCATGGTGTCTTCAGTCACCTTATAGGCATGCTAAAGCTAAATGAATGAATAATGAAGAACAAAGAATAAAATGATGCCTTTGAGCTGTAGAGTAGGCAAAGAATATTGAATATATCATGGACTGCCAAAAGAATGGAACAAGTCTGTCTTGGAAGAGGTACCATCAGGACATTTCTTAGAAGCAAATATATACAGTGAGACTACATATCACATACTCTGGACATATTACCAGGAGGAATCAGTCCCCAGAGAAAGACATCATGCCTGGTAACGTAGCAGGACAGTGAAAAGGGGAAGACCCCCAACAAGATGGGTTGATACGGTGGCTGCAACAATATGCTAAAGCATAATGATAATTGTGAGGATGGTGCAGGACTAGGTAGTATTTCATTCTGTTGTACATAGGGTCACTATGAGTCAGACCACCTCAGCGATGCCTAGTAATGACAATATTTTTTCTTATTTAAATGCTCTTAAATAACAAAGCAGAG
Source organism: Heterohyrax brucei (assembly GCA_028571685.1). Lineage (NCBI taxonomy): Eukaryota > Metazoa > Chordata > Mammalia > Hyracoidea > Procaviidae > Heterohyrax > Heterohyrax brucei. The sequence goes on from CM053144.1 coordinate 140,495,718, forward strand.
TATCGATGAGAAAAAATATAAAACATTGCAACAGTGACAAGATGTTTAAAGTAATGAGGTATCAAAAAGCCCAAAATTAGGCAAAAATTAATATCTCCATGCACCTGTTTCTTGTGTATAGACTCTGATTTACAATGATGACCATTAACATGGAGATGTCCATTGATTTATTTTATTCGGGGGTATGAGTTAGAATCTTGTGGTCTATTCTATTTTTAGAAAATTGAAATGAATCGTAATAAAAAGTGTTACCTTTTGAAAGCATATTAGGAACCAAGCACCAGGTAATTTTTAATTCTGGTATAATTCAGCCGTCACAAAACCCTTGTGAATTACCGTCGTCATCATTTCACAGATGAGAAAATTGAAGCCCATGGAGGTTATGTGTGCCGCTTACCATAGTGCTGCTAGTCAATCACCAAGTCAGAATTTAGCCCAGATCTCTCTGGACATATTTTTTGCCATTGTAAAAATACAACTTCCTTAAGGGTCATGTCAGCCAACTACCATGCATCACATGGAATTCCACTTAACTGGCCCAAGTATGTGAAAATTTATCTTTAAAAACAGCCCTGCCATACTCTTAGAGTTACATTGTGATATTTAAAACCCCCGCAAAGGTAGCAGATTCTTCTTTCTGTCTGAGTTTATATTTTATCATTCTCCTGCATTCTTTTAGAAACCCTGGTGGCATAATGGTTAAGTGCTACGTCTGCTAACCAAGAGGTCAGCAATTAAGATCTGCCAGGCGCTCGTCGGAAACTCTACGGGGCAGTTCTGCTGTGATCTACAGGGTCGCTTTGAGTCAGAATTGACACTGTGGCAGTGGGATTGGTTGGGTTTGGTACGTTCTTTTCCTTTTGTCTTTTCCTCAGTTGAGGGGGAGACTCTCAGATACATTGAATACACCCTGTGGTAGACCTTCAGTTTCCAATAGGATACTAATTACAAGATGGTTTATAGTAGTACAGTGGAGGATTCCTGCCATGGATTGTGTCCCCCCAAAAATATGTGTAGAAATTTGGTTGGGTCATGATTACCAGTACTGTGTGATTTTCCTGTGCTGTATGTTAAGGAAGATTAGGGTGGGACTGCCAATCACTTCCTAAGGTTGCCTCCCTGCTCTTTTGTAAAGGGAGTTTCCCTGGAGTGTGGCTTGCACCATCTTTTATCCTTTCATCCTAAGAGAGATAAAGAGGAATGGAGCAAGCAGAGAATTGGAAATCTCACACCATCAAGAAAGCAGTACTGGGAGAAAAGCACTTCCGTCAGACCTGAGATTCCTGCTCCAGGATGCTCCCTGACTGAAAGCTGATGCAACACAAGGACTTTCCTCCAGAGTGAACAGAGGGAAAGCCTTCGCCTGCAGCAGACCCTCTGAATTTGGACTTGTAGCCTACTGGGCTGTATAAGAACAAGTGTACCTCTACAACAGCCGTCCTCCTGTGGTAGTTCTGTGAGAGCAGCACTAGATGACTAAAACTAATCCCCAGAGTTCCTCGTAGACTTGTGTTTGATAGCTGTCCTAGTCTTAGAATCAGAAGTTGCTGTCAAAGCTTCTAAGGAAGAGATGTCCCCATTTCAAAATTATATTTTCTGTAAAATTGCAAATTATCTTCAAACAGTGGGAAGCTTATAAAAATGAACTTGTGATTTATGGACCAGTGATATTTTCATGTCACCATCTGAGGCAGAATTGATGGTACTGTAATAAATTGTAATTGAGGAATTTTAGCATGGTGTTTTTGCATGCCTAATATAGGGACATTCCTCATTTCTTTTTAATTTTTACTCAGGAAAAAAAAAAAGGAAAGACCACAAAAACAGAAACTCCATTGTTGGCTAATACCATTGCAGCTCAGCTGAGGCGAGCTTGCCATGATGTGATGGAGTGATTTCCAGTGGCTGATTGCCCTGTGCTTTCTGATGTAAAAGGATTCAGTACCAAGCAATGCTGCTCATTAGACAGGCTTCTGCTAAGGCAGAGCAGCTTTATTTTTCCTTCTGCAGTGTAAGGTACCAAGTGCAATTCAACCAGCCTCCAATTTAAGGCCAATATTAGGAAATCTGGAGGGTTCAGATAAATGTAATGTGCGTGATAAAACATATATATATATACGTAACTTTTATTATGTGCCTTTAATATATTACCTTATCAAAATTTTAACCAGAGCTATGAACAAACAGCAAAATGGACCTTTTGGAGACTCTGGGGTCTCATTCCCCATCATAACCCTTCCCGTCTTGAGCAAACAAACAGGCTGTGCTGTGGCCAGAAGGCAGGCAACAAGGAAGAAAAGGAGAAAAAGCAGAGTCTGGTTAATTCCAGACTCTGGCCAATTAGTGTCCAGATAATTAAGAGCTGGCTTTAAAATAAAATACTCAACACCTAATATAGACTCAATGATGACTAGGACACAGGCAAGAGAATTCAAAATTTTGGAATATTTTCTCAACTAGTAGAAGTCCAAGGTTATATAACCTGAAAGGATGAAGATAGGTTTCAAGCCCCTGATAGGGCACAGGACATTAGACAGCTAGCTAGCAGCAGCAAATCATCCAACAGCTGGAAAAAAAGACCAGCTTTCAGTTTCAGTGACTGAGATGGTGGGTAATTGGTAGCATGAATAGGATTTATTTTCAAAAGATCTTTTGTTATTTTGTCTTGTTTTATGTTCCATTTATGTTGTCTAATAAATACCTATCTACAAGCTAAAGATAAAACCCTGAGAGAAACACTTCTGTGGCAGTGTCTCCAAGTTCAATTAAAGTTGAGGGTCAAGGCAATTTTTCAGAAGACTTGAAGGAAAACAATTTCACTTCTGCTGAATTAACAGGCAAATTCAACAAAAGCTTGCACTGCGCTTTAACTCTAGCACTTAACTATCGTCGGGCAGAATTGACAATCAAAGATAAAATATTACGTGGCTATTACAAGACCAATCTTAGAAATCCAATACCGAATGGCAGATTCTTTTTACAGAGTTGTCATGGAGGCGGGTTCTACCCAAACAGATAAGATATTTAATAAATGGCAAGGAAAGAAATTGCTTATGTGCACTTTGGAGAGATGATGTTCTCCTTTGCTTTACTGTTCTTTGTGCTAATGCTTGGAAGATGCATCTCTGCTATCCTTGTTCTTCCCTTAAAAGTGTAGTAGACTGCCAGATTTAAAAGAGAAGACACTTTCAAACTGACACCCTACAGCCTGCAATGAGCTCCTATCATTGGCAAAAACATCCCGCCACTGTCTAAACTGGCTTATATAGGTAGAACATCCAGCGTGTGCTCCCTGAGTTTCTGGAAACTCTGACTTGAAATGGTAATTCTTAGGGAATTTACTTGTAAATTGACTAAGGAACTCTCTCCTATGAGGATCCTCAGGGGCCTGTTTAATGGATTCAGGATAAGCAGTGAGGGGCCAGGCCAGCAGCTGTCTTTTGGTAGGCGGAATGGTCAGCAAGTGGTCAGTCCTGCCCACAGAAAATCAGCTTCTATGAATGTATCTTGAGTGGCAACACAGATGAGACTTGAAGACTGCTGCATCTGGAGTGGGATTTGTCTCTTGACAGTTTCTTGCTCTTTCGAGCTTCCCTGTTTCCTCCAGGACCGAGCACTCTGGGAGACAGAGATGACACCAGAGCTAGGACCTAAGGGAACCAGCTCCAGCCTTGGCTCTGCCACTATGAAGTTGTGTCCTTGGGTTACTTACTTAGCCTCTTTGCATTTCATTTTCCTCAACTGTAAAACAAAAGTGATGGACTGTATGATTCATAAGGCCATTTCAGCTCTCTAAATCCTATGACCTTTTGGTGTGTATATTTTCACCCTAATAAAAAAATGGTAATAATAAGAACAATAACTCCATAATCTTAAATAAGTATCTAATTACTCTTTGGTCTTAAGGTAATGACTGTAAATCTGATGGACTTGGTTTAAAGATAAAATCTTCTAAGAGCCAATTATGTTTCTCCTCTCTAGATTGCTTTGGGAAATCCTGGTGACATAATGGGTAAGTGCTATGGCTGCTAACCAAAATGTCAGCAATTAAAATTCACCAGGTGCTCCTTGGAAACTCCATAGGGCAGGTCTGTTCTGTCTGTCCTATATGGTTGTTGTGAGTTGGAATTGACTCGACAGCAGTGGGCTTGGTTTTTGGTTTTAGATTGCTTTCTTGAGGCTAGGAGTCCAAGAACCCCTTCCACAAAACTGGGGCCTTCATATCCCTGTCTCTTCATAAAGAGGAGAGGTGTAAAATCTTCAATACCTCTACATACGTAGATGGGAAGAAGAGAAGCTTGGGTCTCTACTCTGACTCCTTGGCTGAGCTGTCAGGCCCTTGTATTGTTACCAAGCCAGGCCTCACCTGCTTCAGGTGAGGTCTTACCTGTCATGTATGATTCTGAGCCTGGAAAAAACCTCAAATTTTTATTTACAATCACTCTTCAAATCCAGTTTCAAGAACACCTCAAAAGAATTCAATTTATTGTCAAAGTATCATTATAAATCTAAAATATAAGAGTTATCAACAGTCCTAATTATAAATGCTATTCTTTGTGGCTTTTGATCTGTTTCTACAAGTTAGCATTCTTCATAATGTGCCAATAAGATGGCAGCAGAATGAACAACAGTAAAGTATATGGAAACACAACTTAATCAAGAAGAAATCATAGACAAAAGAAATGCCAGAAGGGCTTCATGCAGCTCATCTTCTGATATTTATTTCTACATTCCAGGATCGTGACTGAATAAGCAGCTATTTGCACAGACTTACGTATGTTCAGATACCAATCCACTTCCACCAAGTTGATTCTGACTCTTTGCTACCCTTTAGCAGTAGAAATGCCCCACCGGGTTTCCAAGGAGTGCCTGGCAGATTCAAGCTGCTGACCTTTCGGTTAGCAGATGTGGCACTTACCCAGTGTGCCACCAGGGTTTCCTAAATGCAGGTACATAAATAATTGGTGGCTGTGGAATGTGCATGTGTAGGAAAAAAATCAACAACTCATTTATTTATGGGAATCCTGGTGGTGTAGTGGTTGAGTGCTATGGCTACTGACCGTATGGTCGGCAGTTCAAATCCATCAGGCATTCCTTGGAAGCTCTATGGGGCAGTTTTACTTTGTCTGTAGGGTTGCTATGAGTCAGAAGTGACTTGACAGCAACAGATTTGGGTTATAGGGTTGCTATGAGTCAGAATCAACTCTGTGGCAGTGGGCTTGATTCTTTTGGTTTCTTTATTTAAAAAAACCATTGCTGTCGAGTTGGCTCTGACTCGTGGTGACCCCAGAGGTCAGAGTAGAACTGCCCCCTCGAGTTTCCAAGGAACCTCTGGCAAATTTGAACTGCTGACTTTTTGCTAGCGGAGGTGGCACTTAACCCACTACACCACCAGGGTTTCCTTATTTATTTATTGAAAATACAAAAAATATATATATATATATTCTGAGAACTAGACACTCAGGCTTTGGTTTGTGGCTACTTGTTTAAAGCTCAAATCTATTGTAAGTAGTGCTGTGTCACTTTCCTCCATGCTGTCACAACTTTACACAATTACTTGGGAAAAGAGTCCAATTATATGCTTCTGGTATATCTGGGAGAGCTCTCATGTTTTATTAATGCTAATAAAAGGGAAAAACTCTGTAGAGAAATAGACTGCCAGGCTTCACTTGTACTGCCCAGTCAGGACGCAGAATGCTCAGAAGTGTGCCAATAAAAGCTGGCTCTTAATGCTTCCAAAATTTTCTCAAGGGCAAAATTTGCTAATTTTCAGTTTTCAGGAGAACTCATATTTATAACTATGTATCGTATGTAAGCATGGTACATTTATAGTAAGTATGTGGCAAAACCCATAAGTTAGTTTTAAAAAGAAAAGAAAAAAAAAAAAACCTGGAGCTCTCCCCGATACACAGTGAGCAGGCAGGATTATAAGTCAATCCCAGGCTGGTCCTACCTTACCGTGTATCTGAGGGGTTTGGTGCAAATGCTCCAGAGATGGAGCAAGCCAAGCCAGGTGCCATCTGTGATTTTGCATAAAAAGCATATTTAATGTGAGATCTCATTAATACTGTTTTGGCTGTTCTCAGCTGGCCACGCTTGTAAAGGAGGAGGGCTGGCAGGTTCCAGTGGCTTACAGCCACTCTTGTGCTAAACTCTCAGGCCCTTGTGTTGTTACTGAGCCTAGGCCTAAAAATCTTGAACTACTGTCTATGGATAATTGCTGTCCTTATTTTCAGTTTGTTGGCTTAGTGTCTATGGTGACAGACATTTCTGTTAACGTCTGGCCATGAAAACACTGACTCTGAGGTAGAAGAGATTACTGGGTTAGAACTTTTAAAGAGAAGAAATACAGAACATACACAACCAGAGTTTTATCCTGAGATTCAGAATCTGAAGCCCAAACCAACTGCACTACTGTAGAGGTGAATTCAACTCATTAACTCATAAAAACTCCAGCTAGATAGTACTTCAGCTTTCAAAGTTGACTATCCCCGTGCTCCACTTACTAGCAACTGCTAACTTCTTGGGGCCTTGGTGTCTCATCTGAAAAGAAGGGAACAAACCACTTTCCTTAGAAGCTTGTTATGAGGATTAAAGGAATTAATCCATGTAAAGTGTTTAAAAAAGAGGCTGCCACATACTAAGTGCTGCCTTACACTACTCTTTAATTTATGAAGGTCAGTTTTTAACTTTAGGTATTTCTTGAAGATAAGAAATTCAGCAACTCCTACGCATTTATTGCTCCCTTTCTAATAATCAGTAGATTGTAATTGATCTGTTCATTAAATGTTTATTCATTGTTTCTAATGTGAGAGGCTGGAGTCTCTGGATGGTGAAATGATTAAAGTACTCAGATGCTAACCTAACGGCTGGTGGGTTGAGTTCTTGCTAGGTAGGCAAGATCCAGCAATGATAGGAGGTAGCCAACCCATTTCCTTGTGGAATCGCAAGGCTAGTGGAGAAGACACATGATAAATAAGTTAAAACATGAAGTTAGTCAAGTAAGTGTGGATTATGTTTAGAGCTTTAGGCGAAATTGGTAGGAGTGGTTGTAGAAAATAATAATAGCAAGCCTTAAGTTAGGTGAGGAGATGTGAAAGATCTTCGCTGGGGAGAAACTGGTTGGGCTGTTACATGAAGATCAAGGAGAGCTGGGTAAGAGCATTCTGAGCAACAGGAATATTTGGAAAACTCAAAGGCCCAGGTGCAGAAGGCAGTGCCAGGGAGCAGAGTGGAAGTTGCTGTATTAAAGGTTTTTAAGTCAAAGAGTCGAATGCCTGATTTGTATTTGCTAAAGTTTTCTTTGGCTGCTTTATATGGAATAGATTGCAGGGGACAAATATGGGAGCAGGAACTCATAGGCAAACAGTCATAGGAGTCTGGATAAGATAAGTTGGTGGATCTGATCAGGGTGTTAGTGGCCAGGGCAAGCAGAGGTGTATCTAAAGTATGGCAGGCAGGGAACATGCCATGGACACCACTTGAGGGAAGCACTAAACAGTTTCTATTAACCACTACATTTCCAGTGCCAGCTATGAGAGATCATTCAGCAAGTTGAAACTAATACCTTCATAATTGAGAGCTTCCATAGATCAAGGCAGGGTATATGGTCTTGTTCTGCTGAGATCAGAAAAAAAAGAAACTGAAAAAGATGACTTTCAGCACATCAGACTAATTTTCAATCAAAGCAAGGAAGATGCTTTTCATAATTTTTTCATAATTGTTGTGCAGCACTATAATGTGTTAAGTAAAAGATTAACAAGTTTGGCTTATGTTTTTGAGCTGATATGGTAAAATTCTCTAAAAGGTGGATGGTGGAGGATTGGAGAGGGGTGTAATTTCAGTGCTTGGCCATAGACATTATTTTCTGTCAATGCACCTCGGAGGGCCAGGGGTAGAGTTAAAGATGATTTGGAAATAGAAAAGCAGGACTTCTGCAAATTGGTGGGACCTGAGGAGTGACAGAAAGGTATGAAATGAGAGTTCTTACCTTAATTTTGCTGATAAATATGATGACTATGTCAGTAACACCAAAAACAAAACAAAACAAAACAGTTTTTACATGTTTAAGAGATGACAGGTTACATATAATGTCATTACATGTAGGATCTTATAATATGTTTTATGTGACAGAATTTAATAGCTGGGAAAATGCATGATGTTTTAGAGATTTCTTCACCAAAAATAGGACACTGGGCGGGTTCTATACGTTTTTCTCTTTGCAAAGTTGGTTGTGGCCTCACAGTCTTCCAAGCTCCTCTTCCCTCTATATGTACCAGCATATCTCAGAGACAGTGGGTTCAGTTCCAGACCGTCACAATAAAGTAAATATTGCAATAGAGCAAGTCACATGAATTTTTTGGTTTCCCAGTAGATATGAAAGTCATGTTCACGCTGTGCTGAATCTAGTGAGTGTGTAATAGCATTATGTTAAAAAAAAGAACATATTTTGATTTAAAAAAAACTTTATTGCTAAAAAGTGTTAGTCATCATTTGAAACTTCAGTGAGTCATGCTCTTTTTTGCTCTTGGAGGGTCTTGCCTGAGTGTGGATAGCTGCTGACTGATCAGAGGGGTGATTGCTGAAAGCTGGAGTGGCTGTGGCAATTTCTTAAAATACGACAGCATAGTTAATCACGTACGTAGACTCTTATTTTCACAAAAGATTTCTCTGTCGCATTCAGTGCTGTTTGATAGCATGTTACACCCCCAGTAGAACTTCTTCCAAAATTGCAGTCCATCCTCTCAAACCTTACCACTACTTTGTCAACTGAGTTTATGTAAGATTCTCAATCCTTTGTTGTCATTTCAATAATGTTCATAGCATTTTCACTAGAAGTAGATGCCATCTCAAGAAACCATTTTCTTTTCTCTTCTGTAAAAAGCACCTTCTCATGAGTTTGTTACTGTGAGACTGCAGTAATTCAGCCACGTCTTCAGGCTCCACTTCTAATTCTAGTTCTCAGAACTAGCTTCCACTGTATCAGCAACTATTTCCACCACTGAAGTCTTCACCTTCTCAAAGTCATCCATGAAGATTAGAATCAGCTTCTCCCAAACTGCTGTTAGTGTTGATCTTTTGACCTTCTCTCATGAATCATGAATGTTCTTAATGTCATGTTTCAGGGAATAGGGAAGCCCAAGGAGCGGGAAGAATTGGGAAATGGCCTGTCATTTGGAGCAGTCAGAACACATACAGCATCTATTAGTTCACTGTCTTGTATGGGCACAGTTTCTGGTCCTCCCCAAGCAATTACAATAGTAACATCAAAGATCACTGATCACAAATTGTCATAACAAATACTAACGGTGAAGAAGTGTGAGATATTTTGAAACTTACCAAAATGTGGCACAGAAATACAAAGTGAACATATGACATTGGAAAAAATGCACCAATAGACTTGCTTGATGTGGGATTCCCACAAACTTCCAATTTGTAAAATATGCAGTGTCTGTGAAGAGCAAGAAAGGGAAGCATAAAGAACAAGATATGCCCATATTTACCAAATGCCCTATAATTTTCAAACTTTTTCCTCAGTAAATCACGGGCAACTGTGGCATTGCATTACAGACAATGTGAGATACTTGTCTTCCTAGCCTGAAACCTTTGGCAAAGTATATCCCCTCTTTTTACAGTTCTTCAACTGTAAAAATGGAAATCAATAGTAGAACCTTTCTCACTGGATTGTACTGAAGATTAAATGACTTATGACACATAAAGTGCTATGCAAGTGCCTGAAATCATATAGTATGATTTCAGTAATTTTCTGGCTCTTATTATCACTGCAATTAATATAGACAGAGTTTTTGGAAAGTGCATACTTTAGCTTCTTCATCTGAAAAATAAAGATAGTTTGCTCCTTAGAAGCTAGTGGAGAAATAGTCTGGTTTAATTTAGAATATTGTGTCGTTCTGAGGAAAATGTGATTTAACAATAAGGCGTTAATATTTTCCTGGGTGGATCACATCAAATGCACAAAACCTGGCTAATCACATTGGATAATAGGATGCTTTCAGAAGTCTAAAAACATGAATCCCTTAAGGAAGTAATTTTTTTTTCAATTCTGTCCACAACTTTGTATTCAGAGAACCTCTACTACTTTGTATGCCTGAAGCACTATTATTATATCCTACCTATTTATACTGAGTTACAGCCAGAAGGGATTTGAGATGGATTACAATAAAGGGCCCAGCAATCATAAATCATTGAAACAAAAGTAACAAAACCAAAGGGGGAAAGATGTAAAGCTTTTATAAATATTTCATGTTTTCTGTAACTAGAATTTTTTTCACTCAATTACTTTAGAATACTTTACAATCTTCTGATTAATCTGCATCAGATGCCGACCTGCAAGGGTTAGCAAGCGTTGTCCTCACACCAGGAATGTGAAATGTCAGCATCTAGCTGAAGTAGAAGGTTGGGAATAGTCAGCCTATCTGCTGGTGAGTCCAGTGTCGTACTTTCCCCAAACATGCACACGTTTCTTTTTTTCACTCGTCATATGTTTTCCTGCAATTCTAAGTTGCTTCACAGTTAATAGAAGATGATAGATTAAAAAGTAATACATTTTTATTGAACCAACAAAACTGTAACATACACGAAAAGCAAATAAAAGAAAAAATCTTTGCCAACACACATAAAGAATGATTTTGCACAGTTGCAATCAAAGCCTAGTTTTTCACTTGGGTTATATTTTAAGCATTTTTTTCTATTTCTACAATCTTTTGGTAATGATTGATTCAAGTTGATACACTGTAAATTAATGAACCATTATATTATGGTAATATGTAGGTCACTTAATTTTCTTATGAACTGTGAATAATCATGGTGCAAGTCTAGTTTTGCCATCTTTTGATAACTTTCCTATGATAAATTCCCTAAAGCAAAACCCATTGCTGTCAACTCCAACTTGTAGCAACCCTATAGGGCAGAGTAGAACTGCCCCATAGTGTTTCCAAGGAGCACTTGATAGATTAGAACTGCTCACATTTTGGTTAGGAACTATAGCACTGAACCACAATGCTACCCAAGTTTCCAATAAATTCCTTGGTGGGTGGTTACTGGGACTGTCAAAGATTAGGAACATTAGTGTATCTTAGGACATGTTACTGTCAACAGTGCAGGAAAATGTTAGTTTTTTCTCACTTTATAAAGCATGAGTGCTCCCATGCTTTCTTTTGTCCTAATAAGTATGAATTAGTGAAAACTTGTGTGTACAGATGTTGTACCTCTAAATTTTGCTTTCTGGTACTCAAAGACAGATTTAATTTCCTCTTTGTGTTATGTTATACCATATTACATTCACATATATAAGTATGTGTGTTATATATCCCATATGTAATATATAAATGTAATATTTAACTGTATACCTGTATAAATAATAGGTATCAGACTACTACTGAGTCATTTCATTTTTCTTCTAAGATTAGTGATTGTATTTTTTAAACAGGATTTTCTAGAAATAATATCAATAGAAATATTTTTAAGCTGTTTGTTAAGAAAGCCCCATTAATTCCTAAGTGTCCAGTAGATAACCCATCATTTCTATTATTGTTTTGTGAGGACCTCAGAAATGGATATATAGATTTAGTAAAAAATACACAGGAAAGACCTTTTACGAAGTTTTCATGACACAAAACACAGGCAGACAGATAAAAGTCTTTCGGAATGGATTACATTCCTTTATTCTTTTCTAGCCACTTATTTCATATTATTCTATAACCCTTTGGATCAGGGCGACATAAAGATTTGTAACAGTGCAGACTTAGTGGGACAAAAGTATGTGAGAATGGAAATGCAAGATAAAGTGAAAATAGTGACGCAAGTGAAACAGTATAATGTGTGTGTCTGTGTAGTAATGTGTGTGGTGTGTATCTGTGGTTTTCAGCATGTGGCATTGTAGTATGAGGCTAAAAATTCAAACACTAGAATTAGACTGTTTGAATTATGTTTCGTTACTGGCTAGCTGTGTGATCGTTCGCAACTTACTTAATGGCTCTGCACCTCAATTTTCTCACCGATGATATGGGGACAGTGTTAAGATCTGTCTTCTAGAGTTGAAGGATTAATCCATGTAAGCCTTTAGGGAATCTGGTACATAGTAAGAGCTTAATAAACATTAGCTTTGACTATTACTGTTGCCGTGATATGATGAGACCTGATATCTCCAAAAGGACGCAATACTCTCAGTAAAGAGTGAATGAATTTTATTGCTTTTCATTTTTTGGAAGTTCCTCTTAGATTCCACAAAGTTATTTGCCTAGGATGTGCTTCACCAGTTTCTATAAAAATCCTACTCTCCAATGTCTCTTCTAACTTGTTACATTTTGCTGTTACAGTCTTTCCTTTCTATTTGTTTTGCTCACCTTCCTGTACTATCTTAGGAAATGCAGAAGAGGTTGCATTTTACTTCAGTATCACCTCGACATGCACAGGTGATCGTGGTTCTTGAGTGGTCAGGACATCGCAGGAGCCCATGCTGCTTCTGTAGGAAAGTGTGGAGGTGGGAAAGAGGGCCAAGAGAGGGCTGCAGCAGTGAGGGGTGGTTCCTCCAGTGGAGGCAGGTGACGAGTGAACCCCTGGCTCCATATGCTTCTCTTGATGCTGCACCTGAATCAGAGATGGATGCAATGGACGTGAATGAATCTCTAGATGAACAGACTAAGGAAACAGGCAGTTTGTCGGAACAAGAGGTCTCTGCATTATACTTTATTAATATGATATTTTCCTAGCATTAGTTATCTCAGACCTGCCCTGGATCTAGGGAGAGGATCTAGTCCACAGAGTTCTACAGATAGAGCCGGAAGAGAGAAGAGAAGGAAGAGAAAAGAACAAAAAGAGCTACAAATTCATTCGTTTGCTGTGCTGTGAATGAGCAGAAAACTGGTGCCTTGGTTGATTTTTGCAAAATTAAAACTATTTTTAGGTTTTAAATGCAGCACTATTTTAAGGTTCTAAAAAATATGATTTTGTTCAACTGAGACTAATTTTGGATGCATAAATGGCAACATTTCTGGATACCAAATGAATTTCCACTTAGAACAAACTTATAGAAAGGTTAATCATATTGATAGAATAAAATAGGCCAATTTTCACTGCAAGGAAATATTTCAGTGTGCAGAATTACCAGGGGAAAGAATGTTTTCTCTTGATTTTTGTTTTGGAGTTAAATTTACAGACAACAGTCTTCAACTATCAAGTAAAAATAATTTTGATTTCTTTTACCATTTTCTCCTCACAGAGTAGATATCTTTTGTTGCTCATAGATTCTTTTTTTTTTTTTTTTTAACATTTTATTTTTCTTTAAGTGAAAGTTTACAACCCAGGCCAGTTTGTTATACAAAAACTTACACATACACTGTTTTATAACTCTAGCTGCTCTCCTCACACCATGAAAGCACACTCCTTTCCACCCTGTATTTCCTGTGTCTGATTCAACCAGCTTCTGTTCCCCTCCACCCTCTCGATTCACCTCTGGACAGGAGCTGCTCAATTAGCCTCATGTATCTACTTAAGTAGGCACATTCCATGCTAGTATGATTTTATGTCTTACAGTCCAGTCCAGTCTTTAGCCGAAAAGTTGGCCTCAGGAATGGTTTCAGTTCTGGGCTGCTGGAGAGTTCAGGGGCTATGTCTTCTGGAGACACTCCAGTCTGTCTAACCATTAAGTCTACTCTTTTTAATGAGTTCTAATTCTGCACATCCATTTTTCTCTTGCTATATCGGGGACTGTGTTGCATTCCCTGTCAGGACAATCATTAGTGGCGGCTGGGCACCGTCTATTTTTTCTGGTCTAATATTGATGTAGTCAGTGGATTATGTGGTCATTCCTGTCTCTTAGACTAATATTTTTGCTCTTTAGAATATGTGTGTGTGTGTGTGTGTGTCTACACACACACGTAAACAATTGTTCAATTTTTGATGGGCCACATGACTCTTAGAGTTGACCACACACCTATTCTGACTTCCCTTGTGATGTCTTGTGGTTAGGACCTCAGGACCATGGGCACTCTAGATACCCACTGGCCACCATGACACTGTTGTGTAGTACTGTTTAGCACTTCGCTTCTTGGCAGCACTGGCCTTTGGCTCCATTAATAGCCTTCTTGATTAGCACCTGCCCCATCCTCATGCCTTGATACCTTTCATGTCTGAGTCTCTGAGATCATGAGAGTGACAGTGTCATGTGCCCATCTTTCCTTTCTAGAAGATGAAACACAAACCAATTATGAAGGAATAAAATACTTTAAAAATCTTATTTAAAATTTTTGTTGTTTTATTGTGGTAAAACTAGGTATGACAAAGCATTAGCCAATTCAGCATCTTTTACCTGTACAATTCAGTAACATTAATTAGGTTTAGCATGTACAGTCATCACCACAGTCCATTTCCAGATTATCACATCACCATTAGCAGAAACTCAGTGCCTCCTAAGCAATGCCTGCACTTTTCATTCTCTGTTCTACCCTTGGTAACTACTAATAAATTTCAGTCTCAGTACTTTTGGTGCATAGTAGTTAAGCATTTAGCTGCTAATGGAAAGGTTGGCAATTTGAACTTACCAGCCTCTCCATTGAAGGAAGATATGTCAGTCTACTTCTGTAAAGATTTGTTGTTGATTTGTTACTTGCCATCAAGTCAGATCTGACTCACAGTCACCCCTTGTACAACAGAATGGAACATTGTCTGGCTCAGTGCCATCCTCACCATCCTTATTATGCTTGAACCCATTGTTTCAGCCACTGTATAAATCCGTCTTGTTCATGTTCTTCCACTTTCTTGCTGGCCTTCTGCTTTACTGAGCATGATGTCCTTCTCCAGGGACTGATCTCTCCTGATAACATGTTGAAAGTATGTGAGATGTACTCTCAGCATACTGGCCTCCAAGGCACTTTCTGGATCTACTGCTTCTAAGACAGATTTGTTCATTCTTTTGGCAGTCTGTGGTATATTCAATATTCTTCTCCAACACCATGATTCAAAGTTGTCCTTTATTCTTCAGTCTTCCTTTTTCAGCTTTCCTATATATATATAAGGTGGTTGAAAACACCAGGGATTTGGTCAGGCACACCTTAGTTCTCAAGGTGATACTTTGCTTTTCAACTGATTAAAGAGGTCTTCTGCAGCAGATTGCCTTATGTAATGCGTCTTTTGATTTGACTGCTGCTTCTAAGGATTTGGATTGTGGATCCAGGTAAAATGAAATCCTTGACAACTTCAGTCTTTTCTCCATTTATCATGATGTTACTTACTGATGCAGTTGTGACAATTTTTGTTTTCTTGTTGTTGAAGTGCAATCCATATTTAAGGCTATAGTCTTTGGTCTTCATTGGTAAGGGATTCAAGTCCTCTTGACCTTCTGAAAGCAAGATTACATTAATGCATAACACAGATTGTTTAATGAGTCTTCCACCAGTCCTGATGCCCTGCTTTTCATACAGTCCAGTTTCTCTGGTTATTTGCTCAGCGCACAGATTGAATAAGAATAGTAATATGATACAACCTCCATACACACCTTTTCTGACTTTAAGCCAGCCTTGGAAACCCCATGGGACAGTTCTACTCTGTCCGTTAGAGTCACTGTAAGTCATAATTTGACTGGATGGCTTTTTTTTTTTTTTTTGGTCTCTTATTCTTTTACCTACTTCAACAATTTCATATAAGTTGGATCATACAATATTTAAGACAAATACTTTTGAAATTTAAAATTAGTAAAGATATGTGAGCAGATGAAGATGAAGAGATCGAAGATTTTTACCAGCTTCTGTAGTCTAAAATTGATCAAACATCCAAACAGGATGCACTGATGATTACTGGCGAGTGGGATGCAAGAGTTGGAAACAAAGAAGGATCAGTAGTTGGAAAATATGGCCTTGGTGACAGAAATAATGCTGGAGATCAATGATAGAATCTTGCAAGACTATTGACTTCTTCATTGCAAATACCTTTTTTAACCAGCACACATGGTGACTGTACACATGGGCCTCACCAGATGGAGTAACAGGAACCAAATTAACTACATCTGTGGAAAAAGACAATGGAAAAGCTCCATATCAGCAGTCAGAACAAGACCATGTGCTAACAGCAGCATGGGTCATCAACTGCTCATATGCAAATTCAAATTGAAACTGAAGAAAATTAGAACAAGTCCACAAGAGCCAAAGTATGACCTTGAGTATATCCCTCTTGAGTTTAACGACCATCTCAAGAGCAGATCCGATGTGTTAAGCACTAATAATCAAAGACCAGATGAATTGCAGAATGATATCACCCATGAAGAGAGCAAGAGGTCATTAAAAAGACATGAAAGAAAGAAAAGACCAAGTTGGATGTCAGAAGAGACTCTGAAACTTGCTCTTGAATGTTGAGCAGCTAAAGCAAAAGGAAGGGATGGCAAAGTAAAAGACCTACAGAATATTTGAAAGAGCAGCTCGAGAAGACAAAAGAAAGAATTGTGATGACATGCACAAAGAACTGGAAATGGAAAACAAAAAGAGAAGAACACGTTCTACATTTCTCAAGCTGGAAGAACTGAAGAAAAAATTGAAGCCTCAAGTTGCAGTAGTGAAGGATTCTACAAGGAAAATATTAAATGACTCAGAAAACATCAAAAGAAGATGGAAGGAATACACAGAGTTGTTATACCAGAAAGAAGTGGTCAGTGTTCAGCCATTTGAAGAGGTAGCATATGATCAGGAACCAGTGGTACTGAAAGAAGAAGTCGAAGCTGCATTGAAGGCATTGGCAAAAAACAAGGCTCCAGAAATTGATGAAATGTCAATTGAGATATTTCAAAAAACTCATGCAGTGCTGGAAGTGCTCACTTGTCTATTGCAAGAAATTTGGAGGACAGCTACCTGGTCAAATGACCAGAAAGGGATCCATACTTATCCCCATTCCAAAAAAAGGTGATCCAGCCAAATGCAGAAATTGCTAAACAATATCATTAGTATCACCCACTGGTAGAATTTTGCTCAAGATCCTTCAAAAGTGACGGCAACAGTATATTGACAGGAAGCTGCTAGAAATTGAAGCTGGATTCAGAGCAGGATGTGGAACCAAGGATATCATTGCTGATGCCAGATGGCTCTTGGCTGAAAGCAGAGAATATCAGAAAGATGTTTATTTGTGTTTTATCAACTACGCAAAGGCATTCAACTGTGTGGGTCATAACAAATTATTGCTAGCATTATGTAAAATGGGAATTCCGTAATACTTAGTTGTGCTCTTAAGGAATCCGTATATGGATCAAGAGGCAGTCATGTGAACAGAACAAGGGGACACTTCATGGTTTAAAGTCAGGAAAGGCGTGTGTCCTTTCACCATACCTTTTCAATGTGTATGCTGAGCAAATAATCCAAGAAGCTGGATTATACGAAGAAGAACGAGGCATCAGGATTGGATGATGACTCATTAACAACCTGTGTTACATAGACAACACCACCTTACTTGCTGAAAGTGAAGAAGGTTTGAAACACTTACTGATGAAGATCAAGGACCACAGCCTTCAGTATAGGTTGAACTTCAATATCAAGAAAACAGAAATCCTCAAAATTGGACCAATAGGCAACATCATCATAAAGGGAGAGAGGCTTGAGGTTGTCAAGAATTTCATGGTACTTGGGCCCACATTCAACACCTATGGAAACAGCAGTTAAGAAATCAAAGGACACATTGCATTGGAAAAATTTGCTGCAAAGGACCTCTGTAAAGTATTCAAAAGTAAAGATGTCACCTTGAAGACTAAGGTGCAGCTGACCTACACCATAGTATTTTCAGTCACGTCATATGCATGCAAAAGCTGGACAATGAACAAAGAAGACAGTATAAGAATTGATGCCTTTGAACTGTGGTGTTTAGAAGAATGTTGGATGTACCATGGACTGCCAAAAGAACAAACAGATGTGTTCTAAAAGTCCAGTTGGAATGCTCCTTGGAAGCAAAGATGGCAAGACTGTGTCTTACATAATTTAGACATGTTGTCTGGAGGGATCAGTCCATGGAAAAGGACTTCATGCTTGGTAGAGTGGAAAGTCAGCAAAAAAGAGGAAGACTCTTGATAAGATGGATTGACACAGTGGCCGCAACAATGGGCTTAAGCATAAAAATAATTGTGGACATGACATAAGACCAGACAGTATTTCATTCTATTGTTCATTGGGTCACTATGAGTTAGAAAAGTGACTCAATGGTACCTAACTACTGCAGCCTCTACCAGCCTGAGTCAGGCATAACTAGATGGTGCCTGGCTGCCACCAGTGACTGCTGTGATAGGGATTACAATAGAGGGTCCTGGACAGAGCTGGAGAAAAACGTACAACAAAATTCAAATTCACAAGCAAAGAGTAGACTTACTGGTCTGATAAGAGTTTGAAGAAACCTAGAGTGTGGCATCCAGATATTCTTCAAACTCAGTACTGATGGCATTTCTGGAGTTCAGCCTTTAGCCAAAGATTAGACAGGCCCATAAAACAAACAATAATACACATAGCTGAAGCATGTATATGAGATTAAATGGGCATGCCAGCCCAGGGGCAAGAACAAGAAGACAGGCAGGAGAGGATAGGAAAGCTAAACGGATGGAAATAAGGAACCCATGGTCTAGAAAAGGAGACTGTTGACATTTCACATGGTTGGTAACCAGTGTCACAAAACATTATGTGTATTAATTGTTTATTGAGAAATTAATTTGTTCTGTAAACTCTCACCTAAAAAACAATCAAACACAAAACAGATATATGAGCAAGAGGAATATGTTACACCATCAGCAGAAAAAGAAGAAACTGCCTGTGTAGGACAGTCTTTGATATCCTATTCGAAGGTCTTGAACTTTCTTTGAGCAATTCCAGTGCTGGACAAGATAAAGGCCTTCCTTCAGAAAAGAAGGTAGTTTTGCTGCATTTTGTAGTCCATTATCTCACTACTTATTATGAATTTCTCTCCCCTGTGTTTGGTGTACTTGCCTTATCATCTGTCAAAGTTGAGTTGGAAAACAGGAATTAAGAATGTTGTTGGCTGCTTCCACCTCTGATTCAGTTCTCTAGGGGGACAGATGTGAGGAGAAGCATGTTGGACCACATGTGAGCTTCTCGCAGTAGCAGGTGGTTGATGACGACTGGTCAATAAATAATGCTGAGTCCTAGCATAATGCCATGCACTAAGCAGAATTTAATAAGTACGATGTGGAGGTGTATGTGAGACTAAGCCCTAGACTGAGGTGACTTGATGCAGACAAAAAAATGTAAGAAGCTAGCTTTATTTTTCTCTGCTTTCTGAGAATGGTGCTGTGAAGCAAAAGAGGGTTGTGTTGGACTGGAGAGTTCAAACAACCAAATCTGTTGCTGTGGAGCTGATTCCCGCTCACAAGGAGCCCATGTACTGCAGAGTAAATTAAAACTACTCCATAGGGTTTTCTTGGCTACAACCTTTACAGGAGCATTTTCCTGTGCCCTTTCTTCTACAAAGCAGCTGGGTGTGCAAACCACCAACCTTTAAGTTTGCAGCTGATCACAAACTAAACAATCTGATGGCGTTTGAAAGAAGGTCCTCCAAGGTGTGCACAGTTAGCTAAAACAAAGAAACCGACAAACAAAGCATGGCTGTCAGTTCCAACTCACAGTGACCCCATAGGACAGAGTAGAACTGTCCCATTGAGTTTCCAAGGAGAGCCTGGTGGATTCAAACTGCCAACCTGTTTGTTAGCAGCTGTAGCACGTAACTGCTATGCCACCAGGGTTTCTCACAGCTGGCTAATGGGTCATAAATAAATTCTGCAGTTTGAGAGACCTGCACTTACCACCCTCCGTAAAGCAGCAGAAATGAGCAGCAAGATCTGTACTTTTGTCTTTCTTTGAGTTTTGTCTTTCCTGTTGTCGAATCAGAATCTACCATTTTAGTTTTTACTTCCTGACCTGTCAGTCTGAGATCCAACTGTTTTCATAAAATCAGGGACAAAGTTGGAATGCTTACTTCCACAAAGGGTTATATAAAAGCTAAGTCAGTACACAAAGAGAGGTCATAGGTAAAGATCAAAAACATGACTTCCCTATGGCCATGTGAATAAACAGTCCCCTCTTTAGTAAGAATTGCATATCTGAAATAGCCACGCTAGACACTTTGGAAAGTATACTGTCACCCCCTCCTGTTTATTATGCAAGTATATTCCGAATACACAGGTTTACCAGAAAGTCATTATTAAAATTCAAATATACTTATTTCAATTATGTTTCTTAATTACTAACAGGTAAACAAACCAGGAAGATAATAATCTTCTTGTCTGTCAGAGTTATTCTCCAGGTAATAAACTCTGTGTCAATCATATCACTCTCTCAAATAGCATGCAAGAAACCTCAGTGCTACTTGAACTCTGTATTATGCTGCTGCAGTGGAAACAGTATTTAGGATGCTTAAAAGGTACATATGAAATGAGAGAGAAGACTGAAGTCCTATGAAATCTCCACTTTTGGAAGCCTTTAAATTGGAGTTACTGGCCATCTGTGCTAGTTGCTGTATGGGACACTGCCCAGGCCCTTAATTTGGCTTGGCAGATCTGAAGGCCAGCTGAATTTCTTACTTGCTCTACAGTCCAGTTAGATGTCAGCATCTGTCTCCATATACACAAATTAAACACCTGCTGGTTTCCACACACTCTGAAGACCTCTGCTGCCCATCATGTAAAAGAAAGTTGGTGCTTGAACACTGTATTTGTGTGAGACTCATTTCAATTGAATATACTATATAAAATTCACATTCTCTCCAACACATTTCCTTGATCAAATCTTCTCAAATATTACTGGAGAGGGAGACATGGTACCAGGTGTGGACCGCCTGCCTCACATTGTTGGAGGATCTCTAACCAGGCTTTCCACATAGGTACATGAGCCAGTTAACATTTTAGCCAAGGATCCTGAGGTTCCTGTGTTTCTGTTCCATGCAAGAGACTTCAGGGAATACCAGAACATATAACATCACAAACCACAGCCATTGCGTTGGCTACAGGGGTTGGTGTCCACAACCAAGCATCATGGACCTACTTCATCTCATGGTCCCTTTCTGACAATGTGCTGCTAAGAATATATAGTACCTTTTCTCCCATTGGCCACTGTTAGCTGGCTGTGATATACTATAAATAGCACCATGAAGCTGTATCCTTTCCTAACCTTCCTGATATTAGTAATGGTCTCCATTTACCTTAGGATGGCTATGAAGAATTTGTAAGTCTTCCAACCTTTGCTTATAGTTTCTAATCCACTGAATGCACTGTTCTACATCTGTGTCCTTTTGTTTTTGGAGATATGTAGACACAGAATTGTCTCTGTAGTGTTAAGACATTTAACATGGCTCATTAAAAAAATATCCTCTAGTTTAATTGTCTCTATTTGTCATTTTTAGATCTCCTTCTGCCAACATACATGTCTTACTGGAAATCTTTTTTTCTCATGGCTTCTAATTTTATTGTAGTTGAATGACAGTATGTACTTGTTTTTTATTGCACTTTAGGTGAAGGCTTACAGAACAAACTAGCTTCTCATTAAACAATTAGTACACATATTGTTTTGTACCATTCGTTACCAACCCTATGAAATGCCAACGCTCTTCCTTCTTGACCTGGTGTTTGCCATTACCAGCTTTCCTGCCCTCTCCTGCCTTTTAGTCCTTGCCCCTGGGCTGGTGTGTCCCTTTAGTCTTGTTTTGTTTTATGGATCTGACTAATATTTGGCTAAAAGATGAACCTTTGGGGTAGCTTCGTTACTGAGCTAAAAGGGTCATACTCCTAGGCTTTCTCCCAAGAGTTAGAGTTTTCTTGTACATTTTTCTCCAGCTCTGTCCAGGACCCTCTACTGTGATCCTTGTCAGAGAAGTCAGTGGTGGTAGAGTGGGCACCATCTAGCTGTGCTGGTCTCAGTGCGGTAGAGGCTGTGGTAGCTGTGGTCCATTAGTCCTTTGGACTAGTCTTTCCATTGTGTCTTTAGTTTTCTTCATTTTCCCTTGCTCCCAGTGGGGTGAAACCAGTGAAGTATCTTAGATGGTCACTGCTCATCAAAATAGAATGCAGAACATTTTATTTAGAAACTGTGCTATGCCATTTGAGTGAGATGTTTCCTGAGACTATGGACCCCACGGCCCTCAGCCCACTAATTTGATCTTTCAGGAAGTTTGGATGTATCTGTGGAGTTCCTGTGACCTTGCCTTATACAAACTTTACAGGCTTCCCCAATAATGTGTTTGGCCTTACCCAGCACCAAAGTTATCACTTATCTATTGTGTATTTTTCCATCCCCAAGTATTTACATCTTGAAGAAATTTTGACAAAAGTAAGGAATGGAGGCTGTCTTCTCCCTTATCCATCTGCTCGCATCTCTCCTTTTTATGCTTAAAGACTCCCAGAGCAGTTCAAGTGAGATGTTTTCCTCTGCTACTTATCACCTACTTTTAATAAATATTTCCATAAAAATCAAATGAAAAAATGCTTGCGGATGTCTTCTGAGATTGTTGACTGAATTAAAAGCTTTTCCACTGTCTTAGTTATCTAGTGCTGTTTAGCAGAAATACAGATTGATGGCTGTAGCAAACAGAAATTTACTTTCTCACAGTTTAGGAGGCTGGCAGTCTGATTTCAGGGTGCTGACTCTCGGGGAAGGTTTCTCTGTTGGCTCTGGAGGACAGCTTTCTCTCTGTGTTGGCTCTGGTGTCTCGTCTGAGCTTCTGCTCCTAGGCAGTCTCCATGTGACTGGGCATCTGTCTTCCCCATCTCTGCTCCTAGCTTGTGTTTAATCTCTTTTACATCTTAAAAGAGAGTCACTCAAGCAAGATACACTCTATGCTAATCCTGTTGCATTAACGGACAACTCATTCACAAGTGGGATTATAACCATAGGCATAGATGTAAGGATTTGCAACATATATTTTGGGAGGACACAGTTCAATCCATAACATCCACCAAATATGAAATATGAATTTAAAAAGTAAAAGATGGGTGCCCCTCATCTCTCTCACAAACATATCTCCAGCAGCACTGGGAATATGCAGAAGAGAAACTTTGCAAGAAAACATTTTAAGAAATATATATCACAGCACCCGTCATGTTCTGTTCTTCAGAAGGCCTCATAGCTCACCTTCCTCAGATTGACAATGTCCTTGGAATATAGACTAGGCAACATCAAAACTAATCCTTCTTCCTGACTTACTTACTCTGATCTTAACTTACTCTTTGATTTTATAGGTAGTTTTAGAAAAATGAATATTCATCATATGAATAGCCCTGCTTTTCAAAATATTATTATACATGATCTCTACTCATTCATCCTTTAGCACACCATTTAAATATCTTTTAAGTTTCTATTTCTTTTCTGCTCCCACCTCACTCACTCTGACTTTATTCCATGTCACAACCACATACCAGAAGAAGTATTGTCCTTCCCCAAGTAAATTTCTAAACATTTTCCAGAGTAATAGGAACAGATGAGTTTCTCATGAAGTGCTTATTATTTAACCAAAATGGAATGAACTTTTTAAAGGAAAGGAAGAAATGAAGACCTTCTGTATCATAGTCTACAAAACAAGGTAAATCTGGTTCTAAGTTCGCTTAGCTCTAGGGTTCCTCGAAATGCTGCTGAGCCATATCCTACCCCTCAGTGACCTCACACCCACACTTCCCGTTCTTTCTATTCCGATCTGTTCCTAGGATCAAGCAGATAACTTGGATTGTTGTACACTGGATTGGCAGCATGCATAGTTTCTAAGTCACCACGGGCCCTGGGAATCCTCAAATTGTACAGTTGTTGTGCTACCTTTGGGCACTAGAATCCATACAGCTTGGGAGTTCTTGAGATTTCTTAAATAGTCTACAAGTCCCTGAGTAGTGCATGTAATAAATGTGTTTGAATGCAAACGGAAAGGTCAGAGGTTCAAGTCTCCTCAGAAGTGCCTTGGAAGAAAGGCCTGGTGATCTACTTCTGAAAAATCAGCCACTGGAACCCCTGTGGAGCAGAGCTCTACTTTGACACACACTTAAGGTCATCATGAGTCACAGTTGACTCAGCACCATTTTTTTAACGTACTAAACCATTACATCTAGATGTCTGTATCTGCTGTCCTCAGAGTGGCACGAGGAGGTCAGATTTGGGTCCCTGTCACTTACAGAATTTGCCCTAGTGTTGGGAGAGCTTCCCTAACTTGCTACTTCTGTGCCCTCTCTCTGTCTGCCTTTCTTACAAATGCCCCCCCCCCCAAAAATATCCCTTCATGGGTTTAGGCTTCCCATAAACAAAAATCGATGAGAGAGAATGCTTCAAGGAACAAATTTGCTTTAGCTCTCTGTCTTCTCCCCACCCAATAGCTCCCTGTCCTGATTCCAGGGAATTCAAAACTTTATATATAGTTTTCAAAAACAATGTAAAGGATAATCACATAATGAAATGTTTCAATAAATTATTTTACTACCAACATAAAGCAAAGGCTACTCTATTTTTAGCCAGTGTCTATGAAGTTAATCTACTGTCTGTCTCACTGAAATAAGACATGACCCAAGGTCAGCCTGACCACTTGTTCACCTGAAGGAAGTATATCAGCAACCAACTCGTTACACAAAGCCCATCCTGACTTTTTACCCACAGGGCTACATTAGGATTACTTGAAACGCTTTTTCCAAAAAAAAAAAAAAAAAAAAAATCTAGTTCATCTTACTCTAGTAATTAGACTTCCCTAGATTCAGCAGAATGCATATATCATGTAATATGTAGCACCTTGATTCATTTTCTTTGCCACTTTTACTTTAAAGTCATAATGGAGTTGTTATTTGGCCCTGCAATATCCTATCCAGATGAATCCATTTCATGCATAAGCTGGTTCTCAGAGCACTGGAGGAGAGAAAAACGTGTGCTCATCATTATGCATGCTGTGCACAACTCATTTGAATTTAATCTCTTTGGCAACGTGTGCTCTGGTGAGATAGGTACGTCGTATCATTTCACTTACACTTCCAAAAGGGATACTTTCTCACCCCTCCCTTGTTTTCCATTGGACACATATACAAAAGGATCAATAAAGGAAAGGAAATGATGTTCACTCTATTCAAATCACCTTCACAGTAACAATTAAAACTCTAGGGTATCAGGAAAACAGAAGATGGCCTGGAAACTCTCATTTTTAGAAGTAGCTCAGAATATTCAAGTGTCTGGATCTTGTCTTTCTTGTACTGGCATGCATGTAGTCTTAGTGAGTACAGCTTACAGAGTGCTGACGCCAAATGGGATCCCAGTCGGTACTGTATACGCACCACTGAAGGGACTCTCACTGTTGATGTTTGTCTTCCAAGAGGAGAGTCATGGGACTCTTCTTTTTGACTTGTTGGTGACTGTGATCAATTTAATAGAGCAAAGTCTTCCAAAGCTCTATGCTATTCTAATTCCAGAAACAAAGGGAGATAACAAGTACCTTTTACCTAAATGTTCTGGATCCCAAATTGCTTGTACCTGACTGATAAACACCGGCCCATCCAGTGCCCTCTTGACTGACCAGGGCACTGAGGCTGCGACAATGACTCAGCGTGGGTGGCAGCTGCCAGCACTGCAGTTGCTGTCTCAGAAGAGCGTTAGCTCTTCCTAGGACTTGCAGGAGGCAGGGAGAGGACGAATAGAAAACATACCTGTAGCAAAAAAAGTTGTTTGAGTTGAATTGGGTGGTTATTTTTTAGTAGTAAAAGGATTCAGCAGTTCTCCCTTTGTGGAACTGAAAAAGCTGCATTAGGCCATTCCCATTTCTTTTTAATGGGAAAGACAAAATCTGAACATTCTTTTGTTTGGTATTTTGCCTCATATTCTTTGGATGCCCTCTGTGTCCTTGGAGAGTTTGGGACCATCTTGGCAGCCTTTGCCGGATGGAACAGGTGAGCTCGCTGAAATGTGTCAAAGCTCTGCAATTACTTGGATCTACCCAACTCTTGAAATAAGAAAAAAGAATAAAGGCTTGTAAATAGTTTCAGTAGGAGAAATAAGAGATTACTTTACTCACCTGTGCTCATTGCAAAAGAGTCACTTAATAGGGAGACCAGACTGAAGTCCTGGTGACAGGCAGGAAGGCACTACCCACCTTGTCCCTTCCCATTCTGTGGACATCAAGCTTGCTATGTTGGAGCACACCTCCTTATGTTAACATTTTCTGTCACAATGAGTTCAGGTAGGAGAAATGTGAGGGTACAATTTATGCTCACTAAAGTAATCCATCAGTTTTTCCTTCCTTGTTCTTACAGTGTCAAGGAGTTCCCACAGTTTGTGAGAGCCTTAGACTAGGTTTCAGCTTTGGCAATGATTCCTCCTGAAAGAACAGACCAGTCATGTTTATATACAGAACATGAATTTAATGAGAGTGGTCATTTTTAAGAGTAAAAATTACTGTTGCATCTTTGGATTGTAATCTGCCCAAATTTGTTATTTTGTTTTGCCTCGTGTTTTCTACAACAAAGTTTAGTCTTGGCAGCTGTGTAAAAAGTAGGAAATTTCTTCATCTTATGAACCACCAAAGTTGCCTTTTTTGAAGTTATCAGTTTAATTTTACTGTTTTGCTTTTTCCACAAACCCCTCTACCGGAAGTAGAAGGCTTCAACAAAGAGAAGTTTATTTTCTCACAGCCTGGTTTTCTGTGGAAGCAAAACCAGTAACACGTGTAGGTACAAGGAAAGATTTATAATATATGTAGATAGATAGATATAGAAAACAGCTCACGCAATTACAGAAGCTGAATGTCCCAAGTTCTGGTACAGGCCACGGAAGCTGAGGAACCCAAAGTCAGGAGGTCAGAGACCAGAGTTCTAGATCACCAGTTGTGTAGGTTGATGGATCCCAAGCTGGTGGCAAGACGGAGCAGCAGAGGCTGGCAAACCCAGGAACGGCAGGTCAGGGAGCAGGAGCAGTGGAGGCTGGTGAGCTCAGGATTGGCAGGTCAGGGAGCGGGACTCTCAAGTGCCGACTGTAAGGACTGATGAATCCAACAGCTGCTAGCTCAAGTCCAGGAACCAGAAGCCGCAAGAAGAGAGCAGGAGCTCCTGGCTACATGAGCAGACCAACAGTAGTAGTGGGAGGTCGAGAGATGAGAGCTGAGGGGCAGGAAGCCACCACAAACCCTGCCCTACCACTTAATACATCAGCCAAATATGGAGTAGCCAAGTTGACATAATCCTGACCACCACACTGGTAGAAGTCTGAATTCAGGGTGCTGGGTTCAGGGGGCATGCTTTCTCTCTCTGTTAGTTCTGAGAAAGTCCTTGTCATCAGTCTTCCCAGACTGAGGGGATTTCCAGCACTGGGAGCCCAGGTCCAAAGGATGATTCTGGCTCTTGGTTTTTGGTGGTATGAGATCTGCATGTTCTCTGCTAGCTACTGTCTTTTATATCTCAAAAGAGAGTGACCTGAAACGCAACCTAGTCTTGCAGATTGAGTCCTGCCTCACTACTGTAAACGCTTGTAATTGCACCTCATTAACATCACAGAGACAGGAGCTACAACACATAGGAAAATTACATCAGATAACAATGTGGTGGGCAGTCCCACAATACTAGAATATATGGCCTAGCCAAGTTGACACATATTCCCATGTTCTGGAGGGACACAGTTCAATTTATGGCACT
Organism: Heterohyrax brucei; assembly: GCA_028571685.1. Taxonomy (NCBI): domain Eukaryota; kingdom Metazoa; phylum Chordata; class Mammalia; order Hyracoidea; family Procaviidae; genus Heterohyrax; species Heterohyrax brucei. The sequence goes on from CM053144.1 coordinate 140,523,340, forward strand.
CTCTTTCTCACCCTCTGTTGCTGTTGACTAAATTATGACTTATAGCGATCCTACAGGACAGAGTAGAACTGCTGCATAGGGTTTTCAAGCAGTGGCTGGTAGATTTGAACTGTTGAACTGCCGACTTTCTGGTTAACAGGAGAGCTCTTAACGGCTGTGCTACCAGAGTGCCTCCTCTTTCTCAAACCATCCCAAAAAACAAGTTGCTGTTAGTGCCTCCTCTTTCTCAAACCATCCCAAAAAACAAGTTGCTGTTGAGTCAGTTTCTAACTCATGGCAACCCAGTGTGCTGCAGAATACAACTATACCCCATACAGTTTCAGTGGCTGCCACTTTTCTTCCAAGGTACCTCAGAGTGCATTCAAACCTCCAAACTTTGGGTTGGTAGCCAAGATCTGAACCCTTTGTGCCTCTGTGAACTGCTTCTCTTTCCTAGGAGGTCTTTAAAAACCATCTGGAGATTCCCCTGCATCTGGAGTTCTCTTTCCCACTCGTCTGTCTTTCTGTTTTCTCCCATCTTAAAGGCAGCTGAGAACCTTTCGATTTTCCTAGTTAAGGATTTTTTCTTTTTTGGTCTTGCAGTTGTCCTTTCGTCTTTTAACTGGACAGCAGATGTGGCAATATTAAAATTTGGGGGAGAAGGGGATGAGGGATAATCTCTAGCAGAAATTTCAGCACATCAAATTCCCTCCAAGTTATTATCATATTAATTATGGTAAATGCCAGTTTTCATTTTTACAGGCAACATTTTCTTCTAGAATAACTTTTGTCTAGCCCATGCTGCAAAAGAACTGTTCTGAGTTTGGTTTAATTTGGAGGTGTTTTGCAAGGCAGTCTGTCAGAAATACTGAGAAAAAAAATTCTCCTTTATTGTCAAATCCTTGTAACAGGGCTATTGGAGTCATCTTTTGATGCAAAAAATGATGAAGAAGAATGTCAGCTGGCCTCCAGTCAGAGACTTCTTTTATTACATGAAAGCAAAGCCAGATATGTTTGTCTTCTAAAATGAGGCCTGACCTCCCTACTTAGTTCCTCTAAGTTTTCTGTATGTTCTTCCAAGTAAAAGGCACAATTGATGATCTTAGTTGATGATACATTTTTCAAGCAGGTTTTAATTGTGTGTGGAGAAGGTCAACATTTAGTGAAATCTAATTTTCCCAATTTTCTACTGCTACTACATTACACTTCATGCATAAAAATTTAGGAATATGTGATGAGATAATGGAATTTGACATAGGTCTTTATTTTAAAAGAAAGTGAGTCACCAGTTCACTTACATGCTTTCTTTGTTTTTATTTAGTCAATAGATTTTAAAGTTAAGTGTTTTGTCATTTGGCCTCAGAGTTCACTAGCATAATTCAAAATGCAAAGTTAAAAGCATTTGGTAATGAAAAATGTCAAAGTCATTTAAAAATGTATGAAGAAAAAAATAGCAACACAGTCGGCCTAAAAAGGTCACCACCTCTTCCATACTCTCTGAGAAGATGGGAGCAACTGTGAGAACTGGAGTTAGAAGCTTCTATTTAAAACAAAGATTAGTTTCATAATAATCATGTGCATCATGGAAAAAATATTCAGTTTGTTTTTGCCTTCTTCAGTTTCTAAATGGCAGGAATTCTTTAGATTTTCCAAATTTGAGAATAAATCTTGTTAGTCAGAACTTAAAGAAAATCCACAATGCATTTTGATGATACTTTCTCTAGTTCTTTTAAGTATGTAATATTGCAATCTTATAGTTAGTAAAACTATTGATACTTCTAAGTATACTTAAAGGCTATAAAAGCTGTTATTCTGAGCCAGATGCTATAGTGGGCAATTTATGTAAACCATCTCATTTAATCCTCTTGACAGCCAAGTTATAGATTATTATCCTCATTTTACAGAGAAGGAAAATAAGTCTCAAGCATTCAGCTGTCAACTAAAAAAAATCAGGAGTTCAAATCCAACAGCTACTCATTGGAATCCCTGTGGGACAGTTCAACTGTGTCCTATAGTGTAGTTATGAGTCAGAATCTACCTGACAGCAGTGAGCAGTTAGTGGCAGAATCAAGAACCAAAATCAGATCTGTTCTTATTCTTGTTTACTGCACATGCTGGTTCTCTGAAGGAAGATGCCAAAGTTCTTACCTGTTAAGCTAATGAATAAAAACTTCTCTGAAGTTGGTATTCTTCAAAGTGGGGGTATACATTCCATGAGAGAACATAAAATGATTCCCTGCTATCCAGGAAGGAGGTATTATCATTACTTCACATGTAAAAAGAGAAAAGGATTTATTTTATATGTGGAAAAAATTACTAATTTTTAACTTATACATTGACACTGAAGCAGTTGCTCGGTTTGTGTGATGGTCAAAGTTTTTCTGAATTGCTATGTAATTTTATTTTTCTTTTTCCCTTTCATTTCTTCTGTTTTCTTTTTTTCTTAATAACAGCTTAATACCATTGATTTTCCAACTCAAAGTGTACCATTCAGTAGTTTTTATTGTAATCACATTTTTTAAAATTTTTATTTTTATTTAACATAACTGAGTGAAAATGTACATTCACATATAAATTTACATACCCCCCTATATGCAGCTTCCACTGCTCTCCCTGTCCGGTGACTGTACACTATTCCTCTCTGCTCCATACATGTCTCATCCTCCCAACAGTCTCCTTTCCCCTCCTCTCCGTCCGCTCCCCTTCCTCCAGCCAGAGGTCAGCAAGATGATATCCTATAGATATATAGAACCATAAAGTGCTTCCAATATATGGTTACTCTGCATTGCCAAGTCCAATCCATTTGTGTCCGAAGAGTGGACCTTTGTTATAATTTATGGGAAAGGGCAGCATCAGGGCAGGGGGCCATGCTCTCAGAGGAACCCCCAAACCGCTGGACCATCAATTGAGGTCTTTTAGTGGAGATCTCATGATGCACCTCTTTGTATTCTTGTGTTGCCAGTGAGGCTCCTTTCTGTGAGCTCCGTCGTGGCTATCACTGGTGGTGGCCGGGCACAACCCAGTTCTTCCGGTCCCAAGTCGATGTAGGCACCCACTCTTGTGGGTCTCTCTGTCTTCTCGGTTATCTTTACCGCATGCCATTTTGGCTGTAATCACGTTTTTGAGGTCTGACAATTAAGTCTATGAACTTAATTGTTCTAAGTTCTACATACCTCACTGCTGAATATCACTATGGTTACTTTCAAAACACTCCCCTTGGAAAGCTATGCACTGATGCCAGTGCCTAGTCTATCCTTCAAAGCAATTTCCGAACTCTTTCTGGAATAGCAATTGAACATGGTGGCAAGATGCCAAGTTCTCAAACTCAATTGTATAGTTGTGTGTGAGAGAGGTTTTAGCCATTAAACGAACAGCTGTATTGGAAAACCCTCCGTACTCACCTGATCTCACCCCCAATGACTTTTTTCTTTATTGGAGACAAAGGAAATATTGAAAGGAAGACATTTTCATGACATTCTGGACATCAAGGGTAATACGATGACAGCTCTGGTAGCCATTCCAGAAAGAGTTCCAAAATTTCTTCATTATTTTGGCCTGACTTTGCCAGAAATCAGGTTCATGTGAACCAAAAAAACCCAAACCCAGAGTTGCCGAGTCAGTTCTGACTCATAGCGACCCTAGAGGTCAGAGTAAAACTGCCTGACAGAGTTTCCAAGGAGCGCCTGGCAGACTCGAACTGCTGACCTTTTGATTAGCAGCCACAGCACTTAACCACTATGCCACCAGGGTTATATACTTCCCTATTTTTTTTTTTTCTTTTTCAACTGAAGAGTGCAACCTAAAGAAGCTGGAGTGAGAAAAGCAAGGCGGAAGGAAAAATAAAAGAATACAGAGCTCCTAACCAAGCTCCCTGCTCGGAGTGTTGGTAGGTGCCTCCGAGTTGGCTCTGACTCATATCAACCCTGTGTACCACAGAGTAAAACACTGCTTGACCTTGCACCATCCTCACAGTTGTTATTTTTCTTGAGCCCATTATTGCAGCCACTGTGCCAGTCCATTTCATTGAAGGTCTTTGTCTTTTTTTTAACTGACCTTCTGCTTTACCAAGCATGATATCTTTCTCCGGGGACTGATCCCCACCTAACAACATGTCCAGTGTATAGTGTATATGAGATGAAGCCTCTCCCTCTTCACTTCTAAGGGCTATTCTGACTGTAATTCTTTCTAGACATATTTGTTCATTCTTCTTGCAGTCCATGGTATAATCAATGGTTTTCACCAACACCATGATTCAAAGCCATCACTTCTTCTTCAGTCTTCCTTATAGTTAATGAAACACAGGTAAACATCTTTCTGGTATTCTCTGCTTTTGACAGTAATGCATCTGACATATCTATCTGATAATATCTGACATGTCTATCTGATAATATCCCTTGTTCCATGTCCTCTTCTGAATCTGACTTAAATTTCTTGGAGCTCCCTATAGATGTACTGCTACAACCACTCTTGAATGATCTTCAGCAATAGGCTGTCTAAGTGCCTGTTTCTTAGGATGATCTGCCTGAGGAAGGCAGAAGAAAAGCTTATTTGCTGGACTTAGTTTCTGGTTGGTCAAGTATTACAATTCTCCTGGGTTTCCTGGTGGTTCCTCTGTGTTCCTTGAGTGGGTCTTCACAAGGTCTGCCCTTCAGCATCAACTGGGAATCCCCAGGGTAAAAGTCATGAGGTGCACACCATGGGCAGGAGGCACAATGCCACTGAGCTGTGCCCACCTAATAATGTTTGTGTTCTGTGTAGAGTTTGTTGTGGCAACCGTGAGCCCCCATGGCAGGTAAGACCTGGAGGATATAAAAGGGAATACAAGCGGTGTCTGGCATAGTCACCAATTATGATATCTTGAGTGTCATTAAAAATTAAGTACTCAGCTGCTATCTAACTGGGTAGATTTGAATCTACCCAGAGGTGCCTCAGAAGTTGTCTTCTTCCAAAAGATCACAGCCATTGAGAACTCTGTGAGGTGCAGTTCTATCCTGACACACATGGGTCACCAGGAGTCAGAATTTATTTAACAGCAATTGGTTTGGTTTTATTTTATGAAGAACAGTAGCCCAAAGTGGGAAATGCAAGATCATGAAGCTTAAATCGCAGAAGATGCAGCAAAGAGTCTCAGTGAGCCAGGGTCTTCCAACTGCCTGTGTGGTACTTTCTCACTGTTTTAGGCTACTTCTCTAGACAGAAAACATACAGCATACATGTGTATTCGGAAATCATCCTTTTCACATCACAGTGTCATATGTCTCCAGCACTTAATATCTTGTATATTTAGGAGGTCTATCGGATCCAACTCGACGGCACTTGGCTTTGGCTCCTTGCCAAGAAATTTGGAGGCCAGCTACCTGGCCAACTGGCTGGAAGAGATCCATATTTGTGCCCATTCCAAAGAAGGGTGATCCAACTGAATGCAGAAATTACCAAGGAATATCATTAATATCATAGCCAAGTAAAATTTTGCTCAAGATCATTCAAAAATGACTGCAATTGTATACTGATAAGGAAGTGCCAGAAATTTAAGCTGGACTCAGAAGAGGATGTGGAACAAGGGATATCATTGCTGATGTCAGATGGGTCTTAGCTAAAAGCAGAGAACACCAGAAAGATGTTTACTTGTATTTCATTGACTGTGCACAGGCATTCAACTGTGTGGATCATACTAAATCATGGCTAACATTGTGGAGAATGGTAATTCCAGAACACCTAATTGTGCTCTTAAGGAATCTGTGTATAGATCAAGAGGCAGTGATGCCAACAGAACAAGGGGACACTGCATGGTTTAAAGTCAGGAAAAGCGTGTGTTAGGGTTGTATCCTTTCACCATACCTTTTCAATCTGTATGCCAAGCAGATAATCCAAGAAACTGTATTAAATGAAGAATTAGGCATCAGGATTGGATGATGGCTCATTAACAACCCGTGTTACGCAGACACCACCACCTTACTTGCTGAAAGTGAAGAAGATTTGAAACACCTACAGATGGAGATCAGTGACCACAACCCTCAGTATGGATTGCACCACAACATCAGGAAAACAAAAATGCTCATAACTGGATCAGTAAGCAACATCATCATGAATGGAGAAAGGATTGAGGTTGTCAAGGATTTCACTTCACTTGGGTCTGCAATCAATGCTCATGGAAGCAGCAGTCAAGAAATCAAAAGACACATTTGCATTGGGAAAATCTTCTGCCAAGGACTTCTTTCAAATATTGAAAAGTAAAGCTGTCACCTTGAGGACTAAAGTGCGACTGACTCAAGCCATGGTATTTTCAGTCACCTCACATGCATTTGAAAACTGGACAGTGAGTAAAGAAGACAGAAGAAGAATCGATGCCTTTGAATTGTAGTGTTGGAGCAGAGTGTTGAATGTACCATAGACCACCAAAAGAACAAACAGATCTATTCAGCAAGATTGCATTACATACATTGGATATGTCGTTAGAAAAGATCTGTCCCTGAAGAAGGACATCATGCTTGGTAGACTGGAGGGTCAGCGAAAAAGAGGAAGACCAACCATGAGATAGATTGACACAGTGGCCACAACGGTGGGCTTAAGCATAAAAATGATTGTGGATATAGTGCAAGACCAAGCAGTGTTTCATTCTGTTGTTCGTAGGACCATTATGAATCAGAAGCGACTCAATGACACCTAACAACAACGACAACAACATCCTTGTAGCTTATTTGTTTTCCTTACCATAATGAGAAAAACAAGAAGATCGATACCACAGAATCAGAACACATTCAGTTCCATGAATATAGAATCCCAGGCAAACAAACCACATCATGTTAACCCTCTGGAGGTACGGATCTGCTTCTTACCAAATAATCATTTTACAGATGATTCTAATTAATGCTTTAATGTGGTATAGGCTTTAAGCAAAAAGCTTTCCAAAGAGAGAATCCTGTGCAAGAGTCTTGTCAAAGAACATAGTAGAACACTTGCTTCTCTCACATTCAGGTGATTTGGTGTCAAGGCAAGGCAGTATACTTAAGTGTTCTTTATGTATGCATAACTGATTTCATGTGCTGAGTCAGATCTGACACGACTTACGTGATGGGAATTATCAGAACAAAGATGTCTCCGCAGAAATGTTGATATGCACTAATTCAGGATGATAACATAATTGTTTCACTCGTACGCCTGAGAATTACAAAGCAATATTATGTAAGACTATATTGAAATTTCTCTTAGCTTTTGAAAGAATACAGTGTTATCAACTAAGGGAAGAAAATGGGGTGCAATTTGTGTTTTATTTTAAATCTTATTAAATATCTAATTTGTAATGCCAGTCTATTCATGAAATTCTAAAGTCTATTTTTTAAAAGAACCAAAGTACTTTTAATAATGGTTATGTCAGACTTGATGGAGACAAAGTCTAGTATAGCAGGTATTCGGCTTCCAGCAGCTTTGTTTCTCCTGAGACTCATGCATTTTTCATTGTCTAGTCATTCTGAATGTAAAGTGGATAAGATGTCCTTTAAAATGTATAAACAAAGAAGATGAAAATGTTGTGCATCATAGTCTCTTCTCCATTTCTGCTACTAAAATTATAGAACTATGTCTTGTATATTAGAATGCATCTGGTGTGCTGTTTTATATACTACATGAATAACCAACAGCTCGCTCTGCAAAATTCCACTCGCACCATATTTAGCATCGTTTTTGCAAGATAGCACCTTAGCAGGCTTGTTCAGAAATGCACCAGAAAATAGCTTATTAATCTCAGTGTCTCACTGGCAGATGGGGTACGGTAAAAAATAAGGCTGTTTTTGTCTTTTAGAGCTAGTAGTTTTTCAGGATAAGACAAGTAGCCATCTTTCAAACCTTGTAGGACTTCACCCTTTTCAATTACAGACATTTGTTCTCTCATAAATTTGTTCATTCATTCTTTCATTCTGTATTTATTGAGCATCTGTTTCTTTCTATGAGGCAATTTTCAAGGCACCAGGAATACAGAAATGAATAAAATGCATTGCCTTCTTTTAAGGAGTTCATGAGATGTGTATACAGTGTGGTGAATGCAAGGAGAAATAGGGGCATAGAGATGAGGACACTTAAGCCAGCTTTGGGGAGCAGAGGGTGGTTTAAAGGGAGGCTTATCTGGAGAAACTGGTGTCTTACAATATGAGGATTACAAGAAGGGACCCTAGGTTTACTCTAATGCTTACCTAACAGGGGAAAAATTGTTCAGCGGGATGAGACAGCGGTAATAAAGAAATCCTGAAACAAAAGAGAGCAATAGGAAGAACATCCCATGAACTAAATAATAAAATGGATTTTTCCTGTGGTAAAAGAAAGAAGAGCATTTGATGCGAGCAAAATCAGGGTCGGAGGATGTTATCCAGCTAGGGAGTTGTCAACATTTAGGTTTATATTTATTTGTTTATTTAGCTTTTGATAACTCTGGTAACCAGTCCAGATATACGAACTGTGGTAACGACAATTTTTAACTCTCTGCAGTCTGGAAAGGACTCTTGAGCTAATCTGATAAAATGTTCCTTCCATTCCTCCCTGTTTTACATGTGGTGTTCATTAGCATGACTGATAAAACCATAATTTGCATTCTCTATCAAATCATACTGGCAGCAACTGAATGGCATAGCCGTTATTTAAAAGAAGAAATTGAATACAGCAGAGTTGCTGTTTTGTTTGACTGAAGAGACAAGAATAGACTTGAGTTGACCTCTTGTTGAAAGGCACGCATTACAGATATCTCCAAGGAAGAGTTGTCATCAGTGAGCCATTCTAGCTGGCTTTTTCAGTTTTCATCTTCTCCAGAATATTTCTGGAAATCAGCCACTTAGGTTTCTAGCTCCATACTTTCTGTATAATGGTCTGTGAGAACAAAAAGTATTTTTTTGACACCATAATGTAGGTAAAGCATAGAGATTAGGAAGTTGGTGTTTAAAGTCATAGAATCAGACTTTCTACCTATACTCCTCCCCTTTCTAGTACTGTGACCTTGGACTGGCTGCTTAACCTCTCAGAATATCAGTTCATCTGTCTTTAAGTTGGGAACAGTTATAAAAATGTCTGTCCATAAGTTTATTGGGAGGATTAAATAACAGTGATGTCGAAACCTGAAAACCCAGGACTGGCAAATAGGACTTATGAAATATGGATTATTATTTTAGTCTAACTGGCTCCATTTTTTAGTAAGTTTTTTAGGAACTTACCTCCAAAATCTTGCTTTGAGATCTCCCCAGTGAATCCTCTTTGTCTTATTCATCTTTGCACATATAATGTCTAGCATTAGAGAAGGCTATTTTATAGAGTGTTGGCACCAAATATCAGGACTAAAATGGTACTCTTTTACTGTTTTAGTTCCCTAGAGGTGCTATAAAACAAAATAGCACCAAGTGAGTAGTTTTAGAAAGAGTATTTTCATTGTGTCACAGTTCTGTAGTCTAGAAATCCAGATCCGGGTATTGGTAGTGTCAGTTCCTCCTGAAGGTTCTGTGAAAATAACGATTCTATGCCTTCCTCTTAGCTTCTTGTGGCTCCTGCCAACTTGTGGAGTTCTTTGGCTTACAACTACGCATGCCTCCTTTGTCACGTGGCTGTTTTTCCTTTTATGTCTGGTCTCTGCTATAAGACGCCGCTAGAATGCAATTAGAACCTACCCCATGCCCTTTCTGGGTCATAACCATGGATAACATCTTCAGAGACCCTATTCCAAACAAGGTCATTTCACAGGTACCAGGGCTTAGGACTTCAACATATCTTTCTGGGATCACAGTCAATCCATACCAGTCACGTAGGTAATCTGCCATTTTGAGTGTGTGTGGCTTAATTTTGCTGAAGAATAACCAGAACACATTGCCAAGATATTTTTGTGTGTGTGCCAGTGTGGTAGAAATATATACAACAAAACATAAAGCAATTCAATTCCTACACATATAATTCAGTGATGTGTATTACATTCTTCAAGTTCTGCAACCAGTACTACTACCTCCTTCTGAATTATTCTCCCACTATTAAAACATACTCAGTATACTCTAAGCAAAAAACTTTCTCTTTCTTTTTTCTCTCCCCTGCCTCCATAACCAGTAATAATTTTTGATTCCTAGATATTTGCTTATTTTGTGTAGATGAGGTTATACAGTATTTGTTCATTTTTGGATGACTGAGCTCAGTTCTACTTTATGGCTCAGTAATATTACATTTATCTCCATACCACATTTCATTTATCCATTTATCAGTTTATGGACATTTGGTTGTTTCCACTTTTTGACTATTGTGTATAGTGCTACAGTGGATATTTGGTGTGTATTTATTCTGCTTGTAAGGTTGTTTTCGGGTCTTTTGGAATTTCTGGGTCATACAAGGTCTGACACTAAGTCTGCAAGCTTAATTGTTCTAAGTGCTATATATCTCATTGCTGAATATCACTATGATCACCTTTGAAGTACTCGCCTTGGGAAGCGGTGCACCAACATCAGAACCTAGTCCACCCTTCAAAGCATTTTGAAACTCTTTCTGGAATAGTCCTTGTGCATGGTAGCACAGTGGCAAGTTGGTGAACTTCACTATATAATGTTTGTGAGGGAGTTTTTAGCCAGTACACAAATAACTGTATTGGAACACTCTCTCAAATTCAGGGTGTCAGTTCCTGGGGAAGGTTTTCTCTCTGTGAGCTCCATAGGAAGTTCCTTGCTGTTGGTCTTCCCTTGGTCTGGGAGTAACTCGATGCAGGAACCTAAGGTCCCAAGGAAATACTCTGCTCCTAGCGCTTCTCTCTTGGTGATATGAGGGGTCTCTGTGTCTGTGTGCTCACCCTGCTATTTTATAACTCAAAAGAGATTGCTTAAGATACTATCCAATCTTGTAGACCTCAGCATAACTGCTGCTAATCCATCTTATTAAATCGTAGTGATAAAACTTATAACATGTAGGAAGATCCCACCAAATGCTGGACACTCACACAGTACCCCATGGCCTAGTCAAATTAATATGCACATTGTGGGGGGACATAATTCAAACCATGACAATCTTTAAAGCCTTTATCACGTATTACCAGATATAATGTGAATTAGGCTTACAAGAAGAAAGATTTAGGCATGTTATATTTTCATTCTCATTTAACTTGTCTTTTTTGTTTTCCTCTTTTGATTTCTGCTTTGACCTCTTTGTTGCTTGCCAAGCCAAAGCCAAGTGCCATCAAGTGGGATCTGACTCTTTGTTGCTTAGTAGTGCATCATTTAGTTTCTACATAATTATATTATTTTCAGTTTTCTTTCTGTTAGAGTTCAGTTCTATTGTGGTCAGTAGATTTCTAGTTTTATTTCACTATGCTTTCAATCTTTTAAAATTTATGAGGCTTGATTCATGTCAGAAAATATGATCTATCTTGAAGAGTAACCCCCGTTCACTGGAGAAGAATGACGCCTGTTCACTGGAGAAGAACATGTGTTGTTCTGTTGATAGGTGTACGATTCTATGTATCTGTTAGGTCCAGTTGGTTAATAAGCCTCAAAAACCCACTGCTGTTGGGTTGATTCCATCTCATAATGGCTGTCATGTTTTTCTGAAAAAATCTGTAGCAATTTGGCTGGACCATAATTCCTTGTATTGTGTGATGTTCCTCTATGTTGGAATTCCTACCTCTGTGGTGTTGATGAGGTTGGATGAACAGCAGTTGTGTTGCCAGAACACAATTCAGTGTGTATGTTTTGTACCTTGAGGTGGTCTCTTGAGATATAAAGGAGAGGAGCTAGCAAGACATTTGGGGACCTCATACCACCAAAATGCAGTGCTGGAGCTGAGAGTCCTTTGGAAAGGACCAAGGTCCCTGTGCCTGAGAAGCTCCAATCCAGGGGAATGTTGATGACAAGAGCCTTCCTCCAGTGCTTCTTCCAGCAAAGAAAGCCTTCCCATGGAGCAGACACTCTGAATTTGGACTTTTAACTTATTGGATTGTGACAAATAGAATTTCTCTTTTTAAAGCCATCCACCTATGGTATTTCTGTTAGAGCAGCACTGGCTAACTAAAATAGCAACTCTATAGGATAGAGTAGAACTGTTCCATAGAGTTCCCAAGAAGCACCTACTAGATTCAAACTGCTAACCACCTATTGCCAGAGTTGGTTAATACTATTACCTAAATCTTTTGTCCCTTTGTTGATTTATCTCTAGTTATTACTACTGCCAGTATTTTTGCTAACATTGTTGTCATTTAAAGATCTACAGAAATCACCAAGTTATGACATTGGTTTACAACCTTCGTTTTCAAAGAGACGCACACTCCATTACACAGAATTCTTCAGTGAACACTAAGCATCATGAGCAATTCCCTGGTCTATTAGCTGTAACTGTACCCATCTCTTTCATTTAAGGATATAAATTTATGTAGGTAATAAAGAGCAACTCAAGTGTGGGATAATTATGATCCCTCTAAAATAATTTTAAATAAATTGAAGTTATTCATAAAATGTAAAAATAAATTTCATTGTCATTTTATTATTGTGTTATGTTGTGACTAGGTCAAACTTCTTTAAAGAATTCTTTTCAGTTCTCCAAAGTCACCACCCTTATTTCCTTATCATTTTCTATCCATTTAGTCACCACTGACTATCCTGTCCATGATGGGTTTTTTTGTTTCCTTGATACCAGTATTGCCTTGGTGCTCTCCAGTCAACAAAAACTAGTCTTTAAACTTCTGGCAGTGACTTCCAGATCACGTCTTATAAGTCCTCATTCTTACTACTCTCCAGGCAACCTTCATGATTCAACTATTCCCCACCTGAAATTCCTTGTTCCTTGTCTTCCTTGATACCAGGAATTATGCTGGTCTTTCTCTTACCCTCTAACCACTTCTAGTGCCAATGATATCCTGTTATCTCTCCTTAGTATTCATCAGAGGACTTTTCCCAGAACCTCTTATTTTTCCCCTTTACTCTTTTTTTTGTATCATCAACTTCTAGTACAGTACCCATAACTTTCATATTTTATCTTTCAGTTGACCTACCTGTCTAACTCTAATCCTATGCTTCTGATACTGTTAGATCTTTTAGAAGTTCTTCTGACAGCTCATATTCAATGTACCTGAAATATTTATTATCCTACCACTAAAACCAACTCCTTGCCATATTTTTTCTCAGTGGATATTATATTTACTTTTAGTAGGGATTTAAAAAAACAAACAAACAAAAAACTTTGCGTTAGTCCTAGTACTTTTAAATCCACCTTTTTCCTTTATCACTCCTTCATTTCAATAAGCTAGTCAACATTACCTGGTTCGAACTCTGCACTGTCTTTGAATCCCTCCATTTCCTACTCCCTGTAAATGGTATTCCCCACTGGAGATACCATGAAGAATATTTTAAAAGCTTAATGTTTGGCAGCGGGATTGTTGTTGTCAGGTACCACTGAGTGGATTTTGACTCACGGTGGCTCCATGTGGCAGAGTAGAACTGCCACACAGAATTTCCTAGGCTGTAATCATTACAGAAGCCAATCATGAAGTTTTTCTCCTTTGGAGCCACTAGGTGAATGGATTTGAACCTCCAGCCTTCCAGCTAGCAGTTGAGTACTTACCTGTTGTAGTACCGCAGCTGCTTTGGCAGGGAACCAAAAATATAAAAATCAGTAGTAAAAATAAAATGAGATATGGGTAATAAAGAGGAGCACCTTGAGGAAGACAGGGCATGGAAGACTCCTCAAAGGAGTGTCACAGAAGCCAAATCTTGAAAAATGAATGGGAATCAGACTGACAAAGGCAGACTGGACATTCTGGAAATAATAACACATGAGGCCTGCCAGTTAAGTTTGCAAACTCATCATGGAAAAAGTGCTTCATACCTCATTGCTGAATGTCACTATGGTCATCTTGGAAATATTCCGCTTGGGAAGCTATTCACTGATGCCAGCACCTAGTTGGCCGTTCAAAGCAATTTTGGAACTCTTTTTCTGGAACGGCCATCAGAGCGGTCATCATATTATCCTTGATGTCCTGAATGTCATCAAAATGTCTTCCTTTCAAAATTTTCTTTCTCTTCAGGTAGAGAAAAAAGTCACTGGGGATCAGATCAGATGAGTAGGTAGCATGTTCAAATACTGTTATTTATTTGTTGGCTAAAAACTCCTTCACAGACAAGTATATAATTAAGTTCATGAACTTACTAGCATGCATGATGGCCGTTCCAGAAAGAGTTCCAAAATTACTTTGAAGAGTGGACTAGGCACTGGCATTGGTGCCTAGCTTCCCAAGTGGAAGTACGTTGAAGGTGACCATAGTGATACTCAGCAGTGAGGTATGTAGCACTTAGATTAAGTTTATGAACTTCACTTTTGAAAGCTGGTATGTAAAGAAGTGAGGGTAAAGAAGAACATGACTCACTGAAGTACAAATAGCTCTGTACTTTGATGGGGAATCATAAGGGAGAAATGAGAGGAGCTCTAGTAGTAGTGGGAGTGAGGGGAGAATATTAATCGTCTTGTTTCAGTTATCTATTTCTGTACAACAAGCAACTACAGACTTTCAGGTCCTGAAACAACAGCCGCTTATTATTTCTCATGATTCTCCAATTCAGCTGGAATCGATAGGGATGCTTTATCTCGTTCCATCTGGTATAGGGTGGCATAGCTGGACTGGGGCTGGAAAATACAAAATCATCATTCACGTGTCAGGCACTTCAGCTGAGGTGACGGTCTCTTTCTTTTTCTTTGTGCTGTCTCCATATTTAGTAGTCTAGTTTGAGCTTACTTACACAGAAGACAGACCCTAAAAGGGTCTGTCTGGAAGCTGCAAAACTCCTAAGGCTTATTTCCAGAAGTTGTGTGGCATCCCTTCCCCCACAAAAGCAGCTCACCTTCAGGAAAAGGAGAATAGATCCTCTCTCCTTTTGGAGGGGCTGTGCAAATGTTGAAGGATGGAAGGAAATGTAAAAACTTTACAGTTGGCCTTGTGAGTCTCTGAACTCCATAAGGGAACCATTTAAGCAGCAGACTGGCATTTTAACATGTGTGTTTAAAACTCTCTACTTGACTCCTTTATAGAGATTGAAAGTAGATATTGGGGACCAGTAGCTGGCAACAAGGCAACCGATGAGAAGCTTAAAACAGTATGTTGACTTTGTTAAACTCAGGAAAATCTTATAGGCCCAGATTTTTTGTCTTCCTTGTGCCTTCAAAAACAAGCCCACTGCTGTTGAGTCAATTCGAACTCATAGTGACCATGCAGCTAAAGTAGAACTGCCCCACAGTGTTTCCAGGGAGCACCTGGCTGATTTGAACTGCTGACCTTTTCGTTAGCAGCCATAGCACTTAACCACCATGCCACCAGGGTTTCCTTAGAAACAAGCAAAAAACTGTGTCCCTTCCTGAAAGATGGACACGTATCTGTTTTGAGGGAGGCAATACATATAACACTCACAAATCCTCTGCCTAAAGCTTTTTTGTTTGGAAATACTGCGTTGACTTATAAGTCAGATGAGATTTTTCAGGGAGGGAAGAAACCTGCTTTGTATGTCCAGGGGTGGTTTCTGAGTCAGATCTCAGTGAGCTTGTGTGTATAGAACCGTATGCCCAGGTGGGCTTTTATTTCTTTGCAACGCGATGCCCTTGACTCTCACCTCTAACCTTCACCGCAGTAATCTGCAAAGACAGTGCCTATGAAAAGCCACAGGAAAGAATTACAAAATCTGAAATGTTTTATTACACCATTTCCATCACTGAATTTCCTTCGTGAATAACAATGTTGGCATGCAGGCAGTTGTAACTTGAACAAAGCAGAGGGCAGGCTAATGATTATTAACTTTTCCTACGGTGAACTAAGATCCACCATCTAGGAATGAACAGGAGATAGGTTTTCAGGGGTCTCTGCAGCCTAGGTTCAGGCTGTGCACCCATCTGGATTCAAGATTTCAAACTATAAAGGAAGTGATAGCTGCTGTCAGGTCAGCTCTAGCTCATGGTGACCTTATGTATAAGAGAAAAAAACATTGCCCACTACTGTGTCATCTTCCAGCACTTTGTTGGACAATATTCTGTTGTGATCCATAAAGTTTTCATTGGCTAATTTCCAGAAGTAGATAGCCAGGTCTTTCTTCTGAGTTTGCCTTTGCCTTTAGAAGTGCCATTGAAACCTGTCCACTGTGGATGACCCTGCTGGTATTTGGAATACTAATGACATAGCTTCTAGCATCATAACGTGCAAATCACCACAGTACCATAAACTGACAGATGGGTGGATGGAGAAAGGCAGTGCTGTTAGCTGCTGTCTAGCTGGCCCCAGCTGTTGGGGACAGTACTCACAACGGGATCAGATCACTGTGATCTGTAAGGTTTTCATTGGCTGATTTTTTGAAAGTAAACTGCCAAAGTAGTCTGCTTTAGTCTAGACATTCTCCTGATACTTGTTCAGCATCATAATTATACACAAGCCTCCAGTGATGAATGGTGGCTGTACTTGAGGTATATTGGTTGAGAATTGAACCAGGGTCTCCTGCCTGGAAGGCAAAATTTCTACCAGTGAAACACCGCGGAATAAAGGAAATACTGTACCTGTTTCTCTTGAGTCGATTCCAACTCATGATGACCCTATAGGACAGAGTAGAACTGCTTCATAGGATTTCTGAGGCTGTAACCCTTCCAGAGAAACCCTGGTGGCATAGCGCTGCTAACCAAAAGACTGGCAGTGGGTTTGACTTTTTTTTTAAAATCCTAGCACAAGCAGACTGCCCCATCTTTCTCTTGAAGAGTATCTGATGAGTTCTAACAGCTGACCTTTCAGTTAGCAGCAGAGTTCTTAACTGCTGTGACACTAGAGCTCATTGGATGAAGGAAATAGTCTCCTGTTATTGGTACCAAGTAACTGAGGATGAAGCCGGAATATGATCACTCTTGTTCAGTGTTCCTGTCCTCTCTCGGGGTCACTGAAGACTTTATTAATGGTGGCCAGCAAGTAATGTTGGTTTCTCCCACAGACCCCAGGGTGCACAGGCTAAAAGCTGCATTCAACTGGAGAGATTTGGTCTAAGTCACAGTTTTACTATTTCTTAGTTATGTGACTATGGGCAAACTTCTTTACTGTTCTAGCTTTGGTTTCTTCTTGTGTAAAACTTGAGTTAGAATTGCACCTTCCTCAAAGACCTGCTTCAGAAAATTAAAAAAAAAAAAAAAGTAATAGCATTTATTGCACTCAGTTCAATGAATCCACAGCACAACTGCTCAGAAATTGTAGTGTTATTTCTTTACAGGAATTCCTACTGATCTTTGCTGTA
This sequence comes from Heterohyrax brucei, assembly GCA_028571685.1. Taxonomy (NCBI): domain Eukaryota; kingdom Metazoa; phylum Chordata; class Mammalia; order Hyracoidea; family Procaviidae; genus Heterohyrax; species Heterohyrax brucei. The sequence goes on from CM053144.1 coordinate 140,540,559, forward strand.
TTTCTCTTTATTTCTCAGGGAAATGTTAATCTCAGTGGCTCTGGGCCAAGTGTTGTCCCTCCTCATTTGTGGGATTGGTTTGACCAGCAAATACCTGTCAGAAGATTTCCATGCCAATACGCCAGTCTTCCAGAGTTTCCTCAATTACATCCTTCTCTTCTTGGTCTATACCACCACACTTGCTGTCAGACAAGGTAAGCATACAGAAAGAACAAGGATTATGGCTTGGTTTCTCTTTTAGAAAGAGAATGGTGAGCCACAACCAGTCACTTTTTGTCACTGACAGCATCAGTAAAACAATTCAAGACCCCAAATCTTATTTTCCTCTTTTGCAGTGATACAGCAAACAAAATGAATGAATAAATCAAAAAGAGAAATCAATTGCTTAAATTCAGTGGGAAGTGGGAAATGCGTGTATAAGCAGAAATGTACAGTTGCTCACTGTTTTGAATTCCTGTTAATATTCCTTGTACCTTTCAGAGAATCTATGTAGATTGTTTTTCCCTACAACTTGGAACAGGCCTGATGTAGCTGGCTAAATGTTGCTAGCCTTGTGAAATCCAAGCAAACTGCAGGCAAATATATGTTCTTTGGGAAAACAACACAAGAAAGGTAACAGTAGTGAAAAGAACTATAGCAGTAGGCACAGGGGAAAAGAAAGCTCTCACAAATGATGAGGCTGCATCTCCCACCTAAAGCTGAAATAGCTAGCAAAGCAAAACAAGTCCTGAGTGACCAGGTCACTGTCATTAAGGGGAAACTTTTAAGGGTTGTTGCAGCTGAAAATCCTTGGAGTATATTCCTGGAAGGTAGACTTCTGATCCTGATGATTATACTCCTGAACCCAGTGTAAACAGTTTTATCTCATGTTTGGCCCCCAAACAGCCAAGAATTTCCCCCACTAGCTGTTGACTATAAAATATGCAATTGAAACATAATTATCAATAGGTTTGAAGATAATTGCATGCCTACATACATGATAAATAAGAATATCATGTATAGCTGTAGACATCAATCTTATTGTCATACCTTTTTGAAGCTTTTGTAAGAACTGCTAATCAGTATGTAATTTTTACATTTCTTATTCGGACGGCTATTCAGAATAATATTGCTTAATTTGTAGTGATTTGGCCAGTACTGTGTTTTATCTTAGAGATGATAAAAATGAACATATTGGGACTGAATTCTGGTTTAATTTTGGATTTGCTTTCAAGTATTGAAGAAGCTAATTTCGTCTGTTCTTCAAAATTTGGAGCTATTGTTGCTTGCCCTTTACATTTTAATATCATAAAATAAATTATTTTAAGAATAAAATGTCAACTAAAAAGCAGGTTCTCAGACTACTGGAGATGTCAGGCAACATACAGACCTTGAACATCAGCTGTGTTTCCTCAGCATGATAAGAAGGCTAATAATTTGGGTCTGTATGTAATGTGGTATCTAACCATTGGCTTAGGTACCACTGATGCCCTAATCCAGACAAAGACTGGAGGAAGGGAGGAAATGAGTGAGCTGTGTCATTACAAATCCACTTATGAAAGACTGCTATCATGAGGCATGTGTAACTTGACCATTTCAGGAAGAGCAAGCTGTGTAGTTTGACTTCAAAATCCCTTGATGTAAGCATGAATCAGCATTAAAAGAATAAAGTTATTTAGCCCAGTATAAGGAATATAAGTAAGAATATAATTATTATGTTAAGAACAATTTTTTACCACTTAAGATTACCAAAAAGAAAATTTCTGAGTGAGAAAATGGTAAATTTAGCTACTGCAGCAATTTCTGGAACTAAGCAGCCTAAACTACTAGAGGATGAATTGTAACTAGCCTTTAGGTTCTTGCCATCTTACAATCCAGGGCTCCAGAGATTTAATAAAAACCTTCATTGGGGAAATAAAAAATCAGTCTCATCTAAGAAGCAGAGAAAGTAATTTCCCAGTTATAGGTAGAGATCAGGAAAGCTTAGAAACTTAAATGTAAAAAAGAAAGTTAATAATTTTAATAATACCTTCCATGAGCCTTTGTAATGTTCCAACCACTGTGTACGCAAATTATGTCTGTTATTCTTTTAATCTGAGGAAATAGGTATTATTATCCAAAATTTTATAAGTGAGAAAACTGAGGCTTACTTAGCTTCAATAATCTACTCAAGACTATAGAATTAGAAAGTGGTAGCAGCACGTTCCACCCCAAGAACTTTGTGCCCGCAGGAGTCCCTGGGAGGTGCAGATAGTTAACACACTGGATTGTTAACTAAAAGGTTGGCAGTTTGAGTCCACCCTGCAGTGCCTTGGAAACCTTGTTATCAAATAGCAGTTATGTGCTCCGTCGGCTAACCAAAATGTCAGCAGTTCAAACCCCCAGGTACTCCTTGGAAACTCTATGAAACAGTTCTACTCTGCCCTGTAGTGTCGCTCTGAGTCAGAATTGACTCAGAGACGGTGGGTAGGTGGAGGTGCCTTGGAAGGAGGACCTGGAAACCTTCTTCTGAAACATCAGTCATTGAAAACCCTGTGGAACACAGTTCTGCACACATAGTGTCACCATGTGTCAGACTCAACTCCACAGCAACTGGTGTGCAATCAGGACCCACCTGGCCTCCTCAGGTGGGGCTCAGAGAAGACAAGAGGCTGGAAAGGGGGACACCAAAGAGCCAAGACAGTGACACATATATGTGTCCTGACTTTGAACAGGAGACTTTTGCCTCAAATATCAAATGCTGAACAGAAAACCAGCCTTGTAATTGCAGATTTCAGGGATATGGCCGTGCCTGTTGCTGGGGATGACAGAGGCACAGATAGGAAGAGACCAAAGATGGGAAGCAGCAAGGACTGTGGAGGCTCTTTGGAAAAAAAGGACTGAATCAGGATTCAGGAAATTCTGACTGTCGACCCCAGTCAATGATGGCTGGAACCAGTCTCTAAAATGCCCTCTCTGGAGCTTTTCACCATTGCTTCAGACTGGCATTACATTTGCAGCACCTCTTTATTTGTATATTTATTTACTCCAAATGTTTGTTTGTTTTTTAAGCTTCATCTTTAGAGGTTTTAATAGGCTGGCATTAAACTAACATCTGGAAATCAACATAGTAATTGCATTAATTTTGTGTAGGCTCATTTTCAGTACTACACTCTGGAGGCATAAAAATCTTTACTCATGCCCCTCAAGATCTGATGGGAAACAAATAACACAGCAATGAGAAGATGTCATAGGTTGAATTGTGTCCCCCCAAATATGTGTGTAGCCATTTGGCTAGGTGATGATTCCTGGTACTGTGAGATATTCCTATATGCTGTAAGCCCTGCCTGTGTGATGTTAAAGAGGGAGGATGGGTGTCAGTTGTGTTCTTGGGGCAGAACGCAGTGTGTAAGATGCATTGCACCTTGAGGCAATTCCTTGGATATAAAGGAGAGGGAAGCAAGCTGAGAGTTGGGAACTTCACACCACCAACAAGCAGTGTTGGCAGTGGAGTGCATCCCCTGCAAAGGACCAGGGTCCCTGTGCCTGAGAAGCTCCCAGTCCAGGGGAATATTGCTGACAAGGACCTGCCTTCAGAATCAAGAGAGAAAGCCTTCCCCTGCAGCTGACACTCTGAATTTGGACTTGTAGCCTACAAGAGTGTGACAGAATAAAATTTTTCTTTTTAAAGCTATCCACTTGTGGTGTTTCTGTTAGAGCAGTGCTAGATGACTAAGGCAAGGCTGATGTTGGCGAGCAGGGGCTCTCTTATAGCCACGTTTTCTCCCCCTTTCCCGGTGCTCCCCAGACTGCTGCCCCTGTTGGGCTACAAGTCAGGACAGAACAAAATACTGCCCTTGCTAATTATCGAACACAAACATCACCTACCCTGATGGGCCATCATGCTAATTTAATGCTATCTGAGGCCACCTAAGAGGAAATTACAGTCAGGAATATATTTTAATCAAATCTATCTTTATCATTCTAATCATATCACTTCTAAAAATTTATGAGTTACACATTTTAAACCAGTGTGCCAAATATACAAAAACTCTCCAAGGGCATTAAGAGTGATGTTATTATAAAACTCACCAAAATTTGACATCACACTTAAACTGAATTTTCTCTATCAAGTCTATGTTGGACAAATGATCAAAAAATTTTGACTTCATGTGTTTGCACATGAGATTCAGATTAGAGTTTTCGACTTGTCTTGATGATTGATTCATACAGACTTTTGTCTGCCAGTGTTTTTTTTTTTAAGAATCTGTGACCTACTGAACATCTTTTAAGTCAGTCCCTTTCCTTGGTTAGAGCTAGTTCTAGATTTCTGAAACTCGAAGAAGTCTTGCTGTTCATAATGAAGTATTTGAATAATAGTTTCATGTAGGAAAGTGTACTTCAAAGAATAGTTCCAAAAATATAATTTATAGAGAGAATAGTTCCATTCACATTGTATCAAGTTTGAACATTTAAGTAAAATTTAGATGGCTGTAACTTTAATAAGTTCACTGTAACCACTTTTGAGAACTTATTCTGACAAACAACTCACACTGTATGTACAAAGTAGGGCTTTGAGAATATAACTATGAAAGTATAAGGAAGCTTCCAAAAATGTATGCATTGGCTTAGGAAATTCTCAAAAGATTCCTTAGATCTCTTTTCTTAAAATTCCATGTAATACTAGCTGAAATTAGAAAGCAGAGAAAGATAAGATTCAAAGAGCATACAAAAAGGAAAGGAAAATATGTTTGGGTGTCAAATTTTTCTTGCTTTTGTGATGTAGAAGTCAAAAATATGACAGGTGAAAATAGAATATACATCTTATATGAAAAGCTGTGTTATCAAACTCGGCCATAAAATTCTCTGATCAATTATTGCAAGAATTCTGCTGCTTTTCATAACTACTTTGAGCAGTTCTTGTTTTTAAATAATTTATTTTGTTTAATTTTTGTTGTGGCTATCTATGAGTTAGAATCTACTCAACTGTCTATCTGCTGGAATCAGCTTAAGGGCAGTGGGCATTGGGTTTATCCACAGCAGAACATAGACCAGTTCCACAGTTTCTATCTGTGTATAACTCAGTAACATGGATCTCTTCACTTTGAGCAGTGATTCTCACTCTCCTCCTCAGCTGTTCCTTCTCCATTAACACAAGCTTACTGTCCCCCTAAGTTTCTTATCTAGTCTTTCAAGTTGCTGTTGTCAGCTTGACCCTGTATACATAGATCTTAAAAGAGCATAATGCTTAAAGCGGATGTTCTTTATTAGTTAAGCTAAGTTATTGCTTGGTTTTAAGAAGACTTCAGGGGATATTTTTGATTTAAAGTTTAAAGATTATCTCAAGTCAGTAATTTCAGGAATTCATTCAGCTTCCATGGCTCCACAAAGCCTGAATACTATGAGAATTTCAAATTCTTTTCAGCATTTTCCCTCTTTTGATCAGGATTCTTCTGTAGATTGTTTGATCAAAATCTTTAGTAACCGTAACTCTTAAATAATAGATGCACTGGTTTCTCTTTGGGCAACTTTTAACTGTAGTGTATAAACCAGAGAATTTTAAAAGAGTCAAACGTTTTCTCCTCTTCCCCCCACCCCTTTCTGTCAAGTTTTTGGTTCTAATTCCTTTTACTTTTCCTACCAACAGTTGATTCAGTTATGGTGGAGGTAAGGCTTATGGGTCAAAGCAGGAGAGTGATGGCCAAAGAATAAAAATAAAAATCACTTCAGGTTCTTGTTTTCCTTCCTCAAATTATGATTTTGGGGGAAAAAAAACAGGGACTATTTGTATTGAAAACATGAATAGAATCAGAAGTGTCCGCTTCTTTTTATATATAGACCCCAGAAAGAAAATATATGATTGCCATTATTGAGCATAACTAGAATGCAGAAATCTTTGATATTCTACAAGTTTTGCTGCTTTTCATTGGAGAGTATATAATCACTTCCCATTCTGAGTAAAAGAATATCTTCCACTAAAAGCACTTTGATGCATATTGCATGTATTTGGCTTTCTAGAGAATTACAGAAACATAGACATTAAAGTATTTATTGAATCATTTATACATTTCATTGTAAGATTAGAAATGAAACAAGCCTTTAATAGTACTATCAGAGCACTCAGAAAAAAATCACCATTATATAATCCCTTTGATTTTTTTTTTTTCCCAGTAAAGAGAATACTGAAAATTGAAACTGCAGGCTTTACCGTTCATGGGAAATATTCTCATTTTGAACTTTAAATTATAGAAGAGAGAGATCCAATCTCAGTTCTAAGCAGGGAAGCCAAAGTAACAAATGCAATCATCCACCCTCTCCCAGCCTTTCTGCCCACCACTCACCTTTCCCCACTCAAAGCGCTCAAGTAGGGCAGAAGAAAGGAGATGAATACATTAATATGACAACATTATCTATGCCTAACAGCTGCACACTACTCATGGCCCAATGGTTCAGTCCCACAGTCCTCAGTATTTTAAGTGAATGTTCTTCTCAGTACCTCAAAAATATTTCTGTTTAGGGGTATCATGGCTGTAAACCTTGGTGGCATGGTGGTTAAGTGCTACACCTGGTAACCAAAAGATCAGCAGTTCTAATCCACCGGACACTCCTTGAAAATTCTATGGAGCACTTCTCCTTTGTCGTGTAGGGTTGCTATGAGTTGGAATCCATTCAACGGCAGTGGGTTTGGTTTTGACTGGAAGGTGGGAAAACTTTAATCAAGAGATAATTGTTGGGGGGGTGGGGTCAAGATGGCGGACTAAGCCCACGTCTCCTTCTATCGCTCTGGAAACCAAGACCTGAATTGACAATCAAACAGAGCCTTCTGATCACCTAATCAGCCTCAGGACATGGCATAGAGCTGTTAATTGGGACTTAATACCACTCAGCGAAAACCTCCTCTCTTTCACTGACTCCCGGCCCTGGCTAGCCCCGGCTCTCACGAATGGAAGGTAAACGCACCATTTTGACTTTTTTTTTCCTCTGTCTCGGCTGGCGGGCGGAGCTGGGCGTTGCCTGGCGGCTGGACTCAGACGCGCTGCTGGGGGGATAGGCAGGCGAAATTCCCATATTCTGACAGCCAGGCTCGGGACTCTATAATCTAGCCACGTTGAGCCTTTTGTTTTGTAGCTGCCTCAGCTGGCTTTGTGCAGAGCTCCACGGTCAGGGTGCTAGACGCCATGTTGGTACCGAGATTTTAGCGGGACCTCATTCTTAGCCTGGGAGCCAGCGCCTGCAAATGGGACAGCGCTTCTCCAACAGAAAAGTAGTGATTTTGCACAGTGCTGCCTGCGTTGGGGGCCCTGCAACAGAAGCAGAGGAATCACTACCTCTGCTACCTTTAGCCCCTCTGTCTGCTGCCTGTGTGGAGGACGCCATATTGGATACGGTGGCCTCAGCTGGACCTAATTCTTAGCTTGGGATCAGGAGCCTGCCCACAGGAGAATGCTTTCCTATCACAAAACCAGTACTCAACGCAGTGTTGGATAAGGCTAGGCCCTGTCAGTAGGGGCCAACAGGGCAGTAGCATTACTGTATTCTGAACTAGTTTGTTGTCATCTGGGGTTGGATATAGTGACGCGTACTTTGTCAGATGAGAAGAGGGACCTCTACACCTGAAAACCTAACTGACTTGTGAACTGGTCAGATACCTTTTGCTTTACATTTGAAGACAGCCTAGAGAAACATTTGCAATCCATCCTCACAGTACCCTTCCAGCCTCTATATATTCACATGGGACCCAAAAAGCAACAGACAATTGTGGCACACAGGCAATCACTCATGGCTTCAGAAGGCTCCCAAACAAAACAACCAAGGAGTTTTCCAGATGAAGAAACTTTTATGAAAGCATCAGGAAGTGACTACAAATTGATTATTTACAGAGCCCTTTTAGACCTTATACAAAATGCAGCAGAACAAAATGAAAAATTAAGCAAGTTGTTCGATCTGATGGAACACCAGTACTCTGAAATCCAACAGATCAAGAAGAAAACCAAAGACATAGAAACTTCCATGCAAAGCCAAGAAAACAGAATGGAACAAGTGGAAAAAAGAATTTGTGACTTGGAAGACAGAGCTACTGATGTCAGTGTCTATGAGCAGAAATCAGAAAAAAGAAACAAGAAAAATGAAGAAACATTAAGAAGCATGTGGGACTCTATTAAGAGGAACAACCTTCGATTAATTGGAGTCCCTGAACAAGGTGAGACATCTGAGAACACAGAGAGTATTGTTGCTAAGCTGCTGAAAGAAACCTTCCCAGAAATCATGAAGGAAGAGAATATAGACATCTCAGATGCATATCGTACACCATCCAATATAGATCTCGAAAGAAAGACTCCAAGACATATCATAATCAAGCTTAACAAAATGAAACATAAGCAGCAACTCTTAAAGGCAGCAAGACTCAAGGCAAAGCTAACATTCAGAGGGAAACCCTGTAGGCTCTCGTCAGATTTCTCAGCAGAAACCATGCTGGCACGGAGACAGTGGCATGACACATTCAAAGTCTTGAAGGAGAAGAACTTCCAACCAAGAATGATATATCCTGCAAAACTGTCTTTCAAATACGAAAAGGAAATTAAGACATTCCCAGATAAACAGAAATTCAGAGACTTTGTAAAAACTAAACCCAAACTACAAGAAATACTGAAAGAAGTTCTTGGCTTTGGCTTAGAAGAACAAAACCCTAACTTTATATTTTAGAACGACACACTACTCAATAATCTACTCATTTAGGGAAGGCTCCAAAGTAAATCACAGCTTTGATATGGAAAGAAGCAATCCAGTGATCATCATGAAAACTATGGTGTCATCATAATAAAAAGAGGAATGTACTACAGTCGTTATAGTCCTTCCAGATGGAGAGGAAGATGACAAGACTGATAGTAATTAAAATTGGGTTTATAAATACTTTATTAAGGGGATTCATAGGGGCAGCTGTAAAGCACAACAAAGATGTATTATACCATTTCAAGAAATCTGACACACGAGTCTCAACAACTATAAAACCAGCTCTGAAAAAGGTGAAAAATCAACTCACAAAAAAGAGTGTCCCAGAACAGACTAATGAGAACAACAGAGAAAACATCAACACAAAAATAAACATATCACAATGGCAGCAGTGAACACATACCTATCAATAATTACATTGAATGTGAATGGACTGAATGCTCCAGTAAAGAGACTCCGAGTGTCATCTTGGATCAAAAGACACGACCCATCCATATGTTGTCTACAAGAAACTCACTGGAGACCTAAAGACAGGAACAAACTGAAAATTAAAGGATGGAAGAATATATATCAAGCTAACAATGAACAAAGAAGAGCAGGGGTGGCAATTCTAATCTCAGACAAAATAAATTTTAATGTCAAATCCACCATCGTGGACAAAGATGGCCACTATTTATTGCTGAAAGGTTCAGTACACAAGCAAGACTTAACTATATTAAATATTTATGCACCTAATGCCAGAGCACCTAAATATGTCGAAGAAACACTGACTATGCTCAAAAGAGAGTTAGATGACTCCACAATAATAGTGGGAGACTTTAACACTCCACTCTCATTACTAGACAGATCATCTAGAAAAAAGCTCAATAAAGATACAGAAGACCTCATTGACACAATTAACCAACTAAACCTCATTGATATATACAGAACTTTCCACCCCTCAGCAGACAACTACACCTTCTTCTCCAGTGCACATGGAACATTCTCCAGAATTGACCATGTGATAGGCCATAATGCAATGCTCAACAAAATCCATACCATTGAATTACTGCAAAGCATCTTCTCAGATCATAAAGCCATAAAAGTTGAAATCAATAGCAGAAAAAACAGAGATAGAAAGTGGAACTCTTGGAAACTGAACAACATCTTGCTCAAGAAAACATGGGTTATAGAGGAAATCAAGGATGAATTAAAGAAATTCATGGATTTCAATGAGAACGAAAACGCTTCCTACCAGAACCTATGGGATGCAGCCAAAGCAGTGCTCAGAGGTCTGTTTATTTCCGTAAGTGCACACATCTGGAAGGAAGAAAGAAACCAAATCAAGGAACTAACTCTACAGCTTGAACAAGTAGAAAGAGAACAACAGAGGAACCCCTCCAGCACCAGAGGAAAGGAGATCATAAAGATTAGAGCAGAGCTAAAGGAATTAGAGAAGAGAAAAACAATTGAAAAAATTGAAAAGACCAAAAGCTGGTTTTTTGAAAAGATCAACAAAATTGATAAACCACTAGCTAAACTTACTAAAGAAAAGCAGTAAAGGAAACAAATAACCCAAATTAGAAATGAGAGGGGAGTTGTCACCACAGATGCAACAGAAATAAAAAATATCATAACAGAATACTATGAAAGACTGTACTCTAACAAATTTGAAAACCTAGGGGAAATGGACCAATTCCTTGACTCATACCACCTACCCAAATTATCACAACATGAGGCAGAACAACTTAATAAACCCATCACAAAGGAAGAGATTGAAAAGGTCATCAAAACACTGCCAACCAAAAAAAGTCCGGGCCCAGATGGCTTCACGGCAGAATTCTACCAGGCATTTAGAGAAGAGTTATCCCCAATATTACTGAGACTATTTCACACTATAGAAAGGGATGGAGTACTCCCAAACTCATTCTATGAAGCCAGCATAACCCTGATAGCTAAGCCAGGGAAAGATCCAACAAAGACAGAGAACTACAGACCGATATCACTCATGAACCTAGATGCAAAAATCTTCAACAAAATTCTGGCCAACAGAATAAAACAACATATCAAGAAAATAATCTGTCATGACCAAGTGAGATTCATACCAGGGATGCAAGGCTGATTGAACATCAGGAAAACAATTAATGTGATAAATCACATTAATAACAAAAGACAAGAATCACCTGATTTTGTCCATTGATGCTGAAAAGGCATTTGATAAAGTCCAACACCCATTCATGCTAAAAACTCTTAGCAAAATGGGCATAGACGGCAAATTCCTCAACACAATAAGGGCCATTTATACAAAGCCAGTCGCCCACATCATCCTGAATGGAGGGAGACTGAAAGACTTTCCCTTGAGATCAGGAACTAGACAAGGATGCCCACTCTCACCTCTCCTATTCAACATTGTGCTAGAAGTTCTAGCCAGAGCAATTAGACAAGACGAAGAAATAAAGGGCATCTGCATCGGCAAAGAGGAAGTTAAAATCTCCCTGTTTGCAGATGATATGATTGTATATGTAGAGAACCCCAAGGAATCTATAAGTAAGCTACTCAAACTGATAGAAGAGTTCAGCAAAGTCTCAGGATACAAAATAAACATAAGTAAATCAGTAGGATTCCTTTATACCAACAACGAGACTGTTAAGGAGGAAATTATCAAATCAATACCATTTACGATAGCCCCTAAGAAGATAAAGTACCTAGGAATTAATCTAACCAGAGAAACAACAGACCTTTACAAAGAGAACTATAAGCCCTTACTACAAGAAACTAAGAGAGACTTAGATAAATGGAAAAACCTACCCTGCTCATGGATAGGAAGACTTAACATTGTGAAAATGTCTATTTTACCCAAAGCAATTTATTTATATAATGGAATCCCAATACAAGTTCCAGCGTCATTTTTTAATGAGATGGAGAAACAAATCACCAATTTTGTTTGGAAAGGGAAGAAGCCCCGGATAAGTAAGGTACTACTAAAGAAGAAGAACACACTGGGAGGCCTCTCTTTACCCGACCTTAGAACATACTACACTGCCACAGTGGTCAAAACAGCCTGGTACTGGTACAAGAACAGACAGATCGATCAGTGGAACAGAATTGAGACCCCAGAGATGACACCATCTGCCTATGAACAGTTGATATTCGACAAAGGCCCTAAGACATTAAACTGGGGTAAAAACAGTATCTTCAAAAATGGTGCTGGCAAAATTGGTTATCCATCTGCAATAAACTGAATCAAGATCCATATCTTACACCTTATACGAAAACCAACTCCAACTGGATAAAAGACCTAAATATTAAACCTAAAACGATAAAGCTCATCCAAGAAAAGGTAGGAACAACAATGGAAGTTTTAATACACAATGAGGACAGACTCCAAAATCTGTCAAAGAAAACTCAATCAACAGAAGAGAAGGTAGATAAATGGGAGCTATTAAGAATCAAACACTTTTGCTCATCCAAAGACTTTATTAATAGAATTAAAAGAACACCCACAGAATGGGAAAAAATATTTGGCAACTCTGTGTCAGACCAGTGCCTGATCTCTATAATCTATAAGACACTACAAAATATCAATAAGAAGAAAATAAACCATCCAATTAAGCGATGGGCAAAGAAAATGGACAGACACTTCACTAAAGAGGAGATCCGGGCAGCCAAAAAACACATGAGGACATGTTCACAATCTTTATTTATTAAAGAAATTCAAATCAAGACAACAATGAGATACCATCTCACCCCAACAAGATTGGCCATGATCCAGAAAACACAAAACAACAAATGATGGAGAGGCTATGGAGAAAGTGGAACCCTCCTACACTGTTGGTGGAGTTGCAAAATGGTCCAGCCTCTTTGGAAGGCAATCTGGCGCTTCCTTAAAAAAATGGATATCGATATACCATTTGACCCAGTAACTCCACTACTTGGAATATACCCTACAGATTCAAGGCCTTTCACACCAATGGACACATGCACCAGAATGTTTACCACAGCACAGTCCACGATAGCAAAAAGATGGAATCAACCCAGATGCCCAAAAGTAGAAGAATGGATAGGTAAACTATGGTACATATACTCAGTGGAGCACTACGCAATGATAAAGAATAACGATGATTCCAGGAAACATCTCCTAACCTGGCTTCAACTGGAAGACATTATGTTGAGTGAAAGTAGTCAGCGACAAAGGGACAAATACTGTATGAGACCTCTACGATAAGACCTCAAAAACAGACTTGTGTATAGAAGAAAAGACTCTTTGACAGCTGCAAGGGAGGGGAGGGAGGGAGGGTGAGGGGGGGAGGGAGGGAGGATGAGGGGGGAGGGTTTAGTTTAGATAGTTACTAGAAATCTAGTTGGGAGAAAGCAGTGATAGCACACATTAGAAACAAGAACAACATGAAGTGGACTTCAGCATAACTTGAGTACTCCTTCCATCTTGACTCAATACTGCAAGAATAGAGTAGCTGGGGCAGGGGTCGGGGGACCATGCTCTTAGGCGAATTCCAGGCCAATTGGCACAACTAGCGTTTTGCTAAGAGAGTTCTCTGCACCCTACATTGGTGAGTGGCGTCTGGGGTCTTAAAAGCTGCCAAGCTGCCATCTGAGGACACAGCAAATGGTCCCAACTCAGCAGGAACGGATGCTCACCGAGGACCTAAATGACATGCAGTAAAGACAACCGGGAAGACAGAGAGACCCACAAGAGTGGGTGCCTACATCAACTTGGAACCAGAAGAACAGGATGGTGCCCGGCCACCACCAGTGATAGCCACCATAGAGCTCACAGGGAGGAGTCTCACTGGCAACACAAGAATAAAAAGGGGTGCATCATGAGATCTCCACTAAAATACTTCAATTGATGGTCCAGCGGTTTTGGGGTTCCTCTGAGAGCATGGCCCCTGGCCCTGATGCTGCCCTTTCCCATAAATTATAACAAAGATCCACTCTTTGGACAGGAATGGATTGGACTTGGCAATTCAGAGTGACCATATATTGGAAGCACTTTGTGGTTCTATACATCTGCAGGATATCATCTTGCTTACCTCTGGCTGGATGAAGGGGAGTGGATGGAGAGGAGGCAGAGAGGAATAGTGTGGAGTCACCAGACAGGGAGAGCAGTGGAAGCTGCATATAGGTGGGCATGTAAATTTATACGTGAATGTACATTTTCACTCAGTTATGTTAAACAAAAATAAAAATTAAAAAAAAGAGATAATTGTTGCCTCTTGCAACTCAAGACAGACTTCATATTCATTGTCTACAGAAATGCTACGTTTCTTACATGTGATTATATAAACTGAATTCTCACTTACAGTGTTACAAGATTAAAATATATCTGGAGTTAGAAGAAATATAGAACTTTATATTCAATAAAATAGATCTCTTGGAGGGCCATAGTAAGGTCTTGGGAACTTAGATGCCTGGCATTTTACATTGTATCAGGCCCCAGAGTCATCTGGAGATCTCACCTCCCCAGTGTTATGAGTATTTTTCCTTCTATGGGAATCTTTGCCCCCCATCTTTGTCTGAATTTTCTTTAAAGCTTATCATATGGAATCAAAATCACAGGGCAGAGGTGAAAAGAGATAAACCAGGATTCAGGATTCTTCACCAGAAGACTGAGTACTACTCACACACAGCTCAGTTTTCAATTCTCTAGATAACTTTGACTGAGTCACTGAGGTGAGGGCTGGCAGAATTCGAAAGCATTTGGCAAATGTAAATACTAAATTACAGCTCCCTTGGGAGTTGTAGGAGGAATCTTACCTAAGTCTGGTGAGGTAATATTCATTGGGACCGCCAAAGCCTTCCTTCTGGGAAATAGCTTGGCAAACCTCCTTTCCTGTTATCAAATCACATTTATTTTTATTTCTAAGTATGATTGGAGGATTTTATCCCCTTTAAAATAGGAAGGTTCCTCAGGGATTTCTGAGATGAATTCTTGGTAGATGTTCCATGGGAATTATGTTGTTGGAAAGTAGGAAAGAACAAATTTGGGGATAGGGTGATAGACACATGTAGTTCTAGGAAACTGTTAGGGAGAATCAGGAGAAAAAAAATCTTGCAAAACTTCCTGCCAGTATGTGGAGTAATTAGAACTCTTTATATACTGCTGGTGTGGATGTCAAATACTGGAGTCACTTTGGAAACCAGCTTTGCAGTTCATGATAAAATTAGCATGGGCTTACTATATTGTCACTGTTGTGTGCCACTGAGTCAATTCCAACTGATTGCAACCTTATAGAATAGAACTGTCCCGTAGAGTTTTGTAGGCTCTTATCTTTACGGTAAAAGATCAACAAGTATTTACTCCTGGGGAGCCCCCAGTGAATTCAAAACACTGACCTTTCATTTAGCAGTTGGCACTAGGGCTTCTTATCCTTACTATAAGACCCAGCAGATGTACTCCTAGATATTTATCTAAGAAAAATGAAAGCATGTTAAACTATAAACAAATGTTCTTGTTAGTGTTATTCATGATCACCAAAAACTAAACAACTTAAATGCTCATCAGCATATAAAGTGATAAACAAATTGTGGTAAATTCATGCAATGGAATACCACTCAGCAATAAAAAGGAATGAACTGCTGAAGCATGTAACAACGTGGACAATCTCAAAAGTGTTACCCAACTGTGTGAAGGTAGACACAAAAAGCTACATACTCTATGATTTCATTTTTATGATATTCTAGAAAAGGCAAAGGTATAAAGACAAAAATATATTATTGCCAGAGGCTGTATATCAGGGGAGGAGACTGACTGGAATGGAGCAAAAGGGAACTTTGGGGGATGGTGAAAGTATTTTATGTCATCTTAACTGTTATAAAGGTTGCATGATTAAATGTAGAGGTTATATTTGTCAACACTCGTTAAACCATCCACTTAAGAAGGCTGAACTTTAATTGTATGTAAATTATACATCAGTAAACCTGACTTTGTTGTTGTTAGGTGCTGTTGAGTTGGTTCCAACTCATAGCAGCGTTATGCACAACAGAACAAAACACTGCCTGATGCTGTGCAATCCACCCAATCATTGTGTTTGAGCCCACTGTCGGTAATCATTGTGCCAATCCATCTCGTTGAGAGTCTTCCTCTTTTTTGCTGACTCTGTACTACCAAGCATGATGCCCTTCTCCAGGGGCTGATTTCTCCTGGTATGTCCGAAGTATATGACGTATAGTCTTGTCATCCTTAGTTCCAAGGAGCATTCTGGTTTTACTTCTTCCAGGACAGAGCTGTTCTTTCCTTTAGCAGTCCATGGTATGTTCAGTATTCTTCACTAACACAATATAAAAGTGTCAGTCCTTCTTCACTTTTCCGTATTTATTGTCAAGTTTTTGTATGCATAAAAGACTATCAAAAACATCTTGGCTTGGGTCAGGTGCAATCTAGTCTTCAAAGGGACATCTTTGTTTTTCAACGCTTTAAAAAGGTCATTTGCAGTAAACTTGCCTACTGCAATGTGTCTTTTAGTTTCTTGACTTCTGCTTCCATGGGTGTTGATTGTGGATCCAAATAAAGCAACAACTTCAATCTTTTCTCCATTTATCATGTTGTTGCTTATTTATCCAGTTGTGAAGGGCTTTCTTTTCTCTAGGTTGAGGTGAATCCGTACAGAATATTGCAGTCTTTGATCGTCATCACTAAGTGCTTCAAGTTCTCTTCACTTTCAGCAAGCAAGGTTGTGTCATCTGCGTAACACAGGTTGTTAATGAGTCTACATCTAATCCCCATGCTGCATTCTTCTTCATACAGTCCCACTTTTCAAATCATTTGCTTAGCATACTGTATGAATAAGTGTGGCTAATGGATACAACCCCGATGCATGCCTTTCATGACTTTAAATCACACGGTATCACCTTATTCTGTTTGAATGACTCCTTCTTGTTTTATGTACAGATTCTTCATGAGCACAATTCCCATTCTTCACAATGTTATCCATAATTTGTTATGATCCATTTGTCAAAGGCCTTTACATAGTCAGTAAAACACAGGTAAATATCTTTCTGGTAGTCCCTGCTTTCAGCCAGAATCCATCTGATATCATCGCTAGTTCAACATCCCATTCTAAATCTGGCTTAAATTTCTGGCAGTTCCATTGATGTACTGCTGCAGCTGCTTTTGAGTGATCTTCAGCAAACTTTTCCTTATGTATGATATTAATGGTATTGTTTGGTAATTTCTATATTTGGTTGAGTCACTTTTCTTGGGAATAGGTATAAATATGAATCTCGTCTAGTCAGTTGGCCAGGTAACTGTATTCCAAATTTCTTGGTGTAGGTGAGTAAGTATTTCCACTGCTGCATCCGTTTGTTGAACCATCTCAG
Source organism: Heterohyrax brucei (assembly GCA_028571685.1). Lineage (NCBI taxonomy): Eukaryota > Metazoa > Chordata > Mammalia > Hyracoidea > Procaviidae > Heterohyrax > Heterohyrax brucei. The sequence goes on from CM053144.1 coordinate 140,557,563, forward strand.
TTGATACTCCATCATTTCCTGGAGGCTTCTTTTTTTGCCAATACCTTCAGTGCAGCTCGGACTTCTTCCTTCAGTACCATAGGTTCCTAATCATATACTACCTCCTGAAGTGGCTGAACGTCCACCAATTCTTTTTGGTACACTGACTCTGTGTGTTCCTTCCATCTTGTTTGGATGCTTCCTGTGTGATTTAATACTTTCCCTGTAGAATCCTGCAGTATTGCAACTCAAAGGTTACATTTTTTTCTTCAGTTCTTTTGGCTTGAGATTTTTCCCTTTGGTTTTCTGCCTCCAGATCTTTGCACATGTCATTATAATACTTTACTTTTTTCCCTTTAGCCTCCCTTTGAAATCTTCAGTTCTTTTACTTGATCACTTCTTCCTTTCAGGTTACTCACTGTTCAAGAGCAAGTTTCGGAGTCTTTTCTGACACCCATTTAGATCTTTCTTCCCTGTCTTTTTAATGACCTCTTGTTTCCTTCAAGTATGATGCCCTTGATGTCATCCCATAACTCATCTAGTCTTAGATAATTAATGTGTCAAATCCGTTCTTGAGATGGTGTCTAGATTCAAATGGGATATGTTACAGATCATACTGTAACTCTCGTGGACTTGTTCCAACTTTCTTCAATTTCAGCTTGAGCTTGCGTATGTACAGTTGATGGTCTGTTCCATAGTTGGCCCCTGGCCTTGTTCCAACTGATGATATTTGAGTTTTTCCGTCATGTCTTTCCATAGATGTAGTAGATTTGATTCCTGTGTATTCCACCTGGTGAAATCCAAGTATATAGTCATCATTTATGTTGGTGGAAAAAGTATTTCCAATGAAGAAACCTGACTTTAATGAGGGATGGGGGAGAAAAACTGTTTGGCTCTCTACTATCAATCTGTGATTACCATAACAAAATAATATTATCGGGCCCGCAGTTCTCTGTACATAAGGTGCTCCTTCAGAGTCACTTAAGGCTATTTTTTGTTAGCTGCTGCTGAGTCAGCCTCTGACTCACAGTGACCCCATATACCTTGGAACAAAACATTAGCCAGTCAGCACCATCGCCATGATTGGTTGTGGATCAGACTTTGTGACCCATAGAGTTTTCATTCGTTCAGGGTATTAGGCCAGCCAAGTGCCATCGAGTCGGATCCGAATTAGGAAACACCATTAAAACTTTCCATGACTTTGTGACTAGTCAGTGAACGCAGTTTCCCAAAGCATACTTAGTCCCAGGAACTTACTAGTGAGAGATGAACAGTTACTTGTCAGGCTCATAATGCATCAAACAAAGCAAAATCCCACAAATTCCATAACACATGCAGTACTCGTAAGTGAATCTTTACTGAACTTGGTCTTCCACAGGCTTACTTAAGCCTGCAGTATCAAATAGTGCATATCCTGTTGTGCTAGAATGTATGAATCTTAAATAGAATGATCCTTTACACAGAATTCTCAGTATCACAGTGCAGTAAATGACTTTTTGATTGAAGGAAAATGACTAGAATGTGTAACAGTGTTTTCTCTTAACGAATACTTTAACTACCTCATATGAACTTTCTCTCTCTCTCCCTCTTTGTGTATACAATGACCTTCCATCATTAATGGACACCTCTCTGATTCTGTTATTCCAAATAGCATGTAAGCTTGGGGAGGTTGTCTCCCTGTTTTATCGAGAGCCAAGTTGACTGTTAATTCCAAAAATCTTTAAGCATTCATGCTGAGAGTTGGCATAGAGCAATACTCATTCCTGGCACGCAGCTCCAGGTTCCTGTGGGAGATTGAAGGGTGGTTACAAGATGATAACTATACTGCCGAGAGGAGATAAGGCACCTTCTGCCAAAATGGTGCTTTGTATGTAATTAGTGTAAAAATTCTGAGGAATAGGATTTATCCTTACAATCATCTTTGTCATTAAAAAAGAATCATAATGGAAGAACAAAGCAGTCCCTGCAGTGTATTGAATTGCTTTCCCTAAGTTTTCATTAAATTGAAGACTCAGCAGTTAGCCATCTTGCGGATACTTCTGCGGACTGCTGCAAAAGATTTGCAGTAAAGAAAAAAAAAATGAAGCAAACAGTTTTTTTCCTTCACAGGATTAGAATTGCATTATGGTTATCTTTAAATCAGATTCCCTGCCATGTATTTTTTTTTTTTAAGTGTGGTTTCAATTTCTGAGATGAGGAGGATCACATAACTCACCAACTATAAACATGATGCTGCAAGTGAATGGGTTTAGACTACAGGCTGGAGTGGCTGGACCCTTTCAATAACCTACGTGAGGAAAAACATGAAACAAATGATTTTCAAATAAAAGAAATCATCATCAGAATTTGTTTCTGATCACGTTTGCTTAATTATACTCTTGTTGACACTTTCTTCTTTATCTTTATCTTTAACTCCCTTGTTAATCATTTCTGAAACAAACCAACCAAAAATATATCTTCAAAAATTGTATTCAGAAATTATTACTTAAGTCCACTAAATTAAAACATAATCTTAATTAGGGTTTATATTTTTTCTATTTCTCAATTTTATCAAAAGTGAAGAGCTGTTGAGTCACCCTAGAAAGATTCCACAGCTCATCTGTTCTGTTACTCCTTTGGTAAGTCAGAATTATAATGGCTACTACCTCATGGGTTCCTTGGTGACTAAAGAAGGCCACGATTGAAAAACTTCTAATGCTATAGGAGGCGTATAGAAAACATTCAACAAATATCAGCTTCCATCAACACTTGCTTAATAAAGGTTTACTATTCTTCCTACCAACTTTGATTTTACCCATGTAGTCCTTAATTTTAATAATTTCTACCATAAAGACCCTGAAATTTAAAAGCCATATTCCAGTATTTTTTAAGACCAATGATTTATTCATTGCAAATACCTTTTTGCAGCAGTATAAATAGTGACTATAAATGAGGACCTCACCAGATGGAATACACAGAAATCAAACCACCTACATTGTTGGAGACTATAGAGAAGCTTAATATCTTCAGTCAGAACAAGGCCAGGGTCAACTGCAGGACAGACCAATGACTGCTCATATGTAGTTCAAATTGAAACCGGAGGAAGTTATAACAAGTCCAGAAGAGCCAAAATATGACTTTGATTATATCCTGCCTGAATTTACAGACCATCTCAAAAAAAGATTTGACTAAACCCTAATGTTTGAACATTGAACATTTGTGAAAATTTTTTTGCTGTTTATAATCTAAGTCAATTTTCCATATAAAATCCAAAGTTTGTAATTCTATCTGCTGTCCTCACCATGTGACAACACATTCTTTTTTTACTCTTAACTTCCAATATCCGCTCAGCCAACACTTGTCTTCTCCTTTCTACCTTCTCATCTCCCTTCTAAAAAGACACCAGTAGAACAACCTCATATGTATACGCCGCATACATCACCCTGTGTCCCCAAGTCCAGTCCATTCTTTGTCGGAAGTGTTGGATTCAATACTCGTTTCAGCTCTGGGCTACCAACAAGTCCGGGGACTGTGTTCTGTGGGGACCCTCCTGATTGTCAGACCATCAAGTCTCCTCTTTCAATAGAGTTGTACATCTGCTTTTTTTTCCTCATGTTGTGTCAGGGACTCTACCTTGTGTCCCTTATCAGGGCTGTGTTTGTTGGTGGCCAGGCACAATCTGATTCTTCTGGTCCCATGGTGATTAGCTCCCAAATCATATGGGTCCTTCTGTCTCTTAGGCTCATTTTTCTTGCCTCTTTGATGTTCTTAGTTGTCATCTGTTTCAGGTGGGTTGGGACCAGTTGCTGTTCCTCAGATGGCAGCTTGCTGGCAAGACCCCAGCCACCAGTCACCAATATGGGGTGCAGAAGACTCTCTTGGAAAAGACTAGTTGTGCCAGTTGACCTAGGTGTCCCCTGAAAACGTGATCTCCAGACCCCTGTCCCTGCTCTGTCCTTTGAAATATTGGGTTGAGTTTAGAAAACCTTTTAGCTTGTGGTGTGGTCTGTTTATGCTGACCCTCCTTCTACCGCATGTTGTCCCTTGACTAACCGAATTCCTATCGACTATCTAGTCTATAGATAACCCTTTCCCTCCCTCACCACATTTGCAGCCATCAAGTAGTATTTTCTTCTGTGCATAAGTCCTTTCTTACTTCTTTACAATAATAGCCTCATATAATATTTGTCCTTTTGTAGATAACTGATTTTACTCAGTACAATATCTTCCAGTTGATTCCAGGTTATGAGGTGGTTCATGAAATCATTATTGTTCTTTAATTGCACAGTATTCCATTGTATATATATGTGTATATATATACACCATAGTTTATTTACCCATACCTCTGTTGATAAGCACCTAGGTTGATTCCATCTTCTTGCTGTTGTGGACAATGCTGCAATAAACATTTGTGTACGTATATCTTGCACATTGAATACTTAATGACCAAACACCAGATGAAGTGTTTGAAGAAAGCAAAAGATCATTAGAAACACAGGAAAGAAAGAAGGAGATTGTCAGAAGAGACTCTGAAACATGCTTTTGAACATGGAATAGCTAAGCTGAACAAAAGAAATGGTGTACTAAAAGAACTGAACAGAAAATATTCAAAGGGTAGCTCAAGAAGACAAAGTGCTACAATGATGCTTGCAAAGAGCTAGAGATAGAAAACTGAAAAGGAAGAACATATTCAGTGGTTCTCAAACTGAAAGAACTGAAGCAAAAATTCAAGCCTTGATTTGAAATATTGAAGGATTGTATGGGAAAATACTGAATTATGAAGGAAGCATCAAAAAAAAAAAAAAAGACGGAAGGAATACATAGAATCACTGTCCCAAAAAGATGTGACTGATGTTCAACTATTTCAGCAGATAACATATGGCCAAGAAATGATGGTATTGAAGGAAGACATCCAAGCTGCACTGAAGGCTCCAGGAACCAATGGAACAACTGATTGAGATGTTTCTGGAAGCAGATAGAGTTCTAGAAGTGCTAACTCATCTGTGCCAAGGAATTTAGAAAACAGCTACCATGCCAGCCAACTGGAAGAGATCCACATTTGTGCCCATACCCAGGAAAGTGATCCAACAGAATGCAGACATTATTGAGCAATATCGTTAGTATCACACACAAGTAAAATCTTACTGAAGATCATTCAAAAGTGGTCACCGCATTACTTTGACAGGGAGTTGTCAGAAATTCAAGCCAGATTCAGAAGAGGACATAGAACAAGGGGTATTATTACTGATGTTAGATATATCTTGGCTGAAAGCTGAGAAGGACAGAAAGTTGTTTGCCTGTTTTATTGATTATGTAAACGCAATAGAGTGTGTGGATCACAACACATTATAGATAAGATAGCAAAGAGTAGGAATCCCAGAACATTTATTCGTGCCAATGGGAAACCTCTATATAGACCAAGAGGGAGTCAAGCAAACAGAACAAGGGGATAGTGAGTAAGTTAAAGTCTGGAAAGATATGCATCAGAGTTAACAGTGCCTTGACAATAGATTTATTTCCTCAATCTGTATGCTAGATGAATAATCTCAGAAGCTGGACTATATGAAGAAGAATGCAGCATGGGGATTGGAGGAAGACTCATTAACAACCTTTGATATACAGATGATATAACATTGCTTGCTTAAAGTGAAGAGAACTTGAATCACTGATGAAGATCAAAGAGTACAGCCTTCAGTGTGTATTACACCTCAACATAAAGAAAATAAAAATCCTTGCAACTGGACCAATAAGAAACATCCTGGTAAGTGGAGAAAATATTGAGGTTGTCAAGGATTTTCTTTTACTTAGATCCACAATCTAAGCCCATGGGTGTAGCAGTCAGGAAATCAAAGGACACATTGCATTGGGTAAAACTACTGCAAGAGATTTTTTTGAAGTATTATAAAAATGTTACTTTGAGGTTTAAGATGTGCCTTATCCAAGCCATGATATCTTCAACCATCTTATATGCATGCAGAAGCTGGAAAATGAATTTTAAAAGACCTAAGAAAAATTGATGCCTTCGAGTTGTGATGCTGCCATAAACTGCGATGTTGCCATGGACTGCCAAAAGAATGAACAAATCTGTCTTGAAAGAGGTACAACTAGAATATTCCTTAGGAGCAAGAATAGCAAGACTATCCTCAGATACTTCGGACATATTATGAGGAGGGATTCACCCCTAAAAATGACATTAGGCTTAGTAAAGTAGAGGGTCAGCGAATAAGAAGAAGACCCTCAATGAGATGGATTGAGTGGCTGCAACAGTGGGTTCCAACATAGCAACAATTGTGAGATGCGAGACCATCAGTGTTTGTTCTATTTTACCTAATGTTACCGTGAATCAAAACAAGCTCGAAGGCGTATAACAGTAGTAACACATATTCTTCTATGGGCACTAATACCATTTATAAAAGGATCGGAAAGAAGAGATGTGTAAGATACTTTTCTTGTCATTACACTGGCCCTTGACTGCTTCTGAAATTCACTGGCCCAGGACACCCCCTGCCAGATTGTAGAATGGGTGTTCTTCTTTCTGAGAAACCAAGCCAAGAATGCAACAGGCACTCCAAGTCTTGTCTCAGAAGGAGCCAGAGCCGCACTTCTACTTATAGATACATCTGTGCCCAAATGATCTAAACTATAAGAGATCAGAAAAAGGAAGGAAGGTTGCTAAGGGGAAGAGTTCAGGCAATTTCTTATGTCAATGCTTGCTTTAAAAGTGAAAGAAGTCTTTTTGTCCTAGAGCTTAGATTAGGACCATGAAGTCTCAAGGCAGAGTTACTATTTAACCTTCCTCTGCTGTGTGTATGTCTTGTCTCTTCTATTTTGTCTTCGCCCAAGCCTTTGCCTTCTCACAAAGCCTTAACTGATAGGCAGATGCAGAATGTGGGAAGACAAACATTCTCATCTGATTTACTGAAGCAGGACTGTCATTACAATCCAGATATTCTTGAGAATACCCAGAGTCAGTTTATTCCATGACTGCAAATAACACCTTCTTGCTCAAGAAAAAGCTTAGAGCAACAAAGATACCAAAATAATGCATGCTGTAAACAAAGCTTGATCACCTTTTTCCTGCATATTTTTACTTCCACACCACACACAGAATGCATCTGTGAACTGTAAACAACTGAATATGCAGACAGAAAACAAAGCAGATCCAACCAGCTAGGAAAATAACATTTCCCATTTAGCCTGTTGACCAAGGCTCTTGGCAGCTAGACAGGTTGAAGAAATAGAAGTATGGTTTGACCATGGCTGGAAAAAGACACAGTTTCTTTCTCTGAAAATTTCAGGGATGGAATCAATACTTGGAACAAGGACCATAGATGCTTTAGAAGACCCTATCATTAAAACTCAGATTCTTAAGATGTACTCCAGGAGAATTGGGTCACTGGATCATAATCACAGTCCCAAATCTCCACCAACCTTTTGGAATAAACAGCACATCACTTTAAAATCATGTCAGTAGAAATCTTTGTAGGAAACCTTTAAGAAGAGATCTTGTCTTATTAATGAACTAGTATAAGAATAAGAACTGACCTTGGAGAGGCTCACTAAAAGGGACCATGCTCCTAGTTTTTGACAGAGGAAGAAATTCTTTCTATTTCAAAGTTTAAAATGTAAAGTGAGGGTGGGAAGAAAAACAACTGAAAAACAATCTGAGACGAAAAAAGAGCTGCAGAATACTCCAAGAAAGAACAAAGGCTTAAGGCTACCTTGCCAAGGAATTGGCCACCAGTGTGTCACCCTGTAGTTGAGAAGAGACAAAGACCACACTATCCTAGATCATGGAACTGTTGCTCACTACTGTTCAACAGGAGGAATACACACACACAAACTCAGTGTACTACTGGGGCCTCACAAAATTCAATGCAGGAGGTTCTATACCTGTGAGCACATTTCAACTTTTGGCTTTCTGGACATCATTCACTGAGGTTGAAATTTCCAGCTGTGCAGTGTTAAACTCAGGCCCATTATAGTGCACCCTTAAGCAAGCTATTGATTTTAAACTTTTGTTAGACTAAGAGAAGCCAAGTTAGAGCATGCAGAAGCAAGCAAAGAACTCGATTTCTAAAAATAAAGTTAAAGAACTTGGTAAGTAACTTCTTTACAACAGAAATGTGTGGGCAGAACTTATATAAGTGACATAGATGTTGAAGCCTCTGCACCATTAAAAATTGCAAGTTATTTACTGTATGGAAACAGTAGCTCTCAACCCCTGGTTCTTGGTGTTTGGGCATCAGATGTGCCCAGTGATTTAGATACTCGAGAGGAAAGCTGTTAGTAAATGTGTTTTTCTATCAGAATCTGCTAACTGAAGGAGACAACCTGATGCACAGGCCAAATAAATAACCCCTCCCAGGCATATAGAGCTTTACTGTGTTAGTTCTGCCTGTGATTACAATGGCAACTCTGATGGTATGCTGGTTAAATCCTATGGCTCCTAACTAAAAAGGTCAGTAGTTCAAATCCACCAGCTGCTCCTTGGAAACTCAGTGGGACAGTTCTGCTGTGTCCTGTAAGATCACCATGAGTTGGAATTGACTTGATGGTATTGGGTTTATGATTAAACCGAAAATTTCAGAGGCTTGGACCTGATTACATCTTTTTCAAATTTTTCTCATCTAAATTTCTGTTCTCTTGCCGCCTTCTGTTGCTCATGTCTGTCTTCATTTGTGTATTCTTTTGCTTGTGCATTACTTCAGTCATTTATTCAGCAAATGCTTTCTGAGGGCTTCCATTTGTCAGCGCTGGGTGTGGAGGATACCGAACTGAGTAAAAAGGGTCTCCTTTCCATGAGTCGGATCCGACTCGAAGGCACTTGGCTTTTTTCCCACTCCACCCCCAAACTTACAGTGTGGAGGAATTGGCGAGAAAGCAGTCCCTATCATTGTGAGAGTATACATTTAAGGGCTTCCCTTTCCATTATCTCCCCAAACGTTCATTTGAATAGCGTTTTCTTTTCCTCTGTCCTCCATTTCTCTCCTCATCTGTGTACCCAGTCCACAGTCCTCCCATTCCCAGGTCCCTACAGAATAATTCAGTACAAGCAGTTAGAATCAGTACACAGCTATGTGTATCCTTCTCCTTGGCCTTTCACCCTTTAACTCATGCACCTTTAATCCATGGACCCTGACTTTCCCGTTCCCAGTCCCTTCACTGACTCCCTCTCCCTCACTGTCACCCTGGGAGAACACTGCTCAGGCATCATCTGCCTATTGCTTTAGACCTAACTGTGACTGTGACACCTTCTTGACTGCTAGACTTCTATGATTTAGAAAAGTGGCTACTTTCATGATTATTCGTGACTTCCTAGACCTTCAAAGGTCTCTCCTCTCTGCACTAGCAGTTGTGTATAGATTACAAGTCTGCCTCACTTTGCCTGGCTTAAATGACCCTTCTGCATAATGACACGTTGCATTGAACAAATCTGTTGCAAAAGACCTCTTCAGAGTGTTAAAAGGAAAAGATGTCACCTTGGATTCAGGTGCACCTAACCGAAGCCATGGTGTTTTCATTCACCTCACATGCATGTGAAAGCTAGACACTGAATAATGAAAATCTAGGAAGAATTGATGCCTTTGAATTATGGTGTTAGCAAAGAATATTAAATATACCATGGACTGCCAAAATATTGAACAAATCTATCTTGGTGGTAAGATCAGAATACTCATTAGAAGTAAGGATGTCTCACATACTTTGAACATATTATTAAGAGGAACGAGTCCCTGGAGAAGAACATCATGCCTGATAAAGGAGAGGGTCAGCAAAAAGGTGGAAGACCCCCAATGGAATGCATTGACACAGTGGCTGCAGTGATGGGTTTAAACGTAGCAACCATTGTGAGGATGGTGTAGGACCATGTGCCATTTCATTCTGTTGTACATAAGGTCGCCATAAATCAGAAATGGCAACAGCTAACAACTAACAACAGGACAACACCTAACAGCACCTACATGGTGACAAATAATTCATCGCTTCTCTGGCCTGTCCATTTAAGAAGCTTTCACCCTTGATGATTTGGAGACACACCTTCAGGACCTGCTGATAACTGAACTTAAGCTCCTCCCAAGTTTCTAATAACCTCCATAAAAGGTTATAAGACATGATAATTCACTGCTATAAAATGAGAAGTGGTCAAGTAAGAATACAGTAATGATAGAAGCACTCATAGATTTCACCCAGAACATGCAAAGGAGAAAGACTTCCAGCCACTCTTTGGGACCATTAGCATCTGCAGAGGGAAGAGAAAGGAGAACAAAATACCAGCCTCTTACTTGCTTTTGACTAGCTAGCTTATGTCATTTCCTTAGTATGAAGCATGCTCCATTCAGCAAATATTCATCAGATCTCTTTCAGGCTGTTAGGTTTGTGTGCTATAGTATTCTAGAGGTGTAAATGAATGATGCTTTTGATAGCAAGGCACAATTTACACAGTTTCTAGTAGTTCCGTTTCATCTTCAGAACGTAGCATAGAAAAGTATCCATCCAAAAGTATCAATGTATATCATTCCTTTGAAGAAATCATTAATGTGTCCTATTAATCTTGCACCAAAGTCTTTAGTCTAAATCTCTTTATTCAGGGCTTCACTTGAAAACCAAAAAAGGATATCTCACTGTAGCAGGGACACCTCCAAATACAACCAGATAGGCCCTAACTCAATTAGATTTTAAAATATCTACTGAACCTGCCCCATGTGTAAGGGTCTTTGAAACCCTTACAAATGTCGTCTGTCTTTCCCTATCACCTCACACCCAAACTACTGCTTTTGTCCTTGTACTGTTTCTGTCTCTGGCACCTGCCCACCTTTGTCCTTGTGGTCATTACAGTTGCTTGTCAACTTGGCTGAACCATGCTTTTCAGTAGTTTGGCAGTTGTGATGTAGCTTGGTGTTTTGTATGATGATGTGAGCACTTCCATAATGATATAATGTGATCACCTCTATGATGAGATCTGCTGTAAGTAGCTAGTCAGTAGAAAGGAAGTTTCCTGAGGCATGTGGACTACATCAAATGTAAGTAGATCCTCTGGCAAGTCTCATAGGGCTTTTGCTCACTCTGGATCCAGCAGTTGGATACTGCTTGTCTGACCTCCAGTTCTTCGGACTCAAGCGAGCAGCTGACTTGCAGACTTGCCTGTTGCTCTTGAGATTCATAATCTTCATAGCCTGTGAGCAAGAGCTCTGCTGTATGACCTGCCAGTGTTGGCTTTACTAGCCCCTGCAGCTGTGTGAACCAAGAGAAGCCTCCAACTTGACCTACAATTTTAGGACATTCCAGCCTCTACACCCTTATGAGGCATTTTCTTGATATAAATATCTTTATATAGATATTTCTGTGATTTACTGGCTTTATTTCTCCAGAGAACCCAACCTAAGACAATCCTGTAGCCCCTATTTTAGAACTTTAAGCCAAAGTTCATTCTATTAACCAGAACAAAGTCTACTAATAAGGATTCAAAGAGGCTGAAAATGAAGATACTAGGATGCTGCTGTTATTGCTTTCTAATTAGCCTGTTTACTTAAGAAAAGAGAGCCAACAATATAATATTCTAATTTTTTATTTCTGAGCACGTTTTCTTCTAACATTCAAGCCACATGGCTTTGGATTTCAGAGTAGGAGACTTCAGTCCTAATGTTAAAAAACAAAAACAAAAATATTATTTTAGGTACTAATTTCATAAAAAATAACTTCAGTTGATACTAAAGTCTATATACATCACTGTTGTTAAACTCAATGCTATTTGTCTCTTAATACAAAACTTCCAGTTAAAATCTATTTAGTTAGATTGAGAGTTAAAACGAATTGAAATATGTACCAGATAGTAAATCTTGCCACCTGGGTTGGACTGCTTCTAAGGTAAACGTAGACTTTATAAAAACAGCTACTTACTTGGAAAGAACTACTATACCACTGAGGTTTCCATTACGTGCTTAGTTCCTGTTGTTTATGTGAAAACACACTATGGCTATGTATATAAATGTAAATGAATAGAAAAATTCTTTGAGAGATAAATCACAAAATTTTAACAAAGACTTACTTTACAGAAGAGAGTTGGATTTACATGAGAAGTGGGAGGCATATAGGCAACTTATCAGTTTTTTTTTTTTTCCAGCCATATTTGTGTCTGTATTTGAAATGTTTGGGAATTGCTTGAGTAATTTTTTTAAAATGTTAAAGTAGTTACAGCATTGTCTTTTGAAACTACTGACTCGCAGTCTCTTGGCTCCTTGAAAACCATTTGGGGTAGATCTACTATGTCTTTTTAGGGTGACTGTGAGTCGGAAGCAACTTCATGGCAATTGGTTTAGTTTCGTGGTATACATGTAGTTCTTCAATTTGTGTTTTTCACTTAATATTATGTTTCAAAGATATTTTTCTGTGTCAGAACATGTATATTTACTTCATGTTTTTAACTGCTGTGTAATATTGGTAAACTGACAATTAGAATTGTTTCCAATTCTGTGTCAGCCATCTTGCAAGAAGCATCCTGGTAGATAAATCTTTGAATAAATGTGAGAGTATCTTAGTTTAGATTTGTAAAACCTTAAATGTTCTCAGTTATAAGAAAACAAACAGTGCAATTAAGAAGTGGGCAAAAAAACTTTGGTGAACAGTTACTTCACCAAAAATGATACACAGATGGCAAATAGTCATATGAAAAGATGTTGAACATCATATGTAATTAGAGAGTTACAGAGTAAAATAACAATCATATACCTATTAAAATGGCTAAAATCTAAAACATCTGTAACAACAAATGCTGGCAAGGATGTGGAACAACAGGATGTCTCATTCACTACTGGTTGGAACGCAGAAAGGTGCAGCCACTTTAGAAAACAGTCTGGCATCTTCTTACAAAGGTAAACACAGACTTATCAAACACTTGAATAATTGTACTCCTATGTATTTATCCAAATGAGTTGAAAACTTATGTCCACATAATAACCTGCACTTTAATGTATGTAATGGCTTTATTCCAAATTGCCAAAAATTGGAAGCAACTAAGATATCATCCAATAACTGAATGAACAAACTGTGGTATACCCATACAGTGGACTATTACTCCACCATAGAATGAGCTATCAAGCTACAAAGAGACGTGGAGGGAACTTAAATGCATATTGTTAAGTGAAAGACGACATTCTGAAAAAGCTATGTGTTGTGTAAATCCATTTATATGAAATTCTCCAAAAGGCAAAAATATAGAGACAACAAGAAGATTAAGTGGTTGCTAGGGATAAGATGGGATGGAAGATGACTAGCTGGAGCACCAGGGATTTTTAGGGCAGTAAATCTATTGTCTATGAGACTGCAAAGTGAACATACAGTTGTCAAAACCCTTAGAATTATGAAAGACAATGAACTCTCTTATCAACTGTGGACTTTGCTTGATAAAAAAAATGTGTCAATATCAATCCCTCATTTGTAAGAAATCTGCCACCTGAATGCAAGATGTTAATCACAGGGGAGACTGAGTGAATGAATGGGTAGTACATGGGACCTCTGTGTTTTCTATCCAATTTTCTATGACTACAAAATTGCTCTAAAAAGTAAAGTCAGCTAATTAAAAGAAATTAAATGCTGAGTCAAAGGACATATTAAATACTGATAAATATTACCAAACTTCCCCCTAGAAAGATATTACCAACTCAAAAGCTTATCAGCAGTAAGCTACATACCGTTAAGACTTACTTCCTTTCGAATGGATTCTTAATTTCTCTTTCCTCACCAGGTCACTAAGAATCAGAATGAACTCAGCAGCAATGTGTTTACTTTTGAGTTTGGGTAATATGGAAAATAAGTGAAATGCCCAGTTTTAAATTTTGTGTACTGAGGTAACTAAACTCAAAGCCATTGCCATCAAGTTAATTCTGACTCATAGTGATCCTATAGGAAAGACTACAACATCTTCACAGTGTTGTCAAGGAGTAGCTGGTGTATTTGAACGGCTGTTCTTTTTGGTTAGGATCCATAGCTTGCCATAGCTCTTAACTACTGTGCTGCTACATCTGGGTCTAAATATACAAACTTAAACTGACCTTCATTCTTTGATAAATGTACTCATTATATATACAACTTTAAAATAAAGTTGATGTGATTCCAAAAAAAAAAAAGCCTACCAATATTTGAAACTACCAGTTTCTCTACTTATTTGTCAATATTGGATATTGTCAGTAAATTTTTTTCAATCTGAAAGATAAAAAATGTCTCACTGTTTTCCATTTAATTTCTTTAATTACTACAGGGTACCTATGAGTAGGAATCAACACCATGGCAATGGGTTTGGCTTCATATGTTTGCTGGAAAAATGAAATAACTCAAATCTTAAAAGATGTAAAATAATAATGATTCCTCTTACAGTCTGTGCTTGGTAAGGTCATGTCCTTGTAGATTCTTTTCCTTCCTTCATTCATACAGTCTCCAGTTTTTATCTCCTTATGAATTAGCACAAAGAGGGCAAAACATATGAGCCCTGTGATGCCTTCCTCTGGAAGAATACCACTGCCAGAGCATTGGTGTAATGATTCAGAAATTTATATCATCCATAAACCTTTTGTAGTAGTATAATTAGTAGAGCTGTTGATACTATCTAAGCCTAGCTTTCTTTACTGTTGTAAACACAGCTTGTGATCACATAAATGACATCAGTAATAACCCTTTAGGGCATCATGTAAACCAAAGCACTGGAGTCAGTTTAGCTGAGTTTAATCAGAATCTCCATTCCAAAAAAAAAGATGAAGAAGAAGATTGTTTGTTGCTTAGAGTATAAGAGAGAAATCTTGGCATTTTCTGAACATTTGGACTCCATGGGAGCATACTGTTGTTGATATCTTTAGGAAGAATAGATTGGGGAACAATAGAAAAATTTTAGCCAGTATCAATGCAGGGTTATGGCTGCCAACCAAATATATGCTACCTGTGTCTATAGCTCCCACTCAAAAAAAAAAAAAAAAAGAAGTTAATTTGTTAGTATATATGTTTGTTGATTATTCGAAAAATGACTGTGACATGGAAGGAGGTTCCAGGAATCCCAAACAAGTGTAAATTGACAGCTTTGTTTAGATGACTGCTGTGGGAACCAGAACCCTACAATTATGTTCAGGGATGCTCCCTACTGTACTTTATGTTCCCTCCTTTAGCAGACTACCTCAGTGACTCTGTAGCCCAGATTTCATGACTGGAAAAAATGTGTGTGTTATCAAATAATAACTGTTTATTAACATATATAACTCACTGCTTGTCCCGTGAGATAAGAATTGGAACCTCTGATGGTCTCATTAGAATGTTAATCTAGTTTCATGATATTTGACAGTCAGTATTCAATTGTAGGTGACATTTTAAGGAATGGCTATTAATTTATGTAAGCTATAAATCTGAATAAAACTAGCTATATTCTAGAATGAATAAGATTTTTTTGAAGCCACGATATAAAGTCAATTCATTCAACTTGGATGATCATTGTCAAGGAAATGAACATAATAAATTGTGGGAGAAGGAAAGTGAACAGCAAGCTTGTTGATTTTATGATCATACTATGCACCATTTCATGCGCTACCCAAAGGAGAATGGCAAAGGTAATGAGCATAAACACAGCTGCATTGCCTTTAAGCCCCATGACAATCCTATAGGTTATTTTACAGATAAAGAAACTGAGGCTTAAACAGGTTAATTAACATATCGAAACTTATCTAGAACCTTCTATTTAGAGTACAGTAAGTCACAAGAGACTACCACTCTCATTCTAACAACAAAAACAAACCAAGAAAGCTACAGAATTACAGTGTTTCTCTACCGGAGGGCTAAAGATGCAAATAAACCTGAATGCTTGAAACTTCTGAACACTCTCGTCATAGAAGAAAACAGATCTATAGCTTTCCTCATTCCTGGCAGACTACCAAGACAAAGAATATGCAAAGAACTGAGGAAAACCCAGTCACAGCTTGAGAGTGTAATGGCCACACTCTGGTTATTGTGGTGTATTATAATTTTGAAGGATACTAGCCAAAGAACAGATCTGCATCTACCTTAAAATTAGGTTCACGTGGTTCTTCACCTAATTATGGAGGAAAAAGGGTTAGTATGCCAAAGAATGAGGAGCAGACCAGGGGAGCTAAAACAGACCCCACCTAAGGAGTGTGGTGCCCGCTTAAGTTTATGATAGCCATACCTTGAAGGTAGTGGAGTGCAGGGCAAGAAATGTCAGATAAATAAATTCAAGACACACTAGACTTTTAGCTGCCAAATTAGAGGCAGGGTAAGAGAGCTGAGAGAAATCTCTCTGAGGCATTGCAGGAGGAGAGTAAACACAGAGACAGAAAGCTTGATGAGAACTGAAGATCAGAGAATTCCCCAGCAATTCAAATAGCAGTAAGCTGAACTATAAAGCCAAGATATAACTTCAGTAGTTCAGAAAGCTGGTAGCTTGGCTGTAAAATCCTAATAAGCTTCCAGAACCTTATCACTACCCGGACCCTGGCCTCTGAAGAAGAGTAAGTACTGACTTTATTCCTCAAACGTTTGAAACCAGTAGTGAATTAAATGGCACTTGGCTTGGCTTGGCTTGGCTTAGTGAATTAAATCAAACTAAAAATGTAAGAAAGCTCAGACCCACTAATTAGATTGACTTGGTGCCATTCAAGCAGCCTGACACATAGTAAAGAGAGTTCCCTTTTCTGTATGTTAATATTTATTTCAGTCACTACTGTTATTTTCCAAAATGTCTAAATATAATAAAAGATTACTAGACAAGGGAAGAAGCAAAAAGAAATGACACATAGCCAGGAGAGAAAATAATCAAAAGAAGGCTACCTAAATGTGTCACAGATTTTGGAATTGTCATACAAGAACTTAAAAATAACTGTGTTGAAAATCTCAGGATCTGGTAGAAGAGTGACAGGACTGATGAAAAAATAAGGAATTTCAATAGAGACCAGGAAAATATTTTTTAAAAATAGTCAAAAATAAATGCTAGAAATAAAAAAAAAATCATACTACTAGAAATGAAGAATGTTTAAGCCTTAGCAGAGGAAATAATCAGTGAGCCTAAAGATAGGTCAGTACAAAGTATCCAACTGAAGCACAGGGAACAAAAAGTGAGAAAAATAAAATTGAAGATATGTGGAACAATATCAAATGATCTGACATACATATAATTGTAGTTTCAGAAGAGGACTGATACAATGGGCCAAGAATATGTATTTGGTGAGATAATAAACTAAGAAACTTTTCAAAGAATATTTTAGATTTGTTGAAAGTAGTTCAACTTATAGATGGAAGAAGCTCACTGAAACACAAACACGATAAATGCACAAGAAACCACACCTGGACATATTCACTATCAACCACACTGGTAAAAGACAAAGAGAAAATCTTAAAAGCAATAATAGAAAAAAGAAAGAAAGAAAAACATTACAAAAAGGGGAAAAAACACTTCTCATTAGAAACAGTAGAGGCCAGAAGACAATGAATTAACATTTTTAACATGCAGAAAGGAAAACAAAAAAGTCATCATGTGTCTTAGTTATCTAATGCTACTATAACAGAAATACCACAAGTGGATGTCTTCCACCAACAGCTTATTCTCTTGCATTCTAATAGGCTAAAAGTTCAAATTCAGGACAGCAGCTCCAGGAGAAG
Source organism: Heterohyrax brucei (assembly GCA_028571685.1). Lineage (NCBI taxonomy): Eukaryota > Metazoa > Chordata > Mammalia > Hyracoidea > Procaviidae > Heterohyrax > Heterohyrax brucei. The sequence continues at coordinate 140,575,167 of CM053144.1, forward strand.
AATTTCTTATCTATCAGCTCTGATGAAAGATCCTTGTCATCAGTCTTCTCCTAGTCTAGGAGCTCCTCAGGCACAGGGACCCTGGGTCCAAAGGACACACTCTTCTTTCAATGTTGCTTTCTTGGTGGCCTGAGGTCCCCATGTCTATCTGCAGGTGCTTCTCTTTTATACCTCTAAAGAAATTGGCTTAAGGCACAATCTAATTGTCATGGATTGAACTGTGTCCCCCTGAAAATATGTGTAGCCATTTGGCTGGGCCATGATTAGTAATATTTTATGATTGGCCTCCATTTTGTGATTCTTCCTATGCTAAAGAGGATTAGGTGGGCCTGTAAATCCTTTCCTAAGGTCACCTCCCTTCTCCATTGTAAAGGGAGCTTGCCTGGAATGTGGCTCATACTACCCTTTATCTTTTTATCTTACAAGAGATGAAAGGAAAGGGAAGCCAGCAAAGAGTTGGGAACCTCACACCTCAAGAAAGCAGCACTGGGAGTGTGTCCTTGTGACCTGAGGTTCCTGTGCCAAGATGCTCCCTGACGAAAAACTGATGCAATGAAAGAACTTTCCTCCACAGCTGACAAAGACAGAAAACTTTCCCCTGGAGCAGACCCCCTGAATTTGGACTTGTAGCCTACTGGACTATGTAGGAATAAACATTTCTCTTTTTAAAGCCATACACTTGTAGTAATTCTGTTAGAGCAGTACCACATGACTAAAACTCTAATCTTATAGATTGAGTTTTGCCTCATTAACCTAACTGACGAATCCCATCCGATTAATATTGTAGAGATAGGATTTACAACACATAGGAAAATCACATCAAATAACAAAGTGGTGGATAATCACATCATACTGGGAATCATGGCCTAGCCAAACTGGCACACATGGGTGAGGGGGGATGCAGTCCAATCCATGACATCATGTAAGTCTTACACAATCACAACAACTTTTAAAACAAAATAAAATTTATTTTGTAAAAACAAAATAAAATTTATAGAGCTAGCAAGAAGCAGAGCCAATACTTGAAGCTGGCTTTAGTTTCATAGCTGGAAAAACCAAGAGACTCATTGTGTACCATATTCAGTCCTGTTTATGCCTCATTGTGTATATTGTGTGTTGGCATGTTCCCTGGAGTAACTCACCATGACTGTTCAGTTCTAATTTCTAATTTCTCAGTCTTAGAATGTGAGAAGTCATAACAAAAATCTTTGTCAACTCCTCTCTATCAGGGTAAATCCGAATTGGCAACAAAAATAAGATTTTTAAAGCTCTAACTATGCAAATTTTGGATATTCTAACTCTAAGAAAACTAACCTAATAATGTGTTTAGTGCTTCTGTTGTACCTCTTGGTTCATTGCATAGTTCCTGGAGTCTTAAATGCATACAAGAATACAAGATGCATAGCATCGCATTGGTCTCTTTTTGCTTGGGGCATCAGAAAAAGGAAGAGAGCTAGGAATATGAAGAAAATGTGAATGTATGGCTAATTGCCTCCATGAAAAGCTGCCTCCCTTGCCATGAGACCAGAAGAACAGGATGATGCCTGGCTGCCATTACTGAACATTTTGATCAAAGATTCTATAGAAGAATCCTGATCAAAATGAAAATGATACAGAACAGAATTTAAACTTCTCATAGACTCCTGAAACTCTTGACCTGATGTAATCTTTAAACCTCAAACCCAAAATAACCTGAAGTCTTCTTACAACCAAATAATAGTCTAGCTTAATTAGTAAAAGCTGTCTGCCTTGACAACACGAGAAAAAGAGGCACCCAGTTCAAAAATGCTTCCAAAACACCAGAACTGATGGACCGACAACCTGGAGGATCCCCTGGGAACATGACCCCTCGACTTGCTGTTGGCCTTGACCTGAAACCAATACTGAGGTCAACTCTTCAGACAAAAGCAGACTGGACTCAAGGACACAGTATAAGCATATGGCGTGTGTACTTTATGGTTTGACACATTTATGGAAGGCTGTCCCACTGGTTTCTTTCTAGATATGACAGAAGAGTGTAGAGAGGAGGGGGCACTCATTAAGACCATTCTAGAAGAGTGAGAAAGAGGAATGTGCTGTCACAGGGTGAGGAGAACAGATGGAGCTGCAGATAGGCTGCCATGCAGAATTGATTTGGATTGTATGCTTTCACTTAATCATAATAAAAAAAAAACATGTATATATATATATATATAATGTAAATGTCTGCCTTGAGCATTATGTGTTTTTAAGAACTATACAAGATTAAAGTGACAACAGCAACTTGAAAGATTAGATAGGGGCCTTAGCAGGCAGTGAGTTTATGTTAATGGTGAGGAATAAAAACCAGAAAAGGAACATGAGAATGGTTGCACAGTTCAGACAACGTAATCAATGCCACTGAGTAGTCTATGTAGGGTCGCATTAGTGTGTATTTGCTGTGTATATTCTCAACAACAAAACACAGTTGAAAATAGAAAAAAATCATTGGAAAGGGAAAATTTTTTCTAATAAGTTCACTATAGGACCACCATTTCATTTGCAAAAGAAAGGAAAATAATTTATGTGTTATCCACTCCGAAGGATACCTGGTGTCCTGTGGCGCGACATTTCAGCACTCAGACGTACTCAGGCCGGGTCATGTGAAGCAGCCTCACCTTCGTGAACACCAGCGCTCCCGTAAGCGTATACTTGCACATTACTAGAAAACAGGTGATATTTAAAATGAACATTTTGCAGTGTGTATTCACAACAGCCTCGGTGGCACATTAATTAGTGCTCAGCTACAAACTGAAAGGTTCATCAGTGGTTCTGCAGGAGAAAGATATGTCAGTCTACTTCCGTAAACACAACCTTGGAAACCCTGTGAGACAGTTATGTGTGAGTCGGAATCGACTCAGTAGCAATGGATGGTGTGTTTGTTTTATTCACAACGTCATCTTGGAGCAGAAGGTGTGAAGTATACTTGAAGGTCAGGAGATGAAGCTTGCTTTAACCAAGACTTCAGCTTCGTTTAAGAGAATATGTATTGTTGCTACATGATTCATGGTTTACTGATCTAATACAGACAGAACCAAAATAGAAAACCTGTTTATAGTAAGACTGCTTAGAGAACAAAAACACTGGTGGAAATTTTAAGTCACCTACTCTGGGCTGGGACTACAGTGCCTGGTGTCCCCAGGACATCTGGTCAGGAGACATCAGAGGGCCCATATACTGCCCACACTCCCCACAACCAGTGGCTCTCCAGCTTTGTCCCCAGGGCCCCAGATTCTGCCTCTGTAACATCCCTCCAGGTCAGTCTCTCCCCAGGTACCCCATGTCCAGTGACACCACCTCCAGGGCACACCCTGTGGGCTCTGAAGGCAATGCGGTCTCTAATCCAAAGAGGAAAACCTCGAAGAAGCATCTCTGGTGAATGGAGGCTGGAAGGGCCCACAGAAGCCCACCTCAGAAGAGTCTTTTAAAAACAATGAGCCCCAGGCGGAGCAGCTGGCCAAGGAACTGGCCTAGTGCATACAGCAAATGGAGCTTGGCCTCAGGATCCAGAGAACCAGCCCAAAACAGAAAAAGCAAACTACAGGGACAGTCTGGGTCCAGCACAGTGGAAGGACTCTGCCACGAAGAGGCACCCGATGCATTCCTTGTTTGGGGACTATATGACGCAGATGGAAACAGAGCATCTCAAGTGGCCCCTCAAGGCTGCAGCTCTCTCAGCATGGATGCAGTCCATAGGTGAGGTCACCAGAAAGAACAGCCAAATGGTCTGTAGGCCTCATCCAGTTGGTGGAGCCAAGGCCACTGTCTTAGTCAGCTAGTGCTGCTTTAACAGAAGTACTACAAGCAGATAACTTGAAAAAGATCAATTCTATTTTGTTATAGTTCAGTAGACTAAAAGTTGAAATTCAGGCTGTCACTTCCAGAGCAAAACTTTCTCTGCTGGCTGTGGCAGAAGGCCCTTGTCATCCGTCTTCCCCTGGACTGGGAGCTTCTAAGACACAGGGACCCTAGGTCCTTTCCAAAGGATGTGCTCTGCTCATGGCACTGCTTTCTTGGTGATTTGTGGTCTTCCAGTCTCTGCTAGCTTCTATCTTTTTACATCTCAAAAGATTACCTCCAGGCACAGGATCTCACACATTGAGTCCTCTGCCACTAACATCATAGAGGCAGAGTTTACAACATAAAGGAACATCACACAATACTGGGAATCATGGCCCAGCTACACTGCTGCTCACATTTTTGGGGGGAACACAATTCAATCCATGACAAGCCACACTGGACACCCCTAATGAACAGCTTAGGTTCCATTTCTTTAGCCTCTACGCTACCTTGACACAGTTGCCCTCTTGGGGTGGTGTGGGGTTTGTCTTGAGTGCAAAGCCTTTCCAGGAATTCTTTATTGGACAAATGTGGGCCGGTCTGCCCCTTGCTGGGCAGTGATGTGATGATAAAGCTTTGGGCAGATGTCAGCAAGCACATGGAGGTACCTACTGTCAGACAGTGCCAGATCCCACTAGTATGTTTTCTGATGAAATGTCCCTCCCACCAGAAGAGACAGTCACATTTAAAAAGCCTACAATAAACAGAAGTGTCCAAAGTCTTGTAGAAAGGAAGGTGCATTCAATCTTTAGAGTTATATTAGGTAGCTGTTGAAAACAAGGATTAGCAAGAACCACAAAATTGATCCCTGGTGTTTACTTTTGAAAAGATGCCCAGCATTATGTCATGTCATATTTCCCTAATAGGTCTCTACTTTTAATTTTAAGAAAGAATTGTCATCTCCAACTGTAGAGTCTTTATTTCTACATCATTCCTGCTGGGAACATTGAGTATTCTTGAGTATTTTGAGCTCATTAGATCCCAGAGAAATGCAGTCCATCTTTTGGCAGCTTTGATCATTACATGTCTTCTTTATAATGAGCCAAAATCTCATTCCTTTCAGCTTCTACTCAGTGTGCTAAATTCATTTCTATGACCTCCTTAGAATATAAAATTCTGTTTTTAAAAGACTGTTGTTGTTAGGTGCCATCAAGGTGGTTCCAACTGAGAGCCATCCTGTGTACAACAGAATAAAACACTTCCTAATCCTGTGCCACCGTCACAATTGTTATGCAAGCCCTTTGTTGTAGCTGTTGTGTCAACAGGAAATATTTGAAGCAATCTCATGTGCACTAAGCTTCCCAGTCTAAACGTCTCTGGTTCCTCAGAGGTCATCCATTCACCATGCTGATCACTCTCCTTTCAGTGTCTTCCATTTAGTCCATCTCACTTGGGCGGGGGGGGTTGGCCTTGGCCCTTTTAGAGGAAAATATCCACTTCTATACTGTTCAGAATGGAAACAAAACAGTCACTTCCCTCTTTTCATGTATTACATTCATATTTATAAAGTTTAAATTTACCTTCAAAGTTCCTTGTACCTAAGTTGTCCCAGATGAAAAAGGGATTAATTGTCTTAAACATTCCCAAGCAGCTAATGCAACAATTTTTAACATGTTGAAAGTTGTTTTTTCTGATACCTGACCAGAATTGCTTCTAATTCTTAAACTTGTTTCTACTTAATAATCTTTTGTATCCCTGAAAGTCACCTTAAGTCATACTAAATCACCAAAACCTTTCCATCTTTGATTAAGGATTCTGCACACTCTAAAGCTTTTCTCACAGGTCTTATTTCCTATGCTTCTCATAGCTTTCACTGCATATCTTCAGACTCTCTTTGATCTCTTCACATTCCCTAAAAAATGTGAAACTCTAAATTAGATACTGTTAAATATAACTGACAGAAGTTCATCTTTTCTGAGTTTCCCCTATCCTTTTGCCATCTTAAACAACATTTAGGTGTGTTTTTCTTAACAATCTTCTGATTTCTATCTTTTACTAGAGCAAAACCTACTAGAATGGTGATGAAAGTAAAGAAGATGGTCCTTCAATCTACCTTAGATTTTTTTATTTAAAAAAAACATATATGCACAGCTAAGTGGTTCCCTACCTACGTGTATCATCTTGAAAACTCTTAGAGAACTAATCCAAAACAACACCAAACCCACTGCCATCAAGTTGATTCTGACTTATAGCAACCCTACTGGACAGAGCAGAACTGGCCCCATAGAGTTTTCAAGGCTGTAAATCTTTACAGAAATGGACTAGTATATCTTTTACCTGCAGTGGGGCTGGTGGAGTTAGAACCCCTGATCTTTGTGTTTGCTGTTGAGTGCTTTAACTACCACACCACCAGGCTCCTTAGAGGCCTAACAGAAAGTAAAAAATATGGATTCTGCTCATCTCCAAATTTTCTTTGAGTTTAAGAGAGGAAATGTTAGAACTTTGATAAGCAGTGCTCTCTGTTCTGGCTTGGTCTGACCTTTTCCCTTATTGTACCTTGAACTGCTCATCTCATTGACTTGTGACAGAATGGTTACAAACTGCAGACAATTCTCAGACTTCTTTTATTAATAGTCATTATTTATACTTTAAGTAAAAACTTCTTTAATTATAGTTCTGTTGTTCTTAGTACTGATCTTTTGAAGTTGTTACTGTAGATTCTGAGTCCCCTTCAAAGGAGCCCTGGTGATGCAAATAGTTAAGCACTTGATTGCTAACCAAAAAGTTGACAATTGGAACCCAGCCAGGGCTTCCTCAAAGACTGGCAATCTGCTTCTGTAGAGATTATAGCCAAGAAAACTCTGCAGAGCAGTTATGCTATGTCATGTGCGGTCACTATGAGTTGAGATCAACTAAACAGCACCTTACAACAAGCCAAGTCCGTTTGGATTCTGCCATGAACTCTGAAAAAAAATAGTCTGTAACAACCACCTGTTTCCCAGGAATGAATTGTATTTCAGTCAGCTAGTGCTACTTTATACGGAAATATCACAGAGGGGATGGCTTTGACAAAGAAACATTTATTCTTACACAGTCCAGTAGATGACAAGCCCAAATTCAGGGTATTTGTTTCAGAAGAAGGCTTTTCCTCTGTCTGCTCTGGAGGAAAGTCCTTGTGTCGCCTTGGTCTTCATCCAGCGAGCATCTTGGCACAGGAACCTCAGGTCTGAAGGACACACTCTTCTCCCCATGCTGCTTTCTTGATGCTGTGAGGTTCTGTTTGACAGCTAGTTCTGCTCTAACAGATGGCTTCTCATTACCCGTTTCTGAAAGGGCCGTAGCTATATAGATCACACTGGCCTTGGGTAGGGAGGAAAGTGCATCTAGGTGAAGTGTAGCCTATAATGCCTTTAACATTCCACATTATTTCTTTGCTTCCTGTTTTTCACTGTTAAACATCCTCCAGTTACAAAACGGGGGGTAGGTTGGTGGGAAACTCTCCGCTATCTCATGCTAATGTAGGCGATGCAGTCATATTCTATCTTCATTTGCTATGTGCAGCTACAGCAGTGATGCCACAAGTGAATGGCTGTAGAGAAGATACATTTATTTGTACACAGTTCAAGAGTCTGGGGAGCCCTGCTGGTATAGCAGTTGAGAGTTCAGCAACTAACCAAAAGATCAGCAGTTCAAACCCACTAACTCTTCCCTACAAGCCCAATGAGGCAGTTCTACTGTGGCCTAGCATCACTGTGAGTTGGAATTGACTCTGCAGCAATGGTTTTGACTTGTTTGTTTGTTTGTTTCCAGAGGCTAGAAGTCTCAATTCAACATGTGGCTCTAGGGGGAGGTCTTTTCTTGGTCTGTTTCAAATGCTTCCAGATGGCATTCCTTGGACTGGCTTGAAGATTCACCAGCCTCCAATGTCATCAGATAGAGTCTGCTTTCCTATGTGTGCTTTCTTCTGTGTCTAATCTGCTCTTTTTATAACTCAGAAGTGATTAGGTTTAAGACACACCCTAAATGGGAATGGCCTCACTAACACATGACAAAGAAAACCTTATTTCCAAATAGAAGTATTTCCAGAAATATGGGGATTAAGATTCCAACACATATTTTCAGGGGATGCAATCAATCTATAACATGCTCTTTCAGTAGTACATTTTCTAATCTTGCAATTCGTGTATCCCCTGAGAAATGAAAATCCCAGTTAAGCAGATCCGCATCACTGCTCTCTGGTTCTTTTGTTTTGATTCCTTTATTGTCTACACTACTAGATATGGGCACATCCTGAGACTTGATGATTTGGTGTACTGAACCTTCCCTGAAGTCTTCCTGCACTTCTGTCCCCTTAGTTTCTTTCGTTCTTCTCTCTGGAATGCTCTACCTCACTCCGTCCCCCATACCCATTTTCAGAGTGTAATGTTCTTAGGGCTCACTTGATGCCCTCATATGGGAATATGTGATCCCCTCTGGAACTACAGTTCCTACAGCTGCATTTTTTAAAGTTTTCATATCATTTCACTTTGTGTTTAGTTCTCTTGGCTATCTTGTTTATAAGAATTTATTTTTAGTAAATCATATCATCTTAGGCTGGGTTCTCTAAAGAAGCAAAACAAGCAAAATGTGTAAATATATACAGCAAGAAATTATATCAAGAAAATTGTTCACATGACTATAAAGGCTAGAACATCCCAAGGCCATAATCAAGATACAAGCTTCTCTAGATGCACCCAGCCACGGAAACTGGCAAACTCAAGATTAGCAGGTTGGAAGACTGTGAAGGTCCATGAATTTCAAGATCAGCAGATAAGCTCATAGCTCAATTCCCAAGAGCCTGAAGTCAAAGAGAAGTCAACCATAGGATCCAGAGCAAGCAAAAAAAAGCCAGAACATCTGCATATATTCATATGCAGGCCCCACCCCTAAGGAAACTCCCTTTCAACTGATTGGCTGCTCACAGCAGACACAATCATGGGACTGATCACGCATAAACACTGGTAAACATGGCCTTGCCAAGTTGACACTTTTTAACATTAAAAATGAACTTAGTACCTTTTATCTTTCTCACAATAGTTTATACCTAGCATTTTTTAAAGGGGGTATTACGGATAGTTTATGGAACATTCCTCTGGTAGAGTTTTCACCTTCCGTGCAGGAAACCTGGGTTTGATTTCCAGGCAATGCACCCCATGTGCAGCTATCAGATAGTGGAGGCTTGAGTTGACACTGTGATGCTGAATGGGTGGCAGCAGAGCTTGCAGACCATGATGGACTAGGAAGAAAGGCCTGGCTACCTTCTTCTGAATATCAGCATATAAAAACCCTATTGATCACAAATAGTCTGATCACCAATCAGTCATGGGAATGGAGCAGAACTGGTCAGCATTTTGTTCCATTTTGCATGTGATCTCTATGAATCATGGGTTGATATGATAGCAGTTAACAGTAACAAATACCCTACATATAGAGAAAATTCTCTGAACTCAGCCTCAGAAGTTCTGATCCCAGCCATAGTCAACTAGAGGATGCCGACGGTACTTACAAAGAAAGCCAGGCAATCACAGGACCAATACGAGATTTATCCCAAAGATGACTCTGCTATCTTTTTACTGTATTATTTCAGTACTTTTGTAAGCAGATTTGTACACTAAAAACTCAAATCTGTGATTGACACATAATCAGATTCACCCATGGAGTTTCTGCAACTCCGTGTCTCAAACGCAATGTAATAATAGCAAGAGTTTTGAACATCTTCCCGAAGAATATTTTTATGAGGAGTCGTACTGAAGAGGCTGCATGCACGTCATTGGAAATTTTAGTGAAGACTCAATGCAGAGTATGTATGAATGGATTCATCCATTTTCTAAACAGAGATTAAGCTAATTTTCCCTCCTATATAAATCTATCTAAACCTCTTTCCATACACTAGGAATTGAGTTAAAGCTGACTAGAACCAGGCTTATCTCAGGGATTTGGGGGTCAGGGAAATGGTCTGTGCTTCCCCTCTAAACCCCTCTTGGGGTCAGAACCCTAGACGTACAAAGCCTCTGTTCCTAAACTTTTTGAGAGTTGAAGAGGTAGACCTTTTGTTATTAAAATAATTTAATGGGTTGATTTCAAATCACGTAAATATATTAATTCTCTCCTTTTTTTAGTATGTTGTGAAGATTGGCCACCAATACCATTTTATGTTACTAGAATCCAGACAATGAGCACTTTTTAGAATACTCACATTAGGATTTCTAATTTTTTTCCCCCTCTTTATAGAAATGATACAGGATATGTGGTCTGAGAAATCCCTTCCCAGTGAAGCACCCCTATCATTGTGGGATAAAATATTTTTAAGTCTTTTTTTTTAAAAGACATAACTGATAGGAAATCATGGGAATTTGTAGAGGCCAGTTGCAGGACAGAAGCTTACCTAGACGGACACGCACATACTGCTGCTGGTTTACTCTGAGTTTTGTGGTCTAGAGTTTGGGTTTTAATGGGTCGCCAGTGTGGCATACAGAAGGAAAAGCCTGGAAAATGAAAAGTATGGGATGCAGAATCAGAGACCCAGGGAAACGTCAGTGGATAACGTGGGGTGAAAGTTACCCCATAAAGAGAGGAAGTGGGGAATAATAAGCAAAGCTCTGGCAGGAACCAATTCAAAAGAAAGAAAATTCTTTTTGAAAATTTCTAATAGCAAGCCCACATGCATACATATTTGAGGCAAGAAATCAAAGTATCTATATGAGTTTGTAAAAATGAATATAAAATATAATTTTAAGTAGATCCAGATTGGCAGTTCCCTTATTTACTTAGTATAAACAATATAAGTTTCCTCTCAAGAAATGTACTTTAAAATAAGATCTTAAAGGATTCATGCAAATAAAGTTCTAAGGAGTAAGTGTGCATGATTTGAAAAAAAAATAAAAAACTAAAGAAACAAACCACAAGTGAAAGACTATGTAACAATAAACTACTGAAACAGAACTGCAAAGATTACAGATTTGGGACTTACCAGATAAAGGATTTAAAGTAAAGATGTTTACTATATTTAAAGAAATTAAGGAGGATACTCACTGCATGACAAAAGAGAAAGAGACTGTCAAAAATCACTCAGGCATATCTGAACAAATAAACAGATAGAACTTCTAAAAATGAAAACCTTAATAATTGAAATTAGAAACTCAGTATAGCAGAAACTTCAAAAATGAAAAACTTAATAATTGAAATTTTTAACTCAGTATGGCAGGACACAGTAGAACTGCTCCATGGAGTTTCCAAGGCAGACTAGCTTCCACTAAAGGGAGAATTATGAACTGTAAGTTAATTCTTAAGAATTTACTCAGGGTGCAGGACAAAAATACAAAGTTAAAAGCATGCAATGTGTTATTTTGTCATATTAGAATGGAAAGATGCAATATAAACTCTGATTCTGGGAGGGGATTGTGAAGAGAAAGGGAGAGGTAACTAGCTAAAGAAGTAATGGAAGATTTTCCAGAACTAACAAAAAAACATAAATCCCTAAGTTCTAAAATCTATTAAATACCAAGGAAAATCACACCTAGACACATCATAATAAAGCTTCAGAACACCAAATAAAAGAAATGTTAAAAATAACGAAAGAGGAGACTTATTACCCATGAAAGAATAGCAAGTTAAATGAACCACAGTGATATCCAGAAAACAGTGAACTAATAATATCTTTCAACTGTTCACAAAAATAAAACCTGTGAATGTATAGTCAACAAAACTACTCAGTAGAAAAGGTGTTTTGAAGATACTTTCTTGCAAAAAATAATGTTTACTACCAACGTACCCTTAACATCATGATAAATAGAGAAAAGGTTGAGGTTGTCAAGGATTTCATTTTACTTGGACCTGCAATCAATGTCTATAGAAGCAGCAGTCAAGAAATCAAAACACTCATTGCATTAGGAAAATCTGCCTGAAAAGATCCCTTTAAAGTGTTGAAAAATAAAGACACCATCTTGAAGACTAGGGTGCACCTGACCCAAGCTATGGTATTTTCCATCACATCATATGCATGTGAAAGCTGGTCAGTGAATAAGGAAGACAGAAGAAGATTCGATACCTTTGAATTGTGATGCTGGAGAAAAATATTGAACATACCATGGACTTCAGCTAGAATGAATAGATCTCTCCTGGAAGAAGTACAGCTACCATGCTCCTTAGAAGCAAGGATGGTGAGACTACGTCTTACATACTTTGGGCATGCTGTCCAGAGGAATCAATCCCAGAGAAGGACTTTATGCTTGGTAGAGGATCAGCACAAAAGAGGAAGACCCTCAACAGGATAGACTGACACAGTGGCTGCAACAATGTGCTTGAGCATAAAATGGGCATAGCACAGGATCGGAAAGTTGTGCGTAGGGTTGCTGTGAGTTGGAACTGACTCAGTGGCACCTAAGAATAGCAACAACCAACAAACCCTTAGTAAAGGAATTGCAAAAGATATATTTCAGTGTAAGGTTAAAAATAGGATTAAGAAGAATAAGTAAATGAAAATGGTAAACATGAAGATATATCTGTACAGATACTTACTGTACAAAACATTAATTATAAGGTCTTATTTGTAATTTTGAAAAGAAAAAAAATGGGCAAAAATAACATAAATCATGAAAAAGTTGAGATTAAAGTGTTCTGAGGTCCTTGCAGTGTTTTAAAGGAGTATAAAATTAAGTTCAAATAGTGAATATTTCTTAAGTAAGCACTAAAAGAATAGAGATAGAACACACTTCTTAAAAGTCAATCAGAGTGAAGAAAATATAATGAGGGAGCAAAATTCAGTACTGTAATTCTAACCTACCTACTGCTGTTGAGTTGATTCTAACTCATAGTGACCCTAAAGGACAGAGTAGAATTGCCCCATAGAGTTTTCAAGGAGCACCTGGTAGATTGGAACTTCTAACCTTTTGGTTAGCAGCCATAGCAAAACCACCATGCCACCCAGGGTTTCCCTGTAATTCTAAGAAAAGGGAAAAATTAGAGCATGACAAGAAACAACACATAAGACAATTTTAAAAGTCCAAAATAAAGTGATAAAAATGAATAAAAATATAAAAATCACAGTTAATATAAATGTGTGTATCTTTTCAATTAATGGATGAAATCATCAAAATAAAAGAAATTCTAGCCGTACAATGTTGACAAAAGATATACCTAAAAGTGGAAAGAAATAAAAAGATCGAAAGTAAAATATGGAAAAAGATAAACCAGGAAAAACATTAAACAAAAAGAGAATTGATGTGGATATAGATAACAAAAATATTACATACTGTTAAGAAGGATTTATACATTGATTCAAGGGTTAATCAGGTAGTTAGGCAACCCTATCCTTCAATGTACCTAGTAAAATATATTCAAAATAGATAAAATAAAATTGATTCACCAAAGTGGAAGATTTTGAAGGTGAGTTTCTCATTAACTTATAGATGAAAAATATTAAGTACGAAGTGTGGCTGCTAATTTTATTATATTTTCTTAAAGAAACAACTTTTGACCTGAATAGTCTATAATTCTATTGTCTTTGTTTTCTGCTTTATTATTTTCTCTGCTTTTATGATTTCTTCTTCCCTTTTTCTTTATGTTTAAGAAATTTAATGAACAGAAGGCATTAATAAACTCAAACACAAAGATAAAAAGTGGATATGGATGGTTCATATGATTCCTTGTTATTGGACTGAATTGTTTTATAGTATATACAAGGAGCACTGGTGGTACAAAAGTTAAGTGCTCAGCTACTAACCAGAAAGTTGGCGATTCAAGTCCACCCAGTGGCTCCATGGGAGAAAGACCTGGCAGTCTGCTCCTGTAAGGATTACAACGTAGGAAACCCTATGAAGAAATTCTGCTTTGTACATGGGGGGTTGCTATGAGTTGAAAATCAATTCAACAACACCTAAAAGCAGCACCATATTTATATCAATATATGCTATACACAAAATCATTTGTACCACGTAATTACTTTTATAGACTTAACAAAACCCTGTAATGTAAAAGGACAATGATGGTACATTTTCATGAGCAAACTGAATCCTTAAAGACCATACCAATAAATCTTAAGTAATTTTCACAATTCTTTCATTCAAATGAATGAACTGAAGCCTATTGTTGTTCTTTGGGGAATGTTCATCCTGGAAGAATTTATTTTTGGTCTGACTTGAAAACTTTTAAACACATCTTTGAGAATCTGCTTTCAAGTAGGAGAAATTACATAGATCTGATTGTTACAATGCATCAGAGTGACTCCAGAGGTCTTGAAACACCACCAACAGTGAAGGGCTTTATTTTCTGCAGCTTACCAGGCGGATTTATGGCAAGTGATTGGAGGGCATGTGTATGTGTATTTTACAGTCCCAATTTAAGCTAAAATTCCACTCTCTGAAGTTGAGGTTAGAGGTGAATTCCATGTGGATGACTGAGGTCCATTATTGATGACAGAGGGTAAAGATGACAAGCAAAATTTCTCTTTGGGCTAAGAGGTGCATGGAAGAGGAGCAGATTGCTTTTTAAAGAAAAATTACATAGAACTCATGAAATCACAACAATAAGAGTAGAAATCAATATCCAACCATTGTCATCAAGAAACACCCTTATAGCCTTAGGACCTGAAACATGTTTCCCAATAAGCTTCTGTACTAGAATCCCAAACTAGTAAATTCAAGAAGAGACAACCTAAGAGATACTTTTCTAGAATAGGGCTCAGAGGGTATAAGTGTTACAATTATCTTTACAGTTAATTTAATGTCAGCAGAAACATTTCACAAATTACTATTCGTCTTTCTTCCAACAATAACCTATTGTTCCTTTGTTTGTTTGTCATGTATTTGAATTCTACTTTATTTGCAAGAGTACAAATGTTCTCTACTCTTTGGCCCTTCATTTGTTTCCCTAGCAGAAAGCAGAGAGCCTTACAAATGACAGGTGTTCGTCAGTGGACCACAGCCTCTATCTGGTACTTACACTTTAGGTACCTGATGTTATTTTTTAAGTTCAGTTGTGTTAAGATTTTAACCTCTCTTATTCACGACAACATTATCTAATATGTATAGTCAATACGTATGTCTTGAATAGGTACACATTTAAATTCATCTTATTTTATTTTTATTCTACTCTGCTTTGCTCCCCAAAAAGGATTTGATGTATTTACATGACAACTTTATTCTGCCATACATCTGTAATGTACGAAGTTGAGCAGCACCAGTTTTGTTCTTAGTGGCCTCAAGCCAAAGGACATAACACAGAGGAGACAGTGATATGCCCTCCTTTGCTTTCCTGGGTCATCCTGTCCAGAGCTTTCTCCTCTATACACACACACACACCCACACAGACACACACACACAAGCATATACTCTGGCTATATCTGGAGTTACCTTCTTGGCTGATTTAATGTCAGTCTACCAGCCTATGAAGTAAGCTTGAGGGGAGGAAAAAAACTCATTATTGCCTGTCTAATTCTCCCGTATACCCCTAGAACAATCACAGCACCTGGCAGAGAAAAGGGCACTTTTATCTGAATAGGAATAAGACGGGCAATAGTCTCTCTTTGCTTAAATGCCAAGTATTTCTCAGGACCTTGGTTCTGGAGCACCACAACGCCCTGTGCCTCTGCCTCCTTTACCGTGCTCACTGTCCAGAGCCGTGTTGTAAAAATATTTATTCCTCTCATACCATTTAAGTCACTGGCATTTTCCACCTTCTTTTCAGCCTTTGGTTTCTCTCTTTTTGAACTATTCCCAAAGAATAGAAGGGCTTCATATTGACTAAATGTACAGTGGAAGAATCTACCCAACTTTCAGGTGTATGTATTTTATTTAAACATTTATAACATTGGTTCCATAAGTACTTACTGAGCTGTATTTCACTTGCTGGATATCAGGCTAGGTACTAGGGAGATAAAGATTTATGAGTCCATAGACGCCTTCTCAAAATGCAGTCCATCTCCAGGGAAATGGTGAACTCTTAAAACTCTCCCCACAACCCAAATAAATGTGTAGCTTTTCCTATCTGGTGAGCAGTTAAGGGCTTACAATAAGTATGGAATCAAAAATCATATTAGACCAATAATAGAAACTGATTGACGTTTATATAAGATTTTTGAATCTGAGTAACTAGAAAGTAAAAATTGTTCCAAAAAAGAAAGAACTTATACACCATCTTATCGAAGTTGCCATGGAAAAAGTGACAGTATAGGACTGTTAAAGCAATTTGTGGCTAGGCATGCAGCATTATCCTAAAGAATAGTTAATTACTGATTAATCCTAAAACAGAGATTATAGTCTGACTTTTAGAGCTTCTATTTGCTGAAATTGATTACATATAGATAAGTGCTACAGCTGCTAACCAAAAGGTCAGCAGTCTGAATCCCCCAGATGCTCCTTGGAAACTGTGCTCTCTCCTATAGGGTTGCTGTGAGTCAAAATCAATTTGACAGCAGTGGGTTTGGGTTTTCTTTTTTTAGGGGAGGGGGATAATTCTATTAAAGGGCACAGTGTTCACAGCAAACACTGTGTACACATTAAGCTAGACTATTATTTGACTTAGAGGCAGCTTTTAGGAGACCAGTTTCTGGATTCTATGAGAATTAAAACTCCATTCCTCATATATGTGCTAGAACAGTTGAACCAAGGCCAGCTTCTCAAGGTTGGGGCTATCTTCTATAGCAGATGTAGGCATGCCCCTTCAGAGATTCACCTCTTCTTGCCATATGACTCACATTACGTGTTTCCAGATTTCTTCTTTCTATCTCAACTAGCTACCTTTGGAAAAGATCTCATTTTCTCCTGATGCATACAAGTTGAAATCTGTTCACTGCCTGTGCTCTGTCATTCAGTCAACATCTGTTAAATGAGATAATTTATATACCAACACCTTGCACCGGCAGACACAGAATGTTGCCTTTTTTCTCCCTTTTCCTTCCCTGAAATGCCAAAAGGCGAAAATTGCTTTCCTGTCAAATGGAGCCCTCGCATTTTGAGAGTGTGCTTTTGTTTCCATTTCTTTCTCCCTCACCATCTTTGTTGAGACTGACAAGTGTTCCAATTAATGCTAAACCCATTTCCCCCAGATATAAGGCAAAAGAGACTCAGAAACTGCAACTAACTCATGGAAGCGTTTCTCTGAACGTATAACTGAAAAAAGAAACAACAAAATTGAGCCCCCTTAAAACTTTTTTCAGCACTATTTCACCTTTTGGTCACAACAGCATTTTTTCTTTCTTCAATGATAATGAAGTTTATACTTTGTTCTTTTTTGGCGTTTTCCTTGAGAGCCCCTCTGGCAGGTTTATCCTAGTTGTTTTGGGTGTGGGCACCTAAAGGACTCCTCCAGAAGCTGTAGATGGATTGCTTCTCTGAAGAAATGCTAACCAAGCCTCCTGCCCCCTGGGAGTACAAATCTTAATGAGTCACTTCAATTTTAGGAAGCATATTAATCTAAATGGTGCCTGAGCAAGAAAACAGAATTTTGTCAACTGAGAGTTAAAAATAGTCTTTGTTATAGGCAAGAGAGAAGCCCTTCTCCTTGCTGTGTAGAAATCATTCCAGAGCTCCACCCAGGGAAGACACCTACACAAGACACTGCCTCTGGCCCCTGCCTGAGACAGTTATTTCAAGAATAATGCCAGAAATTCCTATTTCCCAATTCTTTCAGGACCACTACATAATGTATTTTAATTCATTTTCTGCGAAGTCATCGAGCAATGAGTTCTGACTAGTGAATTTAATACTGTATCCAGTTGCTTTGTTATGTACATTGCTGTTGTGGTTAGGTGCAATCCAGTAAATTTCAACTCATCAAGGCTGCTTGTGCCAGGGTAGAACTACATTATAGGGTTTTCTAGGCTGTGATCTTTACCAGTGATCTGCTTCTGTACCCTGTGTGCCAGTTCTACTCATAGTAGGGTTGCTATGAGTCGGAAAACCTAACAGCATAGTGGTTAAGTGCTATGGCTGCTAACCAGAAGGTCTGCAGTTGAAATCCACCAAGAATTCCTTGAAACTCTATAAGGCAGTTTTGTTGTGTCCTATGGCTTGCTGTGAGTTGGAATCAACTGGACAGCAATAGTTTTGGGTTTTATGAGTTGAGTTCAACTTGAAGGCAACCTACAACAGTCTCTACAGCCAGAGATAATCAGGTACTCTCTCTCTCTTTCTGTCTCAGTCTGTTTCTTTCTCATCTCTCCCTTAATGGAACTGTGGAGTGTGTTCAAACCATCAATCTCTTGGTTAGCAGCTTTATGCCAGTGTTTTGCCACTATGGCTCCTTTTGTTATGTATAACTAACTTTAATTTGAGTAGTAATGCTGCAATATCTCTTAGAACTTGGCAGAGATTCACAGGTTCAGGGGGACATGCACTACTTGTGAATATCAGTTTATTATACAACAAAGTGATTAGATCTCTCTTGGGCATGGCATTTCTGATTCTCAGAAAATCCTTGAGAATTTTTACACTTCTTTTGCTTCTACTATCTTTCAAGCTGTCTTTATTTATTAAAGTCTAGCCATAGGGAGAAAAAAAACAGCAAAACAAAAATTATACTTCTGGCTAAAATCCCTTAAGCATATAACTCAGTAGTACATAAAAAAAAAAAAATACATTTTAAGCATGCCTTAATTAAAAGACTCTTTTCCTTTCCTCTCATTCTTTTTCTTATTTTTACTTTCCCTTTCTTTTTTCTTCCCTCCTTGCTTCTTTTTCTTAATATACCCAAAGCTGCTGCCATTGAGTGGATTCTAACTCATAGCGACCATAGAAGCCAGAGTAGAACTGCCCCGTAGAGTTTCCCGGGAACACCTGGTGGATTCAAACTATTAGCCTTTTAGTGAGCAGCCATAACACTTAACCATTACGCCATCAAGGTTTTCATATATACCCAAAGCCACTGCCTTCAAGTCAGTTCCAACTCATTGTGTCCCTACAGGTCAGAGAACTGCCCCATAGAGTTTCCAAGGAGTGCCTGGCAGATTGGAACTGCTATCCTTTTAGTGAGAAGACATAAAACTTAACCACTACATCACCACGGTTTCTGTTTTATATACCTCAGGATCTAGAAATCAGATGATACGGAGAACATGTTAGACTTTTTCTCTTGAAAAAAATGTAGTCAGTCTTAATGATGCCTTGATGGGAAAATATAAATAGAATTAGGTTTCACCTGATTATGAGCCTACTTTCTCCCAACTAGCTTAGAAAAACAAGGTATGAGACCACCTCTACCATCTCTGGGGATTATAAAAGTTTCCCTGTCTGATTCCAGAATAATAATAGGATGAGAGAGGACCTAGGAAAATACAGAATTCTGAAGTTATTAAAATCGATCTCCTGTCTCCCGAGTGTTTGGCCTGAATGAGGACCCTGGCCTAAGGCTCAGACTGTACTTAGCCCTTACAAACACAACTCAGCATGGAATTTTTAAGACTTTAAGATGTCTGCATTCAGAAGGCAGGGAAAGAAATCCACTTTACTTTTGAGAAGCTCACTTTCTGAAATAGGTGGTTCCCCTTTGGTAGAGCCTGTGACGTGGCTGCCACAAGTTTATGAGTATTATGCCAACAAATTTATAGACAAGATCAAAGCAACTTTAAATCTATGGTTTCTTCTTAGTCCTGAAATCTGTAAATTGTTTGCAGTTATTTAAAATTTCCAAAGGAAATTTTATTTATTTTATTTATTAAGAGCAATCCTTTTGTCACAGATACTCCTTCTGGAATGCTTTTCTTCCAGCTGTAGACTCTTAACCCTATAACAAATATAAATGGCAAGAAATGCTACCATCATTTTCCCATTTGTTTCAACAAGTAAAACAAACAGATAAAAAAAATCAAAACAAAACAAAACCCACTGCAGTCAAGTCTGTGCCAACTCATATAACCCAAACCAAACTGAACCCACTGCTGTTGAATTGATTCTGATTTGTAGTGACCCTGCGGTAACCTTGATAATGACCCATACAAAGTGGCTTGGAATTCAGTTGTGGAATCCATGAAGGTAAACATCCTTTGTTTTTGCAAGAATATTATTCTGCATTAAATAAACTTTAGATTTTTAAGCCAGTGAATTATGAAATTGCTCATAGATATTTTAATTTCTCTTTGAACTACTTACTTTATACACTCAGACATGACATATTTCAAATCTTGTGATCTTATATCACAGAATTAAAATACCATAGAAGTTTTCTTTCCAACCAGGACTCTTTTGGGAGCCAGAGGAGGGCATATCATTTATGTTATGACAGCAGGTGTGATCCAGGTCTATCCTAAGTTAACCTATACATGAGAGACTGAGTTTTAAAAATCTATAAACATGCACATGAATGTTTATAACTTTACTCAAAATTACCAAGACTTAGAAGTGAGGGGGTAAACAAACTGTGATACATCCATACAATGGAGTCTTGTTCAGCAGCAAAAAGTAATGAACTATCAAGCCATGTGAAGACATGGAGGAAACCTAAATGCATATTAAGCAATCAAAGCCAGTCTGAAAAAGTTAATAGTTACGTTTCCATCTGTATGACATTTTGAAAAAAGCAAAACTATAAAATGATCAGAAAATAGAAAGAGAAACTAATAGATGAAACACAGAGCAATTTAAGGCCAGTGAATCTATTCTGCATGGTGCTTCAATGATGGATACATGACACATGCATTTGTCTAAACCCTTAGGACTATACAATGAAAAAGTGACCCCAGTGTCAACTGTGAACTAGTTTGAGTATCAGTACTGGTTCATCAAATGTAACAGAGTTGCCATGCTAATCCAAAATGTTTAGTGACAGGGGATGTCGTTGTAGGGGGAGAAAAGGAGGATATGTGAAAACTCTGTGGACCTTCTGAGCTGTTTTCTACAAATGTAGAACTGTTCTAGAGAATCACGTATATTAAAAATAAATCAACAAAAGGAAATCTGAAACCAAGTTAATGTAAGATAAAAATGTTCTTGTTACCCACTGCATTTAAAAAAATGAAATAATAATTTTATTATTGTAAAAGTAGTTTCTTTGAGAAAAATGAGAAAACATAAGTACAAAGAAGCCAACTTAGAGATTCACATTCCCACCTCCAGAAATAATACATTATTACCTTGATAAATATCGTCTCAGAGCTGAAACATGCATGTATGCTATAAGGTTTCTATGAGTTGAAATCAACAGCAGTGAGTTTAGTTTTTGCTTTTTTCATATCACATTTACATTTACACATGTATGCCTCCCACACAAGCACATACAAATTCATGTCTGTATTTACAGTACAGGTCCCTGATTTGAGTATGTGGTTGTTGAGAGCTAGGCAACTAACCAAAAGGTTAATGGTTTGAATGCATGCAGAGATGCCTCAGAAGATAAACGTGGTGATCTGCTGCCTTAAGGTCACAGCCTTAAAAACCCTGTGGTGCAGTTCTGTTCTGCACAGATGGGGTCTTCATGCATCAGAATCAGCTCTACATTAACAACAACCCACTGCAGTGTTCTTTCATGCAGGAGCTGACTGCTGTCTGAGGTTCTCAGGGCTCTGAGGACTGCCATTACCTTGAGCTAAGAGCAGTGCCCCCTTAAGTGCTGGCATTTGGCTGCCTGGTCACCTGTGTGAGTGCATGTCAAATGCACGGGATGCCCCACCTTCAGAGCTACCTTTTCAGAAACCAACATACGATCTTACACCTGAGGGCCTGCCAGCCAAAAGCCAAGTGACCTCTTTTATAGGTGATTCACCCTAGCTTTTTCCCCTTACTCCATTCTCCTACCTTTCTGACCTATCCTCAAAATCCCCTGGATTTTAAGCCAACCATCTCTCTCTGACGCCTCCAATTGTGTTAGACAAGCATCTCAGGGCATCATCTAGGAGGCAAACCATGCTGCAGGAGTGAATATGTCTGTTGTCCTGCCAACACTTTTGAGCAAGGCCATCGATAGACAGATGCTAGAGGAGAAATAACTGCAAATTCTCTGTAGTTCCTGAGTCTCCATGAAATCCAAGCTGTACTATGGAAACCGTATTTCATAACAACATGCTGTTTGCTGGATCCGCTCTGACCCAGTTCCTTTCCAATTAATTTAGAGCCATCCATGGTGTCTTTCATTTTTATAACATATGTGGGCATGGGAAGGCATTGCATGTTGGGGACAGTGCAAGGTTCCAGCAGTACAGCAGTAAGCAAGACTGATGAAGTCCCAGCCTGCAGGGAGAATTCCATGCTGGTAGAGAAGATAACTAAACAGGAATGTTGCTGATAGTAATAGGTGACATCCACCAGCCATCTGTCAGTTTGTCCTATTGTGATGACTTGTGTATTGCTATGATATGGAAGCTGGACCACCAGTAGTTCAAATGCCATCAGGGTCACCCTTGGCAAACAGATTTCAGTAGAGCTTCCAGACTGAGAAGAAAAGCCTCATAATTTACTCTCCAAAATTATCCAGTGAAAACCCTGTGGATCATAACAGAATATTATCCAGTGTAGTGGTGGAAGAGGGGCCCTCTACAACTGGAAGGCATTCAGCATACCCGGTGGCCATGAGAATGGACAGGAGCATACCAGTGATGGAGAAAACAGCACGGGACATAGCTGTGTTTTGTTCTCTTGTACATGGTGTTCGCATGAGTCAGAGCTGACTCAATAGCAACTAACAAGAACAAAAATGAGCTGTAAAGGGAATAAACTAAGTAACAATATAGAAAGTATGAGTGAGGATGGAGGACTTACTTTTACAGGTCGTTGTTGTTAGGAGCCATAAAGTTGGTTCTGACTCACAGTGGCCCTATGTACAACTCAACAAAACATTGCCCAGTCTGCAGTGTCTTAACAGTCATTGTTATGTTTAATCCCATTGTTGAAGAGCTAATCTTCTGGCACTATATCAGACAACATTCTGCTGCTATTCATAAGGTTTTCACTGGCTAATTCTTTTCAAAAGTAGCCCACCAGTTTCTTCTTCCTAGTCTGTTCTGTCTTAATCCGGATGCTCAGCTTGAAACCTGTTTGCCATGAGTAACCCTGCTGGTACTTGAATACCAGTGGCATAACTTTCAGCATCACAGCTACATGCAAGCCCTCAGAGTATGGCAAATGGACAGACACTGGAGGGACTTTTACGTATTAAGGTTAGAGAAGAATTTGTTGAGGAAGTGGCTTTTGAGGTGAGACCTAAAGCAGGAAAGAAAGAGAGTGAGTGATAGGGGCAGCCAGGAAGGAGTATCCCAGCAGACAGAAGGGTAGACACAAAGGTGCAGAGGGGAGAAAGAGCAAGGGGACAATTGATACAAGGTGAAGATGCAGAGGGGGACAGGGACCATATCATGGAAGACCTCTTGTGCTTGGAAAAAGGGGTGAATTTTATTGTAACTGTAATGGAAAACCATGGAAGCTTTATACACTGGGAATGGTATGATAAAATTTCCCTTTAAAAAAATGTCACTCTGCCTTGTGATAATGGTACAAAGAAAGCACCCTTTCTTGATTCTTAAAAGTTCCTACTTTCACTTTCTGAAAAACTCAGAAGCTCTTAGGCTATTGAATTTAGCTGTGCCCTCAGAGGTGACTTAGCTACTGAATAAACAGATCACGAAGCTGTTGAATGTGTTGAGTTTGCAGGGTTTTCTTTCTTCTTTTCTCTTCTGTTTTTTCTGATCTTTTGTTGATGTGTAACATACATAGAGAATAATAAATAAATTACAGGAATTTTTCAAAGTGAGCCCGCCTGTGTAACCAGCATCCAGTCTAAGAAATCTTATGCTTCAGAACAGAAGCTTCTCCATGCCTCTTAAAATTTTTGTAAGTCACTACCAGCTTTCCAAGGGTAACCACAACCCTAAACTATACCAGCACAAGTTAGTATTGCTTGTCTTTTAACTTTCTATAAATGGAATCTTGGTTGTTTATGCTCTTTAATTTCAGCCTTCTTTCACTCAATGTTCTCTTTGTGTGATTCATGCACATTTGTTGCATACAGTTGTATTTCACTCATTCTAAATGCCATATGATATTCTAATGTATAGATATACCACAGTTTATCCATTCCACTGTTGGTAGGCATTTGGGTATTTTCCAGTCTGGGCTTATTATGAATAGTGTGATGAACATTCGTATATCTACCTTTTGTGAACATACACATGTCTGGTGATTAAGTTCCGGAACTCATCCTGCAAAAAGTGCTACATACCTCATTGCTGAATATCACTACAGTCACCTTCGAAGTACTCCCCTTGGAGCTATATCTGATGCCAGCTCCTAGTCCACCCTTCAAAGCACTTTTTCTAGGATGAGTTCACAAATTTAATTGTCTGACCTCATGTGACAACAGCTCTGATAGACATTCCAAAAAAGAGTTCCAAAATTGTTTTGAAGAGTAAAGTAGGCAATGACATTGGTACATAGGCAATGACAAAGGGGTGTACTTCAAAGGTGACGATAGTGATATTCAGCAATGAGGTATGTAGCACTTTTTCTAGGATGAGTTCACGAACCTAATTGTCAGATCTCGTATATGCATTTCTAACATGTATATGCATTGGTGTGCTGGAGTTGACCTGTACCAGCTTTGAGATCCAGTTATCCACTTCTCAGTGGAGTCTAGTTTGTAGCTTGAAATCAGACAGGGTGGGAGTATTTATACCTTTGATCAGCAAGTGCTACAAATTAGAGTACCCCTTACACCCAGGAAGACAGTTGTATATAACTCAAAGAGAGATTCCACACTGTTGTATGTAACTCGAGGAGAGATTCCAGGGCCTTGGATATGTATGTAGTCATCTTTAGTAGATAAAGCCAAGCTGTTTTCAAAGTAATTTTACCAGTGTACACTTCCACCAGCAGACCAGCAACATAAGAGAGTTCCTGTGACCCCACATCCTCACAACACTTTTTATCTTTTTAGTTTCAGTCATTCTGATGAATATCTTTTCATTTTAGTTTTCCTTTACCTTCTGATGAATATCTTTTCATTTTAGTTTTCATTTACCTAATGCAGAATGAGGATTAGCACCTGTTCATGTATTTGTTGGCTTTGTGAATATCTTCTTCTGTGAAATGGCAATTAAAATCATTTGTCTAGTTTTCTATTGGGTTATGTTCATTTTTTATTGATTTATAGTTCTTTATATATTGTGGGTACAAACCTATATCAGTAATCAGGTAAGGAGGGTATAGCATTAGGTCAGGAAATTAACATCATCAGATGAGAAGGTAACACCATCAGGTAAGGAGGGGAACAGTATCAGGTAAAGAGAGCAAATAAAGACAGTGAGCAGCCCCCACTTAGTCTGTCAGTGGAGGCTTGCTTGTTGCTGTGATGCAGGCAGCGATGCCACTGGTATTTAGGTACCAGCAGGGTCAACCGTGGTAGACAAGCTTCAGCTGAGCTTCCAGACTAAGACAGACTGGGAAGAAGGTCCCTGCAGTGTACTTCTGAAAGGAATTAGACAGGGAAAACCTTATGAATGGCAACTGAACATTTTCAGACGTGGTACTGGGAACAGAGCCCCCAGATTGGACAGCACTTGAAAGACAACTGGGGAAGAGCTGTCTCCTCAAAGTCAAGTCGACTTTAGTGAAGTAGATGGAGTAAGGCCTTGAGAATCTTCCTTCTATGATGTGACATGACTCAAAATGAGACAGAACACCTGCAAATACCCATTAATAATCGGGACATGGAATGTGTGAAGCAGGAATCTAGGAAAATTGGAAATCGTCAAAAATGAAATGGAACACATAAACATTGATATGCTGGGCATTGGTGAGCTGAAATGGACTGGTCTGGGCCATTCTGAATCCAACAATTATATGGTCTACTATGCTGGAAGTGAAAACTTGGAGAGGAACAGTGTTGCTCGCATTCATCATCAAAAAGAAAATATCGGGATCTGTCCTGGAGTACAGTGCTGTCAGTGGTAGGATAATACCCATACCCCTACAAGTAAAGCCAGTTAATATGACCATTATTCAAATTTATACACCAACCACTAAGGCCAAAAATGAAGAGACTGAGGATGTTTACCAGATTCTGCAGTCTGAAATTTATCAAACATGCAGTCAGGATGCATTGATATTTACTGGTGACTGGAATGCAAAAGTTGGAAACAAAGAAGAAGGATTGGTAGCTGGAAAATATGGCCTTGGCGTTCAAAATAATGCTGGAGATCACATGATAGGATTTTGTGAAACTAATAACTTCATTGCAAATACCTTTTTTAACAAATGCAAATGGCGACTGTACACATGGACCTCACCAGATGGAATACACAGGAACTAAATTGACTATATCTTTGGAAAAAGACAATGGAAAAACTCCATATCAGCAGTCAGAAGAAGACCAGGTGCTAACTGTGGCACAGGTCATCAATTGCTTATATGGAAATACAAACTGAAACTGAAAAAAATTAGAACAAGTGCACAAGAGCCAAAGTATGACCTTGAGTATATCCCTCCTGAGTTTAAAGACCATCTCAAGAACAGACTCGGTGTGTTGATCACTAATGACCAAAGACTAGACAAATTGTGGAATGATATCAAAGACATTATCCATGAAGAGAGCAAGAAATCATTAAAAAGACAGGAAAGAAAGAAAAGACCAAGTTGGATGTCAGAAGAGACTCTGGAACTTGCTCTTGAAAATTGAGCACTTAAAGCAAAAGGAAGGAATGGTGAAGTAAAAGACCTAAACAGAAGATTTCAAAGAGCAGCTCGAGAAGACAAAAGAAAGTATTATAATAACATGTGCAAAGAGCTGGAAATGGAAAATCAGAAGGGACAACACATTCTGCATTTCTCAAGCTGAAAGAACTGCAGAGAAAATTCAAGCCTCGAGTTACAATAGTGAAGGATTCTACAGGGAAACTGTTAAAAGACTCAGGAAGCATCAAAAGAAGATGGAAGGAATACAGAGAATCATTATACCAGAAAGAACTGGTCGATGTTCAGCCATTTAAAGAGGTAGCACTTAACCAGGAACCAATGGTACTGACAGAAGAAGTCGAAGCTGCATTGATGGCATTGGCAAAAAACAAGGCTCCAGAAATTAGCAAAATATCAGTTGAGATATTTCAACAAATAGCTGCAGCACTGGCAGTGCTCACTCACCTATGGCAAGAAATTTGGAGGCCAGCTACCTGGCCAGCTGACTGGAAGAGATCATATTTATCCCCATTCCAAAGATACGTGATCCAACCAAATGTGGAAATTACCAAACAATATCGTTAATATCACACACAAGTAAAATTTTGCTCAAGATCATTTAAAAGTGATTGCAATAGTATAGTGACAAGGAACTGCTGGAAATTCAAGCTGGATTCAGAAGAGGACGTGGAACCAGGGATATCATTGCTGATGTCAGATGGAGCTTAGCTGAAAGCAGAGACTGCCAGGAAGATGTTTACTTGTATTTTATTGACTATGCAAAGGCATTTGACTGTGTGGATCGTACTGAATTATGGCTAGCATTGTGGAGAATGGTAATTCTAGAACACCTAATTGCGCTCTTAAGGATCTGTGTATGGATCAAGAGATAGCCATGTTAACAGCACAAGAGGACACTGCATGGTTCAAAGTCTGGTAAGGTGGGAGTCAGGGTTGTATCCTTTCACCATACCTTTTTAATCTGTATGTCAAACAAACAGCTGGATTCTACAAAGAAGAATGAGGTGTCAGGATTGGAGGATGACTCATTAACAACCTGCGTTATGCAGACAACACCACTTTACTTGCTGGAAGTGAAGATTTGAAACACTGATGAAGATCAAGGACCACAGCCTTTAGTATGGACTGCACTTCAACATCAAGAAAACAAAAATCCTCACAACTATACCAGTAAGCAACATCATCATAAATGGAGAAAGGATTGAGGTTGTCAAGGATTTCATTTTACTTGGGCCCATAATCAACACCCATGGAAGCGGCAGTCAAGAAATCAAAAAGTGCACTGCACTGGGAAAATCTGCTGCAAAGGACCTCTTTCAGGTATTAAAAAGTAAAGATGTCACCTTGAAGACTAAGGTGCACCTGACCCAAGCTATGGTATTTTCAGACGCATCATATGCATGCGAAAGCTGGACAATGAAAAAAGAAGACAGAATAGGAATTGATGCCTTTGAATTGTGCTGCTGGAGAAGAATGTTGAATGTACCATGGACCACCAAAAGAACAAAATCTGTTCTGGAAGAAGTCCAACCAGAGTGCTCTTTAGAAGCAAAGATGACAACACTACAAAGTCTGCCAATTAAGTTTGAGGCTCATCCTAGAAAAAGGGCTACATACCTCACTGCTGAATATCACTACAGTTACCTTCAAAGTACTCCCCTTGGGAAGCTATCCACTGACACCAGTGCCTAGCCCAACCTTCAAAACAGTTTTGGAACCCTTTTTCTGGAATGGCCATCAGAGCTGTCATCATTTTACCCTTGATGTCCTGAATGTCATCAAAATGTCTTCCTCTCAACATTTCCTTTCTCTTCAGGTAAAGGAAAAAGTCATTGGGGGCTAGATCAGGTGTGTAAAGAGGGTGTTCCAATACAGTTGTTTGTTTATAGGATAAAAACTTCCTCATAGACAGTACCATGTGAGCTGGTACATTGTCATGGTACAAGAGCTATGAGTTCTTAGGGAAAAGTCAGGTTGTTTTTGTCTTTTTCACACAGTCTTTCAGCTCTTCCAAATAGTAATCTTGTTTAACTGTTTGTCTAGTTGGTACAACTGCACAATGAACAATCCCTCTGATATCAAAAAAGGTTGGCAACATCGCTTTGATTCTTGATTTGAACTGACAGAAGTTTTTGTGTCATGAAGAATTGACTGACTTCCGTTGTGCCCTTTGATGCTTTGCTTCAGGGTCATATTGGTACACCCATGTTTCATCATCAGTGATAATATGGCCCAAAATATTGTCATGCCTCTCCAAATGGTCTTGGTAAACTTTGACTCTCCTTTGTTTTTGTTTATCAGTGAGCTCCTTCAGGACTATTTTTGCACACATCTTTCTCATGCCAAGACTTTCAGTTAAGATTTTTCTGTTTCTCTATTGATGTTTACTTGGTGTTCTATGCTTCTCGCAGTCAACCAATGATTTTGACCCACAGTTTGGCAGATTTTTGTGATGTTTTCACCAGTTCTGCTCATCACTGGCCACCCACACCTTTCTTCATCCGTGATGCTTTTTCTCCCCTCAGAAAAACATTTAATCCATTTGTACTCTGCTGTTTTCTTCGTAGCTTTATCCCCATAAACTTGGTCTAACATGTCCCTGCTTTCACTTCTTGCCAAGTTTAATGAGAAATTTAATGTTTGTTCATTGCTCTAGTTCAAGCTCTGACATTTCTGCAACAGCACACAAAAACATGCAACAACAGTCATGAATGCCACTCAGCAAGACACCATCACATGCCAACGCAAACACAGTTGTGAAACATTATTTTAGTCAGCCAATGCTGCTTGTTGGTAAGAGGTCCCCAAATGTCTCTGCTATCTCTTCTCCTTTGTATCTCAAGAGACCACCTCAAGGCACAAAACAAGCTTACAAACTGAATCTACCAGCACAACTGTCACTCATCCACTCTCATTAACATCAGAGAGGCAGGAATTCCAACATGAACATTACACAATACCAGGAATTATGGCCTAGCCAAACTGCTACAGATTTCTTAGGGAATACAATTCTGTCCATGACACTGATATATCAAGGTTATGAAACCTTACTGAGTTGTTTTTACAGTACTGCCAACTTAAAGTACAATGTGGTAAGTTGATGAACTTGTCAAACCTTGTATTTTTATTATGTCATACATTAACTGATTAATTAGGTACATTAAACATTAGGGTTCTATGAGACCCAAGAAAAAAAGGCAAGAAGGATCCCACAAATAGTATGATATGACCCAGGCTAACAGGAAAAGGCTGCAGGAGAGTCCCCAACCAAGCAGAAACGGACTTGCTTTTCCCTCTGCTTCTTTGCTGGGACTCATTTGGGTCCTGTAACTCCCAGAGGACCCCAGAAGATGTTACTTGTCTCTTGTGATACAGCTTCATCTGCTTGCCACATTCTCCAAAAAGTCAGAATGACCTGGGGAAGGCGGATCACAGGACAGTGCAAATCAACAAGCAGGTGTTCTAAAGCCAGATGTGAGCTTAGGAAGAAGGTGGCTGTGTTGTTGGTTGGAGGTGAAACAAGATTTTTTAAAAAGTCACTACCTTTTGATTCTCTTCTCTGCATATCAGATATTGTGTCTGTCTTTGATGCTGCTTTGTCTAACATAATTTTTTTGTTGTTTTTTCTTCTTTTGACATCATATTAGCTATAATGGAAACCCTGTAGTAAAGAGTTCAACTGCTAAGCAAAATGTCAACAGTTCAAATCCACCAGGCACTCCTTGGAAACCCTATGGGGCAGTTCTGCTTTGTCTTACTGGGTCATTATGAATCAGAATCAACTTGATGGCTATGGGGTTTTTTGGCAGGTGTGGGTTTTAGCTACCATGTTAACACATGCAATCTTTAGGGAAAAAATTGACAAGGGATCAATTTAGAGAACGTGCCTAGGGGATTTACCTGTCCCTTCTCTCACTTCACTTCTTCCTCCCTGTCGCTTATCCCAGTGAGAGAGTAGCACCTCACATGTAGGTTGAGGCAGAGCCACTAGCAGACAAAAGCTTTAACATGGAATCAAATGTTGAAGTTGTGAAGTCTCATTATCTCTATATTGGTAATAATATCACTTAAGCAAAATTAGAGAAAACAGTACACTGCATGATGTGACTTTTCTGACCTTATATTTACATGTATTTCTAAAACAGAAAAAATTCTGCCAAGCTTAGTGAATCCTGTGATAAACCATGTGTTTGTGCCAGTTGTGGGGTGGGATATTCCCACCATTGGTATAATAGACACAGTCTTGTGAACAACCAAACAGCTTCTGCCCTTCCTGTAGGTATAGGAGACAAATTGAACTAGCTGTACTGTGAGCTTACAGGCTCATGGCATTTGCACGTGACCTTTTTCTCCCTTTGATAAGGCTTTGGAAAGCCTCCTGACGTAGTGGTTAAGGGCTACAGCTGCTGACCAGAAAGTCGACAGTTCAAATCCATCAGGCTCTCCTTGGAAACTTTACAGAGCAGTTCTACTCTTCCCTGTAGGGTTGCTATGAGTTGGAATCAACTTGACAGCAGTAGGTTTGTTTTTGTCTTTTTTCTTTTGGGGGGTGGTTGTTGAGCTTTCATACATCAGAATTAACTTGATGGCACTGGGTTTTTTGGCTTATTGAGGCTCTTAGCATTTAGAAAATTCAAGGATTTAAAATTTTCAGATGAAAAACTGATAGTCTGAGCAACTCAATTGTCATGTTTTCCTAAAAAAAGAAAAGAAGGAAGAAAGAAAAAGAACTTTTAAATGATTAATTTAACAAATCTTGACATGTTCAGTTAATCAAACATTTTCCTTCACTCAATAACAGAATCCCTTAAATGAGAAACTCAAAAGGGGAGGAGAAGGGGCTGTATAAAGTATCCACTAGGTATAATATACGGTTACAGTAAGGAAAATACTTGAATCTGTGTTTATGTTAAGGACAAGCCTACACAAAAATACGCTGTGAAAGTAAGGAAGGCTACATGACTGTGAAATATAAGCACAGACCTCAAAAGGGCCCTTACAAGGCATCTGCTTTCTTTTCTGGAAAATGAGTGATTGGATCAAGTAATCAAAATAAAAATTTCAAAATTATATGTTAGAATAAAAAGGCATATTTTCTTGTTAGTGAGAGTTCTTATGATCAGCTGGTTGCTTGATTTGAAGAAATCTCTATAAGATATTCATATGTAGTAAGTTTTGAGACTTAAGAAGAATATTCTCTAGAATGACTTAGAATTGTTTTCTGCAGTTTCAAGTAGCTGTGATATATTAAGAAACCCTGATGGTATAGTGGCTAAGTGCTATGTCCGCTAACCAAAATGTTGACAGTTTGAATCTAGCAGATGCTCCTTAGAAACTCTGTGGGGTTGTTCTCCTCTGTCCTACAGTGTTGTTATGAGTCAGCATCAGCTGGACAGCACATAAATCATGAAGGCTGTGTTTCTCTATACACATGTGAAATATACCTTCCTACTAAAGGCCACTTAGGACCAAGTGATAGGCATCAGGGCTACCCAAAGAAGGTCCTGCCCAATGTAGTTTCTCACCAATAAAGACATGCTGAGATGAGAAGGGAAGAAGAGCCTTTATTTCAAGCACATGGGCAAGGAACAAGGAGGTATTCACCTACTTAGAACAAGCCCTCCAAATAGAGGGAGGCAGAACCCTCAATACCACCCTTCACAAGGAAATGTATACAGGTATCAGGGACTACATCAGTCATCATGGCACGCAGGTGCTGTAAGACAGTTTGCTTTTTTTTTTCTTTTAAGGCATGTAGAGATGACAGAGAAGTCCCACCCCAGGTGGAGCTTTTAATATTTAATTAGGTCTTAATAATGGCCTAGGTTACTTCAGGATACTTTTGAGACTAGTAAACTGATTTTGACTGGTTTTGGCTGACTTAAGGCAGAAGCTGAGTTACAGGCAGTGCTCAGTGTCTTCATAATGGACAGCTGCTAGCTGCCCTTGCTAACATCAATATGGAAAGAAACTTGGACTAAGTGATGGCCCAGGGACTTGGGGAAAAGAGTGAAGTTCAGGATAAGAGGCAGGAAAATTGAAGGGCACTATCAGTAGACCTTGCTAGGCAAGGGGGAATTAGTCAGAAAGCAAGGTTCTCAGGGGCATACAGTAAGCAAGGTATGCATGGGTTTAATTGTGTTTACTTACTAACCTGTACTGCAGTTTCACCTGTTTTTCCCCACAAAATTGTACACTACAGGTGAGTAAGTAAGGTCAAGTAAACCCATGTGTACCTTACTGATTAGGTAATTCTTCCCTGTTCCTAAGTACCACGGAAAGCCTGGTGGCTTAGTGGGTAAGTGCTACATCTGCTAACCAGAAGACTGACAGTTTGAATCTGCCAAGCAGTCCTTGGAAACTCTATGGAGCAGTTCTGCTCAGTCCTATAGGGTCTCTGTGAGTTGGCATTGACTCAAGGGCACTGGGTTTGGTTTTATTTATCTATTTATTTATGTACTGGCTTTCCTGTGGAAACCCTGGTGGCTAGTGGTTAAGTGCTATGGCTGCTAACCAAAAGATCAGCAATTCGTATCTGCCGGGTGGTGCTTGGAAACTCTATGGAGCAGTCCTACTCTGTCCTATAAGGTCTCTGTGAGTCAGAATCCACTCAATGGCAGTGGGTTGCATTTGGTTTTATGTACCTAATACAAACTAAAATGACTTTCTTTTATCCAGACCGGACCTACAGTTTTCAGGAACAGTGAGTTATTTCTTCTGATATCACTCCCATCTTTAAATTGCATGTTTATCAACATGTAGAATTCTCTTAGTTGGAAATGAAGACTCCCTTGTGGCTTTATTAGACATAAATACTATTAACATTTAAATCTGTAATTGAATTAGCAACCAGGCATGAATAGATTCCAGGTAATCACTTCCTTTCTGGATTGGGGTGATGATTTCTGCTGAGTAGAAAGCTGAAGACTCAGGGCCACTAAAGAAGGGCGGTAGATGCCGTAGACCGAGAAGGTAGACACATCAAGGGAAGGAGGAGTTTCCACAGCGCCTTCCCTCATCCGCGATTACTGTGTCTGCATCCTCCTAATCTCCCTGTTCTCAGGCGGGCATAGCTTCCTGTATGCACATAGGACCTGGACCATGAAGTTTAAAGCATGTCCTGTATGACCTTCCAGATCCCTCAGCTCAACCAGGTGGTGAAAGTATCTCCAGTTCTTTATGTTCCATTCATATGTGACACTGGGAAGTCATTTTATCTCTCTAAACCAGAAACACGTGGTAATGAGATGTAAACCTACCACAGAGTGTGAGCGGCACTCATAAGATGACAAGTGACTTTGCAGTTTCCTTTGATGAAAACATCATTTATTACTTGTTATTCTGGATTAAATCATTTTCTGATTTCTTTATAAATCATTTGAAAATTATGAGCACATGTATTTTGAAGAAAATTTTTTTCTCTTTTTTTTTAATTTAATATGACCCAGTGAAAATGTACATTCCCATATAAAGTTACATGCCCACCTATATGCAGCTTCCACTGCTCTTCCTGTCCGGTGACAGCACACTATTCTCTCTGCTACATACATGTCTGATCCTTCCAACAGTCTTCTTTCCCCTCCTTCTTCCTCCAGCCAGATGTCAGCAGGATGATATCCTATAGATGTATACAACCATAAAGTGCATCCAATATATGGTCACTCTGCATTGCCAAGTCCAATCCATTCGTGTCCAAAGAGTGGACCTTCGTTCTGATTTATGGGCAAGGGCAGCATCAGGGCCAGGGGCCATGCTCCCAGGGGAACCCCGAAACCACTGGACCATCAATTGAAGTCTTTTAGTGGAGATCTCAGGATGCACCCCTTTTTATTCTTGTGTTGCTGGTGAGACTCAACTTAGTGAGCTCCATCATGGCTATTGCTGGTGGTGGCTGGGCACCATCCGGTTCTTCCGGTCCAAAACATTTATTTTTAAATGACTTTTATTTAGAATCCATGGACTTTTTATATACTGTTTTTTAATTATAAAAACAACTCATGCTTATTAAAGAGAACTTAGAACGTATATGTGTAAGTAGAAAAAGCAAATGCCATTGTGCTACCATCCAATCACAAATAACTTCTATTAATATTTTTATCTCATCTTTAGAACCTTTCTGCCCTTCAGTATTTGAGTTTTTATTTTACATAATTGAAGACCTAATGTGTTTATACTTTCCACACTTATTTTTTGGGATACATAATATTTTATCATAGGCATTTTTACGAAGTTTTACGAAATCTTTCTAAAAACACTTGTTAAAACAACTTAAACATTATAGCAAGTAGATGTAATGAAAATTTCCTCTGTAATTGGGCAGTTAAGTGTCTAGATACCCAGAGTTTTGAAAACCAAGATTATTCAATGACACTAATTATTATACAAGAGCAAGAGCCTGTTGGCGGGGGGAGAAAAGGGGTTGTAACCATGTCATCTCAGAGCTCTTGTTAAGTTTTTAAAATGGTAACACCTGGACGGCAGAGTAACACCATTGCTTTAAACAATCTCTAATCCAACCCACTTCTGTTGAGTCAATTCTGACTCGTAGCAACCCTATAGAACAGAGTAGAACTGTTCCACAGAGTTTCCAGAGAGTACCTGGTGGATTCTAACTGCTGACCTTGCCACCAGGGTTTCCAAGATAGTATCTAAAGAGTTTATTAATTCATGGTGTCCCTGATGCTGAGTTTCTAGGAATGTCCTGTCAGAGTTTTGGTAAATATTTCCTCATCTTAAATCTTATGCTAACTTCCTCAGTCTTCTGTCACTTCTACCCACCTGGACATATGTGACAAAAATGGAAGGAAAATGACTTCTGATTCTACCTTGTCCAAAAGTTTTCTCTGCACCTTTATTATTCTAAACTTGAGGGTGGCAATGATAATTGCCATGGAAGCAAGTTATGGCTCCTTTATTTATTAGAGGGAACAATAGTAGTGATATTC
Source organism: Heterohyrax brucei (assembly GCA_028571685.1). Classification (NCBI taxonomy): domain Eukaryota; kingdom Metazoa; phylum Chordata; class Mammalia; order Hyracoidea; family Procaviidae; genus Heterohyrax; species Heterohyrax brucei. The sequence continues at coordinate 140,610,559 of CM053144.1, forward strand.
TAAGACACTTGTTGGAGCAAGTAAAAGAACCAGAGTAACCCAATTATGCAAATATGTGCACAGAGGAAGCTCTTCCACCCAAAGGCATGAGATGGGAGAAGGTGGCAGGTTTATAGGCAGCTGCCTCTCTGTAGCCCTCTTTCTAATTAAAGTTAGACCTAATTAGGATGATTACGATTAATTCTCAACAATTTTCAACAATTACAAGTATTCAAATGTTTCATATCCCTCATTCTCTAATTCCTTCTAAAGACATTTTTTCATGTTAAGATTTTACCACTTGATCTGTGGAAAGTCTTTCTTAGATTATTTGCAAGTAGAACTTCTTGTAGTGGCAAGCAGGGGGAAAAAAAAGTCCAATTCTAATTTCCTTCAAAAATGAAATAAAAACTAAACAAAAACCAGAAAGGGGCTGGAGAGATTCAGTGGTAGAGCTAGCCTAATGTGGTCTGGTCCAGGGCTCAAGTGACACCTCGGGACTCAGTTTCCTGTTTCTGCTCTCTTTATTCTGATCTCTGCTGGGTGAGATCCATTCTCAGACAAGCGTTTACTGTCTTTGTGGTTACAGGAAGTCTGCCTCAGTTATAGCCTTCAAACTTCTGGGTTCAAGCCTTGAAGGGAAGGGCAAAGCTCTTACTGGTCTCTCAAGTGGAAAGCTGTTTTATCTCTTTGGCTCTGATTTGGTCAGGTGCAAGCCTCAAGCTACCACTTAGGAAGGGTAAAGTGACAGGCTGATAATTTCCTCTGAGCCAGAATGGTTCCTTCAAATGCTGCCCCCAGAAGAATCTGTCCCTTACCACCCTGGCCAGAAATAAGCCTTCTTTCATCTGAATTTCCATTTCCTTTTTTTACCTTTGTTGCTTTCTACTTTGTATTATAATTGTGCATGTAACTTTGTCTCATTATCTGTTTTATTACCCTTTAAGATATTTGTGCACAAGGTCTCAGTCTAATTCATTTTCACACTGTTCACATTACATTCATCAGTTCATTCAATTATGATTCTGTGCCTACTATAAACCAAGCATGTCACACAATGGAGCCCTCGTGATAGAGTGGGTAACAGCTCAGCTGCTAATCAAAAGGTTGGCAGTTCAGATCCATCAGCTGTTCCTTGGAAAGCATACAGGGCAGTTCTCCTCTCCTGTAGGGTCACTACGAGTGGAATCCACTCAACAGCAGCAGGTTGAGTTTTGGGGGGTTTTGTTTGTTTGTTTTAATGTAACAGTCTTATTAGTTATTCAGTAAATATTTGCTGAATAAATGTGACCTCAAAGAGTAGGTGACTGACATAAATCATTATGAAATGTCAGTTATTAAAGAATGCGTGATCAGTTGAAGAACAACCTGAAGCATATGGACCTACCCTTGAGGAGGAGAACTGCTGCCAAGAACATGTCATGCTGACTACAGCATTTTAGCATTTTCTTGTTGCTTATTTCTGTAGGACTAGAAATTCAAGTGGTGTAAAAAGGTCATTATTGTAATCAATTCCTTGTCTCACCTTAGCCAGAGCTATGCCCACCTGAGTAGAAAGGATTTTGAGACCTCAGTTGATGTAATAACCTAGATAACTGGATTTCTCTGGTAAGGATATTAACTATTTTTCTCAAAAAAAAATTTAATACAGAGGCATCCACAGATTAAAAAAGAAACAGAACTACATATAATAAAACCTTCTGGAATAGACAGTAATCAGCCAGCATCTATTTACCCTACTTCCATTATAAGCTCTACTTTTATAAAGGGATCGACTGTAGCCCTATCTCAGGCCATGCGACTCTCAGGGACCCCCAGTTCTCACTTGAGTAGTAAGTACATGACTAAAATGAAGACAATGGGACATTTCCTTGGGGCCTTGAACCATGAGCTGACTCTTGAAAGGCCACAGCACAAAACAAATTCTAAGCAGCTGAGAGTCCTGCATTCCACTTGTTGTGCTGAGACTGAAAGGCCAATGTTTCATGCTGCCCTGATTCTTAAAAGCCTGGTTCTCTAGCAATCCATCAATTCCAGGAAATAGGTTACTAAAGAGGTGCAAACCACAGAAGAATCCTCCCCAGAGCCCATCTCACATCTTATTTAGATGTGAACATTTCTATAAATGTATAGAAGGGAATAAGATATGTAAGGATGCATGGGTGTTGGACAACCAAAAAGGTTGGTGACAATAGACATGGGACAGTTTCACTCACAACATCAAACCCTCTGCCCCTGATTCGCCCTTCTCCTTTCCCAGACAATGCATTCAGGAAGAGTAATCTTGCATTAATATATATGAGGAAGTATAGTGGTTTGGAATTACAGACAGGGTTAGCAACTAGGAAACTAGCACAACTAGTTTAGGTAATAAGTAGTGAAAAACAACTGGAATCTGCAAAGTAGGATTATAAAGTCAGTGATTGGGGAAGGAAAGTAGAATGAGCAGTGTTTCAAAAGTGACAGGGCGAAAAGGAAAAGTCAAAGGTGATTCTTAAATTTGAGACCTAAGGTCGCCATGAGTCGATCCGACTCGACGGCACTTGGCTGGCTTGGCTATCATTAACAGGAATTAGAAGTACAATAAAAAGAAAGCTTTTTCAGGGAAAGAGCTAATTGAGTTCAGTGTAGAAGAAATAAATTCACCTGTTCACAACACATCCTTTTGGATCTTGATGACGTTGGGAAGTATTACAGTTTGATAGGAGTCACAGCATTACCAGTTACCTTTAAGTCAATTCCTATTCTTCATGGTGACCCTCTGAGATAAGGTAGAACTTCCCCATGGGGTTTCCACCACAGTTGGAAGTCTCACTGGCTTTGTGCAAGCCACAGAAACACAGCAATCACATCTGCCGTTGGCTATTCCTGCATCCTCAGTGTGTAGCCTATGCTAGGCATAAAATATGTATTTGTTCAATTCATAAGTAGTGGACATTTGTTGTTTGGGGGCCACTCAGCATACAGTCTCCTGTGTTTTAGTTATGCTGTTGTTAGCTGCCATCAAATAGACTCTGAACTTGTGGCAACTCCATGCACAACAAAACACAATGGTGCTGGTTCTGTGTCATCCTCACCATCAGTTGTGAATAGGACCGTTGTGTTCGAGAGGGTTTTCCTTAGCTAGTTTTGGGAAATAAATCCCCAGGCCTTTCTTCTAATCCATCTTAGTCTGAAAGCTCCATTGAAACCTGCTGTGTGTCACAGCAACGTGCCAGCTTCTACTGATGGATGGTGTCTGTGCATGAGGGACACTGGTCAGTAATCAAACTTTTTGACCACTGTAAGGTGAATGTTCTACCTCTGAACCAACAATGCCTCATTTTAGTTATTATTTGCCTGATATCAAGGCAATAGGCTCCTTTGCCCATAGTGGTTAGTATTGGTGTAACTTTATTCAGGGTTCCCTGTCCTTCCCCAATTGAGAACTGGGTATATGCTCCAGGCTAAATCTATGCTTGTTTTTCTCCCAGGTTGTTGACTCTAAACTGGAGTGAAGCAAACTACAGAAAGAGTTGGTCTTGTTTTAATCCAGCTTTGGCATACTGAAAGGACCGTCTGTTTCTGCAGTATAACGTCCCAGAAGTCCTGATTCCTGGTTTTTTTTAAGCACACTTCCCAAACTTCTAACAATTTCCTTTTCTGCCTACAGCAATCACAGCTAGTGTCTGTTGCTTTCAATTATAAAGGTGTCGATACAGAGATAATCCTATAACCAGCAGTCACCCACATTTTCCCAGCAGCACTCTTCCAAACCATGTAGAACAATAGTTAAGCTTGTTTGCTGGTAGGAGTAGATAATCATAACTAACTTAGAATGTCACCTAATGTTCAAACACCATGTCTGCTTGGAAGCATTTCATATCTCACCTGCGTCTTACCTATAAAAAGTGAAATCCATAAGTATCGAAGAAAGAACACTTAAAAACAGGCTGCTACACCACACTATTGGAAACATGCTAACACCCAAGCAAGTATGTGTAGTTTACGGAATCCTTTTCTAAATTTAGTAATGCATAAGGAGGCTGCTAGGAAAATCAAATATCACTTCTCAGATCGGTGCTGTCTATCCTGTTCAGCCTATTCCATTTCAGACCACACAAGCAGTGCGTCTTCTTTTGACTCTAAGCAGCCCAAGCTATGTCTAATCTCACATTATAGGGTACTATCCTCCACACTGCCAAATCTGTCCGAGACTTCAGACACCAGTCTCAAGCTTGGGACTCCCTGTACTACCCTTACTTCTGATCCTTTAGGTGTGTTTCAGGGGTTCCTTCTACCACCATAGAATGCCAGCCACTGCAGTTGATGGTCCAGGGCTCTGGGGGTTCCCCAGGGAGCATGGTCCCTGGCCCTGATGCTGCCCCTGTCAATGAATCATAATGGAGGTCAACTCTTTAGACAGGAATGGATTGGACTTGTCAACACAGAGTGACCGTATCGTGTGTGCACGTTATGGTTTCATGCATCTGCAGGGTGTCATCCTGCTGACCTCTTACTGAGATGGGAAGGAGGGTAGAGAGGAGGGGACAGAAAATTGTTGGGAGGATATGACATGTACAGAACAGAGAGGAGGAGTGTGCTGTCACTGGACAGGGAGAGCAGAGGGAGCTGTACATAGGCGGGCATGCAAATTTATACAGGATTGTACATTTCCACTCAATTATAATCAAAAAAATTTTTAAATGATTTTGAAGATTTTTCAGAAAATGTTTTTAAAAATTGCCATTTCACAGTTGTGATTACATTAGTGTTTTGTTATATCATTTTTCTGTCATTTGTTATGTCATTTTTCTGACAAAAAGTGTTCTTAAATCTACTAATAAAACAAGAGGTTTATTTGATTTATTCATTTTTCAGCAAATATGTGTTATTTGCTTGCAGTGCATAAAACACTATATTTGGTGCCACACTTACCTACTATTGCTGTCGAGTTCATTGCACATAATTATAGTGACCCTGTAAGACAGAATAGAACTGCCCATAAGGTTTCCTGAGAGTGCCTAGTAGATTTGAACTGTCAACCTTTTGGTTGACAGCTGTTGCTCTTAACCACTGTGCTACCAGGGTTTACTTTGATGCTGTGGGAGATAACAAAGATGTGCAAGACATGGCCCTGATGTCAAGGATCTTGTAGATATTGAATTTAAAAGCACTTGTTGGGAAAAGTATATGTGGGTTTGGTCATGCTTCATTGTGAAAGTATTTCCCATCAGCTTATGATATGAAATTATTACAGTTGTCACGAAATTACATGTAAGTGCTTCACTTTGCAAAAACATAACAAGATGTCACCACTTACAAAAGATTCAATTAGTATGTGATTGGCACTTTAAAGGATAATTGTTCTCTCTTTTAAAAATGATTCCTTGTAGACCTCTTCCCTGGAGGATATAAAACGTGATGGTACTTACAGAAAGTCCCTTTTTGCCAACCATTCTGGGCAACACATCCATTGTGTAAAAGGTATACTAGCACAGGACATAGATTTTTCACCTGGAGGGTATTACCACTGGTGGGCAATGACTAAGTCCAGCATGCAGCTGAGAATCTTCACAGTAGCTCCATGTCCAGCTGTAGGTAAATTAGGTCAAGTGTAGGCTAGAAAGCTAATGGAAAAGCATCCCCTGGGGTGTCTCCACATTGCAACTACCATGGAGCTACAGACTGGTGTAACGAGTTCTGCAATGGGTTAGAACATACAAATTACTGCAGATACCTAGAGTGGAGGAAAGAGTGTGGAGGATGATCAATGGGATGCCTCTAAGAAGCTAAAGGATCATACCCCTGCCTTTACTAGGAAAGGGTCAGTGGGTCAGTCCTGGAAGATTGGATTAAGTCCAAAATACAGTTTGCATTTTTTTAGACGGAGAATTAGAAAGGGTAAAATCATTAGTAAAATAAAGGGGAATTTTATGCACTCTAGGTGACTTTGTTGTTTGTGGTGGTTGCCATGTAGTCAGTTTCCATTTATGACAACCCCACATATGGAGCAGTAGAGACTGTTGTGTAGAGTTTTCTTGGTTGTAATCTCTATGGAAACAGATAGCCAGCCCTTTTCTTCCATAGTATCATTGGGACTGGGTGGATTCAGAAGTCCAATCTGTAGGTTAGTGGTTGAGCACAAGCCGTTTGTGCCACTTGGGGACCTTTGTTGAATCTAGAAGAACTTAAAAGACTCTTGAGAACACAAACTGTGAAGCCAGGCCTGTGGCTTTAGTAAACCCAGAAATTGTGTGTTGATGGACTGAAGTCCTGAATTAAATATTGACTATATCCCTGTGCATGGATCTTCTATGGCCTGAACTTGAACCCAGAATGTATGTTGTTGCTGTTGTTAATTACCACCCAGCCATCTCCAGCTCACATACTGTGTGTGTGGAGTACAGCTGCACAACAGGGTTTTCAAAGCTGTGTCTTTTCAGGAGCAGATCACCATGCCTGTCTTCCAAGGTGCTTCTGGGTGGGTTCAAATCACCAACCTTTTGGCTAGCAGTGGAATGCTTAATTATTTGCACCACTGAAGGACTCCGGACCCTGAAGGTGTATTCTTTACTAACTCTGAAGGCAAAAGTGAAGTACTGGGCTCACACAGGCACATCCTTCAGGGATGGTTCCACATTCGTTGTCCTGGATTCATTTTTCAATAAGCACCATTGAGGTGTAAGAAGAAGATTAGGCCTAGAGAAAGAAGCACAAACAGAAAGGAGGATATACATCACATGAAAGTCAAGGAACAAAAGAACAGAAGCGGAAAAAAGAAAAGAACCTTTCCCTACAGCCTGCAGAGAGAGAAAGCCTCCCCCTGGAGCTGGTACCCTGAATTCAGACTTCTAGCCTCCTAAACTACAAGAGAATAAGTTTCTGTTCATTAAAGCCACCCACTTGTGAGACTTCTGTTATTGTGGCACTGAGAAACAAAGACAGTTCATTTATGTGAATTTGGGACTTCGGCTCTTTTGTTTTTGCTCCCTCGTCTTTCTTGAAAATGATCAGTCAGACAGACCACTGACAAGATACTCTGATGAACAACCTGTGTCTGCAAGCCTTTCTCCAGGGACCTGGTTCATAATATTCTCACTAGTATCAGGCGGCAAAGGCAGGGCTCTCTTACTGGGACCAGCCACTAGTATCCCTTTGACCCAGACAAAGTAGGCTTTGAGGTAGGGGCCACTGAAAAGCAGGGAAAGAAACTTTTACATACATTATACCTTGGCATTCTGACATGTTCTCTTCCCTAGAGATTTCTGTATTTGACCAGACTACACAGTATTGAGATAGATGAAACAGAAGAGATCTGAAAACTGCACAGTGAATTTTCCCTTGCTATCCTATATCTCAAATGTGAGACAACTGAGCGTGCAGGTGAGAAAAGGGTATTTTTGAAAGTTTTTAAAAATAAAAGAAAGACCAAAAAGTACTTTCACCTAAGCTATATTAAAGATTATTTGTCTGCCTCGATAAGATGGGTCTGTTGCTAGGCAACAGACACAGTAAGACAATGATGGGCCATGAAGGTAGAAGAGCTCATGAGTATTTTTGCATGAGTTCTTGTCATAATAGGAACCAGGCTGAAAAGCTTCTCCCATGACAGGAAATGGCATAAATGAAGATATGCCATTGAATGAAGACTGGGGAAAGTGAAGCCCCTTAATTTCTGTGTCTCTTATGCCCAGTTCTTGTGTGATGCAGTTTAGCCTTGTGTTAATGCAGAATGGAGCCCTGATGGTACAGTGTTTAAGAGCTCAGCTGCTATTCCAAAAGTCAGCAGTACAGATCTGCTAATTGCTCCTTGTAAACCCTATGGAGCTGTTCTACTCTGTCCTGTAGGGTTGTTAGGAATCAGAATTGACTAGACAGCAACAGGTTTGGTTATTTGATGATGCAGAATGGTCTGTTTATCCTAGTAGGGATTCTTCCATCTTCTAGCTTGCATTTTGTGGCTCTTTTACTGCCCAAAACTATGGATTTCAGAGCATATCAGATAACAACCATGGACTAAGGTAAAGCTTGATTATGTCAGCAGCATGGATATGGCATATTCTGAATGAGAAACAAAGACTAGATCCATCATTCATCTATGGAAGGAATTTGGTTGTCACCTAAAGGTAAAATTAAATTGACAGATGTTAAAGTACATTCATATCATACAGTTTTTTTCATAGGAGTACGAACAGTGGCCATTTTTTGGAATCTTAATGATTTTGAAGACTTGGGATGCATTGTCTTTATTCCATACCTCCACAGTCTTTTGAGTTTTTACTGTATGTTTCCTCTTAATACGTTTTAAGGTAGAGAAGCAAAAGTAGCTATGAAATGATTGCAATTGTGTGAGAGACCTCTATAGCAATTTATTTAAAAGAAAGAACATGAGAATTGGTAAAGATTACTCACTAACTGGCAGTCAGATAGTTGTTGAAGAGGATTTATTTCCTTATCACCTGTTTTGGAAGAGCTCATTTTACTGAACCCACATTACTGTCACTGGGCATCCAGCTGATTCCAACCTGTGGTCACTGCAGGTGTTACAGAGTAGAACTGCTTCGGAGGGTGCTCAGGGCTGCCAACCTTCAGAAGTAGGTCACCAGCCCTGTCCTCTGTGGTGCTGCTGGATGAGTCTGAACTGCCAACCTTAGGTTAACAGAGGAGTCTTTAAATGTTTGCACTGGACACACAGCAGCATTTATCATTATCATAGTCATGGTTTTAGACATTCACAAAGATTGTGAAAAGTACCACGTTTTACGGTGAATGAAATAGGCACATGGTTATGTTATAGAACTTCAGATCAAACTAAAAACAACAGATACCAAGGTATCCCCTAGAGTGTGAACATAGGAAGTCCTGCTCTCACACTTATGCATCTTACAGAGTGAGCTAGAGTTCCATTCCAAATTGAATGGTCACCGAACTGGCTTGATGACCCAGTGATTCAGAAGATCCAATTACAGTTACAAAGAGGAGTCAAAACAATGAAGAAAAAGTTCCTTGTGGCTTTGTCTATTGCATAAGCTTACTTATAAGTCTTGGAATTTATAAAAGGTTATCACCTCATCTTGCACCAAAGCATGAATTGCACTCTGCTGAAAGTATACCCTCGTGCTTGTTCTTCTCCCAGCCTTCCTGTGCCCAACTTAAATTCTGATAAGACATATCAAGGTCAGTTCAGTCACTTCTCCTCCTGGAAACATTTCTTTCTGTGGCTAAGGCCAGCCATGTTCTTGGAGTATGACCAAGCTGTCAAAAGAGAAGTCCAGTTTCTCCTGCTCTGATGGGAGCTGGTGGGACAGATGGCAAGGGACAGACAGAAGGTGCGCAGAGCAAACAGATGGCTCCGTACTTATTCTGAAGCAGACGCATGTTCTGGTATTTTGGTTCAATTATACCAGGCGACTGATGAGTCTCAGTTTCCATTATCATGAAGAAATGAGAGTTACAGGGGCCTGTAGGGACAGTAGTCAAGCAAGGAGAATGAAAGCAGCATCAACAATGCTTCTACTGCCGAGCACCCAGAAGACACTCTAAATGTCATTTGGTACCGTATCTGTTCACAGACAAATTTCCTCCTAACCGTGTTAGCAGCTTCATTTCCCCAAACTGTAGGCACCCTTCAGGTTTTTGACCATTTCCTACACAAAAAAAGCATTCTGTTTCCTTGAAGTCAGACCTAAAAATAGTGTGTATTTGGTAGATGTCAGTGGGTGGGGAGGAGTGCTCCAAGTTTGGAGCCAGCGAGTAAGAAGTAAAAAGCAAAAAAAGGCTGAGGGGATTACTTTGGGATGGTTCACAATCCTTGAACTACCTCCGAGGTTTACTTTGTTGTTCTTAGGAGCCTTCAAGTCAATTCCAATTCATAGGGACCCCATGTGACAGAGGAGAACTGCCCCATAGGGTTTTCTTGGATGTATTCTTTACAGGAGCGTATTGCCCAGTCTTTGGTTAGCAGCCGACTGGGTTACCTAACTGGGCTACAAAGGTTCCTTCCGGTTTACATTAACTGAACTCAAACTCATTGCCGTCCAGTTAGTTTCAACTGATAACAACGCTATAGGTATACATTCAGAACACCAAACCAAACCCATGACTGTCAGGTTAATTCTGACTCATAGTGACCCTATAAGACTAAATAGGACTGACCCGTCAGATTCCCAGGAAGTGCCTGGTGGATTGAAACTGGCAGCCTTCTGTTAGCAGCCATAGCATTTAACCACAATGCCACCAAGGTTCCCATAAGTATACAGTAGGAATCCTTACTTTAGCTTACACACAAACCCTCCTATCTCCTGTCTTGTCTACTAATTGGAAGTCTAAAGCCTGTTAATTCATCTCTAAGCTTGTACTAAAGGGTTACTTCTCCATGTCCTAAGAAATTGACAATCAAATGAAGCATCATATTAAAAGCTAATATGTAGCCCATGATTTCTGCGATATACTGTGGTCAGTTTTGGTTTATGAGTTCCCATGTCAATGATGGTCTAGACTAACCTCAAGTCCTACGTATGTATATTTTAGTGGATTGTTGCTTAACAGTACTTTAGTGTGTCTCAGAGACTGACACCTTTCACACTCACTGATCTGATAATTCTGAAATGTTTACAGTCTGTCTAGCAAGAAAGGAACCAGTTTTCAAAAAAGACAGTATGGATCAATAGGAGTTTTATTTATTTGTTATTTTGGTGATTTTTTTTTTTTTTTTTGCTGTTTGTTTTTAATTACTATATTGTAAAGTTGACATTTTGAGGAGGTATATAGTTTTATGAATTTTCCCATAGAACATTAGATTTTATCAGAAATTTTTAATGCTCATTAATAACATAGTACATGATAAAATAAAGAAATAAAAACTTTGGAAAGTTAAAATGTTCCTAAAATGTAATATGTAAATGTAGTAGAAGGTGATAAAAAATAAAGACCTAGGGTACTGTGGAGCAGTTCCATATTTATATGTGCTTCAGCATGTGTTTGTAGTTGTTGTAGATGAATTATGTCCCCTGAAAATGTGTTATAAATCGTAAATTTTATGCCTGTGTTTATAATCCCTTTGGGGAATAGGTTGTCTTTGTTATGTTAATGATGTAGGGTTAATGTAGGGCATCAGCCTCTACTGAGATATAAAAGAGATTAAACAAGAGAGCAGAGATGGGAAAAGGTAGATGCCAAGCTACATGAAGGTCACCCAGGAACAGAAGCTGGAAGAGACAGGGACCTTCCTTCCCCCAGAGCCTACAGAAGGGGAAAGCTTCCCCTAGAGCATGTGCCCTAAATTTGGACTTCTAGCTTCCTAAAATGTGAGAAAATAAATTTCTGTTTGTTAAAACCACCTGCTTGTGGTTTTTCCATTATAGCAGCACTTGGTAACTAAGACAGTAGTAGAATATTGGTTAGTCAGACAATAATGTACGTTTACAAGAACGTAACAGAAAAGGATTCTAAAATACTGACTTTGCTTTCCTGAAGTTTACTACTGTTTCAGGACAGAAGAAACACATACTTGCAATGTTTTTTTTTAAAAATAAGGAAGATTATGATTAAATTCTTAACTCAATGAAACAATAAATTATGACTAAGAATTCAGAGGATTCAGTATGGGTCAAATTGAGGAAACTTCTCTGAGAAGATAGGATTTGGGGCAAAGATTCTGCTAGTACGTAGAACCTGCTTATTCCTTTGATCTATGATTCAGAACAGATATCAAATTGACACTTTTCCAGGTGTCACAGCAGCTAAGAGCTCAGCTGCTGACCAAAATGTCAGCAGTTTGGACTTACCAGCTGCTCCTTGGAAACTCTGTGGGGCAGTTCTACTCTGTCCTGTAGTGTGGCTATGACTCTGAATTACCTTGATGGAACAGGTATTGCTCTACAAAAGAGTCTTAAGGTGGTGCAAATAATTAAATGTTTGACCACTAACTCAGAGGTTGACATTCAGACCCACACAGCAACACTGCAGAAGAAAAGCCTGGCAGTCTGCTTCTGAGAGGTCACAGACATTGAAAACCTTATGGAGCATAGTTGTACTCTGTACACACGGGTTGTCATGAGTCAGAATTGATTCTAAGGTGACACATCATTTTTACAGAGCAGCTACCCTGTTAGTTGGTTATAGTCACCAACCAAGTAAGCAGCAAGTCCTGGAGCATAAATGCTTTATCAAGGAATAGACTCAATTGATTTATTAGTTTAAAACAAGGCTATCTAAATGTAATCAGAGACAACCAGCCTTACAGTCTCTGGGAGGCATTTTTTTAAAAAATAATTTATTTTATTTTACTGTTGTTGAAAACATATCCAGCAGAACATACACCAATTCACCAGTTTTTCCGTGTGTACACCCCAGTGACACTCACCACATTCTTCAGATTGTGCCACCGTTCTCAACCTCCTTTTCCAAATTGGTTCTCTCCGTTAATATGAACTCATTGCTGTTTATCCTTCTGATCTAACCTTTCCAGTTGCTGTTGTCAATTCAACTTTGTATAGACAGTTCTTGGAGACCTGGTGGTGCAGTGGTTAAGCATTTGACTGCTAACCAAAAGGTTGGTAGTTCAAATCTACAGGCTACACCCTGGAAACCCTGCGGCAAAGATCTACTCTGTCAGAATCGACTCAAAGGCAATAGGTTTGTTTTTTTTATTTCTTTAGATAAGTCTTCAGAAGAACTAAAGTACCATTTGATTTAAAGAAGACTTCTGGGGATATTTTTGATTTAAGGTTTAAAGATTATCTCAGGGTAGTAGTTTCAGAGTCTTATCTAACTGCCATGGCTCCAGGAAGTCTCGATTCTATGAGAATTTGAAATTTTCTTCCACACTTCGTGACATATTTTTAAAATGAAGATCCCTGATCCCAGTCCAGACTTCCTGAGTTAGAATATCTGGGGTGGAGCCCAGAAACCAGCAGTTTTAAAACTCACCCCAAGTCATTCTAATACATATTCAAATTAGAGAACCAGCCTAGGCAAGCTGGGAAAATGACAGAAATTTTATTTGATCAGCAAATAAATAAGCATTTATGTATTGTTACAGACAAGAGAATCACTGGGCTTTCTGTTCAGTTCCTCATTCTTATTTAACAGAATACTTTAGTATTATTAAATACCTTGCTCTAAGCCTGTGAATGTGCTTAAATCTAGTAACCTACTCTGGAATCTCCCTATACAGTGACCTGTGCTATCTATGACTCTAAATATGCTTGCCACATGACACAAGGCACCGCTTGGAGTACTGGCTTACTATTTATCATCTATCCCTCTCCTGGAAACCCTGGTGGTGTAGTGGTTCAGAACTACGGCTGCTAACCAACAGGATGTTAGTTCAAATCCACCTTGGAAATCCAATGGGGCAGTTCTCTGTAGGGTTGTTAGGAGTCAGAGTTGACTCAATGGCAACTGGTTTGGGTTTAGTTTATAGGATTCTTGGAGCTGTGGTGACATGGTGGTTAAAGCACTCAGCTACTAACTCAAAAGTCAGTAGTTCAAACTCACCAGTTGTTCCATGGGAAAAAGATGTGACAGTCTGATCCCATAAAGATTTGCAGCCTTGGAAATCCTATGGGGCAGTTCTACTCTACTGTATAGTGTCATTATTAGTCAGAATCATCTCTACAGTAGTAATTAATAGCAAAGCTGTCATTTACCAAATGTTTGTTGGAAACCAGACTTTACATACATTTTCTGTTAATCCTTATGGCAGCATTTTCTAATAAATAGTGTTTGCTCCATTTTGCATATGAGTGAACTTTCCCGAAGTGATGCAGTCAGTGAAGTGGCAGAGATAGTACTTTAACTGAGGCCTTTCTGGCTCCATGCTTTTAACCTAGATTATAGGACAGCAGTTCCATGAGAGAATGAACACATGGTGCTGGCCCAGTGTCTGATAAATGGTGCTCAGTAAGAAATAAATGGCAGAAGAAGTAGCCTTGATAGACTTATGTTTGGCATATGGGATGGGGAGGGGGTGGACAGGGAAGTGGAGGCAAACCACCCTTTCACTTTGCCAGGTCTCTAGCCCACTGACACTCCATCCTGCTAATTTCCCATGTTGGATCTGACCTACGTGTCTGCCATGACAGATGCTCTCACACTCGTGCTAAAGGTCAGCCCTCAAGAATTCTGGCTGGCCCCTTCTGTCACATTGTCTCCTGAATATGCCCAGCAAGTGGCATGAGTCCAGAGGCAAACCCGTTGTGGCCTGCTCTCCTTACATTGTGTGTCATTCACTGCTACACAGCTCTTTGTTTAAAAGAAAATCCACAAAACGGACAGATTTATCTGATAATGTCAGGAGCCATCAGACCCAGTTACAGGAAACTTCCAAAAGGCAACTAGGGTCACTTTTCACAAAATGGGATGAAGAAAAGGAAAATATCTGTGTCATTAAGAAGGACAAATACATTTTCTTCTCAGCAGGCTCACTACAGGAAAGTAAAAAGAGAGATTTATATTAATTTGTAGTTTCATTATGATTGCTTTGAGTAATTTCAAATCAAAGCATCCACCCCACACACAGCCAACCTGTCATTAAACATTTTGATCTAGTGAGCAGTATTTCACGTTGTGATAGCTCCATGATGACAGAAAATTTAGGTATAAAATGCAAAAATCCAACACTCAAATTTCAAGATGGCAAATCAATCGTATATGTTGATTAAATTTACCTGGAAAGAAGACTCATTGTTTATTTTATTCTGTGTTCCAGCCAGGAGGATTCTGGGGTCTGGTTATGCTGAGCTACATACAACTCACATGCACTCAGTTCTTAAGCAGAAGAGGGGCAAATTGAAGCTACATTTAAGGAGAATTTACCTTATGTAGGAGATTTGGCATGAAGAAGGCTCAGCTATGAAAAATCAGTATAATAATAACAAGAGCTAATTGCTAGGCACTGTGTTGAGTACTTTAGAAATATTGTATCTACGTAAGCATTTAAGGAGGCAGGTCCCACAGTAGCACCAACATGTAGATGAGGCAAAGTGGAGATGGGCAAGCTGTACAACACGCAACCAGTGTGTGGAGAAGCCTCTGCCACCGGTGACTGTGGAGTCCCTCCAGTGCACTGCCAAGGGGAAGGCACCGTTGTGCTACACAGCTCCACAGGGCAGATTACTGGTTGTTCTCTGTGTGAAAGGTGCATCTGATGCTGGGCAGCTTGGCACCCCAAAGAAAGGGCCCAGCCTAGCAAACTCAATCTGGATTTAAAAGAAAGAACTCTCAGAGAGACTTTTCAGAGCAAAAGCAAAAACTACTGCAAAGTTGGAGTGGCCTCCTAGTAGGTGTTACTTAGAAAAGGCATAAACCAGACAAGAGTTTAGGGTAGGAAAATGTGCTCAGACCCATTGGATAAATTTTCCAGTATTTGATTGGCTTTTATGAAGAAATACGTCTATTACAACTAGAAATATGAGACAAGAATTTGATCATGTAACAACATAGAATTTCTCAGATTTTGTTTCCTCTTTCAGTTATTGATAGTGACAGTGCTTAGCCATTCAAACAGATTTATTCTTTTACAGAGTGTTCTTGCCAAGAATATACAAAGAAAGCTCTGAACTGCGTACCCTGTTTTAAGATACACCTGAGGGTAGTTTAGATCTAATGTGCTATTTTCAATAAGAGGTAGAGTGACTTATAGATGTTGACCACCAGAGAGTTTAATAGTTGGCTTGTGGTTTTTATATAGAGGTTTTTACACATGCTGAAAAAGTGTTTGTTTGCCAGGCTGGTTGTTTTAAACTACCTGCACGAGAAAATTGTTCCTGAGTGGTTAAGTGCTTAACTACTAACTAAAAGGCTGGTGTTTAAAATCTACACAGAGGTGACTTGGAAGAAAGTGCTGCTGATTATTTGCAAACAGTCACAGTGCTGAAAACTGTAAGGAGTGTTTTTTCACTCTGAAACACCAGAGGTCACCATAAGTCAGACACAACTCCACAGCAACTGCTGTGGGTTTTTTTTTTTTTTTTTTTTGCTTTGTTTTTATTTAACTTAACTGAGGGAAAATGTACATTCACGTATAAATTTACATGCCCACCTATATGCAGCTTCCACTGCTCTCCCTGTCCAGTGACTGCACACTATTCCTCTCTGCTCCATACATGTCTCATCTCGCAACAACTTCCTTTCCCCTCCTCTCCATCCACTCCCCTTCCTCCAGCCAGAGGTCAGCAAGATGATATCCTGTAGATGTATAGAACCACAAAGTGCTTCCAATATATGGTCACTCTGCATTGTCAAGTCCAATCCATTCGTGTCCAAAGAGTGGACCTTTGTTATAATTTATGGGAAAGGGCAGCATCAGGGCCAGGGGCCATGCTCTCAGAGGAACCCCAAAACCGCTGGACCATCAATTGAGGTCTTTTAGTGGAGATCTCAGGATGCACCCCTTTTTATTCTTATGTTGCCATTAAGACTCCTCTCTGTGAGCTCCATCGTGGCTATCACTGATGGTGGCCGGGCACCATCCAGTTCTTCCGGTCCCAAGTCGATGTAGGCATCCACTCTTGTGGGTCTCTCTGTCTTCTCGGTTGTCTTTACCGCATGTCATTTTGGTCCTCAGTGAGCATCTGTTCCTGCTGAGTTGGGACCATTTGCTGTGTCCTCGGATGGCAGCTTGGCAGCTTTTAAGACCCCAGATGCCACTCACCAATGTGGGGTGCAGAGAACTCTCTTAGCAAAATGCTAGTTGTGCCAATTTGCCTGGAATTCGCCTAAGAGCATGGTCCCCCGACCCCTGCCCCAGCTACTCTATCCTTGCAGTATTGAGTCAAGATGGAAGGAGTACTCAAGTTATGCTGAAGTCCACTTAATGTTGTTCTTGTTTCTAATGTGTGCTATCACCGCTTTCTCCCAACTAGATTTCTAGTAACTATCTAAACTAAACCCTCTCCCCTCACCCTCCCTCCCTCCCCTCCCTTGCAACTGTCAAAGAGTCTTTTCTTCTATACACAAGTCTGTTTTTGAGGTCTTATCGTAGAGGTCTCATACAGTATTTGTCCCTTTGTCGCTGACTACTTTCACTCAACATAATGTCTTCCAGTTGAAACCAGGTTAGGAGGTGTTTCCTGGAATCATCGTTATTCTTTATCATTGCGTAGTGCTCCATTGAGTATATGTACCATAGTTTACCGATCCATTCTTCTATTGTTGGGCACCTGGGTTGATTCCATCTTTTTGCTATCGTGGACTGTGCTGCGGTAAACATTCTGGTGCATGTGTCCGTTGGTGTGAAAGGCCTTGAATCTGTAGGATATATTCCAAGTAGTGGAATTACTGGGTCAAATGGTATATCGATATCCATTTTTTTAAGGAAGTGCCAGATTGCCTTCCAAAGAGGCTGGACCATTTTGCAACCCCACCAACAGTGTAGGAGGGTTCCACTTTCTCCACAGCCTCTCCAGCATTTGTTGTTTTGTGTTCTCTGGATCATGGCCAATCTTGTTGGGGTGAGATGGTATCTCATTGTTGTCTTGATTTGAATTTCTTTAATAACTAAAGATCATGAACATGTCCGCATGTGTTTTTTGGCTGCCTGGATCTCCTCTTTAGTGAAGTGTCTGCCCATCTCCTTTGCCCATTGCTTAATTGAATGGTTTATTTTCTTCTTATTGATATTTGGTAGTATCCTATAGATTATGGAGATCAGGTGTCGGTCTGACATAGAGTTGCCAAATATTTTTTCCCATTCTGTGGGTGTTCTTTTAATTCTATTAATAAAGTCTTTGGATGAGCAAAAGTGTTTGATTCTTAATAGTTCCCATTTATCTACTTTCTCTTCTGTTGATTGAGGTTTCTTTCACAGATTTTGGAGTCTGTCCTCATTGTGTATTAAAACTTCCATTGTTGTTCCTACCTTTTCTTGTATGAGCTTTATCGTTTTAGGTTTGATATTTAGGTCTTTTATACAGTTGGAGTTGGTTTTTGTATAAGGTATAAGATATGGATCTTGATTCAGTTTATTGCAGATGGATAACCAATTTTGTGTGGGTTTTTTAGCTTCATGATAAAATTTGGACAAACTTGCTATCAACTTTACTTTATGATAAAGAAGAGAATGTTGGTGATTCTATGAGCCATTCTAAGACACATCAGGACAACCAGAATTTTGGAAGACAGTAGAGGATAAACGTGCTACATAAAATCATGTACAGAAAGTTTCTGAGATTTAAATGATTCAGTTCATGTTGAAAATGTTTATGTACATAACATACACTAAAGTTGGAACTTTAATTTTCATATTAGCCAAGTCAATGTGGATTTATTTTTGGCTTAGAATAATCAATAGTTTTTCTTTTGAAATAAACCAAAAAGAAAAAAAAAAACACCATCCATTGCCATTGAGTCAGCTGCAACTCACGGTGACCCTATAAGACAGAATAAAACTGCCCCATAAAGTTTCTAAGGAGCACCTGGCAGATTCGGACTGTTCATCATTTGGTTAGCAGCTGTAGTACTTTGCCACTGTGCCACGAGGGTTTCCTATTTGAAATAGAGAATATTTTATTTTAATCATCTGTGCCAAAAACGTAACTTTTAAAGAAATAAAATTAAGTTACTCTTAAGAAAGTTACCCTGTATGCAATCATTCTGTGTGTACATGGTTTTTATTCTCACGTACTCAGCTTAAGGTGACAGCAGCCGTAGCCTTATGCAATAATGATTTGTTTTCAGTTGCTTTTAGATGTCTTCCCAAACCCTCATTAGTTACATATTTTTTCCTTCACTTGTAGATTTTCCTTCCAGTATTATGTTTTGACAATATTATTCAACTGGCCAGAATCACAAGGCAGACTCCCTTCAGCTGCCTTTGTATTTTGCATTCCAGAAAACTGCCTGTGAGTTTTATTCAGGGGGAAAAAAAAATGCTTTAAGGAAGCCAACTTTTGCCAACTCATTCATTCCCACCTGTGCCCAAATGCAGAAAATATGAACTAATGTTATTGGGGAACTGAAGTCACAAGACTTTTTTGTTTGTTTTTCAAGGTTAAGCCAGTTGGTGAATAGTCTGTCTTTTAAACTTTGGGCATAATGTCCTTCAATTGACCTGCATAATAAATTGGACCAGGTGACTGTCTAACACTAATCCATTAAATAAAACCCACTGCCATCAAGTCAATTTGAACTCATAAGTGACCTTATGGGACAGAGGAGATCTGCTCCATAGGGCTTCCAAGGCTGAAGTCTTTACAGCAGCAGACTGCCACATCTTTTTCCTGCAGAGCAGCTGGCAGGTTCAAGCTACTCACCTTTTGATTAGCAGTTAAGCTCTTAACCAAATGTGCCACCAGTGCTGTATATGAAACAGCAGGGAACATTTAAATCTAGGGTAATGCCTCCACTTTGTCAGAAAATTCAGATAAAAAATAATCAGTGGATTATCCACTTGGTTAGTCCACAGCTTGATAGCTAAGATCCCAGATTGCTTCTTTAGAACAGCCGGATTTTACCATTAACTAGGTTTTACAAGTTTTATATCCAGCTACCTTACCTTAAAAACAATATCTTACATTGAATACCTAATACATTTCAATCACTATGCTAGGCACAGTATAGTAGAAGCCATGGACATATATAAAGAGAAATAAGTGCCAAAGAAGCCTGGGAGGGATGGGAGAGGATTTGGGAAGGCTTCACATGGAAGTAACATTTGGCTGGTTCTTGAGTAGGAGTTTTAGCAAGAGGGGTTGTTTATCCCCCAAATATAAGTCCTAACTTACCTACATAATCACATTTCAGAATAGGGGGTTCTTTGTTATGTTAATGAGGTCATATCCACATAGGATATATCTTAAACCTAACCACTTTTAAGATATTAAAAAAGCAGATAAGGCCAAGAAACAGACAATGAAGAATGGGAGAAGATAAGTGCCACACAGAGGTCTCCAAAGAACACCAGAAAGAACATTAGAGGAGCTGAGACAAGGATTTTCCCCCAGGGCAGGCGGAGACCATTCCCCTAGACCTAGTGTCTCAGACTGGGAATTTTATCCTCTTAGACTGTGAAAAAATGAAATTCTATCCTTGACAGTCACCCACTTGTGGTATTTCTCTTACAGTAGCGTTGAGAAACTAAGACGGGATGAAAGCAGTACCACAAGGACAAAGACAAAGTCCTTTCTCCTCTTGGCTTTCTTTGAGTCTCTCTTTTCTGTATGGTTTCCTCTTTTCAGTTTACCTATCATAGGAAGTTTGTGTGGTCGGAGGCACTTCTGAAACATCTCTAACAGCTTTCAGCCCAGAAAGGTCTAGTAGGACCAGGGTCCAAAAGAACAAAGCCAGTTCTCGTTCGTGTCTCAGGGAGAAGGGATGTGTTCAGAAAGCCTCTGCCAGCAGATCAGGTGGTAAGATCTAGAGGATCAAGTCAAAGGTCTGGTCCAGGGAAAGATGTCACCATGAAGGCCTTCAGCCTGCATCTAGTCTTGCTCAAATGTGATTCAGCACACAGCTCACAGGATAAGAGACAGCAGCTGGGTGGAAAAAGACTTAACATGTACTTAAGATTATTGATTTTCTAGGGCATCCTCTGTTGTTGGTGAGATAGTGTGCAGTCAGTAGCTGGTCAAGGATTCATGGATTCTAGAATCGCACCAACAGCAATCATGTCTTGTGCATGTTCCTTGTGTTAGGTATTAGTTTAAATACATTACTCATGTCAACTTTAGTCTTTAATGCCCTATGAAGTAGTTGTTATGATACCCGTTTTACCGTAAAGAGACTGAGGGAGGTTTTAGCTGATTACTCAGTAAACACAGAGCGAGAGGCAGAGGATATGGTCAAATGCAGGTCTGTTTGCTACTAAGCCAAAACATTCCTCATCTCACTGTCTGCTTCTGTTATTAAAAATAAATGAGAGAATACAAAACAAATGTAATCATTTTTTAAAATTTCATCCTTTTTGCTTCGGTTTACAACATGAAGTGCCACTGGTTGCAGTTCTTTCTGTAAACAATTTACCTTTTCAGTTTCTTATAATCAATGTATTTATTTTGTTCACTTTTCTGATTGAAGAGAATTGTATTGAACTCTAAATTAAACCTCAGCTTTTAAAAGTGAGGTATTGAAACCTCCGTTATAAGTCATCCTTCTTTCCAAACTTACTAATTAACACTTAAAACACTTTGCTTTGGAGTTCTGGTAAAGCATCACTTCACATTGTGAACCAAGGAGTTGTCTGTTAAGTCAGGTCTCACCCCCACTGCAGGGACTTCATTGGTGACATTGTGCAACATGTGCTGTGTTCTGTCCTTGCATAAAAATGCCACAGTGATCACATCAATGATGACAGCCCTTATTGAAAAAATACAGCTCCCAGATGATGCTGTTTCTTGTTCTCTTAGGGGAGTCCTGGGTGGTATAATAATTAATATGCTCTGCTGTTGACTGGAAGGTTAGAAGTTGAAGTCCAAGGCTGGGACTTGAGATGGCAGCTTGCCTGCTGTTTTATCTGTCGGTCTTGAACTTCCAACCTTGGAAGAAGCTCTTGGAGATTTACATGATGTCATGGGTTGAACTGTGTTCCTTCCAAATCTGTAGCAATTTGACTAGGCCGTGGTTCCTGATATGTGGTATTCTTCCATGCTGGAATCCCTGACTCTATGAGTTAATGAGGGTAGGTGGGTGCTGTGGTGTTGGTGGGGCAGGATTTAATGGGTGGGATTGTTTTGTGCCTTGAGGCAGTTTCTTGAGCTATAAAAGAAAGAATCTGGCAGAGGGATTTGATACCACCAAAAGAAATGCCAGGAGCTGAGCACATCTTTTGGAAAGCACTGGGATCCCTGCAGCTCAGAAACTCCAGTCCAGGGTAAGACTGATGACAAGAACCTTCCTCCAGTGCCAGCAGAAAAAAGCCTTACCCTGGAGCTGACACCCTGAATTTGGACTTTTAATTTACTGGGCTGTGACAAATAAAACTTCTTTCTTTTAAAGCCACCCACTTGTGATATTTCTGTTAGAGCAGTATCAGGTGCCTAAAACACATACGAAAACCTTGTAGAATACAGTTCTCTGACACACACGGAGTTACCAAGAGTTGGAATCTTCTTGACAACAACTGGCTTAGTTTTTTGGTTCCCTTAGCAGAATTCACCTGCAGCATAGTCTGGAAGTACTTTTACTCTCTACCTATACTACAGCTGGAACCCCTGGTGGTGTAGTGGTTAATGCTACATCTGCTAACCAAAGAGTTGGCAGTTCGACTCCGCCAGTCACTCCTTGAAAACCCAATGGGGCAATTTTACCCTATCCTGTGGAGTCACTGTGAGTCAGAATCAACTTGATGGCAATAGGCTATGGGGTAGACTACAACTGGAAACCTTGGTGGCATAGGCGGTTAAGAGCTATGGCTGCTAACCAAAAACAGGTTGGCAGTTCTAATCCACCAGCCATTCCTTGGAAACCCTCTAGGCAGTTCTCTGTACATTAGGATCACTCTAAGTCAGAACTGACTCAACAGCAGTGGATTTGGTTTGGTTTGGGTTAGACTACCACTGGTGGGGTGAGCAAGAATACTCTGAATGAAAGCTTTTTTGGCTTTCAGTCAGTATCCATTTTTCAGGAGTGAACACAGACCTTGTTCTGGCCTTCGTACAAAAATTTCCTTTGCGTTAATTCTTCCATTTATTGAACACCATCCCTGACCCATCCGCATGTGTGACTATGATAGTGATTAAAGCTTCAGCAAGTAGTACAGCATATAACGATAATTCTTGTAATGAGGCCTTTTAAAGCCATAAAATTTCTCATTTCACAAAGGAAACTCATGGACAGCAGTCCGTATTGCTGAACTGTTAGCGATGGAACATAGGGTCAACCACAGTAACCCCAAGGAGGGCACACAACTGCATGGCCTGGGCACTGACAACTCTGGGGGTGTCAGCCTGTAGCGCTAGTGTGACTGTCTCCTGGGGTTGGCCCGGCCACACTCTGAGGGTAAGCTTGGCCAGGAATGATCCTTGAATGAGAAATGCATGACTTGTAAGGTCAATGCCACAGTTACAAATCAGTGAGGCAAAACTAGTGAAGCACTAACAACTATGGAGGCTGGTGTCAGACTGCCTGAGTGCAAATTCTAGTTCCACTGTGTGACATTAACAGCGTTCTAACTCCTGTGTACCTCCATCTTGTCATCTCGAAATAGAAGTATCTACTATTTATGGCTGTTATAAAGATTGTGTAAGTTAATATTTGTAAAACACATTGACACTGCCTGACATCTTGTAAGTATTGCCTAAGTGTGCCCTAGGCTGTGTTGTCTACAGAAGCAAAACAAATCAAAAGTCTAAGTGTATATATGCATGTGTGTGTACATACACACACACACACGTATGTATATATTGATATATAGAGAGAGAAGTTAATGTCACGGAAATTGTTCACATAGTTGTAGAGGTGGCAAAGTCCCAAGTTTGTGGGTCAGACTGGAGGTTTCTTCTGACTCACCTAGCTATTAAAAAAAACTTGTTGCCGTCAAGTCAGTTCTGACTCATAGTGACCCTGAAGGACAGAGGAGAACTGCCCCATAGGGTTTCCAAGGAGCACCTAGCAAATTCTAACTGGCAGCCTTTTGGTTAGCAGCTCTAGCTCCTAGCCACTATGCCATGTCGCTGTAAACAACAACAACAAAAAAAAACTAACTGTTGTCAAGTCAGTTCCAACTCATAGCAGTCCCATACACAGAATAAAACTGCACCGTAGAGTTTCCAAGGAGCACCTGGTGCATTTGATCTGCCGACCTTCTGGTTAGCAGCTGTAGAATGTACCCACTACACCACCAGGGTTTCCAATAAGTTGGCAGATCCAAGACTGGAAGGCGAGACAGCAAACCTTCAGCTCACAGGCCATGGAGGCCAACAGATCTCAAGATTCACAGGTAAAACAAAGGGTAAGTTGCCAGTTCAAGTCCCCGGAACCAGAGGTGACACAAACAGAAGCCAGCTGCAGTATCCACAGAGAACAAAAGCCCACAACCTCTCAAGAAAGTCTGTTTCTATTGGATGCAAGCCATACTTCCAAGGAAACTCCCTTTAAAATGATTGGCTACTCACAGCAAATCCCATCACATTATATGACATCTCATCATGAAGGTGATTACATCATTAAAATTTGTTACCATAGAATCCTTTCCAACTCATAGCCACCCTATAGGACGGAGTAGGACTGCCCCCTAGTGTTCCCAAGAAGTGATTGGTGGATTCTGTTGCTGATCTTCTGGTTAGCAGCTGTAGTTCTTAACCACTCCACCGGCAGTGCTCCTACATCGTTACACAACCACTAAACCTAGATAGTAACTGCCAAAACGCTGAGAATCATGGCCCAGCTAAGCTGATGCACAGTTTTGGTGATCACAAAGTGCTTGTTTAAAGAAGTAAAAAAAAAAAAATAATTAATTTGATTGACCATACTATTAAAGTTTAGTAAAATTTGATTCAAATTACACAATCAAGATTGTCAATACTTTCCCTCTCTGTTCTCATTTATGACAGTATTTTACTGCTGGACTGTTTCATTACTTTAAATTACAATATCAGACCAAAGCTAAACCCACTTCCACTGAGTTGATTTCCTCTCACAATGACCCTGTAGGACAGAGTAGAAATGCCGCATAAGGTTTCTGAGGCTGTCAGTCATCATGGACACAAACTGACACATTCTTCTCCCGCTGGAATGGCTGATGGCTTCAAGCCACCTGACTTTTGGTTGCCAATAGAGCGTCTTAACTACTGCCCCACCAGGACTCCTTTAAATTGCCAAACCACGCCAAGTGCCATCAAGTCAGATCTGACTCATGGTGACCCTGGGGGCCAGAGTAGAACTGCCCTCTAGAGTATTCAAGGAGCACCTGGTGGATTTGAACTGCAGACCTTTTGGTTAGCAGTGGTAGCACTTAACCCACTACAACACCAGGGTTTCCGCCTTTACATTAGGAAGATTTTTAAAATTTTGTTTTATGCATTGCATACTTACATACCCTGCAGTCTTAAAAAAGACAATGAAAACAAAATAAAGCTCTGTAACAATTTTAGAGATATGTATGTCAAGGATATTCTTTGCAGCACTGTTTGTATTAGTCAGCAGCTTAAGTGTTCGTCAGTAGAAGCCTGGATAAATTGTGATATAATTCATAAAATATAATCATATATACCAATTAAACAGGTTTGCTCTATGTGAAACAGCATTTCTAAAATTATGTTAAGCACAAAGGAAATTAGGATCCCATGTACTGTGTGAGTGCTTTCAGATAGTTTTAGAACAGATCAAAGCAATATACTATTTTGGATCCATTGTTGTTAGCCTGCCGTCCATTCTGCTCTGACACATGGTGATCCCATGAACAATATGATTGGGCTATTGTGAGTCATAGGGTTTTCATTGGCTGATCTTTCAGAAGTAGATCACTAGGCCTTCCTTCCTACTGTGCAACCCTCCGCTGGTGGACAGTGGTAGCTGCACTTGAGGTACATTGGTCAGGAATGAAAACTAGGTCTAACACAGGAAAAGTGAGGATTCTACCACAGAACTATTTCTGAAGACATACATACATAGAAAATGTGTAACAAAAACAGGAACACAAGGAATTCCCAACAATGTCAGGATGGTGACTGGAGGAAGGAGGCAAGGAAACGAAATGTGGCAGGGGCAGAAATGGGGCTTTTGTTTCATCTATAACATTTTATTTCTCTCTGAGCACACACATGTACAAACACAAAGATCTGAAACAACCATAGCAAAGTGTTAGCATTTATTAGATAAGTGTGGAGGGTATGCTATTACACTTCTACATTTTTCTGTAATCTTTTTATTTATATTTCAACAATTTCAACACGTTGGTAATAAAAAAATAATAAAGTGTGCTTAAATACCAAGCCACAATTTTAAAACCCTTGGCCTTTATTGTTTCCCCTAATTAACACAAAAAGCATTTCAAAATGTAGACACATCACCAGATGTACCAATGTTTCTTATACATGGCCCATTTCATGAGCTTTGGAGGATGCTTTGGCCAAGAAGCTACAAGGAATATATTGCCATTATTCTAGAAAATATTTCAATGGCCTATTGTCATCAGGGTTAATATAAACCATGTAGGTAGATCCCCAAGCAGTCTTTTTAAGAGTTGCATTTTTGCTCAGCTGAGAATAAAAATCATTCTCATGTCTTGTTAGATAATTCTGATAAGCAAATGTTTTGTATGTTTTCAGATACTTTGAATGCAACAATATGAAAACAACTATTTAGGGTGTTTTGCTTTGCAAACTTCTTCAGCAGAACAGAAAGGCCACTAATCGTTTCTTTGAATCCATGGAATGAATTACACTTTAATATTTTATTTATTGGTGGAGCAAACCATGAACCCAGCATATCACTGCCACGTATTAAGTTGTGGTTGATGTGCACTGAGTTTGGAAAATCCAATTCTCCGTTCATCATGTAAATTAACTGGGACAATGACCTTATTATATTTGTGACTTCAGAATTGCAGCTTTGAGGTTAAATATGCCATTGACCTTTTTATGTTCTATGCACAGTGTATTATGTATAAATTGTTCACTAATTAAATTTTGTCAGATGTTGTCTACACTCTAACTGGAAAACAATTATCACTGTTGGAAACATGAATGTTTATAGTAGATATATTTTAAGTATTTCAATTTCAGTGCTCACAACATTGCTGAGATGCTCAGATAATTGTGCATGAAATTTATTCATACATTCTGGACTGTTTATTGACTGCCCACCATGCACTATTGGGTCCTAGAAGTAAAGCAATGAGCACGTCAACATCACCCTCTTCAAACTGTTATATATCCAGTGAATGGAGTCAAGAAAACAGGCAATCACAATGCAGTGGGATAAGTGGTATATGTGGGTTTACCAAAGATGGTAAGAGTACACATAGCAGGAAAACTCAACCCAGTATAGAGTGGTTAAAGTATCAAGGAAGGCTTCCTGGTAGCAGTGTTTATGCTGATCCCTCATGTGAAGACTGGAGGAAGAACAGTCCAAGCAGAGGAGACAGCACATGGAAAATCCCACTGACAAAAGAGAGACTACTTTGGCCAAACATTCAGGTAGTTTCTTTGGCATGAAAAGTCTACAATGCTCTGTGACGGTATCTCTTGGAATTCGCAGCCCAAGTCATCCTAGGGCTTGTCATGGGAAAGCAACCATCTGAAAGTTCTAGATTCAATCCTCAGCCCAATGCTCAGGCCTCACATGAAAACAACTAAATCACAACTTCTGGACACTGAAATTTTTTAAAAGCTGTCCATGTGATGTGAGTCAAGTTCAGAATCACTGATCTACCAGGTACATTGAGATAGGTGCTCTAATTTAGTAACCATCCGGGTAGTAAGAGAAGACATTCTGGGCAAGGGCATTCCTGAAATGAACTGGCTGTGAATAAGCAGTCTAGATCACAGTCACAACACATGGATCTAAGTACAACTCTATTAGAAGTATGACTCATATACTACAACTGGCTCTCAAGATATTCAGATATATAGTGCTTCATAATTTTTCAAATTCATTCATTCTGAAACAGCCCTTAGTATTTGCCAGTGTGCTAGGTGCTGTGGATAAATATATGAGTAAGACATTAATCCCACCATACCAAAGCTCCTCATCCAGTTAGATGCCATTGAACTGATTTTGAGTCAGTGACTCCATGTGAGCTACCCCATAGAGTTTTCTAGGCTGTAATCTTTATGGGAGCAGATAGCCAGGATGATTTCCGGAGCCTCTGGGTAAGTTCAAACTGCCAGCTTTTTGGTTAGCAGCTCAGTGAGTGCTTAACTGTTGCACCACCAGGACTCTTCTCCCCATCCAGTGAAGATGCAAGTATCTAAGTATCACAATCGTGTGAAAGGACTATACAGAGTTGGGTACACATTGCCCAGTTGGTAGGTGGACGGGGGCAGGCAAAAGATTAGAGAAGATCTAAATGTGAGCAATGAATAGGGAGCATAGCTCATGGGGACAAAAAGAAAGACTTTTGGTGTGCTTGAAGCATAGGCTGGGAAAAGTGTGACATCAGAAACAAAATTGGGTTGACTAGAGAAAAAGTCAAGAGACCCTTCTCTTTTGCTCCAACTAACCACACCCACTCTTTGAAATCCTCTGTAGCTTGAAAAATTTGTGCACACAAGTCACCATTGAGTTGTAAAGGCCACCTCATGTGAGGTCCACTGAAATGAGGCCAAAGGCTGAAATAAGGAGTTCAAGGTGATGAGATGGATCAGAGAGAGGTGAGGACTTGGGATGCTCTTGAGGGTTTTGAGGGCCAGCTAAAACACAGCTGTAGGACTGAAGATGCGTGTCACTGGATACGCAGCCTATGAAATAGCTTCTAATGATTTCTACCTCCTGATATTCACACCCTCATAAAGTCTTCTCACTATAGGTATAGACTGGGCTTATTGACTTCTAAAAAAGTAGAGTAAAAGTGATGGGATATCACTTCAGAAACTAGATTGTATTTTAAAGTAATAATAGTATCTTCTGTCTTGGGTGCTTGCCTTCTCACCCTTTCTCTTGACTGACCCTGCGGGAAGCCAGCTGCTATGCTGTGAGGCAGCCCTGTAAAGAGATCCTTATGGTGAGAGACAGAAGCCTGCCAGCAACCAGGTGTGTGATTTTGGAATGCTTATTAGTTGCGCCATCAAATGAGATTGCCTCCCTGGCTGACAGCTTGACTGTGACCTGAGCCAGAAACACTCAGTTCAGCTTTATCCAGATACTTGACCTACAAAAACTATGAGATAATAAATCTTCATTGTTTTAAGCTGCTATGTTTTATAATATTTGTTATGCAGCAACAGATAATGTGCCCCTTACAGAGGATTTACGTATATTCTTCATGTCTTTTATGATGACCTCACAGATTGTGGTAGTTCCTAAACACTTTATTGACAGTAATCAATATTGCCCTACCTTAAGAAATAACATTTATTTCAAACTAGCTTTATATATGTAAAAATAAAGGTGAATAAGTAAGGGATTCAAAGCCTGTTCTTATCCTACCAGCTTCAGAGGCAAAACACTAAAATTATGGTTGTTGGCAGCATTAACACCATGATGTTATGGCACTCTTTGCCGTCTGACCCCGTAATTTCTTTCCTGTCCCCCTAACTCACATACCACCAGAGTGCATGCAGTGTTCAAAGGTGAGTGAACATCGTGACAGCATTTCGAGACTACTGCCAGTCGCAAGCCTTTCCCCATTTGGGTAGCCTCTTTTTCATTTCTAACTATTTCGCTACCATTCTGAAGTTCAGGACAATTTGAACTTCCTGGGTTTCTGCAGAAAACCCTGGTGGTGCAGTAGTTAAGTGCTATGACTGACCGCTGACTGTAAGATTGGCACCTCCAATCCACTAGGCACTCCTTGGAAACTCTATAGGGCAGTTCTACTGTGTCCTAGAGTGTTGCTATGAATCAGAATCAATTCAGTGACAATGAGTTTGAATTTAGCTTTTAGTTTCTGCAACCTTGCTGGCACACCTTCATTTTTATGCTAACATGATGTAGTTAAATTTTTCTTTGTTCATGAGAAAATGTTTAGCATGGTAAAGTAATACTCCTGTCAGTGTTATTCTGGCATATAAGCTGATTCAAAACCAAACTCACTGCCACCAACTTGATTCTGATTTATAACAACCCTACAGATGAAGTAGAACTGCCCCCATAGAGTTTCCAAGGAGCACTTGGCAGATTTGAACTGCTGATCTTGTGGTTAGCATTAGAAAACCTGAACACAATGAAGGCTATCAGCTAAGGAAACACACATAAATCTTTGTCATTTTGATTCATTTATTCAATTAAACATTTGATAGACTTATAGAGTCCCTGGGTGGTACCAACGGTTAACTTGCTGGGCTCTTAACATCAAGGTTAGCAGTTTGAGACTACCAGAAGTGCCTCAGAGGAAAGGCCTGATGATCAACTTGTGAAAATTTAGTCAATTGAAACCCCTGTGGAGCACGGCTCTACTCTGATGCACGTGGAATCACCATGAATTGGAATCGACTTGACGACAAATGATATCTTTTTAAGGACAATGTAAAAAAAATGTAGTGGTACAATATTTTAGAATCCTTGGCTTTGGCTTGGCTGTAATTATATAGCTTATTAAAAATCAAGAACTTAACCCATTTCTTCTTAACTTCATTAACACAGGAGAAGAAAACCTCCTGGCAATTTTGCGAAGAAGGTGGTGGAAGTACATGATCCTGGGGCTCATAGACCTGGAAGCAAATTACCTGGTAGTCAAAGCTTACCAGTACACCACCCTGACCAGTATCCAGGTACCAGTGTTTGTTTTTTCAGCCTCATCTCACTTCCCAATAGAGTGTACTTTTAATTTAAACTTCTGGGGAATCTGAATACCACTCTTTAACATTATTTTTGTTGTAATACTTTGTCTTAAGTCAAGTGTAATTGGATATCTTTTTTCTCTTTGTTTTCAATACACCACAATAATCATCTGATAATGTAGGAAGATAATTTGTGACTTTGAATGCTGCCAACTATAATCCTATGTCCACAAGAGAATTATTAATAAATATTTAAAAAATCCATTTTAATCACAACTGATAACTTTTTAAAACATGTTAGTGGGCCTTGATTAAGTAATCCAAATGATTAATAATCTTTTCTTTTAACTTTCTTTAGTGTGTTGCATTTACAACATAGGGGAACAGTATTTTTCCTAAAGGGAAAAGAATGAAATTCCTAAAATGTTTTGCAGGAAGATAGCCGTTAGGTTGTGTTGTGGTGTGTGTGTGTATTTCTTTCCTTCATACACATTTGCATACACACTAGATTCACACACAAGTACACAATTGCTAAATTTAACTGAGTTTTCTACAATTCTTGCCAGACATTTAGATTCTTTATTATGCTATAAATAATAGACTTGATTGTTTTTGTTTCAGTCTTATTTCTTTTTTTAATGATGATATTATGAATTTCATATCCATTCCAAAGCTTCACGAGGAAAACAAAACATTGTTCTTGTATTAAATTTAGCTTAGATCTGATACTTTGACTGCTTTTGTGCATGCTATTAATTTGCTTAGAAACAGCAATAACAAAAATGGAGAAGCCAGCAAATACAGTGCCTGAATAAATTTAGGTATGTAAAATGCGCAAGAAGCAACCTAAACCTGACTTAGATTTCTTACCACCTGATTTCCAAAATGAACTTCAAAGTCATCTTGAAACGAACAGGATTAGAGGAAGCATTTTGGCAGGACCATTTCCATGTGCATTTTGTATTCTGAGAGCATTTGTGGGGTTGGGTTCTTGGGGGTGATGCCCACTGGAGCAGTAAGAGAACCTACCCTCTCAAGTTAATCGTGAAAATTCTGTGACATCTGAACTGATCTGACAAGTGATACAAAGGCAGTAACTGAACTCACAGTGAGAACCCACAAATAATATGGTCTGTCTTTTGGCACTTCTCTGTATGGAATCCTTTTGGTCCCTGTTTGGAATCATCTTTTCTCAAACTTAAAAAGCCCTACTCCTTGTTATACATTTGACCTACAGTGTTGGCAAAGAAGAATGCATGGATCAGCCTTAGGAGAAATACAACCAACGTCCACCTTAGAAGCAGGAATGGCACAACTTCAGCTCACTTACACCATCAGTAAAGACCAGTCAATTGAAAAGGACATGGCTGGTAAAGTAGATGACCAGCTCAAACTAAAGAACGCCTCAATGAGACGGAGCAACACAATAGCCAAAATGATGGACTCAGACTTTTAACAATGAAGATGAAAATGGCACAGGACTGGGTATGAGTTGGACCTGACTCTATAGCAGCTAATACTAACAACCCTCCCTGAAATTGACTTCTTCTTTTTTTATTTTTTAATCTTTACCACTATGGAGAAGAGATTCCTAAAATATCCCCATGCGTAATGTGTAACATTTTGGCAGGTTTTAAAATAAAAGCATTTCCCACACCTCTGTTCTTTGCATATCATCAATGCTTTTAAGATTTTAAGCATCTTGAAAGCAGACACTATGACTTTTTAGGTTTAATCTGTCAGTCTTACTGGTATGTTTGTATCTATAAATATATATTTAAAAATACATTTAACAAATATAAATCTGGTTAACCCATTGCCATAAGGCTCCACTTGTTAAATTTCTTTAACTGAATCCAAGAAAATTGGAATCCAACTGAATTCCAAGGAAACACACAAACAAGATAGTTGCAAATTCCAAAGTGAGAAAAATGAACCATGTATCTCTTCATTAGCAACAATAGTTATGGTGTGTCCATATATACCTTTCCATAAAAATAAACCTTAAAAGTTGAGGAAAAAAAAAAACAAAAACCTTTTAGCCTCTGATGGCACAGAGGCTGAGAGCAAGGCAGCTGACCAAAAGGTCGGCAGTTTGAATCCACCAGCCAGTCCATGGAAACTGCATGGGGCGGTTCTACTCTGTCCTGTAGGTCGCTGTGAGTCAGAATTGACTCGACAGCAATGAGTTTGTGGGGTTTTTTGGTCTTTAGTTACGCTAACAATTGAATATACTGTGTATAAACAAGTAATTTCATGAAATGGGTGTATTTGTCATTAATTTTTAACACTTCTCATATCTGGTCTATGACAAATGGTTGTATGTTGGGAAAAAAATCATAGAAATGAAAATCATTGGCAATGTTCTCTCTCTATATATCAACATTGGTTATTCATGCCAATTAATGACTCAAATTTCCCCAAAAACATTACTCTGGTTTCTCTTCCCAGTTCCCCTTTTTCCTTCTCTCCTCTTCTTCATCCATTAGATACAGGCTATAGGAGCTTGGTGTCTCCCATTACAGCTGCTTAGTAAATGCCAAGTGTGTTCTTCCTGAACCCAACCCCACACACATTTACTACCATTTCTTATTAACTCGTAGTATTACCCTTCCTCTATCCACTATTATTTAAATTCTACTTATTTCAAGGCTCGCTGTTACCACTGAAGATGTTTTCACATTATAAATAATAAAAGTCCAACTTTACCAATAAGGGAGTTTATTGATTCTTGTAACTGGAATATCTAGAGAAAAGGCAGGCTTTATGATAGTTGATCAAATAGTTCAATAATCTCATCAAGGTCTCAGTTTCTTTTTATCTTTCCCCTCTTCTGTCTTCTCTTTGCTTATTTTATGCTAAATGTAGCTATTCTCATGGTCATAAGCTGCCAATACAAATTAGGGCTTAATGCTTCTACCTGTGTGCTCAGTGGGAGACAGCCTGTTTCCCTAAAACTGTTGAACAAATCCCAGAACTCTATTCTGATAGGCCCATGTTGATGGCCAGGGCAATGCTTGAACTAATTGCCTTAGATCTGGGCCCTGAACAGGATGAGATTTCTCTAATTAGCTTAGACAAGTATTTTTTAAAAGGAGTGCCACTGGCCTTTTAGGTGGGGTAATTTTTTATCTGTTTGCTACTTTGCAGGTCATTTAACATTTCTAGACTCTGCCCACTAAATGACAATAGCATTTCCTAGCCTTTGTAACAACCAAAAATGTCTCCATGGATTTTCAAATGCCCCCTAAGAGGGAGGTACTATCTCTGTTGAGAATCACAGGCTAAGACAAGTTAACTTCCACCTCTGGAGTCAGGTTAGTATGTGTCAATCCCACCCAAACACAAGGCATCACCTGCTGAGGGAGGGGTGAGGGAGATGGGTGTTCAAGGAACAGTATCACGTCTCTGTACCCAGTTTAGCTCCCACCTCACTTCAAGAGGCTCCACAAGTGAGAACAGATCTCTCTATTCCATGCTCCCATGCACTGGTTTTAAGCTCTATTTGCACCAGCATTTGCACAGTCTGACTAATAAAGGAAGGATATTTGTATATCCCATCTACTGTATCAAACTATGAGCTCTTTCACAACAAAGGTGACTTGTTCATCACCTTTGAATCTCTAGTAATCTCTCATGGAAACTAGTACAACCCGGGTATTCAACAAATGTTTAAAAAATTTCATTGAATTATACTAATTTCCAATATTTCTTTGGGGTGGAGGGGGCACAGGAACTCTACCAGTCCCTTGCCTAAATGTAAATATTTCCAGAATGTCTATAGAGGAATGGTAGGGAAGGGAAAAGAGGGCTGTTGGCTTCGTGGCAGAACTGGGAATTTTTGCCCAGATCTAGGAGAGAATAGGGAGTGACTTCTCTCTTTGGAAATGCATAATCTTTCTCACAAAGAGAAGTATCAGGTTAACTATTGCTTTTATGTTAAGCATTAAAAAGCTATAGGCAATTATTGTTTTCTTAAATTATATGGGATTTCCCCCCCTAAAAAAATTTTAAGCTTCTTTTTTTGTGGACAGTGGCAATTTATTCTTCACAGCTGACCTCCAGTCTAGGTCTTAGTTTCACACATGTTGTTCACCAGCACTGAGCCGTTCTGCCACCTCTCCGAGTAGCTGTTTGACAGTCTGTTTTTTTAATTTTTGTAATAGTACTTTAGAAGGAAGTTTACAGAATAAACTAGCTTATCATTAAACAGTACACATATTGTTTTATGACACTGGTTAACAAGCCCCATGACGTGTCAACACTCTCCCTTCTCAACCTTGGGTTCCTCATTACCAGCTTTGCTGTCCCCTCCTGTCTTTTAGTCCTTGCCCCTGGGCCTCTTTCATCTTACTTTGTTTTATGACCCTGTCCAATCTTTGACTGAAGGGTGAACCTCAGCGGGCCTTCATTAAAATTAGTTGAACAAGGGACCCCCCCAAAAATGACTATGAAGTCTATTCTGATGTTAGCAACTCTTTAGGATAGATTAGAACTGCCTCCATAAAGCTGCCCGAGAAGAGTGGGTGTATTTGAACTGCTAACCTATTAGTCTGCAGGTGAGCTCTTAGCCACTGCACCACCATAGGGAAAGTCAAAAAGTGACTTGATTCTGGTAGTACTGGAGCCGTTTGGGTGTGTGTGTATGTGTGTGTGTGTGTGTGTGTATAAAACAAACCTATTAAATAATAATAAATGGTCAAAGAAGGCATTTGCTCTGGAAGCCACGAGTATACTGTTCCTTAATAATTGATTGTAATAAAACCTGGCATTAAGATTGGAGGAAAGCTCATTTAACAAACTGCAATATGCTTGATGGAACAGTCTTGCTCACTGAAGGTGAAGAAGACTTGTACAGATAACAGTTCAACATAAGGAAAGAAAAAAATCATCATAACTGGATCAATAAGTGACATCACAATAACAGAAAATATTGACATTGCCAAGGGTTTCATTTTACTTGGCTTCACAATCATTGCCCAGGGAAGCTGCAGCTGGGAAATCAAACAATGTATTACATCAAGCAAATTTGCTGCAGAAGACTCCTTTAAAGTGTTAAACAGCTACTATTTCATTTTGCTGTCTGGTTGTCTTAGTCATCTAGTTCTACTCTAACAGAAATACCATGAGTGGATGCCTTTTAAAAAAAAAGGAGGAAAAGTTTATCCTTACGCAGTCTAATACACTACAAGTCTGAATTCAGGGTGTCTGCTCCAGGGGAAGGCTTTCTCTTTCTGTCAGCTCTGGAGAAAGGTCCTTGTGTTGTATCAGTCTTTCTGGAGTCTGAGAGCATCCTGGCGTAGGAACTTCAGGCCCGAAGGATATGTTCTACTCTCAGTGCTGCTTTCTTGATGGTATGAGGTTCCCAACTGTGTGCTTGCTTCGATTTCCTTTTATCTCTTGTAGAATAAAAGGTAGAGCAAGCCATACCCCAGGGACACTCAGTTTATACTGGATCAGGGGGTGACCTTAGGAAGGGTGTTACAGTCCCACCCTAATTCTCTTTAAAATAATCCAATCTTGTTCTGTTAACCACAAGCAGAAATTAGGATTTACGGCATCAAAAAATCACCAAATGGAGGGCAGTCACTCAATATTGGGAATCACCAGCTCAGCCAAATTGCTGCGTACTTTTTGGGGGGGACACAGTTCAATCCATGACAATGGCGTACCTGACTCAAGCCATGGTATTTTCAGTCACCTCATATGCATAAGAAAGCTGGATGGTGAATAAGCAAGGCTGAAGAAGAATTCATGCCCACGAATGGGGATGGCGAATGCTAGTGAGAGTACCAGGGGCTGTCAGGAGGACAGCCTGTCTTGTAAGAAGTGCAGCCACAGCACTCCTTGGAAGCCAGTGATGGTGAGACTTCTTCTCATGTACTTTGTACACGTTATCATGGAGAAGGACATCACATTTGGTATAGAATAGGATCAGCAAAATCCTGATCCATTGTAAGGGGAGTTTCCCTGGGGTATGGCTTGCTCTACCTTTTATTCTACAAGAGATAAAAGGACATCGAAGGAAGCACACAGTTGGGAACCTCCTGCCATCTAGAAAGCAGCAGTGAGAGTAAAACATATCTTCTGGGCCTGAAGTTTCTATGCCAAGATGCTCTCAGGCTCAACAAGATTGATTGACACAGTAGCTTCAGAAACACTGGGCTCAGACGGCAGTGATTGCGAGGATGGTGCAGACCTGGACAGTGTTTCTTTGTGTTATACCCGGGATTGCTGTGAGTGACGGATTCAATGGCACTGAACAACAATAATTGCAAATCAGAAGAATTGGTAAGGAGTTATAATTATTTATAGAAATCACATTTTGAAGTGGTTTTAGACTCACAGGAAATTGCAAAACCTAGTATGTAGAGTCCCTTGAACCCTTTACTCAGCTTCCCCCAGTGGTGATATTTTATCTGACTTTAACATATCAAAAACAAGTTATTAACATTGACATAATACTGTTAAATACTGTTAACTACAGACATTATTCAGTTACTTTGTCAATTTTTACCTGCACTCATTTGTATGCATGTCTGTACATGTATGCATTAAAAAAAAAAACTCAATTGCTGTTGACTCAATTCCAATTCATAGTGGCCTTATAGGACAAAATAGAACTACCCCCACAGAGTTTCCAAGGAGCACCTGGTGGATTCAAACTGCCAACCTTTTGATTAGCAGCCGTAACACTTAACCACTATGCCACCAGGGTTTGCGTCTATGTGTATAGTATGCAGTTTGATCCCACGTATAGATTCATGTAACCATCACCACCAGCAGGAAACGGAGCTGTGACATCATCAAAAAGGAACTCCCTTGTGCTTCTACCTCTTTATAATCTTGCTCATTTCCTCAACCGATTCCTGTCACCTGGCAACCACTAATCTGTTCTCCATCTATATAATTCTGTCATCTGGAGAATGCTATATAAAATGAAATCATACAGTCTATAATCTTTGGAGATTATCTTTTTTCACTTAGCATAAAGCCTTTAACTAAAACCATTGCTGTCTAATCAATTGTAACTTATAGCAACCTAAAGGACACAGCAGAACTGCTGTAGAGTTTCCAAGGAGTAGCTAGTGTATTCAGACTGCTGACCTTTTGGTTATCATGTTAATACTTCACCACTCCATCACCAGAACTCCCAAAAGCCCTTAAATTCATCCAAATTGTTGCATGTGTTAGTAATTTGTTTATTTTTATTGCTAAGTGGTATTACATGGTATGAATGTATCTGAGTTTGTTTAACCATTCATTCACCTGTTGAAGGATATTTAGGAGATATTACAGATACAGCTGCTATGAACATTTGTGTATGGGTTGTTGTGTCAACATAAATTTTCATTTCTCAGGGATGATGTCCAAAAGTCTAATTGCTGAGTCTTGTGGTAAGTGCATATTTAGTTTTATAAGAAGCCATTAAACAACTTGCCAGAGTGGCTATACCGCTGTATATTCCCATCAGTAACATATGAGAGATTGCTCCCCATCCTTGCCAGAATTTTGTTTTTCATTATTTTTTATCTTAGCCATTGTAACAGATGGATAGTGATATCTCATTCTCATTTCAATGTGTTTTTCATAAAGGTTAGTAATGTTGAACATGTTTGGGGAAATGTTTTTTTAACTTTGCCTTTGAAGGTAGAAGCTAAACAAAGTTAACAGGGACACAATTGATAAAATTTATGCAGGAAAAAGATGATGAAAAACAGGCACTGAAGGAAAGAAACCCAGCTTTTGTGTGTGTGTTTTTTTTAGAAGGCGACAAGAGAGATAATGACCCTATCATGTTGGGTTTATGAGGATTTTATTCTAAAGACACATTTGTGGGTTTGTGTCTCTTGACTTGTAGGGAACGAATAAATTGTACCTGTGACTTTGAGATAGATTAGCAGTGACATTTGGACAAATTTAAAAAGCGATGCTATTTTTATAACCGTGCTATATGAACCATTTTAGTAGGAATATCAGCTTTATGACTTCTCACCCAAAGATTATTCATCTTTCTTCAGCCATGCAGTACTAAAATGTAAACAGATTAAACTTGTGCTTCTGTGAAATAAAAAGAAAGCAGGTCTCTTCAAACACGTTGGTTTGGCAATTAAAATGAACTCACAGTGGAAATCGTTCCTAGTGCCCTTGCTAACGAGGTGATGGGGTGTGTACCGCTTCCACTTCCCCTCCAGCACTTAACACGTACTTCAGAACCCTTCTTGCTCTTCCAGGCAGTTTCCATCAGGAGCAAGGGATAGAAAATAACCCTTCCAGTCCTGATTATTTTATTTTCTGCCTTGCTCCTCTGATTTGTGCATGTTAAGAGAAGCTAACACAGTACAAAACTGGCCTCCCCAGAGGGCAGTGTGATACTTATCCCAGAGACTGTCCTACAAGTCATGTACCACCCACACAGGCAACAGTTTGTTTCTTCACTTTACAAAACTCTCTGGGCTTCTCTTTCAGTTTTGGTACACTGGACTTTACTGTTCTTAGCCGGTTGTGATAAGTTCCATGAGAAAACTCTAGGTAGGCTCATCTGGAATTTTCAGCATCCTTCTATCATTTTGTTATATGGGGGGTGACCTTTATATTGCTGTGATGCTAAAGCTGTGTCACTGTTATTTCAAATACCATCAGAGTCACCTGTGGTGAACAGGTTTCAGTGGAGCTTCCAGACTAAGACTAGGAAGAAAGGCCTGGTGAACTACTTTCCAAAATTAACCAACGCAAACCCTGTGAATATAGTGCTAGAAAGTGAGACCCCTGGGTTAGTGTGTTCAGAATCCACAGTGACCACAGTGATGGACTCTAGCATACCGATGATTGTGAAGACGATACAGAACCAGGCAGTGTTGCATTTCATTCTGCCTAGGGTTCCCATGAGTCAGAGCTAAGGTTATGACAAATAGCAATAAAGAATTCAGTTGTATCAGTTGCAGAAGGCCAGATACTTCGTGCTGTCTTGTGTGTTGCTGGAGTCTAAAATTGAAGACGTGCCAGTAGACTTAACATACGTGTTTCCTTATTAATTAAAAAAATGTCATTGCCGAGGCTGGGTGCTGGAGACATTAATTTTGATCAGCCCTGGAGCTCTGCTCTTCGAGGGAAGGAGGTGAATAGAAAGCTCCATTAACAATTGGAGCAAATTAAAATACTCTATAGCTAGTTTTATGAAAAGAATAAGCATTCAGCTCTGTGAAGACAGAGGAGAGAGGTACCTCCCACGTTCTGGAATCACATAACTCCCTGATTCCACAGTCAAGAAGTTATGACACACCAGAGAAGGCCACGAGGCAGACTTTTTATTGCAGCCAACTTAAATTTCCACTTGCATGGATGAGCCCAGAGAGAAAGCATGCCTGTGTACACTAGAAACAGGTCCCATGGGCTTCAGTTTACAATTATGAGCTCAGCTTTTAAGACTGCATTTCCTTGCTTATCTTTGCCATTTTCACCTGCCCCTAGTGCAGGATTTTGGTTTAATGACTATGCAAGAGGTATTTTAAAGTACATTTAAAGGCAAAGCTTTCAAAAGCAGATAAAGTTCTTACGCTCAAAGGTAACATGATATTCTGAATCTCCTTCAAATTTCTTAGTTCTGGACTTCCTATTTCCATGATTGCGACATAACTTAAATATATAGTAGTTGAAATGTAAGTGTTGAATCAGGTGTTGTCCCCCTGTCCATCATCAGAGGAATACATTAAACTATATCTTCCTTTAGGTCCATTTTTAAGCCCATCCCTAATGAAAATTCTACAAATCACAGTGATACATTCTACAACCAATAGTGAGGATGACACAGGACCGGGCAGCATTTCTCACCACTGTGAATGGGGGCCCTGTCAGGGGCAGCTGACAACAATGACAACACCTGTCTTTAAATGTGTTCTGTAGAACTTCCTTCTGTAGAAGGAAGATTTTACATTCCACCTTCAGTGAACCTGAGACTGTGGGCTTATTCCCCAGGTGTTATCAGGTAGAGCCATCAGAAAATAGAAAAGCACGTCTCCCCATTTTCTCCCACTACAGTCTGGACAGCCTTCCTTGCAGGAGAGGAAACCATGCGTTTAATCACGCCCGAACTTTTCATTCATCTCTTAATCTTCACTCTGCTCACGGTAACTGTGAAAGAAAGGTCTTTAAATATAGAAGTATTTCTAGTTTGTGTTATAGTTGTTTGTTTACATATGTCCTCTCCCTGTCAGGTGTGTAAGGTCCTTGAAGGGGACTCTGTATGCCTGGTACATAATAAACACTGAATAAATTCCTGATGTTTGAATAAATGCAGAGATAATTGATCTTTGTTTCCTTCACAGCATCGCATACCTGATAAGTGCTCAAAATGTATCGAATACTGGAATAAATAAGCTAAATAGTGAAAGGATGAATTTCTAAGGGTCAGCTCTTCCAGGCAACACAAGCTAGCTTTAGTAGTTTCATCTTTGGTAATTGTAATTATTGATACAGCGACATACATGACTCTAACCACCTGCTAAGCACTGTACTATGCTCTAGGGATGCAAAGATTGTGAAGCAACTAGTTTGGCTCCTGAGTAGCTCAAGTGTTGTTATGTATGGCATAGATGCAGGTTCATTCTACGCTTACATGCTTCAAGCAACCATACCTGCTATATGTCCTACAATTGA
This sequence comes from Heterohyrax brucei, assembly GCA_028571685.1. Taxonomy (NCBI): domain Eukaryota; kingdom Metazoa; phylum Chordata; class Mammalia; order Hyracoidea; family Procaviidae; genus Heterohyrax; species Heterohyrax brucei. Next base: position 140,651,496 of record CM053144.1, read on the forward strand.
TTTAATCTTTATAAGGGAGCTCCCCACCAATACCCTCAAGCTGCCTGAGTAGCAACAGATGGAGAGTAGAAGCTGATTGAATGGAAAAATTGATCTCTGCCAGTTTAAAAACTCTTTGGATAGCCCGGTTGCTTTTGGACAAATACTCAGCCTCTCAGACTTCTACCTCCATATTCATTTCTGAGGTGGCATATGAGTGCCGAGGGGGTTTGTGTGACCTGTGTCCTCGCTTTGGTCCTTTGGCTAGTGTCCACTGTGGGACAGCTGGCTGCTTCCTGGTTGTGCGTGTACTGTAGCTGATGTGGAACAGCTGCTTTGTTCTCTCCCGGGCATTCTGTTGCCCTCTCAGCCCCGGCGGTCTACTCTCGCTCCTCACTAACTGGCCCCATCTGGACTCTTGTTGGCACCATGGACCTCCAGATGCCTGACTATAACTGTATTTGGTTCCTAGCCTTGTGGCTTCCTGCCATATGGGAGCCCCTGCCACTAGGTCAGCTTGTCTGCCTGTCTTTCTAGAACACTAGGGGACTTCTAGAAACCTCTCAGCAACACAGGTGCTGCCTTTGTTTTCAGGGGGTGCTATAAAAAAATACCGTAAATGAGCAGCTTTAAAATACAGAAATGTATTTTTGTTTTGACAATTCAGGATAAAAGTCCAAATTCAGGGAGTGTGTTCTAGAGGAGGATGTCGTTATGTCATTGTGGTTACAAACTACAGCTGCTAACCAAAAAGTTGGCGGTTCAAATCCATCAACCACTCCTTGGAAATGCTATGGGACAGTTCTACTGTGTCCTTTAGTGACACTGTGAGTTGAAATTGACTTAAGGGCAGTTTTGGTTTGTGTTTTGCTCTAGAGGAAGGCCCTTCTTTGTCTCTCCGCTTCTAGTAGTAGCCTGCAGTCCTTGATGTTCCCGGACCTGTGGACACACCTGTCTCTGTCTTGACGTGGCATCTTCCCCTTGTGTGTCTGTCTCTGTGTCTGTGCTCCCTTTCACAGGAAACCATTCCGAAATTTAGGACAACTTTACTTTGGTGGGACCTCATTAACACAACAAAATAAACGTATTCCCACGCAGGATCACATTCCCAGGTATAGGGGGTTAGACTTCAACATGTATTCTTGGGATACACAGTTCAACCCATAACAGTGCTGAGGAAGATTCTGGGGAGCTGTAGGTTGTACCCTAATGTCTCTTTTTTGGGTTGGTGTGGCACTGTCCCCACCTCCTCAACCCCCCACCACACACATCCTCCTCCAAAATGTCTCTTGGCTTTCAATTTCCTCTCACACTGACATTTTTTTCCTACTCTGGAATTTCAGTCCAGGGAGACACAGGACACCTCTGGGCACACTGACGCATTTCTTTCGTCTTCCCACAGTCCACTTGTGGGAGAGACAAGTGCTTTCCTCCCTCTTCGCGTCAAGCCCGGACTTCCTTGTCCCATAGCCTTGTTCCAAGGACGAGGCTTTTTGGCTCATCCTTAAGGAAGAAGAGGCACCCTTCCATATTTTGGAAGAAACTTGCTGACACTATCAATTCTTGATATATTAAAGGAAGAATTCTGGAATTTAAGAATCCCTTCTGCCTGTATACACTTGACTCTTTAGACCTTTCCTTGCTGAAGAAGTTGAAAGTCAGCTGATTTCAAGGCTGATTGATGACCTCTCTTTTGTAAAAGACATGCTGTCTTTTTCCTTATGGCTCAGTTTTATAGGTGGAAGGCTGCATGCAGCATGATTTAAGGGACTATATTAAAATTTCCAAAAATTTCATCCTGATTTTTCCAGAAGACAAAACTGTAAACCAATTACAATGCAACATGCAAGTTAATAAAATGGAGCTACACACAGAATGTCTAAGGATTACAGAGGAGGAGTGGCTGACTCCACCCATGACAGCGAGGACTCCCAAAGTGACATTCCTCTAGGGTCTATAAACAGAGGTTTTATTGGCAACGTGAATCTGACAGTATAGCAGGGCCGGGTTGCCTGATGATTTTCAGCTCCAGTGACTCACATAGACAGGTTATAAATAAGTGAGATGCCCTTATATGTTGTTTTTTTCCTCTCTCTCGCTCTATCTCACGGAGCATCATTTTTCCCACCCACAAGTGAGACTAGGAGTCCCTGAGCAGTGCTAATGATTGACACACTGGGCTGCTAACCAGAAGATTGGAGGTTCAAGTCCACCCAGGTAACACTTTGGTAGAAAGCCCTGGAAATCTACTTTTGGAAAATCAGCCATTGAAACCTCTGCAGAGTACAGTTCTACTCTGACATGTATGGAGCTACCATGAGCTGGAGTCTGCAACGGCAAAGGGTTTTTGTGTGTGTTTGTATGTATATGTATGTATATACCAAACCCACTGCCATCCAGTTGATTCCAACTCATAGCAACCCTATAGGACAGAATAGAACTACTCTTACAGAGTTTCCAAAGAGTGGCTGGTGGATTCGAACTGCCAACCTTTAGGTTACTTAACCAGCGTACCACGGGGCTCTTATAGATACATACATGTATAAGGAATAGTAGAAAATCCTACCACTTGTTGTGGTTGTGGATATGCAATTGTAATATTGTATTGGATAGATCAGTTTTCACCAACAGCCATAAGACAAAAATAATGAAACAAAGCTTATTAGTAGTTCCATCGAGTTGACTCCAACTCATGGTGACCTGATGTATAACTGAATAAGAAATTGTTGCATTGTTCTGATCCTACACTACATCCTCTTCAGCCTCTAACCCCAACCCTAGTGATGTTCCTCAGTCCTTCCCACAGACTCTTCAACAGTGACTCTACTGGTCTCCTCAGCATTGTTTGACCTATCTAAGTAACAGTGAATTGGCCACACTGGGTGCCAGCTACCTTAACATCGAACATGTGCATCCAGCACTTAGTAAATGCTCAATAAATGCCACCTTCTTTTACTCACATGTTTTCCACTTCACGTATTCTTTCAACTAAGCCAGTTGAAGAAAAAGCAATAAAAAAAGTGTATTTTGCTTACTGTAGTTAGGTGCCATTGAGTTAGTTTTGAATCATAGCAACCCCATGTGACAGATTAGGCCTACCCACAGGGTTGTCTTACCCATAAACTTTACAAGAGCAGCTTACCAGGTCTTTCTCCAGATGAGCCGCTGGCTGGGCTTAACCTGCCAGATGCTGAGCCATTGCACCACCAAGGATTCTTACATCTGCCTAGGTCATGCCAGCTTCTCACACTTAAGAAAAGCAGCAAATTTTACAGCTGCATGCAGAGCAGTCTACGTGAAAGAACTTGATTTGGGACATAAAGGAACAGTGTTGAGAAATTCAGATTCCAGTTAGCTTTGCTACTAATAGATTACTGTGTTAACTCACGTAATACCACTTGACAGTCAGCAGAGGTGAGATGCTCTAAAGATTAGTGAGGTTGCTGCTGTGGACGAAGCAAAATCTTCCAACTCACTCTGTAAAAATATTAGGGAAATTGTACAAGCAAATACGGTAATGTCCTATTTGAAGTCATGCTTTCACAGTACTTGGGCCTTAATAAACTTGAAAGCCTCAGCAAGCTGTTGCTTGACATAGGAAATCAAGAAAAGTTCTCCTAGGGTAAGGTGTACTGCCTTTTCTGCGGCGAACATGTTTCTGAAATAATATTTTCAAGTTTGCTTTTATAAATGACTTATATTTTAACACACTGGGAAATACACAAGAGTGTTATAAACTGAAAACTCATTTTGTCCTGTGCATAACTCAGATTTGTTTCCTTAGGTATTCTTTCCATACACTGAGATTATGAGAAGTGAAAGTGTACTGTGGTCTGGTATTATGCTACACACAAAGTTCCATATTTAAACTTGTAGAGCTAACACCCGGATTACTTCACCTGATATATTTGATGGATGGGAAGAAGGGTGGATGGGGCAAAGGGGATGGTGCAGGAGGCACAGCCTTGGATTTTCTGAAGTTTCCTCTGTGCTCACATGGACTACTTACCTTTGACTGAATGAGACCTCCCAAGTGTGAATGCCCTAACAGAATGCAATATGGTAGAATCATGAGTGGTTATTCTCAGGTGGTTATTATTCATATCAAACCTATGTGTATGACAGGAGCGTGGCCTATTTCTACACAATCCTCATAGTCATTCTGTTTCTGAACCCATAGTTGTAGCTTCTACATCAATCCATTTTATTGCAGGCCTTCCTCCTTTCTCTGATCCCCTACCTTACCAAGCAGGATTTTCTCCAGGGACTGGTCACTCCTCATAACCTGTCCAAAGTATGTGAGACAAACGCTCACCATCCTGATTTCCAAGGAGCACTCTCGCTGTACTTCATTCCAAGACATGCTTGTTCCATCTTCAGTCAGTCCATGATATATTCAGTATTTTTCCCAGTACCATGATTCAAATGAATCATTTCTTCCTCTATCTTTCTTACTCATTGTCCAGGTTTCTCATACATATGAATTGATTGAAAATACCATGGCATCTTAGTCATCTAGTGCTCCTTTAACAGAAATAAGAGAAATTTTATTCTGTCACAGTCCAGTAGGCTACAAGTGCAAATTCAGGACATCAGTCCCAGGGAAAGGCTTTCTCTGATGGCCCTAGAAGAAGGCTCTTGTTGTCCATATTCTCCTGGACTGGCACCCTGGGTCCTTTCCAAAGCATGCACTCTACTCCTGGTACTGCTTCTTGACGCTATGAGGCCCCCAACTCTCTGCTTGCTTCCATTTCCTTTGTGTCCCAAGAGGTTTCTTCAAGGCACAATACAATCTTACACTTTGAGTCTTGGCCCCACCAACACAATTGCCACCCATCCTCCCACATTAACATGATAGAGGCAGGGTTTGCAGCATATAGGAATATCACACAATACCAGCCAATCACGGCCTAGCCAAATGGCTACACACATTTTTAGGAGGACACAATTCCATCCATGACACATGGCACTGGTCAGGTGCACCTTAGTTCTCCAAGGGATGTCCTTGTTTTTCACCGGTGCAAAGAGATTTGGGGGATTTGTCCAAAGCAATATCTCATTTGATCTCTTGACTTCCACTTCCATGGGTGCTGATGGTTGATCAAACTAAAATGAAATCCTTGACCACCTCAGTCTTTTGTCCATTTATCATAATGTTGCTTGTTTGTCCAGTTGTAAGGATTTTTGTTTTCTTTGTCTTAATCTGTAATCTCTACTGAAGGCTGTAGTCTTATGATTTTCTTCAGGAAGTGCTTCGTGTCACCTTCACTCTCAGCAGGCAAGGTTGTTTATCTGTATCTCACAAGTTGTTAATGAATCTGACTCTAACCCTGATGCTGTGTTCTTCATATAGTCCAGCTTCTGGGATTGTTTGTTCAGCGTGCATGTTGAATAGGTATGATAAAAAAGATTAGCCCTGATGTTCACCTTTCCTGATTTTTAACCATGAAGTTTCTCCCTGTTTTGTTTGAACTGCTACCTCTTGATCTATGTAAAGTTCCTCATGAGCACAATTAAGTGTTCTGGAATTCTCTTTCTTTACTCTGTTATCCATACTTTGTTATAATCCACAGTTAAATGGCTTTGCATAGTCAATGAAACACAGGTAAACATCTTTCCAGTATTCTCTGCTTCTAGCCAAAATCCATTTAACATCAGAAGTCGTATCCCTCATTGCTGGTTCTCTTCTGAATCCAGCTTGAATTTCTGGCAATTCCCTGTTGATACACTACAACTGTTCTTGAATTATTGTTAGCAAACTTTTACTTGCATGTGACGTTAAGGATATTGTTAGATAATTTCTGCATTCTGTTGGATCACCTTTCTTTGGAATGGGTACAAATATGAATCTAAGTTCCACAGATGTTTCCACAGTTTGACAGGTATGTGTCTCCCAGATTTCTTGGCATAGATAAGTGAGCACTTTAAGTGCTGCATCCATTTATTGAAATGTTTTAATTGAAATTCTGTTAACCCCTGGAGCCTTACTTTTTACCAATGCTTTCAGTACCATTTGGACTGCTTCCTTTCATGTCATTGGTTCTTGATGATATGCTACCTCCTCAAATACTTGACTGTCAACTGCTTCCTTTTGGTATGGTGACTTGGTATTCCTTCCCTCTTCTTTTGTTGTTTCCTGCATTGCTCAATATTTTACTCATAGAATCCATCAAAATTAAAACTCCAGGCTTGAATTTTCTCTTCAGTTCTTTCAGCTTCAGAAATGCTGAGCAAATTTTTCCCTTTCGGCTAACTCTAGGTTTTTGCATTTCATTGTACTACTGTATATTCTCAAGCTACCCTTTGAAATTTTCTGTTCAGCTCTTTTACTTCATTATTTCTTCCATTTTCTTAAGTTACTCTACATCCAAAAGCAAATTTCAGAGCCTCTTCTGACTTCCATTTTTGTCTTTTCTTTCCTTGTAATGACCTTTTTCTTTCTTTGTCTATAATGTCCTTGATGTCACCCATAACTCTTCTGGTCTTCAGTCATTGGTGTTCAGTGCATGCAATCTATTCTTGAGGTGGTCTCCGAATCAGGTGGGATACACTGAAGTCATACATTGAGTTTCATGGACTTTTAAAATTTTTCTTAAGTTTCTACTTCAAGTTGCATCTGGAAAATTGATCATTTCTTCCACAGTCAGCCTCTGACCACTTTCTGACTAATGATATGGAGCTTTTCCATCATCTGTTTCCACAGATGTAGTCAGTTTGATTCCTGTGTTTTCCATCTGGTGAGGGCCACATGTGTGGTCTCCATTTATATTGTTGAAAAAAGTTATTTGTAATGAATAAGTCTTTGGTCTTGCAAAATTCTATCACTCACTCTCAGGCATCATTTCTGTCACCAAGGCTACTTTTTCCATCTATCAATCTTTCTTTGTTTCCAACTTTCTCATTCCAATCATCAGTGATTATAAGTGCATCTTGATTGCATGTTTGATCAACTCAAACTGCATAAGTTGCTAAAAATCTTCAGTTTCTCCATCTTTTGCATTAGTAGTTGATGTGTAAATTTGAATAGACATAGTAAACAGTTTTCTTTGTAGGTCTATAGATATTATCTACTCGTTGGCCGGTTGTCCTTCAGGATAAATCTTAAAATGTCCTTTTTGACAATGACTGCAATACCATTCCTCTTCAGTTTGTCATTCCCAGATAGTAGAACACATGCAAAATGTCCAACACCAATCCATTTCAGCTCACCAGTTCCTAAGATATTGATCTTTATGCATTCCGTTTCATTTGTGAAGACTTCCACTTTTCCAAGATTCATAGTTCATACATTCCACATTCTGATTATTAATGGACATTTGCAGCTATTTCTTCTCATTTTGAGTCATGCCACATCACCAGTTGAAGGTCTCAAAAGCTTGATTTCAACCACATCATTAAGGTCAACCTTACTTTGAGGAGGCAGCTCTTTCCTAATCATATTTTGAGGGCCCTCCAACCTAAGAGGCTCATCTTCCAGCACTGTATCAAACGATGTCCGCTGCTAGTCATAAGGTTTTCCACTGGATAAATCTTTCAGAAATAGACTGTTGGGTCCTTCTTCCTACTCTGTTTTAGTCTGTGTGCTCTACAGTAACTTGCCCACCATTGGTGACTCTTCTGGCATTTGCAATAACAGTGGCATATCTTCTAAGATCACAGCAATATGCAAGCCAGAACAGTAAAAGAAACTGACAGAGGTGTAGTGAATTGTGGGTAGATGAGTATACAAATGGACAGTTTTAATCAGTGTTTTCATTCATTTAATAAAGATTTCCTAGTAAATTTAGTGAGCACATCTAGGGAGTCATGTGTGTGTGTGTGTGAGAGAGAGAGAGAGAGAGAGAGAGAAAGACAAAGAGGGAGAGACAGAGGCAAAGACACTGGGAAAGAGACAGCATGGAGCTGAAATAACTAAAAACCTTCCCAGTGGTTGAAAAACAAAATTTTAAACTCAAGGTGTTTTGGATTTTTATTTATTTATTTTATTTGCTTTAGAAACTTATTTAATATAACTCTAATAGAAAACAATCATAATTAACTATCAAGTTTAGAGTATTACGATAAGCCATATTTTAAGATCTTGCCTATTAAGGTATGCTTGTTGGCTGGTGGTGTTCCCTTGCCATTAAGTAATTTTTATAGTTATGAAATCTTGTGATAGAAATTTCAAATCATGTTTTTATTGTAAGTCATTCCCCCTGCCTTTCTCTAAACAAAATTTTATAAATAACATTATCAATAATTTCTCATAATTTTCTCTAGGTAATTTTTCCCTGGCTCCTGAAATATTAAAGATCATTGGTGAGATGAAAGAGAAAGTCAAAAGTTTTCAGTATTGATTGTAGGATTTGTGATTTTTTTTAGAAAAACTGATAATCTAGTTTGAGCTTTTTTAAAAAATAGAATGCTATGTTATATAAAGGATTTAATTAAAGAAAAGAATGTGAAAAGATAATGAACTTTGAAAAGAGCTAGTTTGGCACAAATAGCTCCCATAATCAAGCAATGGAATGTGAGAATTAAGAAACAATCAAACTCCAAATGGCTTCATTAAAAAATCTTTCTTTATAAGAATACTCTTTATTTTTTGAGTAAAAATATCCTTTAAGTAATAAGACTATTTTCTATATAAGATACTTAAAAAATGATTTAATAAATGTAGCAACAGTTACACATTCAAATCCATGTTATCCTTCAAAATGTTTCTCTTTCAATATGCTTATTTTAATGTGGCTGTCATTGTTCAAAATATTTTGTAATTTTCTTTTGAAATGTCTTTGAGAGCCAATTTTAAAAGGCATCCAGATTTTCTCTATATTTTATCCTTCCTTTGGGTCCAGAAAGCATTGTCCAGTTTAACAACGCATTTTGGTTTTTTCTACAATATAAAACCTACCTTCAAAGAAATGAGTGGTTACTTCCATTAAGGATATTCAGTTGAGTACTTTTAATGCAATTTCAGACAGTTCAAAATGTTTTTTGAATGATGACAGCTTCATTATAATATATCTATGAACTTCCAGAGTGACTGCTTCAAATGACAGCTATACTTGGCTGAATGAATTCCAGTGTATTAAAGAAAGGCAAACACCTGCATACTCTGCTCAGTTATGCGGCATTTTCTTCACTTAAAAAAAAAAATTCAGAATTCATTGTTTTAAAGGCACACTTTCATTAGTATCAACATAGTTAGGGTAGTAGGCAGAATAATGACCCTCCAAGGATGCTGATGTTCTAATCTCCAAAATATGTGACTACGTTACTTTACATGACAAAAGGGACTTTTCAGGTGTGATTAAAGATTTTGAGATGGTGAGGTTTTCCTGGATTCTCTGGGTGGCCCCAGTGTAACCATAAGGCCCTTTTAAGAGCGAGCAGGGAGTCAGAGTAAGAGGAGATGTGACTGTGGAAACAGAGGTCAGAGAAACAGACAGATTTGAAAATGCTACACTGTTGTCTTTGAAGTTGGAAGAAGGGGCCTTAAGTCAAGGAATGCAGTGGGCTCTAGAAGCTATAAAAGGCAAAGAAATTGATTTCCCTGTAGAGCCTCCAGAAGGAACACACCCTGCTGACCGGTGAACTGCAAGGTAATAAGTTTATGTTGCTTTATGCCACTGAGTTTGTGGCAATTTGTCACAACAGCAATAGGAAACTAATACAGTTGGAAAGATATTTAATTCTTCCCTATTACCCAGGCAGTTCTGGAGATACTGATTTTTTTGAGGACCTTCTCTTAAAGGAACCAAAAACACAGGGACAAGAGCAGATTTCTCTTGCCCATCAATTGCTCATGTTTCCATCCTTCAGGAAAACCGTGCTCGTGGGGAGCTGCCCCCTCTCTGTGGTTACTAAGGTGTCAGTTCTCCCAGTACCACTTAGACGGACTTCTTGAGAGAGCACTTCTGTGCTATCCAGGGTGGGTGGATATACTTGAGAACACTTGTATGCCCTGACTGGTTGCACATACAGAAGTGCCCATTTTGAGTTGAGCACACCACAAAATAAATAGATGAAATAGGAGACTGTTCTTTAAATAAAAAAATCTTACATAGTCTGCTTCCCTTGGCAATGCATTTGAGATGCATTCATAAATTATGAATCAGTAAAAGCCTGTGAGCTCCTGTAAGACCAAAGGGTGCAGTATTCAAGCTGCCAAGACTTTTTAAGACTCAGACAATGAGAATTCATAAAAGCACCCAACGTCTGAGAAAACAGCACAAGTTATTTCTGTGCCTCTTCTTCCTATCCTCTCTCTTATTTATATGCTCTAGGCTAGGGGACATTTACAATTCAAGAGCCCTCAAACAGGAAGAGAGAACATGACTGAGCATTTTCAGGGGTCATTAAGTAGCAGGCTCTGTGAGCAGGTTGAATTGTGACACTCTCTAGGCCATAGGGTGACAGCCGAACTAGCGGCTGCACAGAGCCCTTCTTTCAGCTCCTCGTAGCAGAAATCACCTCACTGAGCAGCTTAGTGCAGTACCAGCAAATATGTTCTGCACGGTTCACAAATACAGAAATTATTCATTGCCTCATTGAACATGTACTATCTGCCAGTCAGTGTGCTAAACACCTCAGGGCTTTGCTCATATGTCATCCTTTCAGTGAGTCCTTCCCTAATGTTGTCATTGTTGTTGTTAGGTGCTGTTGAGTTGCCTTCTACTCATAGACCCTGTGTACAACAGAAAGAAACAATGCTCAGTACTGAGACAGCCTCACAATTATTGTTGTGCTTGAGCCCATTGTTGCAGCCACTATGTCCATGCTTTTCTTTGAGGGTCTTCCTCTTTTTCACTGATCCTGTGCTTTACCTAGCATGATGTACTTCTCCAGGAACAGGTCCCTTCTGATAACATCTCCAAAGAGTGTGCGGTGAACTCTCACCATCCTCGCTTCTGAGGTGCATCGTAGATGAAATTCTTCTAAGACGTTGGTTTGTTCTTCTGACAGTCTGTGATGTATACTCAGTATTCTTCACCCTTACTGTAATGCAAAGGCATCAGTTCTTCTTTGGACTTCATTATTCATTGCCCAGCTTCCACACGCATACTGGAGAGTGAAAATGCTATGGCTTGGGTGAGGTGTACCTCAGTCCTCAAACTGACATCTTTGCCTTTAACACTTTAACCAGATCATTTGCAACAGATTTGTCCGATGTAGCATGTTGTTTGATTTCTTAAATGCTATTTCCATGAATGCTGAATCTAAATAGAAGTAAAATGAAATCATTTACAATTTCAATATTTTCTCTATCATGATATTGCTTATTGGTCTAGTTGTGAAGATTTATGTTTTGTTTGTGTTGAGGTATAATCCATACTGAAGGCTGTAGTCTTTTATGTTCATCAGTGAGTGCTGTAAGTCCTCTTTGCTTTTAGCAAACAAAGTTGTGTCATCTGCAAATCCTAGGTTGTTAATGAGTTTTTTCTGTAGTACTGATGCTGTGCTCTACTTGCATTGCCTGTCTTGTTAAGATCATTTGCTCAGTATACTGATTGAATTAGTGAAATATACAACCATGACTCACACTTTTCCTGACATTAAATCACTTGGAATCCCCTTGTTTTGTTCGAGCAACTTCCTCTTGGTGTATGTGTAGGTTCAGAATGAACGTAATTAAGTACTCTGGAATTCCAGTTCTTCACAGTGTTATTCATAATTTGTATAATTCACACAGTCAAATACCTTTGCATAGTCGATAAAACACAGGTAGACATTTTACTGGTATTCTCTGCTTTCAGCTAAGCTCTGTCTGACATCAGTGATGATATCCCTTATTCCATGCTCCCTTCTGAATCTGGCTTGAATTTCTAGCAGGTTCCTGTCAATGTACTGCTGCAGCCATTTTTTAAAATATGTTATAAATATCAACATTTTATTTGCATATTACTGATAATGTTCCATAATTTCTATATTCCCCTTGAATCATCTTTCTTTGGAATTGACACATACATAGATCTCTTCCACTTGATTGCCCAGATTTCTGTGTTCCAAATTTCGTGGCATAGACAAGTCAGTGCTTCAAGCATTGCATCCATTTGTTGAAACATCTGAAGTGGTATTCTATCAATTTCTGGAGACTTATTTTTCACCAGTGCCTTCAGTGCAGCTTGGACTTCTTCAGTACTGATTCGTGATCATATGCTACCTCTTAAAATGTTTGAAAGTCTGTCAGCTCTTTTTGGTACAGTGATTCTGTGTTCCTTCCATCTCCTTTTGATACTCTGAGTCATTCAATATTTAGCCCATAGAATCCTCTAATATTGCAACGTTAGGCTTGAATTTTTCTTCAATTCTTGCAGCTTGAGAAATGCTGCGCACATTCTTCCCTTTTGGTTTTCTAGCTCTGGGTCTTTGCATATTTCATTATAATACTTTGTTTTCTTGAGCCATCTTTTGAAATCTTAAGTTCAATTTTTTACTTCATCATTTCTTCTGTTCACTCTAGCTATTCTTTTCTTCAAAAGGAAGTTTCAGAGTTTCTTCTGACATCTGTTTTGGTGTTTTCTTTCTTTCCTTTCTTTTTAGTGATCTTTTGCTTTCTTCAAGTATGATGTGATGATCTTCAGTCATTAGCATTCAGTGTGCCAAATCTCTTCTTCACGTGATCTCTAAATTTCTGGTGGAATATAATCAACATTATTCTTTGGCTCTCATAGACTTCTTTTAATTTCCTTCCCCTTCAGCTTGAATTTGTATATGTGTTACTAATGGTCTGTTCTGCAGTTGGCCCCTGGCTTTGTTCTGACTGTTAATATTGAACTTCTCCATCATATCTTTCCATAGACGTAGTCAATTAGATTAACATGTATTCCATCCAAGGAAGTCCTGGTGTGTATTTGCTGTTTATGTTGTTGAAGAAAAGGATATTTCCAATGAATAAGTTGTTAGTATTGCAAAATGTTATTATGCACTCTGCAGCACTGTTTCTATAACCAAGGGGTATTTTCCATCTACTGATCTTTCTCCTTTGTTTACCAGTTTCTACAGTCTGAAACTGATCACCCATGGAATCAAGATGCAGTGATAATTAAATGACTGATGATTGGAATGCAAACACTGGAAATAAAAAGAAGGATCCAAGCAAAAAGAAGGATCAGGTTATACGTATTGTTGTTAGTGCCGTCAAGATAGTTATAATTCATAGTGACCCTGTGTACAACACAACAAGAAACTGCCACTCGGATGGCAATAAATCGTGGCATGCTCACAACCATTGCTGCATTTGAGCCCACTGTGTAGCCACTGTGTCAGTCCATCTCATTGAGGGTTTTCTTCTTTTTCATTGAAGCTTTACCGAACGTGATGTCCTTTTCTAGGGACTAGACTTTACTAACAACATGTGTAAACTATGTGAGATGCAGCCTTGTCAACCTCACTTCTAAGGAGTTGGCCATACATCTTTCCACAGACTTACTTGTTGTTCTGGCAGTCCATGCTATAGTCAATATTCTTTGCCAGCACCATTATTCAAAGGCATCAATTATTTTTTTTATTATGATTGAGTGAAAATGTGCATTCCCATATAAATTTGCATGCCCATCTATTTGCAGCTCCCACTGCTCTACCTGCTCAGTGACAGCACACTATTCCTTTTTGCTCCATACGTGTCTTACCCTCCCAGCAATCTCCTATCCCCTCCTCCCCATCCGTTCCACAGCCTCCAGTGCAGAGGTCAGCAGGACGACATCCTATGGATGCATAGAACCATAAAGTGCACACATGATATGGTCACCCTGCGTTGCCAAGTCTAATCCATTCCTGTCTAAAGAGTTGACCTCCATTATGATTTATGGACAGGGGCAGCATCAGGGCCAGGGGCCATGCTCCCAGGGGAACTCTGAGGTCCACAGACCATCAATTGCAGTCTTTTAGTGGAGATCTCAGGGTTTTCCCCTTTTTATTCTTGTGTTGCCAGTGAGAGTCAACTTTGTGAGCTCCATCACAGCTATCACTGGTGGTGACCAGGCACCATGTGGTTCTTCCAGTCGCAAGTCGATGTAGTCACCCTCTCACATGGGTCTATCTGTCTTCTGGGCTCTCTTTACCCCATGTCATTTTGGTTCTTGGTAATCATCCGTTCCTGCTGAGTTGGGACCATTTGCTGTGCCCTCAGATGGCAGCTTGCAAAGGCATCAATTCTTAAACTTTTCTTATTCATTGTCCTGTTTTGGCAAATATATGAGGTTATTAAAAATATTATGGCTTGTGTCATGCACACCCTGACCCGTAAAGTGACATCTTTGTTTTTCAACACTTGAAAAAGATCTTTTGCAGTAGATTTACCCAATGCAATATATCGTTTGATTTCTTATCCACTGCTTCCGTGGGTAATGGTTATGGATCCAAGTAAAATGAAATCTCTGACAACTTCAATATATTTTCAGTTTATCATGATGTTACTTACTGGTCCTGTTGGGAGAATTTGGCTTTCTTTGTGTTCAGGTTTAATCTATACTACGTACTAAAGTCTGTGATTATCGTCAGTAAGTGCTTCATGTTCTCTTTGCTTTCAGCAAGAAAGACAGTGTTATCTGTGTATCACCATTGTCAATATATCTTCCTCTAATCTTGTAGCCATGTTCTTTTTCATTTCATCCATCTTCTCAGATTATTTGCTAAGCATCCAGATTGAATAAGTATGATGAAAGAATACAATGCTAAACCATACCATATCTATTCCCTTGTTACGTTCAAATAACAGCCTCTTACTGTATGTACAGATTTGGCATGAACACAGTTAAGTGTTTGGAATTCCCATTCTTTACATTGTTATCCATAATTTGTTGTGATACACACAGTTGAATGACTTTGCACGGTCAATAAAACACAGATAATCTTCTTTCTGGCATTCTCTGTTCAGTCTAATACTAAATATTCCTGTGACATTATTTTGTACACATGATTAACATCTACAGTCAGTTGGCTTCATGTAAAGGATATTATCCTGGATAATCTGGCTGTATCTGATTCAATCATTTGAAAGCCTTAAGAATAGTACTGAGATTTCCCAGAGAAATAAAAATTTTCCCTAGTGTACTGTATTGTCACTTCCTAGCCAAGAGTTTCCTGCTTGCCCTTCCTGGAAGCCTGCCTTACTAATTTCACAGTTACCTGGACAGTCTGCACAGAGAGGTAAACCATTTTTTATAATCAATTAACAAACAAAAAGGTGAATAAATAAACACCTACTCCTCACCTATCAACTGTCTTAATATTTGAAATTTTTCATTTGTGACTATAGTGAAAAATCTACTGTCCAACTATCTTCCCCATTAGTGACATATGTCTAACAGTAATAAACACTAAGATGCAAGGCAGGAGAAACATTGGCTTGGTAAGATTATGTGTCTACTTAGCTAGGCCATGATTCTCAACAGGTTGGCAGTTATGTAATGATGTAATTTGGCAGTTATGTAATAGTGTAGTTGATCTGATGGGATTGTCTTCCATTTTTGCATATCACCAGTTTTCACATAACATCCTATTCTTTGGAACCTAACCATATTGATAAGCAAAGTGTGTGTGTGTGTGTGTGTGTGTGTGTGTGTGTCTATGTGTGTGTGTGTCTCTGTGTGTGTGTGTAGGAGGTCTGACAAGTTTATGAACTCATCCTACAAAAAGTGCTGCATACCTCATTGCTGAACATCACTACAAACAACTTGACGTTACTCCCCTTGGGAAGCTATGCACTGACACCAGTAGCTAGGCCACACTTCAAAGCAGTTTTGGAACTCTTTTTCTAGAATGGCCATCAGAGCTGTCATCATATTGCCCTTGATGTCCTGAATGTCATCAAAATGTCTTCCTTTCAGTATTTCCTTTATCTTCGGGTAAAGAAAAAAGTCACCGGGGACCAGGTCAGGTGAGTAGGGAAGGAGTTCCAATATAGTTATTTGCTTACTGGCTAAAAACTCTCTCACAGGCAGTGATGTGTGAACTGGTATGTTGTCATGATGCAAGAGCTGTGAGTTGTCAATGAAAAGTTCACATTGCTTTCATGTACCGTTTTCATGCAGCCTTTACAGCATTTCCAAATAGTAAACTTCATTAACTGTTCAGTTGGTACAAATTCATAATGAACAACCACTCTAATATCAAAAAAGATTAGCGATGTTGTTGTGACTTTTCATTTGGATTGACAGAATGTTTTTGGTCATAGAGAATTGGCTGTCTTTCATTTTGCGCTTTGACACTTTGTTTCAGGGTCATATTGGTACACTCATGTTTCATCACCAGTAACAACACAGCCCAAACATTGTCTTGCCTCACCAAAAAGTCTTCACAAACTTCAACTCTCCTTTGCTTTTGTTCATTGGTGGGCTCCTGCAGGTCCGTTTTTACACACACTTTTCTCATGCCAAGATTTTTAGTTAAGATTTTTCTGTTTTTCTATTGCTGTTCACCCTGTCAGCTAAGCTTCCCACAGTCATCTGATGATTTGGGCTCACAATTCAACAAAAATTTTTGCAGTGTTTTCAGCAGTTCTGCTCATTACTGGCCACCCTGACCCCTCTTCATCAGTGATGCGTTCTTTCCCCTCAGAAAAAAATGCTTGATCCATTTGTACACTGCCATTTTCTTCATGACATTATCCCCATAAACTTGGATTAACATTTCCCTGATTTCACTTCCATTCATGCCAGGTTTAGCAAGAAGTTTATTGTTTGTTCATTGCTCTAATTTGAGCTCCAGCATTCCTGTGATGGCACAGAACAACATGTGACAACAGTAATGAACGTCACTCAGCAAGGCACTGCCACATACCAGCATGAACACAGCTGTAAGATGCTGCTATACCAAGGTTATAAAACATCACTGAGTTGTTTGTACGGTGCCGCCAATGTGAACATATTGTGGCAAGTTTGCACACTTAATTGTCAGACCTCATATATATATATATATAGATATATATATAGATATAGACATGTATGTATACACACATGTATGGATATGTATATAAATGCATGCACTTGCATTTATATATATTTATATATACATGCACATGTATATATATGTGTGTGTGTCCTCATGTGTCCACCACCTGTCTGTTTGTCATACTGTGGTGGTGGCTTATATGTTTCTGTGGTTCTGGAGGCTATGCCATTGGCATTTCACATACCATCATGGTCACCCTTGGTATATAGGTTACAGTGGCAGTTTCACAGTAAGCAGACTGGGAAGGAGAACTTGGCAATCTATTTCCAGGAAACAATGCCCAATGCAAAGCTTGTGTATAACAGTAGAACACTGTCTCATGTGGTGCTGGAAGATGAATCACTCAAGTTTGAAGCCACTCAAAATACAATTATGGAAGAGCTGCTTCTTCAAATAGAACTGACCTTGAAGTAGATGGAGTACAGCTTTGGGGACCTTCATTTGATAAGGTGGCATGACTTGAACTAAAAAATAATAACTGCAAACATCCATTGGTAATCAGAATATACAATATACTAAGTATGAAATAAGAAAGAATTAGAAGTCATCAACATGAAATGGAACACACAGAAATCAATATTCTAGGTATTAGGAAACTGAAATGACTAAATGTATTAGCAATTTCAAGTCAAAGAATCACATGCTCTGCTATGCCTGGAGTGAAGTGACAAATTGAAGAGGAATGACATTCCATTCCTCATCAAAAAGAATATTTCAAGATCTATCCTTGAAGTACAATACACCTGAAAAGGAGGCCAGTTAATTCAAGTATTGCTTAAATTTATACACCAACTACTAATGCCAAAGATAAAAAAATTGGGGATTTGATCAACTTCTGCAGTCTGAAATTGATCATACATTCATTTGAGATGCTCTAGTAATCACTTGTGACTGTAATTGACAGCTGGAAACAAAGAAGAAGGATCAGTAGGTAGAAGATACAGTCTTGTTGATAGAAATGACTCGAGGGATCATGTAATAGAATTTTACAGTATCAGTGACATAGTCATTGGAAATACCTTTTTTAAACAACATTAATGACAACTATACATGTGAATGTCACTGGATGGAATACACAGGAATGAAATTGACAACATACATGGAGAGAGACAAAAGAGAAGCTCAGTATCATCAGTCAGAACAAGAAAGGGGGCCAATGGCAGAACAGACCATCAATTATACATATGCAAGCTCCAGTTGAAGCTGAAGAAAATTAAAGCACATTCACAAGAACTAAAGTATGACCTTTGGTATATCTTACCTGAATTTAGAGATCATCTCAAGAATAGATTTGATATGCTGAACATAATGATCAAGATCAAATTAGTTGTGGGGTGATATCAAGGAACATTATACATGAAGAAAACAAAAGATCATTAAAAAGACAAGAAAGAGCTACAGCAAACAATACCAAACACCAGAAGATAAACTAGATAACTGGAAGTGCCTTAAAATTAAACACACTCATCAAGCATAAAAAAAGAACTTACAGACTGGGAAAACTTTTTGACTAGGACATAACTGAAAAGGGTCACATCTCTAAAATATTTAGAATATTCCAACACCTCTACAACAACAAACAAACAAATAATCCATTTTAAAACTAGGCAAATGATATGAACAGATACTTCATTGAAGAAGCCATTCAGGCAGCTAAAAGACACATGAGGAAATGTTCACAATCAGCCATTAGAGAAATGAAAATCGAAATTATAATGGATACCATCTCGCCTCTACATTACTGGCATAAATAATAAAAAATTAAAAAACAGATGTTGGAGAGGTGGTGGGGAGACTGGAGCACTTAGTCACTGCTGGTGGAAATGTAAAGTGATATAACCACTGCATAAAATGATGTGGCACCTCATTAAAAAGCTAGAAATAGAAATGCTATACGATCTAGCAATCCTACTCCTGAGAATGCACTTATCCTGGAGAAATAAGAGCTGTCACATGAATAGACATCAGCATACCCATGTTCACTGCAGCATTATTCACAATAGCAAAAAGATGGAAACAATTTAAGTGATCACCAACAAATCAATGAATAAGCAAATTATGGTGCATAAACACAGTGGAAAAGTACACAATAATAAAGAATAATGATGGATCCACAAAACATCTCACAATGTAGATGAATCTGGAAGGCATTAGTCTGAGTGAAATAAGTCAACCACAAGAGGACAAATATAGTATGAGACCATATTATAAAGCTCAAGAAAAGGTTTACATACAGAAAAAATAATATTCAAAGGTTATGAGAGAAGGTAGGAATGTGGAGAGGACATCACTAACCAGATAGTAGACATGTGTTGACTTGGTGAAGGGAAAGACAACACACAACAAAGAGAAAGGCAGCACATCTTGACTAAGACACATGCAAATGTACCTTGAGGGACCAGGTTTCTGGGACCGAGGTATAGGGACCATGGTCTGGGGGATATCTAGGTCAATGAAGAAATGTTCTGTATCCGACTTTGCTTTCTAGCATCTGGAGTCTTAAAAACTTGCAAGCAGCCATCTAAGATATATCAGTCCCATACTGTTAGGAACAAAGGAAAATGAAAAATGGAAAATATTAGTCCAGAGGACTAACAGACCACATGCAGCACAGTTTCATTAGCCTGAACCTGTAAAGAACCAGATGGTGCCCAGCTATTTCCACTGACAGCACTGAAAGAGATCACAAGAAAGGGTGCTGGAGACAGTGGGATAAAAATGTAGACAAAAAATCAGATTCACAAAAACAGACCAGATTTACTGGCTTATCAGCGACTAGAAGAATAACCAAGACTATGGCCCCAGACACACTGCGAACTCCGAAATGAAGCCACTCTCGAAGTCTGCCTTTCAGCCCCAAATTAGACAGGTCTATAAGATAAACAGTAATACACATGAGGAACATGATTTTTAGTTCAATTAAGTATCTAAGACCCAAATGGAAAAATAAGAAAGCAGGAGGGAATACAAAAACTGGATGAATAAACATGGAGAGCTTGGGGTGGAAAGGGGAAGTGGAAAAGTGCTGACATTTTACAGGGATTGTAACCAATGTCACAAAACAATTTATGTGTAAATTTTTTAATGAGAAACAAATTTACACTGTAAAGTTTCACATGAAATACAATAATTTTTTTTTTAAGGTAAAGAAAAGAGCAAAATAAAATCAGAAAAGACTCAACTTTCTCTTGAACACTGAATAGCTAAAGCAAAACAAAAAAAATGTTTAAGTAAAAGAGCTGAGCAGGAGATTTCAAAGGGTGGCTAGAGAAGAGAAAGTAAAGTATTATAGTGAAATGTGAAAAGACCTAGAGTCAGACAACAAAAGGGAAGAACTCGCTCAACATTTCTCAGGCTGAAAGAGCTGAAGAAAAACATTCAAGCCTGAAGTTTCAATATTTGAGGATTCTATGAACGAAATATTGAATGACGCAGGAAGCATCAAAAGAAGATGCAGAGGGTCCAGCAGTTTTGGGTTCCTCTGAGAGCATGCCCCCTGCCCTGATGCTGCCCTTTTCCATAAATTATAACAAAGGTCCACTCTTTGGACAGGAAGGGATTGGACTTGGCAATGCAGAGTGACCACATACTGGAAGCACTTTATGGTTCTATACATCTACAGGATATCATCTTGCTGACCTCTGGTTGGAGGAAGGGGAGTGGACGGAGAGGAGGGGAAAGGGGGCTGTTGGGAGGATGAGACATGTATGGAGCAGAAAGGAATAGTGTGCAGTCACCAGACAGGGAGAGCAGTGGAAGCTGCATATAGGGGGGCATGTAAATTTATACATGAATGTACATTTTCACTCAGTTATGTTAAATAAAAATTAAAATTAAAAAAAAATTAGGAAAAGATGAATAATTTTACCAGAGACCTAGAATTTTATTCAGCAAAAAGAATCAAATGGCCATTAGTTGTCATAAACAGAATTTAAAATTCAATATATTGAGTTAACAGAAAATAAGTGAAAAATTGGTGAGCTGGAGGAAAGAACCATAGAAAATATTCAGACTTAAACACAGAGAGGAAAAAATGACAGACCTATATGGAAAAGGGCCTAAGGATATGTTGGACACTGAGGAAAAGAAAAGTGACATCCATGCAGTATACCAGAATAAGAAGAGTTTTTAAAAAGTATTGGCTGACAGATGACAGACTGTCCCATAAAGTAAATAATACATTCATGAGTGCTGTTCTCCTCAAAATAATTGTCTAGATGAAGCCAAATAGTTACCATTTACCCTGGACCAAAGATAAGACACTGGATTAATAGAAACAGAACCACCACATAATGAGGATTGTGATACACCGTAAAGAATGTAACCAGTGTCACTAAACAACTTGTATAGAAATTGTTACTTGAGAACCTAATTTTCTGTGTAAACTTACACCAAAAAACATAATAAAATACTTTTTAAGAAAAAAAAAAAAGAAGATGCAGAGAACATGGTGAATCACTGTACCAAAAGTAATTCGTTAATATTCACGCATTTCCAGAGGTAGCATATGATCAAGAACAGTGGTACTGAGGGAAGAAGTCTAAGCTGTATTAAAGACACTGGAAAAACAGTGTTCCAAAAATTGACTGAATACCAATTGAGATGTTTCAACAAGCAGATGCAACACTTGAAGTGCTCACTCATCTATGCCAAGAAATTTGAAGACATTAACTGGCCAGGCAAGTGGAGGAGACCAATGTATATATACCCAATCTAAGGAAAGGTGATCCAGTAAAATACAGAAATTATCAACCACCATGATTAATATAACACACAAAAAAAATTTTGCTGGATATCATTCAAAAACAGCTAAAATAGTGCATTGACAGGAAACTGCTAGAAATTCAAGCCAAATTTAGAAGATGGCATGGAATGAGAAATATCACTGCTAATATCAGTCAGGCTGATTTTGGCTGAAAGCAAAGGACACCAGAAAGCTGTTTACCTGTGTTTATTGACTACCGAAGGCGCTCAAGTGTATGGCCAGCCAAGCCAAGTGCCGTGTATAGACCATAACAAATTATGGGTAACGTTGTGAAGAATGGGACTCACAGAGCACTTGATTATGCTCATGAGGAACCTATACATAGACAAGAGGCGGTTGTTCGAAAAGAACAAGGGGACGCTACGTCATTTAAAATCAGAAAAGGTGTGTGTCAGGCCTATGTTCTGTCCCCATACTTATCTGTATTCTGACCAAATGATTATTTGCTGAGCAGATAATCCGGAGAGCTGGACTACGTGAAGAAGAACGCAGCATCAGGATTGGAGGAAGACTCATTCCCAACCTGCAGTATGCGAGTACCTGAACCTTGCTGGCTGAAAGCAAAGAAATCTTGAAACACTAATGAAGACTGAGGACTTCAGCCTTCAGTATGAATTACACCTCAACATAAAGGAAACATAAATCCTCTCAACTGAAAAAATAAGCAGCATTATGATAAATTAAAAAATATTCAACTTGTCAAGGACTTCATTTTATTTGGATCCACAATCAGTAGCCTTGGAAGCAATGCCTCAATTGTGATACCTTGACACGGTGGTTGCAACAATGGGCTAAATGACAATTGTGATGTATCACAATTTATCATGATATATACCACTTGGTATAGCTATAAAACCAAACTATAGTGACCCAATAGGACAAAGTAGAACTGCTCCAGAGAGTTTCCAAGGAACATCTGGAGGATTCAAAGTACTAGTCTTTTGGTTAGCAGTTATACAGCATAACCACAATGCTATAGCTGTATGTGTGGAGTTAATCCTACTGATTCTCTGTCTCTGGTGGAACACTGACTGGTACTCATCATCTAATCAGGAAACGGCAAGGAGAACTGAGCAAGTGTAGAGATTCTAAAAAATTTAGGTGTCTGAAAAGACAGGGTTTGGTGACTTACTGGATGTGTGTGTAAAGAAGAATTAGTTCATGTTTTATTCAAGTACTCAACAAATATTTATATAGAATATATTATACACACTTTAATGGACACTAGAGACATAGCAGGAAGAATCTAGCCTTCTTGCCCACACGAAGCTTCTCTTCTAATATATGCATTATTTCTATTTCCTGCCTTTTTCACTAAAATATGAGGGAATGACATATGTATAGATTCCTAAGCAAAGGTCAGAGACCCTGAGTTTAGGATGTTCAAGAAACGGAAAGAGTAAATGAAGACACTGAAAGATGATAGTGGTATGAAACCAGGCGCTACCTGTAGAGATGGCTAGAAGTGGTTGGATACATTCAGAAGATCAATCCAGCAAGATTTTCTCAGTGTTGTATGGACCATGAGGGAGCTTGAGGAGAAACAAGGGTCAGAAATCATTCGTTTGTTTCGGACCAAATAACTGGTAAAAGATTAAGCCGTGTGGTGATATGAAGAAAACTGGGGAAGAGCGGGTGCAGAGCAGAAAACCAAGAGTCCTGCTTTAGCTGTTTAGATTTGAGGTTTCTGTTAGCCATTCAGGCATAAATTCCTGTAGGTGGCTAGGTGTTCGTGTCTGGAGTTCAGGAAGAAGTGGGAATGAGAATTATGAATTTGGAAGCCATTCTCATGTAGATGGTGCTGATGGTCATGTGTCTGGATCACATTACTAATTGAATGAATATAAATAGAAAACAGAACTGAAAAATAAGCCTTCTGTATCTACATTCATAGTCTTGGAAAGAGTATCCTGAGAAGGACAGGCCAGTACAGAAGGAGAAGAACCCGAAGAGTATGGTGTCCTGGAAGCCAAGGAAGGACTGACCACTGTAAGTCACAGGTGTTACAATTCATCAAGAAACGAATCACATGGAGCAGGAGAAAATGATGGGCAAAGATAGAAGTTATGTTTGAGCCATGCTGAGCTACAGGCATGTATGGGGCATGCTTATCAGATCAGCAGGTGGTTGTATGGCTCTGGAGTGTAGACGATGGATCCAAACTTAGGGTATACATTTAGAGTTCATCAACACAGAGATGATTTTTAAAGCGAGAACACTAGGAGAAATTATTTAGGGCAAATGTGAAGAGATTAGAAGAGACCCAGTGAACACAGTATTTGAGAAATGAAAGTAGATCCACAAAACCACAAACAAGGAACCCATAAATATGCCTGAGAAAGAAGCCAGAGAGAGAAGATGATGGACAGGGGTGAAGTCATGACAGCTAAGAGCTCCAAAACCTAGAAACAAAACAAAGACAAAACCTGTTGTCATCAAGTTTACTACAACTCATAACAACCCAACAGGGCACAGAACTGCCTTCTAGGATTTCCAAGGCAGTAAATCTTTACAGAAGCAGATTGCCACATCTTTCTCCGGCAGAGCAGCTGAGCACTTAACCCACTGTGCCACCAGGGCTTAGAGGGAATAATACATGCTGGACTGAATAAGGACTAAAATATGTCTGCTGGGTTCAAAAATGGAACATACCGATGAGCAATTCTAACAACATTTGGGTGTGAGGCTAAAACCAGATTACAGTGAGTTGCATGGTTGCTTGAATGTTGAAGAAATGGAGCCCAGACCAGAATGCAAGTTTTTCAAGAAGTTTGGCAGAAAAGGAAATAAAAGATGAGGTGACCCATATCTCACACCTTACACAAAAACTAATTCAAAATGGATCAAAGACCTAAATATCAAACCTGAAATGATAAAGGTCATGCAAGAAAGAATAGGGTCAACAATGGAAGTCTTCATACCCCACTTAGACAGACTTCAAAATCTGACAAAGCATGAACAACAGAAGAGATAATAGATGAATGAGAACTACGAATCAAACACTTTTGCTCTTCCAAAGACTATCGAAAGAGTTAAAAGAGCACCTACAGAATGGGAAAAGACATTTTAGCAACTACATATCAGACCAACTTCTGATCTCCATAGTCTACAAGGTACTGCAAAATATCAACCAAAAAAAGGTAAATAACCCATTTAAGCACTGGACAAAGGAGATGGGCAGACACTTCAGCAAAGAGGACATCCAGGCAGCCAAAAGACACATGAGGAAGTGCTCATGATCATTAGCTATTAGAGAAATCCAAATCAAAACTGTAATGAGATACCATCTCACCCCACCCAGGTTGACCATAATCCAAAAAACACAAAACAACAAATGCTGGAGAGGCTGTGGAAAGATTGGAATTCTCCTGCACTACTGGCAGAATTACAAAATGCTACAACTGCTTTGGAAAGCAATTTGGTGCTTCCTTAAAAAGATGGAAATAGATACACCATTTGATCCAGTAATCCCACTGTTCAGAATATAGCGTACAGATACAAAGGCTATATGAACAGATTCATGCACACGAATGTCTGTTGCAGCACAGTCCACAATAGCAAAAAGTTGGAATCAGTGTAGGTACCCATCAACACATAAATGGATAAAGAAACCATGGTACATATACTCACTGGAACACTATGCAATGATAAAGAACAATAATGATTTTAGAAAGCATCTCATAACCTGGTTTCAACTGGAAGACATTATGCTGGGTGAAATCAGTGAGCGGCAAAAGGACAAATATTGTGTGAGGACATAAAAATAGACTTATGTACAGAAAAGACTCTGGCAGCTACAAGTGTTGGGAGGGAAGGAGAGTTGGTTATAGATTAGATAGTTGGTAGCAATTTACTTAGGTGAAAGCAGTGACAGCACACAATAGAAAGTAGATCAACTTAATTGGACTTCACCATAAACTGAAAGCTCTTCTAATCTCAACCTGATATTGCAAGCATACAGTAGCAGGGACAGGGGACTGAGGACCATGCTTTGTGGGACATTGAGGCCAATCAGCATAACTAGTCTATTGCTAAGAAAGTCTTCTGCACCTTGTTTTGGTGATTGGCATCTGGGGTCTTAAAAGCTAGCAAGCTGCCACCTGAGGTACACCAAGCAGTCCCAACTCAGCCAGAGCAGATGATAACCAAGAACAACAAAGAAATGAGGGAAAAAGAACCCAGGAGACAGAAGGACCTATGTAATGGGAGATTGTATCAACATGTGATCAGAATAACCAGATGGTGCCTAGCCACCACCAAAGACAGCCATGATGGGACACACAATGTACAGTCCCAGTGGCAACATGAGAAAAATAGGAGTACAGCTCAAGAACTCTACTAAAAGACCAGAATTGATGGTCTGAAGGCCGGGAGGATCCCCTGGGAGCATGGGCGCTAGACCTGCTGCTGCCCCTGACCTTAAAACACTACTGAAATTAACTCTTTGGACAAGAATGGACTGGACCTAGGGACACAGTGTGACGGTATGGTGTGTGTACTTCATGACTCTATTCATTAATAGGATGCTGTCCTACTGGTTTCTTTCTAAATGGGAGAGAAGTACATGGAGAGGAGGAAACAGGAGCTTGTTAAGAGGATACTAGAAGTATAGAAAGAAAAGGAGGAGTGTGCTGTCACCAGACAAGGAGAGCAAAAGGAGATACAGATAGGTGGGCATGCAAAATTGATTTGGATTGCACACTTTCATTTAATCACAATTTTAAAAAAAAGGTAAGGTGACAGCCAAAGGAATAGATATGATGTGAAAATAAGAGGTCCAAGTAATGAACCTCAGACATACCAACTTAGAAGCAGAACGAAACAAAAAGTTTACAAAGTGGCTGGAATGTGGCTTTGGAAAGTGGCTACCTTTCTGGAATGATCAGAAAGGTAGGAGGAAAAAAAGATAGTCAATAGTGTTCCATAAACCAAGAGAAGAGATAATTCAAGAAGGAAGGAGTGATTGAGAATGCCAAATGCTGCAAGAGGTTTTTAGTAAGGTACGAAGTCAAAAGCATCCATGCAGTTTCACCTTGGTGAGAGAAGCTGCAAGCGTTTCTGCAGCCTGAGTAATGGAGGTCAAGATACCAAAGGCAGTGACTGCAGATTAATCTTTCAGGAAGCCTGGCTGTTAAGAGGAAAAGACAAAAGCTTCAGAGCAGTTGGGGATCGAGGATGAAATCAGGACATGCCTGGTGAGAGCAAATAGCCAGCAAAGAGAGAGACAGAGATGAAGATCCAATAGAGAAGGATGATGGTCACTGAAGCAAAGTCCTTGAGGAAACAGGAGGGAAGCGTTCCAAAGACCAGAGAGGAGACTCTCCTTCTTTCCTCAGGGAAAGAAGCCATTGTGAAGAAGGAAAGAAACACGGACCCACCGGCAACTGTCCGGAAGGACTCGGGCTTACTTAGCATGTCTTGTTCACTCTGATATCCCGGGCACCTTTAGCAATGCTGGGGAGAGACTAGGCTTTTACTAAATATTTCTTGAATGAATGAATACATGATTAGCATAGGGTGATGAAAATCTGATTTTACTTTTTAAAAGACTAAAACCCAAAATAGTGAGGTGGACCTACAAATAGACTGCAAAAGCACAAGATGTTTTCCTCAAGCTTTTGAAATTGTTTCTGCTAGCTGCTGGAATGCTGGGAGCAATCAAAAGCAATAATGTAAAGCTAATGCAGAATTAATATTTTATCAGCAAACTTCCATTTCCTTCAGTGTGCTTTGAAATGTCTTTTTTAAAAATGTTATGTTAATGTCGTAGGTATATGAATTCTAGAAATATGAATTAGTGCTTCACTGACTTAAGGCAACTGCTTTTCCAAAAACTCTTGATATAGCCACGTGGTGTCAGAGGTCCATCTAATACTATGTGGCAAAAAAAATTTCTCGTGTGCTTTTTGTTTGTGACCTACACTGAATTTAATATAAAAAAATGAAGAAAAGCACTACCAACCAGTGATCATTTCTTAATAGCCTCAGAGTTTCTCTTTCACTCGTCATGCTCTCCTTGTGAAAGAAAGCCCACAAGCCTGCTCAGTTGAGTTGAAGCTGCACCAGCCTAAAGGTCTGCTACCATACAGATTCTATAGGAGCACTGGTGTTTCAGTAGCAGAAGTGTTGCCTTCCATAAGGCAGACCCAAGTTCAATTCTCGGCAATGCACCTCATGTGTAGTTACTGCCCGTCTGTCATTGGTGACTGGCATATTGCTGTGACCTTGAGGAGGCTTCCACAGAGCTTCCAGATTAAGAAGGTCTAGGAAGAAAGGTCTGATGATCTGCTTCCAAACATCAGCCAACGAAAACCCTCCAGACTGCAATAGTCTGACAACCTATCATGGAGGTGGCGCCAAGACCAGACAGCGTTTTGTTCCATTGTAGCCATGATTTGGGAGCACACTCAAGGCAGCTAGCAACAACATCAGCAATGTCTAGCTCCTGCTTCACCTGGAGCTTCATTGCTTAAGCTTGTTTGTGTAGCGAGAGTGGTGAACCCAGCACCACTTCCTGCTGTGTGACTTCAAGAAAGTTACCTACCATCTTTAGCACTTTCTTCATATGTAAAATGAGAAAAAGGAGAACCTAGCATTTCAGACATGCAGTTAAATGTTCATTGCTTGCTTTCTTCTTTTGGTATCTGCTTTGATGATAACTAGGGCTTGTTCCTAGAGCTGATTAAAGCTCCAGTGATGCTCATGCAGAAGGAATTTGTCCTGCCAGACAGCTCTTCTCTCACCCAAAGCAGATTGGACTGCAGCTGAGGTAGAGTGCTTGCGTTTCCTAATTACCAGTGTCTTCCAGTCACCTGGCTTTCTAGGTACTCGTCCCAGATTTTCAGCACATGGCAGTATGCGCTTTTTTTTTTTTTTTTTTTTTGCCTTTAAGAATTGAAACCAAAAAAGTCAGTATGCCTTATTAATTAGGAAGTTCTCACTGGCACAAGGTGACATATAAAACTCACATGTTTAAATTGTTGTGGGTAGTAACAAGAGAAACAGTTTCATGAAAATCTTTTTCTAAAGATTAATCTGAACTCCTTCAGAAACATGATGGAAACACAGCTTACTCAATAATGAATACTTTAAAACAGCAAAACGTACACGTTGAGTCCTAAGGTGTAGGCTGGGGTGAGAGGTGGAATGTTAGAAATAAAGTAGAGCTGGGTGGGAGAAAAAATTAAGAGTGAGTGTGGTAGTCTGGGGGTGGGGAGCAGTCTAACGGGAAAATCTGTTCCGAAGGGAAGGTGCTGCTCCCTGGAATTATATTCCACGTTAGGTCTTCAGATGCCTCTGCGTTAGCTACCTTTTCAGGCCACAGAATTAAAATAGTTACTGATGACATAGGAATGTGTGTTTCCCAAATTGTATTTAGCTCTCATGAGCTGGACTGTCAGTCAAGAGAGGACTTCTGCTGTACCTGTGCTACTGAAGTTTATCTCTTTCACGCTCCTTGCCTGTTAACACTTTCCGTGTTACTCACTATAGATGAATTTATAATATATGTGAGTTTTAGAAACAAGGAAGAATTGCCAATTAGTGGCAGAGGAAAGGAGGGCAGGGAAATGTTCTCTTTCCTAGAATCACCTACCAGGTGTCTCAGGTTTAGCCTTTGATGGCTGGGCCTGGGAGAGGAGGGCTTTCCCAGCGAATTGCCAGAGGGGAGTGTTAATGAGCAGCTGAAGGCTGGTGAGGGAGGTCTCTGGGGCAGAGAGCACTAGGAAGAGGGATGAGGTTGCCTCCACATTATGCTGGACTGGACTGGACTGGGAGCAGTTGGGTAGCATTTTTTTCTCTTCATTTTTTGGGGGGGATTAATAACGCAAACCAGCAGCTTCTTTTGAGAAAGACTGTTCTGACTCTTTGAGATTTATATATTTGGAAAGTGGTCTGTGCTTAGGAAAGGAAATTTGGAAAGCATAGACAGTAAGGGAGTGGGGTTGTAAAGACTCAGTTATCTCATTTGAAGATTGCCATTGTTCATGTTGTATTCTTACAGATTCTGATTTTCTCCTTCCAGAGATTTTCATACGTAGTATTATAATGCATAGGCCCTTAACCAAGCATGGAATGAAGGCAGTGCGGAGGGGCTGGTACAAACATCTTCTGAAAAAGAAAACTCTTTCTCTCCATGCTTTGCTTACTCCACCCCAAAAGGAAAATAGCTCATTTAATATCTAATGAATGACTTTACCAGTTGGTGATACTATCATGCCTTAAAAGAACACAAAAAGGTGTAGAAAACATTGTCCAGTGGGTTTCTTTCGTGCCTGCTTCTGCCTTGCTGGAAGGGCCCCAGGTAAGGTCCTGGTATGGCAACCATTGTCTGCAGTATATCTGCCTAAGAATGTTTAGGCTAACTTCATATTGGAGTGGTGATAGAAATCAACACTTCTGCAAGGTGTGGAAATACTTGAACTTTGGCCTCTATTCTGGATTCCTGAGAGCCACACCTGAGGCTAATGAGTTGGGGGTGACCAGACCAAGAAGGACCACTTGGGGACCTAATGCTGACTAAGCCTTGAGAGGCATACTATATCATGGTGAGACTAATAAACTCCCTGAATCCTAAAACTCGGAGAAGCTTTCTGGTTGGTGACCATGCAACCGAGAGAGTAGTGTGTCCTTCTTTGGAACATGGAAGCTCAGAGTTGTGACCTCTCTCTGACCTTACTCTGTGCATCCCTTCATTTGTATCCTTTTTTGGTTGTGGTAAATCTGTAGCCATAAGTACCATCTGTTCTCCGTGAATTCTGTGAGTCATGCCTGAGAACTAAGGAACCCACAGAGGCAGTGAGAACCAGCAGGGCCTGGCTCGTGCTTACTTGGCGGGCTACAACAAGGAAGCCTCCTAACTTGTCAGCGCTGCCCTTGCAGTAGGGGGCTAGAGTTAGAAGGACGTATGCTGCTTGGGCCGCTGGCAATGAGGATGAAGGCGTGGGACGGTGAGGGCCAGATTCATTTCCACCTTTTAGAGATTGGGTTCATGCTATTTCTTACCACACACTTAGCAACAAAGGTGGCATGTGCCCACTCAGTCCTTATTTACCCAGCTGCTTTCTCCAAAGCAAGACTGTTGTAAATATGGCTGGTGTTTGATCCTTTCTTGGTTCCATGATCTCTCACATAAACCATGTGAAATTACAAGTATTCAATCAATTTGACCTACAAAAATGGCAATTTCAAATGGATTGGGCTATTATTTTCTACCATTTAGAATCCAGAGGAGAGGAGAAGTCAGTGATAGGAACCTCAAGCATCCAACCCTAGAGAAGAAAACTAATATTTTAGATGTAAAAGACAGTCTTTAAAC
Organism: Heterohyrax brucei; assembly: GCA_028571685.1. Taxonomy (NCBI): domain Eukaryota; kingdom Metazoa; phylum Chordata; class Mammalia; order Hyracoidea; family Procaviidae; genus Heterohyrax; species Heterohyrax brucei. The sequence continues at coordinate 140,682,494 of CM053144.1, forward strand.
ACAGGTATTTTATGAGAATGAAAGCATAATACTTTTCCAAAGAAATTCAAGGGCTATTATTTGAAGACCAAGAATAAGGCATGCTGGGATTTTGAGTTTCTATATATAAAATGAAAATGCCATGGAGGTTTCCTGAAACGTCTGTTGTTAATTTTGCATTTATTCTCTCAGGTTAGTTAGCCAGTTGTCCTTGTCATCTGTGTCCAAATAACAAAGCACAGAAAGCCCGAAAATATAAAATGCCATGAGGCACTAACTTTATAACTCTCTGCTTTTTTTTTCCTGAGTTAAAGTAATTCTTTAAAAGAGGTAAAATCTAAGTTACAAATTTGATGTTTTACAAGAAACTACTCCCTATTTATGGAAAAAAGTAGGCTCCTGGACTTTTCATCCATATCCGGGTGATGCTACTCGTTCTTTTTATACTTTGGGTCAATTTGGTAAAACCCTCCTTAGCCACTCCAGCTAGAATGTTAATAATAGCCCTAAAATATAAGATTTAATTTGAGTGCTATATGACTTCCTACATTTTCTGTTTTGATTAAAACAAATCTCTATCACGTTCATCTGACATCAGTATTACTATACCCTTTTTGAAAAGAATAATTTATCTCCATTGATATTTTCTAGCAATTGTAATAAATATCAACATCCAAAGTCAAAATTTCATTTGCAGTTCTCTAAGAATTTGGAGAACATTTTGACCCAAAAGGCCTTATTTAACATTTGACAATGAGACTATGAGTGTTATAAAAATTCTTTGAAATCTCTAGAGATTTTTTTTAAGTGGTGAAGTGGTTAAAGACTTGAAAAAAATTATTGTAAATCTCATCTTAATTAAAAACAAAACAAATGAGAATAAGATAATTTCAAAAACAATGAGTAATAAATCAGTTTGCCTTGGGAGATTTTAAAATGCATTTGTAAAGCTATGGTAATTCAAGCAAAATGGTGTTGCTGATCATATAACCATATAATATAGCCCTAAAACAAACCTTAATGTATGTGAAATATACCATGCAGAAAATATTACAGACCAAAATAAAGTGAGAGAATATTCATCAAAAATGAGAACATTGTCTCTAATAAGGAATCAAATTCAATATTGACTTAATAATACACTCCAAAATAATCGAGATGAATTAAAATTCTAAAAGGAGCCATAAATAAGTAAGACAATATACAGATGATTACTTAACTGATTTGGGGATAGGGAAGACATTTCTAAAAACACACTTATAAATACGTAAAACCTCTCTACCTCAAAAAAAATTATAAATAAATAAATTTAAAACAGAAGCTGTAAGAACATTTTGGACAAATATCCGACTCGACGGCACTTGGCTTGGCTTTACCTTATATCCTTCCTATGTAAAGGGATTTTAAATATCAGTAACAAGAACAATAGATACATTTGAAATACAGTGGAGGTGAAAAATATTGGATGTATCTCAGACCGCCAGAAGAATGAACAAATCTGTCTTGGAAGAAGTACAGGCAGAATGCTGCTTGGAAGCAAGGATGTTAGGTTTCATCTCACATACTTTGGACATGTTATCAGGGGGGACCGGTCCCTGGAGAAGGACATCATGGTTGGTAAGGTAAGGTCAGCAGAAAAGAGGGAAACCCTAAGCAAGATGGACTGGCTCAGTGGCTGCAACAATGAGCTCACACATAAAATGACTGTGAGGAAGGACCAGTTGTTGTTTCATTCTGTTGTGCAGTGGCTCACAATGAGTTAGAACTGGCTTGGTGACAGCTGACAATACTGATACTTCAGTAAGGAGGAAATGAGCCAAGAACATGCATAGATATTTCACAAAAGAAATATTACACATTATAAATAGAAACATATAGATAAACTAAATGTTTCACTTCAGTGATCAAAGAAAACAATGATGGAATTTTATTTTTTATGTAAGTTGGCAATTTTTTAAATATAATGTACAATATTGAGAGTACAGTAACATCAGAACACTCATACTCTGAAATTAGACAAGCAAATAGCTACTAACTTTTTGTAACAAAATTGTCAATGTGCATCAAGAGTTTTTTAAAGTTTATGCTCTTTAATCCTGTAACATCACCGCTAGAAATCTATCCAAGGGAAATATTCCTATAGGCAAAGATTGATGTACAAGCATATTCTTTCAAGCATTTATAGTTAAGAAGAACTAGTAACAGATAAAATGTTCAAAAACAGTAAAATGGCTTTTAAAATAGTACTTTATAAAAAGAAATATTGACAAATCAGCCAATTTTAAAGTAGCTGGCATATTTAAGTAGACATTTCTCAAAAAAAAAAAAAAAAGAAAAATACCCAGTATGTATGTGAAAATACCCAGTATATATTCAGTAGGAAATGTGAATCAAAACCACAGTATGATATAGCTTCACATTCACTGTGTGTGTGTTACATGTGTGAGTGTTAGCTGACATCAAGGCAGCTGCCTGCTCATGGTGATGCCATGCACAACAGAAGGAAACACTGCCACCACAATAGATTGTGGACTGCACTGTTGTGATCCAAAGGGTTTTTCATTGTTTGATTTTCTAAAGTAGATCGGTAGGCTTTTCTTCCTAGTCCATCTTAGCCTATAAACTCTGCTGAAACCTGTTTATCATCAGCAACATGGAAGCCTACACTGACCCATTGACAATGGTGCTTGTCTATGCTGAGTGAAATTAGCCAGATACAAAAGGACAAATTTTTTATGAGATTATTACTATAAGGACACAACAAATCATTTAAGTACAGAAGAAATCAATCTTTTATGGTTATATCAAAGAGAGAGAGCAATTTTTAGGTAGTGGTTAGGATTAGGGTCGGCTGTGAGATGTGACAGCATATACTTTGAAACCAAATTGTTCCTGTAGCGTGACCTATCTCTTTGGAAGGACAGAGAAACAGAGTCTGGGATCAGGGGACCATGCTTTCAGAGGACATCAGGGCTAATTGGCATACTCATGCTTTTTTTCTCTCTCACTCTTAAGGTAATGCTCCTCATACAACCCCAGTGAGTGATGTCTGGAGTCTTAAAAGCTAACAAGCTACCATCTAAATAGCACCAAATGGTCCCAACTCACTTGGACCAGAGGTAAACAGTGGACATCGAGGACAGGAGGAAAATATGAGCCCACCAGATGGAAGGGACCATGTGAGCTTCAGCATGGGACTAGAAAAACTAGATGATGCCCAGCCACTACCAATTACAGCCCGGGTGGGGTACATGAAGCAGAGCCCTGGACATGGCACAAGTAGAGAGCAGACATAGTACTCTACCAAAAGACCACATTTGGTGGTCCTTCTGAATGGAGGGTGTTTTAGTCAACTAGTGCTGCTGTAACAGAAATACCACAAAGTGGATGGCTTTAACAAAGGAAAAGTTATTCTTACACAGTCCGGTAGGTTACAAGTCCAAATTCAGGGTGTCCACTTCAGGGGAAGGCTTTCCCTCTGTCAACTCTGGAGGAAACTCTTTGTATTGTATCAATCTTGGCACAGGACCCTCAGGTCTGAAGAGTGTGCTCTTCTCCCGGTGCTGCTTTCTTGATGCTATGAGGTTCCCAATTCTCTGCTTCTCTTTCTTATTAGCTCTTGTAGGATAAAAGGATAAAGAGTGGTGTAAGACATACTCCAGGGTAACTCCCTTTACAGTGTAGCAAGGAGGTGATCTTACGAAAGATCCTAATCCTCCAACATACAGCATGGGACAGTCACAAAATGCAAGACAATCATAAATATCAGGAATCATGGCCCAGCCATAGGACCACACACATTCTGAGGGGACACCGTTCAATCCATGACTCCCAGATTCTCTAACCCCAGACTACATCCAGCACCAGGGCCAGCTCCCAAAGACTGAACGAGACTATATAAAGCATAGAATGAGGCTGGCGATGAACAAACCTTTAAATAGGTACACAGGGTTGTCTGAAAGGCTCTTCACTGGAGCCAAGATGATTGAGTGAAGGGGCCAGACCTCAGTCAAGAGGTCACAGGAAGTTCAGGACAAAAGGAGAAGTGTGCTGTCAGGGCTGAGGCAGGGAAGAGGGGCAGCTAGAATAGAATAGTGGTGAAAGTTCTGGGTGTTTTATGGCAAAATGATATAGAACGTAAAATTGTTCTTAAATCACAATAAATTACATTTTTTTAAAAGAAGAAAAAGAAAATGGGTCTCCTGCATGAAAGGTGAGAATTCTTCCACTGAACCACTAAAATGACTAAAATCAAAAAGGGCAGATACTAACCATTGTTGTCAAGGATGTGAATAAATTAGAACCCTCATACATTGCTAGTGGGATTACAAAATGGTGCAGCCATTTTGAAAAACAGTTGAGCAGTTTCCCAACCAGTACTGTAACGTGGAGTTACCATGTGACCCAACAGTTTCACTCCTAGGTGACATCCATGACTACAGGCTGTGTTGGTGCCCCACTCTGAGTAGGCCAATTGCACTGTGATATCATGTTGCAGTTCCATTGGGGCAGAGCCAGGCAAAAGAGCCCGTTGGAAGGGGCTCAATGGGAAGAACCAGAGAAACAGAGGAGGATAAGGTTCCTGTGCGTGGTGGGAACTTCTACCTGGGCCTCCCAAGGGGCTGTAGTAGCTTGCACTGTACCTGGGCAGGGGTGAGGCATGAGAGCTATTGACATGGTGGAATTCTCTTTGCATCTCCCACCCCTCACCACCTTACTCCTCTGGACCTGGGACTTGCCAGCACTTGACCTGGGGAAGGTCCAGCCCCTTATGGGTTTCCAAGAGGAAGGCCCCAGATGTTCCAGCTACCTCAGGGCCTATACATTTCCCTGGGTCGCAGACTTGGTATTGAGAGGTCAGGTGGATCAAAGACTGGAAAACATTTTGCAAAACCAGGATATAGCTAGGGCTACCCACCAACCATACGGAATGCCGGCAGTCTGTGAAACTGGAAGATTTCACCGATAACAACAAAAGTGTGCTATCTTCCAAAGACTGTCCACTCGTAAGGAGAGTGTAGTGATGTATTAGGGTAGGGGAAAGGGAATCATGAACGAGCCTTCTCAGAAGAGTGGACGTGTGGAGGCAGATTGCGGTGATCTGTGGAGTGTTGGGAAACCCTGGAGGCCTGGTCATTAAAGAGCTACAGCTGATATCCAAAAGGTAGACAGTTCACATCCACAGGGTGCTCTTTGGAAACTCTATGGGGCAGATCTGCTCTGTCCTATAGGGTCACTAGGACTCAGAATCAAGTGAGTGGCAACAAGTTTGATTTTTTTTGTTTTGATCTTTAATGAAGTGTTGACAAAGGAAGACAGCATTGGAAGGAAGAGAATCTGAGTTGATATTAGCAGAAAGGAAGGATGATGATGATGATGATGATGAAGGCTGTGTGTGTGCATGCGTGTGTGTGTGTATGTGGGTGGAAAGAAAGAAGGGGAAGAGAAAAAGTTTAATAACATGGTACTTCTCTAATGTATATTCAACAAGTAACTGTAATGTTATTTAATATTGATGGTCTTCCAAAAGTAATGTTTTCCTAATAGCAATATCAAAACAGTTTTCTTGTTTTCAAATTTTGGAAGCTGCACTTGAACTCCAGTCTAGGAGTTCGGAGTCTAGCATTTTAGCACGAACTCTGATACTGCCTTGCTTCACTCTTGGACTCTCTATTTCCTTGTCTGTAAGATGGGTATAGCCATTTTATAGCCACCCTACTATGAATGTCATTTAAAACTATGAGGTTGAAATACTGCTAAGCTTGGTACTGTCATCATGATTTTAGAAAATTTGCTCGATGGCCATTGAGTATCTCAGGGCTTCTATCAATAAAATCAGGTAACTCAGGATCAAAGACTTCTCTGACAGGCATTACCAGAGGATTAATGCCACAATGAGAGTAAAATTATGTTAAATCACTAGGAAAAAGGAGTTGTCATAGAAATTCTAAGTTGTAAGGGAGATTTTCCTTCCCACAGAGTTCCTGATATTCTTGAAACTTTTCAGAGCATAAAATGATTATGAAATAATATTCATTTGTGTATTTCTTTTAATACAGATATTTTATCACTTCTTTTTGTTAGAGAAATATGTGCAAAAAATGCTAAATATACTGAACAAGTCAATGACAGATTCAGGAGTATGTTTGAGTTTTGTTGTGTTTTCTTTCTTTTTTAACAGTCCCAGTCACTGGCATGTAGTATAATGTTTTTTATTTTATTGCTGTAACCACCACTTTGCTCAGAAGGTAAGTAATCAGAAAACTATCAGGAACAGTGTGATTTATGCTGTATGACCACAGGAAAAGGACTGGAGTAAAAAAATCAGTAAAGATGTGTTTACTAACAGCAACTGTAAGTGGTGTCTTTTCTGTAGTTATGGATGCAGAGGTGAACCCACCAGCGGTAGCAATTAAATATTCCTATCAATGACCTTCATTAGAATATTGTTCAGAAGAACCATGAGGAGAGATCTTCCATTGATACCAACAATTTATGTGACCTTGAGCTCTTCTTGATGCTTCTGAGTCCCCAGCTTTTAAGTAAAGTGGTTGAGATGATTCTAAACTGGGGAGGTACTGCTCTTCTAGGAGTGTTTATAAGTGTATGGGGGCATTTTTTAGTGGTCACCACAGGGATGCTAAATGTCCTCCAGAGAGCTTGGAGTAATCCTGCAAAATGACAATTGTTCCCTCCTCACAAACCATCAGTGATTTCTAATGTCCCTTCCAACAAAAACTAATTCCAAGTGCCCATTCATTAATTCATTCAGCCACCAGTTGTTGAGCCCTTACTGTTTGCAGTAAAGTGGCCTGTAGTGGCTAAGAGCTATGGATGTCTCTCTTAACCAGAAGGTCAGCAGTTCAAATCCACAAGCTGCTTCTTGGAAGCCTATGGTGCAGTTCTACTGTGTCCTATAGGTTTGCTATAAATCTGAATTGACTTAACAGCCTGTATAACAGCCTGGTACTGTATGCCAGGCACCAACCTTCTCTGGCTTGGAACATATCCTTCTTTCCCCTTCTCTTTTTTTCTGAAAGTCTTCCCTACCTTCCTCCATACCCCAGTGCCGCTGAGTTGATTCCAGCTTACAGAGACTTTATAGGACTGAGTCACACTGCCTCATAGGGTGTACAAGGCATAAAATCTTCATAGAAGCAGACTGCCACATCTTGTCCCCAAGGAGCTACTGATGGTTTCCAACCACTGACCTTTTCAGTTCACAGCCAAGTACCTGTATGCCCCAAAGGCTCCCTCTTCCTACCTATGGGACCACCTTTTACGAGCAACAGTTTTTCAGTTAAGCTCATTAAGGGAATAGGTCCCAGGGCTCCTGAAGTGCTTTGGGGTTACTAATGACACTGAGAACCGAAGAAGCTCCCTTCAGCCCTTCCCAAAGATCAGAGGAAATGGTAGCTTTCAATAATTCAGAGGGTTTCAACTGCAGTGACTTAGAGTTCTCAGCCCAAATAATGAATTCCCACTTGTCACAGTGTAAATAAATATTTCAACTGTTGATCCATTTTTAATCTTTAAGACAAAATATCGGCTGCTGTATGCCCAAGTGAACAGTTTTCACTAGCAAACTGAAATTTCTTGTTGTTGGTGTTATTAGATGCCAGAGTCATTTCTGACTCACAGCAACCCAGTGCATGACAGAGCAAAGCCTCGTTCCGTGTCATCCCCACAATTGTTATTTTTGAGTCCATTGTTGCACCACTGTGTCAATCCATCTTTTTCACTGACTTTCTGCTTTACAGACATGATGTCCTTCTCCCGGGACTAATTCCTCCTGACAGTGTGTCCAAAGTATGTGAGAATCATCTCGCCAGCCTTGCTTCTAAGGAGAAATTTCCTAGTATTCTTAAATGGCATTTGAGGCCAGTTATAAAACCTGCCTTAGAGCATTCTGCCTCATCAAACAGGATTGTTGACTTGCTAATTAACTATACAATGAGCAAGCGTGGACTGTGGTACGATCTGGCCCACCCGCTGTAATGTGACTGTCTGCACGTAGCTCCTTCAGGAATGCTGTGACTCCTGAGTTCAGAACCCCATAAACACTCTACTGCTACTTAGCATTCATATGCTTCTTTATCACCTCATGATCTCATGGCAACTCTACGGGCAGCTTGAGATTCTGGGTGCTTGTCCTGTTCTGTGAACAGAGAAGGCTAGTGCACAGGTCACCCAAAGCTTTGCTGGAGGGAGGAGTCTGAGTGCTGTTTACAGTGCCAAAATGCCACCTGCTGTTCAGGAAGGCTTTGAGACTCTACAAAGATTTTTCAGCCTTTAATGAATCCCACTTTTGTTTGCTATGTACTGAAATCAACTCAAGTTGATTAATGACTTATATGACAAAACATAACTGCCCCATAGGATTTCCTAAGTTGTGTCCTCTGTACGAGAGCAAGTCACCAGGTCTTTTCTCCAGAGGAGATGCTAGGTGAATTTGAACCACTGAACTTTTAGTTAGCCATTAAGTGCTGAATGGTTGGACCACTAGGGCTCTTTGTTGTTGTTGTTAGATGCCTTGAAGTCAATTCCAACTCACAACTCATAACAACCCTACATACAACAGAACAATACACTGCCGGCTCCTGTACCATGTCCACTATTGTTGTTCTGCTTAAGCCCATGCAACCACTTTGTCAGTCCATCTTGTTGAAAGTCTTCCTTTTCTTTGCTGGCTCTCTGCTTTACCAAGCATGATGTTCTTCTTCAGGGAATCATCCTTCCTGACAACGTGTGTTAGACATAGTGCCATCCCTGCTTGTAAGGAAGATTCTGATTGTACTTCTTCCAAGACAGATCTCTTCCTTCTCTTGGCAGTCCAGAGTAGATCCAATATTCTTCTTCAGCACCACAATTCAAAGGTGTCAATTCTTCTTCTGTCTTCCTCATTCATTGTCCAGGTTTCACATGTATAAGATGCGATTGAAAATACCTCAGATTGGGTCAGGCACACCTTACTTTTCAAGCTGATTGTCCTTGCTTCTCAACACTTTAAAGAGATTTTTTTAAACATTTTCCCAATGCAATGAGTCTTTTGATTTGTTGACTGCTGCTCTGATGGGTGCTGATTGTGTACCCAAGTAAAATAACATTCTTGATAACCTCAACATTTTCTCCATTTCTCATGATGTTGCTAATTGGAGGGCTATTTGCAACTCCAGTTTGATGTTTCTAATCATTTTAACACTGTATATTTCTTGGTCTTGCAACCATGTATTCAACACTTCTTAGGAGTCCAGCAGTATTCAGGGTGCTGGGACAGTAATCTTGCACTCAGGGACTTCCAGGCAAGTGGAGATAGATCAGACATTATGCCAGTAATTCCATAATTCATTAAGTATTTTTTTACCTAGCACTGCAAAGGATAAATACAGGACACAAGGAAAACATCATGTAGGACCTGACTTGACCTTGTCTTAGTTTCTTAGTGTAGCTATAAGAGAAATACCATAAATGAGTGGCTTTCACAAACAGAAATTTATTTTCTCAGTCTAGAAGACTAGAAGTACAAATTCAGGACACCAGCTCTTAACAACAACAACAAAAATTCATTGCCATCTAGTCACTTCTGGCTTATAGTGACTTTGGTAAACAGGATAGAATTACCCCATAGGATTTCTAAGGGCTGTATATCTTTTATAGAAGCAGACTGCCATGTCTGTCTCCCATGGAGCATCTAGTAGGTTCAAACCACCAACCTTTGGGTAGCAGTTGAACACTTAACCAGAGTGACACCAAAGCTCTAGGGCAAAGCTTTCTCTCTGTGAGCTCTAGGGGTAGCTTCTTATCTCTTTTCGGCTTCTATTCTCCTTAATGATCTTCCTGTGGCATGTATCTTCCTCTTCATTTGTGCTTTCTCCTGTGTGCCTAATCTACTCTCAGAGGTGACTGGCTTAAGATAAAGCCCTACACTGATGTGGCCTCACTGATACAACAAATAAAGTCCTAATCCCCAATGGGATTATATCCACAGGTTTAGAGTTTACGGAACACAACTCAATCCATAGCAGGCCCTGAGAGGTTTCCTAAGGAGGCAGCATGTGAGGGCAGGCCTGCAGAAAAGGAGTAAGGGTGGAGCCTTCTAGACAGAGAGAAGTGCAGGAGTGAGGTCCCGGAAGCAGGAGGGATGCCTGTCCAGGGAAGGGAAGATGGTAGCTCAGTGTGGAGGGCAGAGATGGGGGAGGGTAGCGTGAGGAGATTTGAGAGTTTAGATGGTAGTACTGGCAGAACTCAGTGACCAAGTGACCAGTGAGGGTGAAGGTGCAATTGGGATCACTGCCCTGTGCTTGGGAGCAGTGGTGGCTTCTGTGGTAAAACTCGTGCCTCCCAGACAGAAAGACAATGTTTAGTTCCTCACCAGTGCACTTTAAGCTCAGCTACCTCCCATCTATCAGTGGAGGGTGACTTGTTGCTATGACTTGATGTACTTTCTTATTGTGGTGGATTGAAATGTGTCCCCCCTAAAATATGTGTAACAATTTGGCTGGGCCGTGATTCCTGGCATTGTGAGATGTTTCTCTGTGTTGTAAATTGGTTAATGAGTACCGGTGAGGGTCCACTTGGTGGGCCAGGACTCAATTTACAAGATTGTATTGTGCCTGGAGGCAGTCTGCAGGGCAGGGCCGGGCCATTGTGTAAAATGTCTCAGAGAATGGAGGATTATTTTCAAAGCCTTGAGCGCTATTGTAGTGTATTTTGCTGACTTGCTTGTTGCCTATTACCCGCCTTCTTTGCTTGCAATTTCTTCCCTTTGTAATGGAAACGTCTAGCTCTTACCTACCTATTCTGCCACTGTATTTTGGAAACAGATAGCCTATGTTCTACATTTCACAGTTGAAAAGAAATTTCTAGATTTTGGACTTGGAATTAAGACTTATGCTATGATAGGGTCAATATATTTGGCATGTTGCAAGAATGTGATTGGGGGAATAAAGGGTAAAATGTCATAGACTGAATTGTGTCTCCCCCCTCCCCCCAAAAATGTGTGTAGCAATTTGGCTGGTTCGCGATTCCTGGTGTTGTGTGATGTTCTTTCATGTTATAATCCTACTCTGTGATGTTAATGAGACAGGAAGAGTGCTAGTTCTGTCGGTGGGGCAGGACTCAGAGTGTGAGATTATATTGTGCCTTGAGGCAATCTCCTAGAATATAAAAGAAAGCAGATAGCAGAGAACGTTGAGGACTCCATACCACTGAGAAGCAGTGCCAGGAGCAGAGCCCATCCTTTGGAAAGGACCCAGGATCCCTGTGCCTCAAAAGCTCCCAGTCCAGGGGAAAGTTGATAACAAGGACTTGACCCCAGAACCCACAGAGAAAGCCTCTCCTTGGAGCTGATGCCCTGAATTTGGACTTGTAGACTACTGGACTGTGACAGAATAAAACTTCTCTTTTTTAAAGCCTTCCATTTGTGGTACTTCTGTTACAGTAGCACTAGGTGACTAAGACACTAAGGAAGATCAAAGACTACAGCCTTCTTTATGGATTATAGCTCAATGTCAAGAAGAAGAAAATACTCGCAACTGAACCAATAAGCAGCATCATGATAAACAGAGAAGATACTGAAGTTGTCAGAGTTCATTTTATTTGGATCCACAATCAACAACCACAGAAGCAGCAGTCAAGAAACTAAACATGTTGGGCAAATCTACTGCTGAAGACCTCTTTAGAGTGTCGAAAAGCAGACATGTCCCTTTGATAACTAAGGTGTACCTGACCTAAGACGTGGTGTTTTCTGTTGCCTCTTATGTATAAGGAAGCTGGACAATGAATAATAAAAACCAAAGAAGAATTGAAACCTTAGAGTCGTGGTGTTGGCCAAGCATATTGAATGTATCGTGGACTGCCAAAAGAATAATAAATAGTTACAGCCAAAATGCTCCTTAGAAGCAAGGATAGTGAGCCTTCGGCTCACATACTTTGGACATGTTGTCAGGAGGGATCAACCCCTGGAGAAAGATATCATGCTTGGTAAAGTGGAGGGTCAACAAAAAAGAGGAAGATTCTTCAGTGAGATGGATTGACACAATGACTGCAACAACAGGCTCAAGTGTAACCATGATCATGAGGATGGCACAGGACCAGACAACGGTTCGTTCAGCTGTACACAGGATTATTAGAGTTGAAACTGACTTGAGGGCACCTAACAACAACACAACATGATATGAACAAGCTCCAGTGCAGATTCTAGACTAAGACAAAGTAGGAAGAGAAGCCTGGTGATCAGTGAATCACAATGATCCATTGCCATCGTGCATGGGAAGCCTGTAAGTCAGGGGCTGACTTTACAACAGCTAACAACAAAGAAGCCCCATATCTGACTTCTAGAGGAAGAGCTTCACTGGCCAGTGGGATGTGACTTCAAATGAGTGTCTTATTTGCTGTGTAGAGCTTAAGGTCTTGCCAGGCATCCAGTTTGTCTAGTGGAGACCCTGTCCTGGATGATGTATCCAAAGGTCGCCACACCTTACCAGGTTGTTGTAGAGACTGATCCAACTTCATGAACTGCAGAACATCTATTTGGAAGCAGAGTTACGGATAAGCATCTAGGACCTCATAACTTGTGAAGTATTTTCATCTATATTATCTCTTTAATAACAATCTTTGGGAAAAGAAGACAGGAGTTGTTATCCTCATTCTACTGACAGTACATCGAAGCATCATGCGTTTGCAGTTTGCTTATTACCACATGACTGTGAGTGAGGACTAGTACTCAAATTCAGGTCTTCTGACTGCAGCACAATGGTCTTCACATTTCCCTATATTAGCTATCTACATGTTGTTAGGTGCCGTTGAGTTGGTTTCAAATCATAATGACCCTTGGTACAAATTCTCTGCCAAATCTTGAGACTTTCACACTAGATAGAATCTGACAATTTTGTGCAGAATAAAATCAAAGGTTTTTTTTTTTAATACTCTATTCAACTGTCTGTAGTCCTTATTCCAACAGTATTTTTTAAAGTGGTCGTAAACTTTTAAGGCTATTTGTATTATATATGTTGTTGTTGTTAGGTGCCATCAAGTCAGTTCTGATGCACAATGACCCTGTGTACAACAGAATGAAACATCGCCTGGTCCTGCACCATGCCCACAGTCATTGCTATGCTAGAGCCCATTGTTGCAGCTATTGTATCAATCCATCTAGTTGAGGGTCTTCCTCTTTTGCTGACAGTCCACTCTACCAAGCATGATACTTTCTCCAGAGACTGGCCCCTCCTGTCAACATGTCTGAAGTATAAACAATGTAGTCCTACCATCCTTGCTTCTAAGGAGCACTCTGATTGTGCTTCTTCTGAGACAGATCTGTTTGTTCTTCTGGCAGTCCATGGCATATCCGGTATTCTTCTCCAACACCACAATTGAAAGGCATCAACTCTTTGGTCTTCCTTATTCATTTTCCAGCTTTTGCATGCATATGAGGCAAATGAAAATATCATGGCTTGGGTCAGGTGTACCTTAGTGCTTTCCAACACTTTAAAGAGGTCTTTTGCAGCAGATTTGCCCAATGCAGTGTGTCATTTGGTTTGTTTACTGCTGCTTCGATGAACGTGATTATGGATCCAAGTAAAATGAAATCCATGATAACTTCAGTCTTTTCTGTGTTTGCCATGATGTTGCTTATTTTCCAGCTGTGAGAATTTCTGTTTCCTTGATGTTAAGGTAAATCCATGCTGAAGGCTGTGGCTTTTGATCTTCCTCTGTGTTTCAAGTCTTGTTCACTTTCAGCAAGCAATGGTGTGTCTTCTGCATAACACAGATTGTTAATGAGTCTTTTCCCCCAGTTCTGATATACCATCCTTGTTCATAGTCTAGCTTCTAGGATTATTTGCTCAGATACAGATTGAATAGATATGGTGAAAGGATATAACCCTGATTCACACCTTTCCAGACTTTAAACTATTGTATATAGGCCAATTTTTTATTAATCTTTTTTTTAACAGTGAAACAATAAAATAATCTACTAGTGATGGTAGTATAGGGAGAATTGTCTGGGAGAAACTACCCTTCTAACTGTTCTTCTGTCTAAAGCCGAACAATTTATAGAACATTGTAAGAGTTCTCGATTCTCACCCTCCAGTCACCGATGTTTTCCTAAACACCTAAAGTGTTCAGTGTCCACACCTAAAGTAGTGGACAATCTAAAATGCTTTGGCCTATTCTCCTGTGTCTCATGTGTTCCCATGGGAATGACCATGGTTCTAAGGAAGACTGGAGGCCAAGTCTTTTGATTCTTTGCCCCAGCCTGTCTTATTGGTTAATCTTCTCCACTTTCCCTGAGGAACCCTGGTGACACAGTGTTTAAAAACTTGGCTGCTAACCAAAAAGTCCACAGTTCAAATCTACCACTCACTCCCTGGGAACCCTATGGGACAGCTGTACTCTATCCCGTAGGATCACTGTGAATCAGAATTCACCTGTTGGCAATGGGTTTTTTTGTTTGTTTGTTTCCCCTTGAGGTTTGGAAGATGTTTACAGTTTGAATAAAAATGTAAGGCTAATTTTTCAGGAATTCTATTTTAACTTCATCAGTTCTGGTTTTACAAAAGAAATACAAGCTCACGGGAAACCAAGAACACTTTCCACAGAGCTGAGTTATTTTTCCATATTACATGGCCAAATTTCCCTGAACCCTCTACTGTTGTGTCTCCTCCTGCCTTCCAATAGCTCCTGGACTGTTTTGTGATCCCGGTGGTGATTTTGCTGTCCTGGTTCTTCCTGCTGATCCGGTACAAAGCTGTGCATTTCATGGGCATCGTTGTCTGTATCCTGGGAATGGGCTGCATGGCTGGAGCAGATGTGCTGGTGGGAAGGCATCAGGGAGCAGGTGAGACTCCAGGTGTTCACCAGGTGATTGACCTCTATGGCTGAGGCCAAAACAGGAAATGCAATGCTCATGGGTGGCTAGAAACAAGGTATATGTCTTACTTATTGTGCCCCTGCTCTCCGCTCCTGAAGGAGCCCTGCTAGCACAGCGGTGAAGTGCTTGGCTGCTAACCAAAAGGTCGGAGGTTTAAACCTAACAAGTAACTCCATGGGAGAAAGACCTGTTGATCTGTTCTCATAAAGATTACAACTTACAACACCCTATGGGTTAGTTCTGCCCTGCTACATAAAGTCACCGTGTTGCAAATTGAAATGCTGGCACCCAACAACAGCTCTGCACGTGAGTGACAAATAGGAAGTGCTTAACATGTTTCTTGAGTGAATGAAGGATGGAAAGTACTGGTTCCATGCTTTTCCTACATGAATTCAGAAACATTCATTGTTTGAGAATCAGGACTCACTTGGACATTGTTTCGAAGGCCAGAACTGCCTGGCCTGGACCAGCTGGTTAGCCGTGGAGGCAATAGGTCTATCCACTGTTACCCATAGAGGCCTTGCACTTGCCCCCCAGGCCTGATGCCAAGCCAGAGAAAGGCTCAGCCTTACAGTATCAGGTGGAAGTCTGTATGTAGTCTTAAAAGAGAATTTTTAGTTTGAATACTAACTTGGGAATATGCAATATACTATGAAAGAGACCTAAGTTCAGTCTCTTCACCCATGGTTTTCTGTTTGTTCACTTGTTTGGGGGTACAGGAGTTATTAGTATCAATTACAGCTTGTAGACCCTCAAGGTAAAGCTTCAGGATTAACTCATCAGATTACTACGGATCTGCTGGGAGAGTCCTGATCCAGAGGGGTTGCTAGAGGACCCTTTTTAAAGTATTGCAATTAAAAAACAAAACCTAATATGCAAAATTACAGTGAGTTAATATGCAAAATTCTTATGTAGAACTTTTGGGACAGAAAAAAAAAGATTGCTTTCATTAAAAATAAGATTAAAAGTCCCACTTTTCTGTAGTTCTTAGAATTGCACTTTTCTGTAGAATTGAATGATACCAAACAACCTATTGTCATCGTCATCAAATCCATTCCAACTCATAGTGACCCTATAAGATAAAGTAGCACCATCCAAAGGGTTTCTAAAGCTTTAACCTTTACAGAAGCTGACTGCCACATTTTTATCTCAAGAAGTAGTGGTGGGTTCAAACTATAAACCATTTGGTTAGCAGCCAAGCACTTAACCACTATGTCACCAGGGCTCCTATTTGGATAATAACCAAAACCCAGCCCATTGCCATTGAGCCAATTCTGACTCATAGCAACCCTGCTGGACAGAGGAGAACTGCCCCGTAAATTTTCCAAGGAGTGTCTGGTAAGTTTGAACTGCTGACCTTTTGGTTAGTAGATGTGGCTCTTAACCACTAGGCAACTAGGGCTTCCAAATGGATGATAAGGAGTCAAAACTGGTACAGTTCTTGTTATGAATAGTTCATGTGAGCTACCTGAAATTAATGTCGTTTACGTTTTTAAATTGCACCATGGAACTTTAGGATCCAAGGGCCCATTTCCCACCTGCAATTGGCGGCCTATTGTTACTGGTAATGTTCTATTTGTTTTCACCTTTACCATTGAGCTGATTCAGTTGCATTAATTAGCCAGGGCTGTAAAACTTTTCTAAAATACTGTAAGCATTCACCTGAACTTTAATCAGGCATTTAGTTTCTTGCAGATTGTCGTCACCATAACAAGAGCTTTTCACAGGAAAAGAGAATGGCTGACTTTGATCTTTTTCATATTGCTTAATCCAACACTCACCTTAGCTGGGGATTTTGCAAAATTCTGCCTCAAGCACACTCATCCTGGGCTCAGCCCCATGTGAGCATTTGCAGAGCTCCTTTAAGAGGCCACCTCCGCCTTTACTGACGCCTGTGAGAGAGGCACGCAATAAAAGTGGCTCCTGAGAATATTATAGATGTTAGCGAATGCAAAAATGAGTCAGTAAGAACAGACAGATAAATCTCCATGACTTTTTTACTTCCTGGAAAAGTCATGGGAATAAAAGAGTTTAGAATATAAAGTAACAATTAAAATAGCTTGTTGTTGTAAAACCTATTTCTTGTCCTTCAAAATAGCTCTTTTGTATTGATACACTTTATGCATCTTCCAGCTTATTCACAATGGCCCTGGGTGGTGCAGGTGGTGTGTGCTGGATTACCATCTGAAAGGTTGGCAGTACAAGTCCACCTAGTGATGCCCTGGCAAAAATGGCTTCAATCTGTTTCTATAAAGATTCCAGCCAAGAAAACCCTATAAAGCAGCTCTACTCTGCAACACATGGGGATGCCATGGGCCAGAATCGAACTCAACATCAACAGATGTGGAGCCCCTGGGTGGCACCAACTATTAAGTGCTCAACTACTAGCCAAAAGGTTGGCAGTTTAAACTCACCCAGTGGTCCCTCAGAACTAAGGCCTGACAAGCTGCTCTGAAAGGTCACAACCTTGAAAATCATTGGATCGCCATGAGCTGGTCAGCAGCTAACAAGAGCACATTTATCAAAGATATTAGATACCTGTAACAACAATCTTCTCTTGTGAATAGATGTAGTTTTATATTTATTTCAGGGAAGAGTGCACATTTGCTAGGAGCCAGATAATTAAATACAATCAAGTGAAAGTGGCTTTTCATCGAGTACCTACTGGATGCCAGCCACTTTCTCATACTTTATCTCATTTCATCCTCCTAACTAAGCAAAAGAAAATATGTTGTTCTTATGTTTGCAGCTGGAGAGACAAAGGCCCAGAGAACAAAAGTGCCTTTTGAAAGGATACACGGTTGCTGAAGGTTGTTGCCTTCATGTTACATCTAGTTGGTATTTTTACTGCTACGCTCAATCCTTATTTTTCTATAATTGTGACTCCTATAAGAAATGTGCGGTTGTTCTGTCATGCTAAACTAGGGTGAACAACTGTACTGATTTGTGCAGAAAGGAAGGATTTTCTGAAATGCAGGACTTTCTGTGCTAAAACTGAGACAGTGCAGACAACCCATGGAAGCTGCTTGCTCTATGTGAGATTCAGATGAATACAGTGGAAAGGGTACATTTTAATGAATTGTGCTAATAGTCTTTCAACTCCAGAATTAACTCCAGAACAGTTAATTCACCATTTGTTTCTTAACTCAGTAGTAGGTAGTGATTTTAAATAACCTTCTCTCTTCTCCTCCTACCACCATCTATATGCACACTTCCCCAAACATCACTTTGAGCACTTAAGCAAGTATCTAACACAGTAAACTATTTTCCAAAGCACTGGTGATTAAACTTGGAACCAAAGAGAAATCCCAAATGAGAAAAGTTCAACTCAAAGTGGCAGGTGATTATTCAAAGGGAATGACTGATTCATTCTTTTTAACTACCTTTTATTGGATGCTTACTAAGTGCCAAGTACCAACGCTAAGCATTTTACATGTGTTGTTTTATTCTCAGAAATATGGATAGAACCCTAGCTGCCTGAATCGGAATCTGTTGCCATTCAAAACCTTCACCCTATAATGGAATCAGACCCTTTAGTCAGCTTTTTTTATTTAGACATTTACTGAGAATTAGAATGGGCCAAGACCCTTGCTAGACACCACATGAAATACGCAGCTGAGTAACTCACAGTCCATGGCCTCCAATCTTATTATATAAGAGAAGGGGTGTTGGAGGGATAAGACACACAAATTAACAAGTAACAGATGTGGGTACCATGGGTCAGCTACCAGTAATGAGAAATTCAGAGGGAGGGAAGGTACCAGTTTGAAGGGACTTCTCATCATTTTGAATGTACCCATTCACTTACAGTTTGTAAGACATTATCACCCATCATGGTTTCATACATTAAATAAATGCCAGATTTGCTGGGTATAATTTTCGCCATGAACATGGAACAGAAACTGGCACCACTGTTTCTAGGATCTATTATATTAACAATGCATAAAACATGGAGTTATGTGTAGTAATTTCCAGTTAACTCTATATAAGTTTGAGGTATAAAATATTAATCTTTACTTTCTGATGATTTATTTTGGTAAATGCTTCATTATATAATATGGCTAGATAAAATTATGTTCTGGTTAACTTAATTACATTTAATCAATTAAATTTTCATACACCATATATGTACATGTGTCCTTTTTCAGATAATTTAAAACTGGAAAATATACTTCACAGCAAAATTATACAATATTTCATCTATTGTCTCTGTTTAGCTAGAAAATACTTTTGAACTTGCAGTTGCACAGACTGTATTATTATCAGTAAGTTGTCAGTACATTGTGGAGACTCAAAGTGCCAGTGAATAGATTACTTAGGCAGTCAAAGGCTAGCTCACAGAATAGACTGTGCAACTATTCCGTATAAAATAGGCAGTTTGAAATAAAAGATTGGTGAGGCTATTCATTGAAACAGTGTGGCCTCTTTTAAGGACTTTTAAAGGATAGATTGATGTTCCCCAAATTCCTATTAAAATATTTCATTGTAATCTAGCTTTCCTGAATTCATTCATATCAAATTAATTTTATTAACCAAGAGTTCTGATAAGTAGCACTTCCACACTTCACTGGTCCAACAATAATTGATATTTATAACAATGGCCCCATGTCCTCACAAGATTCTAAAATGTAGCCCCAATAAAAGGTGATTGGATCATGTACATTATAATTTTATAGTTTACTTATTTTTTTTTAAGTTATTAAAAAACAAATAAACTCACAACAACCCTATAGGAGAGAGTAAAACTGTCCCCCAGGGTTTCCAAGGATCGGCTGGTAGATTCAAACTGCCAACCTTTTGGTTAACAGTCCTAGTCTTCTCCACAACTCCACCTGGTCTCTAATTTAGTTATAGATGCATTTTATTTTACCAAACAAGTCCTCACATGATCTACTTTAAATTAAAAATGTTGTTTTTATTTTATAGTTGACACATAATTAATCAGGTTGCCCAAAATTACACACTCTGCCACAGCCACCTTAATTTTTCCAGAAGATACAGCTAGGGACCTCCCACCAGGTTAGGTGTCTCATTGGGGCCTCACCACGCTCTCAGCTCACTGGAAGCCTAAGAAAGACGGCAGCTCCTAAGGAACCCCAGGGAGCTCCCAGCCCCTTCCCGATTCACCATCTCAGCTCCGTTCTCATGAGGGCAGCCTAGACACGGATGTCTTCCAGATGCTCTTCCTTCCTCTTCCAACCCTTAAATACAAGTGGGACATTGTCTTAGAAAAAAAATGACACCATGTGCAGTAAATACAAAGTTTACTCAAGGAGACCACAGAAGCTTGAAGGGGTCTTTCTCTGAGGCCTGCAGAGATTCTTTTATGTGAAGTCACTGCCTAAAGAATACTCAGTGCTTCCAGTTGAACAGTAAAAGCCCAGCTCTACAGGTTTGATTGTTCCAGCGAATCTGGAATCCACAGTGATAATTGAACCCCTCCTTTAAAGTCTTGCTGGAGTGAGCACCCTTCCTATCCTGCAACTCTTCTGTCCCAGGGCTGCGTGGCTGCTAAGCACCTGGGCTGCTCACCTGGGTAGGGCAGAACCCTGAGGATGGAGAGGGCCAGCAGGGCTGCCCCAGCTGCTCATGTTGGCTCTCCTCCTTCGCTGGTGCCACACTTCCTGGAGTGTGAGAAGAATCCTACCTAATTACAGAAAAATCCCCAGAGAAAACATTTATTTAAAATAAGACATAAACCAAAACTGAGTTTTAAAAAATAATGCTTATGGCAAAAGGAAAATATCAATGTAATAGCCAATTTTAAGAGAGAAAAAAAAACAACCTGTTGCCCTAGAGTCAGTTGCAACTCCTGATGACATCATACATTTCAGAGTAGAGGTGGGCTCCATGGGGTTTTCAGTGGCTGATTTTTCAAAAATAGATCACCAGATCTCTCCTCTGAAGCACCTCTGGGTGGACTTTGAAGCACTGCCTTTAGGTTAGCAGAAAACCTATTAATCATTTGCACTACTCAGAAATGCCATGAATGCCGTAGTGAATTATATGTATTTTTTATTCTTAGGTCAGTTATTTTTTGGACCCCTAGTGGTACAGTGATTAAGAGCTAGGACTGCTAACCAAGTGGCAGTTCAAGTCCACCAGCTGCCCCTTGGAAACTCTGTGGGGTGGTTCTGCTGGTCTTACACAGTCACTATAAATCAAAATCAACTCAAGAGCAATGGGATATTATTTTAGACAATTTTATATTTTCATCAATAATTCGCTTCATTCTCATTTTGGAATTAAGTACATGTTTTTCTCGTATTCAAAATAGAAATTCTTAACTGCTTCTGTTTACAGTTTGTCTTTCTGTGTAGCTGCTGCTGTTACTGTGGTTGTGTGCCATCAAGTTGATTCTGACTCATACCAACCCTACAAGGCAGAATAGAACTGCTGCTTAGGGTTTCCCAATCTTTACAGAAACAGATTACCAGTGGAGTGACTAATGGGATCAAACCATCCTTTCATTTAGTTGCCGAGCATTTAACCATTGTGTCTCCAGGGCTCCCTCTCTATATAGCAGAGGATGAGAATTCAGAACTTTAATTTACATCACATACACTGAACTGTTGGCAAGTCCCCTGAAGCACGTATAATCTATGCACATATTAGCATATGATCATAGACGACACACCTGGCCAGAGACGTTGGGCTTTGTGGAGAGGGTGCAATCTAGAGGAAACTGGTCGCTCTCTTGGTGAAGACTTCATTTTAGGTAGCTATGGGCAACCTTTATATCAGAATATAACTGGAGAACAGATTAACAGACTTTGCCAAATCTCAATTGGCACTATGAAGGACTTTCATAAAAATGTAAAGATAGACCAAAACAAAAGTGCAATTTGCTAGTGTCAGATTCTTGATAGGAAAATTTTAATGGTGTTCTCTCTGTTTTGGGAATTTTAGGGGAAAATAAGCTGGTAGGGGACCTTCTGGTCTTAGGAGGAGCTACACTGTATGGCATCTCTAATGTCTGGGAAGAATACATCATCCGAACACTGAGCCGAGTGGAGTTCCTGGGCATGATCGGGCTCTTTGGTGCATTTTTCAGTGGAATTCAACTGTAAGTAAAATAACAAGAAAATCAGAAATTAGGGACTGTTAGAGTTTATTCTCCCCACCCTTGGGGTATAGTTGGCCACTTTATTTTGTAAAAATCAAGGCTAGAGACCTATTATTAACCTCCCATACAGAGATCTTAAGAAATCTGAAAGCTAAACATCTTTATTTGAAAATTTCTCCTGAACTAAACAAATTTATTGTAGATTATTATAAAACATTTCATGCACTTGGAAGAAATCATTAGAAGTATGTAGATTATCCCAAAGTAATGAGCTATTAACTTAGAGAACTAGAAAAACTAAGTCTAAATGCCATGAATCAATACACTTCCAAAAGGGATCATTTTGTTTGCTAACGACAACTACTGCTACCTAACCTGTAGTTTAAAATTGCTTTAAAAGAAAAAAGGTTGTTAATTTATTGTCCCTAGATTTGCAAGAGTGAACCATATTTCAGATTCATCCCTTGGATATTTAGTGTTTCAATTTTCCTAAAGCAGGTAAAGATAGAACACAGACATTCACTAAACATCTGAAGCCCCAGTGTTGCAATACTTCTGGCATTAAAATGTAGATGTCATAACAGATTAATGCCTCCAAACTGGTTGTGAGAACAATTTCCTGTTAGCAAAGTCCAGATACTTTAGTTTAGGGGTAAATGAGGATAGTTTAATCTCCAGACTGCTTTCCCCACGTACTTTGTAATTGTATTGGTTTGGTGTCTAAAAATATTTATGGAAGACATATCGGCATCATCTTAAGCATGTTTTGCAAATATACTGCTTCCAAGAATCCTCCACCCTAAGATGCAGGTAACAAACTTTATACAGCAAGGTAGGCAGGTAGATGGAAAGACTCTCCTGAGAAGGATTTGGGGTTCGGCTTTGAAAATGAAGTGGCATTTTAAAGCTCCTAAATTTCAAGTTTCAGCTATGTGAGAAGAAAGGGAATTGCCTAGTTTATCTACTTATAACCAACATTTTGGAGATGAGTGGCTCATTTTATGGGTTGTTATTCTTGAATCCAAAAACCATAACCAGAGATCTGGCACTCACTTTGCTTCAGTTGCAGTTCATTAGAACTGACTGAGCCCTCACGCGCCACACTGCTGCTGCCAGAGTTACAGAACTGGCACACAAGGCTGTTTGGCAAATGAGAGACATCGAAAGCATGCTAGAACCAAGATGCTGTTCATGTGGAGTGACCAGGCTCTCATCCCGGTCCTCTTCTAGAGCAGTGGTTTCCCAGGTGTGGTTCTTGGACCAGCAGTACTGGCAGAACAGGGGAACTTGTGCGGAATATGAACTGCCCTGTCTCATCCCCCCACCCGTACCGGCTAGATTACTAACTCAGGATCACCGTGGGTGGAACCTAGGAAACTCTTTTAACAAGTTCACTGATGGCTTTTATGTCCATAAAAGTTTGACAACCACTGCTCTAGAGAATGCTCAGTCTGAAAATGGATTAAACCTGCAAGCACAGGAATTTCGGAAGCTCACCCACTTATGTCTGAGGAAACATCTAAGCAAGGAGAAGCAATGGCAGTGAGCAGACTGCAGGAGCGGGACAGTGGAAGGTTTGTGCTCTGCCACTCCGCTCTGCCACTCTCTCACTGTGACTGGCCACAGCTAGTAAGATCCTTCGGGGCTAAGGCTCAAGCTGCCTAATTAGATCTGCCCTTGCATAGCCCAAAGTTATTTCTGAAAATTCAATCTGGTTGCTGCTTTATTTGTATCAATGTGGTAATTGAGAAAAAAAAAAAAAAAGTCAGGGGCATTATAATCTTGCTCATTGAGTCTACTTTTTTCTTTGAATTTGCAGAGCTATAATGGAACACAAGGAGCTGTTAAAGGTGCCCTGGGATTGGCAGATAGGTAAGGGGTTTGCTCACCTAAGATGCTGTCTTTAACAACCTGAGAAATGTGTTTGAAGAGTGATATGACTGAGTTGTGACTTGAACAATGGAGAGAATTAGAAGGGCAGAGAACAAAAGAAAATGAGACCTCCTTGTCACTTAGGAATTCGTACACACTTTTGAGACTGAACGTTTCACAACATTTTCTAATTGAGCTTCTGCCCATTATCATCACCAAGGTGCCCTCAGGGTAGACACCAAAGGGAGTTATTACGTTAAAGATAAATCTGAAAGAAAAAAAAAATGCCCTAAGGCAGTAGTGTGACCAAAAAAAAAAAAAAAACAGCAGTTTGGTCTGGCCTAGAAGCACCAAACTGACATGATCATTAAAGAGCAGCACTTTAGCAAAGGTAAAAAACTGAACAACAACAAAAAAAGGTAAAAGGAAATAATATGTGCATTCTGAGCCCATAGAAACCTTTCAGACGGAGGCATTTGCACATAAGAAATGATTCCTTGATCTCCAAACAGACTTAGTGGAAAACTCTAGATGTGCTTTGAACTAGTTGTCAACCAGAACATCTCATATTCTACCTGTTTCTAAAATCATTTTGGACCAAAAAAATTAGAACAAGGACTAAGATGCAGGGTGATGCTCTAGTGACCACACACCACGCCTTACGAGGGACTGGCATCTAATGTCTTCCGCCCGTAGGATAGTCGTTCAGCACCTGTACCTAGCCGCATGAGTTTCACACTGAGCAAAGAGCTTGGCTTCCTGTCTTGGCTTATATGTGTGTGTGTATATATGCATTTATATGTGTGTGTATGTATGTATGTATATGAATGACAGCAAACCATTTTCCTGGGTGGCGCAAATAGTTTGCTCTCAGCTGCTAACCTAATGGTCGATGATTTGAACCCAGCTAACAATACCATGGAAGAAAGGCTTGGCAACTTGCTTCTGTAAAGATCGCAGCCAAGAAACCCCGGTGAAACAGCTCTACTCTATAACACATGGAGTCACCGTGAGTCAGAATCAACTCAGTGGCAACAGCTTCAGCTTTGTTTTGGAAAACATGTACAGAATTAAAGCAAAGCAAAAAGAAACAAACTCACTGCCATCAAGTCAATTCCGACTCATAGGTCAGAGTAGAAGTGCCTCATAGAGTTTCCAAGGGGCACCTGGCGGATTTGAACTGCTGACCTTTGGTTGGCAGATGTGACGTTTAATCACTATGCCACCAGGGCTTCCTAATGACTGCAAAGGGAGGTGGAAGTATGGATGGATTCTCTTAGTTCTCTAGTGCAGCTATAACAGAAATACCACAAGTGGATAGGTTTCATTAATAGCAACTTATTTTTTTTCACAGTTTAGGAGGCTACAAGTCTGAATTCAGGGCCCCAGCTCTCGGGGGAAGGCTCTCTTTGTCCACTCTGGGAGAGAATCCCTGCCTCAGATTGCCCAGTATTCTTGGCATTCCTGTATATCTGCGTACGCCACCATTGTCTCCTCTATTTGTGCCAACTTGCTTCTCTGCCTAATCTGCTCTTTTCGTATCTAAAAGTAAATAGGTTTAAGACGTGCTGTACACTGATACTGACATGACCTGATTAATGTAACAAAGAAAACTCTACTCCGAAATGAGATTACAACCTGTTTTATTCAGCTAGGGCTGCTCTAACAGAAATACCACAGAGTGGATGGCTTTAACAAAGGAACGTTTATTCTTACATAGTCCGGTAGGCTACAAGTCCAGATTCAAGGTGTCTGCTCCAGGGGAAGACTTTCCCCTTGTCAGCTCTGGAGGAAAGTCCAGTATTTTATTAGTCTTTGTCCAGGGAGCACCTTGAGGCAGGAACCTCAGGTCTGAAGGACATGCTTTTCTCCCAGTGCTGCTTGCTTGGTGGTACGAGTTTCCCAATTCTCAGCATGCTTCTCTTTCCTTTTATCTCTTGCAGGATGAAAGGATTAAGGATGGGGCAAGCCATACTCCAGGGAAACTCTTTACCGTGGAGCAGGGAGGTGATCCTATGAAGGAATTTACAGCCCCACCTTAATCCTTTAACATACGGTATAGGTAAACCACAAAATGGAAGAGCAGCCACAAGATACTGAGAATCATGGCCCAGCTACATGGCTACCCATATTTTGGGGGGGACATAATTCAATCCATGACACAGACACAGGTTAGAATTTACAACACATATTTTAGGGGACACAATTCAATCCCAACAGCCTTTCACACTGAAGCTGGCAGCTTGTACTGTCTCTGGCTATATGAGCTCTCATGTAACTGACAGTTTCATCAAATTCTAATTCCCTGAAGAAGGACCAAGATGATCTAAACTCTGCCGTACCCCTCACTGTTCCTTTCTCCAACCCCCACCATCCAAGTCCTATTTGCTGCCAACATAATTCTCTTTAGGGAGACACTCTGAGCTACAGAATTGTGCATGACTCTGCCTGCAGATTATCACTAGTAACTTCAAGGACTGACCAGCCTTGTGCCTGTCACAGGGTCCTGCCACATTCCTCTCAAGTTTTGCCCCAGAATTTTATAATTAAATAAAAATCAATAGAGAGGACAGATGGAGAAAGGAGGGGAGAGTAGCTGGGAAAGGAAGTCAGTGGTGGGTTACAGATACACTGGCCTTAGAGCCAGGAAATAAACAAAAATGTTACCCATGCTTGGCAAGACTTAACATCAAGTGGTCCATGAGGGTAAATTAATTTGACATTGCTGGTAATAGAAATGATCAGAAAGAACTTATCCTCTAATTATGTGGATATCATGTGCAGTGTTGCCAGGATTCTGCTATAACTCAGCATTAGTTAAATGTATCATCAAAAGTTTGATTGAGTTCTCTTATTGCCATTAAAATGTCAATCTTCTGGAGCATATGATAGAGCTAGCCCTTTAATTCCTGTTGGGAAATGAGGCCAAAATGGCCTGGAAGGGAAATAAAATACACATCCTTTTCTTTCTAAAGCATTTATATAGTTAGATTTGAAATATTTTTACATCAGGGCAGCCTTTGCCCTCAGTACCCTATCCTGACCTACTACAAGTTTTTAGTGCTTAGCTCAGTTCTAGGCACATGGGGATTCAGTGAATAAATGTTTATTACGTGAGTGAAAGATGAATGAATGATAAGAAAGGAAAATGAATCTTGCACTGTTTTCTCTCATTTAGTAAGCCACAGACCAAAAAGAACCATGAGGACAAAGGTAAGAGGCTTCGTGCTTGACAGTTATCTTCCTTCTGGGAACCTGGGAAGTAGCATTACCAGCCTTTGCAACTCAGGGACCAAAGAGGGAGGAGCTACCAAGTGTCTCCGTTTTCTAGTTTTGCTGAAACAGAAATGCCACAGATGGACGGCTTTAACAAAGAGAAACCTATTTTGCACAATTGCGTAAGCCAGAAGTCCAAATTCAGGGCATCAGCTCCAGGGGAAGACTTTCTCTGTCTTTCCACTCTGGAGGAAGGTCCTTGTTATCAGTCGTCCTCTGATGTAGGAGCTTCTCTGTGCAGGAACCTCAGGTGTCAGGATGCTCTGCGCTCTGGCACTACTTTCTTGATGGTGTGAGGTCCCTCCATCTTTCTGCTTGCTGCTGTCTTTTGTATCTCAGAAGAGGTTGGCTCAAGACACAACCCAATCTTGTCAGGTGAGTTCTGCCTCATTAATATAACCGCTGTCTCTTTTACCTCATTAGCATCATGGAGGTCAGATTTATAACACATAGGAAAATCACATCAGATGACAAAAAGGCAGACAATCACACAATAATGGGAATCATGGCCTAGACAAACTGATACACATATTTTGGGGATACACAATACAGTCCATGACACCAAGGAGAGTCAGCATCACCTCAAAATCCCCACAGCATGCTGAGCTCTCATTACCACGTCCTGGTGGAGAACTCACAATGGTGTTTGTTAGGAGACTGAGTCCACTACTGACTTTATCTCCCATGGCCTCTCAATGGGTTTCTCTTGCTTCCCCCTCTCCACAGCTCTCTTATGCAATACCTGAGCTGAACAGACTTTTTTAATAGGGGTGTCATGGATTATACTGTGTTCCCCCAAAAATGTGTGTATTGATTTGCCTGAGCTATGAGTCCCAGTATGGTGCAATTCCAGCCATGTGTTGTGAATCCTGCCTCTGTGATATTGGTGAGGGAGAATGGGCAGCAGGTGTGCTGGTGAGGCCGGACTGCAGTTACCAGCTGTGGGACATAAGGGAGAGAAGTGAGCATAGAGAGTTGGGAACCTCATACTTCCCAGACGGAGAGCAGAGCACATCCTTTGGACCTGAGGTTCCTTTGCTGAGATGCTCTCCTGGAACTTGAGCTCAGCCTACCGGACTGTGACAATTCCTACTGAATGGACTTGTAACTCATAAGTGGATTTATGGCTTCCTGGACTGTGTCAATAAAGTTTCTCTTCATGAAACCATCCACTCATGGCATTTTCTGTTAGAGCAATACCAGGTGACTAAAATAGGGGCTAAGTGTGTTTTATATTTTTGGATTTGGAAAGTGTTGCTTTTTAACAGGTTCTCTTTTTTTTTTTTTCCTTGTATTTGGGTATTGCAAGATAGAGAGTATTGAAAGCAAGAAGATAACAGTTACTGGTGTTTGGCTTTTTTATTTTACCTGCTGAACACAAAGATTGGTTCTAATTCATCAATAAACTCAAGTAAAATGCTGTTGTTAGGTACCGTTGACTTGATTGTGACCATGGCGACCCTGGGCACAATAGAACAAAACCCGGCCTGGTCCCGCGCCACCCTCACAGTCACTGTGATGCTCGAACCCATTGTTGCAGCCCCTGTGTCAGTCCCTCTTGTGGAGAGCCTTCTCTGTCATGGACCTGCTACTTTACCAAGCATGATGTCCTTCTCTAGGAACTGATCTCGCCTAGTAACATGTCCAAAGCATGCAAAATGTGTACAGTTAAAATGCCGTCCTGGGGAGAAAGTTACAGTACAGAGCTAATAAAGATCTTAAAAAACCCAGTGCTGTTCAGTCAGTTCTGACTCAGCCTTCCCATTATCCCGTTTGACATGTTGAGTTAAAGCATTCATGAACACATTGAAACGGATAAACAAAGGCAGATACCACGGGAAAGATGTGCCTGTGGGCCAGCTAACCTGGGTTTGTAGGGGTTCCTTCAGTTTTAATGTGGTGATTGACCACTTGCTTTGGTGGTTCTACACGCCTCCCCACCACCACCACCACCAAGAGGCCAAAACTGAAAGTCTGGCCTTTGCCTGAAAATATACTAATGAGACTACAGACCACTAAAGATCTTAAAGATAACTGAGAATATATTCTCTCTCTTTGCCAATATCAAATATGAAGCCTGAGGACTTGGGGCAACTGTAAAACTAAAACCCACTGCTATCAAGTTGATTCAATTCATTGCAAACCTATAGGACTGAGTAGCACTGCCCAGTAGGGTTTCCATGCAGTGGCTGGTGGATTTGAACTGCGGATCATTGGAATTCTTAACCACTGTACCCAGGGCTCCACTGAGGCAACTGTATGCATGTATACATCATATCATGTCATGTATCATACCATGTGTATATCATATACATATGGGAGACTTATTAGATTTAAATAGAATGTGCCTTCAAAGCCTTATTTTTCTTCATAATGATTAATGGGTATAGACTGGTGGATATGAGTTCAGAATCTGTGACCTGAAGACAAGTCACTCAGTGTCTACATGTGGTCTTTACTCATAGATCCATTTCCTGCTCTTACTCTGTTCTGGTCTGCTTTGCAGAGACTGGCTCATGCAAATTACACTTCCCAGGCTTCCTTTCAACTGGCATCCCACTTGGTTTGGCCAATGGGAGGGGCAGAGGGAGACTAGAAGGCAGAAAAAAGAGAGAAAACAGAGTATTTCTCCCTGCCTTCTCTTGTTTTGAGTCTAGGTCTCTGGAAATGACTGAGTCTGTTCTGTGGTCCTCCCCCACTAGGCTTCCATAACTTCTGCCTTCTGATGACATGGCCTCCTCCCTGGATCTCTGTATTTGCTGGAGTATAAATAACTTATCACTATTGCTAATTTCTGAGTTGCCTCACCCCTCCTATTTCCCCTTCCACCTGCTCAGACAGCTTTATAACTGTGCCCCATATTAAGTTTCCTGTATTGAACCTAGCGTGGACTCTATTTGTAACTTATACACTCTATATGTCTATTTACTAACTGGTGTAAAGAGGATAATAATAGCACTGACATTATACTGTTGTGGAAATTGGTTAACATATAGAAAGTGACTGTCACACAGTAAGCAATCAGTATTAGCTGATATTATTTAGAATACCCTCATCTTAAATATTGGCAGTGAACAGGACAAGAGTAACCAAATTCTACCTTTATGAAAGAGAGAATGTTTCAGATAGAAAGTTATACATTATCTGTAAATCTAGTTACTCAGCACTGGTGAAGCCTTTGGGAGCTAATGAAAAGTCATTGTTTCAAACCTATGAGTCACTCTGAAGGGTAAAGATGTAGCAGTCTGCTCCCATAAAGATGACAGTCTTGGAAGCCCCATGGGTCAGTTATGCTGTGTCCTGCAGGTCACTATGAGTTGGGATCAGCTGGAAGGCAATGAGGTATCTAGAGCTGTTACTTAGCTGTCAGTCAAAAAACAACTCAATTCATTTGTTTGGTTATGTTAATCAACGGTTTGAAAACCCTACAAGGACAAGTTGGTCAGTGTATTGTAAAGTTCATTGACCAGATCATGTCCATCTGAGAACAGCAACCTGCAGCAATATGTACATTTTGACTCTTGATCATGTGTTCACTAGGCTGAATCTGCTGTGCTCACAAATCAAGCTATTAACACACTATCAGTTTACCTGGCAAAGTGATTAACTGAAATGGTGCATGTATTTCTACCCCCACCACTCTAAATCTAATTTCCGGAATTTTAAATAATATGCTTAATATGTTTAAGCTTGGTGCATCTTAAGGCAACTTGATTAGTAGAGAGGAAGGTCTGATACTCACCTGTTTTCCTACTCTTTTCAGCTCACCAATTGTTCTTGTGAAGGTACATCTGTTCTCTGAGCCCCAAATAATATATCTGGTTCCCTACTGGGCGTGTCCCCTTGGGTGATACTTAGGTACCTAAAATTTAGCATGTTCAACTTGGAGGTTTCTTATTTCCCTTAAAAACTGTTTTCCCCTCTCACTAAATGGTGAGACATTTACCTAGTTCCTGAGACAGCCAGAATGCATGGATATCCTTGATGCCTACATTTCCCTCACTGTCTGCTCCAGTCCCTCACCAGAGCTTACTGAGTCTGCACAAACTTGGTCCCTTCTCTTCTTCTCCAGTCCCATTCTGTGCAAACCTGGTAGCCTCCATCATGTGCCTACCCTGCTAACTGATCTCCACTGCCCAGACTTTTCATCTCCATTCCTCACAGAGTAGTCTAAGTCATCCTTTAAAAAATGTAACTTGGGTTATGTTAGCCCACCTGCTACAAAACCCTCAGTGGCTTCCTACAGTAGCTAGAAGAGAATGAAAAATTCTAAGACTGGAAAAAAAAAAATCCACTGCCATCAAGTTGATTCCAACTCATAGCAACCCTGTAGAACAGAGTAGAACTGCCCCGTAGTGTTTCCAAGCAGTGTCTGGCAGATTTGAACTGCCGACATTCTCGTTAGCAGCAGTAGCACTTAACCACTACATCAGTAGACTTTTCCTAGAGGTCATAAGGTTGTGCATAGTCTAGCCTCCATAAATTTCCAACTTCATCTTTTATTCCTGCTCTTTCTGTTTATTCTTCTCAACTGCTCTGGCCTCTGACAGTTTCTAGAACACATCAGGATTCTTTCTCAGTCTTTTCTTTGCTAATCCCTGTGCCTCAAATGGCAGCACTGATGGCATAGTGGTTCACAGCTCAGAATGCTCACCAAAAGATGGGTCATTCAAATCTACCACCTGCTCCTTGGAAACTCTATGGGGCAGTTCTACTCTGCCCTATAAGGGTCTCTGAGTCAGAATCAACCTCAATGGGTTTGTTTATTTTGTATGTAACATATTCTTCTGGTTTCTTCTCCCTTTTAGTCCTGTAGTCTTCAAGGTCAATGCCACCGCCAAGAAAAATACTTACTCAGCCATCTTTCCTAAAACAGAGTCCTCAGTCATTATCTATCGAAGAAACTTCTTTTTCTTCATAGCACTAATGCCAATGTTTTGTCATGTAACTCTAAGCTTTTGCTCATTTTCCTTTGTATTCCTAGTTACTACTAGAGTACCTGGGGCATAGTAAGTATTCAGTGAATGAACAGTTAAATAAATGAGGGTCTATAAAATAAGGAAAACCTGGAGGTGTAGTGAGTAAATGCTATGACTGCTAACCAGAAGGTCACCAGTTTGAATCCACCAGGTGCTCCTTGGAAGCTCTATGGGACAGGTCTACTTTGTGTATAGGGTCGTGTGAGTCAGAATCAACAGCAGGTAAAAACACATCAAAGCCCACACATGACAGTAGTGGAAGCATAGGATTCCAGAACTTTCTAGCCCACTCATGGCATACTCCAAGTTAATGACACGTTTGTGTAAAAGGCTCTGGTGCCTGAACTGTGTGCTGATTAAGTCTGATTATTACTACTGAATTAATTTGAAGATAAATCCTGTCTCTATCCTGTTAATCCCAGAGTCCATAAGCCAGCCAAGCAAGTGCCGTCGAGTCGGATCCGAAAGGAACCAAATTAATTTTTATGTCTTTTCATGTGTTAATCAGAGTTTTATTTAGTATTGCATTTTCCATCACTTAATTATAAGGAAAAGAAACCCAAAAGCAAATAATTGACCATTTTTAAGGAATTACAGCTTTTGATGAAGAATCAAAAAGCCATATGTTATTGCGGTAAGAGAATAGCCGTATGAGGAATTTTACATTATTCCAGCTGGGAGAGTGGTTATTCCATTTCCTTCTTGGGGCATCTCTACCACACTAGAGGGGGCTGTTGTACTGAGTTTTCTTATTTAATGCTCAAAATAATTCTTTTTAAATAGATCTGATGTGGCTCTCCTTTACTTAGGCTAAGAAACTTATAAAATGATGACTTGTACCCATGAATACTTTTTCTATGGGCAAATCCAGTTTCCTGTTAGAGGAGTCACTATTCTTTATGGTCAGGGGAATTGGGTATTATTCCAAGTACCTATCAGTTCTTCCAGATCCTCCAGAATTCAGATGAAGCACACAGTAGAATCACTTAGTGAAGAATTCCTTTGAAAGGTTGCTTTTATTACATTTAATTCCTAAATATCCACTGAATTACATTACTTTATGTTTATTTGATGCCATTTTCTTTCAAGGTAAAGAAGTGAGTATTGTTTTTCTACATTTGTGTTGTATCAGCATTTGGGAGAAAGATAAGCAGAGGTCTAGATAGCTCGAATTCTTGCTTGGAAGCCTACAAAATTGAGTACTTATGGAATTAATATTTAAAATTGTGTATCTAGGCATAATTGTATATATAGAGAGAAAAAACTAGAGGGTAAGAGATTGGCCATAAGAGAATTTTAAAGGCTTAAAAAAAAATCTCTTCTACCTTTGCAAAGCCTAACAAATTCTTTGATGATCTACAATGCAGTCACCTGATTATTTATATGTAGAACCCCAGATCCCACAGCTGAGCACCCACGGTAGGTAAGGTGATGGAAGGAGAGGGCACTGTGGCGAGGCTAGAGGTGAGCAGGACTCTGGATCTGCAAGGAGTTGGCAGATCATCTCGTGCTCAGGCCACTGAAGTGGTCTCCCCAAGGCCACATGGTTAGGATTCCAGTTCAGTATTGTGCCTCCAAGCCCAGATCCCTCTTCTATGTGAACCTTTCCGTTTTAAGGGCTAGGAAGTCATTCATCATTGTGAGCAACCAGTGGTACCAAGATACCAAGCAGCTTTGTTCTTGTTTTGCAAATAGAAAAGTAAAAGATTCTGAAAAGAAATTAAATACTTGGATATCAGTAATTAATTACAGTCCACTTAGGAAGTCAGGACCCTCTGGTCAGTGTCCTGACTACCAGCCACCAAAAGGCACTCCTTAGAAGAAGCAAGTATCAGATGTGTGTGGAGGAGAAGAAAGTTCAGTTTCCACAAACAAATGTCTTTGTATGTCTTAGCTGTTATTCCCCAGGAAACCCTGGTGGCATAGCCTTTAAGTGCTACCAGGAGCTCCCTGGAAGCCCTGTGGAACAGCTGTACTCATCCTATAGGGCCACTGTGAGTCAGTCAACTCAGCGGCAGTGGGTTTTTATTACCCAGTAATAAACATGGGTTAAGAGGGTGAAATGAAAGCTACCTCTTGTGAATGATAAATGGTGTATGTTCTTCCACTTCTCTTACCTGCTCTGGATACTAAAAATGCCCTGACGTTGTCCTCTTGTCGCTCTTCCCTTCCCTCCCGCAGGACTGCTCTATGTTGGCTTCAGTGCCTGCATGTTTGGGCTGTACAGCTTCATGCCCATTGTCATAAAGAAAACCAGTGCCACTTCTGTCAACCTCTCTCTGCTCACAGCAGACTTGTACAGCCTATTCTGTGGATTGTTTCTCTTCCACTACAAGGTAAGCTGAGTCGGTACTCCTTTGGGAGGCAATACTTGTTAGGAAATAATGTGTTGCTTACAAGTAGGAGTGCGCTGGTTTTGCGTAGAGAAACGGGCCTCAGCTCTGGTTGGCTAATTCCATGTTTTAGATATTCACATTTCAGCCATAAGACCAAGGCAACATTTTATCATAAGGGACCAGTAACCACAGACATTTGATAGTGAAAGATAAGAAACAACCACAAAAGAAGAGCCTTTTGAATTTTGGAGGACAGTTCTTTAGACACCATTTAGTCCAGAAGCTAATCATTTTCCAGCCTGAAGCTAGAAAGATTTTTAGAACTCTCCAACTACAACCACAAAACAGATTCTGCCAAAAGCACTGGCAGAGTGTGACCTCACTGGAGAAAAGAACGAGTTCCTGTAGTTTCTGCTTCATAGACATTTTTTACAGCAGATATGAATGGGACATGCTAGTGCATGAGGGATAGTTTCTTTACTAAAAGACTGGGGTTTGGGTAAAGGAATACAAAGAAATACTATACCATATTTGCGATTAATATAACAGCCCATGAAGAGAGGAAGAACCTATCCAGTCCAAAGATGACAGTCTCATAGAAGGCAAGATTCTACCTTGTCCTTACCAAAGACAAGCATGGGTTATGGTGTGCTGAAGTCAGAGGCTATTCTTAACATAGTAGCCCCAACAGCCATCAACAGTCACTCAGAACTGGTATATAACAGGTCACCCATCTGCCATTCCTTAACTAAACCTCTAAACAAAGGGTTAGTGTAGACTAGAGCCTAGTGGGGAACAGGTCAGAAATGGAATGTCCAAGCAGATGAAACCAAACTTGTTAGCTGCCACTGAGTCAAGTCAAGCTCATGGCAACGCTGTGTAAAACAGAATAAGACACTGCCCACAACGGCAACAGTTTCCTGACCACTGGTTTTCTAAGCTCATTTATGAGTTCCTTCTACCACAGAGGATTCATCTTCCAGCACTGTATCAGACAATACTCTGTTTTGTTCCACAAGATTTCACTAAGTTTTAGAAGTAGATCACCAGGCTTTTCTTTCTAGTTTCTCTTAGTCTGGAAGCTTTGCTGAAGCCTAGCCAACAATGGTGACCCTGATGATATTTGAAATACCCATGGCATAGCTTCCAGCATCGTAGCAACATGCAGGGCATCACAGTATGACAAACAGACAGACAGGTGGTAGGAGAACAAAGAAAGAAGGACAGACAAAAGAAGAAGGAAAAAGAAGCACAACTGTAGCTATTTATAGCCAAATGCTTCACCAGTTGTTATATTTAACATTACAGTCACGGTGGTGTGCCCAGCTGAAGGGGCATGCTTGGTCAGCAGAGTATCTTTAACTACATGAAACCAAGGTTGCAGGTTCCCAGAGAAGTGCTAGACTGGAGAGTATTTACTGGAGATGTCCAGAGGGAAAGCACCTGAAATAAATAATCAAAACTATTGTTGAGAAAAGCCAAAGTAACAGTAAGGAATAGACCGAGGAAGGTAGACACAAGTGGGAAAGAAATCAGTAAAGAAGGTTAGTGGCAAGAGGAGCAGAAGCAGACCTGGAAGACTGGAGAGGTAGAGAAGGTGGCTGTGACTGAAGACAAGAATTAAATGGTTAAATTCCTACTGTATTTTGTCAGACGTGGTGGCAAAAATGACATCTTAAACTGGTCAGGCATAGACAATACTTCGATACTGTTTGTAAGTTGATATATCTGTATAATGTAATTTTTGCTTCCTAATCTCATTCTGGTCCTCATTTTGCTGATTTGAAATAAAACCCTTTAAGGTAACTGGAGACTGTGTTGACCAATCAGAAACCCTGGTCACATAGTGGTTAGATGCTATGTTTGCTAACCAAAAGGTCAGCAGTTCAAATCCACCAGGCACTCCTTGGAAACACTGTGAGGCAGTTCTACTCTGTCCTATCAGGTTGCTGTGAGTTGACATCAACTCAACAGCAGTGTGTTTGGTTGGATATTGACCAATCAGGATCCCTGCTTAGAGACATGTATGCAAAGCCTTGTTAGTATTATGGGTAACTCATATTAGAACATAAGGCAAATGCTTTATTTCTCCTTTCTCTTAATTCTCATTGTACTTATAATTGGCACACCACTGAGTTCTTAATACACACTACCTTGTATTATTCTCTAGTTGTTATATTATCTCTGCAAAGAAATAAATACTTGCTCAATTCAAACCTTAAAAAAAAACCTTCCCAGCCAATGCCATTGTTTGAAAAATTCATTCCCTGCCCCCAACCAAACCCCAACTCCCTGCCCCTGGAGTTTACCTTGGATTTCCCAGATGAGAAGAAGACTGGGAGAAACTTGAGACTAAATGACTCCAGGTTTCCCACCACGACCACCATAGGCCATCTTAGAAAACTGACTTTAAGAAATATGTTATTGAAGGTTTTTTCAATCATTATAAGAGTATTATTATTCTAAATGCAAACATCTTGCTAATTTTGTAAAATTCAAAAATGATGGGGTGTATGTGTGCTTGGGGAGGTGGGAGAAGAAGCTGGTTATACCTTTTTTAAAAATTATTTCATTGTACTTTAGGTGAAAGTTTACAACTCAAGTTAGTTTCTTGTTCAAAAATACACACGTTGTTTTGTAACATCAGTTGTAATCTCCACTGTATAAGAAGCTGGTTGTACTTTTATCTGTGTTCTTTAGAGGCATGTCTGTTGAGGTTTTTTAGCCCATTTTTTAATTGAGTTGTCTTTTTATTGTTGAGTTGTAGGAGTTCTTTGCATATTCATGATGCTAGATCCTTATCAGTTACATGATTTGCAAATATATTTTCTCTCATTTTGTGGATTGTCTTTTCACTTTCTTGATAGTGTCCTCTGAAGCACAGAAATTTTAAATTTTGGCAAAGTTCAACTTACCTGTTTGATTGTATTTTTATAAACATGAAATTAAACAAGTAAATCTCACCACTGCTGTTGACCCTCCAAGTCACCACTGGTTGTTGCCCAGGGCAGCTGCTCTGCGGGGCTGCCAGAGGGTCCTTTTAATTGCCTTCCATTGAGTGCTCTGAGGAGATAGGTGAAAAGTCACAGCCTAAGGACAAGGAGATTCCCTAAGAGGAGGGTTCATTTAACTCTGAAGAGTGTAGTGTGGCAGTGTAGGTTTTAAAAAGCTGAAGCACTGGTCTGACTATCACAGGGTCCATTTTAGTGGTCTAGGGTAGAGCTTCGGCAGATTTTAAAGGTGCCCCAAGTGATTCTAGTGTAAAGCCAGAATTGAAAGCTGTAGGTTCAGACTTTCAATGGCTGCAGGTTGGTGGAACTAGGACCTATGTGTACACAAAGGAAGTAGGACCAAGATTATTGCTAACTGTGAAGTATGATAGAAACCCTGGTGGAGTAGTGGTTAAGTGCTATGGCTGCTAACCAAGAAGGTCAGGGATTCAGGGATTCAAATCCACCAGGCACCCTTGGAAACTCTATGGGGCAGTTCTGCTCTGTCCTGTAGGGTTGCTATGAGTCAGAATTCACTTGATGGCACTGGGTTTGGTTTTGTTTTGTAAAGTATGATGAGCTGTTAACAGTCATCTGAAAATGGAATAGTCTTACTTAGTAAGCAGGAGAGCCAGAATGAACTTGAGGGCAATGAGTTTGGTTTTGGAATTCAGAGGAGTTCCAGTAGAAGCTGGAAAAGTACTTGAGAAGGATAATGTGGAGGGGTCTCATGCTTCAGACCTGAGGATTGGACCAGTGACCTCTAAGATCTCATTTGGTTTTACCAAAACCTGTAGTTATGGTTTATTCTTTCACTTAATCGTGATGTGTTTAATCTAAACAACATTCTGGTCTGACTGTAAAGATCAGACCAAAGGTGAGAGGAGAGGGCTACTTTCTCACAGATGTTACTTACCCAGGCAGAACTAAATGACTAAATGAAGATCTGCTGGCCAACATTGATTACCTGTTTTTCTTTGCTTTCCAACCTTGGGAAAAAAAATCGATTCCCTTCCCCACCCATCAGTCTCCTTTCCCCAGATTCTCTGCCTCTTCTGCTGACTGTCATGTGCTGTGCTGTGAAGCCACACATTCCTGGGAAGCAAATGACCTAATTCTAAATTAGGTTCTTTGGATGGTATAATACTATTGCAAACTCTAATTTGACAAGACTTTTGAGAAATGGCTACATGTTTCTGGTTTTTATTACCTGACAACATTATTGGATCCAGAACAGTAAATCTACAGTAGCAATCCATAGAAAATACAGGAAATGAGTTTTACTGGGCCTCAGAGACTCCCAAAATCAAACCAAGGAAAAGATTGGCGTGAAGCTCTTCCATTTGTTGGTGTGTTGGCTTTTCAGGGTCAGAATTGTGCTTTATGAGACTTACCACCTTAGATTTATTGTCAAAGAAGCAAAGTTTTGAAACTGAAAAGTTATTATTTTCTAACACTGCTATAACAAATTACCATCAATTTAGATGCTAAAAACAACCTGAATTCTTATCTTACATTTCTGGAGGTCAGAAGTCTCCCTGGACTAAAATCAAGTATTAGCAGGGCTGCGTTGCCTCTGGATGCCTCAGAGGAGAATCCACTTGCTTGCCCTTCCCACCTCCTAGGGGTGACCTACGTCTCTTGGCTCATGGCCCCTTCTGCCTTCTGGGAAGCCAGCAGTATGACGTCTTCAGATTTCTTCTTTCTTGACCCTCACCTTAATCTCTTATAAAGATTCTTGTGTTTAGATCGGATCCACCCAGATAAGCCAGGATATCTCCCATCTCGTAATCCTTAATGCAATCACATCTGTAAAGTACCTTTACCGTGTAAAGTTATATATTCATAGGCTGTAGGGATTAGGACATGTGCATCTTTGGGGGACTGTTATTCTGCATGGAGACTATTAATAATTATCCTAGGACAATAGGATGTACTGGCACTAAGCCAGGCCAGCTAGTGGATGTGCTATTTAAGGGTCATGCCTGGGCAATGAAGATAGCGTTGGATGAGGTAAAAGCACATTCTCTGCTCTGTGTTGTGCTAGTTGAATCTCCTACTCTATTTTTTAAAGCAGTCTGGTTTCCTGCTAATTTGTGCTTTTAATAAAGAAAACACTAAATCGTATAGAGAGAAAATGAATGAGGGTAGGAAGACCACTTCACTATCCATTGTGTGACATAAGAACATGGACTTCAGAGTCTAATGGACCTAGGTTTAAAACATGGCTTCTGTTTCCGTACATTGGACCAGCTGTCATTACTAGTCTCCAAGGTGGTGAGACTTACCTCGCAGGCTTACTGAAAAGGGGAAAGTAGATCACTAATATAAAGTGGCACAGTGTAAGAACTCAGTAAACCATGGCTCCTCCCTGTCACTCCCATTTAGAGATGTTAGTAAGTTCCCAGTTTCATTAGTTAAAATTCTGAAGGCACATGTATTTTTTTTTAATCCCATATGATGAAAATTTATTTTC
Source organism: Heterohyrax brucei (assembly GCA_028571685.1). Classification (NCBI taxonomy): domain Eukaryota; kingdom Metazoa; phylum Chordata; class Mammalia; order Hyracoidea; family Procaviidae; genus Heterohyrax; species Heterohyrax brucei. The sequence continues at coordinate 140,722,337 of CM053144.1, forward strand.
TTAAATTTTTGCCAGCAGAAAAATGCAGCGACGGTGGTTACTTTTCTGTAAGCGGTGATCAGCAATAATGCATTTTACTGATTATACATAGTTCAAGATTAGTAATTGCTACTTCATTCCATTTTTTGAATTTCAATCTTATTTTAAGCTTCTATAATGGTATTTAGCTCGTAAAATTTTTGTGTGAATTCTCTCTAACTTATTCCTTGTTCGAAAAGGCAAAACCAAGGTTTCATGCATAAAAAATTAGAAAATTATTCTATCAGTCATGGTCAACTGAATACCTTTCTTTGCTGCTTACAATAGAATTTTTAAGTGATAACCAGAAATACAGAACACTCAAGAGATGTTAAAATACCAGTGACTTCTCTCACTAAATGCCAGCATGCATTGAACAGTCTTCAGAAAAACAGTGGCTGATGCTGGATATTGGGATCTTCTCTTTTACCCTACATTTTGAAGATAGCTTATTTCACACATTTTGCCATTTTTTAAGGTTTAATATTGCTATGAAATGGCCATAATAGTTAAGAGTAATTTCATAAGAAGAGATTATTTGTATAGTTTTACTAGAATGAACTTGAAATGTGATAGAAAAAAAAATAAACATTATAAGGAAACTCTTCAAGTCTCCGTCAAATCCATACTGCACCACCCCAAAGCACAGGTGATCCTGTTGGAAGGGTAACACTTTAGGTAGGTTAGAGCTCCATACAGGAGCCCAAGTGGTGTAGTGTTACAAGCTGCTGATTGCTAACCAAAAGGTTGGCTGTTTGAAGTCACCAACAGTTTTGAGGGAGGAAGATGTGGCAGTCTGCTCAGCAGAGATTCACAGCCGTATTAACCCTATCTGGTCATTATGAGCTGGAACTGACTTGACAGCAGTGTGTTTGGGAAAGGTTCCGTAGAGCTGCTTCTCTTATATCAGGAACATGTTTTTATCATCCAAATACTAATATACTAAAATAAGAAACAAACAAATCAGAAGGAGAAATTTCAAAATCACTTGTCCACAAAGGCTAGTCCATATATACTAAATAGAATCCGACTCGACGGCACTTGGCTTGGCTTCTGTACACTGACATTAAAAAATATTTCAAGTGTTTTGGACTCATCTTTATACCAGTATTTTGTTTGTTTGTTTGTTTCTCTGTAATTGCTATGAGTTCTTTTCAACAAATCATCAGAGAAGTTTCTCATATTCCCAAGTGCCTATGCTAACAATCCAGGTCATATCCTATGAGGATAGGTGTAGAGCCCTGTAATCTACCCTGATCTTCCCCATTAGCTACTAAAAATCACATCTCACATACGCCTGTTTCTCTTACTGTGTTTTTGTCATAAGAGATTTGGCCATACACACACATACAAAAATTAAAAAACTTACTAATGCTGATCACTCAATGTAATAATCTACTCTTATGCATTAAATTTAAAAGAACTCTGTTGAACAAACATTTATTTATGTATTTATGTGGGGCGCTATTCTAGATGCTTAGCTCTTCATTTATAAATAAAGATGGCCAGTGATCACCAGGCGGAGTAATGCAAATGATGAGATTCCAAACTACTGAAACCTGAACAGAGCAATAATTTCAAGCATCCCTAACATCTGACTGGCAAACCAGAGAGTTTGCGGAGATTCCATTAAGAGTGGAATCTTTCATGAGACGTGGATGAGAATTTTGAGCCAAGCAAACCTGCTGATCCTCTGTGGCAGGAAGCAATTTCAGTAATGTAACTGTGCTTTAAAAGCCAAGGCAGACAGCCTCAACCTCTGGCAAGCCAGGAACAAAAGAGCAGTATTGCCCATCTTATTTATAAAAATATCCTCATAAGTGGCCTGTTATATACAGAGAGAGAGAGAAAGGACAGTATCTTCAAAGGCTGTTCATTTTAAGCTCATAGTACCCAAATGAAATTCTAAATGGGAGATTTTAAAATTAATATTTAGTATTTTGTCTTTATAGCTATCTGCATTATTTAAATTGTTGTCAAGATAAAGCTAATAACCACCAAAAAAAAAAAAAAAAACAGACCCACTGGCATCAAGCCAATTCCTACTCATAGTGACACAATAAGACCAAGTAGAACTGCTCTATAGAGTTTCCAAGGAGAACCTGAAGGATTTGAGCTGCTGACCTTTTTTTTGGTTAGCAGACGTAGCAATTAACCACCGCACCACAGTAACACACAGCACTGACCCAGTCAGCGTTTTTCATGTGTACGATTCAGCGAGACTAATTATATCAGTCATGTTGTACACGCATCACGAATGTCTACTACCAAATTTTTCATCACCATAAGCAGAAACTCACTGCTTCATAACAGTGATTTCCTCTTTCTCTCTCCTTCTCATTACTGGTAACCACTACTAAACTCTGATGTCTATACCTTTGCCTGCTCTAAATATTTTTGTATGACCCACTGATTCCACTGTTAGTTCCCTACTCAAGAGACTTGAAAAAACACAGGCACATGTTTACCAGTGTTCACTACAGCACTGTTTCCAATAGCTAAAAGGTGGACATAACCCAAATGCCCATCGACAGATGAAGAAATAAACAGAATGTGGTACATACACCCACCCCACCAAAAAAATGCCCAGCTGTTGAGTCAATTCCAACTCATAGTGACCCTATAGAACAGAGTAAAACTGCCTCACAGAGTTTCCAAGGATCATCTGGTAGATTTGAACTGCTGACTTTTTGGTTAACAGACATAGCATTTAAGCACAACCCCACAAGGGTTTCCCAGATACCCACAATGGACTGTATTATTCTGTCATAAAGAAAAATTAAGTTTTGATAATGCCATAACATGGATGAAATTTGAAATATTAATGGGGTGAAATAAGTTAGTCACAAAGGACAAACATATAATCTGACCTGACTAATATGAAATCTCTTCATTATTTTTTTAAACTATCTCTTGTGCAATAAATATTGGAGAAACTAGTTTTATAGAAACCCAAAAGCATTTTAACAGAAAAAAACAAGGTGATAAAGCAGCGAGTGTTTGAACTTGGGTTTGAGGTATCCATTTGCTGACCAACAGGTTGCAGTTCAAATCTGCCAGGTACTCCTTGGAAACTCTGTGGGGAAGTTCTGTTCTGACCTATAGGGTCGCTAGCAGTGGGAATCAACTCTGCAGCAGTGGGTTTGATTTTTGGTTTTATTTTGCTGAATTAGGGTAAGTATCATTAGCTTCTAAGGGTAGGGGAATGGCAGCTGTTCAGGAACAGGCTCCTTCTGTCTTGTGGTTCTGGCAACCTCTAGGACAGAGGTCAAAAACTATGAGCTGTGAGCCAGCTGTCTGTCTTCCTAAATAATTTTTTAGAGTACAGTGTTGCTCATTTGTCTACACAGTACCTATGGCTGCCTTCACACAGCAGCTGCAACAGCTGAGTATTTGTCACAGAGACTGTGTTATGGATTGAAGTGTGTCCCCCCAAAAATGCATGTTGATTTGACTCAGCTAGGCGTCCCACTATGGTGCCGTTCCTCCCGTGTGTTGTGAATCCTGCCTCTGTGATATTGATGATGGAGAGTGGGCCACAGTTGTGTTATTGAGGCATGGCTCAAGTTACAAGCTCGTGGGATATAAGGGAGAGAAGTGAGCAGAGGAAGTTGGGAACCTCACAGCACCAAGCAGAGCACGTCCTTTGAACCTGAGTTTCCTGTGCCAAGATGCTCTCCTTGACCGGACTGTGATGATTTGTCATGTTGAATGGACTTGTAACTTATGAAAGGATTTATAGCTTACTGGACTCTGATAGTAAAGTTTCTCCTTGTGAAGCCTTCCTTCCACTCGTGGTATTTTCTGTTAGAGCAGTACCAAGTGACTAAGACAGATTGTATGACCCACAAGACTAAAATATTTACCATTTGGCCTTTTTAAAAAAGTTTGAAAATCCTTAGGTTAGGGCTTCAGATCTCTGTGGTTGACTGTCTGTATCAGGCTGGTGGATGGACAAAGAGAGCCTGGAGGATAGGATGCTTTCATGGCTGTGTCTAGAAGGGTGTCCGTAACAATCCTCCCCATTGTTCTGGCCAGAACTCAATCCACGGCCACAGCTGGTTACAAGAGACACTGCAAAATGGAGCCAAGCTTTTGATGCAGGAAGAACAGAAGTTTAGTGAACAGAAAGCACTTCTTTGCCACACTAACAGTTTCTGTTTAGCGGGACTTTTGAAAAGATTGGAAAAGATGTGAATAAATTGTGAGGCCCCTCAAGCATCAATAGCCAGAAGTCCAAGTTCGAAACTTTGACATAAATTTATTCATAAACTCCACATCACAAACACATATTTTGAATTCACAACCTCAAGACAAGCTGTAAGGAAAAAAATAGAATGGAATAGAAATTTTACTAAAGTTCCAGATGGAAAGACTTCTTGTCCCATAGGGGTATAGCCGGGAAAAAACAACTGGTTGTTTCCCAGGAGAATGCGTGGAATGTGTTCCTTGCCAAGGTGCGCCATCTGGCCTCAGCATGCACACTCAGACAGCTGACTTTGCCAGCAGAACTGGATGATCTATCTCCTCAGGATCAGAATATTAATAAGCCAAGTTCACAGTTTGCTAATGTAAAGAATGACATTAAAGGCTGAAACAGAACCACCATTCTAAACGACTCCAGGAGTCCCCTTGGATGGGATAACTTTTTTTTTTTTTAATGACTCCCTTCCATGAAAGATGATTGGAATCTCTAGATGATGCAAAGAGTTAACATCCTCTGCTACTAACCAAAAGGTTGTGAGTTTGAGCCTACCCAGAGGTACCTGGGAAGAAAAGCTTGTGATCTACTTCTGGAAAAAAAAAAATCAGCCACTGAAAACCCTATGGAGCACAGTTCTACTGTGACATACATGGATCCCCATGAGTATGAGTTGACTCAAATGCACCTAGTGGTCTGAAAGACAGCTAATACTTTCATGCACTCTTCTGTTGTCCAGCCGTCATTTCCTGACTTTTGTATAATGTTTCCAAAGTGTCTATGATTTTAATAGTTAACTTCTGTTAATATAACTCTTACGGTTTTTAAGTCATATTACTGTACTTACTGCATTTGTTATGCTACCAGTCTGAAGTGCAAATTCTTGTTTTCTGAATTCCTTGTTTTGATTTATCTCTTGGCTGGATTTCATTGCTACTATTCATCATCACAAAGTAGAAATGCCCAGTATGGTTGTGCCAGCTGTGAAGAGTTCATATTTTTTCTTTATGAGGAATTTTTTCAGCAGATGGTAATGATGGTATTTTGTGATGAAAGGTACCATCATACTAGTTTTGTTGTATCGGGAAGTATTCATAGTAAGTCTTTGCTTTCTTGAAGACTTTTCTTGTATTTGTATGCAAAGTGTAACTTCCCTGGATTACAGTGTTTTTTTCTCGGCACTGTATAGGCATCGTTCTTTTGTTTTTGAGAGTGGAGCATTCCATCAGTCTTTTTAATATCTTTTAGTGTATGGATTATATCATTAACAAGTTTTGTTTTTAATGAACCACAACTACCAGACTGAGTCCAGTACAACTAGATGGTACCTGGCTGCCACCACTCACTGCTCTGACAAGGGTCACAGCAGAGGGTCCTGGATGGAGTTGGAAAAAAAAAAGGACAACAAAACTGTAGGTAGCTCTCTCTCTCTCTCTCTGTCTCTCTCTCTCTCTCGTACACACACATACACACACACAAACCGTAGCTCTCTCTCATACACACACACACACACACAGAGTCAGACTTATTGGTCTTACAGAGACTAAAGAAACTCCAAGAGTATAGCTCTCAGACACTCTTTTAACTCTTAATGATGTCACTGCTGAGTTCACCTTTTAGGCAAAGATTACCAGTCCAAACTCACTGCCATCAAATTGGCTGCAACTCATAGCAACCCTGTAGAACAGTGAAGAACTGCCACATTGAGTTTCCAAGGGCCATCTGGCAGATTTGAGCTGCCAACTTCTTGGTTAGCAGACATAGCACTTAAGCACTATGCCGTCAGGGTTTCCAGCCAGCAATTAGACAGACCATTAAGCAAAATAAGACTAAAAGGGCACAGCAGCCCAGGGGCCAGGACAGAAAAGCTGGTAACAGGGAACCCAAGGTCCAGAAGGGGGTGTTGACATGTGGCGGGGTGGTTAACCAATCTCATAATTAATATGTGTACTAACAGTTTAATGAGAAGCTAGTTTGTTCTATTAATCTTCATCTAAAGTATAATAAAAAATACAGAAATAAATTTTAAAAAGTTTTTCCAGAAAGAGTTCATAAGTGTTGTATTTCTAGATTCTTTTTGCTTGGGACTTTCTCCAATGTCTTTCTACTTGTGTGCCATCTTTGTCTGTGGTAAGTCTTATTCCCAATGGTATAACCATTTGATGACCTTGAACTGCCCCACAGTTCACCATAAAGCCCCCAGGTAATGGCAAGCCCCTGGGGCACCAGTGAACCTGAGAACCTGAGGAAGTTAGTTAGAGTTTCTGTGCCAGAGGATGTTGCCTTGACTTTTCCCTGAGTTTGCTCAATTGCTTCAATTAATTCTCTCCAGTGTGAAGGAATATCTGTGAGTCTCAAAAGTCTAGTAACTGTGTCTTTCCTGTCAGTATTTTCAGATAGGTAATGCTTTCAAGATGGAAGTCATGCTGGAAACTTTTGAACTTGCCCTTGGCTGTTTCTTTGCAAAGTGTATGGCATAAGATTTTACCCCTTTCCATGTTTGGTTACTACCAAGAGTTGGCTGGTTTTGACTCTGTTGCTCATTCCATTAAACACAGAGAGTCTCTGTGACCCTCTTTCCCTCTGATGTTTTTACTCAGAAATACTGTTCTTTACATACTCCCATACAGTTGGCATAGTGGTTGAGTGCTATGACTGCTAAGCAAACAGCAGTTCAAATCTACCAGGTGCTCCTTAAAAACTCTGTGGGGCAGTTCTACTCTGTCCCATAGGGTCCCTATGAATTGGAATTGACTCAACAGCAATGGTCTTCTCAATGCATACTTGCATATAAATGTTTAGTAAAGCATGTATTTGTGTTCATAAAGAAATAATCTGAAAGGATATTCACAAAAATGTGAGCATGGGTTCACGGGCAGGCAGAATAGTGGAAGTGTTGCCTGTTTAAAGCCAGGCCTGGGTTCTGGAGTCAAACGGCCTGAGTTTTAATTCCAGCTCCACTCCTCACCAAGGGTCCCCAACATTTTTGCATCACAGATTCATTTGGCAATCTGATAAAACCCAAAGCTGCTTTTTACAATGCCTAAAATAAAACACATAAGACTAAAAAGCAGGCCAATTATACTGAAATAAAGTTGTCAAGATATTTGTCAATGTTGTGATATAGTAATATATTAATCACAAGCTCTAGAAGCGGATCTAATAACTACTGTCATTTCAAAGCAATGATGACTGTAAAAAATATTGAGAGGCCTGAAGCAATTACAATGTGATATGTGATTTCTGTTGACATCTAAGGTGTTGCTAAAATGACTAAGCCCATTATTTAGATCAATAATTGAAGATGCGCTAAATGTCAGAGAGACATCAGTGAGAATGAATATCCAGGTTTCCCATCCAGATACACAGACCGCCTTGGGACTATACAAGAACACTTGGCATAGAATCCCTGATCCTATCAGTTATACAGCCTGGAACAAAAGGTGATTAAACTTTATGACTTAGTTTCCTCATCAGCAAAATGGAGATCATAATAGTATCCATCCGATAGGATTAACTGTGAATTACGTAACATGGTATAGGGACGTCATTTACTACAGTGTCTGACACAGTGACCACTGTATAAATGATGCCATTATTAAGGATGGTAGAATTTAGATGATTCTGTTTCATGTTCTTTACACTTCTAAATGTCTCTCAAATCATGTGTTACTCAAACATTTATAGAACATCAATTATTTTGGTAATCATAAAGCAGTAATGCTATTTTCAGTCTGAAAATAAGTAAGGCTAGCAAACGCATCAAATAAGAAGGAAACCTAGATATGAAACTGTACTATTGGAAAATGGGACAAAATTTGCAACCAGGTACAGATTACAAGATTGTAATTGTTTATTCTCAGTTTTAATTGACAAACATGAAAAGTGAAAGTATTTGTTTTCAATCTTTATTTTTAAGATTACCAAAACTTTTCACTTACTAGAATGGCAAGCAGCAACTTGAACAGTCATATGCCTAGTTTTCTTCTAATTTGAATATACTTCTGGATATAATTTTGTTTTGAACTAAGTATATCATAAACTATTCTGTGGGCCTCAAATTTTGTCACCAGTGAATTTAATATAGATGCTGGTTACCAGCTTCACATCCAGCTCCTCCCTGATGCGCCAGGGAGCCAGGCATTCATGCACGTGGGAGGAACTGTTCCCCTTGCTGTGTGAGATCTCAGTACTTACGGATTGTATTGGTATTGGTGAACTAACCAGTCTCATCCTTAGAAGGATTGACTTTATGTACTAAGTACCAAGCTCGTGGTGACAAGGACCATGATTACCATAGTTTTTTTATAGCAACATGTGAAAAAAAAATGGCATAGTAGTGCTTATGAAAATATCTCACAAGGGGAGGGCACGGATGGCAAACAGAGTAGGGGCATGTTACTTGCATAAAAATGTGGTAGGTATTCAGTTAAGATCTGTTAAATAAAAAACTTGATTTTCAATAGGCATTGAAGGTTAATCTTCGGATTTCTAGGCTGAACATCAACTAGCAGTTTTCACCAAAGAAGCTGAAAGGCTTTTGATTGATGTGACTTTTTATGTCCCAAGTTGATGAAACAAATAAAAGGGAGAAAAATTTAGATTCCGTAGTAACAAAGCACTGTTTTGATTTATTCCTTGGCCGAATTGATTGATCACCTGCTGAACATTCCAAAGGAGCATGGATATTAAAAAGTCAGTTCAGTGCTGTAGTTACTGTATATAGTGTCATGGGTAATGAAGACTGGATCTCACATTGAAATTTTTGAAAAATATCCTCTATTTATAGATAAGTCTTAATTAATATTCACATTTATCATTCATAAGTCATTCCACAATAAAATTGTGAAATGAATTATTGTCACATACTATGTCTACGTGTGTGTGTGTGTGGGTGTGTGTATTTGTACATGTTGACCAAGGGTCAGCCAACTTTTTTTAAAGGGCCAAGTATTAAGCATTTTATGCTTTGCAGACCATACAGTTTATGTTATACCTGTTAAGCCCTGCTGTGAACACAGCTGTGTTCTACTAAAACTTTATTTATAAAACCAGCCAACTGCCAGATTTGCTAGTTTATTGACCCCTTATATAAATTATAACTGTTTTTTCCAGCATTTTCTTAGTCTTCAGTACAAGGAAACAACTATTTCTTCCACAAAATATATTATTAATAAAGCTGCTAAAAGCTTTGTACATCATATTACAGATTTATTTCCATTATAGAGTGCAGAGATTTTCTAAAATAATTCTAACCCTGTTTTATAAATAATAATTCTATAAATATTTATAAATAATTCTACCCGGTTTTAAAACAAATGGAGTGTCTGCCTCCTATTTGCGTTCTTGGTGGCATCTAAGACTCTGTGAATTTTGTTATAAGAATATCTATAGCATACTACAATGTGTTTGTTTTAGTCAGATAGGGCTGCTCTAACAGAAATACCACAGAGTGGATGGCTTTAACAAAGGAGGGTTTGTTCTTACATAGTCCGGTAGGCTACAAGTCCAGATTCAGGGCATCCACTCCAGGGGAAGGCTTTCCCCTTGTTGGCTCTGGAGGAAAGTCCAGCATTGCATCAGTCTTTGTCCAGGGAGCATCTTGGTGCAGGAACCTCAGTTCTGAAGGATGCGCTCTTGTCCCAGTGCTGTTTGCTTGATGGTGTGAGGTTCCCAATTCTCAGCCTGCTTTCTTTTATCTCTTGCAGGATGAAAGGATTAAGGGTGAGGCAAGCCATACTCCAGGGAAACTCCCTTTACAGTGGAGCAGGGAGGTGATCTTGTAAAGGGATTTACAGTCCCAACCTAATCCTTTAACATAAAGCATAGGAAAACCACAAAATGGAGGATAGTCACAAGACACTGGGAAGCATGGCCCAGCCACATAGCTACACCTATTTGGGGGCGGGGGGGGGGGGACACAATTCAGTCCATGACAGCATTGAAGTTCCTCAGTTTATTGTTTCATTGTTTCCATTTTACATAAAGAAATGAGTAGTGTGTTAATGCAAAGCCTTGAGCTAAGATACAAGAAGGAAGGAATATTAAAACCATAGCTTATAATGAACTATTTAGGAGGTAAAGACAGCTGGAGACAGAGACAGCATTCCAAACTGATTTCATACTTCTAGCTTGGCCCTGAAGAAATAAATAGTAGCACGTAACAATAGTATTACCAAATTAACTTTGTCCAAATCATGTGTCCTGTGAAAAGAGACTGTTATATACACAGGTTAATTTGATAGTAGACAAGGTCTTTTCCAAGTTACAAGTCTTCTGTCAGTGTGGTAATATCTTCTCATTCCCATCTCCCCCAAAATTATATGTGGAAAGACATATAGTTAACTATGGCTTTATTAGCTCATAAATCTCAAATTTAGGGAACACCACAAGATTGTCAAGGAAAAACGTATTATAATAACATAATCCACAGTTCAGTTTATTTTAAAGTCTGAATACATTAGATAATTTAACTTTTGAAAATTTTTATAAGTTGTGTGCTGTTGAATTGGTTCCAACTCATAGCAACCCTATGTACAGCAGAACAAAATACTGCCCGGTCTTGTGTGATGCCCACAATTGTTGCCCAAACAGAGCCCAGTGATGCGGCCTCTGTATCAAGCCATCTTTTTGAGGGTCTTCCTCTGTTTTGCTGATCCTCTGCTTTACCAAACATAGTTATGTAATGTTGTCATAACATAAATGTCACAAATGGATGGCTTTAAGAAAGAAGTTTATCTTCTCACAGCCCAAATTTGGGACCTTGGTGCCTGGGGAAGGCTTCTTCTGTTTGTCAGCGCTGGAGGAAGGTCTTGGTCATGAATCCCCCCCCGGACTAGGAGCTTCTCAGCACAGGGAGCCTGGGTCCAAAAGATGAGCTCTACGATCTTGGTGTTGGGAGGCTCCCGTATCCCTTTGCTTGCCTCTGTGCTTTATCTCTCGAAAGAAATCAGCTCAAGACACAACATAATCATGTAGACTGAGTCCTGCCTCATTCACATATTTGCAAATAATCTTATTAACGTCGTAGAAATAGGCTTTACTACACATAGGAAAATCATATCAGATGAGAAAATGGTGGACAGTCAGACCAAAGTGGGAGTTATGGCCTAGCCAAGTTCACGGATACTTTGGGAGGATCCAGTCCGTGACTATGTCTTTTTCCAGGGACTGTTCCCTCCTGTTAAACTATCTGAAGGTCTCTCCTGTTAACACATCCAAAATATGGTCCAAAGACAAAGTCACCATCCTTTTAAGGAGCATTATGGCTGTATTTCTTCCAGGACAGATTTGTTCCTCCTTCTGGCATCCCATGGTATATTCAATATTCTTTGCCAACACCATAATTCAAGTGCATCAAGTTTTCTTGGTCTGCCTTATTCACTATCCAGCTTTTGCATGCATATGAGGTGATTGAAAATATCGTGATTTGAGTCAAGCATACCATCATCCTTCAAAGCACATCATTGCTCTTAAACACCTTAAAAAGATCCTTTTAAATACCTTCAAAAAATCTTTTCCATAGTCCTTCAAAGTGCATCCTTGCTTTCCAACACCTTAAAAAGATCTTTTGCAGAGTGTTTGTCCAATGCAATGTGTCGCTTGATTTTTTTGATAGCTGCTTCCATGAACACTGATGGTGAACCCAAGTAAAATGAAATCCTTGATAACTTCAATATTCTCTGCATTTATCATGATGTTTTTCTTTTGGTCCAGTTATGAGAATTTTTGTTTTCTTTCTGTTGAAGGATAAAGTTACGTCCTCTTCTCTTTCAGCAAAGTTGTATATCTGCATGCCACAGCTCGGTAATGAGCCTTCTTCCAATCCTGTTCCCCCATTCCTGTTCATGTAGGTGAACGTCTCAGATTATTTGGTCAGTATGCAAACTGAATAAATATGGTAAAAAGGTACAACCCTGACACACACCTTTCCTGATTTTAAACCACACAGTGTCCCCTTGTTATTTTCAAGTAACTGCCTCTTGGGCAGGTTTCTTGTGAGCACCTTTAAGTTTTCCAGAATTTCCACTCTTTACAATTTTATAAAAAATGTGTATGATCTACACAGTCAAATCCCTTAGGGTAGTCAGTAAAATACAGATAAACATCAAGTCTTCAAGCTGGTTTGTTCTGGTTCAAACTTCTTCTGAGAATTTGCATTTCTAACAAGTTCCCCGCTGAGAATTTGTATTTCTGTCAGGTTCCCCTCTGAGAATTTGTACTTCTGCCAAGCTCCCTGCTGAGAATTTGTATTTCTAACAAGTTTCTAGGGAGTGATACATAGCAATCACCTGGGGATCTGTACATTGTGGTTCAGAATCTCTTAAATGGAAATGCAAACTCTCAGTAGGAATCTTGTCAGAAATACAGATTTTCAAAGAGTTTCTAACAGGAATGAACCAGTTCAAAGCCTGGTAAGCATCTTTCTGGTATTCTCTGCTTTAGGCCAACATCCATCTGACATCAGTCATGATATCCCTATTCCATGTCCTATTCTGGACTTGACTTGAATTTCTACTAGTTCCCGGTTGATGTATTGCTACACAGTCATTTTTTAATTTATCTTCAGCAAAATGTTACTCTTGTGTAATATCAATGAGTTTGTTCAGTAAGTTCCTCATTACATTGTATCACCTTTGGAATAGGTACAAATATGGATCTCTTCAGGTCAGTTGGCCAAGTAACTGTCTTCCAAATTTCTTGGCATAAATAAGTGAGTACTTCAAGCACTGCATCTATTTGTTGAAACATCTCAATTGGTATTCCATCAATTCCTGGAGCCTTGTTTTTTTCCAGTGCCTTAGTGCACCTTGGACTTCTTTCTTCAGTACCATCAGTTTCTGATCACATGCAACCTCCTGAAATGGTTGAAAGTTGGCCAGTTTTTTTGGTACAGAGTGACTTTGTATTCTTTTCTTCTGCTGCATCTTGCATTGCTCAATATTTTGCCCATAGAATCCTTCAGAATTACAACTCAAGCCTTGAATTTTTTTCTTCAGTTCTTTCAGCTTGAAAAAAAGCCAGTCATCTTATTTCCTTTTGGTTTCCTAACTCCAGGTCATTACATGTATCATCACTGTAATACTTTATCTTCCTGATCAGATCTTTGAAATTTTCTGTTAGCTCTTTTACTTCATCGTTTCTTCCTTTTGCTCTAGCAACTTGATGTTAAAGAACAAGTATCAGAGTCTCTTCTGGCATCTGTTCTGATCCTTTCTTTCCTGTCTCTTTAATGACCTTTACTTTCGTTGTGTACAACATTCTTTATACCCTTCCATAACTTCATCTAGTCTTTGGTCATTAGTGTTCACTGCATCAAATCTATTCTTAAAGTGGTCTCCAAATTCAGGTGGGATATACGAAAATTTGTTTTTTGTTTCTCCTGAATTTGTTTTAATTTTCTTCAGCTTCAGCTTAAATTTGCATATGAGAAATTAATGGTCTCTTCAGTAGTCAGCCACTGGCTTTGTTCTGATTGATGATATTGAGATTCTCTGTTGTCTCTTTCCACAGAGGCAATCAATTTATTCTTGTGTTTTCCATCTGGTTAGGTCAATATGTACAGACACCTATTTGTTGTTGAAAACATGTCACTGCAACTCTATCATATGATTTCCAGCGTCATTTCTGACACCAGGGCCAAATTTCCCAACCACTCATCCTTCTTTGTTTCCAACTTTCACATTCTAAGCATCAGTAATTATCAGGGCATCTTGATTGCAGGTTTCATCAATTTCGGACTGTGGAAGTTTGTAAAAAATCTTCAGTTTCTTCATCTAATGTATTAGTGCTTAGTGCATAAATTTGAATAGTTGTATTAACTGATTTTCCTTGTAGGTGAAGGGATGTCAGACTTTCAGTGTTAGCATTGTACTTCAGGATAGATTTTGAAATGTTATTTTTAATAATATATGTAACACCATTCCTCTTCGGTTTGTGATTCATGGTATAGTAGACCATATAAGTGGCTGACTTAAAATTTCCAGTGTCCATCCATTTCAGTTCACTAATGCCTCTGATGGAAACCCTGGTAACATAGTTGTTACATGCTCTGGCTGCTAACCAAAAGGCTGGCAGTTTCAGTCCACCAAGTGCTCTTTGGAAACTCTATGGAGCAGTTGTACTTTGTCCTGTAGGGTTGCTGTGAGTCAGAATGGAATCTACAGCAATGGGTTTCAGATTAATGTGTAAGCGCTGGCCTTTAAACAGTTGATTTCATTTTCAGTGATTTCCAGTTTTCCTCATACAGTCCACATTGTGATGCTAATTGTTGTTTGCAGCTGTTTCTTCTCATTTTGAGTTGTGCCACCTCAGCAAATTATGGTGCTAAAAGCTTTATTCCAGCCGCATCATTAAGGAACAGACTTTGAAGAGGCAGTTCTTTCCCATTCCAGCTTTAAGTGCCTTCCAACCTGATGGGATCATCTTCCAGCCCTGGATCAGACAGTGTTCCACTGCTGCGCTTGTTTTCACTGGCCAAATTTTTTTTTCAGAAGTAGATCACTAGGTCCTTCCTCCTAGTCTGCTTAGTCTGCAAGCTCCACTGAAACCGTCCCACCGTGGGTGACCCTGCTGGCCTTAAAATACTGTTGGCATGTCTTCCGGCATCACAGCAACATGTTTATAATTAGGTAGAGAGTTTAATTTGAAAGAAATAAAAAAAACTAACAATGTTGTTGACTGTTTCAATCATATGCTATGTAGTAAGTACTCCATGGATTTCAAGGATCATACTATACTATGAAAATGTAATATAAAATAATTTGCAAGATTTTATTATGTAATAGCGAAAAATCTATGCCCATTATCAGTGATATCTTTGGATTCAAAAGTAACGGTTGAGGGCTATTTAGGAGAAAATGGTAACTGTATATCAAGCACCGAACTGCTTGTTTAGGGAAAAAAGTGTAAATATCTACTAAGTCCATAATATATAAGAGTATTACTCATCATTTTTCCCTGTATTTCCTACCACTACCAGGAATATGTGAGAGAAGGAACATAGAATTCCAGTATGATTGCAGGAAAGTTCATTTTTCATTTTGTCAAGGGGTCCTCCCAACAGACTTTATAATATTTCTTCATGATTGGTTATTTTTATGAATTGACAAAGAATAGCTTTCATGATCATCAATAATCCATTAAGCCAAAGCCAAGTGCCGTCGAGTAGGATCCGACTCAAGGTTGTCCCAAATTATACCAACTTTAAAATTGGTACAATTTAAACCTGTCGCCAGTGTGGAAGAAATATGGATTACCTTTAGTGGCCTGAATATAGGAAATAGAAGAAACAAAAATTATTACTTTGTATTATAGTTAACCAAGCAATTAGGAGAGAGGAACAAGAACTGGACCCAAGTTCAAGGTCTCTGGGTGCTGAATCAGCCGTCATCACAAGACCCCAGCATTAAGTGAAACTACTTGACCACCTCCCACTTTGACTTCCTCACCTCCACGATGTTCATCACAGTACTTCATAGCTAAAAGAGCTGGAAGATATGGACAGTAGATTTATTTGCTAAGATTATGATCACTTTACTTAATTTGTAGTTGTTATACTTTCCCAAATATGGTCCTTTTCTTACGTTGCAAGGAAGGAGACCAATAGAAAATGGTAAAACTTTAGAGATTGGATATTAGCGGGAATTATATCTAAAATAAGAGTTCATAAAAGGTACAGATGGTTAATACAGTTGGCTGCCAAGCAGAAAGTTGAAGATTCAAGTCCACTCAGACATGCCTCTCAAGAAAGGTCTGACAACCTACTTCTGCAGAAAAAAATTCATCCACTGAACATCCTGTGAAACATAGTTCCACTGTGACGTACAGAGGGCCACCATGAGTCAGAATCAAAAGGCAACTTTTTTTTTAATACCTAGAACAGCACAAAGCTTATACTGGCACTGTAGAGATAAAGTGTAAGTTTCTATCAATTAAAGAAACAGGTATGTAAAAACAGGGAAATAATGCACCACAAGAAATGCTTAGCGAAGAAACACATGCTCTAAGACTACTCAGCTTTGGTAATTGAGATTCTGTTTTAATATTTCTCTCTTTTACACTCTCCACATCTAATTAATCAGCAAATTCTTTTGATCATTCTTCAAAATGGATTATTTTTTCTACATTTCTGCTGCCACCATCAGTTCAAACCACCGCTTTCACTTAAAACATTCTAAAAAGCATTAATCTACCCCCAGCAGCCACAGTGATTCTTTTAAAACACAAATCAGATTATATCTCTCTTCTATTGAAAAGCCTTTAACTGTTATATATAATTGCATTTTAAGTAAAATTTAAATGCCCTACACAGCTCCAAAGCAACAACAAACTGCCAGAAATTCAAGACAGATATGGAATAAACCATGGAACGAGGGATATCTTTGCTGATGTCAGGTGGGTCTTGTCCAAAAGCGGAGAGTACCAGTAAGATGCTTACCCGTGTTTTGTTGACTGTGAAAAGGAACTTGACAGCAGGGATTATAACAAATTATGGATAACACTGCAAAGAGTGGGAATTCTGGGACATTTAATTTTGCTCAAGAGGAATCCGTATGTAGACCAAGATGCAGTCATTGGAACAGAACAAGGGATACTGCGTGGTTTAAAATCAGGGAAGATGAGCATCAGGATTGTATCCTTTCACCATATTTGTTCAGTCTATATGCTGAGCAAATAGTCTGACAAGCCTGACTGCATGAAGAACAATATGGCCTTAGGACTGGAGAAGGACGCACTAGCAACCTGTGATATTCAGATGACAACAGTGTTACTTGCTGAAAGTGAAGAGGACTAGGAACACTCACTGATGAGGATCAAAGAGTACAGGCTTCAGTGTGGGCTACACCTAAATATAAAGAAAAGAAAAACCCTCACAACTGGACCAGTAACCAACATCATGATGTTGTTAGATGCCTGCAAGTCAGCTGTCAGTCACAGCAACCCTATGGACAACAGTAAAACATGGTCATGAACTGTGCCATCCTTAGAATCACTGCTATGTTTTTTGAGTGCATTGTGTCAGTCCATTTTGTTGAGGGTCTTCTTTTTCACTGACTCTACCTTACCAAGCGTAATGTCCTTCTCCAGGGACTGGTCCCTCCTAATAGCATGTGGAAGTATGTAAGATGAAGTCTCTCCATCCTTGCTTCTAAGGAACACAAGTACTTTTGCCAAGACACATTTGTTCTTGCTTATGATAGCCCATGGTGTCCTCGATATTCTTTGCCACCACCTAAGTCAAAGGCACCAAATTCTTCTCTAGCCTTCCCTATTCATTGCCCAACTTCAGCATGCATATTAGGCAATTTGAAAATACCATAGCTTGGTCCTCGAAGTGATATCTTTGCTTTCTAACAAAGAGGTCGTTTACAGCAGTTTTGCCTAATGCAATACATCATTTACTATCTTGACTGATGCTTTCATGGGCATTGTCTTAGTCATATAGTGCTGCCATAACAAAACTACCACAAGTGGATAGCTTCAACAAAGAGAAATTTATCCTTTCCTCATCCAGTAGCCTGCAAGTCCAAATCAAGGGTATCAGCCCCAGGGGAAGATTTTCACTGTTCGCTCTGCAGAAAGATCCTTGAGATGCATCAGTCTTCCTTTGGTCTGGGAGCATCTCAGGTCAAAAGGATGCACTCCACTTCCAGACTGCTTTCTTGGTATTATGAAGTCCCCAACTTTCTGCTCACTTCCCTTTCTTATTATCTCTTAAGAGATAAAAGATGGTGCAGGCCACACCTCAGAAAAACTCCCAGTCTCAGTCGTCTGGAACTGCTGTAACACAAGTATCACAAGTGGATGTGTGGCTTTAGCAAAGAAAAATTTATTCTTACACAGTCCAGTAAGCTGGAAATCCAAAATTCCAGGTGCTGGCTCAAGGGAAGTATACGCTTTCTGTTGGCTCTGAAGGAAGCTTGTGTTGCATCAGTCTTTCTTTGGTTTGAGAACATCTCGGTGCAGGAACCTCAGATCTGAAGGATGGGCTCTGCTCTCAGTGCTGCTTTCTTGATGGAATGAGGTCCCCAACTCTCTACTTGCTTCCCTTTCCTTTTATATCTTGTCAGATAAAATGACAAAGGGTGGTGCATGCAACACTCCAGGGAAATTCCCTTTACAATGGAGCAGAGAGGTGACCTTAGGAAGGGTGTTATGGTCCCACCTTCATCGTCTTTTACATAATCTAGTTTTGTAACCACAGACAGAGATTAGGATTTATGGCACAGGAAAATCACACAGTGGAGGAGAATCACAAAATACTCAGAATAATGGTTCAGGGAAACTGTTACACACATTTTTAGAGGGGATACAGTTTATGACACTCCCTTTACATTGGATCAGAGCTGTTTTAGCAAGGGTGTTACAGTCCCACTCTAATACTCTTTAACATAATCCAATCTTTGCCCCATTAATCACAGGTAGAGATTAGGATTTACAACATATACAAGAATTACAATCACAAAATAGAGGATAACTACAAAATACTGGGGATCATAGCCTAGCCAAATTGCTACACACAGTTTTGGGGGGACATAATTCCTTCGAGTAGAGGCATTGATTGTGGACCCAAGTAAAATGAAATTCTTGATAACTTCAGTCTTTTCTCCATTTATCATGATGTTGCTTACTGGTTCAGTTCTGAGCATTTTTGTTTTCTTTATGTTGAGGTATAATCCGTACTGAAGGATGTGGTCTTTGATCTTCCTCGGTAAGTACTTCGAGTCTTCTTCACTTCCAGCAAGAAATGTTGTGTCTTCTGTATATCACAGGTTGTTAGTGAGTCTTCTTCCATTCCTGGTTCTGTGTCCTTCTTCATGTAGTTCGGTTTCTTGAATTTTTTGCTCAGAATACAGATTGAATGTGTATGGTGAAAGAATACAACCCTGAAGCACACTTTTCCTGATTTTAAACCATGAAGTTTCCCTTGGTTCTGTTTGAACAACTGCCTCTTGGTTTATCTACATGTTTTCCATGAACACAATTAAATGTTCTGGAATCTCCATTTTTTGCAGTGTTAACCATAATTTATTATGATCCACACAGTCGAATGCCTTTGCATAATCAATAAAACACAGGTAAACATCTTTCTGGTATTCTCTGCTTTCAGACAAGATCTGTCTGACACCAGCAATGATATCTCTTGCTCCGCAGGGATATCCTGAAACCAGCTCAAATTTCTAGCAGTTTCCCGTCAATGTACTGCTGCAACTGCTTTGAATTATCTTCAGAAAAATTTTATTGACACATGTGATATTAATGATATTCTTTGGTAATTCCACATTCTTTTTGTCACCTTTCTTTGGAATGGGCACAAATGTGGATCTCTGCCAGTCAGTTGGCCAGGTAGCTGCCTCGCAAACTTCTTGGAACAGATGAATAAGCATCCACTTATTCAAACATCTCAGTTGGTATTCTCAATTTGTGGAGGCTTGTTTTTCACCAGTGCCTTCAGTGCACCTTAAATCTCTTCCTCCCTTACCTTTGGTACTCTGATCGTATACTGTCTCCTGAAATGGTTGAGCACTGGCTAGTTCTTTTTGTAACAGTGACTCTGTGTATTCCTTCCATCTGCTTTTGATACTTCATGTGTTGTTCGGTATCTTGCCCATAGAATTCTTCAAAATTACAACCTAAGGCTTGAATTTGTTCTTCAATTCTTTCAGCTTGAGAAATGCTGGTCATCTTATTCCCTTTTATTTTTCTAATTCCAGATCTTTGCATTTCCTTATAATACTTTGCCTTCTTGAGCTTCCCTTTGGTTTCTTCTGTTCAGCTCTTTTACGTCATCATTTCTTCCATTTGCTTCTGCTGTTTCTGTGTTCAAGAGCAAGTTTCAAAGTCTCATCTGATGTTCACTCTGGTCTTTTCTTCTGTTCCTATCTCTTAAATTACATCATGCTTTATTCATGTACGATATCCTTGATGTCACTGTACACCTTGTCTGGTCTTCGGTCATTAGTATTCAAGGTGTCAAATCTGCTCCTGAAGTAGTCTCCATCTTCACCTGGGATATCTTCAACGTTGTATGTTGGTTCTCATGGACTTGTCTGGATTTTGTTCAAGTTCAACCTAAATTTGCATATGAGCAGTTGATGATCTGTTCTGCAGCCAGCCCTTGACCTTGTTCTGACAGATCATATGGAACTTTTCCACTGTCCGTTTCCACAGATGAATCAATTTGATTATTGTGCTTTTCATCCACTGAGGTTCATGTGTACAATCATGGTTCACGTTATTGAAAAAGGGTATTTGCAGTTAGTCTTTAGTCTTTGTTTCATCACCAAGGCCGTATTTTCTAGCTGTAAGTCCTTTTTCTACGTTTCCAACTTTCAGATTCCAATCATTAGGAATTATCAATGCATCTTTATTGCACACTGGATGAATTTCAGACTACAGAAGCTGGTGAAAATCTTCAATTTCTTCATCTTTTGCAATTGTGATTGAAACATAAATCTGAATAATTTTTGTATTAGCTAGCCATCATTCTTCTTCAATTTGTCATTCCTGGCATAGTAGACCATATCATTATCTGATTCAAAATGGCTAGTACCTATCCATTTCAGCTCACTAATGTCTAGTGTATTAATTTTCTTATGTTCCATTTCATTTTTATGATTTTTAACTTTCCCAAATTCATACTTTGTGTATTCCATGTTTTTATTATTAACAGATATTTGCATTTTCTTTTTTTTTCATTTTGAGTTGTGCCGCATCAGGAAATTAAAGTTCTGAAAGAGGTTCCTTGGACAGTGATGCAACACCAGACTTTCCTCCAGAGCCGACAACGGGGAAAGCCCACCCCTGGAGTGGACATCCTGAATTTGGACTCGTAACCTACCAGACTGTGTAAGAATAAACTTTCCTTTGTTAAAGCCATCCACTCTGTGCTATTTCTGTTAGAGCAGCACTAGCTGATGAACACAGTCATCTAGTGTTGTTATAATAGAAATACCACAAGCAGAAGAATTTAACAAAGAGAAGTTTATTCTTTCACAGTCCAATAGGCTTCAAGTCCAAATTCTGGGCATCAACACCAGCGGAAGACTTTCTCTGTCAGCTCTGGAGGAAAAGCCTCATTATAAGGTTTCCCTTGGTCTAGGAGCATATTATAGGAGCCTCAAGCCCAAAGGATTCACTCTTCTCCTGGTACTGCTTTCTTGTTGGTATGACGCCCCCATGTCTCTCTGCTCACCTTCTCTTTTATGTCTCAAAAGAGATTGGCCTAAGACAGTATCCAACCTTGTATATTTTATCAATGTAACTGCTGCTAATCCATCTTATTCCGTCATAATGATTGAATTTACAAACTTAAAAAAATCTCATCCAATATTTGACAGTCACACAATCATGGGAATCATGACCTAACCAAGTTGCTACACACATTTGGTGGGATACAATTAAATCTGTGACAAGGAGGAGGGTACAGGACTGAACAGTGTTTCATTGCATTGTACACAGGGTCACTATCAGTTGGAACTCGCTTGATGGAAGTTAACAACATAATCTCTATGGCCCTTAATGCGCTGATCCTTGTCTATGGCTACAACCTCTACTCCGGACCTTTATCTCCATGTTATGTGTTATGGATTGAATTTTTGTCCCCTTCCAACATATATATTGGAAATCTTAAACCATATGCCTATGAATCTAATCTAATTTAATAACCTTCAATGATGCAATCTATTGTAATTAATTAGTTGAGGTTATACCAGTAAGGTGTATCCTAAATCTAATCACTTTTGAGTTATATAAAAAGCAGCATAGATTTAGAGACATATAAACACACATAAGGGAAGACAGATGCCATATGTAATGCCTGGGACTACTGACAAGAAAGGGATCACCAGAGCTGAGACCCTGTTGATCTGTCTCGTTGTGGTGGCCAGCATGTTGCTATGATGCTAGAAGCTATGCCATGAGGATTTCAGATACCAGCAGGCTCATTCATACAGGCATATTTCAGCAGCACTTTCAAGCTAAGATAGACTGGGAAGATAGGACTGGCAATCTGGATCTGAAAATTAACTGATGAAAACAATGAGGATCACAACAGGATATTGTCTGATGTGATGCTGGGAGATGAGCCCCATAGAAGGGAGGGCACTCAGAACACACAATGCACTCAACAACGAACTGCAGAGTACCAGTCGTCTTGAAGAGGGCCCAGGGCCGGGCAGCATTTCGTTCTGCTGTACGTGGGGTTACCATGATATGGAGCTGATTCAGTGGAAACTAATAACTATTAGTCATAGTTACTGATGAGAGATCTGAGGGTTGAAGAGGTCACTGGCATGTCCAAGATCCTACCGTAAGGAAGTGGAAAACAGTGATGCCAACCCCAGCATTCTATTCTATCTCTGGAGATAACACTCTGTTTCTGGAACTTGCAACAGAGTAAGTTTGAATGAAAGCTTCCAGCAGAAGCCAAGACCTTTAGTGTCACCAGATCTGTTGTGAATTAACTTTCAGTGTAATGGGGTAGCACAATGATTAAGCATCTGGCTGCTAACCAAGTAGTTGGCAGTTCAAATCCACCAGATGATCCTTAGAAACCCTGTGGAGCAGTTCTACTTGGTCCTAAAAGTACTATATGAGTGAAAATCGACTTAAATTGTAATGGATTTGGGTTTCTTTCTTTGTTTGTAGTGAAATAGGTGGTCTTGGGGATTTGTTGAGCTGCACTATTACCACTTTTATAGACTAAGTGCTTTCCACTCACTTTCCCTTCATCTTCTGTAATCACCCCAGTCTACCATGTACCTCTGTCTTATAATGAGGGAAAATGGGTGTCTTCTGATGCAAGAGTTCAAATGTAGGAGTGAAGATCCCTGCTCTGTGTGCTTCACATACCAATAAAATCTTTTTTTGACTTGAGATAATAAAAATGGAGCAGGAGAAGGTGTAACATAAATCAGCCATCCAACTTCCTTTGTTCTAACTGAGCCTGTACTTAAACGCTGCCACAGAGCATCCCCTACTGTTCCACTTCTGGCTTAGCTACAATAGTTTTCTTTTGCTGGATCACAAAAAATAGAAATCTGCGTGAACAAGGATTTCTGTCAATGCATCAAATGTCTATCTAAAAGATAATGGCAGAAATCCATTTTTAGATCCCTGTTTTTGTACTCATGTGTGAAATTACTCATGGGGAAGATATTTGCTTATAAGAGACCTCTTATTGGTCTTGGATGTGATTGGCTGCACAAATTTACTGCCAAATTAATTGGTTTTGCAAATCAAATGGAAGTCCTCATAAACTGAAGTGAGGTTGCTGCTCCGGGTACCATGTTGTCCTGGGTGACTTGGTCAGGCAGACAGAGAGGCAAGGGCCCTAACGTCTCTCGACAGCACTTGGCTATTGGCTGGAAGGTAAATAATTTCCCAAGTGTTTAACTCAATGTGTTGGATTTCTGACAGACAGAAAAATCACTTGGCACTTGACCAAGGCATTTGTTCGTTTATTTTCTGTTTTGATTAGATTAGCATGAATTTGGGATTTTTTTTCCCCAAATTGGATAAAGAATGAAGGTGAAAACAGTCATTAAGTGTAATAAAGTAAGTCTGCCATGAGTGTTGTGCTTCTTTAAGAACCGTCTATGTAGGATCAAGATCCGATTGCCAACAGAAACTGGGAAGATTAAATAGGAAACTTAGGAAGCAGTGAGTATGTTAATGGAGAGGAATAAGTTAGAAAGGAAGGTTAAGAATGGTTACACAACTTGAAAATGTAGTTAATGCCACTGACTTGTACAAGACGAACTTGTTGAATTGGTGTGTGTTCTGCTGTGCATATTCTCAACAGCAACAAAGATAAATAAATTCATATGTAATAAAAGACTTGCAGGACTGAGTTACTGGACTTAAAGGCTTAGGCCCATTGTCTCAGGGAACATCTAAGTCATCTGGCCTAACAGTTCATAAAGGAACTGTTTACATCCCACTTTGGCGAGTAGCATCTGGGATCTTAAAAGCTTTTGAGCAGATGTCTAAGATACAACTATTGGTCTGATTCCATCTGGAGTGAACAGAAGTGAAGAGAAAAAGACTCCAGGAAACAGTGAGGCCAGAGGACTAATGGACCACAGGAACCACAGCCCACACTAACCTAAGACCAGAAGAACTAGATGGTGCTGCCACTGGCCACCTCTGTGAACTACTCAGACTCGAGTCACCATAGGCAGTCTCAGTTAGAGTGGGTGACGTATGCAGAACAAAATTCAGATTCATGAAAAATACTAGATTTACTGGTCTAAGGGAGACCAGAGGAAGCCCAGAGACGAAGTCCTCAGACACTCTACTAACTTGGAACTGAAGCCATTCCTGGAGATCACCTTCAACCAAGTAACTAGACAAGTCTAAAAAATAAACCATAACACCTCTGAGAAAAGAGCTCTTTAGAACAATCAATCACCTAGCTGAGATCAGAAGGGCAACATCCAGGAAGGATTCCCGGGAAACTGGATAAATGGAAATTAGGAACTCAGAGTGGTAATGGGGAGAGTGATGACATATAGGGACTGGAACCAGTGTCACAAAACAGTTTGTGTATAAGCTATTGACTAGGAAAGCAGATTCACTATGTAAAGCTTCACCTAAAGCCCAATACAAAAAAATAATGATAATGGGGGTGGGGTGGAGTCAGTATTGTTGGACTGTAAGGATCCCTGGCTTCAGTACCATCAGTCGGTGCAGGCCATTCACCTGTTTGATATTTTTCACGTTATAGCCAAAAACAAAGAACTATTGCAGTGGTTACCAGAGGTATTTAGCCTCCCCCACCCCCTTAACAAAGAAATAGAGAGAAAAGAAAAGAAGGAAAAAGGGGAAGAAGAAGTAGAAGGCGGAGCAATAACTGGAACATTCCAAATTATTTTAAAAGCTCCGGTCTCTGCAAGCAATTTACTTCTAATCCAGCAAACCCAGAAGCAGAACTTTTGCATTTTCATATCCTTACTAATAATATAAATGATCATGTTAGTTTAGTGCAGAGTCAAAACTACGGGTCAGACATCAGTTTGTTTTTGCTGGCTGTTCTGTGGAGCCAGGTCTGTCCAATTTCCTTACCCTGAATAGCAATTGGCTGAAACCCAGCAGCCATGGATCAGGACTGGGCTAAGCCTGTCTTCACAGAATCCTAACTAGGCCATGGCTTCCAGCCTGCCCAACCCTGGTCAACTTCCTCTCCTTCTGGTCCCAACAGTTCCACTCTCAGTCTTGAGACACGATCCATGATGCACTGAGACACACCTGGCTGCTGAGAGATGTATTGTCGTTGCTTAACTGTCTTATCCTTACTACCCCGAGACACATGCAAATTGTCAACCAAAGGTTCCACCCCTTCAATTCACATATTTAGTAGGGACATGGGAGACTTTAGGCTTACTTCTTAGCTAAAAAGCCTAATTTTAACAGAATATCATATTTGCTCGTAAAAATCTCCAATGTGGCACCATTACATTTAATGAGCCTCTTTTAAAAAATATATTATTGTGCTGTAAGTGACAGTTTATAATCCAAGTCATTTTACCATATAAAAATCACACACACATGTGCACATACACACATACACCCCACTATGCAACTCTAGCTGCTCTTCTCACCCTGTGACAGCACACTCTTCTACCCTGTATTTCACATTCCACCCTATATTGCGCACTCAAACAGTTCCTGCCCTCCTCCGTCTGTCATCTCCCTCTAGACATGTATCTACTTAAGCCAAGAAGCACATTGTTCACTAGTATCATTGTATGTCTTACCGTCCAGTTCAATCTTTGTCCAAAGAATTGGCTTCAGGAGTGGTTTCAGCTCTGGGCTAACCAAAAGTTCAGGGGTCATGTCTTCTGGGGATCCTCCAGTCTGTCCTACCACAGAGTCTGGTATTTGAATAGAGTTCTGGTTCTGCACGCCCATTTTTCTCCCGCTACATCAGGGACTCTATGTTGTATACCCTGTGAGGTGGTATACCCTGGTGGTGGTCAGGCACCATCTAGTTCTTCTGGTCTCACGGTGACGTAGTCTCTGGATCAGATGGCACTTTCTGTCTCTTGGGCTCATATTTCTCTCATGTCTTTGATGTCCTTCTTTTTCCTTTGCTCCAGGTGAGTTGTAACCAATTGATGATCCTCTCTTTTGATTGATATTTTACTGCACTTAGTCACCGATGAGTGTTTAAACTACCCTGGTTCCTAGGACCTCCAAAATGTGTCAGTCTGGTTCTGTTTAAACAGAATTGGGCTTAGTTTTTCCTTCTTAATCTAGAAATCATGGATGTGGGTGTATTCTATGATTTATCTTTATACGTGTATTTATGTCACAAGGCATGGATGTACAAGGGACAGGGCCCTTTGTTTTTTAAAGTGCTTTAAGTGAAAATTTATAGTTCAAGTTAGTTTCTCACACAAAAACTTATACATTCATTGTTAAGGGACCTTAGTTGCTGTCCCTGTATTGTGACAGCAACCACTGCTTTCTAATCTGGATTTCCCTTGTCCATTCAACCAGCTGTTGTCCCTTTCTTCCTTCTCATCTCACCTGCAGTCAGGAGCTAAACAAGCATTGTGTTTTATGCTGCAAAGAATATTTAGGAAAGTTTTCACAAACTCAATTAAAAATCTGTTTTTCCCAGGCATGACTTGTCTGCTAAAATTACCAGGCCGATTTCCTTCCCTGAAAACACATGCTAGCACCTCTTGAGCCTCACACTTACCAGCCTGTGCTGTGCAGCCACAGGGATGACTGGTCTTTGCTCCTTCTTGTTTTCCCTGCCTATGGTTGCATTTATCTCTGAAACAACTACAAGTTTATACCAGAGGTCAGCAGGGGTCCAAAGATATGTGTGTGTCTGTGTGTTTGTGTACAGAAAGAGAGGGAGAAACAGAAACAGAGGCAGACATACAAAGACACAGACTGTGTGCTCTTTCAATTTAGGAAAGAATTACTATTTTTGGTTATCCAGTTCTGCAGTCTCTCCTTTCCTCCTAGCTACTGAGAAATTTTCTTTGCATGCATAGTTTTTGTTTCACATTGACCTGCTTTTCCACCTCATTCCAACTGTATTTTTTTCTGAGCTTCGTCAGCAGTCCAAATTGGATCTAAATCTCAAGAAGACAAAGTAAAGTCTTATAATGAAATGGGTAGAGACCAGGAGATAGAAAACCAGAGAGGAAGAACATGTTCAGCGTTTTTTAAGCTGAATGAACTGAAGAAAAAATTCAAGCATCAGATTGTGGTATTGAAAGATTCTGTGGGCACAATATACAATATAGGAAGCATCAAAAGAAGATGGAAGGAATACGCAGTCACTACACCAAAAAGAACTGTTTGATGTTCAACCATTTTAGGGGGCAGCATGTGATCAGGAACCCATGGTATTAAAGGAAGAAGTCTAATCTGCACTGAAGGGAGCTTGTTAGAAATGCGAATTCTCAGCAGATGTTTGAGCCTGAATGAACTTGGTCAAAGCCCTGCTTTTTTTTCCTCAAGTGTCTCCAGGAGCTTTACCCTAGATTCCCTCTCTTGAACATCTTTTCCCTAGAAAACCGTACCAACTACTCTTTTCAGTCTTCCCTTTGCCTCCCACAAGTGACATAGTTTGTTTTACCCATGGAATCTTTTTTTTTTTTTGATACACCGAAACTAGTCATACATCAGTCTTTAGAAACTAATGAGTCTTTTATGTTTTCATTATCCACTAATTCACTAAGGAGTTCTGATCACTAGTAAACACAAGCAGAGTTATTTCTCAAAAATGACCATAATCCAACATCAGGAAACACACCAAACCTATATTAAAAAAAGAAAAATATTCTACTGTTATTGAATTGATTCTGACCCATAGTTATATTATCCAAAAGCATATACCATTAAAAATTAAAAAAAAAAAAGCCATCAAGTCAATTCTGCCTTATAGCAATCCTATAGGACAGAGTAGAACTGCTCTATAGAGTTTCCGTGGGGCACCTGGCTGACTCAAACCGCTGACCATATAGTTAACAGATGTAGCACTTAATCCCTACACCATCAGGGCTTCCATATGCTTTCTTTCCCAGGAAAGAAAGAAACCAGGCCCACCATATAGCTGTAGTTGTTATATATTGTCAGTAAAAGTAGAGCTTAATTAAGCCCAGGGATCTTCACATTCATTTCACTCTAAGCCTCTCAGCGTTCAACCTGTGTTCTCCTCTGCTCACCCCTGCCATCATTTAATCCAGAGTGAGAAAAAAAAACAAAAGCTGCCCTAGAAAACTGTCTTCTTCCTTGTATATTCTAGTTGACACATTTATAAGTTTACCTTGAAATAACTTTCAAACCATGTATTTTTGTATTTGAATGGATTTATGCCCACTAATTGGCTTGGCAAAGGCAATAGTTTATCAAGTTTGTTAAAACTTATCTTAGATGTTTAGTGCAAAAGCTAAAATGAAATTTTGGTCTGTCCTTATCTATTGTGCAAAATGCCTTGTTAACTAAATTGTAATCCTATTGAGATGCCAGCTGGCTAAGAGCTAGGATTCAACTCTGGTTGGAGGTTAAAGAGCCTTATTATCTACCAGTCTTCCAAGCCATCCTATTCTGTTCAATGGTTTGTGTCTCAGTCAGATTGCTCTAAACAATGCACAACTGTCATTATGAACAGTGAGTGCTTTCTGACGCCTGTTAGCAAAGAAAACCATCAGGGTAGTAAAAAGGCAGCAGCAAAGCAAAGTAAACAGCAGAGCTGTTGTTAGGTGCTACTGAGTTGATTCTAACTCGTAGCAATCGTGTGTACAACAGAAGGAAACACTGCCCGGCCCTGCCACACCCTCACAGTTGTGGCTCTCTGCCAGAGCCCCTTGTTGCAGCCGCTCTGTCAGTCCATCTCGTTGAAGATATTCCTCTTTTCTGCTGACACTCTGCCAACCATGATGTCCTTCTTCAGGGACTGGTCTCTTCTGATAATATCTCCGAAGTGTGTGAGACAAAGTTTCATATTCTTACTTCTAATGAGCATTCTAGCTATACTTCTAAGACAGATTTGTTCCTATTTTTATCAGTCCATGGTATGTTCATTATTCTTTACCAGACCGTAATTCAAAGGCATCAATTCTTTCTCAATTTTTCTTATTCGTTGTCCAGCATTCACATGCATATTAGGTAATCAAAATGGCCATGGCCTGGGTCAGGCACCTCTTAGTCCTAAAAATGACATTTGCTTCTTAATACTTTAAAGAGATCCTTTGCAGCAGATTTGTCCAGTGCAGTGCATCTTTTGATTTACTGACTGCTGCTTTCTTGGGCACTGTGGATCCAAGTGAAATGAAATCCTTGACAACTTAATATAGGATACATATTCTTTTTAAGCTTCTCAAAGACACAAGTTAGATAAATGCAGGCCAAGTATATGCAACATGCCCTTCTTCTGATGGACTACAGTTGGTTGGGGAGAAGACCAAAAAGTGCACTTAAAACCAAAAAACTTACTGTTATTGAGTTGATTCTGACTTACTGGACAAAGTAGAACTGATCCACAGGGTTTCCAAGGAGAACCTGGTGAATTCAAACTGCTAACCTTTTGATTAGTGGTCATAGTTCTTAACCACTACACACTACCAGCACACTTTAGACAATGAGACATACTCTTAAATGGAGTTAACAAACTCTGTACCCACAACTGCCTTTTCTGTAACTCAGAGATGACTTTCAATCCTCATCCAGTGTCCCAAAGGAGTTCCTGCTCTCTTTGCTTAAGGAATGAGAAATAAGTGTTTCTTGGCATAATAAATTAAGTAGGCTGGAGTATACAGAAGTTTTATTTGTTTGAGTGGTCAGATTTGTTTTGTTTTGGTTTTTTTTTTTTCATCAGTCCAAAGTAACGGGTCGTTCTATTGGCTATACCCGATTTTTTCTTCTACTGAGCTAAAGAAAGAAATAGTAAGTTTTTTCTTAACGAAGAGAGTCAGTGACACAAGGGAAAGATTAGTCCAAACGACTAATGGAACACAGCTGTCATAGCCTCCACCGTACTGAGTCCACCACAACTAGACGGTACCCAGCTGCCTCCACTGATGACTCCAACAGGGGGTCACAATACCGGCTCCCAGACAGAGCAGGATGTAAGTTTTAACACAAAAGAAATCCAGACTTACTGGTGTGACAGAGACTGGAGAAATTCTGGGACCATGGACAATGGACACCCCTTTAACTCGGTAGGAAAGTCACTCCTGAGGTTCAACCTTTAGCCATAGATTAGACAGACCCATAAAACTAACAGTAATACCCAAAATTCAACCAAGTACGAGAGACTAAATCGTCACTCCAGCCCAGGAGCAAGGACAAGAAGTCAGATAAGTGAGGACAGGAAAGCTAGACAAATGGAAATGGGGAACCCGAGGTCAAGAATGGGAGAGTATTGATACATCACAGGGTTGGCAACCAGTGTCACAAAACAATGTTTGTATTGTTTAATGAGAAACTAATTTGCTTTCAAACCTTCATCTAAGGCTCAATTAAAAAAAATAAGCAAGCTTGGTTTTTTAAAACTTCATACCTTTTTCTCATCATTTCTAACATTCATTACTTATCTAAATTAATCATCATGCTTGCTGTACTGCTCCCTTTTGGGGTCTGTGTATTAAATGAAAACCTTCTCCACTGTCTATTAATAAATAGTGGGTGACTTCCAAGATGCCTCTGTCATATAAAGTTCCATACTATCTATCTTTGAACGATTTGAGAGTGGATTCTATATGAATTAAGTGGGAATTGATTGGAAATAAACTATGTGGTGTTTTTCTAAAGCTACGTTCCAGGATTTATCATTCAATCTGTTGGTCCCATGTCCATAAAAGGGATGTTCATTTTCAGTGGTAGACTCAGGTATCATTTCTTACAATGGC
The DNA here is from genome assembly GCA_028571685.1 of Heterohyrax brucei. NCBI lineage: Eukaryota > Metazoa > Chordata > Mammalia > Hyracoidea > Procaviidae > Heterohyrax > Heterohyrax brucei. The sequence goes on from CM053144.1 coordinate 140,753,435, forward strand.
AAGTTATTACCTTTATAAAAATAAATATTTGAATCTTTGTCATGTTGACTGAGCCAGTATAAAGGAGCAAAAATCAGAAACTGAAAATGAATTCAAATCCTTCTGGATGGATATTGTTGTTGTTAATTGCCATCGAATCAGCTCCACCTCATGGTAGTTCCAGGTGTATCAGAGGAGAACTGTGCTTCATAGGGTTTTCAGTGCTGTGACTTTTCAAGTCTGCCTTCCGAGGCATCTCTGGGTGGCTGCAAACTGCCAGCCTTTCGACTTTGAAGTCTGTGTCACCCAGGGATTCCTTATAGACAGATACCGTGTATCAGTCGGATTGTTTCACTACACTTCCATTATTTCAATTGCAAATCATGTCACCCCATGTTTATGAAACCTCTTATGCTAATCCCCAAATTAGCAGTTGTCCAGACTCTTGCCTCTCCATCGTCCCTCCCAGTTCACCATCCTACCTTTCTCAGCTCACTGAACTCAGATTTGAAGGTGGCTTTGGAGTCAATGATTTAAGGATCAGTGTTATGACTTCTCTTTCAGTGGGTTTTTGTTTAACATTTTACATATTGTCTTAGTCATCTGGTGCTGCTGTAACAGGAATACCACAAGTGGATGGCTTTAGCAAGAGAAATTGTATTCTGTCACAGTCAAGTAAGTTACAAGTCCAAATACAGGACATCAGATCCAGGGGGAAGGTTTTGTCTGCTAGCTCTAAAGGAAGAACCTGTCATCAGTCTCCTCTCAGATTGGGACTTTCTGAGGCACAGGGACCCCAGGTCCTTTCTAAAGGATGCACTCTGCTGCTTGCACTGCTTCTTGGTGGTATGAGGCCCGCACTGTCTGCTTGCTTCCCTTTCCTTTATATCCCAAGAGATTGCCTCAAGACACAGTACAGTCTTACTTACACATTGAGCCCTGCCCCACCAACACAACTGCCACCCATTCTGCCTCATTAACATCCCAAAGGCAGGATTTAGGGCATAACAGAAACATCACACAATACCAGAAATCATGGTGCAGCCAAATTGCTACACACATTTTTGGGCGGATACAATCCAATCCATAACAAGTGTGATAAATGACCTTGGAGTATCTAGCTTAAAGCTTAAAATTTGAAGTACATCATTGGTAAGGGCTGATTTTTTTATTCTTTCCTTAGTGTACAACTCTGGCCTAATTAAATTCACTCATATATTTGAAATAAAAGCTAATAGCTAATAATTTTTAGTGCTAGGCACTGGTCAAGAAAGATGCAGTCCCATGGTCAAGCAACTATGAGAAGAAGATCATTAAATCAATTATTATATAAGACAATTTAATTGATTACAAAATGGTAAGTGCTCAGGGAATAATGATAGCAAAAGCGGTAATAATAACAACAATGAAATTAATTTGAATCCTTGTTGCAAAGTAGACACTATGATAGATGGTTTATCTAATGTAATCTTTATATTTATATTTATATTTATATTTATATTTATATTATTTTTATATTTAACCTTACATAGTAGATATGATGATTGTCCTCACTTTATTAATAAGGACACTGGGACCTGGAAAGGTTAGGAACTTGTCCAAAATAACAGCTAGAAAGCAGTACAGCTAAGATTTGATTCCAGCTTGGGAGTAGAATCCAATCCCAGCTTCCTAAGCTTTTCCTCTCTTCCTTCATCTGCTCTGATGGAAGCAGGCTCCTGGGAGCAGAGTGACATGCACTAAGACCCTGAAAGGCACTTCACCTGAAACTGGAGGCACATTAACTGGTGTTTTGAAACTGAAAGTCATTAACACAGAAAACATTTGAAAAGATTATAATATTAGGAATAAACCAATTTCACCTACCAAAGCTTCAGGTAAAAGATGAAGCTCTTGAATGTAGAATTTCAGGAAGCAAGTAGAAGAGGTTCTTGGAGTTAAGTTGCCTTTCTGAGATTACATATAACAGTACTGAATTCATTGGTCTTCTTTTCCTACTATCTTCTTTTAATAAACAAATTCATGAATCAAAGAATAAGGCATATTTACACTGGATTAATTATTTCAATTTAATTAAATGAAGCTATTACAAGTTGACTCTAGTATGTAAACATATCTGGGGTTTCATCATCATGTGATTTGAATGTGAAACATAAAGGAGTTGAGGGATAGAGCCAGGAGTACTCTAAGAAGAAAATCAGGAAATCATCTTTAGTCTTAGCTGCCTTGATGTTAAACACACACACAGACACACACACACACACACACACACACACACACACACACACACAGCAGAGACTTTTAGCCTCAGGGTTACCTTTTCTATGTGCCATTTTCAAGCCCTCCTTTCCATTATTGCACTATGAATTATAGGCATCTTTTAACTTGTTATTATAGCCTTGTAGTTTACTTTATAAAATTTCTGAGTTATCCTGTTCTCCTTTCTTCTAGGTTTCTGCTAATGTTTTTCTTTTTATTGGTTTTCAGATTTTTCAGAATGTAAACATAAAAAAATAAAGTAGGAAAATCAGGTTGATCTGTTTTTTTCACAGGAATACTGAATATTTTGAAAACTGGGACAATAGCTATTGACTAAAATGACTATTGGTGTGCTATAACTGCATAGTATCAGATTTTGTGGGTTTTTTGTTTGCTTTTGGACTATCTGTAGCCCTGTTTCTCCATCGGGAATATTAAGTCTTTGACAATAGAAACCATATCTTTCACTTCTCTTTCGCTAGTGTATAGCTAAATTTTCTATTTAAAAAGAAATCATATAAAAATATTATTTGTGGGAAATAAAAGATATCACATGAACATATATGTGCTCACCCATGTTCATTACAGCATTGTTCACAATAGCTAAAAGATGAAAACAACCTAGGTGCCTATCTATGGACAGATGGATAAACAACCTATGATATATCTAGACAATGTAATATTATGCAATGATGAAGAAAAATGATGAATCTGAGAAACATAACATAAATGAATCTGGAAGGCACATGATGAGTGAAATTAGTCACAAAAAGACAAATATTGTGTGAGACCACTATTATCAGAACTCAAGAAAAGGTTTAAACATAGAAGAAAACATTCTTTGATACTTACAAGGGCGGGGAGGGAGGGAGAAGCAGATTCACTAACTGGATAGGAGATGAGAATTAATTATCTTAGATAAAGAGAAGGACAACACACAATACAGGGGAAGTCAATACAACTGGACTAAACCAACAACTAAGAAGTTTCCTGAATACAAGCAAACACTTTGAGGGACAGGGAGTCTAGGGATCATGGTTTCAGTGCACCTCTAAGTCAACTGGCATAACAAATTTTATGCAGAAAATGTTCTGCATCCCACTTTGGTGAAAGGCATCTGGGGTCTTAAAAGCTAGTGAGCAGCCAGCCATCTAAGATGCATCAGTTGATCCCAACAAAGGAAAATGAAGAACACCAAAGAAACAAGGACCATATAATATGAGCCTAAGAGACAGAAAAGGCCACATAAGCTAGTGACTCTATCAGCCTGAGATGGGAAGAGCTGTATGGTGTGCAGTTACCGCTAATGAGGAGTCCTGACAGGAAACATGACAAAAAGTCATGTTAGAGCAGGAGAAAAGTGGAATGCAGAATTCAAATTCTAGTAAAAGACCAGACTTCATGGTCTGACTGAGACTGGAGGGACCCCAGGAGACGTGGCTCCTGGGCTGTTTGTTAGTCCCAGACGAAAATCATTCCCAAAGCAAACTCTTCAGATACAGATTAGACTGAACTATAAGACTTCAGGTGATGCTTGATAAGTGTGCTTCTCAGCTCAAGTAGACACATGAGACTAGATGGACAGCATCTGTGCAGAGGGTAGATGAAAGGACAGAAAGGGACAGGAGCTGGTTGAGTGGATCCAGGAAATTCGAGGCAGAAAGGAGGAATGCACTGTTAAATTATGAGGGGAGCAACTAAGGTGACATAACAATGTGTGTAGAAATTTTTGTACAAGAAACTAACTTGAACTGTAAACTGTCAGTTAAAGTACAGTAAATAAATATTTGTTGAGTAAAGGAATGAATGGATGGATGGATGGATGAAGCAATAGAAATCATAACACTCATTGTGTTGTCTTGCTCTCACCGAATACCTACTCAAGTAACTACTTCCAGTCTGTCTACTTAAGAAGTTCCAAAAGTTGAATATTTTCAATGATATGAAATATAGCAGATCAGTAACAAACTTACAGAATTAGACAGTTCAACCCAAAACTGCAAGAGCAGAATTGAAGAAATGAAAGTCAGACTTAGTGACTTTGAGGACAGAGCAACGGACACCAGCATTTATGAGGAGAAACCAGAGAAAAGAAAAAAGAGACATGAAGAAGCATTAAGATACATGTGGCACTCTATTAAGAGGAATAATTTATCATTAATTGGAGTTCTTGAACAAGGAGGGATAGATGAAAATACAGAGTATTCCTGTAGAGTTGCTGACAGAAAACTTCCCTAAAATTATGAAAGAGAAAATAGAATCCAAGATGTGTACCAAATGCCACAAAAAAAATAGACCTCAAAAGAAAGACACCAAGACATATTATAATCAAGCTTAAGAAAATGAAACAGAAACTCTTAAAGGCAACGAGGCTCCAAGCAAAGCTAATATTCAGAGGGAAACCTTGTCGACTTTCATTTGACTTCTCCACACAAACGATGTTGGCAATGTAGCCATGAGATGACACATTCAAAGTCCTCAAGGAGAAAAACTTCCAACCAAGAATTATGTATCCTGCAAAAGTCTCAAATATGATGGTGAAATTAAGATATTTTCAGATAAACAGCAGCTTAGGGACTTTGTAAACACTAAACCAAAGCTACAAGAAATATTCAAAGAAGCTCTTTACTTGGAAAAACAAAATCATGAAGTATATACTTAAGGGGGCAATGTATGACAAAGCATCCTGAATTCTGATCACTAAGGGAAGTCAGTAAGTTCAGTCAAAACTGTATTGTTAACAGAAGGCAACCAGTGATCATAACACGGCAACTATGACATCACCACGCTAAAAACAGGGATTTATTACAGTAGGTATAACCCTTTCAGATGCAGAGAAAATTAAGAAGATATGCAGAAGTTAAAGTCTGGTTAAAATTTAGAATAGTAAAGGGGATCTTAGGGGTAGCTGCAAAGCAAAATAATAATGCAACATATCAAAACAAGAAACATGATACAGGAGTCTCAACAAACACAAAACCAACACTGGGAAAGATGAAAGGTCAACCCATAAAGAAGAATGACCCCAAACAGTGTATTAAGAAAAACACAGAAAACATCAACAACACAAAAATGAATGCATTAAAGTGACAGCACTAAACACATCCTATCAATAATTACAGTGAATGTAAACAGACTGAATGCTCCAATGAAGAGATGAATGACACCATGGATCAAAAGACATGACCCATCTATATGTTACTTAGAAGAAACACACCTAAAACTCAAAGATATGAACAAACTGAAAATCAAAGGATGGAAAAATATATACCAAGCAAACAACGTACAAAGAAGAGCAGGAGTAGCAATACTGATCTCAGATAAATTAGACTTTAATGTAAGATCCAACATTGTCAGCAGAGGTGGTCATTATTTATTGCTGAAAGATTTAATGTATAAGCAGGAGATAACAATATTAAATATTTATGAACTCAATACCAGAGCATCTAAATACATTGACCAAACACTGACAACAATGAAAAATGAGATCATTCCACAGTAATAGTTGGAGACTTCAACACTCCACTTTCAGTAATGGACAGATCATCCAGGGTAAAGATACAGAAGATCTTATTGCAACAATCATTGAATTAGACTTTATCAACATGAGTAAAGATACAGAAGATCTTATTGCAACAATCATTGAATTAGACTTTATCAACATATACAGAACTTTTCATCCATCAACAGATAAGTACACTTTCTTCTCCAGTGCACATGGAACATTCTCCAGAGTAGACCATGTGTTAGGACATAAAACAGATCTCTACAAAATCCAAACCATTCAATTATTGCAAAGCATCTTCTTAACCCATAAAAGTTGAAATCAAAGCAGAAAAATTATAGGTAGGAATTCAAACTCATGGAAACTGAACAATATCTTACTCAAAAATCCATGGGTTATAGAAGAAATCAAGGACAATAAAAGCCATAAGGAAATTAAAAACAAAAATCAAGGACAAATATGGAATCAGATGAAAATGAAAACACATCCTACCAAAATCTATGGGATACAGCAAAAACGGTGGTCAGAGGTGAATTTATCTCTATAAATGCACACCTCTGGAGTGAAGAAAGGGCCCAGGCTAAAGGATTAACCCTACAGCTTGAACAAATAGAGAGCAACAGAGGATCCCCTCAGGCTCCAGAAGAAAATATAATAAAGATTAGAGCAGAACTAAATTAATTGGAGAATAAAAGAACAAGTGAAAAAAATTAACAAAAACAAAGCTGGTTCTTTGAAAAGATCAACAAAATTGATAAACTGTTGGCTTCACTTCCAAATAAAAACAGGAGAGGATCTAAATAACCCAAATAAGAAATGAGATGGGGGATGTTACAACAGACCCAGCTGGTATCAAAACTATCATAACATACGAAAGACTATACTCTTAATAGATTTGGAAACCTACAGGAAATGGACAAATTTCTAGATGCATGTCACCTACCAAAATTATCACAAGGAGAAGTAGAACACCTTAATAAACTCATCACAAAGGAGTAGATTGAAACAGTCACCAAAAAAATATGACCAAAAAAAGTCCTGGCCCAGGTGGCTTCTACCAAACTTTTAGAGAAGTGTTAACTCCAATACTTCTGAGGCTATTTCATACCACAGAAAGGGGTGGAACACCTCCCAGATTCATTTTATGAAACCAGCATAACCCTGATACCAAAGCCTGGGGAAGATCCCACAAAAAAAGGAAAATCACACACCAGTATTACTCATGAACCTAAACACAAAAATCTTCAACAAAATCCTAGCCAGAAGAATTCAATGACATATCAAATAAATAATTCACCATGACCAGATTGTTTTCATTCCAGGGATGCAAGGCTGGTTCAACATCAAAAAAACAATTAATATGATTAACTACTTAAATAGCACAAAAGGTAAGAATCACCTGATTTTGCTAATTGATGCAGAAAAGGCATTTGACAAAGACTAACACCTATTCATGCTAAAAACTCAGCAAAATAGGAACAGAGGGGAAATTTCTCAATGCAATAAGGGGCATCTATGCAAAGCCAACAGCCATCATCATCCTGAATGGTGAAAGACTGAAAGAATTCCCCTTGAGAACGGGAAATAGACAATGATGCCCACTCTCACCACTTTTATTCAACATTGTATTTAGAGGTTCTAGCCAGAGCAATTAGACAAGACCAAGAAATAAAGGGCATCCATATTGGCAATGAAAAAATCCAAAGTAAACTACTAGAACTAATAGAAGAGTTCAGCAAAGTAGCAGGATATAAGATAAACATAAGTAAATCAGTAGGATTCCTTTATACCAACAAAGAGTTCTTCAAAGAAGAAATCACCAAATCAATACCATTTTTTATAACCCCCAGGAAGATAAAATACATAGGAATTAATCTAACTAGAGAAATAAGAAACCTATACAGAGAGAACTAGAAGGCCTTACTGCAGAAAAACCAAAAGAGACTTACATAATTGAAAAAACCTACCCTGCTCATGGACAGGAAGACTTAACATTGTGAAAATGTCTATTTTACCTAAAGCAATCTGCTTATACAGTACAGTCCCAATACAAATGCCAGTGTAATTTTTTAATGAGATGGAGAAACAAATCACCAACTTTGCTTGGAAAGAGGAGAAACTCCAGATAAGTAAAGCACTACTGAAGAAGAGGAACACAGTTGGGGGCCTCACACTATCCGACTTTAGAACATATTACACTGCCACAGTAGTCAAAACAGCCTGGTGTTGGTACAAAAAGAGACATGTAGACCAATGGAACAGATTGGAAACTCCAAAGATGCCATCATCCTCTTATGGACATTTGATATTCTACAAATACCCTAAGATTGTAAACTGGGGTAAAAACAGTCTGTTCAACAGATGATGTCAGCACAACTGGATATCCATCTGCAAAAAAAAACTGAAACAAGACCCATATCTCACACCTTACAGAAAAACTAACTCAAAATGGATTAAAGACCTAAATATCAAACCTAAAACAGTAAAGATCATGAAAGAAAAAACAGGATCAACAATTTAAGTTCTAATACACAGCTTAGACAGACTTCAAAATCTAACAAACAAAGCATAATCAATAGATGAGAAAATAGATAAATGAGATCTTCTAAGAATCAAACACTTTTACTCTTCCAAAGACTTTATCAAAGGAGTTAAAAGACCACCTACAGAGTGGGGAAAAATATTCAGCAACTACACGTTGGACGTCTTCTGAACTCCATAATCTATGAGATTCTGTCTGAACTCCATAATCTATGAGATTCTGTAAGATATCAACAAGAAAAAGGTAAATAACCCAATTAAGTAATGGGCAAAGGAGATGGGCAGACACTTTACTAGAAAGGACATTCAGGCAGCTGAGACATATGAAGAAATGCCCACAATCCTTAGTTATCAGAGAAATCCACATCAAAATTGTAATGAGATACCATCTCACCCCAACAAGGTTGGTCGTAATCCAAAAAACACAAAACAACAAATGTGGAGAAGCTATGTTGAGATTAGAACTCGCCTGCACTGCTGGTGTAATTGCAAAATAGTACAACCTCTTTGGAAAGCAATCTGGTGTTTCCTTAAAAAGCTGGGAATAGATTTACCATTTGACCCAGTAATCCCACTACTTAGAATGTATCTTTCAGAAACAAAGGCTGTGACACAGACAGACACATGCACAAGAATGTTTTTTTTGCAGCACAGTCCACAATAACAAAAGGATAGAATCAAGCTAGATGCCCATTAACAGATGAATGGATAAACAAACTATAGCACATATACACAGTGGAACACTGTGCACTGATAAAGAACAATAATGATTTTAGGAAGCATTTCATAACCTCGTTTCAGTTGGAAGACATTGTGCTAAGTGAAATCAGTCAGCAGCAAAAGGATAAATATTGTATGAGACCACTGCTATAAGGACTTAAAAATAGACTTATGTACAGAAGAAAAGATTCTTTGATGGCTACAGGGGCAGGGAGGGGAGGTGATGGTTTATCATGGATTAGACAGTTGATAGAGATTAGAAATTTTGTTCGTTTACTGTATCCTCAGGGGGAAAAAAAGTAACTATAAACTTCTTCAAAGAAGAGAGACCTTAAAGAGTGCTAACCCTGTATTTACACTTTCCAAATTTCTATTATATTTTAAATTGAGTATTTGGAAATGAAAAAATTCTTTATAGTTGTATTTCCCACTAATCTTCTTATATATGACATACCTGCTTATATTTATATAGTATAGTTATGTACTCACTTTATCAAAAGCAAAAACATAAAAAATATGTAAATTTGGGGGCACTTACATAAACCAAAAAAAAAAAAAAAATAGGCCCCATAAAACTTTAAATTGTCCAACAAGTAGTTCAGAAAAGCAGAATATGGTATAAACAGTCCTGTTTTGTTTTTAGATTGGTGGGAGAGGAATGGAATGTTATACTATTTCTTTCTACTCAAGGATAATCCAATCTTGCAAAGAGTTCCCAAAGTCAATAACACTTCCACTGGGGAGACAAATAGCCTCTGAATTGGATTAAGGTGAAACAAGAGTGCCCAATGTAGCTGTGTCATTGAGGGACCAGTTGTTTATGGCTTCATTACAACCTTAAATGAAATATCTGTATTTCTTCTGGGTTTAATGAGGCCACAAACAACCAGCTCTTTATTGAGTGATGTTGGAGATTTTTTGCTTTTAACTGGATATAATTTAATTTGTGTTTAACTAGCTCTCCCACTGTACCAAGTACACCGACTGGCATTTCAGAGACAATTAGGTAAGTGTTCCTCTGTGTTAGCTAGCAGGTCTAGAAAAAAGATAAGGAGAATCGACCAGAACAAACCAAATTAGGAGGGGAAAATTCACTTTCCATCAAGAACACTGCCCAGCTCCTCAAGCTGCCTTGCCCTGGCTCTCTCTGCCTCATTAATGTGTACGTGGTTCAGCTCTAGCTGCTAAGTGACTTGGCTGTTGTGTTTTTTAGTTTTCAGGACTCTATCTTCTGTCTTTCTTCACCATCCTCATTGGGCTGGTGCTCTACTCCTCCACCTCCACATACATAGCCCAGGACCCCCGAGTATACAAGCAGTTCCGCAATCCTTCGGGACCTGTTGTGGACTTACCAAGTACGGCTCAGGTGGAACCTTCAGTCACCTACACCAGCCTGGGCCAAGAGACCGAAGAGGAGCCCCACGTCCATGTGACCTAGGATGAGGCCCTCCCTGCCTGCTGAGGACAGCTCAGTGGCCACATGTTCACCCATCATCTCTGTATTGTACATAGAGAAAGGTATTTACTAGGTGCAGTTTACACAGGTGGACTGCAAGGTAGCAAATCAGAAAGCCTGTAAAAGGAACAAGCTAAGCATCACTGGAGACGCATGCTCCAATCCACCCGACTTGGAGGGATGCCTGTCTAGTATGTATTCTGATCACACATCCCCTGCATCAGTTACTGTGAGAAGTTTGGAATCAGAAGCAAGTATTATTATTATTTGTATTGTTAGTGTTACTGTTACTAGACCAACTTTCAGGAGGTTGTTTTGTACTCCTGATGGAAACTATTGCCAGACCCCCATATAGTTAACATAGCCCCCACTTTTCTATAGCAAGTCACTTTTTAAGAATCACACTTGATTTCTTTTGCACAGACTGTCCTTGTGATGCATGCCACAGGAGCTCCACTCCTGAGAAGTTTCCTTATCGAGGGACCTGGTGGCTAATGGTTTCCTCTGTTACCTGTTGGATTGCCTGCTCAATGCGTATTTTGTGCTGTGACACTTGTGGGGAGGGGCAACTGACCATATAATTCTCTATTCTAGGAATAGATGTAAAACAGACATTTTAGCCTTTTTATATTTCAATCTATGATTACTCCAGGCCTTCGCCTTTCTGTTGTGCCATGCAATTCTGCTGATCAAGTCTCTATAATAACAGGATAAGGAATATTTCATTTCTCTGGTTTTTGGGAAACCCTAGAAATAGTATCATGTGTGTTTAGGGTTATAATTATTATTTTTTTAATCTGTTTTCTTCCCCATAGTATCACTTCAAATACATATATATTCTTTTTTGTTTGTTTGTTTTCTTTAAAGACAATATGGAAATTAATCAAGGCATTTGAAAAAGCCAAGATCCTTTCCTTTTGTCATACTGTGACACCCTTTTTGAATACCCCAGCATGAAAATGACCTTGACTGTGAGTATCTTCGGTTGTGCCACTTCCTAAGAAAGTCAAGGTGCTGCTGTGGTTCAGTCTCTGAAAATAAGTGACCTGGACACTTTGTAGTGGGAAATGTCTCAGTGTTTTAAGAATATGATATTTTGCATATGTTTGATTCCCATTCACTAGCAAAATATGTTCAGGCATGTTCTTCATATGGATACAGAGAACATTACAGGATCTTGATAAGGCTTTGAGTCATATGCCACTAGTTCAGTATTTTGTACCTTAAAATAGCTCTTTTTTCAAACACAGGAAATCAAGAAACACCAAAAACCAATCAAACCTATTGCTGTTGAGTCAGTTCTATTCTAGTGACCCTGTAGATTACAGAGCATAACTGAGCCGCACAAGGTTTTCTTTGCTGTAACCCTCAGAGAAGCAAATCACCTGGCCGTTCTCCTGCAGCCACTTGGTGGGTTCTAATCACCAACTCATCAGTCAGTAGCTGAGAGCCAGCTCGTATATGTCACTGAGGGACCTAGAAACACTACCCAAACCAAACCAAACCCATTGCCGCTGAGTCACTTCTAACTCATAGCAACCTTATAGGACAGAATAGAACTGCCCCGGTAGGCTTCCAAAGCTGCAGTCTTTACCGAAGGACACGGCTCCATCTTTCTCCTGCAGAGCAGCTGGTGGCTTTGAACTGCCAACCTTCTGGTCAGCAGCTGAGTGCTTAACCACTACACCATGAGGGCCCTGCAGACCTCTATGACTTAGAATCGTTCTGTCCATCCGTAGGTAAAGAATACTGCTTAAGTTTGATTGACTTCAATGCCATTCAGAAAGATCCCCAAGACAGTTAGGGGATTTGTTAGGAAACTTTATGAAACTTTGGAGAGTTCCAATCAATACACAACAAACAAAACAATGGGATCTCTGTAAAGCAGAAGAATAGATTACAATGTAGTAAGGACTCCCCTGGAGCCGGTTATGTCTGTTGAATCGAGGAGGACAGGATCTTTACAGGAGCAGAGGGCCAGGTCTTTTCTCCACAGAGTTTCTAGTGGGTTCGAACCACTAGCCTTTTTGTTGGCAGCTGAGGCTTAGTCATTGCTCCACCAGGCTCCTTCACAGATCGTGTGTGAGCCCTGAATAGTGCAGGCAAAACATCTGTACTCTCAGTCCGTACCATGTGGCCTCTCTGTGCCTTTTGCACAGGGCAGGTGGTTCTGCTCTTGGAGACTACAAAGAAGACAAATTATCTTCTTTAATATGCTGACTTCATGGTCATCGCAGCTCACCCTGTTAGAAGCATGTTTCATTTTCCATTGAAAAAAAGATCAAAATACTTCACTAACATCTGCTGTCTCTCAGCTACCTTTTGAAACCAATTAAATACCTTTCTCTGAATATTTTCTCCATTCAGATCTGAAAAACCTTTAAAGACTGTGGTTTTATTTTTGTGTTTACATTCCTTTGGTTTGCATAATTTGCTTGATTTATTGCATTTTTGTATTTATTTTAAGCCAAATGTTTTCGTCTTTTTTATTCATTTTTATAACACTGATCTGTAGATGCTTAGTAAAGTCTTACGAGAAACAAATAGATGAAAGGATTTCTAAGTTCACTCAGTGGACTGGGATTCTTTCTTAATTTAAACTTCAGAAAAGGTTTGTGATCTACAGATGGCTGCAAGTTTGGGTGTCTGAATTATTTTATAGGCTATTTTAATTGAGTCCACTGTACGGAAACCAAGTGTGAGTATTAAGATGAATTCACTGTATATCCTTTGTCAGCCAGTGTTCTTCTGTACACAGGACTTTCATGTCACTGGGGTACCTCACTCTGTTGGTTTGTCTCCACTGCAGAAGGTTGATAACATGCTGAATTGTCTGAGATCAGCAGTCCCAGACTGACTCTTTAGGGAAAAAAATAGAAAATAGCCAAGAATACATTCTTCTTTTGTGTGAAAGCACTCACCCTTTGGGGGTGGAGTGGGAAATAGGAGCGGGACATTAACGCCAGCTGTTTTCATTTCTGAAATTTCATAACTCGATAGACACCAGCAAAATACTCAGTTTTTAAAATCATCACCACTCTCTCCTCAGTAAATGAGAGTTGAGCAATTTGTGTAGACTTTGATTGGGTAAACAAACCACAGCTCTGCGAAACCCTGTGGGAGATAAGCGGTGGCTCTCACTATCTCAAGGACAACTTGCACTGAGGACAGAGCTTGCGTTGGTCACCTCACAGCTCTGAAGTACACAACCAGGTAGACCCAACAGTGGAATAACTTATACCACTGTGTCCCATGAAAATGTTTCAGTGTTTAGTTTAGATATTGCTAACTTGTGCTATTAACCTTTTGAGAAACGTGTAGCAATGTTTGTTTTGGGTTTCTTTTTGATTTATAACCAGTTAGTAGTCCCCAGCTAGCTACCAGTACAGATTTTACCCCATGGGTAGGATTCTATTGTTAAGCCGCATAACAAAGCACACTAATCCTGATACACCACAAATGGAAGACATGAACCAAAAAAAAGAAAAAAGAAATTTACACTGATAAGTTGAACGGACTCCCCACTTTTGATATTTGCATGCTCCCCTATGGACTGGCTGTGGCAATGTAATGCCTGTATAATGTTTTCAAATAAAAATAAATGCTTTATGAAAGCACTGAGTTCTTGGTTTTCTTGCATGTTTCTCTGTACTGTGACAACCGTGGAAGCGCTCCCGCGGGATGCTAGAAATAGCAGCAAAAGGAGATCGCAGGGTACACGTCAAAATAAAAAGGAGAAAGAAAATATTTCCAAATTAGGCAGGGCACGCTTCGTCTCAGAGCCACAGCTTCAGAAAGCCAAATTGAGAAGTTTGTAGTTTGCTAAATTAATTATTTATCTAGATATTAAGAATGGTCTGGGGCTATGCCTTCAGCCTTGCATTGAAAACATATTTAGAACAATTAAAATTTACCCCCAAGAAACAGTTTCTCATAAAGAAGAAAGCTCTGTGTGTGCTGCCCTTGGCATGATGCCAGACTTAAAGGATGAGCATTCCTCCGCAGACCAACATTATTTATAAAGCAGACACTGTTCCTATTTCTGCTCAGAATTTACACAGTAGCCTGCAATAATCTCTTCTCTGCCAACTGCGGTCTCCCAGCAACCCCTCAAGTGCTTAGAGTTGATTGTACATAAATTTACATGTTATTTGCATTCATAATAAAACCAGAACCAAACCGCTGCCTTGAAATCCATTCCAACTCACAGTCACCCTATAGGACAGAGTAGAAGTGCCCCATGGGGTTTCCAAGGAGCAACTGTTGAATTTGAACTGCTGACCTTTTGGTTGGCAGCCGAGCTCTTTAACACTGTGCCACCAAGGCTTCGGATCCACAATAAAGACTGTGCATTTAAATTATCAATTAAAAATATTTTTAAAATATAAATATGAATTCTTCAAGAAGAAAGGAGAAGCATCATCCCAGGGCTTTCTGTGGTGCTCTGAAGTTGACATTTACCGCAACTTACTTTTGTAAATAGCTGAAAACTGGGACTCATGGTTTGGGGGGAAAAAAAAAGTTTTCTTCTTTTAAAAATGTAAAGCTTTCTCTCTCCAAAATCTTGTTGGCATTGATTTAGTAAACCTTTGATCAAAGAAGAAATGAACTTCAATATAGCCTATGTGTAAATGTCCAGCAATTCTAAATTATTGAGGTCCAAATAATATACACAAAAGATACATGTCATATTTAGTTGGCTTCTTCATTTAGTTGCTGTTTTCTTAGAAGAACCAAGTTCCCTAGTACTGCAGAGTTCTTGTAAAGTAAGGTAAAGAAGCACTCCAGTGATGTTTGTGAGTCTTAGATACAAATACACACCAGGGAAGTTCAGCCAGAGAGCTGTAATTTACAATTCTGTTATGCTACTCCACAGGAAAACAAATTGTAATCTCTGAAGTTACAGGACCTGAAATCAGATCCAGCTATTTTCAGTGTCTAGCAAAATACCTGGCATGCTGGAGGTATTTGTAGCATTTTGGGTTTTGTTTTATTTTCATAATAAATCCCACTTCTAAGCCAGAAAGACGAAGTTCAAGGGTAAGATGTTCTGTTACAAGATGTTCCGTTCTTTCCTGTACTGGAGAAACACTTCCTGAGGGTTTTGTTTTTGTTGTTGTTTTTCTTTCTCTCTCTATAAAAATTCCGTTCTTAGAAGGGAATCCAACACACTTTTCTAGGGAATTTTTTCTACAAACACAATGGCTGGTCCTTCAGGTCCAGGGCTGGGGTAGAAAAGAGCAAAGTTCTTTTTTTACTCGAAAATTCACAATGTTTGGATTTATAACACTCCCTCTTAACTGTATACACTCAACTTTCCTCCCTTCTGCCTTGTCTCATTGATTTCTTCTTCTTCTTCTCTCTCTCTCTCTTCTTCTTCTTCTTCTTCTCTATCATCCTTCTCCCTGCAAAGAGAAAATGGAGCGCTTGCTTTGGGCCACCTATGCAGAACCTCTGCCCTTTATTCTCTCTGTAGTCAAAATGTTTAATTCAAAAAAATTATCATACAGCTGGAAAGCCCTGCTCCCAGCAGATGGCTTTTCATCCGTCCCAGAAAGGACAAGCCAGCATGCATCACTCCTCCTCAGCCAGCCGGACAAGTTGCCTCCAAACACTACCACAGCCTGATTAACGAGGAAAACTAATGACCAGAGGGAGGAGGTCTCCTTGAATAAACTCTAAGATTAGGGGTGTCCATCTGGTTGGACAAAGGCCTGATGTGGATGGAAATTTATAAAAACATGAAAATGAGTTTGTTTACCAAGCCCCGAGGTTTGAGCTGGGAGTGATTCCGTGCTTAAAGGACACTTTGAGGATAAATATTAGTTTACATGATGGGGGTAGTCTTCCTGAACTCATTACCCCAAAATGATGATATAGACTAAAAATGTAAGTGTTAAATCACCTAACAGATGGAAGAGCTACAATAGAACATTAAGTAATGTGACCATGCAATTCATCATCCAATCTGTTAATACTTTTGAGAATCAAGGGGGCATTATTCCTAAATATGCCTGGACAACAGGTAAAGACCCATTCTGTTGCTGTGGTCACCCTAGTGTTTAAGGAAGCACCGGTACATCCCTGTCCAAGGAGGCAGACAGCCACGGTGGATAGCTGTGCTTTCCTGCCACTGAATACTACTGTTGAGGCAGAACATCAGAGTGAAGCCAACAGCTGGGACCCACTATGTAGAGACCGTTCTTAGATTCTTACCCTTGGAGGGCAGCCCTGACCTAGGCTCTCAGTCTTACCTTTAAGGCCACGTTCTTGGAATCATCTGTGGCCAGGGATAGTGGAGAAGTGAGAGGAGTGCCAGTAATAAGAACCCAAACATCTTCACCACTGTTTCATTGCTAGGTGTGTCAATAAGTTAAAGGGTAAGACCAGTGAAGCTACAGGTAGGGGTTCTGCTGGCATTTATCAGAAGTAAGTTACAGTCAAACTCTCCCCACTTGACCCTCCACCACCACACACACACACACACACACATTTCAAGAAATGCTGAACGACAAACAAATGCATGGATGAATGAATGTGTATTCTTCACAAGAAGAAAGTCCCAGGTGCCGTAGAGGAGATAATTCATAGTGATCACTCAAAACCATTGCATGCCTATTTTAGTTCTCATGCTAACCCAAAACCAAACCAAACCAAAATTCCGACTCATAGCAACCCTATAGGACAGAGTGGAACTGCTCCATAGAGTTTCCAATAAGTGCCTGGCAGATTTGAACTGCCGACCTCCAGGGTTAGCAGAATAATCCTTCACCACAATGCCTCCAGGGTTTCCCGTCTCATGTTGCTATAATATAAATACCACAAGTGGATGGCTTTAACCAACAGAGATTGATTTTCTCACAGCTGAAACCTTTGCCATCAAGTTGATTACAGCCAGGCCAGAAGTCCAGATTCACGACACAAGAACACAGGGAAACCCATCTGTCTGTCTGCTCTGGAGGAAGGTCCATATGAATCAGGACAGCCCCTTGCTAGCTACGTCCACAGGCTGGCCTCTCTGTGGCCCTTGGCCCCTAAGCCTGGCCTCTGCCCTGATTGGGTGAGTATTATAAAGCCGGTTAGCTCTGTGGTAAATGCCCCACAGGCACCTCATTCCACCAGGAAGCCACTTGCCTGAAGGTACTCAGCAGTCTCTTGCTGCATGGGTTGGCTCCTGCACTGTCTCACGCCAGTCTCCCTCATCTGCTGCCACAATTTTTCTACTGCTGCTGCTTCACATCTTGCACTACCTCTCCCATTATAGCTTGCTCTCTCTCTGTGACTTCTAGTTCTAGGAGTTTCTCAGCACAGAAACCCTAGATCTGAAGGACACACTCCTCTTCCAAATCCTCTTGGTAGTACTGAGATCCCTATCTCTTCTTGCTTCTTTCTTCTTTTATCTCCTGTAAGATAAAAGATGTGACTTGAATAAGGGTGTGAAGGGTGGTGACTGGGTTAAGGGTGGTGTCTCAAGTCACATTTTCTAGTAAGGTAGTGATTCAAGATGTATTGATAAGGCAGGATTAGTGTAGGATGTAACAGTCAACCGACTCCCAAATGACATAAAGGCTAGGGTTTACAACAGGTCACAAAATGGAGGATAATTACATCAAATCACAAGGTAGAAGACAACCACAGAATATTTGGAATTGTGTCCTAGCCAAGTTGACACATATTTAAGATGTGGTACACAACTCAATCCATAACAGCACTTGGCATTTTCCCAACTGTGTCTATAAGCACTATTTCCAGGACTTTTGACCATAGATTGAAACACAATGTTAAAATACTTACTTTTGAACACAATTGGGTCTCATTCATGTCTCTCTTGTCTTTCTAGACAAGGAAAATTACTTCCAGGGTACCTGACGAGATTTGATAAATGTTAATAGTAATAATTGCTGTTTCACAGATGGTTGGCTGCTTGCCAAATTGCACAGCAAACTAGAAAAGCAATAAAAAAAAATCTACTTGTTCTTAAAAAGATTACTTTTCTAAGTGAAATTACTGGAGAGAGAGGAAATGGGCTAATCATGGGCATATCAAAACAGTCTCTGATGGGACTCCCTGTGAGCCTTTGTTTGAATTCTCTAATGTAGTTTTTTGTCATTAAATAGGATTGTAGAAGTTAAATAGGTCATACATGCACGCAAAGGGCTGAATGACTCACATAACTGCTTTATGTTCCCCAAGATTCTGCCTATCAAGCTGTGTTTTAATTAAAAGGAAAATTATCAGAGAGAGAAGCCAACTTAATGAGGGAAGTGGGGTGCCACAGTCAAAGGCTGAGACTTCACATTGCATTCAGTTTTCCATTCAGGATCATGACCCCCCAACAACGAGTTCATTTTCATTTTAATGGCAAACACTGACGTAGACTTTGGGAGCTGGAGGGAACACTGAAGACCATCTCACTGCAAATCTCAACTTACTCTATTGCACGTGTGTGGAGATAGTTTGATTAGAAGGAAAGATGCTCTGTCTTGAGAAGTCTTAGCATTAGACATCAATTGGAAAATCTTGTGGATAGCAGGGAAGTGTGTAATTCCTCAGCTAAAGGGGCTCTGTAATCACCAGCAAATGGGTCAGAGGGCTAAATGCAGACAGATCCTGCCTGTCAGGGAGGCCAAAGCAGCTTCTGAGGTAGCTAAATTGAGTGGTCCTCAGAAGGATCCCTGTTCTCAATCAACTCAAGTGTAATCCCAAATTGAAGAGAAAAGAAAATCACTCGGTATATGTCCAAGGAACACTGCCTTCACATTTCTGGACTTAATCCATCTGGCAGATTGGGGAATAGAAAACTGTCCCACTGCTACTCTTTCTCCACACACACACGAAAGTGAGGTTTCTGGAACCGGATTTGACCATGTGACTCCACAACTGGACACGTGATGAAGCGCTCTAGTGGTTCCTTTGTGACCGAAGGCAAGGCTGAGAGCCTACTGTTTCTACGGAGAGATTTCTTATCACCAGGTGCCTACAAGCTGTCAGTGACTGTACTGGCCCATAGCCTGTGTTGGGGCGGCATCACGGTAAGGCTGCTGCCTGTGGAAAATAATTCACCTGCCAGTGAATGAAGACCAAACTGGACTCTAGGATGATGAAGCATGTTTTCCTCTTGAGTACTAGAGCAACACAGCCACTCTGTCAATAACATTGATCAAATATTGCTGTGTATGTTGACACTCAAAGTCTCTTTAGAGCCACTGGGATACTACAGGACCACCACCTCCCACACTTGGGTTTGTTGGCTGTTTTTGACAAATTTGCCCTTCCACCATTTTTCTTGTGGTTGGACAGTTAGAGTGCTTCTGTTTGTAGAAAAATCTCATTTTCTTGACTCTTGAAATAGGCTTTTATGTACTACTGCAATTTTCATTATTTATACTATCACAGTGAAGTAGAACATCTTCAGGGTATAGTGTAATTCTCATTTGTTTCTTATGAGATTGTGCTAGTGTCTGCTTTTTGGCATCCTCATATTATTTCTGTCTGTTCCTCCTGAAATAATGGACTCAGCACCACAGTAGGGTTTTGCAGTTGCTGCCAAATCCTCAGCTTGGGTTTTCTCTTCTTCTAGCTCATTTGTGATGACTGCTTCATTGGGCATTCCAGGAAGATGATGTTCTCTACATTAGAACCGAAATGTAACTGTATTTGATCTTTTGCCTTTACAGCCATATAAGAACAGGAGAGACCTCTACTGAGCTTGAATGATTGTATCTCAGAGACTGTCTCTAAGCTCTGTGCACATTTGCTTTTTCAAAAAATTGAATACGATTAGATTTTTTAATATTGCACTGCATATTCATTAAATGAAAATACTCTCACTCCTAAAAGACAATGATTTTAAAATCAAATTATGGTTTCAGAAAATGAAAAGTTACTTTTTCTCCCCCATGTCCTTACCTGTCAACACTATACTTCAAAGATATTCCTATTAGCAAAACACTGTGAAGTGTTCTACTGGCTTCTACCATCCACTCTGCAGGATGAAACTGAGTTTCTTCAGTGGTGGAACCACTGATTCCTCTAACTTCATTTTCATTTGCATTTTTATTTCCCATGTTTTGTGTGTGTGTGTGTGTGTGTGTGTGTGCACGTGTGTGTCTGTGCCTAAAACATAGCTTATTCTACTTGGTCTACTTTTCCATCAAGATTGCTTCTTTAGCTAAATGAAAGAATATTATAATATATATATATATGTATGTGTGTGTCTATACATGTATATACATACAAACACAAACACTCACATGTACTATTCTTTCATTTATCTGAAGAACCATTCTTGAGGGAAAAGTAGACCAAGTAGAATAAGGTGGAGAAAAGTGGAATCATATACCATTTTTTTGTGTGTGTTTGACTTATTTTGCTAAGCATAATTTGTCCTCAAATTTCACCCATATTGTAGCACAAAACACTATATGTTTTCTTTGTTTATTGGCTTTCTCCTTGAACTTGAATGTTTCAGGAGGGCAAGAATAAGAATAAGTTCCCTGGTCATCCAAAGGTTAAGATTCAGAGCTCTCAGTGCTGCCTGCATTCGAAGTTCAATTCCCAGTCAGGGAAATGTATGTTTATTGGAGCCCTGGTGGCTCATTGGTGAAGAGCCATGGCTGCTAATCAAAGGGCAAGCAGTTCAAGTCTCCCAGCCATTCCTTGGAAACCCTGTAAGGTCGCTATGATTTGGACTCAGCAGTAATGGGTTTGGTTTGGGGATTTGTTTGTTTAATCCAAGTTCCTTTAAGAGTACTCTACACATGGCGACATCTCAATAAATGTAAGTTTGAATCAGTGGATAAATTCATAAATGAAGAAATGAATGACCATTAAAGCCCTTAATACAGAGGCCCAGCATGACATCCCCACCTTGCTCTCCAGCCTCATCTCCCATCTCTTCTGCTGTGTGCTGTATATCTCAGCCAAACTGGTTGTGTTTTAGTTCTTGAAAGTACACAGCTCCAGCCTCAGAGCCTTGCTTTTTTTTTCTGCTGGAAGACTCTCTGCTTGCTTCCCCTTTTGTCCAGATAACTTCCCAGTCATCCTTCAGAGCTTGAGTTAAACATGGCTTTTCAGAAAAACCTTCCCTGACTCCTGAGGTCAGTGTGAGGCCCGTCTGTCCATTTGCTGTGGCTTTCATTTCTCAGACTGCGCTTCTGTTCTAAAGACGAGTCAATACCAGTACCCTCCCTCAACCTCCGTGGACAGTAAGCTCTGCTGGACACTGCTAGAACCACACAAACTGGCAGTGTCTGACCTGTAGCTGACATTCTGTAAGTATATGTTAAAGACAGATTTGTTCGGGCCCTAAGGTATAAAACTAGAGAGACAAATTTTCTTCAACTATTAGAAAGCTTCCTTGGAGTCAGAGCTGAGCCGAGATGAGTGGCCTGGCTGGAGTGGCGCTGGGCAGGAAGGAGGCTGATTTCAATCACACATCAGATGGGTCGCTGAGCCAGATTCATGGCTTCCACACTATGTCTCATGATTTGGGCTCAGTCTTGAAATCAATCTGAAGGTTTTCTGGCACTTCAAATTTTGTCTTCATTTTCTTTTAAGAATAGAATATAAATTGCTATGGAAGAGAAACAATGGGCCTCAAAACTGAACACAAAGTATACCTCACTGTATTTGTTGAATTGATTGTACTGTCTACTGAAGTATAAATGCTCTAAGATTGCCAAGGATATTAAGTAGTTGTTTTTGTTTGAAGCAACTGAAACCAGCCCTGACCAGATTAAGGAATAGGGGATATCCACTGGAAGGATTTGGACTCAGAGATAGAATTTTGACCACATTTATGTCCCTGGTATCAGCGTTGGCATTTCAAAGACAAAACCCGTCACGCAGTCACTAAACCAGTTGCTGTCCAGTTGACTCCACCTCGGAGCATCTCCCTGGGTGTCAGGGTAGAACTGTGCTCCTTGGCATTTTCAATGACTGATCACTTAGACCCAGATCGCCAGACCTTTCTTCTAAGTCATCTCTGGGTAGACTTGAGCCAATAACCTGTTGGTTAGCAGCCAAGTGCATCAACCATTTGCACCACCCAGAGACCCCATACAGTCTCTAGAAAGTTTTTCTTGTTTTCTTAAACCAGAAATAATGTTTTTAAAAACATTTAGCTCCTTCACAAATATACAGGAAGTGAATAAGCACCTCTGGATCAACCAATAAGTCCATTACTGTTTATCCAAGTTGAGAGAAAAAACAACAACGATTTTTATGAAATGGTAAAAATTCCTGTGTGAAACATAAAGCCATTGCTGTTGACTCATTTCCAATACATAGTAACCATGTAGGACAAAATAGAACTGCCCCACATGCTTTCAAGGTGCATCTGGTGGATTCAAACTGCTGGCCTTTTTGTTAGCAGCTCATAGCTGTTAGCCACTGCACCACTAAAACATAAAGTTAGAGGCAAATGCTAGTGAGCACTGCCTCTTAAATAATTTACTCAGAACATTAGAATCCAAGGAAAAGAAAATCAGAAAATAATTTATCTTGAACCTGGTAGCAACAGACTCTAAGCTTTTGTTTAAGAAAACAGAAACTAATTCTTGATATCAGGCTTGTACCTTAATATAAACATTAACTGAAATATAACAAGGGGTTTCCCTGAATGATATAAAATACCCTGACTTCATAGTCCTTTCCGGATTCTCTTGACAACTGAGCATTCCTAACATAGTGCACCTTCCGGAAACAATTATGTCTACAATGTGGATTTTTTTTCATGCTAAAACACCAGCTAGAATCCTACCTAGAAGGTTTGGGATTGAACAAACTGAGGTTGAATTTTCTAAATGACAAAGTCTGGGAGAAAAAGGCTCACAGAAACAAATCTTGGATGTGAACTGAATTTGATTTCCTTCTAGCAGTATTGATGAGAAGCTGTTGAGAGTTTGTCAGCTGGACTTTCATTATGAAATAAGTGCACCCACATATTACAAAATGAGTTCTGAAAAAGATTTAATAAAAATTGTAAAATAGGAATTTTAAAGAGCTTTTTCAGTGCTGTTCTGACTAACTAGCATTCCACCCACAGAATCTGACATCATGCCAAGCGATGGCCATCTTTAGGAATAAAAAGACAAGTAATAAAGTTAACAAAATCAAAAATGCATGGAAACAAAAAAAGAGCAAACCTTTCATGATGTCTAATTTTCTGTATAATGAATGTGCCCATGCTCAGACTCTGGAGTACTTCAAGAATTTTCAGAGAGAATACCTTGTCATCTGACAGGAAAGATAGGAATGGATCCAGAAAGAAAGAAATATATAAACTGTCCTAAAAACTTTGTTAAGTCCAGGTTTCCCAGAGCCTTGGAAGCTAGATGGACTGCCAAAACTATTGCCCTGTGATATTTTTTAAACCTTAAACCAAAAGTACCCCCTGAAGTCTTCTTAAAATGAAACAGTAGTTTAGCTTAACTAATAAAGAGTGCCTGCCTTGAGCATTATACCCTTTAAGTATCTGTCTAACCAAAAAGCAAACCTACTGCTGTTGAGTCATTTCCAGCTTACATGGCACCTATAGACAGAGTAGAACTGCCCCATAGATTTGAACTGCTAACCTTCTGGTTAGCTGAGATACAACTATAACCACTATGCCACCGGAGTTTCCACGATCTAGCTAGTTGGGATCAAATTGATGACAGTAATCTGAAAGATTAGACAAGAACCTTAACAGGCAGTGAGTACATCAAGGGGAGTTGATGTCGACTCAGAAAAGGATGGTGAGAATGGCTATACAACTTGAAGAACACAGGTAATGCTGCTGAATTGTACATGGAGAAAATGTCCAATCGGTGCACATTTTGCTGTATATAGTCTCAATAACAGAAACAAAGTCATACAGACACACATGAGGTCCAACAATTAAGTATGAGAACTTGTTGTAAGGGCTACATACCTCACTGCTGACTATCACAGTTGTCAGCTTTGAAGTACTCCCCTTGGGAAGCTATGCACTGATGTCAACACCTAATCTACCTTTCAAAGCAATTTGGAATTCTTTCTGAGATGGTCATTGCAGATGGTGGCACAGTGGTAAGTTAACAAACTTAATTGTCTAGTTGCCTGTGATGGAGTTTTAGCCAGTAAAATAACTGTACTAGAACAGTTTCTGTCCACATGATGGCATAGAAAACACATCATGTCCCTGTTTTCTAAAGACTCCCATTCCCATGTGTAGCCACACGGCTACACATATTTTGGGGGGACACAATTCGATCCATGACAGTTCCAAGATGGAAAAAACATACAGCCTGGAAGTGAAGGCCAAAAGAGCCAGGTAGAAGTCAAAAGAGATGGAGCTCTCCCTAATCACCTCATCTGGCCTCCAAAGACATTTTTCTTTACCCAAAGGTAAAGGAAATATTGAAAGATAGATAATTTGAGGACATTCAGGACACCAAGGGTAATACAATGAAAGCTCTGATGATCATTCCAAAAAAATAGTTCCAAAATTGCCTTGAAGGGTGGACTAGGTGCTGGCATCAGTGCATAGCTTCCCAAGGGGAGGACTTGGAAGGTGACTGTAGTGATATTCAGCAAGGAGGTACGTAGCACTTTTTCTAGGATGAGTTCACGAACTTAATTGTCAGACCTTGTATAGCACTTTGTGTTTGTCAATAACTTCAACCTTTTCTTCCCAAAACATTTTTCCAGAGAGCCTAACGAGGGGCAAAGTTGACGAATATGAATTTTAATCCCTCTGCCTTCTTCAGACTGCCCCAGACAGTTTCTAGAGAACAGGGAAATGCAGACAGTCTGGAGTCAACAGCTGACTAAAATTTCCACATCCATTTCTGCCTCCTGAGAGGATATGTTGAGGAACACTTGATATTGAATATTAAGGCACCAGATATTACAATTTCCTCTGGGAGGAAAAAAATAAAGAGTACAGGTAATCATTGCAGGCAATCTCCTTCTTCAGTCAATCTCCTTCTTTAAAAGTCAGTATTTTAGTCAGCTATGGCTGCTCTAACAGAAATACCACAAAGTGGATGTCTTTAACAAAGGAAAGTTTATTTTTACACAGTCCGGTTGGCTACAAGTCCATATTTGGGGCGTCCACTCTAGGGGAAGGCTTTCCCCTTGTCAGCTCTGGAGGAAAGTCCAATATTGCATCAGTGTTTGTCTAGGGAGCATCTTGGTGCAGGAACCTCAGGTCTGAAGGACGTGCTCTTCTCCCAGGGCTGTTTTCTTGATGGTGCGAGGTTCCCAATTCTCTGCCTGCTTCTCTGTCCTTTTATCTCTCGCAGGATGGAAGGATTACAGGTGGGGCAAGCCCTACCCCAGGGAAACTCCCTTACAGTGGAGCAAGGAGGTGATCCTATGAAGGGATTTACAGCCCCACCCTAATCCTTTAACATATAGCACAGGAAAACCACAAAATGAAGGAGAGTCACAAGATACTGGAAATCATGGCCCAGCCACACGGCTACACATATTTTTGGGGGACACAATTCGATCCATGACAGTTCCAAGATGGAAAAAATATACAGCCTGGAAGTGAAGGCCAAAAGAGCCAGGTAGAAGTCAAAAGAGATGGAGCTCATCAACTTTGTAAAATAAAATAAAATGAGCAGCTTGGAATTAAATTCTAAAATGCCCAGAATATTAAATGACTTTTTCGACTTGCAAATATATGGAGAACCTCTAAAATAAACAACCATGGAAATAAGAGCTAGTTAGAAACATCTTTTCAACACTAATGAATAAATGTGGGAATGGGAGTCTTTAGAAAACAGGGACATGATGTGTTTTCTATGCCATCATGTGGACAGGTGATTTTAAAACAACACATCCTGCTTGACCTCACCGTGACTGAGAGACAGCACTTCAAATGTCCATGGTCCTCACAGGTTGTACCTGACTCTAGATCACCAGGGGGACATTAGAAAAAGGACACCGTTAACTAATATCGGTTGGTCCATATGAATCGTGTCCTTCTGATTGGAACCTGAACAAAAGTTAGCACAAGAAAAGTTGCTCTGGTTACTTACAAGACTCAGGCTGTACACAACCAGCTAAGTGCCATAATGAGCAGCCTTGTCCCCTTCAAAAGCTATCTGGGCAGAAATGACAATTCTTCTGTGCACATAGTCCAAGGATGTATGTGAGGAAAATAGCACCTATGGCCATTAGTTTTAAATTGCTCAATGATCTCTCACATCTGGCAATGGAAAATTGTGATGGCCAATAAAAATTTTCATTACCTCCCCCCCCTTCTCTGTAGTGGTGCCCGGGCACATACCCTACTTGCCATACCTTAAATATACCTCAGCTACCCCACTTTTTGCCATGGGTAAAGGACATAAATGTGATCCTAGCTACTGCTAATCTCCCCCTGGCCAGGTAGGTCCACTTAGGTGGCCCATAAACTTATGCTATGTGTGCTCCACCTGCATCGTAACTAAAACCCAAAAACAACCAAACCCACTGCTGTCAAGTCTATTCTGACTCACAGCAACCCTGTAGAACAGAGAACTGCCACATACAGTTTTCAAGGAGTGTCTGGCAGATTCGAATTGCTGACTTTTTGACTAGCCAGATGTAGCACTTACCCACTATGTCACAAGGGTCTCCCCATCATTACTAAGGAGAACAAGAAACTTCCCTCTCTCAGCTATTATATTCATGTTTTAGTCATCTAGTACTGCTCTAACAGAAATATCACACATGGATGGTTTCATGACGAGAAACTTTAGTGTCACAGTCCAGTAAGCCACAAATCCATTTACAAGTTACAAGTCCATTCAATAAAAGAAATTATCACAGGAGGCTGAGTCCTAATTCAATGAGAGCATCTCAGCATGTGAACCTCAGATTGAAATGACATGCTGTGCTCTCAGTGCTGCCCTGGTATGAGGATCCCAGATCACTCTGCTCACTTCTCTTCCTTATACCCCACAAGCTGGTAACTTGAGTCCTGCCTCACCAATACAACTGCTGTCCATTTTCCCTCATCAGCATCACAGAGGCAGGATTCACAACACATGGGAGGAGTTGCACCATATGGGGACTCATAGCCAAGTCAAATCAATACACATTTTTGGAGGGACACAATGTAATCCATGACACTCCACCCTTTGGCCCCCCCAAAATCATATCATTAGAACCTGTAAAATATATTCATTTATAGCATAGATAAGGTCTTATGTCAAGGTCCAAAATCCATAAATTTCCCTGCAACTGTGAAATCCAGAATATGTGCTATCTTCCTAAAATACAGTGGTAGAACAGGCCGGCACAAATTACATACTTTCATTACAAATGAAGAAATTGCAGGGAAAAGGCATAACAGACACCATACAAATTAATAGAACACTTTACATTTGCTTTCATGGCTTCAAAAATAATACTCTAGACTCTGAGACATTTTATAACCCTTCCCTTCAGACTCTAGGTGTTGGCCACACTTTCCAAATTCTGAGTGGAGGCCCCTGGGCTTCAGCTCCACCTTCTGGGCCCACTGGGGCAGCAACTTTGCTCCCTCATTCTTAGGTGCCCCACTCTTTGAAGCCCCAGAGGCCACTGCCCCACCCTTAGAAACTCTTGAGGTTATGGCCATACCTTTTGTGACTGAGGCATCTCAGCTTTTCCTCAACTTTGTCTGTTCATCTTCTATGGTTTCATGGCCTGGGCCTCAAGTCTGCATCTGTTTTGCTGAGGCAAGTGTTTCAAAGTTCTATAACTCCACCAATTTAACTGCCTGAGGCACCCCACTCTGCCAAGAAGCCTCCTGCACACAGACTATTCAGCATTCTCACTCTGTGGGTCGCCTCCTGGTTCTGCTGCTGCCAGTTCCCTGCTGCTACTGTTTTTCTCACCATCTGCAGTCTTCCCAGGTGTTAGCAGTTCTCTTTGGTTCCTTCTTCCATCCATTCACAGTTTCAAAAAAAAGCTTTCACATTTTAGGTATTTGTTAGAGCAGTACACCTCCTGGTACTAAATTCTGTTTTAATCATCTGGTACTGCTCTAACAGAAATACCACAAGTGGAAGGTTGCATGAAGAGAAACTTTATTGTCACAGTCTAGTAAGCCACAAATCCATTTATGAGTTACAAGTCCATTCAATAAGAGAAATTATCATAGTCCAGTAGGCTGAGTCCAAATTCAATGAGAGTATCTCGACACAGGAATCTCAGGTTCAAATGACATGCTCTGTTCTCACTGCTGCCTTCTTGGTGGTATGAGATTCCCGACTTAATCTGCTCACTTCTCTCCCTTATATCCCACGAGCTAGTAACTTGAGTCCTGCCTCACCAACAAAACTGCTGTCCAATTTCTCTCGTCAACATCACAGAGGTGGATTACAACATATGGGAGGAATTGCACCATATTGAGACTCATCAAAAAAAAAAGAAAGAAAGAAACCACTGCCATCAAGTCAATTTTGACTCACAGTAAACCTATAGAATGAAATAGAAATGCCCCATAGAGTTTCTAAGGAGCACCTGGGGGACTTGAACTGCCGACCTTTTGGTTAGCAGCTGTAGCACTTAAATACCACACCACCAGAGACTCATAGTCAAGTCAAATCAATACACACATTTTTGGGGGGAATGCAATCCATGGCAACTTGCATACTCCCAGCCTAAGTGCCTAGTTGTATCTTTTGAAGCCTTCCAACAAACTTTCTACTGTATCATGCCTCTCTGACTTCCTGAGGAGGTGGAATAGTTAGCCCCAAATTGTGTCTTTTTAACCTGCTAACAAACATCAGGCCTATGGGGAGGCCTGAGGATGCCAGTAGGGAGAAGCACGGAAAAACCATGACCACCTGGCTTGTCTGAAGGACTAGCTCCGCATGGTGAGTACAAAAAGCCTCCACTGGGAATGAAGGGAGGATGAGCTATCCTGTTCCTGGGCTCTGGACCCTTCCCAGCAGCAGTGACCGTGGGGAAAGGGAGAAGAGTGGCCTACTAGCCCCCAGTGAATCCAAACAACCAACATAAGCTCCGGTCAGAACTGAGGTCAGCAGAGGCTCCAGCACATGTGTTCACATAGAGGCCTGGGTCTGGGGGACCAATGATGCTGATCACAATCCTTTGTGCAGTGATTTGAATCCAATGAGTAGAATTTATTCTATGGCCACAAATCAAGTCCCTGAGTGGTATAAAGGGTTAATGAGCTCAGCTGCAAACCAGAAGTTTGGGGTTTGAATCCACCCAGAAGAACCTCAGAAGAAAGTCCTGCCCTTCTGCTTCTGAAAAATCAGCCATTGAAAACCCTAGGGAGCTCAATTTTACTCAGACACACATGGGGTCACCATGAATCAGAGGTGACCCTTCAGCAACTGTTATTTATATATGGCTACAGGTAGACCCAGTCTCCCGAGAGGGATATTGACTGCTTCCTCCAGCAGACAACAGGGTGGTAACACCAGCAGATAGCAGCCACTCTGTGGCTTGTCGGAGAGCTATCATAAGCCCTGAGTAGAGAAGGGCGTGAGAGTCCAGGTATGTTGGTGATGTGTTCAAATGCCATACTTGGGGGAACCCCTCCTGCTACTAAGAGTAACTCCCAGGGACAAAGAAGGATGGAGTTCTCAAGTTTGTTACAAGGAAAAAGCCAAGGATTATCTACATATTGTCTACCCATAAACTCCCTGTACCATAAGCCAGCTGTCCTTCTGTTTTGTCATGCAAGAGAGTAAGAATGAGAATAATAAAAAGGAATGTCTCCTTCCCCCTCTATATTAATCCCTAAGACTGCCCTTTGGATTTACAGATTCTGTTCCCAGTTTCCCTTGATGTTCATTTTATCTAGATTTCCCTTGGCTAAAAGTGAAGAAGCAGTCCCCAGGGAGACCCATAGTTCTGTTTAGGGCAGGCACTGCTATGGAGAAGGACCAGTGCTTAACTACCGAGATTCCGTGTCCTTCTGAACACTCACAGAGACAGTAGCTTTACCAAAACTATGAGCTGGCCCTATTTTAAATGCAGATGTATAAAAGCACATTTCTAGTACCAGGAAAACAAATTGCAAGATGCAGAAAGAATTTGGTACAAAACTTCTAGAAAACCTCCCATTTCTTTCCCATCCTCAGCCACCATAGTGAGTGTTCCTGTGACACCTCTAGCTGCCCACTAAGGACTTAGATAAAAGATCACAAATCTTTAAATAAAGGTCTCCTACCAGTTCCCTCCAGATCACTCAAATCTGATCTATCCTGTCATAAAACTCAACCCAGCAAAGAGTTTCCTGTTGAATAGGAAATGGGGTAGTGGAAAGAAAATTCATAACCAATTCAAAGCATGCTATATTCATCAATGAATTCCTTCTTTGAATAAAATATACTGATATCTACCATGTGCTAGGTTGTTGGTAGCCAAGGATGAGTCAGAGAAGTTCCTGACCTTAAAATGCCAAAATGAGGTACTAAGCTACCAGGTTGGATCAGAAAAGGAGGATTCCGAGTTCCAGTTTTGTAACTATTAGATATGCAGTCACCTGCAGCCGAGAGAAGAAATTAGAGAAACTAAAAGAGAATTCAATAAAAACTGGAGAATTTTGTTTAGAGAGAATTATCAGTATGGTAGATTACCACCTCTTATTTACAAATAACCTCAAATTTCAAGTCAGGTGAAGTTTTGATGGGATTTCTTCGAGGGCTTAATGAGTAATGTTCTCCAGGTGGCTGTATATAATCTAAACCACTGTCTAGTGTATAATGATGTTTCTCCCATAGCCAGAATTCGTGGATCCAGGAATCAAAGTGCGTAAATAGGAGTGACACCACACACTATTATCCCTAGTAACCCACTTGCAAAAATTTTGCTTCCTATCCCTGAGACCTTAAGTCCTGAGGGTCCAGAGGTCTTAGTTCCAAAGGGAAGAATGTTCCCACCTGGAGACACTTCACTGATTCTACTGAAATGAAGGTTAAAAATGCCACTCAGCCACTTTGGTCTCCTCATGCCTCTGAATCTAGAGGCAACAAAGGGAGTTATCATATTAGCTAATGTGGTTACCAAGAGGAAATCAGACTGATAACACAAAAGGGAAATAAAGAAGAGTATATCTGGGATGCGGGAGATCCCTCAGGGCATCTCTTACTGAGCATTACCATACCTTGTGAATAAAGACAGTGGGAAACTACACACAGCAACTCAATTCCAACGTGACTACTAAGGGCCTAGACCCTTCAGGAATGAAGTTTTGGGTCACTACAGCAAGCAAAGAACCACCACCAGCAGAGGTGCTTCTAAATACCAGTGATGACACCAAACAGAACCCGCTGCTTCTCAGTGAATTCTGACTCATAGCAACCTTATAGAACAGAGTAGAACTGCCTCATAGAGTTTCCAAGGGTGCAGGCGGGTTCAAACTGCTGACCCTTTGGTTAGCAAACATAGCGCTTAACCATTATGCCACCAGGGTTTCCACTATGACACCAGGTAGTTCTAAATAACCAGTTATGACACCATGGCCAGTTGTAGAAAAGAGGGCTGTATGTGTGTGTCATCGATTGAATTCTGTCCCCCACAAAATATGTGTAGCCGTGTAGCTGGGCCATGATTCCCGTTATTTTATGACTGTCCTCTATTTTGTGATTTTCTTATGTTAAAGGACGAGGGTGGGGCTGTAAATTCCTTCATAGGATCACCTCCCTGCTCTACTGTAAAAGCAGTTTCCCTGGAGTATGGCTTGCACCACCCTTAATCCTTTCATCTTCCAAGAGATAAAAGGAAACGGAAGCAAGCAGAGGGTTGGGAACCTCACACCATCAGGAAAGCAACACTGGGAGAAGAGCTTATCCTTCAGACCTGAAGCTCCTGTGTTGAGATGCTCCCTGAACAAAGACTGCTGCAACACAAGGACTTTCCTCCAGAGGCAACAAACAAGGAAAGCCTTCCCCTGGAGGCGGCATCCTGAATTTGGATTTGTAGCCTACCGGACAGTGTAAGAATAAATTTACCTTTGTTAAAACCATTCACTTTGTGGTATTTCTGTTAGAGCAGCACTAGCTGACTAATACAGTGTGGGTCTTAGGTTGACTTCTCTAGAGAATGTGACCCTAAACCTCACAATGTTTTCTCCTCTTGCAAATGGATGACCAAGGACTTGACATAGCTAAGGCCATGATGATACCTTAAATAATTGTAAACATTTTTTTACATTTTATTAACTTTTTTTAGCCTCTTTCAAAAGGGCATTGAGCCATCTCAGCTCCTGTGGCCCTGGTCTCTCTCTCCTCTTTGTATTCTTGACATAGGGCTCCCAGTTTGTTAGGCAGCAATTGGGCAAGAGCGAGAGAGACTCCCTGACTCTTCTACTCTGCAGCTTTCCTCCCTTCTCCTTGTCTCATCTCTGTAAAGGTGGACTTGGCAGGCCAGTTCCACTAATTAGAATCTAGCTGTCCAGCATACATATCTGTGGTTTAATAAAGAGTTTCTTGTAGTTATTTTATGATATATATGATTATCTGTGGCCCATATGCTTAAAAGCATTGAGTAATCCATACCAACATGATATATAAACTGATGTAAAATTTGTCTTTCAGGACTCCATAGAGAAGAGACTGTGCCGCTGTTGAGTCTCCAACAGTATCATACCTCCTAATAAACCTCTCTCTTTCTGACTTGGAGTGTGTTTTATTAGCTTACCTCCTCCAGGGCATGGACCATAATAAGGTAACAAAGAGCAAAACCAGTAAATTGTGTAAATATACAGAGATTTATATTAAAGAAATTACTTGTAAGACTGTAGAAGGTGGGATGTCCCATGTTCCTAAAAACACATATATATACCTCAGAAAACCAAACACACTGCCATAGAGTCAATTCTAACTCATAGCAACCCTGCAGGTCAGAGTAGAATTGCCTCATAGAGTTTTTGAGGACTGCCTGGCAGATTTGAACTGCCGACGTTTTTTTAGTTAGCAGATATAGCACTTAATCACTATACCATCAGGGTTTCGTATAGAGAGATTTGTATCAGGGAAATGGTTCACACGGTTGCAGACGCTAGAATGTCCCAATTCTGTGAGTCAGACTGAGGCTTCTCCTGATTCACACAGCCACAGGGTCTAATGAATCCAAGATTGTCTGGTTACACAACAGGGCCCTGGCTTACGGGTTGCAAAGACCTACAAACTCCAAGATAGGCAGACAAGACAGAAGGTAAACTGCTAACTCAGGTCTCATCTCAAGAACTGGAGGTCTGATGAACAGAAGCCAGCCACAGGATCCAGAATGAGCAAAAGCCTATGAGTATTGCCACATTGTCAGCCTGCGTTGGATGTAAGTCCCACCCTGCAAAACTCTCTTTCAGCTAATTGGCTATTCATAGCTGATCCCTCATAAAGATAATCACATTATACAAATGTCATAACAGGTGATCACATCATCATGTGACTGCCAAACCACTAAAAGTCATGGCCCAGTCAAGTGGACACAGAACCTTAATGTTCACAGTGTGAATCAAATATTTTGGTTTCTTTACTTACGAAATATAAGATGTAAACGGGACTAGGGCATTTTTAGTTGTACACATGTAAGTTGTATTATGCTATGTGCAAGTACAACTTTATAATTGTCCTTAGAGACTATGTGTGGTCCAAAGAGATGTATACAGGTGTCAAGTTGACAGGGGGTGGTTTGTGATGGTTACTATGACGTGTCAACTTGACTAGGCCATCATTCTCAGTGTTTTGGCAGAAACTATGTAATTGTCCTTCATTTCGTAATCTGAAGTGAGCAGCTGATCAGTTGGAGGGGGAGTTTCTTTGGGGATGTTGCCTGAATCCAATGAATAGTTACGTTCTGACAAAACTCGCCCTCACTCTAGATACTGCATTTGTCTTGTTACCCTCTGATGTCCAGTTTCTGGGACTTGAGTCAGCAGCCTACCACCTGACATGCTGAGTTTTGAGTTCCTCAGCCTTTGCATCTAGCCTGCCACTTGACCCGTGGATTTGGGTCTCGCCGGCCTCCACAACTGCATTAAGGCACTTGCTTGAAATCTCTTTATATGCCTTGACACATGCACTTCATTGGTTTTGTTTATCTCTGAAGAACTTAGCTTAAGACAGACACTGTGAAGGAAGCCTTGGTGGTGGCCAGGCCGTCATCTCTTCATTAGCGAGCATCAGATGAATGATCCTCAGGAGTTGGACATGGGACCTAAGGACCTCATAGAGCACTCCAAGAGAGGAAGTGCTGGGAGAATTGTCATCCCTGGCTAAAGTGCTCCGTTCTTCCATGTCTTGGTGCCTCCTCTCTGCCTTATTCACAATCATTTGGATTGCCTCATTTAACCACAGTCTCATCCCACCTCTTATCATAAATCACAGAATCTCTTTAAATGACCATCACTGGCTCTTGGCTGAGAACTCATCCACATAGCTAGTAATTATTTCACTGCCCTTGCATATAATTATTTTGCCTTTAGTACAAGCACTATTACAAGCTTTTCTCCACACAGTCATGTGACACACTTCATGTTTTCATAATTTCCTGGGAACTGCTGACCTTACAGCTGGCATCCTGAGAGTGTAAAGAGAAGACCCAAATTTGTAGCCAGTGTGTCCAAAATGTGGAGGGCTCCAGGGAGCCCTGAGTTTACAACTGTAATCCTGAGGGGATAATAGGAAACCCGAGAATTTGTAGTCAGCAGGTTAGATGCGAAGGGGGGTCTATCTGAAGTCTTGGGCAGTCTTGGAAGTCTGAATTGTGGGATGGTGCAGAACTGGACAGTGCTCCATTCCATTATACAAGGGTTGCTATGAGTTGGAATCAGCTTGAAGATGTCTAACACAACAATAGCAGTTTAAAAACTAATGATTTCTATGGTTCTATACATCTATAGGATATCATCTTGCTGACCTCTGGCTGGAGGAAGGGGAGTGGACGGAGAGGAGGGGAAAGGAGACTGTTGGGAGGATGAGACATGTATGGAGCAGAGAGGAGCAGTGTGCAGTCACCGGACAGGGAGAGCAGTGGAAGCTGCATATAGGGGGGCATGTAAATTTACATGTGAATGTACATTTTCACTCAGTTATGTTAAATAAAAGTAAAAAAATTAAAAAATTAAAAAACTAATGATTTCTCAGAGTAATGGGGTGCTCACTGCACACCAGTTATTGTGAAAGCTTGTCATGGTCGGGGAGACTTAAAACTGCAGACTTCAGCAGGTGAAAATCCCACACTGATTCAGGGATAATGTGCGTAACCTTTTCCTGATGGAGGTGGATGATTTGTTTACATCTTAGAGGATACTTGGCAGCCCTTGCCGACAGTTTGCCAAGAACAATCTCCTTCCAACACTGGCATTCATTGTTGCAACCCTGCAGGCTAGAAATTCAAAGGCATCATGGGAAGGCAGAGAGGGAAAAAGCGGCCAACATACACCTTGCTATGTATGTGACCATCTCATTACTGCAGTTCTGTCTGGCAGGACCTATACTTGGTTTAAGCCAATTTGCCAAGCTGCTTCCTTGTCCAGCTCTGGCAGCCATTGTCCTTTTCTCTATGCCTGTGTTTTCTTCTTTCTCACTCCTGAAAGCACTCTAAGTTTCCTGTAGCCCTCTGAGTCATTTTCCCTAGATAGGGCTACCTCTTCTTTCTTTTGTCTCCATTTTCATGTGTGGGAAACTTGTTACATGCTTACCAGTGAATCACACACATTCAGTGTGCTTGCTTTACCACGTTTACCAAACTTAAGAACTGCAACCAGGGTAATTCAGAAATACCATTGTGTTGTTGAATGTTTCCGCCCTCAGTGCCTCCTAAAAGAGCTAAGATTGTAGTCACAGTGCTCCTGACCCCACTGACAGTCTACCTGTCCCACAGTTCTTGCCACTGTGTCCCAGAGCTCAAGAATAATAAATCGCCTCCTCCGTTGAGTCATTGCAGAAGACCCTCTGATGGCCAGCTACAAGACTGCCACTGTCTAGGCTAACGCAACGTGAGTCTGGAGAACGGCCGTGGATATCACTTCAAATTGTACTTATCCCTCCTTGGTGTCATTTGTGTCTCTCAGCATGTCCCCAGGCACTACAAGTCTGTGATGAAAGGATCCTGGAAGCAGACTCCTCAGAGGTCACCCAAAATCACCCAACCCTCACTTTAGAAGTTAAGCAATGTTCTGTTCTCTCTCTTTTTTGTGTGTGTGTCGCTACGTTTTCCTTTCTTTACTAAATCCAAATGCCCTAAACTCATTTTCTTCTTTAGGAGGATGTTAAACACAGTAGTCATAAAAAAGGTGGGGGGCATTATCTTACTCTGTCAATATTAAGGCAATAAGATTTATAAATAAATGTATGGATATAATCTCAGTTGAGTAGTACATG
This sequence comes from Heterohyrax brucei, assembly GCA_028571685.1. Taxonomy (NCBI): domain Eukaryota; kingdom Metazoa; phylum Chordata; class Mammalia; order Hyracoidea; family Procaviidae; genus Heterohyrax; species Heterohyrax brucei. The sequence goes on from CM053144.1 coordinate 140,790,204, forward strand.
GCAAAGCCAATTAACCTAACGTGGAATTTAGCAAAGGAAATGGGCCATCTGTGTGCTGGGGAGAGAGATTAGAAAGAGCTTCAAGGAAGATTACCTAGATTCACAGTTTCTGATAGCTAGCTAGCAGATCTTTATATGCCTCACCAAGAAAATGTAAGTATCAGATTAGTTTCACATTTGCTGATGTTATTTCACTCTTGGGCAAAATATCTAAATTGTACTTATTCCTTGATAAAGAGAGCTCTAGAGAAGTCTTATTGCCACTGAAACTTCCTTCACCAAAATAATGAGGAAGAATATAAGAAGAGAATACAATGGGCAGGGTAGAGAAAAGTTTCTAGGTCTGAAGGTATTTATTATTGCTCCATTACCTTTCGTCAGTTGAGGTTATCAGAACAATTTGTGATCCTAAAAATTAATGACTTTTATGAGGCAAAGAGATTTTTCTTGCATTGTTCTCATGCTCTCTGCTTCTTCATACAGCCATCAAAGGATTTCTGACCATATTGTTATACTTAGTTGCTGCCAAGTTGATTTCAGCTCCTGGTGACCCCTGTGTTACAGAGTTGAAATGTTGCATGGGGCTTTCTTAGCTGTAAATGTAATAGAAGCAAATCAGTCAAGCCTTTTCTTTCATGATACTGCGGGTGAATTCAAATTGCTAGGTTAGCAGTTGAGTGCAAATGTTTGCTCCACCTAGGACATTTTTTTTTGGCCAGCACACAACACTTTGCCATCATTCCCACTATCCTATAGCATGGGACAGAACCCACAAGGTTTTCGAGGCTGTAACTCACCAGGTACTCCTGGGAAATCCTATAGGGTAGTTCTACTTTATACTACAGGGTTGCTGTAGTTCAGAATAGCCACAACAGAAATGGGTTCGGTTTTGGCTTTCTAATCTATATGGAAACAGCTTGCCACATCTTTCTTCCATGGAGTGGCTGGGAGGTTCAAATCACCTACCTTTCGTTTAGCAGCCAAGCACTTAGCCAGCATACCACCAGGGCTCCTTTCTTTTTTTGTTTTTTCTTTTGGTTATAGAAACTTAAAATTTCATCAGTGTGATTGAAAAAAGTGAGAGAAATACCAAATGGATGGCCATCTTGAGTCAAAAAAGTGAAATGATAGAAAATATCAAGGCTAAAGTCTAGTCCGAGGCCAATGGGGAGAGAAGCAGTTGCAGTAAGGGTCCTGCCTGGTGGGAAGTCACTGAGCACAGAGTCATCTCAGGAAACCCTAAACCACTGCTCGGAGAGATCAAAACAGGCTTGCTCAGATTTCTGTAGAAGACAGTAGCAAATATTATCCAAACATACACTGCCCCACCCCCAAGACGGAAGGTGAGATCTTGGCAATCAAGGCTGTCGGACTCACAAACCAGGGCAGCCCTGCAGCTGGAGACGGCTCGGAGATGGTTCCAAGAATACTGCCATGTTTGTTTGTTTTTCCCTGGCTGACCAATGTAAGGCACTGAAGCATTGTAAGCAAAGGAGTAATATGATCAGAAAAATCACTCCTATTTCAGTCAAGTTATGGTCCAGGGACAGAAATCAAGCCATTTATGTTAACAGAGACAATTTAATGTACAGGATTATTAACTAGATAGGTGAAGAGGCCACATGAGAACTCCAAGTGACCATCACAGTAGCGCCCGTAGAAAGCAGCTACCACGTCTAGGGCTGGAGGACGGAGGGAAGGGGATGAGAGCGTTAACACCTAGAAGACTGGAGGAGGAGGCCCACGGAGCTGAAACTCTAAACCCCAAGGAGGGGTTGCTGCTCAGCTAGTGCCGGTGTCTCTGAGCTCAGACAGGAGGATCCATGGAGCTAGGACCCCAAACTCTTAGAAGGGGTGCTACTTGACTGGTGCTGATGTCTGAGCTCAGAGAAACAGAGCAGGAAATTTTTCACAAGTATGAGGAGAACTTAGACTATTTATAGCTCTTGACAAATACGACCTTCATTTCATAGAGGGAGATGTGGAAAGACACAGAGGCGTTAAGTGCTTTATTCAAGGTCACACAGTAAGCGAGGGAGCCAGGATATGAAACCACTTGGCTGCACTCCACAGCCTGTCCCCTTAACTACAGCAATGAGGCTGAAGAAGAAGATATAGCACAGGACTTCCAAAGTTTACAGCGTGGGCTTTATACCAAGAATAAAAGATGGTCTATTCATCCGGGTGAGTAGCTGCTGTAATAGTAGAAAATTATTCCTTGCTCAAGTAATAATCTAAAGTGGTTTACCTTCCCCAAGAAGCCAGGTCTGAGGTGGACACTGGTATTCAGTCAGTTTACCTGGGATTGGGGGTATCTCAGAGTCAGCAGCTGACGGAAGCATGATTGCTCAGAGAAGCACAGTCTGTGGTGTGATGGCAGCAGCCCCGCAGCCGACTCTGTAACAGAGGCCTAGAGCTAGGATACATCTTCAAATTTCCCTGAATAGGGGCTGAAGGATGGAGACTTTGTACTCTTGCATCTACTAATTATTAGATGTAAACTGCCGTGAGGAAGAGGGCATGGTCTTGGGCAACATAGCTGTCTTCAGCTGTGGGCAAGTCCTGGAGAGGAACTGAAGCACAAGCTGCCAGCTGCCAACATTTCTGGCAGCTGGAGGGGAGTCTGGGTGGGGAACAGGATAAAAGAATATCTGAGTTCTGGAAAGAGGGATTTGGGCCGTGTACCTCAGTGCTTACCTCAGCAACATATGCTGGAGTTACTCATAAATAATTGCTGACTGATTCTGAACTTGATACCACATCAGCGCACATACTCTGTGTTCGTTTCTAGAAATAAGACAATAAATACACTGCAACACAGGGCTTATTTAACTAGCACGTGAGTAGAGCATATATTTCTTACCTTTCATTCCATTCTAGTGATGCATTGTATCCTTGGAGCAGATTTTAGCTCATTCTCTAGTGTCATAATGTAAGAATTATGTATCAGAATGACAGAGAACTGGGTTTAAATCCAGATTCTGCAACACAGAGCTACGTGATGATGAGTCTGTTACTTAACCTTTGACAGACTCCATTCACTCGTCTGTGATGAAGGACGATTAACTCGACTCCATGCTGAAGGGTCTGGGTTTTCTGCTGCTTTGGGTTAGGATTGTTGTAAGGATACGACAAGATAATACAAGTATCTGTGTCTGATTACTGTAAGGATAAGTATCTTTGTTTGGTTGTTGTAAGGATACGACAAGATAATGCAAGAATGGTACCTGGCACATAGAACTCTTCTATTAAACAATTCTATGATTAACATAGGATGAATTTAAACATGCAATGGGTCAAATTGTATCTCCTAAAAGATGGCAATCAAGCAAGACTGGCACGAACAGACGTAATGAACATGTCTTAGTCATCTAGTGCTGCTGTGACAGAAGCACCACAAGTGTATGGCTTCCATAAAGAGAAGTTTATTTCTTCACAGTCCAGTAGGCTACCAGTCCAAATTCAAGACATAAATGCTAAAGAAAAAGCTTTCTCTTTCTGTTGACTTTAGAATAAGGTCCTTGTGATTTATCGGTCTTCCCCCGTCTCGAAGCATATCAGCACAGGAATTTCAGGTCCAAAGGGCATGCTCTACTCCCAGCACTGCTTTCTTGATGGTATGAAGTTCCCGTGTCTCTCTCCTTGCTTCTCTCTTTCATAGCTCAAAAGAGATTGGATTAAGGCACTGTCCAATCTTGTAGACATCATCAATAAAACTGGTACTAGTCCATCTTATTCCATCATAATAATGAATTTATAGTATTCAGGGAAATCTCGTCAAGTGACAAAGTGGTAGATAGCCACACACTATAAGGAATCATGGCCTAACCAAGTTAACAGACATTTTTGGAATGACACAGTTCATTGCATGACAAAACATATTCCTGAAACCAAGGTGTAGATGAAGTCCAATGGAGGTCTTTTTGGTTTCCCACCAAAAATTTTCTATTACTAATGGATTTCTTCCAAATGAATGCTTGATAACCTATAAAACAGTAATAAACAGGATTTTGTGACACAGCTGTAGTTAGTCATAAAAACTTCAAATTTAGCTTCTGGCTACGGTAGGAAACGTACAGTCACAGTACATACGAAGTCTGACAATTGCATCTATGAGCTTAATTGTTCTAAGTGCTATATATCTCGTTGCTGAATATCACCTCAGTCACCTACAAAACACTCCCCTTGGAAAGCTGTGCACTGATGCCAGCACCTAGTCTACCCTTCAAAGCACTTTTCGAACTCTTTCTGGAATAGCCACTGCATACAGTGGCATGGTGGCAAGTTCACAAACTTAATTGTAAAGTTTTCTATGAGGAAGTTTTTAGCCAGTAAACAAATAACTGTGTTGGAACACCCTATCTGCTCACCTGATCTGGCCCCCATTGACTTCTTTCTTTACCTGAAGATAAAGAACATATTGAAAGGAAGACATTTTGATGGCATTCAGGATATGAAGGGTAATACAACAACAGCTCTGATGGTCATTCCAGAAAAAGAGTTCCAAAATTTCTTTGAAGAGTGGACTAGGTGCTGGTATCAGTGCACAGCTTCCCAAGGGAAGTACTTCAAAGATGCCTGTAATGATATTCAGCAATGAAGTATGTAGCACTTTTTCTAGGATGAGTTCATGAACTTAGTTGGCAGTCCTAATATGTTTGTTAAAATTTACTTTTAATTTTCTCAGTCTGCACTATAGAACTGTTAGGCACTCCAAGCTATGGTGCTTATCCATCCATCCATAAATAAATATTTATTATATAAAATGCCAAGTAACTGTAAGTGATCTACGTTTGTGCCTATTCCCAGGAAAGCAGGTCCAACCAAATGTGGAAATTATCTAACAATATTATTAGTATCACACACAAGTAAAATTTTGCTGAAGATCATTGAAAAGTGGCTGAGGCAATATATTGATAGGAACTACCAGAATTTCAGGCTGGCTTCGGAAGAGGGCATAGAGCCAGGGATATCCTTGCTGATGTCACATTGTTCTTGGCTGAAAATACAGACTACCAGAAAGATGTTTACCTGTTTTTTATTGACTATGCAAAGGCATTCAATTGTGTGAATCATAACAAATTATGAATAACATTGAGAAGAATAGGAACTCCAGAACACTTAATTGTACTCATGAATAATTGGTACATAGATCAAGAGGCAGTTGTATGCACGGAACAAGGGAATACCAAATGGTTTAAAGTCAGAAAACGTGTGTGTCAGAGTTGTATCCTTGCACCATACCTATGTAGTTATGTAGTCTGTATCCAAGCAAGTAATATGAGAATCTGGACTATATGAAGAAGAAGGGGGCATCAGAATTGGAGGAAGACTCATTATCAACCTTCTCACTGAAAATGAAGAGAACTTGAAACTCACTAATGAACACCAACGACCACTGCCTTCAGTATGAATTACACCTGATCACAAAGAAAACAAAAATCCTCAAATCAGACTAATAAGCAACATCGTGATAAATGGAGAAAAGATTGAGGTTGTCAAGGATTTCATTTTACTTGGTCCGAAGTCAATGTCCATGGAAGTAGCAGTCAAGAAGTCAAAAAATGCATTGCTTTGAGAAAACCTGCTGCAAAAGACATCTTTAAAATGTTGAAAAGCAAAGATGTTACTTTGAAGACTAAGGTGTACTGGACCCAAGTCATAGTATTTTCAGTCCCATCATATGCATGTGAAAGTTGGACAATGAATAAGGGAGAAAGAAGAATTGATGCCTGTGAATTGTTGTGTTACAGAAGAATATTGAGTATACCATGGATCATCAAAAGAGTGAACAGATCTGTCTTGGAAGACATACAACCAGAGTGCTCCTTAGAGGCAAAGGTAGTGATACTAGTTCTTACATACTTTGGACATGTTGTCAGGAGTGACCAGTCCTTGGAGAGGGACATCATGATTGGTAAAGCAGAAGATCAGCTGAAAAAGAGAAAGACCTACAATGAGATGGATTGACACAGTGGCTGCAGCAATGGACTCAAGCATAACAATGACTGTGAGCTTGGCGCTGGACGGGGCAGGGTTCGCTTCTGTTGTACACAGTGTGACTGTGAGTTAGAACCATCTTGAAGGCACCTAACAACAAAGAGTGACATAAAATACAATAAACTCAAGATCTCAGAGGGAAGAGTCATTTTACCAGTTCTCCCCATCCAAGTCCTGTTCCTTTGGCCTTTTGGCCCTTGGACAAAGAGATCCTGAAGTTCCACACTTTCACTGCAGGAGTGGATCGAAGTCACTGTGGCCTCTAGTCAATGAGTGCTTTAATCTGTCGTACCTAGGTTTCCTTGATTAATAGAAAACTAGGAGCCAACATTTCAAAGTAGGATGTCTTCAGTTCTGTTTTGTATTGGTCATTCTGGCCCATTCTCTTAAGCAATAATGAATAACATGTGCCTGGGGCTATTTTGGAAAGCCTGGTGCTCACAGCAGTTAAGTGCTACAAAAGGTCAACAGTTCAAATCTACCAGGTGCTCCTTGGAAACTCTATAGAGCAGTTCTACAGCATCCTATAGGGTGGCTATGCATCAAAGCTGGCTCAATGGCAACAGGGTTGGTTCTGGTTAGGGAGCTATTTCAGAATTTCAGAGAGGTGCAGGAGACTCCTTTAATGTGAAGGAGAGTACCAACTCATGCATCCTAAACATTTGAGCTTCCAGGAGAAAGACATCTACTAAAGACAGGTTTTCTTACCTCTGTTGCTGTTGCTGCTGCTGTTATGTGCTGTCGAGTCAGTTCTGACTCATAGCGACACAGTGGATAGACAGAATGAAATGTTGTCTGGCCTTGCACCATGCTCACATCTTTTTTATACTTAAGCCCATTGTTGCAGCCACCGTGTCAGTCCATCTCATTGAGGGTTTTCCTCTTTTCCACTTACCTCTTCTTTACCAAGGAAACCCTGGTGGCATAGTGGGTTAAGTACTATGTCTGCCAACTAAAAGATCAGTAGTTCAAATCTGCCAGGTGCTCTTAGGAAGCTCTACGGGGCAATTCTACTCTGACTTCTAGGGTCACTACTAATTGGACCCAACTCTAAGGCAGTGGGTCTGGTTTGGTTTTCTACTCTACCGAGCTTGACGCCCTTCTGCAGGGACTGATCCCTCCTGAAATTGTGTCCAAAGTATCTAAGATACTGTCTCACCATCCTTGCTTCCAAGAAGCACTCTGCCTGTACATCTTCCAGAGTGGATCTGTTTGTTCCTTTGGTAGCCCATGATATGTTCGCTATTCTTCTCCAACACCACTTCAAAGGCATGAATTCTTCTGTCTTCCTGTATTCATTGTCTAGCTTTTGCATGCATATGATGTGATTGAAAATACCAGGGCTTGGGTCAGGCACACCGTAGTCTTCAAAGTGACATCTTTACTTTCCAGTACTTTAAAGAGGTCTTTTGCAGCAGGTTTTCCCAATACAATGAGTCTTTTGAATTCTTGATTTTAAGAAATCAGTTCCTACACTTAATAACCACTTTTTAAAACAGAGTTGATAATGGTGTTACTTCTTTGATTTCTTCTTTGCAGTCAGAAGTAAATAGTTTTACTTGATCAAAGACAAAGAGGAAACGAGTCTAACACCCATAGAACTCCCCAGTCACCAATGTTTGCTGTGTTTGCTGTTGTTGTTACTAAGTGCCCTCAAGCCGAGTTTAACTCATGACAACCTTCTGTGACAAATGAGAACTGCCCTGTAGGGTTTTCTAGGCTATAATCTTTGTGGGAACAGATTATCAGTTCTTTGACCCTTGGTGCAACTGAGCGCTTAACTCTTGTGCCACACCAGTGCTTAGTCAGGGAAGACTAATACGTGTTTTAGAATCAGTTTAGTGAAAGCTTTAGATGGCCTCAACCATTCTTTCTCCTGATTGTTGGGAATGGTAAAAGATCAGTGGACCTCAACTTCTGCCATGGATTGAATTTTGTCCCCCCAAAAATGTGTGTAGCAATTTGACTATGCCATGATTCCTACTATTGTGTGATGTTCCCACGTGTTGTAAATCCTGCCTCATAATGTTAATGAAGAAGGACAAGAGGCAGTTGCTTTCGTGCGGCAGGACTCAATGTGTAAGATTGTATTGTGCCTTGAGGCAATCTCTTGAAATATAAAGAAAGAGGAAACAAGCAGACAGTTGCGGATCTTATGCTATTAGGAAAGAAGCAGTACTGGGAGGAAAGTACATTGTCTGGACCCAGGATCCCTGCACCTCAGAAGCTCCCAGTGCAAGGGAAGACTGACAACAAGGACTTTCCTCCAGAGCCAACAGAGAAAGACTTCATGTCCTGAATTTGAACCTGTAGACTACTGGACTGTGACAGAATAGAATTTCTCTTTTTAAAGCCATCCACTTGTGGTATTTCTGTTATAGCAGCCCTAGATGACTAAGACAATGTCTAAGATACAAATCAGCCCAGAACACATAGTCGAGGGAGTGATCCTGGGCACTAAGCTCATCTCGTCCTGCCTCCGACCTTTCTTCCAATTCTGTTCTGGCCCATCCAGTTCCCTTTCAGTTGCCTAGCAGCTCTAAAACACCCCCTGAAGTCATTCTGGGAAAGTAACTGAGCTTCACATAGACCCAGAAGATTAACTAGGGGCCAGAGAAGGTAGTGGCTATCTACCTAGAACCTTCCCGATGCAGAGAGAAGCCACCAGAATGACCAAGGACAGTGAAACATTTTTAGGGCATTCTCAATCTTAAACCTGGTCTTCTCAGCTTCCTCTGAGCTTGAGAAGATTCCAGGGACCTTCAGAGTCTGAATCCACATTTCTAAAGCTAGGATATATTCAAGACATCCAAAAGCGTCGTCTTCTTTGCTAGAATGATATTTTCTACACACTCATGTGTTAAATCTCCTGTTACGAAGAATTTGTAGGTGAAGCCACCTGGAGCCTTCTGACTGACTAGGTCTCTGATCCAAGGTACCTGAGGTATTGATTCCTCTGACAGGTGAACTCTGGACCTTCAGTGTAAAATGTAAGGAAATGACTGTATATCCTATTGTTCAGGCCTAGGTCTGAGTACTAAATCAGACTGTCAAATTGTTATTACCCCTACCCTGGGTTCCTTATTACAAGGTTCACCTTGAAAACTGGACAGACTCTATACTCCAAAGGTACCTTTGGATAGTCTGAAAACAGGATAAATGCTCTGTTTTCTCCATGATGCCTTTATTCCATCCTCTGCCCAAAGTTAACGGTCAGGAAAAAACCAGGTGCTCTTCTGGTTTGATATAAGTAGTTAACACATGCTATTTACAGAGTGTGTGGAATGGTTTCTTGGCTCCTCTTGAGTCCTGGAATTCTGTTTCCAACAGGCTTTCAGCAGCTTTGGCTCTGAGTCATCAGCCTGGTGACCAGAAGATGGGTTCCAACATCATGTGCCTTCCAAGATAATGAGGCCAAATATGCCAGCCCCACTGGGGACCTGATAACTGGTTTATTAACATCCCTAAACGATAGCACTTTTGATTAAACTTCACATCTCTGCCTGTTCTTCTTCTCATGTTCTTCTAAATTTAGAGATGGTATTTTCCAAACCATGCCCTTGATTGAACTTTAGGATGGCTCAAGGATAGTGGAAAATCATGATGTCCCTGGACTATTTCTCCCCAATGATAAAGATTTCCTGAGCCACAAAATCTTAGTTTTCAAGGCAAACCCTTTTGAAAATCTAAGTGCCCTTAGGCTGTTTATTTAGGGCTAGTAAGGTATAAAAAATAAAGCGTGATGGTTAGATTCGGAAATCTTACGCTCTAACAATAGCTCTTTCTCTAAACTAGATATGGAAAGACATGCAAATTACATCACCAGGTCTCAGGTTGCCACCTATAAAAAGGAAAAAGTAGTACTTCCTAGAACTAGTATGAGGATCAAGTGAGATAATAGATAATACAATCCCTCTGTAAGTAATAATGGCAGTATATCATTATGAAGTTGTATTATAATTATTCTTCCTGGTTCTAGGTTTTCCAGTTTGTGATAACATCGTTTCATTTAAAAACTAATTGTCAAAGCCAGTTGGCCCTGTTTTAATTTCAGTGTTCAAGACATAAAAAATATCATAAGAGGATTCGGAACTATCATATAGAGTAACCATGGACCCAGGAAAAGAGTTTGACAGATAGCACTGGAACTCCATGTAGGTGAGGAGAAGAAGGCCAAAGGCCAGACTGGTGGAAAACAGAGGGCAAGTGAAATGAAGCTCGAAGTGAGATGAACCAATTATCAATAATTTGGTTCAGAAAAAGAAAGTCTAGGTTTTCCTGCCCTGGAATAGAGGATTTAAGGCTTTCAAGGGAAGCTAATTAAAATGTAAATACAAACAAAAAGCTAGAAATGGGTAGGTCTTCCCAAAGAAAGTTAAAACAACCCGGGTGGAAGATGGCTGACTTTTGGAGAAGACTTTCAGACAAATTTAGGGAGAAGGTAGGATTGGTAAGTTGGAAAGTAAAGGGTAAAACCAGACTCATTAGATGAAGAAATTAAATGAGCATCCGAAGGTTGAAACAAAGGCTCTGGGCTAGAAGGGGGAACGTTAGGGCAAAGAGTGAGGTGTGGGAATGTTCTAAGCTGACGGGGATGGGCGAATGGGCATCGCTGAAGGAAATGAGTGCATGAGGGTGACTGTCTCTGGAGTGGAGGAAGTCAGGGACCTACGGGAAGAGGTTCTTCGGTGCGTACCCACCGTGCAAGCGGAGACTCCTGCTGTGAAAGTGAGACTTAAGGGAAATCTCTGATGCAAGTCAGAACCAAAATTTTCTATATATTTGGAGAAGTAACCAGGACTTTAGAAAGTGATGTGCCAAGAAAGGGAAGAGAATGGTGCAGCCTAAAGACAAGGACATATCAATAAGAGAATAGAAACATTATTTGTAATGTCAACTCTTGTCTCATTTCTGAGTTCTCTTTTCCCACCCCACAGAGATGCTGAGTACCATGGCCTCTTTGCCCTCTTGAGCAGGACAGAGCATCTGAACAGCCCTGAGGTGGTGACCTTCAGCCACCCGGTGAGCCTGCCAGCATCGCACCTGAGTGGTGGTGGCCTGAGGTTCCTCCCAGTTATCAGCAGCCTGACTAAACACGACGCTGTGTTTTGACATCTCGTTCTCAGCTAATGATGTATCACACGCTGATCCTCTTCCTCCCCCTTTACCTCCCCTTCTTTCTTCTTCTTTTCTCCCTACATTTGCAACATTACTGGTGACCTTAAGAAACTGATGAGTGCCCAAAGGCCACCACTAGGAGACCAGTTACATGAATTACAGTACATTTGCCCTCTGGAGTACTGAAAGGCAATTAAAAAATAGAACACACTTGTATGTGCTGTCATGAAAGGACCTCTGTGATGACAGTTGGGTGGAAAAGAAAAAAATTGACAGGAAGAAAACTAGAGTACGATCCTATTTTTATTAAACATAAAATAAAGGGAGAGAAAATAAACTATATATTGTGCATGTGAGTGTGTCAGGAAAATCCTGAAAAGGTACTGTCGTAGACGTCTAGTGCTGCTGTAACGGAAACATCACAAGTAGAGAGCTTTAACAGTGAGACACTTATTTTCTCACAGAAAAGTAGGCCAAAAGTCCAAATTCAGGGGGTCAGCTTCAGGGGAAGCGTTTCCCTATTGGCTCTGATGGAAGGTCCCTGTCACCAGTCTTCCCCTAGGAGCTTCTCAGATGCAGGGGCCCTGAGTCCAGAGGACTCTCTCTGCCACTGCTGCTTTCTTCCTGGTGGTAGGGGGTCCCTCAACTCTCCGCTTGCTTCCCTTTCTCTTTATCTCCCAAGAAACTGCCTCAAAACACAATACTATCTTGCAGATTGAGTCTGGCCTTGCCAACACAGCTGCCACCTTATTAACATCATAGAGGCAGGATTTGCAGCATACTGGAAAACTGCACAACTGCAGGAATTACAGCCCAGACCAGTTAACACATACATTTTGGGGGTGAGGAGTGGAGACACAATTCAATCCATGACAGATACTGAACTAATAACTTCAGTGATCCCCCCGGCGGGGGGATCCCCCCGGGTCTGAGCCTGAGGATGGTGGGAGAAGAGAAAACTAATTTTACTACATATGCTATATATTTTCAAAATTACTGAATTCTATACAACTGTTAGTATGTGTTACATTAGCACTTCAAGACAAACAATTTTATAAATGATTCTATTGAGGTCCGGAAACCCTGATGGTATAGCGGTTAAGTGCTACATCTGCTAACCAAAATGATAGAGGCCTAACAGAGGTCATTTAGGTTATTAAGCTACATTCTATAAACCAAACTAACAGGTCTGCATTCTTCTCCCTATCTCTGAGGATACAGAGTTGATTGAGACCTCAGAGAGAGGTAAAAATTTTGGAGGGTTTACTCTGTATTATCCTGTGGCAAACTTTAAATCTGCTGTGATTGATTATCCTATAACAAAAATGTGGGTCTGCTCTGATTGATTTTCCTGTGAGAAACTTTAATCTGCTCTGTTTTATTATCCTTCACAAACTTTGGACAATTCACACTATTTGTTAGATGTAATGAAACTGTATGATGTAAGGAAATCTTGAGGTTCCTGACTTCACAAACTTTGGACAATTCACACTATTTATTAGACGTAATGAAACTGTATGATGTAAGGAAATCTTGTGGTTCCTGACTATTGTTCTGTGACAAACCTCTACCTCTTTGAATTCTGGCTATAAAAACCACTAGAAATATAATGCAAGCAGGACAGTTTATAGGCTATCTCCCAGGTTGCTAGAAAATCTGAAAATAAATTATTCCTTGAACCCTACGCTGTCTCTGAATATTTTTGGTTACAGTGACAGGCGGAGGAACCTGACTTCAATTTGGCAACAAAAAGGCTGGCAGTTTGAACCCACTAGGCACTCCCTGGAAACTCTATGGGGCAGCTCTGCTCTGTCCTATGTGTTGCTATGAGTCAGAATCGACTCAATGGTACAGAGTTTGTTTGTCTTTTACAAGGTCTGGTCTTTACAAATTCCAGTGCAAGTTCAAGTTCTAACAACTTTGGATTTGGGCCTGATGAACAAGTAGTAAGTGTTTACTCATCGAAGGCACATTGTTTGCAGGAACTTGGAGCAGAAATGCTGAAAGCAATTTGCAAAATCACTCAGAAGAAACCAGAGAATGTTGTCAATGAGTTGGAAAATTGTTCTGAATAACGTGTGATGAAGGTTAGTGGTTAGGCTAAAGCTGAGAAATTTGAACTGCCTTGCTTTAGTATGCCATTTGCTAGCCTCTGATTATGAGAGAGCTGAAATTACTAAAGTTTAAAATTACATAAGCAGGCAATTTTCCCAGTCATAGATGAAGAATTTAAAAGTCATGCACAAAGAATTGCAGGTTTATAAGAAGTTGCATCTAAAGCCTACACTATAAATATTTTGAAAAGTGAATTTAATTAAATTTCAATTTAATTTAAAAATACTGAGAGGGGAAGTTGTTTCCCCCCCCCCCCCAATTTTCATATTTGATTTATTTTCCTAATTTTCTGCCCAAAGGTTGGGTGAGCAAACTTTTCACCCAATCACTCAAAAACCTATTAGACTTGACACCGGTGACTTCATCTTATATTAGCTTCCTGTATAAATACACCTCTGAACAAATTACTACAGGCAACCTCCATGTTAAAACAGATTTTTGTGCAGAAACATCTCTCGAGCAGTGTGAATGAGCTGGACTGGGAAATTCATTCTTTCTCGTTACTTTCCCTGGGTGGTACGAACTGGCAGGTGGAAACTACTCAGAGGCACCTTGTAAGACAGACCTGGCCATCTGCTTCCAGAAGGTCACAGCCTTGGAAATCCTATGGAACAATTCTACTCTGCACACGTGGATGGAGTCACCATGAATTGGAACTGACTGGACGTCAACTAACAACTAACAATAACATTGCTTTCCAAAGTCAAGAACACCTCACTAAACTCCCTGGCTCAGGTCTCAAGGAAAAATGAGAGCAAAGATTAGCAATGGAAGAGGTTTGCCCTCACAGATGGTTTCTCAGACGTCTCCTTCCCTGTTGTTTTGGGCCAGGACACTGGCTCTGGCTCTCCTGAGGCTGCTCTGCCCACACTGAACCAGCCTACAATTCTCCCAGGGTTTCTGCAGGGTTCTTCAAATTTTAGAAAGCAGATCAAATGAAGGCTACTCAGGAAGGCTGAGTGCTGTCCCCACTGTGAGAAGGAGAAAGCACTGAAGTTCCCCAAAGCACATACAGTTTGAATAACTGCAAGAAATAGTGAAAACTTTGAATCAATTTTCATCCTTTCAGAGGTGAAGAAACCAACTCCTGGAGAGCTATGTGACCAGCCAATATCGGCTAGTTATTTTGTGGTCAATTTATTGCTAGACAGAATGGGATTATTCTCAATAGCAAGATGTTTCAGGATCACCCTGGTGATACTAAAATTATGACTAAATAAAAATGTGGCAAATTCACATTATAAGCATTGTAAGGTGACTAAATGATAACATTATATATATATTAATCTTTTGTTACCTGTCTGGTTTTTATATCAAGACTTAACATTCACTTATTGGTTCAACCCAACACCTGTCACTCTGTCGCACCGTGGTGGCTTGCATGTTGCTGTAGTGCTGGAAGCTAGACAACTAGTATTTCAAATATCAGCAGGGTCATCCATGGTGGACAGGTTGCAAAAGAGTTTCCAGACCAGGACAGACTAGGAAGAATGGCTTGGTGATCTACTTTCAAAAATTCGTCAGTGAAAACCTAAGTATCAGAACAGAACACTGTCTAACTTACTTGCTTTAGACACATCATTTTAAAAACGCCTGAAAAACCAAACCCACTGCCGTCCAGGCAATTCCAACTCATAGGGACCCCACAAGCCAAAGTAGAACTAGAGTTTCCAAGGAAAGCCTACTGGATTGAAACTGGCAACCTCTTAGTTAGCAGACATAGCAGCTAACCACTATGTAACCAGAGTTTGTGACACATCACTGGGAGAAAGCGATCACTGGATGATGACATATGTGTTTCACAGAGGGCCAGCAAGGGCAAAGGAGACCCCTGGTGAGTTGAATCAGCCCAGTAGCTGCAACAGTGAGCTTCAGCATGCTGGCTACTATGAGAATGATACAGGGCCAGGCAACAGGCTTTTCTGCATGAAGGTTACTATGAGTCGGAGCTGACTCAGTGGTAGCTAACAACAACATCCATTTAACAAACACCTATTTTCTATTCTACTCCAAGAACTGTTGAGGTGTCGGGGAAAAGCAGACATGGGAAGCTATTGAACAAAGAAGTGGTATGATTTGACTTGCAGCTTTACAGGACTACTCTAGTCACTGTACTGAAGAAAGAGTACAAGTAGGAGCCGGGCGAGGGTCCGAGCAGGACAGCCAGTGTGGGGGCTGCTGCAGTAATGATGAGCAAGGATGGTGATTTGGAACAAGGTCACACCGTTGTTGCTGTTACATGCCACTGAGTCAGTTTCGACTCATAGTGTCCCTATGAACAACAGACCACGTTTGTGGAAGTGGAATTAATGATATTTTGAAGGAAGAGTCACCACTGAGTGTGGTTATAAGTGAAAGAAAAAAGTCAGGGATAACTCAAAATGACACAAGCAGGAAAATGAAGGTGGCATTGAAATAAGTAAGGAAAACTACAATGATAAGGATTGGGGGTAAAATCTGGAATTCAGTTTGGAACACATGGCTTGAAAGGCCTAGAAGAATTTGTGAGTGACATTAATAAGCATAGGTGGACTTAAACAGATCTGTAGTGCTGAGGAAATATTGGGTTGAATGTTTTCCACCTTCAGTTTTGAAGAGAAAAGCTTGACTATAGCTACTGGTCACCTAAACCAAAAAACCAAGCCCACTGCCGTTGAGTTGATTCCAACTCATAGTGATCATGTGGGACAGAGCAGAACTGCCCCACAGAGTTTCTAAGGAGTACCTGGTGGATTTAAACTGTTGACTAGCTCTTAACCACTATGCCACCAGAGTTTACTAGTTGCTGTAAAGGCTATAATAGATTATTTCTCACCAGAATGTTAGTAACTATTATAGTTTACTGATTTAGCAAGTATTTACTTATTTGTTTGGCATCAGACGTTATTGCAGATTCTGGGGCATAAATATGATTATAGTCCTGTTCTTGGTGATAAATTCTAGAGCAAGAGACAGAAAATAAAAAATAAAATAAAAATACTAAAATACTATAAATGCTGTCAGAGTGGGTAGAGTGCCACAGGAGCAGATGTGGTCAACTATAATTAGGAAGACTGGAGAGTGTTAGAGAATGGTATGGAGTCTTTAGCGCTGAGCGAGAGGTTTACAGAGAAGAGTGGGAAAGGCATGCCAAGCAAAGAAAACATGCGCAGATGCACCGAGACAGGAAGGAGCAGAGTACATCCCAGTGCCCGTAAGGTAGCCTAATAATGGAAGCCCAAGCTACAAGTTGGGGAAGGTAGCTGTCAACAGCTTGGATAAAGAAAATCATGGGCATGGTGTGCAGAAGGTGAGATGTGCTAGGTTGCTATGCTACCTTGTAAAGGAAGGGAGAATAAACATGGGTAAGATGAGTAAAGACACACATGTACGTGCTGTTCAGGCCCCCACTGTACTCTACTCAAATGCAGTTAATCTCTTGGCAGCAAAGGAGGTGGCCCTGATGTCAGAGAGGGCAGGTGTCAGGAGCTGATGCTGGCTTTCAGCGTGTGCCCTTCAGTAGGTTCTCTACGGTTTCTGAAGACTTGGGTCAGCTGCTGCAGCACTGGCAGTGAAAGACCAGGCAGCCAGGGAAAGGACTTGACTCCATCAGAGAGGCTTGAACACAACTGTTATTTTTACTATTGTTAAGTGCTGTCAAATTGGTTTGACTCATAATGACCCCGTGTGACAGAGTAAAACTGCTCCATAGTGTTGGCTTGGATGTAATCTTTACAGAAGCAGATCACCAGGTCTTTCTCCTGTAGTGCCATTGAGTGAGTTCAAATTGACACCCTTTAGGTAAGTAGTTGAGTGCTTAACTGTTTGCACCACCAAGGGCTTCTTGAAGCACCACTGATGTGTCATAATTCAGACAGTGATGAGCTTTACCCAAGGAGCAGCTCTTCCCAGGAGACATCAATGGGAATGGTGTTTCAGCTCAGAGAAATTTGTCTCATTTGGCAGAAATATGTAAATGGATCTCAAACCTGTATAGAGAATACC
The DNA here is from genome assembly GCA_028571685.1 of Heterohyrax brucei. Lineage (NCBI taxonomy): Eukaryota > Metazoa > Chordata > Mammalia > Hyracoidea > Procaviidae > Heterohyrax > Heterohyrax brucei. Next base: position 140,807,421 of record CM053144.1, read on the forward strand.
AATGCAGGCATCCTTCAAATTATATCACATGAAGGGCCATTTCATTTAAGAGTGGCCTGAAAATATGACATTGGCATCCAGCCTTTGAGAGTCACAAAAGAAATGTTTTAGGATGTATCAAAAATAAGGAACCTTTGCAAGTATTTACCAAATTTGAACGAATTATTAAATTTAAACAAACTGTATTATAAATTACTTATTAAAACTGTGTTAATTGTGATGCTGTGTGTGTGTGTGTGTGCCTGGAATGGGCACAAGTAAGGACCTCTTCCAGTTGACCAGGCAGCTGTCTCCAAATTTCTTAGCACAGATAAGTGAGTGTTTCAAGTACTGCATCTGTTTGTTGAAACAGCTCAATTAGCATTCCATCAATTCCTGGACCCTTGTTTTTCAGCAATCCCTTCAGTGTAACTTGGACTTCTTCTTTTGTTACCTTTGGTTCTTGATCATATGCTGAACATTAAACAATTTGTTTGTTACACTGACTGTGTATTTCTTCCATCTTCCTTTAGTGGTTCCTGCATCATCCAGTGTTTTCCTGGCAGAATACTTCAATATTGCAACACAAAGCTTGAATTTTCTCTTCACGTCTTTCAGCTTGAGAAATGCAAAGCATGTTCTTCCCTTTTGACTTTCTGACTCCAGGTCTTTACATGTGCCGTTACAATACTTAATCTTCTCAAACAGACCTCTGAAATCTGCTGTTCAGATCTTTTACTTCATCATTTCTTCCTTTCACTTTGACTAATTGACATTGTTTTTAGAGTCTTTTCCGATTTCTATTTTGGTCTTTGCTTTCTGTCTTGTTAACGATCATTTTCTTTCTTCGTGTGTGATGGCCTTGATGTCACCCACAGCTCCTCTGGCCTTCTGTCTTAGTGTTCAATATGCCAAATCTGTTTTTTCCCCATGTTCTCTTAGTTCAGGTAAGATGTACTCAAGGCCATATTTTGACTCTTGCCGACTTGCTCTAATTTTCTTCAGCTTTGGCCTAAACTTGCACACGAGCAATTGATGTCTTATTCTGCATTTCATTTCATTTTTGATGGCTTCTAAGTTTTCTAAATTAATACATCATACATTCCACGTTCCAATTACTAACAGATGTTTGTAGATATTTCTCTTCACTTTCAGTCATGCTACATCAGCAAATGAAGATCCTGAAGTCTTGATTCCATCCTTGTCGTTGAAGTTGGTTCTACATTGAGGAAGAAGCTCTTCCCCAGTCCTGTTCTCAGTGCTTTCCAATCTGAGGGCCTCATCCTCCAGCACCATGTCAGACAGTGCTTTGCTGCTATTGGTAAGGTTTCTACTGGCCAGTTTTTCCAGGGGTAGACCAACAGGTTCTTTTTCCTAGTATGTCTTATGAGTACAAAAAAAATTAATCACTTACGTCAAGTTAATTCTGACTCATAGTGAATGTATAGAATAGAGTAGAACTCCCACACAGGCTTTCCAAGGAGCAGCTGGTAGATTTGAACTGCCAGTGTTTTTGGTTTGCAGTTGTAGCTCTTAAACACTGAGCCACCAGTGCTCCTGAAAGGGGTTTATGGGGTGATGACACTACTGCGATGATTTTCCAAAGGCAGAAAGGTTTTTCCCAGAGTGGCTTTCTACTACTGACTTTTAGGGTATGGAGGGTGACTAGCATCGCTCTTTCCTACCTGTTCATTCCCATTTCACGTCCTCAAGAAGACAGGTCAGCAACTTGTATTCTCTTGCACAAGGTTTCCAGAAGTAATCAGCTGGAGGTTTGACTTGGTTGTTCTGCTATTCTAGGAGGAAAGGGAAGATATAAAGAAACTACAAAATGTAAACACCATATTTTTAAAAAGTCTTCCTGTGTATTGAGACTTTGAGAACATGGCTCAAACATCTCAATTTCACAGTTTCTGGAAAGTCTCACACCATTGTGGATAGCAACCTTATTTTTAGAGGGTATTCAGTTAACATAGTTGCTTCTTTACCTGACATATGTATATTTTTCAGCTAGATTTTTTTAAAATCACATCACTGCCCTACATAGAAGAACCTGGTCCACACCAGGTGAGACCAACCATGAATTTTGCCTCTCTCAGAGCAACCAAACAAACCACTTACACAAGGTATTTAGATGAGAAGTGAACTTGACTAAAGGTTTGTGGGAGATGATGCAAAGTTATATCACAGCAACTCACAAACTGAAGCTGAATAATTTTAACCTCTCTCCTTTATTGTTCCTTGGCCTCTCCATTTTTTTGCTTCTGTGTATTGTCTCTTTTCCTTCTGCTACTTCTTGTCAGGATGTGCAAAAATTCCCCATCACGTTACAAAGTGCACGTAAGCTATCTCTACTCTCTGCCCTGAAACTCAGCTGCAAACCAAGCTGTTTATCCAAGACTGAGGAAGCTCTAGTATCCAGGAATGGACCTGCACCCTTTCTTGGTGGACTGAATCCTTGTTGTTGTTGGGTACTTAGAGCTAATCTGAATTTACAGAAACCCCGTGTGACACAGCAGAATTGCCCCACAGCATTTCTAGACTGCTGTCTTCATAGGAGTCAACACCCAGGTCCTTCCCGCAGAGAGTCACTCGGGGGCTGAACCTCCAGCCCAGCACTTAACCTTTGTGCCACCAGACCTGCTTGGATGAGGGCTAAAATACTGAGATTAGACACCCCTGCCTGGTGAGAGTACAGCTACTTGTCATTGTCACAGAGCGACTTATGTTCCCCCCAAAATCTGTGTAACACTTTAGCTAAGCCATAATTTCTGGTACTGTGTTCTGTCCCTCCATTTCATAAATCCTATGATGTTAATGAGGGAGGGCGGGCAGCACTCAAGTTGCTGGGCAGGACTCACTGGGTAAGACTGTTGTGCGGCAGTCTCACAAGATACAAAGGAAAGAAGCTAGCAGAGAGATTTGGGAGACTTCATACCATCCCAAAGAAAGCAGTACCGGGAGCTGAGCACATCCTTTGGAGAGGACCAGGATCCTCGCACTGCAGAAGTTTCCAGTCCAGGGGAAGCTTAATGACAAGGACTTTCCCCCAGGTCCATCAGAGAAAAGCCTTTCCCTGGAGCTGACACCCTGAGTTTGGAACTTTAGCCTACTGGGCTGCAACAAATAAAATTTCTCTTTTTAAAACCTCCACTTGTGGTGTTTCTGTTAGAGCAGTACCAGCTGACTAAGACAGCCGTGTTCCTCTGTGTGCTGTTTCATATTTTTCAAATTGTTTGTAGTCTTGCTTATACAAGTAAAAACAAAGAATTAAGTGTTATTAAAATGTTCTGGGAAGACAAATCCAGGCTCTTGTGAAAAAAAATGGTTTCGTATAGGACACATGTAAAGAAAATTAAAGACCAAGAAAGTTGCCGCTGAGAGTAGAAGCCAATACACTTTGCCTCAAGAGGCTGATGAGTAAACATTCTAGACTTTGTCGATCACTCAGTCTCTGTCACAACTGTTATGGGAGAAGAAGGGTGTCCCTGAAGACCCTCGAGGGTCCTTGTCAGACCCACGAGACCTGGCTGGCCCTTGAGAGAAATCTTTATTGGCAAATGAAAGCATTTTGACGTGGGGCAACAAGAGAGCATATAGCAATCCTGTAGACTGCCCTACTAAGTGCAGGGTTGGGTTTTCATAGCCCATCTAGGCCCAGGTTATAGCTGGGGACAACAAATCAGCAATGGAGATCTGAGGTATTTCCTCTTTGGGCAGGTAGCTGCTTGTCCCTTGGCTACAAGCATGCAGACTTCCAGATGCCTCCTACCATGGTGGCTTCTGGGACCGGCAGTAGGACTTATTATGGGGTGTTGCACTTCTGCAGTTTCTTGCTCCCTTGGTTCTATTCCCTGGTCCTGATTGTAGCTCTCTGGTGTCCCCGTTGGAAGGACACATAGCAGTAGAAGTGGAACTTTCTGCGCATGTGCCTGGAGTTGGTTCCATCCTGATTCCATCTGAAAAACAACTTGGAGAAAGTTTGCACAAGTGTTTGGGGACTTATCTTTGTGCCTTGTTGATAGTTTCAGTCACACTGTTTACAGAGGCCCTCAGGCTCCCTGTCTTACTCCGAAGTGCTGACACAGAAGAGTTACTGCATTTTCCATAGGATTTCTATTGTATGTTTCCCCACAGACTATTCTGCCTGCCTCACAATTCTTCAGCTCTGCCACTGTTATAAGTAAACAGCATAGACAATCAACAAGTGAGTGAACTTGCCTGTGCCCCTATAAAACTTTATTTACACAAACAAGCAGCAAGCCAGATTTGTCCATGACCTGAAGTTTGTCAACTCTTGCTAAGAAAACCAAAACCAAACTAAACCAGTGCCATCAAGTCAATTCTGACTCATAGGAACCCTACAGTACAGAATAGAACTGCTCCACAGAGTTTCCAAGGAGCACCTGGTAGACTTGAACTGCCAACCTTTTGGTTAGCAGACATAGCACTTAACCACTACACCATGAGGATTTCCACCCTGCTAAGAAGATACATCAAATATTGATCAAGCTACATATTTGCTTGATGGAAGTCAAAAGGAACACACAAAAAAGAGGAAGACTGTAGTTTAACAACTTATATGTTGTTGTTATCAGGTGTTGCTGAGTTGGTTCTCATTCGTAGTGATCCTATGCACAACAGAATAAAACTATTATACAGCTTTTATAAAATTTATTTCACTCTTTCTCTGTTAATATCTTTTAGAAAGAAAAAGAACTTGGTTCCTTCCAAGTCTTACATGAATTTAAAAGGAATTGGGAAGTTAAAACGGTTAGATTCAAAGAAAGAGTAATAGGATTACAGGAAAAAAAAATCTGGCAGGCAAAAAGCTTTCTGGATAGAGAAGAAGAAACATGGCAAAAAGATTGGTAATCTGGATTTCTGTCACCCATTTGCTACTTGTAAGTCCAGTTTCTGGACTTACAACTGATCCAATCAGTGAACCTCCCAGGAGCTCAGTGTGCTTTCTCCTAACAATCGTGTTCCAGTAGATGAGTCCAGTGTCCTTTCTTGATTTCTTATTCCATGGTAGATTAGCTCAGTGTCTTATGAAGAACTAGAAGTGAACATCTGGGTGTATTTTTCCTGTTTTTTTCCTTTAAGTTTTTAATAAATACATCAAGTGCTTCCTGTGCAGTGTCTTACTGGACTCCCAGGAACCATGCTCTCTTCCCTGGACACATGCACTTGCACGATGCTTCTGGGATAGAATGTGGGTACCACTATCGCCATCTTTTAATGAAGAATCTGGACCTTTTGGGAGTTGCCTGTGATCATACAAATAATATGTGTAAGAGTCAAATTCTAGGACCACCCTTACGGGTTATAGCATTCACTTCATTTAATCATAGCTGCATGCCTGCCTTTCTTTCCCCACCCCCCACCCCCCAGGACAGAATAAAAAAGGACTCAAAAAGCAATGGAGCCTGTCCTTAGAAAGTTAGTACAAATGGAAAAAATAAGTGAGAAGTTTGCAAAGTGTGTTTGAGATATTTACTACAAAGGGAGGCGTTTGACAGCAAGAATAGGGTTAACGTGTCCAAGAAATGTTTGTACTTAGTCCTAAGAACAGAAGTTGTGTTGGGTGGGGAGGATATTGGTTGTTGAAAAAGAGTAGAAGCAGGATCCAGCAGTCAATTCCAACCTGTTATCTGTGTGATTCTAACAGAAACAAGATCCTCCAAAGGACAGAAACACCTGTGTCCTCTAGATTTTTTTTTTCTGGTATCCACGGCTGTGTTTTCCAAGGAATGAGAGGGAACAAGCTGTCCTTTTCTGAAAGAGGACATATTGTGTATCCTTTTTATGCTATCTTCTGACCTCTTGTTTGTCCTTTAATGAAGATCAATAGACTATTTCATAACCTACAGAGGCAAGCCTGGGAGGAGGGGATGAAGCTTCACTCACAGAAGGAAATCAATATCATCTTTGAAGATGACTTCAGACACAGCAGAGACTCAACCTATTGCTTTCAATTACTGACCTTTTGAGTAAAAGAACTAGTAAAAGCTTCAGATTTCTTTTGTTGGGAAACATCTCCCAGCTTTTCTTTTACAGACAGATACATCCATAGATGGACAGAGAACTACATAGGTACATAGATATACGAATGGTAGATAATTAAAAGAGTGTGTGTAAAAGTTTTCCAGCCACAGAGGGCCTTTTTATTGTCACAAATGAATAAAGGAAAGACCATTGCAGGAAATAGATGGCATAGCGCCCAGGAAATTGCCTTATTTCGAGCCAGACACCATGGCAGATAGAGAAGCGCCAGTTGCTATCCGCTGTTGCTCCTTTATGGAGCGCCCTGATAAGGAAGTAACTAGTCAGTCTGCAGAAAAACAGGTAAAGGCAAGATGAACAAAGAGAGTTCATGAGGGCAGAAGATGGATGAAATACCAAAAAGACAGTTATCCTCCTCAGTCAATAAAGTCATAAGCCCTACCCAACATTTCCAGCTCCAGACAATCTGCTGACTATCTCAGGGACAAGATGGGTAGTCTGGAAGCTAACACAGCTCACTCTTTTTGCTGTCTCACCATCTCTTGCATGGAGTCTTAAAAAGGCGGCTTTTATTGACAGTGGGGCTATTTTACAGGCTGAAATTTCTATTATACCAACATAAAAAATTATTTCTAACTTTAGGAACCAAGACATTTTAGTGGAACCTGCCCACCTTTCCAGTTATGAGAAGCTGTTGAGACTAAAGACTAGTCTACTTTTAGTAATCTTGTGCTCTCAGAGTCCCAAACTATCACTGTACTTGAGTAGCCCTTCTGGGGTAGGAATCAAGCAGGTGAGAACACCCACCCATAAACTGACTAGGCCAACAGGCAGGAAAGGAAAGCATTAACCTCAGGTCACATTAAAGGAATACAAAGGAAGTTTACAGAATTGAGAGTGAACAATTAACCAAATAATAACAAGGCATGTTCAGATAGGAGTATCACAAGTGTTGGAGACATGACAAGTTCCCAGTTAATTAATCCTCCTCTGGTGCCCTTCTGTCTCCACAGAGATTTTCAAAGTCATTTGGCAGTTTCAAATGGGAAAAAGAAATTCATCAGGCAAAATGAATCCTGTTGAGAAACACGACTCGACAGAATGGCATTGAGGAAAGAATGCAACAAGGAAATTCATTTCAAAGCCTTCTTGGAGGGAGTGCCTTTCTAGAGCTTTCCCAACCCTTGCTGTGTTTTCAGTCCCTCACCACCTTCTCCCCTCACAGAACTTCATAAAGCTCTCATTTTCCACAGGGACCCTCAGGGGTCCTGTGCTCACCCTTCCTTGCTTACTGTCTCTTGTTCTTCAAAAGTGCTCTTGTAATATAAAAGCAGCTTAGCTCCTATGACCCCCATATTCCTCCTTTTCATCAGGTATCTCTGAGGACACCTGGGCAGCAAGGTTAAACTGGAAAAGGGAGTAAGCCACAATTCTCTCTCGAGGCTTTCTTTCATGACTCTCTTCTCCCTGGCCTCAGAAGAAGCATTAGAAGAAAGAGTGATACCGAGTGCCACACAGTACACACATTCCAGGAGATACAGTATTTGCATATTCAGTGTTTATTTTGTGTTTACAAAACACAAACACACACACAAACTTCACTGGATCCTTCCTGAAGGAAGGAAGCATTAGTTATCCTAAAGCTCTGGTCAAATGTTTGAAAGCTTTTTCTGAAGAAGAGTAAAAAAAATATTCTGGTTATTTCAGTGGGAAGAAATAGAACTTCTAAGTAGAACTTATAAGAAAAAAATATTTCAACTTAACACAAAGAGTTAATTCACTTCCTCTAAAGGTAGCAAAACTTCCAGCACTGAAATATTCAAGGAAAATGGCAGTCTTTGTCGTATTAACTTAAAAAAGGCTCAGCTGAAGTAACAAATGATTTAGTGATTCAAAGAATAAGAAGTTTGGGGGCTCGGGAGCTTTTTGTTTTGTTTGTTTTCATCTAACAGTACATTAAGAAGCCCTGGTATCCTAATGGTTAAGCACCTGGTTTCTAATTGAAAGGTCAACAGTCGAAAGACATCAACATCCTAGTCCCTGGATGGGGGAAAGAACGGGAAGAGTCACACAAAGGAAGTTGTCCCAGGCTACCCCTCTCGTTACACTACCTGTAACTCATTCACAAAGCTGTAACTAACTGCTGAGGGACTGGAAAATATGGTCTACCTGCTTACCTGGCTACCCACGGGCTCCCTCACGTTTCCAACACAGTGAATGTGGAAGGGAATGGACTGGTATTTGAAAATGTCTTCCCTTGGAGACAGACTGCCAGAGTCTGAATGGTGGTTCAGCAGCTCAGTAGCTAGGATACATTTAGGTGAACCACGTAACCTCTCTAAAGTTGTGTTTCTTCATCTGGAAAATGGGAGAAGGAACCACAGCGTCATCTATCACATACATGTGACTAGAAAAGGGAAAAACAATGTATTTGAGAATAGTAGGGTCATTAGGCCAACATCCAATCCAATAGTTGTACTTATTAATTTAATTTAAACCTTTGGTTTTAGGTGTATGCAAAGGGTAAGCATCAACAGTGTGCTTTCCATCTAAAGAAGGGCAAACCAAAGTGATTCAAAACGAAGCATGCTGATTTTAGACAGGACGTGAAAGCAGCACCATTGAACATGGCCATCAGAAATTAGAGGCAACGGGAAGATTCAGGTACAGGTTATTGAAGAAAACAATAAAATGTCTGCATCTATGTAACCTTCAAGACAGGTGTGGTATTCATTTCCCTGGGAATGGTTTGAAAAAAACTTGAAGACTGAAAAAAATGAATGTACCAATGATCAGTTCTCCCAGTCCTTTCCAGTTCTGTCTGCATCCCTTGCATTATCTACGCAGATGTTACCAAAACAAGATGTAACTGACTTTTTTTTAATAAGAAAGCTTTCCAAGCTGCTTATCTTTCCTAATTCTGTGAGTGTATAGAAAGAAGAAAATTAGTCTTTTCATGCTATTAGTACCTGAGAGCTGAGAACAGTTAAGTTTTTCTTTTTCAAAGCTTGCAGATGAGGACTCTAGAGGTGTGTCAAGTGTGCAAACTTAATTGTTCTCAGTACTACATACCTCATTGCTGAATATCACTGCTGTCACCTTCAAAGTACCGCCAGTACTGCCAGTGCCTAGTCCACACTTCAAAGCAATTTTGGAACTCATTCTGGAATGGCCATTGCACATGGTGGCAAGTTGGCAAGTTCTCAAGCTTAATTGTGAGGGAGTTTTTAGCCAGTACACAAATAACTGTATTGGAACACCATCCCTCCTCCCGTGATCTGGCTACCACTGACTTTTTTCTTTACCTGAAGAGAAAGGAAAATATTAAAAAATAAGACATTTTGATGACATTCAGGACATCAAGGCTAATATGACGGCAGCTCTAATGGCCTTTCCAGTAAGAGTTCCAAAATTGCTTTGAAGGATAGACAAGGCACCGGCATCAGTTCATAGCTTCTAAAGGGGAGTACTTCGAAGGTAACCATAGTGATATTCAGCAATGAGGTATGTAGCACTTTTTCTAGAATGAGTTTGTGAACTTAACTGGCAGTCCTCAAATTCAGAGCAAAAGATTTTAGTAGTTGTTCTTCCTACAAACAGAAACTGGTGTCGTAGTGCATTAAGTGTTACATCTGCTAACCAAGAGGTCGGCAGTTCAAATCCACCAGGTGATCCTTAGAAATTCTACAGGACAGATTGATGCTGACCTCTAAGGTCGCTGTGAGTCGGACCGAACTTGGTGGCAGTAGATTTGGTTTTTCCGGTCTTCTTACAAACATACTCAGATGTCAGGTCTAGAAATTAAGACTCTGAAGGTAATGCTGGGTTCTAACTCCTGGGTTCATTATTAATGAATGATTTTGGACAAACTGTGTAACATCTCATATCCACACTTTCTTCAGCTGTAAGAATGAAGCTATCTCAAAACATACTACCAAGAAAGTAAAAAGACAACCAACAGAACAGGAGACACACAACAATTAATAAATGTAGTAATAAATAAGCAAACTACATATTTTAGAAAGCATTATGTTCTGTGGAGAATGGAATAGTAGAAGATAGCACGGAAGATCTGGGCAGGACAGGGAGAGAGAGTTTTTCATTTAAAATAAAATTGTTCATTAAGCCCTCGTTGAGAAGGCAGTATCTGAGCAAAGACCTGAAGGTCAGGGAGTGAGCTGTGTGGATATCTAGGGAAACAGGTTTCCAGGTAGAAGGACCAGCAGAGAAAGGGCCCTGAGATGGGAATGTGGCTGCTGTCTTCAAAGAAGAGCAAAAAAGGCACTTGGCACATTGTTAGCCAGGGGAGTTAGCAGGCAGGATGTGAGGTCAGAAAAGAAACCAGGGCAGATCGTGTGGCTTTACCCTGGGGGAAGAGTTGTTTCGTGGTGTCAGGAAGAGGAGTGACATGTTAAAAGACTCACTCTTGCTGTAAGTGTGGAAACAGAGAGTCAGATGTCTCTTGCACTGGAAGGCGACAGAAGAGACTGACTGATTAGCTTTTGAAAAGATCAGCTGCAAGACTGGAGGTAGGCTGTGAGAGAAAGGTAAAAGAGTAAGTGACGTGGTTGTACAATACGATGAATGTGATCAATGTCACAGAGTTATACAGGTGCAAATTGTTGAATTGGTAAATGTTTATTGCAGACATTTTTTACCACAATTAAAAATAAAAGAATAAATGACTTCAAAGTTATTGAAGGAACGACGTGAAATTATTTAAACAGATGGAGCTCAAATTGGCAAATTATCACATAAAAGTGGGGATCTTTTGGAAAACTGTATCAGAAAACACGGCTTGGTCCAAGATCCAAATGGAGCTTGTGACACTGCGCAACCACTACACCTCTTGCCGCCGGACTGAACTGGCCCTCCAGAAGCTGGAGAGACAGGGTTGGCCACACACTGGTTTCCCTTCCACGTGCCTTACCATGAGGGGACCCTTGGGAAGGCTGCTTAGTACACGGAGAGTCTAAGTTGAGAGCATCTGAGAACAAGTGGTCCACAGAGCAGCAATGGAGAGATTCTGGGCCTCTTACCTTTCAGTGGTGGCACCCTCCTCCCAGTCACCAAATGGATGTGACACTTTGAGCAATCATCAGGGGTTTCTCCTCACTCCTTGAGGAAGAATGAAAACAAGATAACTGAATGATCTAGACATTTATCTCTGGAAATAGGAAGTGTGAGGAACAACGTACCCACCCATCCCCTATCCCGCATCCCACCATAACAATACAGAGTTAAACCATACAAATAGAGTCATCTTAATTTTAGAATAGAAAAGTTTATGTCTTTCAAATTTCATGCTGTGATTGTTGTTAGCTGCAGTCTCTGATTTATGGTGACCCCGTGACCACGGGCTGGGTTGTGGATTGTGATCCATAGGTTTTCATTGGCTGATTTTTTTGAAATACCCTGCGAGGTCTTTCTTCCTAGTCTGCCTTAGTCTGGGAACTCCCCTGAAACTTGTTCAGCATCATAGCAACGTATAAACCTTCACTGGCAGGCAGGAGGTGGCTACATATGAGATGCATTGGCTTGGAATCAAACTGTGGTTTGAAACGGGCAGCGGAAAATAAGTGGTCACAGCTTAAACGTCACCTGCACCATTTGGTTTCTTAATTTGGTCTCCAAGCACATATTCTCAGCTCTCCTGGACTGAATTGTGTCCCCTGCAAGATGTATGTAGCGATTTGGCTAGGCCTTGATTCTTGGCACTGTGTGATATTCCTCTACGTTGTAAACCCTGCGCCTACGATGTTAAGGAGGGAGGAGTGGGCAGTGGTTGCGTTGGGGAGGCAGGACCGTGGAAGACTGTACTGTGCCTTGAGGCAGTTTGTTGGTGTATAAAGGAAAGGAAAGCAAGTAAAGAGTTTGGGACCCATACCGTCTGTGGCAGTACTAGGAGAAGACAGCATCCTTTGGGCCCAGGGTCCCTTGCCCTTCAGAAGCTCTCAAGCCAGGGGACGACTGACAATAAGGACCCTGCACCAGAGCCAGCACAGAAAGATTCCGCTGGAGCCGATGCCCTGAATCTGGACTTGTGTACTATGATGCTTAAATTCTCTTTTTAAAGCTATCTACTGTGGTATTTCTGTTATAATAGCACTAGATGACTAAGAAACCAACCATAAGTCCATTGTTTCCCTTAGTTTCTCTCACGTTAAAGACTAATCCATATTCTGTTTAGGATTATGGAAAAACAAGTGATAAGAATCTGAAAACTGTAAAAGAAAAACAAAGGAACTGGCCTTGCGACCAGTAACTTACATGACAGTCAGACCACCTCCAGGCCCAAAATACCAATTAAGACATCAACACGTCTGAGATTTGATCACTGTGACCACGCAAAGAAAAACTGTCATTCTACAAATTCCTAGGACTCATAAAACTTGATCCCCCTTTTCTACAAAACCTCCAGCTAGTCTCCATGTTCGGGAGGCAGGCTTTGCTGGAATCCAGCCCATCTGTCTCCGTGTGTACCAGTATGTATTAAAACCTCTTCCTTCTCCAAGATTGGCTGTTAGCAGCAGGTAGCACAAACTCCACTTAGGTTTGTGGTAACAGTTTCTTACACGGAGGGGAAAATTCTACCCCTGAACTACCAGTGTCCCAAAATGACATTTTAGAATGCGTCATATAATAAAAATCAGGTAACTCTTATATTGATAACATTCTTCCTCGCTTAGCAATGTATTTCTCTGGTAGTTAGCAAAAACAGGAATGATAATTGTGGATAAAAGAAATACTCTGTGAAACATAAGTATTATAGTGTCCATGCCACAACAGGAACTAACAAAATTTTGTTTTTACTGTTAGTTGCTACCGTCAGCCAGTTCACGGCCACCCTGTGTACAACCAGTCACAGACTGCTGGGATCTACCAAGTTTTCATTGGTTGATTTTTCAAAGCAAATCACCAGGCCTTTCTTCCCAGACTGTCCTCATCTGGAAGGTCCCCTGAAACCTGTTCAGTGTCATAACAACATGCGAGCCCCTCCTGACAGGTGGAGGCTGTGCTGGAAGTGAGTCAGCCTGGATTGAAACGTGTTTCTTGCGTAGAAGGCGAAAATGCTACCACTGAACCACCAGTGCCCCCAGCAATGGTTAACCAGTGCAAAACTAGTTGCCATTTGGCCAGTTCCAACTCATAACAACACCTTGTGTGTCAGAGTAGAATTATGCTTTAGAGGGTTTTCAGTGGCTGGTTTTTCTGAAATAGATCAGGCCTTGCTTCTGGGGGGACTCAAACCTCTGACCTTTCAGTTGACACCCAGGCATGTTGACCTTTTGCCCGAGTCTCCTGGCAAAGGTTATTTTCTCTGCAAAGCTAAAGGCTCCATGGCAATGCAGAACACTGGCTTTCTGCTATGCATGAAAAGGAGCTCTCCTGGCTAAAACCTTGCCTCAGACCTGAAATTCAGTTTGCCAGAATTGAAATGGGAAACTTTCCTTTCCATTCAAACACTTTTGGCTTCATTTTGGGCTTCTTCTGAAAGCTTTTTGACCCCAAGCACCATACTTCTGATGAAAAACTATCATGAGAATTTGGTACTACGAGGCAAAAAATCATCTCATGAAATAAATTATTATTGTGATGTCTTCAGTCCTAGCTCAAAGTCGACTAGTAGAGCAAATACAGCCTAAGGTAAAAATAAAACATCCTCTGAGGTTTGCTCATGGAAGCTGACTTACTTGCTGGAGATCAACATTTCTCCATTAATTTCATAGCCTGATATTTTTATTGGTGATATTTTAGTTGTAGTCTGTTGATTACAGATATTTCTAAGACCACAATATTGGCTCAGAGCTCTCACTAATTATAAGAGATACAGCATTATGATAAGGGGATTTCAACTGCTTGCTTGGCTGATTAAAATGGCATTCACACAACTGACATTAGACTAACATGGTTCCTCTTCCAGGTGGTTAAGTTCATCTACAATTTATGTTTTTTTTTAAGAAAGGAGATTTGAAGGATTCCAGGAACAAAGCCACCGCCACCAACAGTCTATGTATAATATAAAATCAAAGAAAAACATTTACCAGTTGCTATATATACAACTTGATTTTTAAAGGGTATGAACATAATGTAATTGTTTCTTCATAATTGTAATTGTTTCTTCATAACATTCTTTCACATTTTTCAGTCTTTCACCAAGTAATTTATACCTTTTATAATATGATATAGCAGAAAGAAGCAGACTTTAGAGTTTAGAAGTTCTTAATTTTACAAGTATTGTATAAGATCTCTGCTATAAGGATTTCAAAACAGACTTATCTGCAGGAGAAAAGACAGTTTTATGGTTACAAGGGAGGGGAGGGAAGGGGAGCGCTGGTCACAGACTAGGTAGTTGACAGGACTCTGGTTAGGTAAAAGCAGGGACAGCCCACAGTAGAGAGTAAATCAATATAACTGGACTTCACTGTAAACTGAAGGGTTTTCTACACTCAAGCCAATATTTCAAATGATAGAGCAGTAGGGAAGGGGGTCTGGGGACCATATTTTCAGGGGACATCAAGGTCAACTGGCATAACTAGTCTTTTGCTAAGGAACCTTCTGCACCCTATATTGGTGAGTGGCATCTGGGGTCTTAAAAGCTAGCAAGCTGCCATCTGAGGTACACCAAATGGTCCAACCCATCTAGAACAAATGATGACCAAGAACATCAAAGACACAAGGGAAAATGAGCCCAAGAGACAGAAGGACTGCATGAATGGGAGACTGTAGCAACATGAAACCAAAAGAATCAGATGGTGCCCTGGTCACCACCAAAAGCAGCCATGATGGGGGATACAATGTAGAGTCCCTAAGGCAACATGAGAAAAAGAGGTGTGCAGTTTCCGAACTGTACTAAAATACCAGAATTGATGGTCTGACATCCTGGAGGGTCCCCTGGGAACATGGCCGCTAGACCTGCTGCTGGCCCTAACCAGAAACCGTTACTGAGGTCAACTCTTCAGACAAGAATGGACTCAACCCAGAGATATAGCATGACCATATTGTGTGTGTACCTTATGGTTTTATACATTTATAGGATGTTGTCCTACCGATTTTTTTCTAAATGGGAGAGAAGAGAGTGGAGAGGAGGGGACAGATGCTCATTAAGAGGATACTAGCAGTATAGAGTGAAAAGGAGGAATGTGCTGTCACTGGGTAAGGGGATCAGATGGAGCTGCAGATAGATGGTCATGCAAAATTGATTTGGATTGTATACTTTCACTTAATTGTAATAATAATAAAACAGAAATGTTGTTGAGTTTATTTCCAGATGAGTTATTTACTGATTTTTTGATCTTGGGCTATTAGAGCCTCAGTTTTCTCCAATACAAAACAAGGATAATTCACAGCATTGGTGTATGGATTTAACCGTTTTAGAAAACACTTAGTTTGGGGGTTGGCATCTATGAGGCAATCAATCAATGGTATCTATTGTTTGTTTACATTAATAAACATCACAGCTTTTCTTCTTCTTCTTTTTGAGAGTCATTTCAAGGAGAATTATATGCAAAATGTGAGTCAAGTACAAGTTGCTATAAAAAATTGCAATAACACACTCAAAAAAACACTTTGAGTTGGGAGGAAATAGTCAGCCAACAGTTGTTGAGGATATGGGTTATGTTTGTGCAAAAATGCAGTAACCTACTCTTTTTCAACTTAAAAGTGATTACCTTTATAACTCAACTTCTTTGTGTGCTCTAATTAACATAACAAAGAAAGCCTGGCTTTCAAACAGAGTTACATACACAGGTACAGGAGTTAGAGTTCCAACACATGTTTTCTGGGGACATGTTAATCCATGTGGAAATAATCAAAACTCCCTGAAATTTCAACACAAGGTTTATTCTGAGAAGTTTTTCACACTCATGCAAGCCAACCAAACCTCACCCATCAAGCTAATCCCAACTCATAGCAATCCTATAGGGTAAGTAGAATTGCCCTGTAGGGTTTCCACGGAGCACCTGGTGGGTTCAAACTGCCAGTCTTTTGGTTAGCAGCCATAGCTCTTAACCATCATGCCACTAGGGTTTCCTACATGCATGTAAACCAGAAAACCAAACCCACTGCTGTAGAGTCAATTCCAAATCACAGTGACCCTATAGGATAGAGTAGAACTGCTCTGTAGAGTTTCCAAGGAGCGCCTGGCAGATTTGAACTGCCAGCCTTTTTGGTTAGTTGCCATTACACAACCACTATGCCACCAGGTTTCCTACGTGCTTATAGGGAGATCATTTTGATTCTAGAAAAACCACATGACCCAAAGAAGCTAGGTACAACGGGGGTTGTAAAGAGAAAACAACAAAAAAACTAAACCCACGGCTGTGGAGTTAATTCCAACTTTAAGCGACTCTATAGGTCAGGATAGAATTGCCCCATAGAGTTTTCCAAGAAGCACCTGGCAGATTTGAACTGTCAACATTTTGGTTAGCAGACACACCACTTAAGCACCACACCACCAGTGTTTCCGGTGAGAAGAAAAGAAAGGAGAATATAGAAGATTAACCATTGGCTGATCTTACTGCAATTGATTAAACCCTACCTTTCCCCTTCACGGAGTTCAGTTAATACCAGTTTACTTCTCACCTGGTGCTAACAATTTGGCTCTCCACCCACCTGCAGCCAAGTGGCTTTTTGACATTTAAATTTGGAGGCAAATAGTTTGACAACTATCTTTTCCTAGCAGGAAAGGACAGATTTATATCGCTATAGAACAGTTTCTGGTGGGCTTTTGCAGTTTGGATCAGGATTTTCATAGGTAATATTTGGTTTGTGATAAGAAAAACACTAAAATCAAAGTATGATGTCTGTTATTAATTTTCCTATTCAACATCCATTATACTAGTGGTATATTGATGACTGCTGATGACATTGCTAACAACGAAATAAATAACAATGATTATATGTGAGACGATGTTAAAAGTGTGTCATGAACCAGATACGATTCATCTAATTCTGAACATCTGGGGCCCATCTTACACCTCCTGTGTAAGGTGATAAGCACCACATAGAACAGAGTACTTCTGAGCTAGATTAGAACACAAAGGGCTGGTCTCAGCTTAAAGAAGGGTGACAGTGACTCCCCACGAGGTCTATGGTCACTTTCATTTCAGTTTACTATCAAATCAGAAATTTTATATTCCAACCAAAAAGTTGGCAGTTTGAATTCACCAGGTGCTCCTTGGAGACCCTACAAGGCAGTTCTCCTCCATCCTATAGGGTTGCTGTGTGTCAAAATCCACTCAGTACTGGCTTATTTTCGTTTGGGTTGGCTTTTCTTTACAGTTTTACCACATGTATATGTGTCCCTGAATAAAAAATTTGTATGTTCCATAAGAGCAGAGGTTTTTGTCTTTTTTCTTTGCAGTCATATCCCTGGTAGAAACCCTGGTGGCAGAATGGTTAAGTGCTACAGCTTGTAACCAAAAAGACCTGCAGTTCAAATTCAACAGGCACTCCTTAGAAACTCTGAAAGACAGTTCTACTTCATCCTACAGGGTCACTGTGAATTGCAATCAATTCAATGGCAATGGGATTGGTTTGGTTTGTTTTTAATATCCCTGGTGCCTAGGGCTACTGGGTAGAAATCCCAGGTTCTGACATGGCATGACTGGTATTGGCCAATAAAGGAGAGTATGAGGTGAGAGACCAGGAACAGCACCTTAATTTCATCATACAAGGAAATGGAGTGAGTCAGAGCTTCCTGTTGGCAAGGCTGCTAGTCAAGAGTGACCAAGTCAGTGACTTCTAAAGTAGGCAGTTCATGCAAGTTACATCAGCAACATTCTTATTAAGCAGGCACAATGAGGTTTATATACAACCTCCAAGCAAAAGCAGAATGCAAATGCAAAGCTGGAAGTGGGGAGGTGACCAGCAAGGAAATAATTTTTCAATGCAACACTGTAGGGGAGGAAGCCAGGTAAAAGAACATAGCACTGGGCGGGCTCTGCCGCACTAGACCAGTGCCTGGCACACAGTGAAACAGAAAGACAAACCTGTTGCTGTCAAGTCCATTCCAACTCACAGGGATCCCATAGGATAGAGTAGAACTTTCACATTGGGTTTCCAAGGAGTGGCTGGTGGATTCAAACTGCCAATCTTTTGGTTAGCAGCTGTAGCTCTTAACCATTGTACCACCAAGGGTCCTGGTACACAGTTGGTGCTTATAAATGCCTATTGAATAAATGAATTAGGCGATACTGGTGAGTGGAAGCAGTTCTCAAAGCCTTCCTCATTTCTTAGAGCTGCCCACCTGAAGATCTGTGGACTTTAGTGCATGTAAAGAAAGGCAGTCACCAGGTCACGAGAGCCTAGCCCTTTATAAAATCCATGTTCAAAGACTGACCATATTAGCTCATGAAAAATCCCTGGCTGCTCCACATGTATGGAATTTGTCTTCCTATTTATTACTGTTCCTTCAGTTCAACAGCAGTCCAGGCCACAGGCCACTAAGCCACCAGTCTCATAGTAATATTGGAATAGGTAGAGTAAAATAAGTGACTGTACCTTGAGCATAACCTGCACCAAATTTTATTTCTTAATTCTGTCTCCAAACAAAAGTCCATTGCCCTCTGTTAGTTTCTCTCCAGGTTGAGAACTAATCTATGCTCTCTTTACCCAGAAGCCAAATCCACTGCCACTGAGTCAATTCTGACTCATAGGGACCGTGTATGACAGAGTAGAACTGCCCCATAGAGTTTCCAAGGGGCGCTGGGTGGATTCAGTCAACCTTTGATTGGCAGCCATAGCACCTAACCACTACACCACCAGGGTCTCCATGCTCTCTTTAGGACTGTGGAAAAACAAATGATAATAATTTAAAAACCATACAAGAAAAACAAAGTAACCTGTCATGTGACTGGAAATTTATATGATGACTAGACCGCCCTCCACTCCCCTAGCATGAATTAAGATACCAGCACAGCTGGGAAGAGGCCACTGTGACAACCCAAAGAAGAATCAACCTTCTAAAAATTCCTGTTGTTGTTCGGTGCTGTCAAGTCGATTCCGATTCATAGTGACTCTATGTACAACGGAACAAACCACTGCCTGGTCCTGGGCCGCGTCCACAATCACGTTTATGCTTAAGCCCATTGTTGCCATCACTGTGTCAGTTCTCTCGTCGAGGGTCTTCCTCTTTTGTGCTGACCCTCCACTCCACCAAGCATAGTGTCCTTCTCTAGGGACTTACCCATCATGACAACGTGTCCAAAGTGCGTAAGATGCAGCCTTGCCATCGTTGCTTCCAAGGAACACTCTGGTTGTATTCCTTTCAGAACAAATCCATTTGTTCTTTTGGCAGTCCACAGTACATTCAACATTCTTCTCCAATACCACACAACTCAAAGATATCAATTCTTCTGTCTTCTTTGTTCATTGTCCAGCTCTCTCATACATATGATGCGACTAACAATACCGTGACTTGAGTCAGGCGTACTTTAGCCTTCAAGGTGACATCTTTCCTTTTCAGTACTTTAAAGAGATCCTTTGCAGCATATTTTCCCAGTGCAATGCGTCTTTTGCTTTCTTGACTGCTGCTTCCATGGGTATTGATTGTGGACCCAAGTAAAATGAAATCCTTGGCAACCTCAATCCTTTCTCCACTGATGACAATGTTGTTTCCTGGTGCAGTTGTGAGGATTTTTGTTTTCTTGATGTTGAGATGCAATCCATACTGAGGGCTGTGGTCCTTGATCTTCATCAGTAAGTGTTTCAAATCTTCTTCACTTCCAGCAAGTGGGGTGGTGTCGTCTGTGTAACAAACGTTGTTAATGAGTTGTCCGCTAATCCTGATATCTTTTTCTTCTTCGTATAATGAAGCTTCTTGGATTATTTTCTTGGCATACAGATTGAAAGGGTATGATGAAAGGATACAATCCTGATGCATACCTTTCCTTACTTTAAACCATGCAGTGTCCCCTTGTTCAGTTCTCATTGATTGCCTCTTGATCAATATACAAGTTCCTTAAGAGCACAATTTAGTGTTCTGGAATTCCCATTTTACATAAATTCCTAGGACTCACGAAACCTTATTCCCTATTCGATGAAACCTCCAGATGGTCTCCCTTTCAAGGAGGCAGATTTTGGAGAATTGTTCCCCTCTGTCTCCTTGCCTACCAGTAAGCAATAAATGTCTAGCTTCTTAGCTCACCCATCTCAAAATCTGGCTGTTGGCAGCAGGCAGCTTGAACTCATTTAGGTTTGCTGTAACAGTATTATACACTACCTTTATTGTGGCACCTTGTCTAAGTTCACCACTTTTAAAATCTCTACAGAGTAAGTACTGTCTTTGAGTCTTTTCTAAAATAGAGTCAAATCCTGTATCTATCCATGCAGCTTCTGATATACAGGGGTTCATGACTTAGTTCTTGTGCCCAAATGGTCCAAGTGCCTCGGGTAAGAGTCTACCCAGACTGGCCTTCAGAATAAGAAAGGAGAGAAAGAAGAAAACAAGCACGCTTGACCACTGGCCTCTAACTCAATTATAGAGCTGAAACCAGAGACTCTTCTTAAGTGATGTTCCTGCACCTTCTCTTCTTAGCATCTTCCTATTCCTTCCACTCTGCTTAAGTCTTTATTCTTGACTTTGAATTCCTAGAGTGTGGAGCTTCTCTATCAAAGGAGGAACCCTGAACTCTTTCCCCACATGGTCCCACTTCTCACCTTTCTTTGCCTTACCTGAAGCCCTACGATGCCCAGAAATCACTAAGACCAGGTTGGAGCTCAGCAGAGTAAAAAGCCGTTGCTGTCAAGTCAATTCTGACTCATAAGCAACACTATGGGACAGAGTAGAACTGCCCTATAGAGTTTCCAAGGAGTGTCTGATGAATTCAAACTGTCAACCTTTTTTTAAGCAGTTGTAGCACTTTAATCACTATGCCACCATGGTTTCCCAGTAGGGTAAAGCCCCTACTTAGAGTTGGCAAGAAGTGTCATTTCTTCAACTTCACAGCATTTTAAAAATAGGCATCTTGAAAGATGTCAGTTGAATTTTGTTTATTTTATTACCCAATGTTAAGAACTCAAAAATGACTTTCAACCAGATGCTTTCCTCTGAACAACAAAAGTGGACTGGAATGTGTGAGTAGGAGTTATTAGTCTCAAATATAGTCATATTTTCCTTTTCACAGTACCCTAAATTCCCACAGATTTCTGATACCTCCTGCAAAAAGTTCGACAAACCATGGAAATTTTTACATACATATTGAGAGAGAGTTTACAAAGATGAGAAGTGTTTATGTAAACATATGTTGAAGCACATGAATTCATTTTAATACATCAAGCTAATTCGCCCCTTGCATTGAGCAAGAGGGAAACCCTGGTGGCGTAGTGGTTAAGTTCTATGTCTGCTAGCCAAAAGGTCAGCAGCTCAAATCCACCATGCGCTCCTTGGAAACTATGAGGGCAGTTCCACTCTGAGCCATAGGATCACCTCGGGTAGGAATCAGCTCGATGGCAGGGTGTTAGGTTCTTTGGTTACTGTGGGAGAAGAGTAGCTTGTCTCACCAGATCGTAATTGTTACCATTCCTAACAGGGCATCAGCATTAAAAAAGGGATTTCTCTAATTCATAAACTATTTGTTTCTTCTTGTGTGGGGTGAAGACACTAAGCCAACTTTATACATTTCATCACTTTCTAAGCAACATATGGAACAACTGTAAATAAAACATTAGGGAAAGTCAACCCTACACAACTTGCAGGAAAGTGAGGTTAAATACTGATCTGTAACAAAAAACTAACCCCAGTGAAAATTAAAGAGTAAAATTCCTGTTGCCTTCAGCATTATTCTGCTGTTTACAGAACAAAAGTTTCAGATAATATTTGACTCTCCAAAGTGAGATGGTTGTTTATAATTTTTCTCCCTGAACCAATCACTGGTTATAGACAGAGAGAAGCCCAATGTTTGCTAGTTTTCCAGTGGAGCAGATTTGTGAGAACTTGTAACTCACGTTGTGAGTCAATACAGTTAACTCAGATTCACAGTGACCCCATATGACAAAGTAGAACTGCCCGCCTCATGCAGGTTCCCAGGTAGTATTCTTTACAGAGGCAAATTGCCAGATCTTTTCTCCTGCAGAGGGGCTGGTGGGTTAAACGACTAACTTCTTGTAGCAGCTAGAAACTTAACCATTGTGTCAGTAGAGCTCCTTGTAACTTGGCTGGATGCAACTTGCTTTAGTGAATAATATTAGAGTCATTATTCCTTGTGCTTGAGCATAGAAAATGTGACCTAGCAGAAGCCAAGGCCAGGACTCACAAGGACACATCCACTGGGCCTGGAGATAAGGACAATAGAAGGGACAATCTTGGAAATTATCTTTTAAAAAAGAAAAATATCTTTAAGGAAAATGTTCACATGAAGCCAATCAAACGGAGCACAAAAGACTTTGCACCCTGATCTTTTTCAGTTAACACTTAGTAAATAGAAAATTTGTTGGACCAATGAAGATGTTCCTGACTATCATTCCTGAAACCTGTATCAATGATTTCTAAGAAAGACAATTCAAAATGTAGGACCACAGTTTCTAGCCAATCTGTGAAAAGGCGAAACGTTCAAAGGTTTTGTCTAGTTGCAATGTTAGTAGAGGTTTGACAATTAAGTCTGCAAACTTAATTGTTCTAAGTGCTACATAGCTCATTGCTGAATATCACTACAGTAACCTTCAAAGTACTTCTCCTGGGTAACTGTTCACCAATGCCAGCACGTAGTCTGCTCTTCAAAGCAATTTTGGAACTTTTTCTGAAATGGCCATGGCACATGATGGCACGGTGGCAAGTTCGTGAACTTAATGGTATAGTTGTCTGTGAGGGAGTTTTTAGCCAGTAAACGAATACTTGTATTGGAACACCCTCCCTACTCACCTGATCTAGTGCCCAATGACTTTTTTCTTTACCCGAAGAGAAAGGAAATACTGAACGGAAGACATTTTGATGACATTCAGGACATCAAGGGTAATACAGCAACAGCTCTGATGGCCATTCCAGAAAAAGAATTCCAAAATTGCTTTGAATGGTGGACTAGTCACTGACATTGGTGCATAGTTTCCCAAGGGGAGGACTTCATAGGTGACTGGAGTGCTATTCAGCCACGAGGTATGTAGCACTTTTTCTGGGATGAGGTCCCCAGCCTAACTGGTAGTCCCTTGTATGCACTGACGGTCCTGTGGTGCTCCCTGAACCCGAGCAGACGTGGCTTGGCAGCATGCCCCTCTGTTTTTCCACTTCTGCCTGTTCTGTAATTTCCTTGGATTTTTTCAGACATGGCTTTACTAACACACTTGTCCACTTCCCACTTTTGCCCTTTTGAATGCATGTTGAATAAAACTCTTTTTGCTTTACTAAACTTTGCAATGTCTTTTTCTCCTACCACAAACCAAAAGTTTTGAAATAAGAATTCTTTTCTAGATCAGAATGCTCCTTTTTCCTTCCTTTAGACTCTGCACACTGCTCATCTCAACACATGTTAGGCAAAACCAACTCACTGGAAAATGTAGGCTCTCCTTTCTCTGGGTATTTTCAGTTTTTCTCTGGGTACCTTCAGTCTGTCCATTTGAGTCTGCAAAAATTTGAAGAACATGTTATTTCAAAGGTAGATTAAAACATGAAATGAGATCTCTCTGACCTCACTCTCCTCTCCTCCCTGGAAAAGCAGTACAAGCTGCTTGTTAGGAAGTCTTTGAAGTCTTTCATGTTCTTTCCTTGAATATTGAAGAGGAGTCTGCAGCAAGCTG
The DNA here is from genome assembly GCA_028571685.1 of Heterohyrax brucei. Lineage (NCBI taxonomy): Eukaryota > Metazoa > Chordata > Mammalia > Hyracoidea > Procaviidae > Heterohyrax > Heterohyrax brucei. Next base: position 140,831,136 of record CM053144.1, read on the forward strand.
TTTTGATTTTTATTTTATTGTTATACATATATTGAATTCTTAGTTTTAATGAGTGATACGGCTTTATTTATTTAGTTTTGCTCCTCTAAGACAGTATTTTATTAATAAAATGTGGTGCAGTTTGTGTATGATGTCCTGTCTGTGGAAATGTGCTTTGTATGGATATGTTTTACAAGTTTATTTAAAGAAGAGAACTAGATAATGGACCAGTTCGTCTCTCCAGTTTTTGTGTACCTAAGCTTACTCATGACAGCTTGGTGGCTCAGTATTTAAGCGCTCAGCGCTAACCTAAAGGGCAGTAGCTCAAATCCACCCATCACTCCGTGGAAACCCCGTGGGGCAGTTCTAACCTGTCCTGTAGGGTCACTGTAAATTGAAACAACTCAAGGACAACAAGTTTGGTTTTTTGGTTTTAAGTGCACTTGTAATCAAAGAGACAGAGTTGTCAGGAATTAAAACACGTTCTTTATGTTGTATTTAAAAACAGTAAAGAAGGAAAAAATTCTTTGTTTCATCAATAATAAAACCTACATAGTCAAAGACCTCATGGGAGCCTTTTGAGTACAGGCAGATAAATACATAAAGTGCCCAGGCAGGAATTTGATGAAAGAGTGTGGGATGCATACTCAGAAGGCCTAAAATTGTGGTTTACAACTATATTATCTAGACTTGCAATTAAAAACATTGTATTAAGAACAAATGTAATAAATATCAAAGTTCATTCCTTCCAAATCATTTTACTATTATCTACATGGAAGAGGCTGAGTGAAATAAGTAACAACATCTTGAGCTTAACCTGCACTGTTCTGTTTCTTAATTCTACCTCCAAGCACATAGCCCCAAGCAGGAGCCAATTGTTTCCCTTAGTTTCTTTCTAGTTAAGTCCTAATTCATGCTCTCTTTAAAAACCAAATTTACTGCCAACAAGCTGATTCCAACTCATAGCGGCCCTAAAAACAGAATAGAACTGTCCCATAGCGTTTCCAAGGAGTGCCTGGCGGATTTGAACTGCCAACTTTATAGTTAGCAGTTGTAGCACTTAACCACTACACCACCAGTGTTTAGGACTGTGGAAAACAAGCACTAATAATCTAAAAACCATAAGAAGAAAAATAAAGCAATCTGCTTTGACACTGGTAACTTACGCGATGGCTAGACCACTTCCAGACCCAAAATTAAGAGACCAGTAGATCTGGGACCTGATCAGTGTGACCACATTCTACAAATTCCTAAGGACTCACAAAACCTTATACCCCTTTTGTTATAAAACCTCCAGCTATTCGCATTTTGGGGGCACAGACATTAGAGGAATCTACCCCCTGTCTCCTCGTGTACCAGTACATAATAAAACATCTTGCTTCTTTTCTCACCCGTCTCAAAGATTGGCTGTTTGCGGCAGACAGCATGAACACCACTTAGGTTTGTGCTGATGTACTCTTTAGATAACGTGCTGTGTAAGTAGGAATACTGTGGTATTCTGTGCCTCTCTTCCCAGTTCTGTGTCTAGGGTATCGGGCTACTGTTAGTTGAAGTTGCCTCAACTTATGGTGACTGCTGATAGAGAGAATGAAACATCACCTAGTCCTGAGCCATCTTCATGACTGTTGCTGTGAGTTCACTGTTAAGCTATTGTGTTAATCCACCTCATGGAACATTTCCCTCTTACTGTCTGGCCTTCTGCTTCACCGACTGTGATGTCCTGCCCTAGCAACTAGTCTCTCTTGATGACATGTCCAAAGGAAGCAAGTCCAAGTCTTGCCATCCTTACTTCTAAGGAACACTCTAGTTTTATTTCTTCTAAGATGGATTTGCTGCTTCTTTTGGCAGTCTGTGGTATATATTCAGTGCTCTTCACCAACACTACATTTCAAATATACGTCAAGTTTTTGCTTGAAATTGGCCACTATAAGGCTGGGCCATAATTCCTGGTCTTATGTGATGTTCTTCCATGTTGGAATTCTGGCCATGCTAACGTGGGTTGATGGGTAGCAGTTGGGCTGGTAGAGCAAGATTCAATGTGTAACTTTGTATTGTGACTTGAGGCAGTCTCTTGAGATATAAAGGAGAGAAGCTAGAAGAAACATTTGGGGACCTCATACAGCAAGAAAGAAAGCAATGCCAAGAGCTGAGCATGTCTTCTGGAAAGGACCAGGGTCCCTGTGCCTCAGCAGCTCCCAGTCCAGAGAAAGATTGACGACAGGAACCTTCCTCCAGTTCTGGCAGAGAAAGCCTTCCCCTGGAGCTGACACTGTGAATTTTGACTTTAAGTTTACTAAACTGTGACAGATAAAATTTCTCTTTTTAAAGCCATCCACTTGTGCTATTTCTGTTAGAGCAATACCAGATAGCTAAAACAGCTACACTGGGAATGTTTATGTTACAGAATTTGGCATATGTTACAAGTAACCCCTACTCCCATCACCATTTGTTTTAAATATTTACCAGTACACTAATGCCTAACAGTGTAAGAATCTTGCCATTTCCAAGTATAAATAGATCTGAAGGACCTATTGTGACATTTCTTTGCCCTGTACATACTTTTTTTTTTTTACCTTCCAGCATCCTTTCCCCTATCATCTGGTATCACCATTCGTTTTACTGGGTAATTATCTGTTTCTGCTTCCACAGAGAGAAACTCTGGTGGGACAGTAGTTAAGTGCTATGTCTACTAACTAAAAGGTTGGTGGTTCACATCTGCCAGGCATTCCTTGGAAATTCTATATGGGCAATTCTGTCCTGTCTTGTAGGGTTCCTATAAGTCAGAATTGACTCAACAGCACTGAGTATTTTTTTCTAAGTTTTTAATTTTATGAAGTAAGACCAAACAGTAGGAGTCCACAGAACCTCAACCCTCCATGAGCTTGGAATGGGCTCATACATTCTGTTTGGCCATTCCTTGTACTTTATGGTGCCGGCCACGATGATTGCTTTTGCTGTGAACATATGAGCCAAGATGGAATAAAGTCCTCCTTTCACAATGTTTAGATGGATGCTGGCTGGGATTAGGATTTGCATGGTAGGCTTGAGGCTACCAGTGGCCATCTCACCCACACATGATGAAGTGGAAGGAAGCTGGGTATAACTGGAAACATACTTGAACATTCCTGAACTTCCCAGTTACATGAAGTAATATATCCCTTTTCAGCTTGAACTGGTTTCTGTCTTTGTAACCTGAGGACATCTGGTTACAGATTACCATAAACCTAATTACATGCCATTGTAAGCAACTGTCTTTGGTAAAATGTATATAATATGACATATTTATGAGGTGAGCATTGTTGGTTTTGCCTGGATTACAGTGAGAAGTCCACATGAACCCCATGAGCCCCTCTAAGCATCATTACCATCCCCCAACTTACAAGTAGACTAGCAAGAGCCACCTCCTCTTTTGTTTTCTCCAGATGTTTTCTAGGCAATCGGCCAATCTGCCCAAGAGAAGAAAAACAAGAGGTGAGTGTTGCAGACCACAGTATCAGTTAAGACCAAATCTAGTTGGCCTGACATTCACAGAACCATTGACCCTGGTTCTCCAGGTGACCACAGAACTTTTCTCCTGCAGGATGGAATGAACATTTAGTGACCTAAGATTGGCTTAGACTTTGAAAAGCAAAGGGAGCAAGCGTAACACCCAGCTTGAGAGATGCTCCTTTTTGGAATGAGCAAGTGCAAATGATGAAACTACCCCAGCAATGCCTTTTTGGTTCAGACCAGTCAACAGCCTTGTTCCTTCCCACCAAGACCCTTTCACAGTTTTTACTCCTATTAAAAAGCTGTTTCAGCTGTTGCTCAGACCATCCTGGTGACACAAATCCCAATGTGTGCCTTTGGTTAGCCAACCAAATCGAGCTTCTTCTTTCACTGTCTTCCATGTCATCTCTGTAGCCACTCAGAGTGCAGACCTGAGACCCTGGTGAGATACACAGTCGGGTGAGATTTGACCTATGTTGTAAAGAAGTCTGTACATCAACACAAAGTCCTTTAAAAGATCTTATGGTTTATTACCATCCAGAATTTTGTACAAGTTTATAAGATTATACTTAAAAGAGAAACTATTATGTTTACTCAATACTTTGAAGTTTATAGGCAGTAAGGACAATGCAATACTTTGCATTATACTCCCAGGAACTACCTCACTGTCATGTGGAATACAGTGAGTAATTTCTCAGGAAGACTGCGTTCGGCCATTGATGGTGATGATTCAGCAGCTTTACGTAATACCCCATGGCTTTCTCTGTCTGATGGGAGGCAGAGTAAGCAGAAACAATAAATAGATTCTATCTCATCAGGATACCGTTTGACCTTGAGAGCTGAACTGATTACTGTGTAAAGCACATATCACATTTCTGAGACTGTGTGCTCAAGGGAATGCAGCAAGAGAAAACCCCTGTCCTGCATTATAATGGATACAAAAAGATTAACCTATTGGCTATTTGTAAACCAATTTAACATCAAGACTGGGCTTTTGAAGTTTTAACAGTATTTTTCTACTGTATCTCTTAACCACTCACAGCAACATCTGACAAGAATGCTTTTGGCACAACAAGGCACTGGGCTCCTCTCAGTAGGAATCTGTTAGAGGAAAACACTTGTCTTTCCCCTTAGATTTCCACAGAGATGAAGAAGTAGCACTGGAGTGAATCATTCTGGATCTTCTTCTGGGTATTTGCTCATTCTTTCTCACTGGAAGGCTGACTGGTGCGCAGATGGGCACAGAATTAAAAGACTGAACCCATACCCAGTCTCTCCTTCTGCCCCTGGGTTGTGCAAATGGTTTGTGCTCATCTACTAACCCAAAGGTTGGCAGTTAGAAGCCACCAGCAGCACCATGGAGAAGGTACCCAGTGATCTGCTTCTTATTCTGAGTGTAAACAAACAAATAAACCCACTGCCGTTGAGTCAATTCAAACTCATAGTGACCCTGTAGGACAGAGTAGAGTTTCCAATGAGTGCCTGGCAGATTCAAACTGCTGACCTTTTGGTTAGCAGCTGTAGCACTTAACCACTATGTCACCAAGGTTTCCAAAGCCAAACCAAAACCACGGCCTTCAAGTCAATTCTGACTCACACTGTCATGGATTGAATTCTTTCTCCCCAAAAATAGGTGTAGCCAGGTGACTGGGCCATGATTCCCAGTATCTTGTGACTGCCCTCCATTGTGTAGTTTTCCTATGCTGTAGGTTGAAGGATTAGGGTGGGACTGTAATGGCTTGGGTAAATCCCTTTATAAGCTCACCTCGCCACTCCACTATAAGGGAGTTTCCCTGGAGTATGGCTTGCCCTACCCTTGATCCTTTCAGCCTGGGAGACAGGCAGAGAACTGGGAACCTTGTACCATCCAGAAAGCAGCACCAGGAGAAAAGCGTGTCTTTCAGACCTGAGGTTCCTGTGCCAAGATGCTCCCTGAACAAAGACTGATGTAATACCAGACTTTTCTGCAGAGTCAACAAGTAGAAAGCCTTCCCCTGGAGCAGACACCCTGAATATGGACTTGTAGCCCACCGGACTGTGTAAGAATACATGTTCCTTTGTTAAAGCCATCCATCCTGGCTGACTAAAACACACACCAACCCTATAGGGCAGAGTAACTGCCCCAGCAGGTTTCCAAGGAGCACTTAGTCGATTGGAACTGCGGACTCTTTGGCTAGCAGCTGTAACACTTAACTGGTTTGCCACCGGGGCTTCTATTGCTTCCGATTACAGCCAAGAAAACTCAAGGGTTCAATTCTGCTCTGTAATGTATGGGATCACCGTGGGTGAGAAGTCAGTGGCAATGACTTTGCTTTTCAGTTGGTCTCTGTTCTGACAGGCACTGTGTTATTAAATAGAATGTGAGTCTCTGTATATCTGGCTGGGAAAATGTGTAATCTGTAGAAATAGCCTTCTCTACAGACAGGAAACAAGGCCTAAACTGTGAGGAAAGGCAGAAATAGGAAACCGCCCTCTGGCCTCAGGCCTGTGTTTCACAGTTCAACACTGTATATCAGGGACTGTGAAGTCAATAAAAGATTGAACCTCCTCTGTAAGGTGCATTCTCCTCCCTTTGCCTGTGTTCAGTTGGTTAAGGACCCAGAAGGAAGTATAGTTGAGTGCTTAGCACCCCAGGTACAAACAGAAGACATTCTGGCCAGGAAAGACTATACCTAAACACAGAAAGAAGCATTTCAAGAACAAAGAACCACATGGGGCTGTAGCATTTCAGAGCATCTCCTGCAGCTAGTGTCCTTGGGATTTTGACAGATAATGGGACCTGCTGCCCCCTCTCCCCTACTTACCCCCGTACCTTCCCTCCTTTAATTGTTTGAGTATCAATTACATATTTGGGTGCTGGCTTAAGGCACAGGGCCCAGTCTGTGTTTAGAAAGAAAAGCATTCATTTAGGGGCCAAGACAGGTTTTGCTAGAACCTTAAGCTGAGTGGTGAACCCTGGTATGGTAGTGGTTAAGTGCTACCGCTGCTAACCAAAAGGTTGACAATTTGAATCTACCAGGGGGGTCCTTGGAAACTGTATAGGGCAGTTCCAACTCTGCTGTGCAGGCTCACTGTGAGTCAGAACTGATTCTGTGGCAAGGTGTTTTAAAGCTGAGTGAGAAGAAACTCTTGTAGAGTTCTTGTAGAGAATATTTAGAGATCTACTCATAGAATTAAGAGAGGGTCTATCTGGAATCTTAGATCATAGGGACCACTTTCACTTCTCTGGCCATCTTCAGAGGGCAAGGCTGCCCCCAAGTCTTGAGAAGGCTGATTTTAGGGCCATCAGGACTCAAAAGACAGGCATAGGTAGCAAGAACAATTCTTTTTTTTTTTTTTTTTTTAATATATTAACCTATTCCTATTTTATTAAGCATTTTAATCAAGAATGGTTGAAATTTTTAAATACTTTTTCAACATTGATGGAGACAATAGTATGATTTTTACCTATATAAACACTAACACGGTGAATTGAGTAGTGATTAAGTTAACTGAAAGGTGGGCAGTTCAAATCTACCCGGCGCTCCCTGGAAACTCCATGGGGCAGCTCCGCTCTGTCACCGTGAGTCAGAACTGACCCAACAGCAATGGTTTTTTTTAGTATAGGTATAGTTCCTAAAATGAAACCATCTTTGCATGACTGATACAAATACTACTTTACTGTAGTGTGCTTTCCTGGTTCTGTGCCGTTGAAGATGTTTGCCAGTACATTCTGTCAAGTGTTTATACTGCTGTTCCTAAGAGCTGTTGGTCTGTAGTGGAATCACTGGGTGTTTTAGTCAGCTAGGGCTGTTCTAACAGAAATATCATAGAATGAATGGCTTTAACAAAGGAAGGTTTATTCTTACACAGTCCGGTAGGCTACAAGTCCATATTCAGGGTGTCCGCTGCTTCCCCCTTGTCGGCTCTGGAGGAAAGTCCAGTATTGCATCAGTCTTTGTCTTGGGAGCATCTTCGTGCAGGAACCTCAGGTCTGAAGGATGCGCTCTTCTCCCGGTGCTGCTTTCTTGGTGGTACGAGGTCCCCAATTCTCTGACTGTTTCTCTTCCCTTTTATCTCTTGTAGGATGAAAGGAGTAAGGGTGCGGCAAGCCATGCTCCAGGGAAACTCCCTTTACAGTGGAGCAGGGAGGTGATCTTATAAAGGGATTTACAGTCCCACCTGAATCCTTTAACATACAGCATAGGAAAACCACAAAACGGAGGACAGTCATAAGATACTGGGACTCATGGCCCAGCCACATGGCTGCACATATTTTTGGGGGGACACAATTTGATCCATGACACTGGGTGATGCTGATAGGAACAATTCTTGATAAAATACTTTTTATTTTTTTTTTAAATCAGTTGTTAACTAAACTATAACTCTAAAGCGGAATATGAGTCTTAAGATGCCTACATGAATGAGTAGGAGATGATCACTGTGGTGTTGTTGTTAGATGCAGTTGAGTTGATTTCCATTCATAGTGACCATATAAACAACAGAACGAAACACTGCCCAGTCCTGTGCCGTGCCCACAATCTTTGGTACGCTGGAGCCCATTGTTGCAGCCATTGTGTCAATCCTTCTTATCAAGGATCTTCTTTTTTGCTGACCGTCTACTTTACCATGCATGATGTGCTTGTCCAGGAATGGATCTCTCCTGACTACACGTCCACAGTAGGTAAGACTAGTCTTGCCATGCTTGGTATATTCTTCTCCAATACCACCATTCAAGGGCGTCAATTCTTCTATCTTCCCTATTCATTGTTCAGCATGTATAAGATGTGACTGAAAACACCACAGCATGGATCAGTCACACCTTACCCTTCAAGGTGACATCTGTACTTTTCAACACTTTAAAGAGGTCCTTTTCAGAAGTTTCCCAATGTAGTGCATCTTTTGATTTCTTGAATGCATCTTCCTTGGGCATTGATTGTGGAACCAAGTCAAAAATAAATCCTTGAAAACCTCTGTCTCTTCTCTGCTTGTCATGTTTCTTATTGGTCCAGTTGTGAGAACGTTTGTTTTCTTGCTGTTGAGGTGTAATCCATACTGAAGTTTAAGGTCTTTGATCTTCTTCACTAAGTGTTTCAGATCATCTTCACTTTCAGCAAGCACGGTTGTGTCATCTGCATAACACAGGTTGTTAACGGTCTTCCTCCAACCCTGATGCTCCCTCTTCCTGTCTTCCAGCTTTTTGGATTATTTGCTCGGCACACAGATTGAGTAGATATGGTGAAAGGCTATAACAACGCTGACACACACCTTTCCTTATTTTAAACCATGCAATATCCCCTCGTTTTATTAGCATGACTGCGTCTTGCTCTATGTACCAATTCCTTAAAAGCACAATTAAGTGTTCTGGAAATCCTGTTTTCCACAATGTTAGCCATAATGTGTTATGATCCACACAGTCAAATGCCTTTGCATAGCCAATGAAATAGGTAAATGTCTTTCTGGTAGTCTCTGCTTTCAGCCAAGATCCATCTGACATCAGCAATGATATCCCTGGTTCCATGTCCTCTTCTGAATCTGGCTTGAATTTCTGGCAGTTCCTGTCAATATACTGCTGAAGCCACTTTTGAATGATCTTCAGCAAAATTTTACTTCTATATGATATTATTTGACAATTTCTATGTTTAATTGGTTCACCTTTCTTAGGAATAGCCATAAACACAGATCTCTTCCAGTGGACTGACCAGGCAGCTGCCATCCATGTCTCTTGGCATAGACAAGTGAGTACTTCTAGTACTGCTGAAATATCTCAGTTGATAGTCCATCAATTTCTGGAGCCTTGCTTTTTGCCAATGCCTTCAACGGAGTTTGAGTAGTGAGGCAGCTGGGACTATTGTCTGGGACTTTTGTATTCTTGGCTAACTCCAAATTCTGTTCCATTTTACTGTATTCTGAACTATAAGCAGTAATGAAGATAGAATTTTAAGGGTAGGCTACAGTATCTTGACCACAGTCATCTAGAATCGATTTTCTTATATTGCTTCAACTCGATTCTGAATTTGTCACATAAATCCTGAATATGATTGTAGACCTCCTGGGGCTAGGAAGAATAGATTTTACAAATAAAGAAATAATGAGACCCTCTATAATACAGGGTACATACCAACTTCTTGAGTTAAAGTAGTGAAAAATTCCAGTGGAGTTATTCACACTGAAGACCGAAGAGGAAATTTAGAAAGCTTATGCTGGACCACTCTGCCTCCAGGAAGCAAATTGTTTCAGACTTAAGGGAAAAGAAGACCGGGTTTAAAAAGTAGTTTAGATCTTAAAGAGAACTAGAGAAAAAAATAAGAAGAAAATTAGGATTTCATTCAAAGAAAAGTCTAGATACCAGACATCAATCAGGCCAGCAAGATTCAGTAAGAAAAAGGAAGTAAAATTGCTGGTTAAATACTGAACCAGGAAAGAGAAGGGTATTTTAGTTGATATTAATCTTTCCTTAAAGAAAGGATCTTTGGTGGCACGGTAGTTAAGTGCTTGGCTGCGAACTGAAAGATCAACACTTTGGATCTATCAGCTACTAATCAGGAGAACAATATGGCAGCCTGTTTTTGTAAATACGACAGCCTTGGAAACTGTACAGGACAGTTCACTGGCCTATAGGGTCTCCGTGAGTTAGAATTAGACTCGATGGCACTGGGTTTTGTTTGGAGTTTATTTTTGTTTTAATCTTAAAAAGTTTGAATAAGACAAAAAACAATTAAAGAGACCTCTAACTCCAGATGGATTTTAATTTTTCATATCATTAAATGTACTCAGGTTTTAGCCTACCAACACAGTTGTGAAGATGAATTGAAATAAACACACAAACGCCCATACATTTGAAGTTATTTCAAAAAGCCATCGAGACAAAAGAAAAAACAAGAGACCCAGAGATATGGACCAGACTCTCTACCCCACTTTTCCCTCAGGCATTTGCTGAGCCTTAAACTGAAGAAGAGGTGAAGAAAAGCATTATTAGAAAGCAGCTAAAAAAATGATACCTTTAGCAGTCAACATTGCTGAAGAAACCATACAAATACATTCAAAAGAGTGCTGAGGTGGCTCTACTGACCCAGACAAACTAGGCTGGAAGACAAAAGCAATTCTAGAAAGAAATAAGCGTACCACATAATGTCATAACAGGTACTTCATCACAGAGGTACAGAAGTGGTACGCGTGTATGCCCTAATCACACAACCTCAACATACATAACTTTTAAAATAGGATTAAAAAAAATCAACGTATTTAGCATTATGGTGGAGTATTTTTAAACCCTTTGTTAAAGCAAGGGGTAAATCAAGGAGACTAAAATACTACTAAGGATAGAACATGAAAACATAATGATGAAGTTTAATCGACTGGTCAAGAATATCACACACAAACTGAGAAATATACAGTCAATCCTCATTATTCATGGAATCCAATTTGTCAATTTGCCTACTTGCTAAAATACCATTGTGGCCCAGAATCAATACTCGCAACACTTTTGTGGTCATTTGCGGATATGCACAGAGTGGTGGAAAATTTGAACCACCTTCCCAAGTTAGATCCAGTGCAGCAACATTCTGCTTCTTCAGCTCTCACACTGTAAACAGAGTGTCCATCTCATAGTCCATTTAGGGCCACATTCTTGTGGCTTTTGTTTGTAATTTTATGTTTCAAAATGGCCCTCAAGTGTAGTGCTGAAGTGCTGTCTAGTGTCTCTAAGGGCAAGGAGGATGTGATGTGTTTTACAGAGAAAACATGCTCAGCCATGAGTTACGGTGCTGTTGGCCAAGTGCTCAGTGTTAATGAATCAACAATGTCTATTAAATTACTCATTACTGTCAAGTCATCGAGTCAGTTCCAACTCATAGTGACCATATAGTGTCTTTAAACAGAATTACCAAAAAAAAAGGCTGTATAAGAATCGGTTGATGATTACAGTGTTATAAGAATCTAACACTGTATTTGGCTTAGGAGCAATTGTTCATTAATTGCTAATTCAGTGTCTGCTGTGACTTTATAGAATCTTGCGGTTGTTAGCTGCTGTCTAATTGGCCCCCAACTAATGGTGACTCATGGCGCAACAGGCTAGGACCACTGTGACCCATAGATTTTCATGGGCTAATTTTTCAGTGGATCATCAGGCCTTTCTTCCTTATCCCTCTTAGTTTAGAAGCTCTGCTGAAACCTGTTGAGCATCACAGCAACAAACAAGCCACCGCTGACTGACAGGTGGGGACTATGCTTGAGCAGCACTGGTGGGGACTTGACCCTAGTGTCTCATGTGGAAGGTGAGAATTCTACCACTGCATCTAACTACCATAAATAATGAGACTTGTTTCCAAATAATATACCTTATTTTCAAATTCACTTAGAAAATTTATGAAGCTTGACTATATTCTGAGCCATGAATTTTTTTAAATCTCAAGAAATTTCAAAGGATTGCTATTATATCAACTGTTCTCTGATCACAATACAGTAACATTAAAAACTCTATTAACCAGTGTTACATGAAAGGAGAAAAAGTCAGCACTCCCCTTGACAAGGATGGAACAGGCCTTTGGACCTTATAATACATATATGGTTAAGGCATTGCCACCTACTGTAGCATCTAACCACTTTTTTTTGGATAATATACTTTAACTTATCATAACAACAACAAAAAAATCTATTAACCAGTTGCTGACAAGTCAAGTCCAACTCATGGTGTCCCCATTTGTATCAAACTTAAACTGTGCACACAGGGGCTTCAGCGGCAAATTTTCAGAAGTGGATTGCCAAGTCTTTTTTCTGAGGTGCCTCTAGTTATTCTTGAACTTCCAACCTTTCCCTTAGCGACTGAACATGGTCACTGTTCACCCCATCCAGGGACGTCAAGAGATGTGGCTAGAATTCAACTAATGTGAAATTCTGACCAGAATGGGCAGAATTTCCCTTGATGGGCAGGGAATAAAAGAATAGAGACAGAACTTCCCACCCTAGCACTTACCTTCATGGGTAAGTGCCTCTTAGTTTGAGTCTTGGATTAGCTAAACAGAAACAGTTCAAGCATTTAGTGTGGTAGAAACAGAATAATCAGTAGTGCAAAGGCAGGAACAGTCAGGACAAATGTATAGAGAGGTTAAGGTTGGCAATTCTGGGCAGGTTCAGGGCTGCCAAGTGTGATGCTCTTTGCTAGTCTTCCCATGCCAACTGGGAACTAAGCGACAGAAACCAAAAAGCCTGACCTGTGATACAAAGTGTACAAATGTGTAGTTGTTGCTAGCTGTCATAAAGTTGTCCCCCACTCATGGTGACTCCATGAACAATGGAACCTGTACCGTCCCCATAATTGAACCACTGTGATCCAGCAAATTTTCATTGACTGATTTTTCAGAAGTAGACATCCCAGGCTTTTCTCCCTAGTCTGTCTTAGTCTGAAAGCTCTGCTGACCTGTTCAGTATCATCAACACATGTAAGCCTCCCCTGACAGACGAGGGATGGCGGCACTTGAGGTCTATTGGCCAGGAATCAAATCAGAGTCTCCTGCAAGGAAGGCTGGAAGTTACACAACTATCCCTCAGTCATACCAACCCTATAACAACGTGGCCATTCAGGTAAGTTTTCCCAGTGCAAAAATCCATCATTTCGAGAATATGAGTCAACAAGGATTCACTACAAAACTAGAATGCAGAACTGTTCTAACAAAACCAACCACTCTCGTCAAGTCAATTCTGACTCAGAGTGACCCTAAAGGACAGAGTAGAACTTCCCCACAGAGTTTCTAAAGAGCACCTGGTGGATTTGAACAGCCAACCTTTTGTTTAGCAGCCATATTGTTCTTAACCACTACTCCACCAGTTTTCAGGAACTGCTTAGGTGAGCTAAAAATCAGCTAAGACTTTTTTTTTTATTTGAATTTCATTTTTATGCTTCCCAGAAAGGGGGAAAAAAAATGTAGACCACGTATTTCCTGGTACCAAACCACTAATTGCAGCTCAGTTCAAGAAGCTGAAATAATGAGACCCCTGCTTTCCGACTGAAGCAAGAACACAGTGGGGGCTCAGATTTGAAAAGGCAGCTAAGAATAAAGCAGGCACAGCAAATAACAGCACTGGGTTGGAGAGGAACCCAACAAACTCTTGCCAAAAATTATTATATTAAATCCTAAATTCCACTTTAAGGTTGCAACCACATTTGAGACTTTTTTAATCTTTTCCTTTGTAAGTAAAGTCTCCTGCTATTTTCTGAGAGGCAAAGACACTTTTATTTCCAAGATGATTGATTTTTCAACAGGAGCTGGAAGTTAAATCTGACATCAAAACACAATTTACTTGAAGCCAGGAAGAAGAATCCAACACAAGTTGTGTAGAGATGAGTTATTCGACTTTTCTATATCAGTGCCATACTTGCCTGAGAACAATTTTAAGAAATCAGATTTCATTGATACTTCTGTGATGAACTAAATTATATCCTCCCATAATACTTCTTGTAAACCCTAACCTGTGTGTATGCATGTTAAAGCTGGCCAATGAACAAGAAAGAAAGAAGAAAAATTGATGCCTTTGAATTGTGGTGTTGGAGAAGAACACTGAGTGTACCATAGACTGCCAAAAGAACACACAAGTCTGTTGCAGAAAAAGTCCAACCAGACTGCTTCTTGAAAGCAAAGATGATGAGATTGTGTCTTATATAGTTGGACAGGTTGCCAGGGAGGATCAGTCTCTGAAGAAGGACATCACGCTTGGTAAAGCGGAGCGTCAGCGAAAAATAGGAAGACCTCGGACAAGATGGGTTGACACAGTGGCTGCAATGATGGGCTTAAGCATAAAAACAATGGTGGACACGGTGCGAGACTGGGCAGTATTCTGTTCCACTGTGGAGGGGGTCTCTGTGAGTCAGAAGCAACTTGATAGTACCTAACAACAGCATGCCTGTGTGTCACTTTGAGGACTGATGGAACTGACCCAAGCCATGATGTTCTCACTTGCCTCACATTCATGAGAAAACCCAACAATGAGTAAGACCAAAGAAGAATTGACACCTTTGTGATGCTGACAAGGAATATCGGATACACCATGGACTGCCAAAAGAATGACAAAATCTGTCTTAGAAGAAGCACAACCAGAATGTCCCTTAGAAGCAAGGGTGATGAGACTGTGTTTCACAGACATGTTATCAGGAGGATCATTCCCTGGGGAAAGGCATTATGCTTGGTAAAGCAGTGGGTCAGCAAAAAATGAGTAAGGCCCTCAACCAGATGGGCTGACACCGTGGCTGCAACAACAGGCCCAAGCATAACAACAATCCGGAGGATGGCGTGGGACCAGGCAGGGCTTTGTTCTATTGTATGTAGGATCACTGTGAGCCAGAATCAACTCGATGGTGCGTAACAACAACAACATGCCAGTAGCTGTCATCCCATTTGGGAAGGACTTGTCTTTGAGTGTATCTTGAGTCAATCTCTTCTGAGATGTAAAAAGTTTAAACAAGGGAGAGGAGGGGAAGGAAGGGGAGGGGAGGATAGAGGAGGGAAGGTTTTATTTATTGGGTTCCAATCTCATAGCATTTAACCTGTTTCATAAATATATGACTGAATGGTGGTGGCGGGGTTAGTGTTAGTTGCTCTGGCAGTCAGCTCCAGCTCACGGCAACCCCATAGACAACAGAACCAAAGGCTGCCTCTTCACTATCCTTGGGATGTTTAAGTCCATTACTATAGCCATTCTGTGGTCCTCCAACCTAGACAGCTCATTTTCTAATCTTCTAGCACTATATGGGACAATATTCTGTTGTGATCCACTGGGTATTCATTCCCTAATGTTTAGAAATAAATCACCAAGTCATTATTCCTCATCTGTGTGAGTCTGGAAGCTCTACCGAAATCTGTCCAGCATGAGTGACCCTGAGACAATTACTAATACTGATGACATTGCTTCCAGCATCATAGTAACACTTTACCAACGACAATAGGATGAACTGACCGACGTAGTGGGAATGGACCGTATTGGTGAATATTTCGAATGGTCCCCAGGGGCTGCTTCCACCAAGAAGAACCCAGTTAAGACTTCCACAGTGTTACACTTGACAGTGACAGGACAGGGCCCATTTTCCCAAGGTCACTGAAATCCCTGGGGGTGAGGCACTTAGTTGGATTCCACATGACTGACTGTGTTCAGTGGAGACTGGTCAAAGAGGATGTGGAGAAGACTCTTGTTTGGGGAAGAAGGTTGGGCTGGAGCTGGTGGAGATGACAAAGATGTGACGTCATACTTGTAAAACATACCAGAGATCCAAACAGGTAGGCAGGCTTGGATAATCAATCTGGAACACCAAAACCAACGACATCTACTCTTCTTTGTAGAATGCGTAAAAGTGACTAATATAATAAAAGTAACTATCTTCCCTTAACATATTTTTAAAGACTTTAGTAATGAAAATGGTTGCTTCTTTTGGCAATTTCCCGTGCTTAAAAGAAAACATAATTCCTTTAGCATGAGAGTTAGGAAATTGAAAGCTACTGAATAGTGAAAATATCTAAAAAGATGACATTTAACATTGAGATTTAACTTTGAGTGGGTGCTTAGTCTCCTAAAAACTTGCTCTAATGATCAGGCATGATCTAATTCTGTCTCTATAAAGAAGATTACAGCATTATGGGAATGTGCACCAGTTGGCCACCCTTATTAAATAGGCATTAGATGAGAAAAAGGATTATTAAGGGAGGGAGACAGAGATTAAAAAATAAACATGTAGAGCTGAAACACAGCACTTGGCTTGGCTGGCAGAGCTGAAACACAAGGTGAGAAATATGTTCTGGAAAAATATTATGGTCAAAGTATCTGTGATTATTCTGTGAAGACTGCTGTCCTTGTTTTCTATTTTTTCATTAGGGAGTAGCTCCACATGCCTTAATTACACAACATATAGCTTAAATGTTCAGCTCTGATACATTTATTTTCTACTCACTCCTTCAGCAGAAATCACTTGGAAAAATTGTTGTAAATAAAATAATATGTATGGAGACAAATGATACAAAAGTGTTTTCACATTCCTTATGAAAATCATAAAAACAGCCTTTGCCCAGTAAACTTCATTTTATGATGGTAGTCTTTGGTGACTTTATCCTGAGCCTGTAACAGTACTTGACACACAGTAAGTACTTGTCTGTAAACCCTGGTGGCACAGTGGTTAAGAGTTATGTCTGCTAACTAAAAAGTCAGCAGTTTGATCCATCAGGCATTCCTTGGAAATTCTCTAGGGCAGTTCTACTTGGTCCTATGGGGTCACTATTAGTTGAAAACAACTGGACAACAACAGATTTTGGTTTAAGTGCCTATCTTAGCCTGGAGTCCCAGGCACACAGCGCCTGAGACGAAAGCTTAAATCGACCACTGGACTGATAAACCGGAGAACAACAGTGAGGGAAACGCAGAGGTCAGCAGGAGGGAGAATGAGTCATTAAGCTGGACACCAGTAAATGTAAAACTTTGGTCAATCTCAGGAGATCATTGTCTGCTACATGTGGGAAATGAAACGTAAGGCAGTCCCCTGAGGAGAGAAGACAAGAAATTCATCCGTTGGCCCCTGCACCCGATGGTCTCCCTGGCATTTATGGTCATGCGAGCACAGGCACTGCACAGGGACCCCCAAAGTCCTCAAATTCTATGCTGGCAGAAAAGCAGCAAACAGCTCAGTGTGGGCTAGCTGAGAGCGGGTAAAGTCGAGAAGAGCCCACCCAGAAAGGGATGAGGAAGAGAGGCTCCCAAGCGGCGCACCAGGAGTGTGATACGACCCTTAGTATTTGTTGAAAGAACAGTGTTTTATTATAACAGTCTCAGTTACTGATTGATCCTTGACCTATGCTATCATGACTTTACTAATTACTATTCGTCCTTTGGAAAAACCGGCGGTATAGTGGTTACATGCTACAGCCGTTAACCAGAAATTCAGCAGTTCAAATCCACCAGTTGCTCCTTGGAAACGCTATGGAATAAGTTATACTCTATCCTACAGCGTTGCTTTGAGTCAGACCTGGCTCAAAGGCAGTAGGTATGGGGTTTTTATTCATCCTCTGGAAACCCTGGTGGTACAGTGTTAAGAGCCACGGCTGCTAACCAAAAGGACGGCAATTTGAATCCACCATGCACTCCTGGAAACCTTTCAGACAGGTCTATTCTCTGTGAGTCAGAATTGACTTGACAGCGACAGGTTTCAGTTTTAATCATCCTTTGGAGCCCTAGTGGCACAGTGGTTAAATGTTAAGGCTGCTAACTAAAAGATCAGCAGTTTGAATTTATCGCTCACTCCCTAGAAACCCTATGCGGGGTGGGGTCGGGGGTAGTTCCACTGTCCTGCATGGTCATTACAAGTTAGAATCAACTCAAAGGCAATGTCTGTCTGTTTGTCTAACTTATCCTTCTGAGTTCCCAGGTAGTACAAACAGCCGATACTCCTGGTAACTGATTTCCCTCGGAGGCACCTCCATTCACAACCCCACAATGCACAGTTCACATCTGACCCAAAGGGCATCACCAGGAATCAGAATTGACTCCATCACAATGTTTTTTTGTTTTTATCTCATTCTTTAGAACTAAATTGAGAAAGCACTGCTTCCCAAGAGCCTTTTCTCTTTTCCGTCACTTCATTTCCCTCCCCACCTGTCCTTTCTCTCCCCTCTCTTGGCCCAGTTTGTGCTAGGTGCTTTCGCCTTACCCATCTTGATCACCACCATGACCTCTGTCACATTCTGTTGTGACTGTGTCTGTTTATCTGCCCTCTTTCAAGGCAGAGACTGAGACATTTATCTTCCTAGGACCTGACACATAGCTAGCATCCAGTAAATTCTGCTGAATGAAAGGAGGAATAAATGGCTCAGTCAGTGGCTTAGAAAATAGCTTAAGATTTGGGGAAGACAGAGTAGCTGATAGTTGCTGTGGGCTGAGGTGGGGGAATTTTAGAGGAGCTTGAGGTGGGCTGGATGTAGAGGAAAATGACACTCAGAGACCTGGAGAGAAAGGGACTGGTGACCAGCTGGAGGTAACTTAACCAGAAACTGGGAATTCTCCAGCTTGGCTGGAGCAGCAAGATCTAGAGCAGATTCAGGGACTACAAGTGGAGCGGAAAGCCAGAGCCAGATTGCAGAGGGCACCACACGCCCAGCTACAGAGCTGACTGTGCCCTTGTCCTCTCTCTCAGGATTTTTGTGAGCCACAGACAAACGACCATGTGGAGGTTTTAAAAGGCTGGTGGGTTTGTGGAAGAATAATCGGAAGGGAGAAACCAATTTCAAACCAAAGAAAGGAGCAACTATTCTTATCCAGCTAGGAGTTGAGGATGTAAGACAAAGTTTGACTTCAGAAAAAATCAGTTTGGGAGAGATTTAAAGATTATTTATAAATTCCACGATGTCCTATCCTTAGCTTGGAGTCAACGTTCTCAAAGATGTGACATGAATTTCTCAGTCTAATCTCCCAAATGCAGCCCTGGTCGCACGTAAGTTAAGAGTTACAGCTGCTAACCAAAAGGTTGGCAGTTAAAATCCACCAGCTACTTCCTTGGCAACCCCATGAGGCACTTCTTCTCTGTCCTATAGGGTTGCTAGGAGTCAAACTGACTCAGTGGCCTAACTGACAACAATAGTCTCTCAAATACTTTACCTGACCTCCTGCCAAACTTAACCATTTGTTGCCTTCGTACGCAAAAAAAATTGCACTCAACTTCTACTCAACATGACACCATGTGTGTCAGACCAGAGCTATGCTTCATAGATTTTTCAATGGCAGCAATCCTTTGGAAGTAGACAGCCATGGTTTTCTTTCATCTCTAGATGGACCTGAATCTTCAACCTCTTACTAGGCAATTACCTAAGAACTTGTGCCACCCAGGGACTCTTATGTGACCCCTACTGACTCATCTCTAGAAAAATCTTGGTGCCTGGAATACTGTTCCTGCTGTTCAGTCCTGTGCACTTAATATCTGACCTGCACTTCAGCTCCCTGTTTCGATGCTTTCTCTCCTGTGACAGAAGTGAATGTGAGAGGGGCGTTCCCAAGTGACATACAACAGTCCCACTTGGGCCTTTTAGAAAGTTCTCCCTACCTTAAGTGTCTGGTTCATACACGGGGTCAAATCAAATGGCACTTCTCCTAGATTTGATGTATGCATTAAGAATAAAATGTGATATAAACAAAATCTAAGTCAGAATGCCTGGATATAGCACTGTTCCCTACATCTTTGGATTGCAGGCAACTTGAGCTTCCTCAGAGACAAAATAAGGGGTTAAACTGTGTCCTCTCTACACATGCCTCTGTGACTACCATGTTCTGGGTGACTGACACTGAGAACTGGCTCTGGAGGAAGGGCTTGTGACGTGTCAGTTTTCCCCCTCAGCATAGAGTTCAGGAAGACCCACAGGTAGACCCTGACGTACAGCAGGATTCATTCTGACACCACCATCATAGCCTGCCTTTTATTACCAGTATCTTCATAGATCTGATTTCTTTTTCTCTTTGGGAGTTGGGAACATTACATATAAACCTCCAGATATACTTTAATACATACATATATAAAAAAATACAAACTATAAAAAACTATTTCAATGGTGAAATGTCCGACGACACTGTCCTTTTGTCAGTTGCAGTAATAACTCATTTGTGGAAGGTTCCGGATTATCTGCATTATCCCTGAGAATGCAGATGGAGTTTCTAGTTAGAAAACTAATGAGAATTGTTTGTATTGTCCTTTTTTTCCCCAGATAATTTTTGGTAACATCTCAGTTTTCCTAGCCTGCCCGTCAACTCTAGTAAAGTGATTAACCGGCATCAGAGACCATGTTTTCAAGCAACTGAAGACCCCGATTTCATTTAGAAAAAACTTCAGCTAATCCTTTGACTGTGAAAGTTTTTGAGGACTTCTCCCTCATTGTTTCTTCTTCAGCATTTCTTTTTCTTTCAAAACCCATTAAGCCTTGATCTGTCAGTTCCCTTTCTTTGTGATCCATGACCTGTTCCACAGCTGTGATAGCAACTTCTAATTTCAGTGTTTGTCTCAGTCAGCTAGCGCTGCTGTAACAGAAGTATCACAAGTGGAGGATGGCTTTAACAAAGAGGTTTATTCTCTTA